>BMAU01019112.1:1272500-2717500 GCA_019973935.1 Trichonephila clavipes | reverse complement strand
TTGTACTGTGTTTTTCGGAGTGAGTGAATATTAACGTCGCACTGTTCAGCAACACGAGAGCTTTTGGCAACACACCACGTAATTTTGAACCATGGTCGAGTGACGTGGACGACACCTGAGCTGGCACCCCCTTCTCCTAACTACCACACCACACCAACTTAGAAGGAATATTCTACCAATACTTAGCAGGAATATTCTTTGAAATCCACTTTTCCAAGATATATGGCAGCACGGGTTCTATGATGAGTATTTTAGCAGGAAAGAAGAATAGTTTTGCAGCAGATATGCGTTTTCAGCGGATTCCAAAGATTATTATTTTTGTCCGGAATAAATAGATCATGTAAAAATTTAAGTGTCTTATGTTTTTGTATGTTAATGAAGACCTTAGAAAACGATTTGACTATTTATTTTAAGTGAACGGTGTATATAATTAATTTAACAGTGGAATATCTTCAATTAATTTTTATCTCTAACGGATTAATTTTTCCAAAGTGGAGTATTTTGTTTATGTATATCCCTTAATTTGTAGATGTAGTGATGCAAAAACAATATTGTGTGTAAAAAAAACTGCAGTAAATCATAATGCGGTTGGATAAAGTATTAACGTGCATCGCTCCCCTACACGGCGGGTCTTACAAAGCTCTAATAAAGCTCGAGCTATGGAAGTAGCTAGACATTTGCCACCTTGACTCTATCGTTATCATTTCGCTGTGTTTTTCATCGAATTGCCATTATAGCCATTATATTTAAGAAACGGCGTTACATGTGAATATTTCAATTTTAACAAAATAAATACAACAGAAAGTAATATCAATGTATTACACTTTCAGATATAAATTATTTACCCTATTTTAAGCGTTCATTACGCAAAACTTTTAACAATATGTTACTTTTGCTGAGCAGAGATCAGCTTAGGGAAGTATTTTCAAAAATCGACCCTCAAGAGTGTTACGGGGAGTTATAAATATAATAAATCCTTTTTATTACCAGCTATCAGATCTACATACTTAAAATTTAACAACGGTGTTTTTTTTTGTTTAGCTAAGATTTGCAAAAAGCTTTTTTTTTAATTTGCAATTCACGTAAAATTAACACATTAAAAACTTCTTTATCCTCCAATCTGTGTTGTTTAATTTTTCAGTTCACCCGTGCGAAGAATTGGTACACCAGTTAGGGGCATAATACTTCAATATTAAAAATCGTCTTATGCGATCTAAGGTTAGCAGTTGCTTAATCATATTGAGTCAATTTTATCATGTAAGCGGGAAAATAAATATCTTACAGCAGTGATTCTCCAATTTTCAATATTTGTGACCCATTTTCCCATCACACTTTTATCTCGCGCCCCTTTCATATAATAACAATGTGTTGAATGCATTAACAATGTGTTGAATGGAATAACAATGTGTTGAATGCATTAACAATGTGTTGAATGCAATAACAATGTACTTAGACGTTAATGCTACGAAACGATTTTTATCAGAAACTGTGCAAATTATCAAGTTAGATGTTAAATTTTGTATACAACAAGCCAATGGGAGTCACAAGTAATTATTAAACTTGTTCTTAAGGTATCCGACTACCTTCGGAACCGTGATATAAAAAAGCGTATAATTGGAAACTTTTCGTAATATTTAGTATCACTTAGATAAGAATACATGTATAAAATTGTTTTAAGGACATTTTGACAAAAAATATTTATTTAAATACAATATTCTGGCAAAAAATTAACTTACAATAACCTTTTTTCAAAATGTTCTCATTTTACAAAAAAATGTTTCTAAAGTAATAATATTTTGTTTATATAAAGTAGACTTCTCCAGACAGTCTGGACAATTATTTTAAAAAATTCACATTATTTTCAGGGTTACAACCAATTGAAATAATTATCGGCATTTTTTCTTAAAATATCTCCCCTCTTTTGTCGTGAAACATGGATAAACCCACTTCTAAGTTATATATTTCAAAAATTCTAGTTGAGCCTCTGTACAGAGGTCTGAGCTATATACAGGCAAAATATTATTATAATAAAAGCATTTTTCACAAAAGGAGAATATTTGGAAAATGGGTAATTCTATGTTCATTTTTTGTCAAAATATTGTACTTAAATCATTTTATTTGTAATAATATTCTTAAAACAATTTTGTAAACATTTTCTAATCTAAATAATACTAAATATCATAAATATTGTCAATTTATACGCTTTTGCAAAATCACGGTTCCGAAAGTATAGTTGGGTACCTTAACTTACTATTGAGAGACTTAGTTATTAAATACATTTTGCAGTACTAATACATTTATAAGTATATTATATTAGTACAAATATGTATTTTATTTTTATTAAGTCAGAATATATTTTATCTGGCTACCTTTCAGTAATTTTTTTAATATTTTTTAAATCTTTATTCTTGATTTTTCAATATGCTCGCGCCCCCCACTTAGGATTATCACGCCCATGGTGGCGCACCCCAAGTTTGAGAAGCGTGGCCTTAAAGAATAATTATTTATATGGAAGTTACATGATAGGTTACTTATGTATTATCGCAACAATGTCAACTTTCAAGATAGCTCATCAAGTTGACAACCATGATTTCGCATGTGTCTTACGCGCTGAATTCGAAACTATGTGCTTTCTTTCATAAATCTCTCATACGATTGTGATTATCCGTAAGTTTCCATGAGAGCTATTGGTGAATTACCTCGTAACTTTGAGCGAGCCTTGTTCATGGACACCTGAGCTGGTGCCCCACTCTCCAATCTTCCACATCACACCAAAGTGAGATTTTTAAATTTCGACAAATTTTACGTGTGTCAGCCTATATACACAGCAGGAATTCAGTGGCATCCGGTCTCAAAACCACACATTACTCGATAACGACGGCCTTGATTGCGCAAACATGATTTCGTTTGGCCACGAATACCTTAAAGATAAAAGAAATATATTTTTGTACAAATATATAGACCTGGTTTAGGTTAAAAAATGTTACAAAAATCTAATAACGATTAAAACTTATTTTAGAGTTTTAGTGTACGTTTTGAGTGTTGAATAACGATGTATTAATATCTTTTATAATACTGTTTGAAATACATATTTTTTTCACATATAGTCTTTTTCATTTCATCTTAAATAGTTCTTAATATTTGCTTCTCTGATGTAGCATTGAAAACTAGTATTATGAAAAAATGTACACTTAAAAAAACTTGAAATTATGCATTCGAAAACAAGGTAAATAAAAATAATAAATCTTAAAATAAGAATTTCTTCAGCTGAAAGCCTCCTAATTAAATTAGAATTAAAGAAGAGGTTTGCCTCTTAAAATTATCAAAAGAAGCTAAAGGAAAGGCCTTGGAATGCGTCAATAGTTCAAAGAAAGTCATTCCAGACTTTCCTCGTCCTGTAGACCTTGCGTTATTTCGTCTTTTGTCTGGATGCAATTGTTTGAGTGTCCATCTTTTTCAATCTCTACTATTAGCTCACACTCGCTTAATATTTATTTATTTAATTATCTTGGGGTGGAATTTTCAATCGTTAATAAAAGACATTTTAAAATAATTTTATATACATGAGTATTTTGCATGACATTACAATAATTTAATTATAATTAATAAAAATTAATTGATTAAAACTAATTATTTAAAGAATTACAAATACAGCCACGTTGGAATTATTTTTGGTGACTTAGCGACCCTTTTGGCGACTTGTGTCAAAACTTGAATAGGTTTGTTTCTCACGTTTTAAAACATTCAGTTGAAATGAAATTTTACTTACACGGTTGTTTTGGATGACAATACGATACTTTAATGATAATTAATAAAAATTAATTACCACTTAATGTTGTGATTCTGTCCTAGGTATATACATATTTTTATTAATTGTGACTATTTAATAAAAAGTAGCTAAAATAAAATGTTTCTTTGTTGATCTAAGTAGGAATTGACTTATTTTTTTTATATTACTCGTTTTTTAAATTTTGGCTAAAGGACACTTCAACCTGTACTTATTGGAATTATGTACAGTGTAAGGATAAGGAAAATATTGACGAATGCACTGCACCATTATTTTTTAACTTCGTTTTTCATTAGTGTTGGGTAGCTAGATCGAGTCTAAGTGGCATAGTTGCATATTTCCTGGCATTTGTATAAATAAATTATTGCTGTAACAAGTAATCATCATTTGAATTCAAATAACTGTCTTCTCTTTAGTGCTTTTAACAATAATAAAAATTACTCTCATTGATGATTTTTTTATTGATAAATGAAATTAAACAAGAACATTAAATGTTTTTAATATGTTACAAAATGCTATAGAAATAAATATTTGATCACACGTTTCTTAAATTTATACTTATGCAGCTCATTTCTTTTTCTGAAACATACAAATTACTTAGAGTAATTTGCTTTACAAAATTCTATGTGGCGCTTGAGAAATATTCGGGCAGTTTGATTTGAAGCATTTTGGAAGAAAAAGAAACATATTATACTTTTTGTACTATACTCGTATGTTTTCTGAAACGTTGTTTAGACAGGTAGAAAAGAAAATGTTCAGCGATATCAAAATCAGAACGTGAAAAAATAAAATTGCATCACATTTGCCGAAGTTAAGGAAATTTAAATGGAATCTCATACATCACAGAAGATGCTTATTTTTATGACCCTAATAAATAACAGAAATCGTATTAAAAATTCCCATCAAAACGTTAGAATATGCTGAAAAAACTTTCAGAATTCCACATTCAGTTTAAAAGCATGCATCCCGAATATAACCGTATACGTATGTATTTATCTTTGAAGAAAATACTATGATAAATTTTTATCTCCGCGTGTGTCTAAACAAGATAAATGTAAAATATATTTAAATTCTCACATATACAACTGCAAAGGTAGCCAAGAAGTTATGGCCGTGAATTCGTAGCAAGAGCTTTCATTGTTGAATCGGCAGTTCAGGTCCTGCAGGAATTGACGTACTTCTAATTAAAGCGGATGCATTAAATCTCTCGAGGCTCAAAGTCCTCACGTTGCCCTGCTGGGGGAGTTCAGATTTCTGTATGTGTCTTAAATGTCACCTTCCTCACTTGACCGTGGCTCAAATTTACGTTGTTTGTCGCCAAAAAGCCTCATATTGCTTTGACGCACGGCATTAATGAACAGACGATTAAATTCTCAGTTAAATGTTTTCTCCTTTAATTTAAAAAGCGTTATAAACAACAACGAAGAAATATTTTCTTTGTTCGTTATGATGTTTTTCAATTCCTACTATTAGCTCACACTCTCCCTATATATATTTGTTTATTTATTTATATTGGTGGAATTTTCAATCGTTAATAAAATACATTTTAAAGCGTTAAATTGAGCTGAAATTTTATATGCATGATTATTTTGGATGGCAATACAATAATTTAATTATAATTAAAAAATGAATTGATTAAAACTAATTATTTAAAGAATTACAAATACAGCCACGTAGACACAATTTTTGGTGACTTGTGTCAAAACTTGAAAAGGTTTTTTTTATTCTCACGCTTTAAAGCATTCAGTTGAACTGAAATTTTATATACACGATTATTTTGAATGACAATACGATACTTTAATGATAATTAATAAAAATAATTACCACTTAAATTTTGTGATTCTATCATATGTGCATGCATATTTATATTAACTGAAACTATTTAACAAAAATTAGCTAAAATAATTTTTTTTCTTTTTGATCTAAGTAGGAATGGACTTAAAATTGTTTTTACATTACTTGTGTGTGTGTGTGTTTATTTAAAACTTATCTTAGATTGTGTCATTATGTGCCGATGCAGAAACTATAACGCAATGATTATTGAAGTAAAAAGTACAGTAAACAAATAAACGAATTAAGTAAGTGTTAGACGGGTTTGTTGTATGCATGTAAATAATCATTTTCAACATTAATTTTTCAGAATTCGACTTTAATAATTCATATCTAAAAATCATTTTGATACGAATGATACTTTAAAATAACATACACACTACATTTATATTATGAAGTTATTGATATTAATCATAAATGATCTCGCATCTTTAAACACAGATGTTAGAAAACATGTTAACGATTCAATTATAAGTAAGGCGTCAGTAAACAACCCATTTCGTTCTTAAACTAGCTGCAAGATTAAATAATGTTATTTTTTAGAAGAAAAAGAAGCCATGATAGATTAGGCTGTCTCTAGAAAATTGTGATATACATGTCTAAAAAAATTCCCCAGCAAAAAGCTTGTAACTAAATAAATTATCCAGCAAAAAAGAGAGAAATAATATATTGTACAACTAAAAGAATACTTAGGAAAAAGGTACTATAGCAGGAAACTGAACACTTAATCATAAGTAACAAATTTAAAAAATTCGTTTTCAACTCAATAAAAGTATCATTTTTTTCTATTTTTCTCGGAATTATTATTGCTAATAAAAATCTTTTTATACATACAGTTGAACCTGTTTTTGTGCGGTAGATAGGGACCGCATAAAAATAAACGCTTAAAAAATATTCAAAAATTTCATAAATTATTACATAAAACAAAATAATCCGTGGATACTACAGAAAACTTTTTTATGCGGTGAATAGGAACCGCATAAAAAAATCGCATTTATAAAATATTCCAATTATTAACGAAATTTATGTAAGAGTACTTCCATAACAAAATAAATAATTGAATATTACACATGGAAACATTTTTAAAACATATAGTTTCTCGTTCTATACACGGAGAAGTTTTTAAAATGCACATACATAATTCATCACTACTCATTCATAATCCAAAGCCCTGTAATGCATAAGTTCAAAATCGCTTTCGTCACTTGAAGGTGCGATTTTAATTGATTTATTTTTTTGGCAACATAAAATAAGAGATAAGTGTTTGTGACGAAGGACGGGACGTCAGTTGCTTGTAAATGTCACGATAACCAGCCATGTATGATTAAAGCCCTTTTTGGAATTTAATACTCTTTTCTTAATTGGTATCTATTCTAAGAAAATGCTTTTCCAATTTGTTGTAAAGCTGAATCCCTGCATAATTTTATCCACTCTCAAAGAATCCGGTTCTTCTTGTCCGTCTTCATAACCTATGAAAATAGTGATAGTGTCATTGTCATTGAAAGTTTCGTCTTCAATCAAGCGCGGGTTGCTGGAGTGTTGATAGAAAACAACTGAATGCGCATTATCGGGAAACTCTTTATAACAAATGAATAGAGCTTCTGAGAAGTGTCTACATTTCAGTGGCGTAATGTACACCCCTGTCTCACAAGAGGGGAAGGGGGCAGGACTCTAGAAGCCCAAGGCCTGACATACGCTAATTACGAATTTACCCAATTTATAAAATATTAAAGGCAAAACCTGACTTTCCGGGAGGTATCCTAACATTCTCCGTTACACCACTGATAAATAGATAGATTAAGCCAAAACCATTCAGTCCTGCCATGGCGAGGAGTTAGCAGGACTCAAGGTTTGATTAACGCTAAATACCTATTTACCCAATTTATAAAATATTAAAGGCGAAACCTGACTTTCAGGAAGGAGGGGGATCCTAACGCGCGCGTTCTCCCTTATGCCACTAGTAAATATATATAAAGCACTGCAGTGGCGTCAAAGCCGTTGAAATTCATACACCACATAATTAATAGATCGTACATAAAAAATGGCATGAAAATAAAATCGAACCAAACAATCGCATAAAAAAGACCGCACAAAAACAAGTTCTACTGTACGTAGATTTTCCCTATCAGCTAGAAATATATTATTTACATATTCTGTCAAACAAAATAAATATTTTATAATAATAGAGACGTTTATATACATAAATTCACTTTACGTACATCGTCATCTTCAAAGGAAAATTGTAAAATTAATAAATTACTTAAACACTTCTAAACTACACTATGTCCAGTGCTTTCTTTCCAAGAAGACATGGGTTTTTTTTAATTTAAAGCAAATCATACGATGAAATAAAATAACTGTCAGAAAAATATAAATTGCATACAATATTTCATTAATACTTTTAATAGATATCTCCTTTATCTTTTCAACTAGACTCAAAATTAAAATATTTAATTTATTTTGAGAAAATTAGCTCTAAAACTCGTATATATTTAATACTCATTTAATTGTATTTAACTATAAAAAAAGTGCAGCACTATTTCAGGACAAAAACGATGAAAGTAATTCCATTCTGTAAAAATAAGGAATCGAACTCATCTTCGTTCAGTATGATTATACGATTTTTTCTTTTTTAATTTTCCGTAAAAGAACAGCTTTTTAACAAAAATAATTTACTTTTCTATTAAGTTATCCTTTTAAATAAATAAATTATGCTACTTTTTTAAAGAACAAACATATATATGAGTTATGATTGGGTTTTTAATAAAATATTTTAAAAAATAAAGTTCGTCTGCAAAGAATTTTGAGACGCTTTTAATAACCGTAATTATAAAAAAAAATACATCTTTTGATCTTATCTCTCTCTCTTGTTTTTTCGATGAAATTAATCAAAACTCATAAGATATTTAGGTTTATAAAAACGGCAAAATAGAAATTTGTATAATTTATTACGAACAAGTTTAAAATAATTACATTAGATTTCCAGAGATAACTTATGATTGAGAAAAATAGATTTAAGAATTAAGCAGGATTTTTTTACAGAAATATTTAAATCACTACGAGTTAGTATTATGTTAAAGCTATGTAAAAAATTTTGATTGGCATTTTTAACAGTTCTATATCTTTAATTTTAGCAAGAAAAACACTGTACAATCTACTGCATGATTATTAACCCTGAGGAAAATGCTTATTCAGATTTGTAATATTGTTATAGTTATTTTGTTCTGTGTGTGATGGAAACATTACTATAATTTTCATTGAGGTTTCAATCTTTTAAGGATAAAAAAAGTTTAATTTAGATTACTTAGTAAAGATTTCCATGCTTAAAGATATATTTGAAAATATTGTTTCAATTTCAAAATTCCTCGCATTTCAAAATCTAACAAACTACGTAATAAAATTTTAAAATGAAATTAAATGCGCAATTACTGTATTTTTTCTTAAAAACGGTTATAAAAATATTGCATACAAATGTACAAAATTCAATAAAAATAATGTATAGAAAAATGTTACTTTTCCTCCTTTTTTTCAATTAAATCTGTTAAACACTCATGTTTGTTCAATAATTATATCTTATTAATTGAAAGGAAAAGTTACACATAAGAATTTGTATAATGCAATGTAACAAAATAAGCTATCCGTAAGGTTTATTTCCGTCCAGCCTCAAATTGGCCTTTTAAGGCAGAACAACGCCTCGATATAAGTGAAAGACACCATCAAATAAAGTATAAGTAGCCAGCGGGATCGATGAATCTAGAGGATTTGAAAATGATTGAAGACGATATTATCACATTGATTCAGGACACAGCCATGTCATTGTATCCATTTTTACAATTCAAGGTATCGGAAGTTTTTCAATTGACAAAACCGAGGAGTTATATCTCATTCAGATTACAAAATTGATTCCTGTAATTTAGCTTGTTTCGTCTGCATATTGCGTAGTTATATCTAATGTCACATAATTAAAAGTAAATTATTGGAAATTTTTTATGGTAATAATTTCGAGTTTGATTCTGTAGCTTCTCCAACCATGCTGCGTTCGGATTCCAGCGGGAATCTTAAATAATGAGCGATATCTTCATATCAACTTACATGAGGAAGATAAAGTACCACAAAAGGTAGAAGAGAGAGAAGGAAAAAAAGGTAGTACACATATATATTTATTTTATAAATCTCTGAAAGTAAATATATATTTTTTTGTGTAATAAAACTATAATGGTGCTTATCTAAAAATTGGGAGAACTGGTTTATTTCAATGTATCATTAGATACATTTTACTTCAGTAAATTTAGTACAGTATTTTATTTAGTGAGGATTGTTGAGAAATGCCATAACTATTTTCATTATAAATCATTCCTTACAGCCATTTTGATGATGAACTACTTAATTCCTTGAAGTCATTTAGAGATTGAATGTTCACAAATTAAAAAATCTAAAGTTCAAGAATCGTTCAGGTTAAAGATTATGAGGATTTTATGGTACACATTTATTATATAAAAAACTGTGCCTTAGGAGAAGATACTTCAACCTAAAATACAGAATAGGCTGTCACAAGGATCAAAAACACACATAATGATTTACAAAACTCATGGAATAAAGGTAGAATAATTTGACGGAAATTATATGGATTAAATCCTTAAGATTTTCAAGAAGGATGCTGTAAAATTAACTTTGAAATGATGAGAACGATACTTAAGATGGTATTGTAAAGACTTCACACAGCTCTGGGATAAACTATTTATTTCTCAGTAAGAAAATCATCAAAACAAATATTCTATCACAATTAATTAGCAAAAGGGTCCACAGATTTCGAGTCTCTTTTTTTGCAATGTCTCATATCTCTCGCATAAAATAATGTCCTAATTTGACATTCTAGAGCAAAGTCCTATACATAGGATACGTAAAAAGAGGGTTCAATCTCGGTAATTCCTTACCGAGTCTGGGTGAGCTCGCTGGCTCCAAATCCGCCGTGGACCTTCGCAATTTCTACCGTTCCAAAATCCGGCTTACTTCGCGAACTCAGGTATAACTGTATCACCAGTCTTTAACTAGATGAGCCTCCAATCCGGTTCCCTCACGTAAAGTTTCTCCGTTTCAGATTCCGCCGTACTTCGCGGACTCACTATCGTTTTCTCTATCGCTGAAGGGACCTCACCGGCTCCCTGGTCAATTCTCTCGCTGGAAAAAACAACAACGGTTCCCTCAATTCCAGGCCCTTCATACTCTCTCGATCTCCTTATATATCCCAAGTCTCCCACCTTCTCTTGCTCTCATTATATGCCTCTTGTCTCCTACATTCTTTCGCCTCCTAATTCCTTCTTTGACCTCTTGTTCTTAGGCCGCCCCTGTCGGTCTCGGCCCATTTGATCTCTTGACCACTGGACGCCGATGGCCTTGTGCACATTCTAAGTTTTCAGACGTGCTGTCGTCACCGAATCGTGGGAAAACGCAAGCACAATGTTACGGCATCTCTTGTTGACGGTCAGGACAGCCTTGGAAAAGAGGGTCCAACTCTTTGGTCACCCAGTTGCGAAATTCTTTCCCAGCAATTAGGGAAATGTCTGGCATTATTTTCTCAACGTCTGTATGCACCAATCTTAACAATTAGGGGAAAGTGACCGGTTTCTTCACAGTATGTTACTATTTTTATTTCGCACAACGACATTAGATGACTTTGAGCACACATCTCGCTTAGTGAGTTTAAGAAGAAAAAAAAACATAATTTGTAATATATATGTAATTTGATCAAATACGTCACCATTTTAACTATGTAAAATGTTTTAATTTTACCAATTTATGACGGATAGTCTTAGTTATATTATTCAATTGATGCTTACTGTATTAACTGTTACTATTTAATGTTTCAGCTATTTGTGGTATTTTATAATTCTTATAATCTTTGAAAGCAATTATATATCTGCAAAGCTAAGAGTACTATTAGAATCGTAAATGAACAAAAACTCAATTTACCACTGTGATTTAACGCAAACTTGAGTTATTCTGTAAGTATAATTTCCATATCTAGAAATAATTCTGAGGTAGAGATCCTAGAAACCACACACATAAGAGGAATGAAAGAGGGTATTTCATCGATTCTCTCTCTTTTGGACTTCGTTATCTAACTTCAGCATCACATTAAACCTGGACTTGGATTCTTACTTCAATTTAACGCTCATTAGCACACTTAAAATCTCACAGAGGTCTATGTTGAAATTGAAACTCAAACCTATTAAATTATTCATATATCTATGTTTATGAAATATACGAATTAGGTATTTCTTATTTTCCCATATACAACTGTAGATAAAAAGAATTAAAAGAAAATAAACATTACTAGTTTATCTAAAGAAAGGGTATTGTGTTTTAACGCATAAAGAATAAAATTTTGTCTTGTATTTCAAATGTGAACATAATTACAGCAGATTGGCATTTAAAAATTAATAAAAACCTGGGACACAAGTTTTAAATAAAATATCTTTAAATTTATGTAATGCTTACTATGATTTAAATAGTTCCATTTCTTAATTTTTTTTAAAAAAAACTTAACGTTTTCATACCAAATATTTACAAACTAAAAGAATCCCGCATTAAAAATCGGAAAACAGTTGCCATTTATGAAAGTTTAGTTTTTCATATGCATCAAATTTAACGGTAATATGCTAGAGATATCAAGTATTTTTAAAATAAATATTGAAAAATATAATACAGGATTATGCTGTATGGAAATTTAAACTCATTAAATACATATTATGTATCAAATAACATAAAATCGGATCAAGAGGGTTCGAAAAAAAGGAAATTGATACGAAATATTTTGAGCAAAACCTTAAATACAATTCTGCAGAGCTATATCTATACAAATACATATGTAAAAAAGTGAATCATATTATTTAATATAATTACAAATACGTAATTAATACTTTTCTTTTATTTTCACAAAGTACCTAAAATTGTTACAAAATATAAGACGTAAAATAAAAGAAAAAAACCGCCTTCTATATACACAAATATATTCTTTATATCCTCTAACTACCATGTGAGACTTTAATTGTTGAAGTATGTTCTACCCTGAAGCTTGCAAGTTCCCCTTATACCATTAGTATGCTAAAGGTAAACATGACATTGTTGAAAAGAAGTATCTTAAGTTATCTATAAAGAGTTACATTAAAAGGAAGCGAGAAAAGGAACAAAAATTGGAAAAGAAAATATACTATTTTTTCGGCATCAGCCCGTATAATATTCCTATGGACACAATTCCAAAGAATTCCTTACGAAAAGACTAAACATATACTTGAGAGTATTGTATATATTAATGGTTTATTTCAGAGAATTTTTTCAGACATCAATTCTTATACACTTTTTGTTTCTAAATATTCATTTTTCTTTCTTTCAAGACAGGTTTATTATGAGTCAATTGTTTGTAAAAAATTCAACATATGTCATCAATTTTAACGATTAGTATATTATATAGAAATGTGCAAGTAAAATAATTTATTTTTTTTCTTTGTAAACAGTTTATTATCAAGCTATAAAAATTTCAATGGTTTTACTTCTGTGTGTATGCATATATATATATTTATTTTCAAGTTATGAAAATATATATTTCATTTCATTTTCAATGCACCTGTTTACCCTCTCTAATCAAGAAACTTCTTTTAATTTCTTACTGTCTTATTTCTTAAAATTTCAAATAAACATTGGACTGATCAAATTATTAACTTGTATTTGGGCTGCATATGTCTCGTATTTCACAGTTTTCACTCATTAATATTGTTAATTATAATTCTGAAATACAAAAACCTCCAAATGTATGCTTTTTTTAAGTACACTTTACATATTATAAAGTATGTTTAATATATCTTAAGAGAATTTCTCCCATAGAAAAAAATTCATGTAAAACAATTAAGGATTTTATGTGTGTGTACATATATATGCTGTCACAGTGTGAAAAAGGTGTTATTCTAAGTCTTACATTGAAATAGGCACATTGTAATGTCTGCCTTTTTTGGATTATCTTTCCATTTTCACTTCTTATCAAGCAACAAATTGCATATTGCCTTATAAAAATAAATCCCTGTTCTTTATTGAATATTTTCAAGAATCTAAATTCCTGTCTTCATCTCAAAGAAGAATTCGGATGAGAAGTATTTGCGACAAACTGCATCTCTTAAAAACACTAGCACTAATGATCTCGTTATAAGAATGAAAAATATGTGAATATGTACAAATCAAGGATGGAAAGAAGAAAATATTAATGCTCGTCAAGCATAAGTTCAAATGAGTTATGGGGCCACTTTATTTGTAGCTCGTTCAGGGTACGAGCATACTACTTAAGGATTAAGTAAAATGTGTGCATAAGTAATTCCATTATAAGGCATGCATATTCGAACCCATAAAAATTCAACTTTCTAATTATTAATGTTAGTTGTGGTTGCCAAAGAATCATTGTTGCCAACTAATGGGCTCCGTTACCGAGACGTGGATTTGCGTCCAAGTGCCGCAGAAAACTTACAGTACTTTAATTTCTTTTCATTTATTCTAATTAATGTTTTAAAGACAAATTCACGAAAAGAGTAGAAAATATTGCAAGCAAAATATTTAGAGTGGGGGTGGCCATTACGTCAATTGAGATCGACAGGTGGACCGCCAAGACATTTGTTGGTGACCGCCTGAAGATTTTAGCAGGTAGTAATTATATACGGAAAATGAAAGATTGGCTGACAATACGCATTCTGCATATAAGTCTTCTACGAAGTATAACAACAAAAACTAACTTAAGATAAAAATGTTTTATTTTTAAGGTATCCGACTACGTTCGGAACCATGATTTTGAAAAAGCGCATAAATGGATAATTTTCATGATATTTAGTGTCATTTAGATTAGAATATATGCATAAAATTGTTTTAAGGACATTTTGACAAAAAATTTATTTAAATATAATATTTTGGCAAAAAATTAACTTAGAATAATCTTTTTTGAAATGTTCTTCTTTTGGGGAAAATGCTTCTATTTTAATAATATTTTACCTGTAGGCCAGTGCTTCTCAAACTTTCAATAGTGGCGCCCCCTTATCAATCACAATTTTTATCGCGCCCCCCTTATACATTAATAATGTACTGAATGCAATAATAATGCATTTTTTTACGCTAAAGCAATAATCTTAATTATATACCGTACAAATTCATGACATAAGTATTAAATTTTGTATATGTTGCTTTTAAGCAAAAAATATTAAGTAATAGGATAATTATTATGTTATTTCCCTTTCTCTAATTTTTAAATTGGTACATATTGCAAAATGCAGTGCCTACTTAGAAGACAAAATATAGATATCAGCTTTTTTTAGAAAGAACTCAGTGGGTCAATTTCTAATCATATAAGCATTCCTTTGAAAAATTTGCTCTGTAAGACAAGCCCATGGAAGTCGCTAATACTTATTAAACTTGTTCTTAATTTAGCATTAATTAATTAGTTATAAAATACTCTGTGCAGCACTGATACATTAAAAGTATACCGGCTGAAGTACAAGCTAATTGCACGAGTTCATTTAAAAGAAAATAAAACAATATTGATATAATCGCTGAAATTTAAGGAGAGTAAAGCCAAGTTCGCAACAATGTTTACAAAAATGTAAAATGATTTTTTTAAATCATTGCTCAAATTATAATTAGTTTTAAGCAAACTGTAATTTTAAGCCTCACAGAATTAGCATTTAGAGTTGATGTTGAATAATGAACAATAATATATAAAATTCCGATGAGAAATAATTGTATCATTTTCAATATTTAAAGTCTTAACATGTTTTAAACCTGGAGCAGGCACGCAATTGATACTAATGGTCGAGTGGGGTTATTGAGCCATCCCAATCTCTTTTTATAATTATTTTTATAGTACACAATAAAAATCGTAACTCCAGTGAATAATTTAATTAATAGAAAATATACTCACCTACTTTCAAGAACACAGAAAATATTTCGAAAAAAAAAGTTATCACACCGGGAACTCAGTCAAAACAAGTACCTAAAGATAGTAAAAAAAAAAAAAAAAAACGTTTGTCACTCCCAAAAAAGAGGGAGATATGTGACAAATATATTTTAGTTCACACGTTAAGACTGTCAAACAGGAGGATAGTGTCAGAGCCATTGGTAACAATTAAACAGTTTTGCCAGAATTACCGATTTCGTGCACTCTGTGCTCGGCGTGACAGCTCCGGAATAAAAGTGTATTACAATATGGATGTTCAAAAAATTATGTAAAACGTTTTTTATTATGCTTTTTTATATGTTTGGGAATAACTCATAGAAATAAATCTTGGCCAAGTAATCCTTCAAAGAGCTCTCTGTGCTTTTCCAAAAATCATAAAAATATTTTACAAGGAAAAAATCGCAGCAGAAATAGTTTATTTGCAACTTCCCAAAATGAAAAACAAATACATAAGAGCCAGGACTAACTAACCGTACAAGTAAGTTCGAAGGTCAAACCGCAGCAACTACATTCTGCTGCCTACAGCTGATGACAATAATATTACAGTGATGAATTTTTATCTTCCTAAAATTTTTTTCGATTATGGGTCTGAGTTTTGTTTTTTCTCATTTTGGTTTGAAAAGAAACCGTAATAGAAGTAGAAGCTTTAATTTTTTATGACGTAATATCGCAGATATATAAATTATATCAGTGTAAATGTGCATTTTTTTTATTATGTCAGAAAGTATTTTGTTTTACTTCATTCCAGTAAATAATTTTTTTTTTTTTTAATCTTTTATTTTCGATATGCTCGCGTCCCCCTTGTACATTTATCGCGACCCCCAGGGGGCGTGCCCCACAGTTTGAGAAACACTGCTGTAGGCAGCTCAGACCTCTCTACGGAGGCTCAATTAAAATTTTTGAAATATTGTCACGGAGTTCGAAAGAAGTACACAGTTCAATTAAACAAACGATTAGATTTATTCTAACGCTGGGAGCTCGATACAATACTGGACTGAGAACATCCCCAACTGGCGATGAACTTTGCTTTTATACACTTCGGAGAATATTCGAGAAATACCCAGTATGCACTCTAAAGAAGGATCTGGATTCATCTAGAACCTAGAGAAACAATACATTAAAAACGAGAAAAAAAATTCCAGTCTTTGGATAAATCTGCCGGGGCCGGGATTCGAACCCGAGACCTGAGGAAGCTCAGTCCAACGCTCTGCCAACTCGGCTATCGGGACTTGTAGCAAATTATGCGTGCGGCATTGCTCCCCTCGAAAAAAGAAGACAGCGCCCCACTGTCATTTTGTTCAAGGGTCTTTATTCTGGAACGAGTGATGGGTCCTTTGTATGATTCTTTGGGAGGAATATCCTCGGTTTCGATTTGCTCGTCGGGATCATGGTACGGTTTCATACGCAGTACATGGACAACTTCTCTTAGTTTTCTTTTTCGTGAAGCAGGATCAAAATCTTGTACTGCATAAGTCACGGCTGATAAACGGCGTAGCACCTAATACGGTCCGAAATACCTTCTTAAGAGTTTTTCGGAGAGACCCGACTTTTCTCACTGGAGTATAAACCCATACGAGATCTCCGGGAGCGTAGGATACCATTTAGTGTTTGGAATCGTAACGTCGACGATCTTTGTCTTGAGCTCTCAGAGTGTGCACTCGGGCTAGCTGTCGTGATTCTTCGGCTCTGGCTGCTATCTTGGTGATGTTATTGTCATCAAAATCGTTAGGACAGAATGGTAGCATTGTATCTAGTGTCGTTTTCGCTTCACGACCGCTTAGTAAATAGAACGGCGTAAAACATGTGATCTCTTGTTTAGCGGTATTATAAGCGAAGGTTACAAATGGTAGAATTTCATCCCAATTTTTCTGCTCTACATCCACATACATTGGCAACATGTCGGCCAAGGTCTTATTGAAGCGCTCCGTCAGTCCATTTGTTTGGGGATGATACGCCGTTGTGAAACGATGATCAATGTTACACAAGTCGACAAGAGAGGAAACAAGTCTGGATCGAAAGACGGCTCCACGATCTGTGATAATTACTCGAGGAGCTCCATGCCTGAGGACAATTTCTTCAAGTAAGAACTTCGCTATTTCGGCGACTTCGGCTGTCGGCAAGGCTTTTGTTATTGCATATCGCGTTGAGTAATCCGTGCAGACTATTATCCATTTGTTTCCATGAGCAGACTTTGGAAATCTCCCAAGGAGATCAATTCCAATGCGATGGAAAGGAGCTATATCTGGAGGGATGGGAACTAAACGTCCAGGTGGTCGTTGAGGAACGGATTTTCTCCTTTGGCACTCCCGACAATGCATGACATACCGAACGACATTTCGGTTCATTCCCGGCCAGTAAAATCTCTTGCGAATCCTGTCATAAGTTTTTGCGAAACCAAGGTGTCCTGCGGTGGGGGTGTCATGAAAGTGCCTTAGTATGTCTGCTCGTTGATGTTTAGGAATGACTGGTAACCACAACTTTCCATCTGGATCAAAGTTCTTCCTGCAAAGGATACCGTCGATGAATCTGAATTCTTCGTTTTTGGATGAGTTGCTCAAAAGTTTTAATTTCGCAAGGTCTTGATCTTTTTCTGTTCCATCGCAAGGTTCATACTCGTCGTGACTGCTAAAAATTTGTCTGGTGTTTCCGTTTCCTCTTCCACTGGATTTCTCGAAAGAGCGTCGGCGTCACTATGCTTCTTACCGGTTTTATATTTTACGTCAAAATCATGCTCTTGAAGTCGGAGGGCCCATCTGGCAAGCCTTCCTGAAGGATCCTTTAAATTCATGAGCCAGCACAAGGAATGATGGTCAGTTACAACAGTAAAGTGTTTTCCGAATATGTACGGCCAGAATTTGTTGGTAGCCCATACGATGGCAAGACATTCCCTTTCTGTGGTGGAATAATTCTTTTCGGCTTTTGTCAGAGTTCTAGAAGCGTATGCTATAACATTCTCGACATTATTCTGAATTTGTACTAGGACAGCTCCGATACCGTACCCGCTTGCATCAGTATGGATTTCTGTAGAAGCTCTTTCGTCGTACATCCCCAATACTGGATCCGAAGTAAGTGCTTTCTTAAGACTGTGAAATACTTCCACCTCTTCAGGACCCCAATGAAACTCCACGCCACTTTTCAGCAACGACTGCAAAGGTTCGGCGGGATAACAGAAATCTTTAATAAATCTTCTAAAGTATGAACAAAGGCCAAGAAAACTTCGTATACCATGTATATTCTTTGGAGTGGGAAAATTTCTTACGGCTTTTATTTTGTCGGGATCGGGACGAACGCCATTACTAGATACAAGATGGCCTAGAATCTTTACTTCTTGGGCAGCAAAAGACACTTCTTTGAATTTAATTTAAGACCAGCTTCCTGAAGACATTTTAGAACAAGTCTTAATCGTATAAGATGGTCTTCAAAAGTTTCTGAGAACACTATTATGTCATCTAGGTAACAAAGACACATAGTCCATTTAAAATGGCGTAGCAAATTGTCCATCATTCTCTCGAAGGTCGCAGGTGCATTACAGAGACCAAACGGCATGACTTTAAACTCGTATAAGCCTTCGGGGGTAATAAATGCCGTCTTTTCACGATCCGCTTCGTCTATTTCTATTTGCCAATAACCAGATCGGAGATCCATGGAAGAAAAGAACTTGGCACCTTTCAGACAGTCGAGCGTATCGTCAATACGAGGCAGAGGATAAACGTCTTTTTTCGTGACGCTATTCAGCTTGCGATAATCGACGCAAAAACGCCAACTACCGTCTTTTTTTCTTACGAGCACAACGGGTGATGACCAAGGACTTTCAGAGGGTTGGACGATACCTTCATCAAGCATTTTCTGAACCTCTTCATGAATGATGCGTCTTTCAGTCGGCGAGCCTACAGAGTCTCGCCGACTGAAAGACAAGAAGTCTTTAACAAGTGGGATGACATGATGTGCCTGGCTAACGTTTATTTCTTTCTTGACGGTACTGCGAGACAGTGGTATGTCAACAACGAAGACGCCTTAGATTCCTGGGAAGCGTTTAAAAATGGACTAAGTGGACTTTTCGGTGACCGTCAAAAATATACCAGAAGGGCAGAAGAACAACTAAAATGCCGAGCCCAGCGTTCAGGCGAGAGTACACAGTCCTACATACAAGGTGTATTAGGACTTTGCCAAGAGGTAAATCCTCTGATGAAAGAAGACGAAAAAGTGTCACACCTAATGAAAGGTGTTGCTGAGGATATCTATCAGGCCCTGTTGACGAGAGAAATCAACGACACAGCAAGTTTTATCAAATGGTGCAACTATATCGAAGATATGAAGCAGAAGAGAGTTGGTCGACCGAAATTTGAAAGGCTTCCAAACGTCGTACCGGTTGCATCCCTGACGGATGAGATTGATTTGGTCTCTCTTATTCGCACAATCGTACGAGAAGAAGTCCATCGACTAGTTAACCAGACGCAAGAATCTTTGGACTCCGATCCCCAATCCTTAGAAGAGATCGTTCAAGACGAAGTTGAAAGGGTTTTGGCCCCAGTGTCAACAAAACCTACAGAAACTAGACCACGACCAACATACGCCGCTGTAACCAGGAAATACAGAGCTCCTGTTCAGAAATTCCCACCTGAACCAAGAAAAACAGATGTGTGGAGAACGGCTGACAACAGACCTGTTTGTTTCCACTGCGGACGTCCTGGACATGTAATGCGCTACTGCCGAGAGAGAAAGGCTGTCTTTGAAAACTCTCGAAACCACCGACGGAACTTCGACGACGTTGGCACTGAAGAAGAAATACGCCGACCAAACTCTTCTCGCCGTTTTACGCCAAGTCCCACGAGAGGCCGATCCCCAATACGTCGTTACAGATCCCCGTCGCCATATCGCCGATCCAGTCAGTCGCCAGGCCGTAGGAGCGAGGAAAACTAAAGAGAGCGACCTTCCAAGGAGGTGAGGCCGCGTGTACTGGAAATCCTCCGTCGACCGCCAAGATGACTGGTAACCAACTAGACGTAATAATAGATAAGAAGCCGATACGTGCTCTAGTAGATTCTGGGGCATCGTTTTCTGTCATATCCGATAAGTATCGCCGATTTTTAAAGAAAGTTCTGTTTGCTGATGCCAAGAGCGTTATGCTGAAAGTTGCGGATGGAAATTTTGTTCGGCCGATAGGGAAATGTGTTTTACGTGTCCGTATAAACAATCGAGAACTGCCTTTTGAATTTATTGTTTTATCACATTGTAGCCATGACTTCATCCTAGGATGGGACTTTTTAGAGGCGTCTCAAGCCGTTATAGACCGTGGACAAAATAAACTTGTTCTAGAAGACATCTGTCGAGACTCCACAGCGCCTGACGCCTGGAATTTGTATGCCACCAGAGACTATACACTTAAGCCGCATTCTTTAACTAGAATAACAGTATCAGGATATCAAACCCGAGGAGACATAAATGTAGTTCTAGACGGCAGCAAACATTTGCTCTTCGAGAAAAATATTGCTACACCGTCCATGGTATCCACATATCGTAACGGACAAAGTGATGTCTGCAGTTCCGAAACCAAATCATCCCTAGAGAAATGTGCATAGGCCAAGCTGAACCACTAAATGAAGAGCATCTATGTGTTATTTCCGACACATCGGGTTGCTTGGATGACCAGCAAGAAACTTCGGAGTCACAGATGAATTGTTCGTTAATGATGTCACCCGAGTTAAGTGACGAACAGAGAAACAAGCTATCCGAACTACTCCGGAAATTTTCTGGGCTTTTCACGAAGACCGACAAGTCGACAGCCGCGAAGACGAATGTGAAACACAGGATATTTACTGGTGATCATGCTCCAATCAACCAACGAGCCTACAGAGTCTCGCCGACTGAAAGACGCATCATTCATGAAGAGGTTCAGAAAATGCTTGATGAAGGTATTGTCCAACCCTCTGAAAGTCCTTGGTCATCACCCGTTGTGCTCGTAAGAAAAAAGACGGTAGTTGGCGTTTTTGCGTCGATTATCGCAAGCTGAATAGCGTCACGAAAAAGACGTTTATCCTCTGCCTCGTATTGACGATACGCTCGACTGTCTGAAAGGTGCCAAGTTCTTTTCTTCCATGGATCTCCGATCTGGTTATTGGCAAATAGAAATAGACGAAGCGGATCGTGAAAAACGGCATTTATTACCCCCGAAGGCTTATACGAGTTTAAAGTCATGCCGTTTGGTCTCTGTAATGCACCTGCGACCTACGAGAGAATGATGGACAATTTGCTACGCCATTTTAAATGGACTATGTGTCTTTGTTACAGAACTCCTACAGAGTTACTTGAAAGAACTTTGTTACTTTGTGAAAGGCCCTGGGTTCGAACCCCAGCACCTCCACCAAACTTGTCACGGAGTTCGAAAGAAGTACACAGTTCAATTAAACAAACGATTAGATTTATTCTAACGCTGGGAGATCGATACAACACTGGACTGAGAACATCCCCAACTGGCGATGAACTCTGCTTTTATACACTTCGGAGAATATTCGAGAAATACCCAGTATGCACTCTAAAGAATGATCTGGATTCATCTAGAACCTAGAGAAACAATACATTAAAAACGAGAACAAAATTCCAGTCTTTGGATAAATCTGCCGGGGCCGGGATTCGAACCCGAGACCTGAGGAAGTTCAGTCCAACGCTCTGCCAACTCGGCTATCGGGACTTGTAGCAAATTATGCGTGCGGCAATATATAACGTAGAAGTGGGGTTATTCATATTTTAAGACAACATAGGGGAGCAATTTTAAGAAGAAAAAGCCCATAATTATTTCAATTAGTGGTAACTCTGAAAATAATGTGAATTTTTCAAAAATTCTAGTTGAGCCTCTGTAGAGAGGCCTGAGCTATATACAGGCAAAATATTATTATAATAGAACCATTTTTCGCAAGAGGAGAACATTTGGAAAAAGATTATTCTAAGTTAATTTTTGCCAAAATATTATATTTGAATATTTTTTGTCAAAATGTCCTTAAAACAATTTTATGCATGTATTCTAATCTGAGTGACACTAAATATCATGAAAATTATTCATTTATGCGCTTTTTAAAATCCCGGTTCCGAACGTAGTTGCATACCTTAATGTATTTTGAATTGTTTAATAATAAATGCATCATTTGGTATTATTATAATTTTGACTATTATTATTATGTTTGTGTATTTTGCGTTTTGATTTAAACGCAATTTTAAAAGAGTTAATACAAAAGGTAAGTACATATTCCGTATTTATTATTAAGTTATAATATAATAACCCTTTCCTTACATCTACATTGGACAGTAGCGTACACAAGGATTTTTCAAGACCGGGGGTTGAGGGTGTATCATTCTCGGATCATACCCAATACGTAGCCAAACAAATGTTTTTGATTTTGTCGATTGTCTGGAACAAAAAAAAAACAGCAAAAAATAATTTACTAAATGAATAATTAACATTATATAAAAAAATACTAATAACAGGAACTTAATTAAATTTTTCGTTCTTTTAAAATGGGATTTTAATCAATCGGGAAAATAATCAAGCGCTATGAGCGAGGGACCGGACCCGTGGACCCCTCCCCCTCTGTCCTTGCGTACGCCACAAACACTAGGTGGACCGTAAAACCTTGTAAAAATTAGAAGTAGCCCATACCCTGGAAAAGTCTGCCCACCCCCTGATCTAGACAAAATAATACTAAAGAACAAGTATTAAACAAATTTTCTGAATTGAAAATAAAAACGTTTTAAATTTTTTTGAAAGAAAAAACTAAGTTTAAAATTTTTTAAATATTAATCACTTTTTCATGTTTTGTAAAAAATAATTATGATACATTTAATTATAGAAAATATTAATATGAAGTAGATGTTAAACATGACGTATCTAAAGAGTGTTTTTTTCCCAGGTATAGAAGTTTAAGTTGGCATTACTTTCCAAGATGGCGACCGATTTAACAGCTGTCAAGTGATTTATTCTCAGTTTGGTTTGACAATTCATCATGAATAGACTCACGCCTGAACAACGCTTTCAAATTGTGCAATTTTATTTCGAAAATAATGGTTCTGTGCGGAATACGTATCGCGCACTGCGTCCATTCCTACGTCCAGCGCACTTCTGTCTGAATGGCTAAGTCAACAAACAAAACTGCCGCATTTGGAGTGAAGCTAATCCACAAGTGTATGTCGAAACACCGTTACATTCAGGAAAGCTGACTGTTTGGTGTACTTTATGGGCTGGTGGAATCATTGGTCCGTACTTCTTCAAAAACGATGAAGGCCACAACGTTACAGTCAATGGTGATCGGTATAGAGCTATGATTACTAACTTTTTCATTCCTGAATTGAACAATCATGATGTCCAGGAGCTGTGGTTCCAACAAGACGGCGCAACATATCACACAGCTCGTGCCACAATCGATTTATTGAAAGACACGTTTGGTGACCGCCTAATTTCACGTTTTGGACCTGTGAATTGGCCTCCAAGATCTTGTGATTTAACACCGCTAGACTATTTTCTATGGGGCTATGTAAAGTCATTGGTCTATGCGGATAAGCCACAAACGCTTGACCATTTGGAAGACAACATTCGCCGTGTTATTGCCGATATACGGCCACAAATGTTGGAAAAAGTCATCGAAAAATTGGACGTCCAGATTGGACTACATCCGAGCCAGCCGTGGCAGTCATATGCCAGAAATCATATTTAAAATGTAAGATTATCTTTAGAATAAAGAAATACATGTTAATCGAATAATACATTGTTGTTAAATTGCAATTTAAAGTTCTATACCTCTTAAAAACCATTTAAAGTTCTATATCTCTACAAAAACACCCTTTACATTCTCAAAGCTTACACCACAAAAATGAAATCTGGATGTAAATACTATTAATAGATGCTTAATTAAATGTAGATTTTTTTAAAATACAGTTGTTCTGCGAAACAACGATATTAAAGTATGAAATACGTTTCCCGACGCAAAGGCCCACAAAAGCAAGTATATTTTATAATTTCTTTACTTAACTGAAAATGAATATATTTTCTTGAACATCATATAAATTTCAATTTTGAAGTATGCCTTCTTTATAGGAAAAAATATCCTCATGAATATTTCGAGCAATCGTTTCAGCCATTTTTCTAATTTTTACAACTCTTGAAAACTGCTTAAAAACATTTATCGATTGCATATTCACATTAACCCTTCTTAACAAGATGATGAAAATTTCCACCATACATTGTGCTCTATATATCAGTTCTGTAAATTGGTTGTAGAGGGCAACTTTTTTCAATACTGTTGTCTAAGAAGGAACGTAGATGTAAATAAAAGATTGCTTGGCAAATAAAAGCGATAAAGAGGGGGAGGTATGTTTTTGTTTTTCTGTTTTTTTCTATACAATTTATATCGAATATTTCTATACAATTTATATCGAATATCCCCCCAAAATTTCCCAAAACCAAGTGACAGAAATTTACATCATTATGCAATTATTTCACTTTTAATGTACGACGACAATGTTTTTATTACATGTGTATTTTATGTCATTTTGGTAGAGAAATTGAGAAGAGAGCAGCATTGAAGAGTACTTTGATCAGTTAGAGAATGATTGGATGTTAGAAGATTGCTTTGATGACGAAAACTCTGAGGACGAGTACCACGAGGCAGATGGAATTAGAATAATATTAATAATAATGACTTTTTTAACTTTCATCAAGAATAAAAATGAAGATGTATTATTATGTTATTCATATTGAGAGACTGAGAGCTTAACATGTACACTCATGTCCATAAATTAAGGATAATGAAGTTAAGGCAAAGAAAGAGACAGGAGCAAAACAAATTTGACTTATTTGTAAAGTCTACTTATTAAACAAAAGGTAAAGAGCAAGAGATATGCTATATGTTTGACATAATTAATAAAAATTGCGATTTTTACTCCCTGGAGCAAATTTCAAAAAAGAACCTATTTACAAAAAACAATATAACATGGTTAGTATTATGGTTAATACGGAGTATGTCTCCCGGACGATGCAATACAGGCCTTACAACGCCTAGGCATGCTGAGTATCAAATTATCAATCTGATCTTGGGGAATATTGCATCACTCCTCAAGCAATGCCCTACGAAGTTCCGGTAGACAGGTGGGAGGTGGTTGACGGGCTGCAATTCGTCCGCCAAGCATATCTCACACATGCTCTATTGCAGAGGTGGGCAGACTTTTACACGGTACGGCCTTCTTATTTTTTCAAACTGTTGCGGTCCACCCAGTGACGTAGGTGTGGTGATCTAGAAAAAGATCAACAATACTTATAATATAAGAATAATAAATACAGAATGTGTACTCACTTACATAACTAGAACGGAAATAACTTCCACTTTTTAAATCACGTTTAAAGCAAAACCCAAGCTATAAATATAATAATTATACACACAAATTTAATGATATCAAATGATGCATTTATTATCAAACAGTTAAAAATACAATTAAGAAATAAATCATTTTCAATTAAAGTTTGTTCTCGTAGTTACAATCTCAGTAAAAGACTTCATCTGCATGTAGTTCGCCCCAATCTTGAAGGTCTCGGGTGTTGTTTCAGTAACCAATCCCGTGTTATCGCGGGAAGAGTTGATCAATGTTTACTTTCCCCTTTAGTCGGTGTGTGGGAAAACCCCATTTTTGAAGCTTGTGCCGCGGTGATCACATTTCCCCCCTATAATCACAGAGAATGTGTTACGCATCATATCGTGCGCTTTCACAATAATGGTGGCCACGGTAACCGAGTGGTCATGGTATTGGATTGCGGTTGGCCTTGTCCCGACTTCGAGCCCAGTACCACTAATGTCTCGCCGTGTAGGGAAGCTATGCACGTTAAATCTATCAAAAGCTCAAAAGTCCTCCCGTTGGTGTGGTGTGGTAGTTAGGAGAGGGGGTGCCAGCTCAGATGTCGTCCACCTCACCTGACCATGGTTCAAAATTACGTGGTCCGTCACCAAAAACCCTCGTGTAGTTGAACAGTACGACGTTAATATTCATTCACTCACTCCACAATATTGGTACATGTGTCGTCTATACTTGGGACCTCGACCTTTCACGCTCGAGGGCCAGATTAATGAATTTAGAATAATCAGTGGACCACATCAATGAATTAACAATGATTAGTGGGCCCCATGACTGCCAAAAACAGCAAATTTATGTATTAAAAAAATTTCAAAGTTAAATGGAAGTCCAATTTGAATGCTTTGAAACCTGTTAAAGATAAGAGTTCACTGTTTTCCGAAAATTTCTGATATTTTATGCACAGTCGGATTTTTTACATTTTAGATGCAGTGAAATTTTTGAAATATTCCTCATTTTTTCATACAATTTTCTTCTCAAATAGATATCAGAGTGAAATGTTTTAAATGTCAAGAATAGCAGAATATATAGCGTTTCTTACGACAAAAGCAGACAAAGTTATTTTTTTAAATTGCCTCCAATTCAAATGAATGGACACTAAACTGCTTTTCGTGGGCCATCCACCGGCTACGCGTTGAAGACCCCTAGTCGACTTAGTCTCATGCATTGTGCAAAGCCCATTCTCCAGTCTAGCTGACGTCGGGGTGTGTGTTCCAGAAATATCTATCTTCTAGTATACAAGTCTTAGTTCTTACGTGAAGGCGGTCACCCCAAAATGTCTTGGCGGTCCACCAGTCGATCACGATTGACTTAATGCCCACCACGGCTCTATTGGATTCAAGTCCGGTGAGTATGCCGGCCAATCCATACGGGTGATATCCTCCAAATGAAGGCATTCGTCTACAATGTTTGCACGGTGAGGACGGGCGTTGAAATCCATAAACAGAAATTCAGCATCCATGGCGTCCAAAAACAAACGTACATGTTGTTCCAGAATGACATCCCGATAGATGTGGTCTAACATCGTTACACTCTGAACATGCAGGTCAGTTCCGGAACCAAGAATAATTCCTCGCCATACGAGCCATCCTGCATCACCGTAACGGTATCGTTCAATGGTGTTCTCTTGGTGGTAACGGGTACCTGGCGCTCTCCAGATTAAAGTCCGGCAAGAATCAGAGTGCAAACTAAACCTGAACTCGCCCGAAAACATCACACAAGACCACTGTTGTGGTGTCCACAATGCATGCTCTCTACTCCAGGTTAATCGCAGGCGACAGTGAGTTGCGGTAATTGGAACATATCTGACAGGCCTACGAGCATATAAACCAATGTGTCATAAGCGTCTGTACATGATCTGCCTTGAAACTGTCGTACTGGTAGCTGAAGAGAGCTGACCAGATAGGTCTGATGCTGTGCTCCGTCTGTTTCTTTTGGAAGTAACTGCCAAATATCGGCCCTCATTCGGCGTTGTATCTCGGGGGAGACATGTGTTGTAACATCTACTCACATTACCATCATCTTGGAATCGTTGCCACTTTCCGCCATTTCACGGTGTTTGGCTGATTCGGCGTTAAGCTCACAGTGGTGTGTAAGACGTCTGCCTTTGACCCCCTAACATCTGCATCCAACATCGATGAAATTGTCTGGAGTGGCGTCGCAGTCAATCATCATGATTGTCATTGGAATGGCAACGCATGGTGTTCATCAATGAATCTCGCTTTTTTCATGAAGCAAATTACCATCGTCTGCGTGTCTGAAGAGGCTGGGGCAAACGGTCTCAATCAGTCATTTTTTTACAAAGGCATACAGCTATAACCCCTGGTGTGAAGGTGTAGGGTGCTATCTCATACGACAGCAGGTCATCTCTAGTCATCCTCAATACATCTTTAAGAGCTCAATGATATGTTGTTACCATCCTGAGGCCTGTTGCATTATCTTTCATCGTACGTCATCCATTTAACATTTTCCAACAAGATAATGCCAAACCCCATTCCTCTTGCATATCCCTGAATTGCCTTTGTGTCTTTAATACTCTTCTTTGGCCAGAAAGGTTAACAGACCTCTCATCAATCAAACATGTCTGGGACATGGTAAATTGCCAGATTAAGGAATCCCAAAATATCGCAGTTCTAGAGTAACAAATAGTGAATGTCTGGCAGAATGTATCGCAAGATGACATTAGGAACCTCTATCAATCTTTACCGAGGCGAATACCAGCATGTATCACCGTCATACTTGATACATGCTTGTACAAACCTATGGACATATTGCTACATATGAACAAATTGTGTTTGCTGTCATATTTTTTGTTATTTAAAAAAATTCTGAAATATACTTTTTTTAAAAAAATTAAGTAATGAAATTGCTTACCTTAAAGAAAACATATAATATTTAAAAGAAATTATATACACGAGTTTATTCTTGATCTATTTATACAAAAAGAAAAAAAATTCCCAATATAATCTAAAAATATTCAGAAATAAGTATAATATTATTTAATTTTCTAACAGAAAATAAAATATTTTTAGCTTAATAAATGTTGTTGTTGTTGTTCTCGTGTCCATGAATAAATGCAGTAGATATCACTAAATTCCGTCGAAAGTCTTGATCACTGCCTCTGCTATTCTGGGAGCATCAGGGCTGTACAGGAGTTCCCGCAAAGAGTCCCTCAGAGGGACCATTCCCATTTTTAGTAACTTTGTTGCGACGGTTGGGCATTCCAAGATGTGATTGGGCGTCAGTTGAAGATCTGGGCAGTGTTTGCATTGAACATATGATCTTGTCTTGTCTGGGTGAATGTTCATGCCCTTAAGGTGTTCAGTTCTCAATCTGGCAATTGTGGATGTTATAATTCGGGGACAGTCAAATTCCGTAACTAGGGGTTTTTTGAAAGTGTGATTCATAATTCATAAAGCTTAATAAATAAATTTTACATATGAAATACTTATTAATCTCCAAATCAGCCAAAATATCATCAAAATTCTAACAGAATAGCAATGTTTTATGACTAGTGTTAAATAAATTATAATTTAAAAATTTACATAAAAAACTACTAAAGCCAATATCTTCAAAAACACAATATTTATAAACACATTATTTAAATTATTTTATCAATAATTATTAATGCAACATCCGCTATGTTCTATTTTAGATATGCTTTTTTTGCTTGTGAATTATGTATCACCGGTTTAAAGCTTCTGATTACAAAGGTAAAATAATTCCATTTTTATAATTCATAAAAAAAATATTATTTAAGTGTAAGGAATAATAATTTACTTCTAAAAGCCTAAACCATGATTTATATACATTATTTATATATTCCAGAAAAAAAATAATACAGTTCTAATTTTGATATTTAAGCATTATTTATAATGAAAGAACGCATTTTCTTTCTAGGAATGAGTGTCATAAAAAGATGTATGATTTGTATGTGGTATCGAGAAAAGTTTTGGATCATTCAACGATACAAAGATGCATTACTTTTTCAGCAGAATACACAGATGTTTTCAATGATATTAAGACAGATAAGGAATAAAATGTTCTCTTACATCAAATGGAAAAATGAAAATTCCCCAGAATGGACATAGCTGAAGATATTTAAATCGAATCTTATATATCATTGAAAATGCTTCTTTTTATGACCATAATAAATAATGGAAATCGTATTAAAGATGCCCATCAAAATATTAGGATATGTTCAAGGAATCTCAGGATTCTACATTCAGTTTAAATTCATATATCTCGAATATAATAGCATGTGAACTTGTTTTTGAAGAACTGTTTTTCCTTGAATATTTATCCTTGAATTTCTTAGGGTAATTATGTTAACTATGCTTATATCTTGATGTTAATATTTTATCGCTTAATTATAATGAAGCTTATGTTTTATTATTATCATTACTATTACTTGTAATGAATAAGATCGGCTGATTTCATTGTGAATTTTGAGAAAATATTTAAATAAATTACCCATTTTGTAAAAATTAAGTGGCTATTAACTTTATATATCAAGTATAGTTTAGTTTTGATTTAGAACACAGAAATCCGTAATTGATCTAGGAACTTCCTCGAAATCGATTGCTCATAGATTATTTTTCCACTTAATTGTATTTACGTTGTACTTAAAAGAAAGACAAAAGATATTGGGTACAGCTCTCTTAATCATGATTCATGATGAAGTGACGGAAGAGACATCTGGTGATGGAGATAGAACCCCACTATCACACTTTTAAACCACTCAGCGCGAAGACTTTAAACCTCGACAGATTTAATTTGTACATAAGTCGTTCAACAAAATTGGTTTCTAGTAGCATCAAGTTTAAAATCACAATTCAACGGAGAAAAACATCACCTTCTTCATGACCATAAAGACTCGTCCATCGTCACCTCATTGATTCTTTCAAAGAACTGAAGTAAAATCTAGATATGTTTACACTCTGTGTAAATTTTACAAAAACATTACGAAGTGGCAGAACAATTTGATATTTTAAGAGAGTTATAAAACCCTCCAAAATACCCTACTCTTTATGTATTGCAAGTTTTTTTAAGTTATATTATTCCTAATTTTTGTATTTATCACATAATTTATATTTTTTATACTTTTAGAATTAGTGAATAATAATTTGTGTTGGAATAGGGAAAATCTCATATTACAAGAAGTTTGAAATACTTCTTTAGCATTTCTGTAGAACCCCTTAAATTTAAACTTTTAATGCAAAATTGCACGAAAACTTGAAGTGAAGGCGTGTGCTTAAAAACTCCCCATCCATAATGTGATAATTCCTTCTTTTAAAATAATCTTAATTTTAACAGTCATGAGAGTTAAAAACAGAATGAACTAAATCAATAAAACAACATTTAGATTAGTTCGAACATTTAACAAATTTTGTTTAGCTACAATGATATTTGTTATTAGTAAAGACTTCTGTTTTCTAGATTCTATGGGCTGGTTTGTCATCTTCACTATCTGAACTAGGAAACAATAATTGTGGTTTCCTTATCTGTTTTGCACAAGGACGGTGTAGTAATATTTAAATAAAGTTGTTTAAATAAATATAGTTGGTTAAAATGAGAGAGAGAATTTATATCTTTGAATTTAACTATTGGTAAAAAAAGACATTATCCTTTCTTTATATATACATGCATCAATAAGACAAGACTAATTACAGACCATTCTCAAAATTCAATACAAAATAATGCAAACCCTGTTTGATCAAACAACTATTATTAGCTTGTAGTTAAAAACCAAGTATTATCACCTTAATTTTGAATTAGGTAATGTAAAATATTTACAAAAAAGAGAATTGGAAAATAACTTCTAAATAAAAAAAAACAATTTCGTACCATTACACAATGTAAAAAGTATTGGAATCTGTGCTAATTTATTCTGAGGTTGATGTGAATAACTTATAATTAACTAGCTGGTATAACCATTCTTCGCACGGGCGAACTGAAAAATTAAACAATACAGAGTGAAGGAAAAAGAAGATTTTAATAAGTTAATTTTATGTGAATTGCAAATTAAACAAAAAAAAGCTTTTTGCATATCTCAGCTAAACAAAAAAGAGAAAGAAAAAAAACACTTTTGTTAAATTTTAAGTATGTAGATCTAATAACTGATAAAAAGGATTTTTTTTTTTTATTTATAATTCCTCGTTACACTCTTGAGGGTCGATTTTTCAAAATACCTCCCTAAGCTGATGTCTGCTCAGCAAAAGTAACACATTGTTAAAAGTTTTGCGTAATGAACGCTTAAAGTAGTGTAAATAATTTATATCTGAAAGTGTAGTACATTAATATTACTTTCTGTTGTATTTATTTTATTTTAAAATTGCAATATTCGCAAGCTACGCCGTTTCTTAAATTATAATGGCGATTCAATGAAAATCATAGTGAAATGTTAACGATTGAGTCAAATTGGCAATTTCCTAGCTACTTTCATAACTCGAGCTTTATTAGAGCTTTGTAAGACCCGCCGTGTAGGGCCGCGATGCACGTTAATACTTTATCCACCCGCTTTATGATTTACTGCAGTTTTTTTTCACACAATATTGTTTTTGCATCACTACATTTACAAATTAAGATATCCGAACACGTTGAAAAGACCGAATTCTCTCAAAAACACAGTTTTTTGTTTTTTATTTTATTGAATAGAGCTATCTTTTGGCTTTCCAAAACACTCTTTGTTTTGTTTCTACGTTACCTAGAGGTCAAGTTATAATCAGTTTTATCAAATTAAAAAACCGGAAGTGAGTCTTTGATCTACCGGAAGTAGGCATTTAAATGGCTCAAAATCTGTCAAAAATTAGCTTAAGGAGCAGTTTTCTTGGAAATAGTTTTAAATTCCTCTTAAGGAAATAATAGAAATAGTTTATTGTTTTAAAGTGAGTGGCAACACAACATTTCTTCCAATAGTTTGGCAATAAGAGTTTGTGTTTACAAAATTTTCAATCGCTTTTCGATAGCTTTTAGCTCCAGTTATTTGATTGATTTTGCTAACGTTGTCGGTTTTTTTCGAAATTTTAATTTTATTATTTAAATTTTGCACACTATTAAGTTATGGCTAATCCCAAGAATCGAAATTCTACTCGTAAATCTAAATTTAAAGGCAATAGATACACTATTAAGAATAACCAATATGAGATCAACAAAAATGTCAGATCTGCACCTACTGCAAGTGAAAGAAAACTTCAAAAGGATTCAAAAATGTCAAATACTGTTGAAAATGAAGATAGGAACGTAATTATTAATTTAGAAATTTTAAGTAATGTGATTTCCTTATTATGCTGTCCTGAATGTTTAGAAAATAAGCTTCAACTTTTGCAAGAATCTGTGTTTGGCTTAGCATCTAATATGATACTAAAATGTAAAAACTGTAACTTTTTAAGCTCCTTTTGTACATCTATGAAAGTTAACAAATTGCACAATATTAACCTTTCCTTTGTTTTTGGCTTAAGAATCATTGGAAAGGGACACTCTGCTGCAAGGAAGCTGTGTTCAGCTATCAATGTGAAATCTCCTTCTAAAACAGCTTTCAAGTATCTTGAAAAAAAAATTAGAGCATGTTTCTAATAACGTTGCATATAAAACTATGAATGAGGCTGCAGCTGAAATCCACGAGAAGAATAATTTTGATGAAGTTGTTCAATGCGGTGTGTCGGTCGATGGAACTTGGCAACGTAGAGGACATTTGTCTTTAAATGGATGTGTTAGTGCTATTTCCATAGATACTGGTAAGGTTTTAGACATGGAAGTAATGTCAAAAATGTGCAGATTTAGTTTGAAGAAACATGAAAATAGAATTGCACACGAGTGTGAAAAACATGTTGGGTCATCTGGTGCGATGGAACCTGTTGGTGTGTAACGAATATTCGAAAGATCTGCTGAGACGAGAAAATTGCAATATGTACATTTTTATGGAGATGGGGATTCGAAAAGTTTTGATGCGGTTAAAAATATTTATGGTGAAAACAGCGTTAAAAAATTTGAATGCATTGGCCACATTCAAAAGCGTTTTGGCTCAAGGCTTCGAAAGTTGAAGCTGAAGCAAAAAGGTCTGGGAGGTCGTGGGAAATTAACTGATAGTTTCATCGATAAACTACAAAATTATTATGGCATCGCTATCAGATCAATGTGAATAACATAGAAAAAATGCAAAGTGCAGTGATTGCAGCATTTTTTCATTGCTGTTCCAACAAAAACCAACCGATGCATGGCCAATGTCCAGTTGGACCCGACACCTGGTGCAAATTTCAACGAGCTACATTTGAAGGAAAGATGCATATTGATACTGGCAAGGGACTTCCTCAAAAATAATTAAAATTATCAAGCCTCATTATATGAAGCTATGTGACAAAGATTTATTGAAAAAAATGCTTACATGGGAAAACGCAGATTGCAAATGAAAGTTTTAATGACATTCTGTGGAAGTTTATCCCGAAAGATATTTTTGTCGAGTTACAAACTCTGAAATTAGGAGCTCACATGGCTGTCATACAATTTAACAAAGGTTTTCGAGGATTGTTAGATGTGTTGAACCAAGCTCAGATACAAGTTGGTGTCAATACTGTAAGCGGTTTTGCCCAACTCGATGAAGAACGCATTAATGAGTCAAAGCGTCATTCATTATCTGAAGTAAAAACTTCCAGAAAAAAAAAAAAAAAATAGGTCACGAAAGAAAAGAAAATTAGCCAAAGCTGAGATACAAGAGGGCATAACCTACAAATCAGAGGAATTTTAGGTTTCTGTATGTATAATTTATATTAAAACAACAAAAGTTTAAACTTTAAATCCTTTTTCTCGAAACTGTTTTTTATGTATAATGTATTCACGGTGAGTCTGATAACTCAAAATATTATGAATATATTTCTATAAAACTTTTTGAACCTAATACTTATATTGTTTTCTAGAATATGTACTAAAATATTTCTTATTGCATACATAGTTTTTGATTTATGGCCAGTTATTTTAATAATGGTCTCATAAAAATGACACATTTCCTATAATATTTACTCGATGAGCTCTAAAATTTTTAAATTTTACTAAAACATTCAAATTTTAGTACATCCTCTAGATAAATGCAACTTATTTGTTTTAGTAATATTTTTATACTGATCTAAGTTAATTATTTTTTTCTCTAACTGCTTTGTCGTTTTTTCAAAAATATTGCTAAAATTTCCCTTTATAATTGGGATTTTTGTAAAATTTAGGCAATTTATTTTAAATATATTTAGTTAAATATTAGTATTTATTGGTATTCATCCCTAAAAAAGCATTTATAATGTTTTAATATGTTATTTTCAAAAAGTACTCCGAACGTGTTCGGATACCTTAAGGGATATACATAAACAAAATACTCCACTTTGGAAAATTTAATCCGTTAGAGCTGATAATTTAATTAAATATATTCCACTGTAAAATAAATTATATACACCGTTCACTTAAAATAAGTAGTCAAATCATTTTCTACGGTCTTCATTAGCAGACAAAACCATAAGACACTTAAAGTTTGGCATTAACTATTTTTTTGCGACAAAAATAATAATATTTGCAATCCGCTGAAAACGCAATATCTGCGACAAAACTATTCGCCTTTCCCACTAAAATACTCATCATAGAACCCGTGCTGCCATATATCTTGGAAGAGTGGATTTCAAAGAATATTACAGTTAAGTATTGGTAGAATATTCCTGCTAAGTTGGTGTGGTGTGGTAGTTAGGAGAAGGGGGTGCCAGCTCAAGTGTCATTCCCGTCACTTGACCATTGTTCAAATTTACGTGGTCCGTCTCCAAAAGCCCTCATGTAGCTGAACAGACACGTTAATATTCACTCACTCATTCACTGCAAAAAATACAGTGCAGTAGTTATAATTAGTTTTATACTTAAAAATGCAATATCTGCATATTCAATTAAAATTACATTACAGCGTTATAATTAACTACTAACCACAAAAAAATTATGAAAGCTTGTAGTGTGAGAAAGAAGGTTTATTTACTTTAAGTACCAGAAGCGATAAAAGTAGTTATTTTGAAAATAAATCAACTTCTTACTACCAAATGTGCATAATAAAATCATAAAAAAAACATTAAAATAAAGAGAGATTTATATAACAACCTCTCCCTTCAAAACTTAGTTTTATTCTGAAATAAAAAAATAGGCATTATTCTGATCACAGGAATTAATTAGAAGCGAGCCCCTTGCGTAGCCAAAACAAAAAGAGTTTTTCACAAACAAAAGATAGATGCATGCTGTGATGAGCTTTTTTGCAGCCCAAGCCAGATTTGCTTGCAAATGCCAGAATTTTTTCCTACTTACTTGACAAATATCGTCAATTTTGGACACTTTTTACAAATTTTTATAAATTATAGCCTATGTGTTATTCTGATGTATAAGCTATATTACTGTAAAGTTTCATTAAAATCCATTCAGTTGATTTTGCGTGAAAGACCCACAAACATACTCACAAACTTTCACATTTATAATATATATTAGATATCTTCAGCTAAACTCAACATTTTACGACCCATCTTTCTAACTATATCTTGCGCATAAGTAAATTTATTACGACATCATTGAAAAAAAATTTCAGATATTTATATACATACAGTCGAACCTCCCTATTACGAACCTCTATATTGCGGATTTTTCTATATAGCGAACTTTTTCCTGGAACTAAAAGGATTTCAATATTTTCTTCGTAAAATAACCTCCCTATAGCGAACCACATTTTCTATATAACGAACTTTTTAACTTGTGATTCATTTTTTCATCTCCCTATTTTTGAAATATTTCTGGACATTTCAAGGTGTTCTCTCCTTTAACACATTTTATGTTGGTCATAAATCTTGAACTGGTTTTATTAGGAGCCCAACTCGCCGAGTGCAATAGAATTCTGAGCGTTTTATCCAAAAAGTACTATTTTTAATCAGCATTGTACAGTTTACTGAAAACATCTTCGATGTCCTCTACACCCTCAGTGGAGTTGTCTCGTGACTTTAAAACTAGACTCCGTTTATTTGTAGTGTTGATCAGTCGCACTGGTAACTTCGTTTTTTGTTCCGCGAAAATGTCAAAACATAAGAGATTGAGCAGCAAGGGAAAAATAATTCTTCAGGAAGTAGATAGAAGATTAAAGGCGTCTAGTAACACACCTAGCAGGTTTTTTTTATTTTCTTTCTTTTTTACAGTTGTGGGAAACTAAAAATAAGTAGATATAAGCAACTATGTACTTCGACATGAATCAGAATTCTAAATTAATTAAACAGTTAACATCAATATATGGAAAACAATATTCACATCTTAAAACATTATTTGTAAAACTTTCATAATTTGATTGAATATTAGTGTGACACTGTTAAGCTACTCTATGGCTTTTGGCGACAGGCCTCATAATTTTGAACCATGGTTGAGGACAACCCCTGAGCTGGCACCCCCTATCCTAGTTACCACATCACTCTAACAAGAGGATGTTTAAGCTCTCGACAGATTTAACTTGCATTGCTTCCCTACATAATGGGTCTTCAGCGGTATTAGGCTTGAACTCATGACACGCCGGCCAAGAGTTCGTTAACTTGTGTGACGCTATTCTACCGCAAACGCCTAAAACTTTCATAAAATGTTTGTTTCTTAATATATATATAAAATCATCGCGTGAGATTAACTTGCGATTATTTATTAACAAATTCGAACTTACACAAAAAGTCCGTAAGAAATGTTACGAAAAGAATTGCTACATATATCAATGCATGTGAAAGAAAAAATTCTTGATTAAAAATTCCGATTGGAAAAGACGTATTAAACATATAAAACAGTTTTTAATAAAGAGATAAATAAATAAATGCGTTTTCAAATCATTTAAAAAGAGGAAATATTATTTTTTTAAAATTTTGTTTAAAGAAATTTTTTAAATTATTGTTCTAGAGCTTCATTGCCATAAAAAATCCGTTCCATGAAGTGTTTTAAAAATAAGAAAATAAGTTTGTTTCATAAATAGTGGACTGGATATTTTCTTTAATTACTTCTTTCTCATCATAACAAAAAAAACTAGCTAATTAATTACTCAAACACTGTCAAATTAAATTTTATTCGAGACATTTTTTTTCTTTTTTAGAATCCTGCTTCTTTCCTTAAGAAATAGTAAAAAAATGCACTTAACTGGTAAAAAAAACATGCTTCTTTTATAAAAAATGCGATTAAATGCTTAGTTCAAAGGAAACGAATAACAGCTTTTAATAATACAAATTAAGCAGGTTACACATTTTACTTTTTGACCGAACTCATTTTTAAAATATTCATTATTTAAAGAAAAATAGCTGTAATTCTCGTTTTTCCTTTCAGGTTCTTTAAATCATCTTTTGATCTAAGAAAAGAAGAAATAAATTATTTAAAAAATGTACTACTGTTTTAACTAGGAAACAATGACATACTATATTTAAGAATGTATCAGGTTCATTTTCGCGATTCAAGATTAAGAAGGATTATACGTTATTTCCTCATTTATTCATGCTTCATAAAAAGGCTTAAATTATTTTTTTCAATTAAATAATCCTTTCGAATGAATGTGAATGATTTATAACATTTATAAAGATCGTATCTCCTTAGGAAGAGGAGGAGTTATTCTTTACGCTTTAAATGGAGATCTTCACTAAAAAATTATAAATGAAGTTACTTAGGAAATCATTTAATTTTTTTTATTTTCAAAGATAATTGCTAACAATTCAAGTTTTAGAAACAATTGCGACTCTCGGTTTTATATGAAGTTCATGAAAACTGATAAATATATTGTTTACGAAAACACAAAATAAAGTATTTGTAACTTTAATAAATTACATTTAAAAAAAACTAAAAACAACCCTTTTATATTTAATTGAACTACACTGGTGTGCAAAAATTAAGCAACAATGTAAAAATTTAGAAGATAGCCATGAAATTGCAGAAAAGGAGGTCTGGAGATCAGTACAGTCAACAAGTAAGTCAGTAGAAACGTCATGCGTATGCAAATATCAGGAAACAAACGTCAGAAGCGACGTGAGCCTACGCAAAACGCGTGATGTCAGCGCGCGCTGCTCAACAATAGAATAAAATGAAGGACGGAGACGCAATTCAACATATTCATCGCAAGTGCCAGTGAGTCAGTTCGTGAAATATGGCTAGAAGAAATCACCTAGCCGACTTCACACGTGGAAGAATGATTGGAAAGCTGGAGGAGGGGCGTACCGTCGCCAGTGTAGCTGCAGAGTTCGGAATCAACAAAAGTGTCGTTTCGCGCGCTTGGAAAGCGTTCCAAACCAAAGGTACAGCTGTTAGAAAGCTTGGTGGTGGCCGCCCGAGGACGACAACTGCAGGGGATGACCGATGTATCATCCTGCAGGCAAAAAGAAGCCGACGGCAGTCAGCAAGCGTCATTGCTCAGCAACTCTCTGCAGCAAAGGGGCGACAAGTGTCGCGGTTTTCTGTGGCCAGACGCCTTCACAAAGGGGGCCTATTCGCCCGCCGTCCTGAACGCTGCCTCCCGTTGAAAGTTGACCACCGACGCCACCGTTTACAGTGGTGCAGAGAGCACAAAAACTGGACGACTGATCAATGTAGTCGTGTCCTCTTTACGGATGAGATTCGGTTCAGTACCAGAAGCGATTCTCAACGCGTTTTGATTTGGAGAGAGATCGGGACACGGTTTTATACCAGTAACATCAAGGAAAAAGACACCATTACGGTGGTCCTGGAGCTCTTGTCTGGGGAGCCATTTTGCTGAACGGGCGAACTGAGCTCCAGATTTTCGATAGAGGGTCTGTAACCGGGGATCTCTATTGTGAAGAGGTACTTCTTCCCCATGTGCGTCTGTACCGAGTGCCATTGGCCCAGACTTCATCTCTATGAATGACAATGCATGGCCAAATCGGCCTCTTGCTGTTGAGTAGCTGCTGAAAAGTGAAGATATCACTCGAATGGATTGGCCAGCGTACTCCCCAGATTTAAATCCCATCGAACATGTGTGGGATGCTTTGGGGAGACGTATTGCAGCACGCTTACATTATCCTGAGAACACCCAACAATTCTCTCAAACAGATGCTGATTGAAGAATGGGTACTACTACCGCAAGAAATGTTGCACCAGCTGGTTCTGAGTATGCGGAGACGGTGCGAAGCAACCATTGCAGTGAGGGGAGGGCATATACCATATTAAGGAACATCTGCTTGTTGTTCTTCCTGTTGGATAGACCATTATGAGTCACGATACTATGCGTTCAATAAAGCTTGTTTTTGTCTGATTCCATACCGTATGCATTGTATTCCTTTTTCAGCGCCGATGCTTTCCTCATCCTTTACGTACATAATACTCTCCCTCATTTCTGAATTTCATGTCTCTCAGATGATTTTTCGTGAAGTTATGGCAATAAACCCACCTGTTGCTTAAGTTTTGCACACCAGTGTAAATTGTAACTTAATCTTTTAGTCGCCAAATCTGGGCATTTGATCTGAAATTAGTTGCCTGATGTGGAAGGGGATCTTAAAATGGGGAAATCGTTAGTCCTGATGATCCTGATCAGGACAATGGAACAAAATTATTAAATTATTATATTGTCATCAGTCCTGGACAAGTGAGTAAGTTTTCGAATTAATCTGACCTTTTAAAGTGGGTGAAAATTTAGTTCAAAGATTCGGTTATATGCAAGTAAAACTCATAAAAGGGTTAAAAATAAATAAATTTCAATGCTTTTTAGATTAAACTTTCAAACAGAAAATTTTATTGTATGAGCTTCAGAAAAAGAACATCTGGTAATTTCTTCAAATTTTCACTGCAAACTCATTATTGCTAATTCAAAGTATTGTAGTTACTTCGGTAGCTCTTAGGGGTTTTGGTCATAAACTAGTGGCCGGGATGTCACGGGCTTGAATTTTGGTTCTAATGTAAATTTACTGTATAGATGGAGCAGAATCATGTTAAATCTGTAGTTCTGTGGAGGGGCTGCCAGAGCTCAAGCGTTGTCCTCGTCACTTGATCGAGGCTCAAAATTACGAGGTCCATCACCAATATCCCTCGCGTCGATTTTTAGGGCGATGTTAATATAACTCTCACTCTCAAAGTTTTTTTGACTAAAAGTGATGCATATTTTAAGCTTCGTGTTTTATAAGTTAATACACAATTAGTAAATATGATTCAGTATTAAAACCATGATTCCAAACCCCATATGCTTCATTTATGTTTTATAAATTAATAATTTCTGTAATTTATTTTATCAAGTTTTAAATTCCTATTAATATTATAAATGTGAAAGTATGTTTGGATTTTTGTTTTCTCTTTCACACAAAAACAACTTAATAGATTTTAAGGAAACTTTACAATTATATAGCTCATACATCAGAATAACACATAAACTATAATTTATAACGAAATTGTGTGAAGTCTCCAAAATATAACATAATTGTCAAGTAAGTAAGGAAAAATTCTGCCATCTACATAAAAAAATCCTTCGAAAGGATAAATCTATCTTTTATGTGGGAAGCAAAAATCTTCCCATTTTGTTTTGTCTACGCCAAGTGCCAAGAACTGCGAATGCTTAAACAGGTGGAGTATGAGGCAGATTACAATTTTAACATAAAATAAATACAACAGAAAGTAATATTAACGTATTACACTGCTAGATATAAATTATTTACGCTATTTTAAGTGTTCATTACACAAAATTTACAACAATATCTTTCTTTTGCTGAGCAGTGATTAGCTTCAGAAAATGTTTGCAAAAATCAACCCACAGGAGAGTTACGGAGAGTTATAAATAAAAAAATCTTTTTTATCAGCTACAGACATAAAATTTAACCAACATGGCTTTCATTCTTTTTTTTTTCGCTCAGCTGAGATATATACAAAAAGCTTTTCACTTAAAATTAACTCATTAAAAACTTCTTTATCCTTCAATGCGTAATGTTTAATTTTTCAATTCAGTCGTGCAAAGAACGGGTATAACAGCTAGTTACATATATTTATAGAAATTTTTACTTGCTTACTAATTACAGAAAACGTATAATTTTTATACTCTTATATTTCTTGAAACTGCACATGCATACGTTCTGAACCAAATTTCTGGCACACCAATATGACAAGGGTTTATATATATATACAATACTGTTGTATCATAAAGTGTATGTGTACAATTTTAAAATTAGATGAGATCAGCTCAGTATTATTAAAATAATTTAACTTTAAAAAAACAGAGTAATGGATATTTAGTGCATTTAAATAAAACCCATAATTTGCAAATCAATCTTTTATGTATGTCTAACAAAGAAACATGCAAAATATTTCATTGCTTCTCTGATCACATTAAATATTTTTATAATACTCGAGATTTTTCAAAATTGCAGAAAATATTCAAACTTAATTCATTTAAACAAAAATAAATAAATGAAAGAGAGAGATTAAATTTTTTGTAGAATTATTTTTTAAACTCATTTATTGTATATTCAATTATAATAATTTAAAATTTTTGAGTTTTTGGTAAAATGTATATTAGGGGTCGATAACCTGGTAATTTTGAGGTGTCAAACCAATGCACCAGTATGATTCAGTGTGAAATACCGAAGGAAATATTTGAAACAGTTAAGTTTCCGTTGTAATACATGCAGAATAGAAGTAAACAAGTAATACAAAAATAAAAGCTAAAATTCAATTCCTACTTCGGTCAAAAAAGAAAAATTTTGTTTTAGTTAAATTTAATTATCGAATTAATATTTAAAAAAAACTTTTTTTTGCATCAAGTATCATCCACTACACGTTTAACTGGCACCATCTGTTGCAGATAGTTCTAACTTCGTCAGAAATAACGCAGATTAAATTTTAAAAATAAAATTTAATTAATGAATCAAAATTTTAGGAAACTGTATTAATATCAAGTGTAATCACACTACAAATTTTAAAAAATGCATTTGAACTTGAATGGATGAATAAAACGTATTTTATCAACGATTGAAATTTTGAACAAGACATATATATATATATATATATATATATATATATATATATATATATATATATATATGTAGGTAGAAACTGAACAAATAGTAGGAATTGGAAAAAATTATAGATTTAGAATTTCATTCTGATTATTTTAGTATCATTTAAAAATATTTCTCAGCAGAACAATAAACGACATGAGAAAAAATATTACTGTTACTTCACCAAAATAAAAAAAAGATGTACTTGTGTATCTTTTAAACATGTTTATTAAAATAAAAGAAATAAACAACATAAAATGTAAGTATTACTTCAAAACAATTAATTAAAAAATATTTCAATGTGAACCTTATTCCTGTTTTTTTCTGCTACCTATCGCAATATCAGACGTTTAATTTGTGACTTTCATTTGTCATTCAGCTGTTAATCAACTTCTCAGCAATCTCAAAATAGGTTTCTTACGAGGAAAGATTTATTCACGTAGATTTGTAAAATTAAAAGCAAAAATCAGAGTACAGACAATTTTCTTCAAACAATTAAATATATCTTGTAAAAATCCCACACTTCAAGATCCAAACATTGAATAGCTTTCGATTTATCATTAGAGATATCCACCAGATTCTTTCACAATCTCTTAACGTGCGCTTTCCATAATTTTGAAGATGTTATTTCAATAAGCTCAGTTTCTCAAAATCATAAACTTCCATCAATTCAAAAAATTGTGAAATTTGTATTGGGGTAGTGTGCCTTATGAGAATATTAAAGCATGTCAAATTTGGTACGCGCGCCGTAAGTTGGCGAGACTTGGTTACATAATTTATTTTTATAGATAAACACGTTATGTGAATCCTTTGAATAACATGATAAATTATCAATAACAATCATAAAACTCTTTTCTGACAAAGTAAAATTTCAATTCTTTTAAATGTTTATATATTTTTAATTTTTAATTTGTAAATGTTGTTAGAAAATGTACATTGCTTAAATTATTATTCTTATATCTAAAAATTAATTAGGTATCTTATAACGAGTTTTATTCCCAATTCTTACTAATAATTTAATAACTACTTAATAGCGTTATATGATTATAAAACCGCTTTCTGTAAAGGAGCCGCGATTTATATTAAAGGGAGTTGCTACCTAAAGTCAGGTTAAGTTGAAAGTTAATGAGGTTAGCAATTGAAGTCATAATGAATATACAGAGTTAGAGAAGTAACAGTTGGAGTTACCGGGGTTGAAGAGAAAGGATCCGGTAGGTCAAATTAGGGCTCTTAGTATTGCTGAAGATCGAGAATTCATGGTAAGTATTGAATTTTTATTACAGATATTTAAATTAGCAATTAACCTGACTGCTCACTTAGCTTAGGTCGAATTCAGATAATGGTTTGAAAGTCATAATGAAACTGTTTAATGTTTAAAAATGTTTCTTCCTCTGGTACATCCTCACACCTCCACATTTTATTTGCTCATTTATGAGAGTTTATTTAAGAAAATCATCGAGACAGTTAGTGATTAATTTTTCAGTTATATACAATTTGTCACAGCATTTCTCTTTTTACAAATTTATTAAAATAGCAGTACTTGTGTGAGGTAGGAAACTAATTAAGTTAAGACACAAATAATAAACGAGAATTCTCAATGAAGAAAAATAAAGATTTTTTTTGTATTTTTTTTTCTTTAATTTTTACTGATGTAGACAACACAAATAATGTGACTCAGAAAGTACAAATCTTTATAACAGAATATTCTTCTTCGCATAAAAAATACCACATAAATCTCTATTACTTAACTTAACTTAAATCTATTTAAATTAGCTGGCTCCATATCACGAAAATCTAGAATGGTTGTAACAATGTACTGTAGTTTGTTTGTTTTGAATAAAATAATTGATTACAGAGAAAATTAATTTGGGTTTTTGAAACCTTCCCTTAAATTTGATTTTCAAATAATTATAAAAATGATACGAATAGCTTCATACAATTGGATAAGACCGAAGTGAATATATTACATACCAAATTTGAGATATGTGCAAATGTGGACATTTGCACCGTTTGAGGTAAGCATTTTTTTATGGTTTATACTCTCTTTGATTTTGTATAATAATGAAAATGAGTATTTTTAGAGATGAATACATTTCATAAAGGTGCGTAAGTGCAGGCAATTGTTATGTATTTGAATATTTTAACAAGGTTATTTGGTTAGAATTTAACATAGCTCCTTTATCTTTCCAAACAAAATTGTGAAAAACATGAATATTGTTCTGAAGGAGCAAAGTACTTTTTTATGTAAAAATATTGTAAATAAAGTTATTTGTTTCGAATACGATTTTTCAGATACACTACTATACCCAATGCATCTTTAATTATTTACCGCTTTTTATATATTTGTTTCTTTCTGAGCAATATGTGTTCAGGTATAAAAATATTTCCCTTTCTGTTAAATAAAGTTCGTGATACACATAAAGATATTTTAAAATTGATGAAACATGATTATATATAAAAATCAGAGATAATTATTGTTAGTTATTTAAAATAATGGGAACGAAAACAAACAAGTGGTCAAATGAATGCGGAAATTTGGAGGGCTGTCGTAGGTTGAAGAGAACTCCACGTATACAAATTTCCTACTTCGTCAGGAGTTGTTACATGGATTACCGGTCACTACACACCAAAAATTGAGGTTCATATGCGATGGTGCAATAGTACATTTTTTTATTGCGGTGTGTAACCAACTATATGCTACATATCCCAGGTGAATGATTGTATGTGGTGGATCTGTTTGTTGTTGTTGTTGCACCCCCTCAATGGTCAGCAGTGCTAGACTAGGTCCATGACTTCGTACACTTTCAAAAAATCCAACACCAGCAAGGAATCGTCTGCTAAATCCTGCGTGGTGAGCCCTATGTACTAGAGGATGTGAGCAGGCAAGGCTGGCTCAGAAGAATAGTTCGTGCACATTTCAAAGATCTTGCATCCTTCGGAAAATTTCATTGTTTTAAGATGGCCTTTAAAACAGAGAGTCAGATAACCCCAGGACGAGAGAGAACACTGACACCAATGGTGCTCTGGGGGGGACAATCCAAGCGGTCTTATTCTGGTGTTTAGTTCTAGAGAAAATATCCAAAAAAGTGAGGTGTGCTGACGGCTCTGGTACCTCGTAAGCACCAGCCTTGGCCAAAGTTTCCGCAATCTGATTTCACTCTAGATCTACGTGAAGAGGAATCCACTGCAGATGAATTTGATGTGATGCGGAAAGTCGTTTTAACTTGCTGAGTGTGGTTTTCTGCTTTTGGGGCCTACTGTAACCGATTGTGTATGACACCGTTTCATACAAGGGAGGAACTTCATGGATAATCTTCGCTTAAGTTTACGTTGTTAATGTGCCTGACTTTTGCTTGAATGCCTCCAATAAACCTTCATTCGGCTGTGCTATGACCTGCGAGGTTACAACTTCAAACAATCTCTGTAACAATTATTTGTCGTTGCCTTTCTGACGTCGATTTGTGATGCATTATTCGTATTGTAAACTTTCTTTATATCTAATATGGATATTTCTTATCTCTCTTATTATCCCTTTTCATTCCAAGCGAATTCACTCCCTTTATTACTGTTTTTGCACGTTATCCCGACTAAACTTGGTTCGCGACCAGATATTCTATGGTGATTTGTCATCCCCAAGCTGCTTACTATAAACCCTTTGAATTGTTCGGCCGAATTCGGCAACATCTTGTAGATGAGACGAGAAAATACTCTATAAACTTAAAAACTCTATTAACTTATTTTTTCCTGCAATCAAATCATCAGTCAATTAGCAATTTTAAAACGGCATAGTGTTTAATTAAAAAGGCATAATTTCTTTATTATATTCTGATTTTTGACCTTTGTAAAACTTCATAAAACAGATTACAAAACTTTTAAACAGAAAAATGATTACATATATTATCATTTTATAAATTAATAAAACGACGTAATAAATATTTTGGAAAATGTATTACATGAATGGAAAAGTATGAGTAAACGCATATACAGAGAAATCTCAGTTGATAAAATCAGAAAAAAATATATTTAAATTTACATTCAATTAAAATAAAAAATCAGGTTTTTTTCATTTTCAATACACAAACATTTTCTTAGTTATAATTAACCAAACCTATGCTCAGAATTTTATCTTCATATGCAAGAAATTGTGAAATCAAAACAAATATATAAAACTACAAAAATATGCAATAGCTGACAATTTATAATATCAAATTAATAGGAATAATGTACTATGCACAATATACATTCATATTATACATTAATTAAGGGCATTCGAAAAATTCAGGTAGAATTAAAAAAATGTAATATATATGCCATGATATAGCTCCAATAAAATTTTTTTTCTTATATAAAAGCTACAAAAGAGAACAAGCTTTTCTTATTTCTTCCTTCTGTTTCCTGATCTATATAACTCATAGAGACAAGTGGGCAGATTATAGATATTGTGCTTTGATAGATGAATTTATCTGAGGTTCTGTCGGAAAAGAAGTACCTTCTTGCAGTTTTGAATTGTGTGAATGCAAAGGTACTTCATCTTATTTTTATTCTGCACATAGATAAGATACACTTTATTCTATAAAAGTAACGTCTCTCGTAAAAAGTTTATAGGTTTTATTGTTACAAAAAAAGGAAAGCATTGTAATAATAATCGAAATTGTTTGTGGAAATACTTTTCTCAAATAAAGAAAACATACTGTGGTCTTGGAATTTGGATTAGTATTCTATTTGGAATTGGAGATTTTTTTTAGATTTCTTGTTGAGATAATGATTTAATTCTAACACAATTTTCTCTTTGTTAAACCAAATACAGTGAAAGGGGGACTTTCTTTAATCAAATAACTTGCTTTACATACTTGATTGCGGCTCGTTATTTAAAATCGGCAGTTCCTTTTTTTTATAAAGCAGACAATTAATTTTGTATAAAATGAACATTTCATGATTCTTGCCGAAAAACATTATTAAAATTTCGGCTTTGCTATTCATTACGAATTTATTTCTCCTTTTTTCTTCTTTTTCTTTGAGTTTTGTCTTCAATTTTCTTCTTTCCTACCGTACAATTTAAATGTATCATTTGCATTTTTTTTCTAAAATGATTTTTGGAGAGCAAGGGAAAAATACTTGTAAGATTCAATACTGAACTTATAAATGTTTGATTCGAATTTTTATCGAATGTGAAGTTTGTGAAAATGTCAAGCCTTTTATTTAAAACAATTTGACTGATAAATTTTCTTGGCAATACCACAAGAGGCTAGTGAAAAATAATAATTGAAGAAAGTAAGTTAGGTGTGAGCGTGGTTTTAGTAAGAATGAATATATGGATTCTGTCTCTCTCTCCGAAAAACAACTGGGATTTTATTTATTTTAAGTTAACTGATTCGGAACTTCTTAAGCACAGCTAAAAATCTTAATCTTTTCATTCGAGATTCAATTATACCTAAAACTTCCGATTTGTTACAGAAAACGGGAAATAATTAACTTAATCAACAGTATTGGGTCATTATCGGTGATTTAAAGGAATTTATCATTCCTCGAAAAAATTAAAATTCTTACAGTAAATTAGTCATGTTTTTAGAGATGGTGTAATTCTTATTGCTTAATGTTAAAATGTTTGATTAATTCACTAATCATGTTCAAACCTTAATATTACACTGCTATCATTTGGCTTGGATTTTCCTGTTTTGCTATCTGCGATAAACTATCGATGCATATTGATAGTTAAGAAAACTGTTACATCGTCAAAAAAAAGGCAACTTCGCAAAATGGCGCATTATCTGCAAAATGTAACTCATTTGTGAAAATAAAACACCAATGTATTTTGGAAGATATTTGTTATTATTTTATGCATTAAAACTTTTTTAAAATATAGAAACTCTCGATGTGCTCTCTAAAAACAGAATCTTAAAAAATATGTTAAAGTCATTTTTAAACTTTAATGGGTTTTTTCATTGAATTATATATAACACATATTACACTGTTCTTATATAATTATTAATTGAAAACATAATTTACTAATATTGCAATTTTCCCACAATACTAGTATTATCTCAAACGTTATTTTGTATTTACATTTTAATATTTATGACACTATTCACAAGTCTAATTTTAAGTATCTGGAAATATTTTAAGGTATATGTGAGAGGTTGTTCATTTGTTAATGTAATCATATTAATACGATAACATGAATCCAAAATGTTTAATAAAGTATATTGTTGCTAAATAGTAAACATGACTTCTCCAGAAGTTCCATTTTAATTTCTAACAGCAATATTCTTTATTTTACTCTCTTTCTATAAAATAAAAAAAAATCCTTTTGCATTATTAACACTTTCTCCTAAAGCATTATGCAAATCAACAGTCCAAATTAATTATCTACAATTTAAAAAAAAAATCCTACAGAAACACAAAAAATTACTCTCAAAGTAACATATATAATCAAAAATATTTAAAAAAAATCGAAATTGAAATTAGCACTTATCTGGTTAAAACAATTTCAATTCTTTCCATAAATGATATCCGACTTTTTCAATTTAATTCTTTTTACAACTAAACCTCGCTTTCAATTATTCTCAACCACTGATCATAAAATATTCTCAAACACTTTATGAACTACTTTACATCAAATAAAGTCTCGACATCAACATTATTAATCAATTCCTTTGTTCTTCAAGCATTAATGTAACAAGACATAGATGTCAAACAATTCCATGCTACAAACAAACTACAAATATTTTTCACAAAATTTATTTTTATTTAGTTACAGAAACTGCTATTAATTCAACATTACATTAAACGACTTTTATATCGAAGTAAATTTAATATTGTATTAAAATATTTACTAATACCAAACGCTTTAAATATCCAAATAAATCTAATGTTCTAATAAAATATTTATAAATACCAAACTATTTGCTAAAAATGTAGACTTAAACTGAAAAAAGAATCTTTAACAGTCTTAAATATACATATTTTATATATTTCTTGTGGAAATTTCTAACATTATCCGAGTAAAGTTAGAAGAAAAATTGGATCAAAGACAGTTAATAACTCACAAAAAATCCGAAATACGCTGATTGTACGAAAAAGAAAAGAAAGGGTTTTTGAGAGGAATAACTTAACTTTATATCACCAACAATAAGAACTAGTAAATCAAACATTTATTTTGGAAAAATAAAATTAAGATGTTTCTCTTAGAAGAAATAAAACTTAATAAACTGTTTTAATAAACTTAGTACTTAAGGTATCCGACTACGTTCGGAACCGTGATTTTAAAAAGGCGCATAGATGGATAGTTTTCATAATATTTAGTGTTACTTAGATTAGAATACATGTATAAAATTGGTTTAAGGACATTTTGACAAAAGAATTATTTAAATACAATATTTCGGCAAAAAAAGAACTTAGAATAACCTTTTTTTCAAAATGTTCTCCTTTTGTGAAAAATACTTCTATTATAAAAAATATTTTGCCTGTATATAGCTCAGACCTCTCTACAGTTGCTCAACTATGATTTTTGAAAAATTAACATTATTTTCAGAGTTACAACCATTTGAAACAATTATCAGCGTTTTTTCTTAAAGTTTCTCCCCTCTGTTGTCGTAAAACATGGATAAAACCATTTCAAAGTTATATATTTCAAAAGTTCTAGTTGAGCCTCTGTACAGAGGTCTCAGCTTTATACAGTCAAAATATTATTATAATAGAAGCATTTCTCACAAAAAGAGAATATTTTATGCTCATTTTTTGTCAAATATCGTATTTAAATCATTTTTATTGCAATACTGTTCTTAAAACAATTTTATATAATTTTCTAATTTAAGTGACACTATCATGAATATTATCCATTTATACGCTTTTTCAAAATCACGGTTCCGAACGTAGTCGGATACCTTAATCTCTCTTTTTCAATAAAGTATATAAACTTTCTGTTTCATTTAAAATAGGTAATAAAATTTTGCAATTATATTAGGTATACATTAGTCAAATGAAGTTTGAAAATGCTTTACTCAATAAAAAGTATATACATAAAATATAATTTTATTACATAAAAACAAATCTTAGATCAACTTTGAGAATCTTGCTAATTTATTCGAATGAAATGGCAACGAAACAGAAAAAGCACAGAGTGTTTGCCACAAGTAAAATGTTATGTTGGTTAAAAAGTTTGACATTGAACTCATTATTGAAAGTATATTAATTGTAATTTAACATATGGAGCTATTTAATAGAAGTTATCGATTAAAGTTGTAACGTTTCAGAACGTTAATGATTTCCGTTAATAGATTTCTCTCACCGAACTTTTTTTTACATTATTTTTAAATAATACGGCACACGAATTAAACAAACATATTTTTCTACCCAAATGCTTTGTTCTAGCATGAATTCTAGAAAAATTCGAGAATTTGTGTCATTTCGATGAGAACGATTTGATCAAATTTATGACATTTTATTATAATGAAGAAGTTGAAGGTGAAGTTCAGCTATATATTAATAGAAGATTTGATTCGTGAAGGCTTGAAATTTGCTCCAAATACGGAATAACATTTTCTTACTCATGATCCTGACATAGAACATGCATTAAAATTTCAACGTACAATAAGACCCCGCGTAACGTGTGGGATACGTTCCATCTAAGTAGAGCGTACTGCGAAACAGATCTAACATAATGTAAATAAAGGGGTTAGGGCAAGATAGGTAGAAAATTGGTTATGTATTAAGTTTAATAATTATATGTTTTTTTAATAAAAAAATATATAAATGAAACCAAACATTTATTTGTTACAAAAACAAAAATAATGTAAACGAATATATGTACATATAAAAACAAATAAAATTCTAAGTCAGTCAGATCATTCAGTCTATTCTGAGCTTACAATTTTCTGCCTTTTTCTCAAGAAGGCATCTTGTTGAAGTTGCCAAATTTAATGCAGCACTAATATGAGATTGATGTTCACCAGAATCTTATCTTCTAATCACTTGCATTTTAGTTTCCAGTGAAATGCTTTTTCTGGTTGCTTTCTTTTCTTATTTTTCATTTGTCACTGTATTAATCGTTATAGTATTACATAAATTTATACTTATAATAATGTCAACAATTATTTCAAACGATAAAAATGCATGCAGAATTGCAAAAATACAAAATTTTAGCCTAAATTTTAGATCATTTTAACAAGTATGTAATTTTAGTTAGTTTTGTAGTAAGAAATTTCTATCTGCTTAGTTAAATACGGAAGCTTTTGTAATCTATTTTTTACAATTTTAATATTTTGTAAAATGTATAGTATTTTACATCCATTTTTAAAAGGACAATCTGATATTTTCAAAGGTTTATATATATTTTATTGAAATACAAATTTGAATTTAGTATTTGTGTACTTTTGAAGTAAGATACACAAAATGCATTTCCAAAATGTGCAGAATATTTAATGAAATATAAATTATATACTCTTCTCAAAGGTTCATATTATTTTGGTCGGGCGTCGGCAATGTATTTCACGCGTTCCAGATGTGTCACAATTCTCAGTGTGGCATTCTACACTTCACTGCAAATATGTACGTTTTTGAGTGAATGGAGGTTGATAATTTTTTTAAAAGGAGCTTATTGAACAAGCACGTATGGAAAAAGGGAAAGCAAAATTTACAGAAATACAGAAAAATCTAAACAAGATAAATCGGCAACTATTTTAATTATTGGATGTTATTGCTGGAGATATTTAATTGTGTTTGAAGAAAAAATTGCATGCAGACTACTTTCCGCTTTTGGTTCTACACATGTATGTGAAAAAGTCTTTTTTTTTTTGAAAAATATTTAGAGTCTGTGAAGAAGTTGTTTAACATCTGAAAGATTAGGATTGTATCAAATTGAAAGCCGCAAGTTATACCCCTAAAATTGGGATATAAATTTATAGCAATACACATAGACAAGTTTCGCATTAAAATATATATTTTTTTTTCATTTAACTATACTGATGTTATACTTATACTTTATGCGGTTAATTTGTCTTATTTTAACAAAAATATGTTTACAAGATACATAATAATTAATATATGTAAAATTCAATTTTTTTTATTTTCTCTGAAAGCATTGTTATATTTTCTGCTCATATTTTATGTTAAGAAATATATTTAACTGATGCAAAATCACATTATATAGTAAAACTGTAAATCTGTACTCTTGACCTATATTCCTTAATTCTGTATGCATTGCTTCGAAAATTGTATTGTTTCCAATATTTCCTGCTGTACGGTATACTGAATCAAGTTCGTATATTGGCTTAGCACACCACAGCTAAAAGGTTGCCGACCAATGATTTACGTAATTATTAACTAGGAAATATCCATGCGATATATCTTTCTTTGGGGTTTCGTTCTCTTTGATAAAAACGATGAAGCACACCCACAAAAATCTTTACCAATCATTCTCTATTTTTTAAAATCATTTCTTGTATCATTCCTTTCCTTATTTCATCCTTTCTAGCATTTAAATCTCCATTTAAATCATATACATGCTTTTTTTTATAATAATGAATATTTGTGTAACAATTTGGCGAAAAAAGCCAGTTGCACCCATAAAGTTAACTAACCAAATGTTCTAACCAATTAGTATTTGCGCATGTTGGAATACAAACTTCCGAAAACTGAAATTTTAACAAAAAAAAATTTTCTGAGGAGAAAAAATCCAATTGTTTTTCTTTAAATATCTGTTATATTCGAAATTAGTAGAAAATAGGGGGAAATATTTGTTTATTGAAATATTTTATAAACATTAATACTAAGCGAAATTCATGTTTATAAAAATCAGTGTTTAAAACGTCCACTTGTATAACTTCAACGAAACAAGCAATTCTGCTAATTTCCCCAATTAATTCAAGTCCATAATCCATTCTTCTTAAAAGAGAAGACTTAAGGATATTTGTCTATAGGGAAATTCTATGCTGATGAGGATGAAGTAGACTGTTTCTTACTTATCTCGTCGTTCATTATTTTTGTCTTTATTGGATGTAATTCTCTTTAGATTACGATGGACGCTCCTTCTAAACAGTTCCGTATTTGCTACGAACATTAATGTTACTCGAAGAAGGCTAAAATAATGGTAAAATTTCAGAAAATGGTGAACACCATGGTCTTAAAGGTCTGACACGGCTGTTAGTGGATACGAGATAATGCATTTATTCTAGAAAAGTATTCTCAGATGTACTGAAGCATTCTTGAAAGTGACTTAATGAATATGGCAGAAAGATACGATTGATTGTCTTAGAAATCTTTTAATAATAATTTTGGTGTATTATTCACATAACCGTAACTATTACGTTTAATGTTGACAAATTAAAATAGAACATTTTCTCTTTTTTCGTGAATACTCCTGCTAATCCTTAAGGTGAAATACTTTTACTAAATTGTTTAGTTTTAGAACTTCTGTCTGTTAAGGAACCGTAAACTATTTCTGTTTTTTTTTCGTATTTCTGTTTTCAAATTTAAGTGAATCGAGTTTCAGGAGGAAGATAGTAATAAGATATTTATTAGTGTTGGCTTGAGGTACATCTGTGAGAATTTTATTTTTGGTTTTCAACGTATCTTGACATAGGAATCGTAATTTTGTTATCAACATCCAGCTCGAATAAACCGTGCGTCTGCATTGTTTTCATATACTCTCAAAGAACATTTCTGTTATTATTATTAATAATAATTAGAGCTAACTCACTTCATAACATATCTACGGCCAATTTTTTTCCTATTTAGATGTGCCTCTTCCTTTGGTGGCATCTCACACTAGCGCGCACACAGGTTCGTTTCAAAATAAGAATGACATTAAGATTTTTTTTTTACATTTGTCAATACATTTTAATTATAAAAAAAAACAATTAATGTATTACTTACTATTACAACAACATTACTACTTACATACTTAATACACATCAAAATGTAATAAATTATTATTATTCATTCAATTCCTACTTTTAGTTCACAATCTCCCTATATCTTATTCAAATTGTCGTTAATAAAATACATTTTAAAGTATTCAGTTGAACTGAAGTTCTATATACACGATTGTTTTGAATGACAATACGATACTTTAATGATAATTAATAAAAATTAATTGCCACTAAATATTGGGATTCTGTCATATGTATATACATATTTATATTAATTGTAATTATTTAATAAAAAGTAAATAAAATAAAATTTTTCTTTGTTGATCTAAGTAGGAATTGACTTTTTTTATATTACTTGTTGTTATTTGCAACTGACAAATAATAACAAGTAATTTTTTCATATGAATAACACTTTTTAACATTTATTTCAAGAAAAATTGCATTTAATATTACTTTTAAAACATGGGTTGAAGTATAATAATATTATTGTGATTTTGGTAACATTCCATCTGCACTTCAAAACATCATTTAAAATTAATGTCGTTTATTCAGTTTATAAAAAAAAAAGAATCACAAATCATTCACGAAGAAGAAAACGTTTTTAAATGATATTTTGAAAAGTTTAATATTCGCTTTGAAATTACTATAATGCTTTTTCCCTTTTTATCAGTGTAAATAACAATAATTAATTAAGAGCCATGAGTTAAAAGAAATAATTTTAATCTTTGCTAATCTCTATTTACATTCACCATATCTATTTAATAAATTATTACTATGATCCCATAAAACAGAAGAATCAATAAATAAATTTACGAATTGCCTTCATTTAAAAGATTTCGTAAAAAGTTTGTACGTCACTAATAGTTTTTATGATCAATCTAGTTAGAAATGCGTGGGCAACGATCACCATCTTGAAATGTTTATATTCCAGTGGTCTTGAAAGCGATTTTCCTTTCAGATATGCAACTACTTTTTTTGCCGAAAATCATTATATATATATGTAGCTTTTGTTGGTTCCATTATGGAAAATTTTATTTCTAATTTTTTTTGTGTGTGTTGGTGTTTCGCATGCTGTTTTTTACATAATGCTAATCAACATTCCGCTTCACGTAAATCTTGAAAAGGATTGCGTTCGAGATAATTATTACATTTCTATTTGAAAATTCAATTACATCATTTATATAGATTAGTCTTGCATGCGGATTATCGTGTACTAGTAAATTAGAAATATTTCTTAATAGTTAAATATGTTTTTGTTCCTTAAGTTTTATTTAATGCGCAGTAACAAATAACAAAACATGAACATATACATTTAAATAGGAAACGATTATGTAAAAATTTACTTAAGAAAATTACCTGTTTATCCTCATTTGTTTATAAAATTTATATGGTTATATAGGAGATAAATTCTTAAGTATATTATCACTTATAATTAGTAGCAATCGACATGTTTTATTAGCGTGTTTTATTCAGTAAGAAATATTTTTTAAGAACACAAATTTGAAGTTTTATAAGAAAACAAAAATTTTAATTATCAATTGTGGTTCTGAATTCCATTGCGAATTATTACTTATTATTAAGTTCTAACATTTGTAGATAGTTTTTCTTATGGTTATAGAGTATAAAAACATTCCATGATACGATTTCCAGCATACAAATCTGATTAGAATTTTAACCCTTGAACAAAACATGTATGTAAAGAATAAATCACCACCCGCTTGAAAAGTTATGGTAGCAAAGCTATAAAATCATATTTCCTTTTATTTGTATTCAGATTTGTTGTTGTTGTTGTTTATAAGTTTTTCTAGCTTAACTAGACTATTCTTACACGATCATTAACTGACACAGAAACGTATTGGAAGAGGATTAATGAATAAGGATAAAAAAAAACTAGAGTGGTTCAAAAGTTTTTGAAACTAAGGCATTTGAGGTAAATGTATTGGTAGATTAAAGTTCTAAAACGAAAAACAATTTTTAAGTGCGTTCTTGGAATTCAAAATGTATACTGAAAAAAATAACGGATTAAATAATTTATACTCTAAGAAAATAATTTCAGAGTCTCAAGATTCTCATAAATAACAGGATTGATTATCACTAAGCAACAAATTGAAATTCATACAGTTAATATAACAAAAGCAACTTGGAGGAAAATTATGACATGATTGATATCTCCCTAAATGCTATATTTTTTCATTGTTGTTTAATAAATGCATTCCTTAAACTTAGTAACGATTGTTTTCTTCCACATATTATATGAAGACACCTTATAATAAGTCATTATTTATGAAAAATGGTGCTCCGAAAATAATAAATATTTAGAAATACTTTAAAAAAATTAGAAATTAAATTAAAGATGAATTAAATAATTATTTTGTAAAAGTAATTACAATGAAACTGTTTTTAATTTGTTATACTTTTAAAATTGGCGTATTATTTACTTTTTTGCATATTTCAAAGTATATAAGTTTTTTTTGTCTTTCAAATTACGTACATATTTACACATTAATTAATTTACGAAAATCTACGTTAATATTTCAAGCCTTACGACTCAAAACACGAAAACTGATATGAATGACGTTTGTGGGCAGCAACTGAGGCGAGACCAAATGGAAGCATGAATAATGATATTTTTCGAACTTCCGAAAAACATCATTACATTCATTAATGTAAGCATTGTAATAACACCTTTAAAATGAGGATGATGAAGTCAGATGCTGCCGAAATTATTTCATAAAGTATAAAATTACTTCTGGAGAACATTAAAATAATAATGTCAAGCTACTCTGCTCAACTCGTAAAAAAGTTCAGGACAAAAAAAATTACAGAAAATATTCATAGGTTTATGAAATGTCACAAACGTCATCTGAGGAACAAAACTCTCTAGTTTCTGGCATACAGGAGAAGACAATACAATTTCTGAAAAAATCAGTTAATGAATTTTCGCTAAAAATGCATAAATTTGTGATTATAATTATTTTATTAATTTCAGTTATACTTATTTCATTGAAAATTTTTCATGCCTAATTTTCCTAATAAAAAATTACTGGGTGCAGCTTGTAAAATATTTGAATTTTGATGGAAGGAAAAACGTGGAATGAAGAAATTGAATTTCATTGTACTAAAATAATATATTTGATTATTAATCACCCACTTTTATTTTTAAAAATAGCTAATGAGTATCAGTTTCTTATTTATCAATAAGATGTAATAAATAAATGTACATAATAGGAATATATCATTATTTTTATTTTCTTTTTTTAAACCCAAGGAGATAGGGCTCATTCAGCGAGAGTTTACATATATTGCGCCGACCACTCGGGAACATTAAAAACTCAGTATGGGTGCTAGTGTACCAATAGCGTGTATTTAAATTTATGAAAGCATCTCAGAACGACATCCAAGTTGGTATTCCATGAAATATTTCAGTTTAAATTTAACTAATCAAACCTATTTTTTTAACAGAACGCGAGAAATTTCAACAATCAAATTCTTACGTTGACAAATTAAATGTTTTTGTTTTTCTAACCAAATGAACATCATGTTTAGTCATTTACATTTTATATTAAGTGGTTTAATTTTCAGCACACCATGTTCATAAATTTTAAAAATAAATAAATTTACTTTTATACTTTTTTGTACAAAACTTGTGACGGGTCTATCCGCGTTCCTGTAAAAACTAATTCTCTTGTGAAATATTGGGTCTTTAAAAATTATTATATTATATACCAAAGAAGAAGATGTGAACATGCAAATTAAGACTTGTATATAAAGTTGAAACTTTCAGGTTAAAAAGGAGAATAGTGATTAATTAAACTTGAAGTGAGGCATAGATGTTTAGTAGATGGTAATTGTAACATCAAAGTTGACAATCTGTCAACTAAGAATTAAACTAGATTAAATAGCTAAGAAGTAGAATCTATTGACTAGATATAAGTAATCTAATTACAGTCGGACCTCTAAAGAATGAAGTCGCTGAATCCCGAAAAAAGGTTCGTTATATGGAAAATTCGTTATATGAAGGTTCATCTTTCAATATACTTTATAAACCACATAAAACAAATTTTAAATTCATAAACACTATATATTAAAAGAAGGAAATATTAACACTTTTTTTTAAATTATGTATGTTTATTTTATATATCTTACCCATTAAAAAAAAGAACAGAAAGAAGGAAAGAAAAACTGCAAAAAAAGGGCGTTGAAAGTCACTATATTTTCAATATTAAGAAAATAATTTTATATTAAAATTAATGAATTTTAAGGACATTTTCTAATTTAAAGCATACAAGTAATATTACACATACATTATTTTATAACTGGAACGAAATATGATATCGAAGATATTTCTAGTGAACTGGACAATAAAGGTTAAATGTAGCACTTCTTGGATGAAACGCCCAGAACTCTATTGCTGCCGGAGAGTTAGGGTCTAATATAACCAGTTTAAGATTTATGACCACCATAAAATTTGTTAAAGAAAAAATAACTTGTGAAAAGTTCAGAAGTATTTTAAAAATAGATCGAAAAAATTGAATCACAAAAGAAAAATTTCGTTATATAGAAAATGCACTTCGCTATAGAAAGGTTATTTTACGAAGAAAATCACGAAATGCTCAAGGTTCCTGAAAAAAGTTTGCTACATAGAAAAATTCGCAATATAGAGGTTCGACTGTATTTAAAGTCTTCTCATATCTCGCATGCCTCGTTAATTGCTTTCTATATTTAATATTTTGGTGCATCTCTCAACTTTGGTGAATTGAATTTGTGTTACTGTTGGTGCTAAGAATAAATTGCGTTATTTTGAATATGGGTAGTATTCCTTCCGACTTTCCCATACCCCTAGATGCGTCGAGTGAACCTTTACAAACTGTTTTTCGGTTATAACCATGTAAGGCATTTATTTAAACTTAGAATAGGTAAAATAAGACACATTCAAGGCAAAAATTATCCAATAACTTTTAGAACACACAAGTATTTAAATAAGAAATATAAATATTAAAAAACTAGGAAAATTTACTACAAGAAGAATTTCCCTCTTTAAGAAGAGGAAGTAGGAACATTTTTACTAGAAAGGTTTCCCTTTTAAAGAAATAAAGCCCGAAATATTCCTATTTCTAAAATCATTTATTTTCATCAACACAATTTAGCTCTATTAAAATTTTTTCAAGTATCAATTTTGGTTTTCAATCATAAATGATCCCACGAAATGACATGATTAAGAATGAATCAATATATTTTTGTGGAAATTATTTTCTCTTTTTATAAGAATAAAAGCATTTCTATACAAAGATTTCTCCTATCTTTTCCTAGTTACATTATTTGTGTGACCTATATTTACAAGAATTAAATGCGAAATAAAAAAGTTGTTTTTGGTCAAAAAGAAATTATCTCTTTTTATTAATTAAGTCCAACCTTAATTAGTTTCCTGTCTCCACTACTGCTGTTTTATTTGGAGAATGAAATTTTTTGCAAGTGTCACCCATAATTTGAGTTTTCTTGGTAATATTTTATACCAGATATGTCCACATGAACAAATTAAAGATATTATCTTTTGCCTCGAAATGAAAAATAAACAAATCATTTGTTTTATCTATTTTTATCTTTCAATTTCTATAGTTAACTCTAAATTTGGAATTATTTTTAATTATATTTTAAATCAATTTTAAAGCTACTCAAAATTTTTAATAAATTTTTAATTCTCGAACTAAAAGAAAAAGATTCGTTGAATGAATTCAGTCAAAGAATACATTATTAAACAAAAAAGGGATGTTACTTACTTACTTTTTCGAGCAATTTTTGAAAATTTATTAAATCATTTGTTCTAATAGTGCTCTTTTTTTCTTAAAAACATGTTTCAACGGGATCCTAAAATGATTAGAATTCCAGCAATGTTTATTTCGATTTTTGGGTCTAAATCCTGATTCTAATACTTATTCACAGTATTGTAAAAAACAAAACAAAAAAAGAGTACTTTCGCAGTAAATGGAATTTAACTTCCAATTCCTACCGTTCTTTCTCTCTATTTCTAAATCTTCTCTTTGCCATTCCGTCCCCTTTTCTTTTTTAAATTCAGAATTTTATTCAGATCTCAAAGTGCATGTTATGTCGTAAATAAGCGAATGTCTTGCTCAATTAAATCACGTATCGCTTTTGTGCTAATAAAATCAACCAATCAAATAACCTCTTTTAAGAAGTGTAGTTAAGATGATTATAAAGATTATTGTAAATTCAAAAAATGTTTTCATTAGTTGAATGCGAAAATTTTGCTGTAATCCTCATTTATCTAAGGTATTTTGATGTTTCAACCAATTTTGTTTTCACAATTTAGGGATTTAAAAAATCTAATAGTAATTTTCATTGAGATAGTATGTTGGATCTTTACTTCTCAAACGTTGGATAGGACATTAAATATATTTTTTATCTTCTATTTACATTAGACGTGATGACATTTCTCAAATAACTCCCTTCACAAATATCTATGTGTCGCAGAAAAATGATAAAGTTAAGGATTTCAGCAAATCCCTAAGTGAGAGGATCAGTTCACACGTTAAAATAACGTCTCTTTGAGGTCTTTTCCCTGATGTAAGTAAGTGATTTGATCAAATCTCCGAGCTGTTTTAGTGAAATGATGAAATGAACAAGACAGCATTTGTAGAGCTCTATCTCCGCTTGTTAACACTCCCCTTTTTCTCCCCCCTTCTCCTCGTCCGTGCCAGCCATCGCCGGACTTCTGATGCGAAGCACCAAAACAAAATGACCTAAATATCATTTTTTAGTTTTATTTAGTTATATTATTTGTATTATTATTATTATCTTACGATTGATGTATCACTTTTGTATGCCTGAAAATTAGAAACTGGATAGAACTTAAATTGCAAAATGCAAACAAATAAGGGAATTCAACCACGCCCTCTTTATAGATAAAAAAAAGCTTTTTGATAATTAAAAAAAGCTATTTTAAAAAGGGAAATAATAACTGAAAAAAGGTGTTACAAATAAAGTATATTCTGAAGAACTACATCAATGTATAATTTTTTTTAAAAAAAATGTTCAAAATTCTACTACTAATGTAAATTTTTTAAAAAATACCAACTTTATTATCTAATATTATTGTTGTATTAAATACTCTACTTTTAACAATGCATCTTACTTGTTAAATAAACACTTTTAAACTCTTGATAATATTATTTCATCATTTCACTGAAACAGATTAGAGATTTGATCAAATCACTTACTTCCCTTAGGGATATCACTTTACAGAATTGAATCGAAGAATCGATCCTTAGGGATTTGATGAAATCCTTTATTTAATCCTTTCCCTGCGACATATGCATATATACAGGACTTTAATATAATTTCATGTTAATTAAAATATCCGGGATCACATGTCCCAGTGGGAGCTCGCAATAGGTCACACACCTTTGCTTTCTTTCTTTTTTTTCTTTCTACACCCTTGCTTTCAAATCGCCCCCTGCAGTTAGGCTCTAGCAGATTGTTCACATAAACAGATTAAGAATTTCTAATTTATAAAAGTATTTTTTCTGGTTGCAAACGTGAAAACAACTTTTTGTAACTTAAATTATGTATATTTTTTAAATACACTGGAGTGATTATCTGTCCGACTATGGGTAACTTTATTTAACCCTGGAATGCTTGATTTTTTCTTTTTTTTAGTTTTAAGTAATCGATTTTTATAGGAATGTAGTCAAAGGTTACGTAAAAAAATAAACTCAGGTAATAATGTTGAGCCTTTATTTAAAAAAAAGTTGTGCATAGACATTAGACAACATGAGTATTTCCCCCAAATTTGGCATATATCCATCGCAATTTTCGAATACAACATCAAGTTTTGATATTTTACCTGACAACAGATGAGAATTTTTTTTTCAATTAAATATTTCACCCCCTTTATTAGGAATTCGAAAATGGAAAATACCTAAGCAAGTGACACACTAAACTTTTCTTCATCCGAATGTCAAAAAAATATAACTTACAAGTATTAACTATATCCTTTTCCCGTTCACACATAATTTATTATCTGTGATTAATAACGCGCGTTCGGAAATGCACCTGCTTAGATTTCTGAATAAAATTAAGGGAAACTGAAATGTAGATAGGCAACAAATTCATTTAAGAGTTAAACTGTACAACAGGTTAATTTAAAAATAAGAGGTATTTAGAAATAAAAGTCACATTCAGAGCATGATCACTTTTTTGTCTAATGATCACACGAATCTCCTTCAGACAAATGTGGCTGCCATCAGCCTAGTGATCATGTTCATAGACTCGTGGCCGGCCTGTCATAAATTCGAGAACTTAAGGTATCCGACTAGATTCGGGGCCGTGATTTTGTAAAAATTCGTGTAAATGGATAATATTTATGATATTTAGTGTCACTTAGATTAGAAAATGTATATATATAAAATTATTTTAAGAGTAGTATTATATATATATATATATATATATATATATATATATATATATATATATATATATATATATACAATAAAAAATTATTTAAGCACAATATTTTCACAAAAACTGAACATAGAATAACACGTTTTCAAAATATTCTCCTTTTGTGAAAATTGCTTCTATTTTAACAATATTTTACGTGTATACAGTTCAGATCTCTGTACAGAGACTCAACTAGAATTTTTGAAATATATAACTTAGAAGTGGGTTTATCCATGTTTTACGACAACAGAGGGGAGCAATTTTAAGAAAAGAACGCCGATAATTATTTCAAATGGTTGTAACTCTGAAAATAATGTGAAAATATTAAAAATTCTAGTTGATCCTCTGTACAGAGGTCTGATCTATATACAGGCATCATATTATTTTAATAGAAGCATTTTTAACAAAAAGAGAACATTTTGAAAAAAGGTTATTCTATGTTTATTTTTTGCCAAAATATTGTATGTAAATAATTTTTTTTGTCAAAATGTGTCCTTAAAACAATTTTATACAGATATTCTAATCTAAGTGGTACTAAATATCATGATAAATATCCATTTATGCGCCTTTTTAAAATCGCGGATCCGAACGTTGTCGGATACATTAAGACTCCCCCCCCCCTTGGAGAAGGGCCGAGACACGTTAAATCGATCGGGGATCTAAGTCTTCCGTTTGGCATTGTGTTTTAGTTTGGACAGAGGGGTGATAAAAAAGGTGTCATCTTCGTCACTTGACCATGGATCAAAACTACGAGGTCCGTCACCTATAGCCTTCCTGGTTCTTCATGGTCTGACATTAATCAACACTCACTTGCAGAACAATGGTTTGCATTTATGTACTGCAGCGTTTATCAAACTGTGGGGCGTGCCTTTCTTGGGGAGCGCGATAACTTTAGGAGGTGGCATAAGCATATTGAAAGGACGAGAGAGAAAACAAGAGATTATTTAAAAAAGTATTAATTTACTGAAAGTAAGCAAACAAAAGTCTTTCTGATATAATAAAATATAAAATACACATTTACACGGATATAATACACTTATAAATATATCAGTACTGCACAATTTATTTTATTATTATAATTTAACAATACTAAGTTAAGAACAAGTTTGAAAATTACCAGTGACCCCTTGGGCTTCTATTATCTTGATAATTTTTACGATTTATAATTTATTCCTTGACTTTTGATTAAAAGTTACGCGATTCGCTCTTCAATGTCACCGTTTATCACTTAAACACGCGTAATTTGATTTTTTGGGGGGGGAGGAGGAGAAATGGAATAAATAAACAAATCCTTCGCAAATATTGTCAACGTCCTTTTATTGCATTCCGAAGCCTTCGGAATAATTGTAAGGATAGCAGTGCACAGGAAAACTTGTACTTCAGAAAGACGTATATATACGTCCACAAAATTAATGCTTTGGCTGAGTAAAACGTTTATATACGTCGGTGGCACATAAGAAGTTAAAGTCGTATTGTAGCTTTATCATCAAAGAATAGTATTATTGAATTCAATACATTGTTATTGTAAGGATGGGACGCGATGAAAATGATTGAATATTGAGTCGCGAATATTGAAAGTCTGAGAAGCATTGATGTACAGTCAATTGAAGCTAGGATATCAAGCAACACATTTCAAATGAGATCTGAAAATGGTCCTCAAAATAATTTAACACTTTTAATTTGAAAGAAATGTAAAGGCATATTAAAAATGTAGAGTGTGAGTATTTTCAGAAGTTATTGCAAAACTTCAAATTTTTAAAATGTGTGCGTTTTCCAAGATTTTGTAGCGTAACGCTTTAGTAGCATTTTTTTCATACGTTCAAAATTAAATTTGTTCCACTAGAATCATAACTTAGAAGTCATTTAAAATTCTAACTGTTGTATGGCTCATTTTATAACTTGTATTTGATGACAAAGAATTCATATGTTGTTATTAGCTTTACTAGAAAGAATACGAATCTTCTTCAACTGAAATATAGATTTTTTTCGAAATACAATTATTTCAAAAACGGATATCGAAATCATTTTCAGATTATTTTTACTTCTTAATTGCTTTGTAAAATAATTATTGTTAAATACTAAAAATCAAGCCTGTGTTTTGAAAATGAGCACAAATCTTTAAATAAAAGGATTAAATAATTTCTTTTTAAAATGCATTTAAATGTAAGCTTTTGTCTAACACAGAATAAAAAAACAGAGCATATATTAGCCATTATGTCTGAATGCTGTGTGAAAGTGTGTATTTATACATTTTGAAATACGATGTAATTATTATTGTTTTCGAGTTGAAAAGATGTTAGATTTTATTTCAATCTAATCTAATGAATAGAAAGGAATTAAAATAGAGAGAAATTCCAGGAAAAAAAATATTAAAAGACAGGGAATTATCAGCCATTATTTTAGAATACAATAAATCTTTGAAAATTGAATATAATTTAAAATAATAAAATTCCAATATGTTTCAGTGTGTATTGTTTACGGGTGTTATTCGTTTTTATTGAATAAACTATTTATCAAAAAAGAATTTTTTTTAAGTTAATGGGCTGCATTTTTTATGATCTTTAAGACAAAATGTTTGCATTCTACAAGGAAGAAAAATACCCACAAAAAAGAATCATTTGACAGCTTTTAAGTACTTAATTAGTTGCTTTTTTAACACAAAAAAGGTTAAAATGAAAGTCTAATCTCCACTCTACTTATTGTGCGTCATCCTATATTTTCAGAACGTCTTAAGAAAAAGAAATATTAAAACGATAAAGATAGATAGATAAAAGAACATTGATTTATTTTACAGCACGAGAATTAAAATAGTTCTGAATTATTTATATAACTTAAAGATTTTATTTTTATTTTTAGAATTAAATAAATTTATTCAAGTCAAACGCTTTTAAAAGTGCTATGATTAATTATGGTTTATTTCCAATTTATTAAATTTATGAGTATTTGTTTTTTACTTAAAATAGAAAATACACGAAATTAAAGTAACTCATTTAAGTCTAGTTTTTAAAGGAATTTTGATTCGTACATGTATGAATGTTTTATTATACGTGTAACAACTTGCTTATAGTGAATGTATAACGAATCTCTCTCCTCTCTCTCAGAAAGAGTTTATGTATGAATAAATTTTCCTGTGTATGATAAAATATGTATTAATGTTCAGGTAAGAGCAATTATGCATTTGTTGGTTTTTCTCAATCATTAAATCATGTATCATATTTTAAATAAAATGTGTAAAATTTGTGCTATATCGTTAGAATTTTTACATAAGAATTATATACATAATAATAATTAATATATTTTATGTAAGTACAATATTTGTTTTTCAAATATATATATATATATATATATATATATATGTATAAATTTATCTTTATATACTGGGTTTTTGTTTTTTATCTTACATTTTCATTTAATCGTTTTTATTAAACTTTTAGTTAAAGGTATGAGAAAAGATTCAATAGTAGAACCCAATTCTAAATAATCAAATTTAACTTACCGTAAACTTAAAAACTTAAAAAATACTTAAAACTTAAGAAAAGAAGGGTTTACGGGTGCGCGTTATACGCCGGGCATAAAAATAATAGTTTCAAAAATTAAAAAAGGATAAAAATAGAAAAAAAATTCGATTTCTACATAGATCGGAATACTATTTATTTAAAAGAAATGACATACCTAATGAACTTAAAGAGTTGCTGTTGTTGCTGTTGGCGTGCCCATGATGGGCAGATTGATAAATAAAAAGAGATTTAGATCGCTCTCGGAAATTGTCGAAGATGAAATATCGGCAACCTCAACAGCTTTATCAGAGAAGATAAAATCCCCTGGGTCTTAAGGGATGATTTTGAAACGCCTGGCTTGTGTGGATTGCTAGGCAGTTGAGGACATGTTATGATGACAGTTGAACATTAGGGAAGTTTGGACAATGATTTGTGTAATTTCTTTGTGTTCGACAATTCCATGAATTGTGCAATATCGCACGTGACTAAAAGGTTTATAGTTCTAAAATATACTACTTTTTGCAAAAGTCTGGGATAATGCCTCGAATAAATGATTTCGAGAGAGAAATGCAAGAGCATTGCACTCGTATAATTCAGGTACCTTCGTGAAAATGAAGGGGCGTGTTATAATCTTAGAATTATATCCAGCTAACTAAACTTCGCATAGCTTTGTATAATACTGAATGTCAAACAAACTATACATCTCAATATTGTAAGAATATTATTCGGCCGATCAAATATATTGAACAGTTTGTGTGAAATCTTGTCTTCTTTCCTTTTTATATTTCATTAATATGATATAACTTATCGCAACCGTATTAGAAACATTATATGAAAGAAAGCACACATAATTGCGAATTCAGCGTGTAAAACACATGCTAAATCAGGTTTGTCAACTTGGCGAGCTATCTTCAAAGTTGGCATTGTTGCGATAATACGTAAGTAACCTCAAATGTAATTTCAGTGTTTGACGCATATAAACAATTATTTTTAAGGCATAGTTTCTCAAACTGTAAAGCACGCCCCCTAGGGGGCGTGATAATTTTACGTGGGAGGCGCTAGCAATTGAAAAGTCGAAAATAAAATATTAAAAAAATTATTAACTTATTCAAAGGAAGCAAAACAAAAAAATATTAAAACATAATAAAAAATAAAATACACGTTTACACTGACATAATACACTTATAAATGTATCAATACTGTACAATTTATTTTATAATTAATTCATCAATACTAAGTTATGAATAAGTTTAATAATTAGTTTAATAATTAGTGATCCCATGAGCTTGGCATAAACAAAAATCTATGTACAAAATTTAATACATATTTTGATAAGTTGTATGATTTGTAATTAAACATTGTAGCGTTAGCATCAAAGAACATTATTATTCCATTCAATACGTTATCATTGTATGTAAGGAATTGAAATTAAAATTATGATTGAAAATTGGGTCGCAAGTATTCAGAGTTTGAGAAGCACTGTTATACAATTTTCTATGACCACAGATTCCTTCATCAGCAATGTATGGAACTACATATGCTTTGCAGGGATTTCTTCTTTTTCTATCATTATCAGTCTCTCTCTATACAGCTTTACGGTATGCCTTAATTAGGTCAAGCTGCAGATGAATATAAATATTGTCATTATAACACTAAGTAACCGTCACTTGATTGCCTGTTTGGTAAAATTAACATACAAATATTCTTTTAAACATTATACTTTTAGTGTATCAAAATAAATAAAAGCTTCACAATTTGTTAACGGAATCAAAATTTGATTACCTGAAAGAGGTAATATTTTCATTACAAAGATACCGAATTGACGTCATTGACTAATCTATCTCGAAGTATAAGAATGAAATCTGAAAAAATAAACAGCAACTATAATCAAGAAGTTAAGACTCAAAACGATTAAAAACCATTGTTAGGAAAATAGTAGCAAAGATAGAGAGAGGTTCCTTTTATATCTCAGAAAAGAACCTTAATATAACACCTAAGACGTCACAAGATTCCAATGCTGATGATTTGCAAGATAATGGAAACTGCTCTAAATCATAAATAATCTTACTGAAAATTTTAGAAAGCAATAGATAGATAAAGAGGGAAGAATAGAAATTAGTTCCAGAATGCGGAAAGGAGGAATTTTATTATCTGAATAAAATCGGTCCTCATGAAACTCAATCCATTTACAAGTTTATAAGAATTCTAAGGAGATGTTCGTTAATGAAATTCAGCTGATTATGCAAATATTAAAGATTTATTTTACAACAGATAATGCTCTGACGAAACAGTTGTTATCTCCAGAATATCGTTAGGTTGATATTGTTAAACAATTCCTATTAAACTTGGTTTTCTTGTTAAATCAAGATCTTTATGTATATTAATAAGGTCTTGTTTAAAATTCGAGAGAGAGAGAAAAGGCTTAAAACTATTACATAAACATTCGCCATTATGAGATTGTTTATTTTTAACACCCTGTTGAGAATTCAGTAATCAGTTACTTATTTTAAAAATCAAAATTTATAATTATTTTTTTAAATATACAGTTTACAGTAAAATGAAACAAGGGTTAATAATTTATATACGAATATAATTAAGATTAAATGACAAAAAACTATTACATTTTGTTAAAGAACAATCACAATTTAAAAGTATAACATAACACCTAATGAATTTTTACAACCATATTAAATAATGTCAGATAAACAACAGCAGATAAATTTATAGTCCTGGATTATACATTTCTAAAATTTAACACCAATTTTGTTAATGCATGAATAAAATTTTAAAGTAATGTTAGTTTGAATAAAAGTATTTATCATAAAAACACTATAATATTTTAATACATAAAAACATTAAAATATTATTGGTGAGAAGAGAAGAAACTATAACATCTAATGGTATATATTGAGCAAAAATCAGCCCACAAATAAAAAAAACCATCTTATTAATTAAAGCGCATGGGAGAGCACGCACACTAATGACATAGTGCTTATTGTAGTGAGTGTGTGTGTCATTTATAAAATAAATTAATTAAAGCATTACTATAATTTAAATCTAACTATAGATAAAAAAGCTACATTTTAGAAATAAATGCATAACTGAATATGTAGAACATCACAAGTGAAATTCTAGATGTATAACTGTAAAAAAATATTTCTACATGATATAGGTTTCATTAGAATTAGATTTATTCTATTCGCTTTAACTGTAACTAATGCTTCACAAATGGATTCACTTACATCCTTATTTGAGATAAAATGGGTATTTTGGATAAAGGAAGCAGGGTGATGAAAACGAAGATTAATTAAAAATCGAAGTTAAGTATCTTGCTTTGAGCGGTATTGCAATTCGACGATGTTGGCAAGAATGTTTGAACCATGATAGAACCCATCTTTAAGAAGGTAGTGATCAATTTCGAATTACGGCAAATGAAAACATTGAACCCAGTGTAAATCTTTTAACCCCTGTTTCTCAATCAATAAATATCTGACTTATATAATTGTACATCGACAGAAAAAATATCATAAATAAATAACATAGAAAATAAAGATTTGAAAGTTACAACTACAAGTGCGCAGCGCAGCGCATTTGAGATAGTTATTTCATATTCTCGCGAATAGAGTATAATTAAATTCAACGTTGGGTCACAACTCAGATTTATTCCCTATGACCAGAACGTGCGCATGGATATGTCTAGGAAAATCGTAACATATTAACCCGAGTATCATCCACCACATCGCAAAAATATCAATCAATTTATTGCATCACAATTTTTGCTAAATCAAAAAGGTCTATAAATTCTCGTAATAGGTTAGAAAAAAATGGTACTTATCTTTTTTATCGTCTTGTTCATTGGGTGTCGTTGAAATACGGTAAAGCAGAATGTCTTAACCTCTTAAATGGTTTGCCCGTACATCGTACGGGCTACCGAATACTGACCACAACCAATATGCCCGTACAGGGTAAGGACACTGATATTTTTTTCTTTCTACCTTTGATTTGCTCATATTTTTAATTCCCATATTTTTTATAATTCCCATATTTTTAATTCTTATATTTTATTTAATTTAGATTCTTGAAAATATATGATAAAGAACAGGGATAGGCAAGGCATTGTGCGATTTGTTGCCTTAAGAAGACATGTAAAGGGAAAGATAATCCAAAAACGTCGATATGATATCTGTCCTCGTTGCAATGTAAAGCTTTGTATTACCCCATGCTTCAAATTAAGCGTTCATATATTTATGCACACATAAAATCTTCAATCGTTAAAAAAGAAGTGCTAAAAGGAAAGTTTTTTGTAAGTATGAGATAAATTCTTTTACGATGCATGAATCATTCATCTTTGCATGAAGAGTATACTTATAAAAAGTAAACATTAAGGTGTTTTTCTGTTCCACAATTATAAAATAAAAAATAGTGTGAAAACTTTAAAATTGAAATAAAATGTTTCCAGTTTCGCTTTCTGCTAAGTATACTTGCAATAAAAAAAATTTGGAACATTTAGGGAGAGAAAAAATAAAATTGACCGATTTAGGGGTTAAACTCAGCGGTCAGTAAAGAGTTCTCATAATATGTAGTTAAGCTTACATTTTGTTTCCATATTTTAATTAGAAACACACGTAACACTGCAAATATGCAAACATACAGAACATAGAACTAACAATGAAATCCTAATACATTTAACAAAGCTTCAAATAGCACAAAGATCAAAACCCTTATTTTTCATCTTCTGCCTTATCAAAACATATGTGCTAAGGTGCTTGCTCTAATGAGGTTGCTATTAAGGTCGGACCCTTCCTGTGAAAGGTTGCATTAGGACGACATTGGGATTCTTGTAGGTGAGAGCCTTGATAGGTCACAGAAAGTGCGAGAAAGTCCAAGTGAAGTCAATTGCAGAGAGTCCTTTGGAGTGCACTGAGGCGTCGTAGAGTGTTGAAGCCTGTAGAAGTATATATCTAGCGTTTGTGAAGCTTCTTAGTGAAAATTTTTGGTACCTATTTAAAGTTGGAATACATCACGCATACAAAAGCGACACGTAATGCAGAATCATTTCTGTTTGAACCTGTCCGGGATTACAAGTCGTCTATTGGTTCTAGCAACACCTTTCGCGAAGGACTTTGATGTCAGAAATTGGCGTGAGAATTGCATCTGTCACCTCTGTGTCAGCTGGATACTGGGAGGTGAAAGGTTGACTTGACTTAGAACAAAAGCGTCGTAGTGTCCAGTTTTGAATATTTTCCCACAAGAGAATCCCTGCCGTTGAACATCATGTGTTTTAAACATTATAATGTTATCAATCAAACCAATATTTATCATTTATTACTTCTTTGCATTAATGCACCAACTACAGATTATCACGGCATTCGAATAAATCTACGATTATAAGCTTTTTTTTAAGGAAATATAATAATCATTCATTAGAGGGAAATAAATACAGACTTTAATCTTAATCATTTCTAAAACTAAAGTCTTTAACATACTAAAATGATGAAAAACTTTTTGAAAGCTATTGAATTGAAACATCTAAAAAAATGTAAAATTTTGTAAAAAAAAGTATTTTAAAATATTCATAGAGTATATCTACCGTGTTAAGTAAACAGAAAAAGATAATAGGATTTCAGTGATGTATTTTCTAAAGAAAAATACATTTTTCCATTTCTCTCGTGAAAATTCGATTAATTTAAGTCAATGCGAGTGCTTAAATCTTATATTTGTTATACAATTAATGAACATCATTAGTCAACATTAGTCGAACATCAATTAATGAACATTAATTAGCAAAGCATCTTTGCTGGTAAAAAATAATTGAAGAGGCCGATATTTAAAATTTCTTACTGTCAATATTTTACAAATTGTTATTTAACATTCTGTATTACTATTCTGTAAATAACATTCTATCTCGTGAATTTTCGAAAAACACGTTTTCATTGCCAAAATTATAATGCATATTTTTAAAACTAATTAAAACTCCGTTAACTTTGTTGCTGCTTCCTTAAATTTAAGTTTTATCGTAAAATTAGATAAAAATCATAATTTTTAAAAACTCCTTAAATGTTTATATAATTGTTTCCCCAATGGGGCTGCTTTTTAGCAACTTGGCTTTTATAGACACGACAAGTCCCCAAATGGGAGAGCCATTTCTTGGTGGCACCACCTAGTGGAGGCCTTGTTACCAAATTTGGATGCTTCAATTAGTTTTTAATTCAAACTCTCGTTGGATGCTAAATATTGCCGTGATTTAATTTTGCCTAGAGTAATAGAGCCAAATTCATACTCAAGGGATATTTTACATAAAACACAATCATATAACATGCGTGTCTTCGAATTTAGCTTCTAGAAAATCTATCGACTCCAGCTGGGTTTGAATCCATGACCTTAAGCTTAAGAAGCGGATACTCTACCTCTAAGCCACCGCAGCCGACATGGAATATGGTTCCCTTAAAGCAGAATTTCTCTAACTGTGGGGTGCGCCCATCTAGGGGGTGTGAAATCTCTGTGTATGTGGCTCAAGCAGATAAAAAAATATAAATTAAAATATTTAAAATAAATATACACAGTCCAGTCACATTAATGTGACCACCACGTACTTTCGACTTTGACGTTAAATAACCAATCACAGAAGTATGCTGGCATCGCAGTGCTATTGAGCGTATATAAAGAGTGTGTGAGGGCTTCGGAAAACACTACAGTCGTTGGCGTAATGCAAACATGTAAAGAGTTATCCGAAGTCCAAAACGGCATAATGTTTGGCTTTCGGGAAAGGTTGGAAGCATTTCCGAAACGGCTAAGTTTGTGGACTGTTCGTGTGTCACCGTGGTTAAAGTATACCGTGCATGGCAAAATGGGACCGTCCAAAATCAGTGACGTGGCAAATGTGGTGTACCACGGGCCATAGGTGATAGAGGTGACTGATGGCTGCAGAGGTGATTTCGGGAGAATAGACGTGCTACCGTTAAGCAACATACCACCCAGATGAACCAAGGGGCTACCAACAGTGTCTTCCAAACTACTGTTCAGCGATCGTTGTTGCGTCTGGTTCTCCGAAGCAGGCGCCTGGTTCATGCACCTATGCTGACTGCTGTTCATCAGCAACGAAGACTGGAATTTTCATACAGGTACCGCAACTGGGCATCCAATGAGAGGCGACAGGTAGAGTTTTCTGATTAATCACGCTTTATACTCCATCGGACGGATGGTTGGTGGCAAATACGGCATGAAACGTCTAAAAGCAAACACCCTGCAATAATTGCTGGCAAGGTTCAGGCTGGAGGCGGGAGCATTATGGTCTGGGGAATGTTTTCCTTAAATTTTCTGTGTTTATTCATCATTGTGGAAAGCACGATGGATCAATAGAAGTACGCATCTGTCCTTTCAGACCATGTCTACCCCTTTATGCGCATTATTTTTCCTCAGGATGGGGGCATCTACCAGCAGGACATTGCGGAGTGTCATACAACTGACAGCGTACGTGCGTGGTTCAAAGAGCACCAGGATCAGTTTATCGTTCTTCCGTGTCCAGAAAACTCACCTGACTTAAACCCAATCAATAATCTAATGAACCATCTCGATCGGGTTGTTCGTGCCATGGATCCTCACGCGCGTAATCTAGTGCAGCAATAGAGTCGGCATGGCTCAACATCCTAGTGAAATACCTTGAGGATCCTAAATGACTATTTTCCCCTCTTCGAAAGATGGTTATTCTGGCTTTTGACAGTGGTCACATTAATATGACTGGACTGTGTAAATTTACAGAAAAGAAGTAAAGCCAAATGCATTCTAAAATAAAAAATAAATACGATTTCACACTGATATAATACACTTATAAATGCCTCAGTACTGTGCAATGTATTTGATAATTGATTTAACAATGCTAAGCTAAAATCAAGTTTAATAATTACTAGTGACCCCATTGGTTTTCATACATAAAATTATGTACGAAATGTAATACTTATCTTGATAATTTGTACGGTTTATAATACGGCTTATACTGTAGCTTTAGCACAGGGGTGTCCAATACGCGGCCCGTGGGCCACATGTGGCCAGCCAGTGCGTAAGTTGTGGCCCGCCGAATCCTTTTTAATAAAATTTAAATATCAGATTTTTAAAGTTTTTTATTTTGAAATTTATTTCAGGGGAAATTTTTACTTATATATATCAACAATGTATTTGCCTGTTACCAGTTCTTGTTTTAAAATAAATCCTTTCTGATAATAGAAATGTCCTTTAGATTAAAATAGATTTATATTTTATCAAACAGTTACATTCGATTTTACAATAACAAATTACTTTTTTAATAAACTTCCAATTGCATTATGCATATCCTTTACTACGGAAGGTACATGATTGTGTGACTCTGAGTGTAGCCCAGTGGTTCATTTGAGTTCGATCCCAGTACCACTAAAGACCCGCCGTGTTTTAAATCTGTTTGTTGGTGTGGTGTGGTAGTTCCAGCTCAAAGTCACGTCACTTGACCATGGTTCAAAATTACGACCCTCGTGTAGTCAGTGCGACGTTAATATTTTTAAAAAGCAAGAGACAGTTTAAAAAAAAAAAATATTCAGGATGGTTAAGATAAAGGACAACGCATATTTAATCGTTTGCGAATGACAGCACTATCAAATTTCAACAATGAGAAACGAACGATCAATTCAATAGGAACACCTTAATTTTTAGGAAAATCGCAACACACACAAACTGTAATATTTTAAATATTATTTGATCATTGCATTATTATATCATATAAATATTACTATATTATCTATGTTTGCATACATGAAAAATAATGAAAAAAATAAAATAATAATTCATTCTGTTTAAAATTTTTACTCCAATAATTTGTTTCCAAATCTGATATAAAGGTACATATGATTATGTGCGGCCCTCAAGATTATAATGTTTTTCCGAAGTGGCCAGCAAGGTCATTTGCGTTGGACACCCCTGTTTTAGCACATCAAAGTATATTATAACTGATTTAAATGCATTGTTCTTACTTGGAGGGAAGGGGTTAATTATATAGATTAAATTATGATTGAAAATTTGGGTTGCAAATATTGAATGTTTGAGAAGCAGTGCCATAAAGAACTCGCAAACAAAAGGGGAAAAAATTGCGATTAAAAGCTACCTACTTTTAATGTGTATTTCAATTGTTTCGCAAATTCTATTTTAAAAGATAGTACCGTAAAATTTATCATATATAACGCACACCCCCTTTAAAAAAAACTTGAAATGCACGTTTGCAATTTTGTCATGTTCTGAAGTCATTTATTAGAGGTATTATACCAGGCCTTTTAAAAAATAGTGTAATTTTAGAGCTCTGTAACCCTTTAAGTTCATTAGGTATATAATTTCTTTTAAATAAACAGTATTCCAATTTACGTAGAAGTCTTATTTTTTATACACATCTTAATTTTTTTAAGTTATCATTTTTATACCCGGCTTATTACGCGTACTCGTAAATTTTTATCTGTTTTTGTGCGTTAAAAGTGCGTGTTATACGCCGGATTTTACGGTAATTATGATTCAAAGTTGAAAGAATAACGAGTTTATTTTTCTATTTTATATTTTCCATTGCTTGCGAGAGAGAGAGAGTACATATTCGAGTGAGTGAGTGAATTTTAACGTCGCACTGTTCAGCTACACGAGGACTTTGGCGACGGACCACGTAATTTTGAACCATGGTCAAGTGACTTGGACGACACCTGAGCTGGCACCCCCTTCTCCTAACTACCACACCACACCAACGGAAGGACGTTTCAGCTCTCGACAGATTTAACGTGCATCGCAGGTACATATTCGAATAAAACACAAATTAAAAAATGCATTCTTATACGGAAAGGAAATAAAACTGATTCTTCTAAACTTTTGATAAGAAAAAAAAGTTATAGCAGCAAATGAAAGTATCAATGCCGGAGGGGGGAAAGGGGAACAAACAAGTAAATAATAATTACTGAATTTTGAACCAGATTCGCAAATGATGGGTTTATAACACGGTATGGGGCACAGTCCTGTCTTTAATTTTTAAACTATGCTGCAGGTTCCTACTGAGAATCGTGTAATTTTGGCCTTGTGTGTTATTTCAAAGGCTTTTGTTTCAAGAGTTTAGATTCTATAAATTTACTCAAAGACCTAAAATCTGTTACACTGTTGAATAACCATCGTCCCACTTTAGTTTCTAAATATATAAATAGATTTTGTTTGTTTTTTCTTTAAAAAAAAACAAATTTTCCGAGGACAGATATAAAAAATTTGTGTTGGGAGAATATTTTTGATTAGATCTTTTGTAGAAGCAATATACAGGATTAAATCCATACTATAAGTTTTTGTACAAACAAAGACACATTTTTGTGAAATATTTTAAGGTAGCATTATGAATATTTTATCTGATTGTGTTAAATCATATTTTGCAACAATAAATAATTCTGATTTCTTACACTTTCCCGCTAAGCTCACCTTTAAAAGATATTACTTTGTAATTATGGAATTTACCTTTAGTATTTGGAATAGATTACATTTACTCATATTTACCCTTGGGTTGTATGGGATTTACGAGACTGCAGTGCCCGTTCAGGTGTCGTCCTTGTCACTTATCCGCGGTTCAAAATTAAGCTGCTTGTCTCAAATAACACTCAACACACAACTCATATTTAAACTTTTCAATTTTAAGACAATTACGTAAAACAAATTCAAATAATTTGTTAAGTTTTCTTAAACTACAATTAATAAAATTTTCAAATTAAACAATCAATAAGTCTCTTGAAGCCAATTAACACATTTTAGTACATTGTCTATAATTAAATTATTAAAGTTAATATTTGGGTTTGGTCAAACATCAACTTTAACTTCTTTATTATTGCCTTAAAAATAATTTTATAACATATCTTTTAAATTGTACAAAATATGTACTACAACATGATTTTAAAATTTTTGAGGATTTTACGTTATTGATTACCTCCACAAATTATAATAATTATATATTTGCCGTGTACCAGATACCCATTACATCAGTGCTTCTCAATCTTTCAATATTTGTGACCCAATCAATAATAATATAATTTTCACATCCCCTACATACAACATTAACTTCTTAAGTGCCACTTGCGTATATAAATTTCTTTCTCAGCCAAAGCGTTAATTACCTAGACATATATATACCTTTCCAAAAAGTACGATCTTTCTCTGCACTGTTATTCATAAAATAGCTCCGAAGGCTTTGGAATGCATTAAAAGGACCTGAACAATGTTTGCGAAGGATTTACTTACTCAAATAGATTTCCTTATTTATTAATTTTCTGTTTCCCCCCCCCCCTACACACACAATACATCCTATACATCCACCTACGTAGAAAATGGTGGCATTTGGGAACGATTCGCGTAACTGTACAAATTATAAAGATAAGTGTTAATTTTTGTATATAGCTTTATGTATGACAAGTAATGTAAACTTGTTTATCTTAGTATAGTTAAATTAATTACTAAATACATTGTGTGTAGTACTGATACATTTAAAAGTATATTACATCAGCATAAATGTGTGTTTTATGTTTTATTATGTCAGAATGTATTTTGTTTATTTACTTCGAGTAAATTAATAACTTTTTTAAAAATTTTTGTTTTCAACTTTTTAATATGCTCGCCCCCCACAGTTAGAGAAACGCTGTATTGCATCATTCTAACTTTTATAGGTCGATCACATCCAGTATAAAGGTAGAATATCTCTATATATTTTACTTTTCAATAAAAATTATATATTTAAACGAAAACTTCACTTCAACTACAAGTTATTTTTGAGAAGCAAAACTACAATCTGAAAAACCTCGATATAAATTTATTGAACCATGTCACTTTTTTTTCTCTAAAGAAATAAAAACATATCTCGTTTTTCTCGTACTGCCAGTTACTAAAGCATAAAATAATGACGGTACCTCTAGAACATAATTTAGATCCCGATTTAAAAGAATGTTTTCTTGACATGAGAAAATTCTTTTCACAAATAATCCGTACCATTATTCCAGATATTTTCCCATTTTTAACAAGAGTCTTGAAAACTTCTTAAAACGGACATAACTTCCACGGATGCATCTAAAAATAAAACGTGTTCCATCGCCATATATTACAAACAAAATGGAAGAAGTTCTGCATTTCAAACAATTCTTAGAATAGAGCTGTAATTGCGATACAACCTCGGATAAAATAGTATACCTTCAATAATTTGTTCGCTTGTCAAGCTGGATTAGACCAAGAAGCTAAAAATAAACAATTTTTTCCCTGTTATTACACAAAAACAAGGATTCATCTTTTATTTGTAAAAACAGTTTTTCTATTGCCTTCAATTTTAATACATTTCATTTAAAATCTCCTCATGTTATGAAGTTATTTAATTAATTTACTATATTTTACAAATCACGCATTATAAATGTTATTCATTTTTAGAACGTTTTCTTTCTTTTTTAAGAGTACAAATATTTAATTGAATACAAAAAAAAATTTAGTCATCGGCATGTGATTTATCATGATTCCTAACTCATGACTGACTGTTCCTATCGAGCCATGGGTTCGCGTCCTGATGTACCTAAATATCTCCCGTGTAAAGGAGTAGATATAGGTTAATTTAATTGAACCTCAATAGTCCTTACATTGGGTTGGTGACTTGTCATTTAGAGGTCGATGCACATTAAATCTGTTTTGAAGCTTTAAAACCTTACAATGACATGGTGTGAGGAAGCTTGCAGAATGGGGTGTTACAGTCGAGGTGTCGTTCTCGTCACGTGACTATAGTTTAAAATTACGAAATGCGTCACCAATGAACCTCATTTTGATATGAATGCGTTAGTGAGTGAATATTAACGTCGCACTATTCAGCTACTTGTGGGATTTTGGAGATGGATCTCGTAATTTTAAGCCATGTTTAAATGACGAGGACAACACCTGAACTGCCCCCCCTCTCTTATCGCTCCAACGGTAGAATGTTTGAGCTGTTAACAGATTTAGCGTGAATCGCTCCCCTACATGTCAGGACTTCAGTGGTACTAGGCTCTAACTTGTGACATACCGGCCACGAGTCCGTTACCTTGACCACTAGGCTATCAAGGCCACTTACTTTGCTTTGAAGGGCGAAGTAAATATGCAAACGTTCAATGAATACTTCCGAAATTTAGCACATGTGCATATGTGTGTTTAATTAAATTTTTTTAAAAAAAAATATGTCAAGACTCCACGTCTGTACATATTTTACTCATTTACTAATGTATTTTTTAACTCTTTATCTTAACAGATCTGTCTATTGTGTTGTATTGCTTATTATGTTTTATCATTCAATAAGTGTAAAACTTATCTTATATATGCTATTTTTTTTATTTTTCTACAAAAATCTATTACTCTAAAATTGTTTTAAAGTCTTTTCGCTTTTATAGTTTTAATTTTGAAATATTTAATAAAAGCTCGAGTGCTATAACTAAAACAAATTTCATACAGAGCTTTATGAAAGTAACAGAAAAAAAAAGTTATCAAATCCTACTATTTTTCAACATTTGTGAAGCATTTTAATCACATATTCTCTTTAATAATTTTTTGGAAACCACGTACTTAATGTCTGCACTGAATGAACAAAAATGATTAAAAGGAAAAAGTCCATTACACAATAGCCAATTAACGAGTTATTATTACTTACGAGTAAATTTAATACTGTACACTCAATGAAACATGATGAAAGCTTATTATTTCAAATTAAATAATGATAAATTTCCACAAGAACAGTTATTGAAAAACAAGATATATATAATACGAAAAATGTTAATTGAAAAGAGTTACCTAATCATCTTTCAATATAAATTTTTTAATCAGTCAAACAATTAAAAAAGAAGCAAACACATAGTTATACTTTATCACAACAATATAATTTACAACTTTAGAATTTTATTTAAAAATGTATGGATTATATATATATATATATATATATATATATATATATATATATATATATAGGCAGTAGGGAGATATTTTTATGCCTCTTAGGTTCAAATCTAGTAGCTTTCTGCCATTATTTTGACATGCTTAGTAAATTAGGGAATTGCAGACTTATACTTTTTTTTGCGAAAGCTTGTTAATTGTGTTTTGATAAACAAATTAATTATTTAAGCATTATTCATTCAATACTTTTTTGTTTTGTACAGAGTAAGCCATTTCCTAAAAATTTAAAAAAATATGCAGCAGATTGACAAAGACAAAACTTTATGTAAACAACAAGAATTAATATTTTAATCAATAGAAAAGCAGTAGTAAACACATGTTAAACGAAATTTTAATACAATATTAAAAATTTGTCTTTATAACCTGAGACAATTTATGTAATTCCGAGTAGTATTCCTTCTGCTTAATTTCCTTTCATTTGTTATTTGTATCTATTAATTAGGCAACATTGAAAAAGAATACCTCAGTTTTCTCATTTTAAGAACAATAAAAAATTAATTAAGTGTTTATTTCTGTCAGTTAGGCTCAAGACTTATCATTTGCTCTTTTTATCCATGTACGATAAACAAAAGCTATTATTTAAGTTATGTTTTTGTAATAGGGCAATTTTTTTATGTTAGACAATTATGTGTGTGTGTGTGTTGCAATACCTTCTCTCTCTTTTATAATTTAACATTTATTTTTTGGAAAACTCTTATGAAAATCTTTTTAAATTTCCTTTTATTGATAGTAGTTTTCAAAATCCATCTTCCAGAAAATTACGTTTTCCCTCTTTCCAATACAATTAATAAAAATTGCTCATTTCTTTCACCTAAAAAGATACACATTAAAAACCCTTGGAAATGAAGAGGTATATTTTTGAAATGATTTTTATACATTTTTCTTTAATAACTGCAATTTTTTTAAAATCCAAAAATACGACATATTTTGGAATTACCCCGGCTTATTTTAACTTAAAAATGTTTCTTTTTCTCTATGTCTTCTTAATTCCTTCCTGTGCTTATAAATTTTTAATTGTCATTAATTTATCTTAATAACTTTATAAGTGTTTCTACTTCAAAAATTATCTTAAAGTCAAAATTTGTTCACTTTACATATATGTGGAGTTGCTATTCTTGAGTTATACTTTTAGCAAAATTTGGGTCTATCCAAAAGTGAATTTCCTTTCAACAAAAATTCAGATATTTTTTAAAACATATCTAGAAGAAAAGTATATCGAGATTTTGAGAGATGCTTTACTATATTATTAATTTAAAGAGTATGATGACTTAATCCATATTCGCACTACAATTACTCTATATTCGCACTACAATTACTCCATATTCGCACTACAATTACTCCATATTTGCACTACAATTACTCCATATTCGCACTACAATTACTCCATGTTTTTAGATAATAAGATATGAATTAAAACACAAGTTATAAGACTTTTCAAAAATAGCACAATCTTCAAAAAGTCACCTATAACTCTCGCTTTATTTATTGCTTTTTAATATCGTACTTTGAAGCTACAAGAGGATCATTGATTTTGTACCTCGTATTTTTGAACATCCGTCAATAACATCTACATTCCATTCTCTATGGAGTTGCACCATCCTCTTCTAATTTAAATACCATGAAGGTAAAATCCTCGATAGATTTAATGTCCATCATCCTCTCTACTCAATGAATTTTTAAGTTGTACCAAGACTTGAACTGATGACTTGACACAAGTAACGTCACCCATTCGTTCTCGACTATAATCAATCAGCGACTGAAGCCTCAATATTATCCGCAATTCTCACCAAAGGTGGATAAAATTCGTAGTACACTTAAATGATCAAAGTGAACTTAATTTCGATGTTAATCATAAAAAGTAAACTAATTCATTGATCAGTTAATTTATAAATGGAATTTTGCGCTTGTGTGTGTGTGCTCATTAAGGATTGAGGCTCCCTTTTTTTGATGAGTTAGTTAAAAAAGGGTTACGATAATCATTTTCTCCCCTAATTTTGTTTTAATTAGATAATAAATTCTAGACATCTTTGTGAAAAGCTGTTAAAGAGAGGACAGTATAATAGATTATATATGTATCACTGATTGATAATATTTATCTTGTGATTTTATCATTTTGCGGTAAGATAAGATTTTTATTTAAATATACAGAAATTTCCTTTTAAAAACTTCGCAACTTCCTATTATAAATTTGGACTTTAAATATTTTTCATCTACTTGAGGAAACTGCATGATGAGTTTTTTTAATGCATACAACTTAATTAAAATTATATGTCAAAATTCAAAATTCTTTTAACTGTAGAATTTTGAATTTTAATTAATGTTTTCGAATACAAAATTCATGTTTTCGAATACAAAATAATGTCAGTTTTTTTATTATTTGTGTTTCTAGAATTAAAAAAGCTATCTATCGCCTTTGGTGTAAAAATATTATGTTACGCAAAAAATGCCATCTAACAGACAAATATTTAAGACAGCGCTTCTCAAACTGTGGTGCGCACCCCCTAAGGGGGCGTGATTACTCTACGAGGGGGGTGCGAGTATATATCGAAAATTCACAAATAAAATATTTAAAGAATTACAAATTTAATGAAAGGAAGTAAAACAAAATATATATTCAGACATAATAAAAATTTAAATACACATTCTCACTGACATAACATACTTATAAATGTATCAGTAGTGCGCAATGTATATTTTATAATTAATCTCTCAATACTAAGTTAAGAACAAGTTTAATAATTAGAATGATTATCACATAAGCTGGCCATATACAAAATTTAATAATTACTACATATTTTGTATGGTTTATGATTAAAATCGTATTGTGTAGCTTTAACATCAAAGTGCATTTTTATTGAATTCAATACATTGTTATTGTGTGAAGGGGGCGCGAAGAAAATTATGATTAAAAATTGGGTCGCAAACATTGAAAGTTTGAGAAGCACTGATTTAAGATGTTGACTTAACATTCAGGAGACTATTTTTAAACCCCCAAAACACAAAAAGCATTCAAGCAATATTTTACGAAATGTGCTATGTAAACAAATTTCAATGTAAGAAATCACATCAGGCAAAAATAACATGGATTGAGAAAATTATTGATTTAGGAAGTATTTAAGTATGATACTTAAGTTAATGAATAAAACATTCTCTATAATTTAAGTACTTTTGAACCTTTTAGAAGAATACCGATTGTTTGCTAAGTTGCAATAAGAACAGGGGCAGTTATTAAGGGCTTCTATTTTTGGCAACTGTACACGATAAATGAATTTAAAAGCAGTTCACATATATATTGTTTCGATTTTAAAATACAATTGTTCATTACCAAATTAGAAAAAAGATAGCACAGAATAATTTGCTAATTTTTTCTTCATAAGTTTTCAAAGGTTATCATTTTACTTGATTGAATAACTATAAGAAAATATTAGCATATGTTCTTAAACTGTTTACTTTGGAAACTCTAAAAATATTTTAGAGATACAATATTCAAATTTGTTAATAAAAGTATATGAGTAATTAAAATTATAATTAATTATAAAATGACGATCAGTAAAAAAAAATTCAAATCTCTGTAAATTTAAATTAAACAGTTTCCCATTAAATGTGCTGTAGAGTTATGCAAGTACTTAGTGGTTCCTCACCTTGTAAATTTGAACCAGTTTGTATTAGAGAAGGGCGTTTCAGCTTTCGCAACTCATTAGGCACTATGATTTTGCATACCTCAGTTTGATTTAATACATATAAGTATCCATTATTTCTCATGATTAAGTCATAGAAACAATAGTCGAACTAAGTCTGGATTGGAACACAGCTTATCATATTCTTGATTTTAAACATTACATTGCTACGTCCATGAATATAAAGTCAATGTGATGCCTTAAAATTTTTTCTTAAAGAATGATATTAAAATTCTGAGATCAATAATATTATTAGGGTAATTTTTGTAATTAATAATATGGATAACTCTCGAGGTGATACAGTTTTAAATCTAAATTTAATTGAATTCGTTAATAAAAAAATATTCTTTCTTTGTAAGAGATTTGAAAATTAACAAAAAACTTTCCAAGTAATGGAAATAGATTGAAAAACGCAATTCAAAGACATTCCGATTTTGAAGTAAAAAGTAAAATTAAAAAAAAAATCAAAAACCACAATTTATTTTCTCTTTTTCTTTTCGAGTGAAAGATAACACGATTAATTTGTTCATGGGAGAATATCTGATAAAAAAAAGTGATCAAAACAACTCAAGTGGGTAAACTGTTGGTAATATACTGCTTGTAACAACTTTTCTTTCGCCAAATGTACAGAAACTGCAGTTGTGACGACGGAAACTAATTAAGGGTAGACTTAATTAATAAAAAGAAATAATCTCTCGATGGAATTTTTTTCATTCCTCGTTTATTTTTTAAAAAAGTAGGTCACATAAATAATGTAGCTCATAAGTTCTAATGTGTACATCTGAAACTTTCATGTAAGAATGATATAATTTCTAAAAAAAATCATTAAGAAAGTTAAAAAGCGATTTAAACATTTTTAATGTGTGATGGTAATTGAGTCAGTTGTATTAATACTAGGATTGCGTTGATTTTTTTAAAAACAAAATTGTGTTATAGATAAATTTATACTGGAGAAAATTATTGATAGGATAGGTATCTAAGGTTTGCAAGTCGAATGGGTCTTGTTATAAATGAAAAAAAGACTAAATATATGCTACTTTTAAAAGACATAATTTCAATTTCTTATCTTGAAATAGATTCATATAAATTTGAAACAGTTTAAATTTTTACCTAATTAGGATTAATTATTACATCGGATAACAGAATTTCTCATGAAATCCAGAATCGATTATGCCTGGCAAATAAGGGTTTTTATGGATTGATGAGGCTTTTAAAATCTAAATTTCCTTCAAGAAACACGAAATTTTAAATTTACAAAAATTTATTAGACCAGTTCTGACATATGCATCTAAGACTTGGACAAGAACAAAACTGGAAGAAAATCGAATGCCATCCATTCAGACAAAAATACTTTGAGTATACTTGGAGGTGTAAGAGAAAACAATAGTTGGAGAAGAAAGTACAATTTTGAATTATATAGAATTTTCGAACAATCTGACATCATAAAATACCTAAAAATAAATATAAGGAATTGGTTGTTCATATATAATATTCGAATACCCGATAATAATATTGTCAAAAAGGTACTGGAGTTCAAAGTCACTGGGATTTGGAAGCGTACAAGACCAAGATTGAGATGGGCAGTCAATGGATTAGACTTTGGGATAATAAGCGAAAAAACTTGGAGAATAAAAGTTTATAAGAGGTTATTATGGAGGAATCTTCAAAGGAAGGCACTAGCCCAGGAAGGACTATATTGCTAAATATAATAATGATGGGATATCTAAGGTTAAGATAATTCCTCTAAACTTTTTGCTCTGAAGTTAAATACAAGATAATAATTCAGCTTTTGATGAATGGATGGTAAGTACTTTATGTATTTAATAATATCAAAATGACTTTCTTATCAAATTAAAAGAAAACAAACTTTTTACTTATTCATAAATAATCATTAAATTTAATCAATAGTTCTCAGCATTTTCATTTTCAATCATATAAAAAACTATATATAAATGAAGTTTTTGCTGTGGAGAATATTTTTTGTCCTCTCCATAATGCATGAACAGCTTTGGTTTTCCGATACCAGTTGTCGGATACGAGTCTGAAAGACCATACGCATTGCAACCCTTAGTGTAACTCATTATGTTCCTGGCGAAAGATTTAGAGTGCAACAATTCTGCCATTAGAATCTCAAAAATGCTCTATATAGGATTTAAGTCAGGCAAACGAAATGGAACTTCCATTCGTCAACTATCCCGTTCAAAAATGGTAAATGTTCATAAAAATTGTTGGATAATGCGCCGCAAAATATAAAACTAGTATTAAAGCAACAGCAAAAGGGAAAACATGTTAAGCAATTATCAATGTATTTGTCAATGGTTTTATGGTGGAATGACCCGAACTTTCATCTCAACTGTGAACTGTATCTGAACTATGAAGTGTGAGTGTCTGAATTTTTAGTTTTTATTGCTTTTTAATGTATTAAACTTCTTATTTCATGTTGGTCAATTTTTTGGATTTGTCCCTCATCTTTCTAATTTTCCCCATTTTTTGAGGAGGTATTAGATGAAATTACTTGTCTTTTCCATGTTAGTACCGTCGTCTCGTCCTCATAGCTCAGTGGATTAAGTTAGGACCTATGTTCTCAGTCCAAATGACCTTCAGGGGCTCACTTTCTTTAGATGAGTACGGGTGTCACAATTCTGAGGTACCCTAGTGATATTTTCCTTTTCTCAAGGGGTTTACCATCTTTAGTAAACACGGGTCTCACGAACCTGGGGTACCCTAGTGATCCTTCTCTATTTTCGACCTTCATTCTTGTCATTCAATTTATCCTTTCTTTCTTTTTCCGTCTAGATCACAGATTTTCACAAATGTTTGGCGCAGTATAGCCAGATTTGGCTCTTGCGCCATAAAATCTCACATTCACTCACTCAGTCCAAATGAATAACTTTTTTAGTTTTTATTTTTTTCATTTGTGGGTTCCTCTGCAAAGTTGTGAGCTTTTTATTGTATTTATGGGGGGGGGGTGGATTTTAAACCTTCCTTTTTGAATATTTTAACATGATTAATTACTTTTTCTACTTGCCCACTATTGTACAACTAGTCTTTGTATTGCTTTACCTTCTGTGAAAGCTTGTTTTTGTGAGCTCTAATCTCCTTTTGAGAAATAAGCTCTTATAATTTTGAAACCTGCATGGTTCTTACGTATTATCGCAACATATTGGTGAGATTATATGAAACGAAGTACATGGTTGCCAATTCAGCGCATACGACAACTAGGAAATCGGGTTTGCCAACTTGGCGATTTAGTAATAGAGTTGACGAAATTGTTACAAAAATACATAATAACCACCTGCCTTCAAGACATCGCATTATTCTGTGAAATTTTTAAAATTGTATATGATCTTAGTAAATTTTATTAGCATCATTGTCTAATTTTAGAACCAAAAATATGATAATATATTAGATTCACAAACTTTTTTTTTATTCATTAAACAATGCACAAGAATGATAAATAATACACCAGTTTTACCTCAAGCACATTCAAGAATACTCTTCCTGAATAAATTCACTTGTCGTATCCGCTACTAAATACCATGTCAGACCTTAATTGCCCAGATATCTTCCAACCTGAAGCTATGTGTGGGCCTTTTTTTTCTTCCTTCTTTCCTTATAGCATTAGCCTCCCTAAGATAAACACAGCACTGTTAAGAAGCAATGTCCATCGTTATCTGTAGGGAGTTGCATCAAGTAAACACAAAAAATAATGAATAGGGAAAGAGTGAGAAATGGGCTATTTATTACTCATCAGGTTAGGAAACACTCACGGACACCTTTCCTTAGGTTTTCTCTCTCTTGGGAAGAATGAACCATGGTTTCGGGATGGTTCCTGAAACGATGAGAAAATTATTATTTGTTTCGTTGAGTGTGTTCCTGCAGTAAATTGTTAACAAAATTTTTGCGTAGTATTTGTATAATTCTGTCAGATAACATTAAAAAAAGCATTTTAATAAGTCTTGAAAATCATGTTTTTAATCCGTTTTCGCCGATTATCTAAATACATCAAAATAGAAAGAAGCTCAAAGTAAAATATTCTTATCAACAAACTAAAATTTTTCAAAATGTTAAAAATAAACCTCCATTACATTATGTAAAATCTGTTTTTATTATTTCAAATTGTATTGATTTCTTATTTCAATTTTGTAACATGTATGACCAAGAATTTAAATCATCCTCGCTTTCTTTGCACTAATTATTTGAATACCTATTGTAATTTCACATTGATCGAGAATTGGTGATTTTTTTTTGATGGGGTATTTTTTTAATTCTGAAGAAATTAAAATCTTTGGGGACAAAACACTTGAATTCAATTTTTAAAGAGAATGGCTTGAGAAAATGTCTATATATGAAATATTTGAAAGTACATACACAACTATTTTTTTCTATATATGTTTAAATTTATTAAACGAAAATAAGGTAATGGTTTCTGAGAAAGTTTCTGTTTAATTACGATTTAAATTCTTTATTAATTGTTAATTTGTGATGAACCTGTAATGAAAATATTGAGTTACCTGAAAATCATTGCTGATTAAATAGCTAAATAAGAAATTCTTCAATCCCTTCCAAACTTTGTAAATATTGATGTTCACTAAATCCCCAATCCATTTTCAAGTTTATCATATTTTATTTTTATGTTTTTCAACTGTGCGAAAATTTTTAGTAAAATCGTGAAAAATAAAAAAAATATCACGAGTTAATTAAGTACACTACTCTTCAATATTGATACAAATATTATATTTTTAAGTCTAATAAACGTAGAAACGAGTACAGGTATATATTAGTGCATTCATTGTACAAGCGCATTACAAAAAACAATTAAAAATGCAAAAAAAAGATAAATAAAAAAATTAATATAAAAACAGAAATGGTATCTCAGATATCACGTCTATAACGAATAATTTTTTAACAAAAAAGATACAAGCTATTCATTTTTCAGTAGTTGGTCAAAATCCATCGACTTTATTCTCGTTTCATATTAACTTTTAAATTGAATTTTTTATTAAATAAATCATACAATTCAGTGCCTCATGCAAAACCGATGGATGTTTTGAATGCTGTCATATCCTCTCCTCCCCCCCTTTTAAATTATATATACAAAAATATAATAATATTTTTTGATATAAATAATAATTGAATTTGCTTTTCATGTAATTGAAATTGATTTATGTTTATATTTGCTGCATCATTACTTTTTTGTTTAATTGCAACTGCTTTAAAATTAAATAATATTTGGGATGCTGTAATTAGCATTTTCAAATAAAAAAATTACAAAAATAAAAGTGTAATTTTTCAGGAGATTTTAGATACATTTATGCTACTTACATTCAAAAAGATCATACATTTCAGTAACATTTAATCTCAATAAGATATGAATGGCATGCATTGTACAATATTATTTTCAACGTCGTTTTATTACCACGCCAATTTGCTTTATTTAAGGGGGTCACTTCACGAAAATCCATGAACAAATCGATTTTTCAATTTTGATTGAAACATAAAATTTCATTCTTTTTCTTTCTAATGCAGTTTAAATTTTTGCTCTAGCTGAATTAGAAGTATTTTTAATATTTTTTTTTAAAGTTGTTTACATCTGTCAAACCCAAAAACCGCTGATTGCCACGCCCTCTTAAATCAAAATAAAAGACACATGCTACTTTTCAGCCTTATCAAATGGTTTAAATTTATTAAAAGAATTTATTTTGATAAGCAACTCATCCAGGAAAGAAGTGAAGTGAATAGTTGTAGATGTTTGTTTACTTACAGCCTATTTTTTACCTCCTTTAATGCAACGGATTTCTGCTATCATGCGCAAGTGTTTTACATCAAAAACATTAATAAAACGTTTACAAAACGTTTTTTAAACTCTGTTAAGTAATAAAATGTTTAAAAAACGAAAGAGTTTGGAAAGAAATGTACAAAAACCCAAACTTTTATGGATTTAAATGTTGATAAGTCAGACAATTTCAACATAAATAAATCAGCTTTAAAATCTAAGTTAGGTAAGTTTAATAAAGAGTATGTTTCTTTTTTAGATTCATTTGAATGTTTCTGTGAAATTCCTGACATTGTACTGTTCTTTTGTGCTTTGAAACAACATTAATTACATAAAATTATTGTAAAAACTAAGGTATTCACATAAATTTTGGTCGCCAAATCTAGGGTTTGGCTAGAAAATTGCTAATATGTTGTGACTTTTGTGGTCTTATTCAAACATTTCTTAATACCAGGTTTACTAAAACAGTAGTTGATCAAAAAGACACAAAATTATATGAAGTGGACACAATAGAATTTTATATGCTATGAGGTCTATTTAAAAAGAAGCAGTTGCAAAATATTTTGCGGAGTTATGCATTTGTCACTTACACCATAGTGGTTTTACGATTCCATGCATACATTAAATAATGCGACAGAGAAAGTAACCAAAGTGTCTATGGCTTTAGCTGCTGCCGAAACAATATTTAATAATGGATAACCAAATGTATCAGTGGCTATCGATGGTACCTGGCTAAAAAGAAGCTATATATTTCTAAATGGTGTTGTTACGGCAGTTAGTTTGGACACTGGGAAAGTTGTTGATGCTAAAATATTATCGCAGAAATGTTCATGTAATTTTAACAGTGATGTACATAGCAATGAGTGTTCGGCAAGTTACATTGAAAATAGTAGGGGAATGGAAATTGAAGAGGTGCACTTTTTTTGTATCTCTCATCGCTCGCAGACATTACACAATTTACGATATACACAATATTTGGACTATATGGGAACTCTAAGGCATACAAAGCAGTTTTAGAATCTAAAGATATGTCAATATTGAACAATTAGAATGCGTTGATCATGTTGAGAAAATGATGGGGACATGACTTAGGGCCTTAAAATCAAAATTAAAAGACAAAAAGCTTAAAGACAAAAAATCTCTAGGATGCCGTAATGGCTTGACAGATGCTGAAATAAATAAATTGCAAATTTACTGTTTTGGCTGTTCAAAACAACTCGGGAAAATTTGTCAGCCATAAGTCAAGCTATATGGACTATAATTTTTGATAAAATGTTCACAGGTTTGAATCTACGACACGGTTTATGCCCCATGGGATGTGACTTGTGGTGTAGATATAATATGTCCATACTGAAAGGTTACACATACAAGCATAAACACGACTTACCTATTGTAATTAGGAATTTCATAAACAAAGTATTTATAGATCACTAATCTTGAACATTTATCTGGATGCTTGCTTGATAAACTCAAAATATTAGTGAAAGCGGAAATAATTTTTGGTGTATAATTCCAAAAACTGTATTTGTGCAATTGGGACCTTCAAAAACTATAGTACATGAAGCTATATACTTATATAATCAAGGCTTCATTACCAAATTAAAAGTTTTAGATGTATTAAACATTCAACCTCTGAATTTTACAAATGTCGAGCATTGCAAAAAGTAGATCATCCGTGTATTAGGTAAGCAGAATAGTCATTTTTACAATGAACCAAAGAAGCTAGAATTAAAAACAAACAATTAAAATGTAGGCAAGAAGATGATCTTGCAGATGACACTAGCAATCCAAGTTATAGTTCTGGTATGCATTAGTTAATAGTTAGTTTTTACTTTAAATCACTATTTCTCAAAAGTGTAAATTTCAACACAAAAGGAACATTTTTGAAAAAACTACTTATTTTACAGCCTTGAAACTTTGCACATATGTTAACACTATACAAATAAATATTTTAATGAGAGATTTTGTAAAAAAATTATTCAAAAAATATTTATGGATTAAAATGTACAAGAATTTTCATCGTTTTAAAAATTTTGACGTGTTACTCCACATATGAATTTTTTAAAAAAAAACTAATTAAAATTTTAACAAATGCTCCCATTAAAATAATAAAAACAATACAATGAATACACACAAAAAATTCATGACTGTGTAACCAGCCAATTTTTAAAAAATGTTCCTTAAACTTGGTCATTTTTAACATTACGGAGATAGGGAAAATGCTGCGTGAAGTGACCCCCTTAAGAGAATTCTTTTTGATTTATTGTAAATTAAAAAAAAAAGAAAACCACTTGAAATATATCTATAAATCAGTGCTTCTCAAACTTTTAATACTTTTCAATCATAACTTTTATTGCGTCCCCCTTATACAATAATAATGTATTGAATGCAATAGTAATGCAATTTGACGCTAAAGTTGCAATATGATCTTAATTATAAACCATACAAGTTAATAAGATAAGCATATTAAATTTTATATATGTTACTATTAAGTAATATATATTTATTTTTCTTCCACGAATTTTTAAATAGGAACAGATTGCAAAATGCGGTGGTTGCTTTGAAGACAAAATATAGATCTCAGCCAAATATAAAAAATGTACTCTGAGTATCAATTTCTAATCCTAAACCTTACTTTGAAAAATTTTCATCTGCAAGACAAGCCCATGGAAGTCGCTAATACTTATTAAACTTACTCTTAATTTAGTATTAATCAATTATTTATAAAGTGCCTTGTGCAGTACTGATAAATTAAAAGTGTCTGAAGTACCCGCTTTTCGCACGAGTTAATTTCTTTTAAAAAAAACTAAAAAAATCTTGATATAATAGCATAATTGTGTCAGGAGAGTAAACCCAAAGGCGCGACAATATTTATGAAAATGTAAAATGAAATTTAAAATTAATTCTCATTTAAAATTAGTTTTAAGCGAACTGTTATTTTAAGCCTCGCAGAATGAGCATTTAGAATTAATGTTAAATAATAAAAAATAATATAAAATTCCGATGAAAAATAATTGTGTTACTTTTTAATATTTTAAACCGAGAAGACTTCAAAATGTTTTATCCCGGTAGCAAGCACACACTAGATATTAACGTTAATGGACTCGCGGGGTGATTGATTCACTCTAATCTTTTTTTTTATAATTATTTTTATTGTACACGATGCAAATCATGATTCCAGTGAATAACTTAACTAAGCGAAAGTATATGTACCTACTTTCAAGGACATTTCAAAATTTCCTTTGTAACAGGTAAACAGTTTTACCAGAATTAACGATTTCATGATGTGTGTGCCCCTCATGACCACTTCCGAGTTAAAAGTGTATTCAATATAATTATATGGATGTTACTGCTAAAAAATTGCATAAAACGTTTTTCATTATGCTTTATATGTTTGAGAGTACTCATAAAAATAAATCTTGGCCAAGTAATCCATCAAAGTGCTCTCTGTGGTTTTCAAAATATCAAAATCTTTTACATGGGACCCCCTCCCCCACAAACAGAAATACATTATTTACAACTTCCCTAAAGCCCCGTTTACATGGAAGCCGGCATAATACCGGCAATTTCGAAATGCGGATGAAAGCCGGGAATATATCGGTATTTTTTTCGACCCGTTTACATGAGAATCGGGTGCGTTTACATAAGAATCTGGTAATTGGTTGATAGATCCACGTGATTATAAAATGTAACCATGGAAACAACTAGAATTTTCAGCGCGATTATCATGAAGAGGACATGTGATTATGTTTTCGTTTTTTTACCGCCAAACATTTCTATGCTCTTGCACATTTAAACTATACCCGCTAAAATTTCGTATTTGACTATACGTGGTTGCCCGATTACAGTAAAAGATGTCGACTGTCGGAAAAAAAATCTCTTTTTAATGTCCCGGTAAAAATTCGAGTGTACAGTAAACATGGATAAGAACGACATTTGTTTTCAATACCAACCATTTAAAAATCGTCACCACCAAAAACCGAACTCCCTTTTTACAATTTTTGTGTTCACATAAGAAACTTCTAAACAGATCGAATCGGCTACTGGTCCGATAAATTTTGAAAAATCGCCAGCTTGGCGCGATTTTGTGTGTTGTGTTTTGGAGTAGAAACCCTATGATTTGGCAAGATAAGTGGCCGAACAATCCAATCGGATTTTGGATAGATCTTTACAGGAATGGAAATTTTTGTTTATTTTAAATTAAATTATATAGAGAACATACATAAAAAGATAAAATATATTTGGTTAGCTTAATTTTTTTATTTGTTTTACACATCTTTAGAGTAGTTAAAAGAGATATTTCTGTATTTAATTATCTAAAATAAGAACACAAAAATATGATATGTAATCATACCTGTCATATTAAAACAAGTATATATATATATATATATATATATATATATATATATATATATATATATATATATATATATTATACCAATTTCAAACATTAGAAATGAAAATTACCATTTGTAAAATTATATATAAAAAAATCATGTAACATTTTGAAAGTCTGTATTCGCAGTACTATTTAAGTAAAAAGATATAATTTATCAAGAATTACATTCTGAGTGTGGTTAAAAATAAGGCATTAAAATGTGTGTATTATAGAATATAAAATTGTGTGCATGTATTGAATATTAAATTCCTGTTCTCTTGTACATGATCAAAATAAAAAGTCATTTTTAAATCCATAATTCTTTTAGTTAAAAATTATTATTAAATATTTGTGTGGTATCTATTTATTGTGTGAGTATTTCTTAACACATTTTTGTTTTCCAGAATTTGACTGATATAAATTTTTCTCACACAGATGTACCTTTTTTTACTATGGATAACAAATATGCATTTATTGGTATTTGCACAGTTAAAATGTAAAATTCAATAATTTTGATGAATTTCATATAAAGACTTTACACTTGTTATTGAAATATCAACATTGTGTGTTAAAGAAATCTGTGCAACCCCAGCTGAAATGTATTAAGCATAAGAATACTGTGGATTTTTTACATACGTATTAAAGTCTAAATGCTAATATATATTGATATTATCCTGCTAATAAATTTAAGACCTAAATAAATTTGTCGCATTGAGTTAGTTACAAATATTGACGCAAGAAGTGTACTTAAATCTGTTCTATGATATTTATGGGAAATTACGATCACGAAACCAAATACGACTTTACATATAGACATTTTCTGTATGATGTTTACTTTCTAAAAGCAATGGAAATATTCAGAATTTTAATATAACCTTTTTCAACTTTCTATTTACCCTTAAATGAATAACTTGACATTGTTATTTAATCTATATTCATGAAGAATTCAGTATAAAAAGGTAATTTCAAAGAAATGTTTTCAAAAATAAGTGTTTCATCTTCCAAAATCACTGATATTTTTGTGTAACATATGCTTACGGGACAAATTTGGGGTGCTTGTATTGTATAATATTGACCAATTTCTTAAAATAAAAAAAACGTCAAATGCTACGATATACAGCCAATGTTAGAAACTGTCCCTGATCACGTTCGCACACAGTAACAATAATAGTGATGTAATTGGTTTTTTTTAAAATTTGTTATGTCTTTTTGCTTGGCGAAATTAGTCGGCAGTTTAATGCATGTTCCAAAATTTGTGGAATGGTACGAGTACTTATTTAGCATTTCTTAGAGAAACTTTGAAGTAATTTAATATTTTACTCATGTGTAATTTTTGGAAACTGAGAAATTTTATGAAATTTAGGAATGCCCTGGTAAAAGAATCTTGCTTACAATTAGTACACATTGTGATTAATTTATAAATGATAAACTTTGGTAACTTATTGAATTAATAATGATTTTTATTAATTTTCAAACATTAGATTTCAGAGTGAGAATTCTGAATCTTTTTTTCTGATGTCGTTTCATCTTCCATTTTTTTAAAATATTAATGTAATATATAAAATGATTCTTCAGTTGCATATCAGTGATAACGAAATAACATGTCATGTATTTGTTTCTTTTATTCAACTTCTTCCTATAAGTTGCATGATTTCAGTATTCTAATTTGTTCTATGTAAATTCTGAAAGTTGACTATATAGAAGCGGATTTTATAATTGTGCCAGTTTGTAAGATCTGAAATTTCAAAATTCTTGTGATATTTCATTTAATTTAGACCCATACCATATACAATTTCTCAAAAATACTATGAAAAGTTTTGCAGCTTACTTATATACACAAGTTATAGGTTTTTGCTTTCTAGTTTCTGGTATATTTCACACAGATGGATGATTAAAAGACTAGTTTTCGCCATTAATTTCTTTGAAAACAAGGGAAGACCATTTCAAACTTACTTTTGTAAATGTATTGTATCCAAAAAAGAAAAAAAAACATTAATCTGATTAAAATAGTTTTGATAGTATTGAAATTAAAGTAAATAAAATTCGCAGAAACTTTGAAGAATAAAATGTTTTTATAATTTTTTGTTTACTATTAATGGCCTAATCACTAGGTGTTTAAAAATTTAAGTTTTTATGTTATAAACCTAAAGTGAACATTTTAGAAATTCTGCATAATTTGCCCTTTTTGATCTATGAAATCTTTGATTTAGGAGATAATTTTCTTTAATTTTCTTTATTGTTTCATTTGATTTGTTTGGGTTAATGACATTTAATACTCTTTTGTAAATATTTTTAAAAATTAATATTTTTTTGTTGCAAATAAATTGCAAAAGGCCATTCATAAGATTTTCAGAGAATTGTATGAGCTATTATCAATAAGATAAAAATTGAGATATAATAATTGTACATATTATGCATGTTGAATACTGGCAGATAGATCCTCGATTTGTCCTTATAGTATAATGTTACTTTCAGAGAGTGTGATTTATATAGCAGATCATGAAATGCTTTATTTACTTATAGTGCATTCATGTAATGTTAAAATTAAGTGTCAATAAATGATGTATCTTAAAATGAGTATGATTATTAAATACAACTGTATACGAGAAATTTTCACAAAACGATTTAATTTGTTCTATAATAAAATAATTCTATTAAAAAGCCTATTTCTTTAAACATGTTTCTTAATTTATTCAAAAATTTCCAGTTAATTTATTTCTGAATGTTGGAGACAGGCATTTTTAAGGAAATTCAAACCTTTTGAAGGGTAATAATTACAAAGAAAGTCAGTGTATAAAACATACGAAATATGTTTTTGATAAGATTATTTCAGGTACCCGAAATCTTTGAATGATGTTAAAAGCAATTTTATTTCTATCTCAGAATTCCTAATTATTAAACAAAAACTTTCATATTAACCAACTTCAATTAAAAAGCTAAAATAATTTTTGTTTGTTAAAAACGTGTGTATTTTCTTTGATGTGCTATGGTTTTATAAGAACTTGTTCATAGTATGTTTTATAATCGTGGGATTATTTAATCCTTCGAGGAGAAAAAAGTAGTATTTAGCCTACTTTTATAAAATAATTTTGTAGGTATGTGTGTATAAAAGGATATCTTTTGCTACAGTAAATCAGGGTTTGATTTAATAACAAAAATTAAATGGTTAAGTAAAAGTGAATCAAAATTGAAGATTTTAGAAGATGATATGTTCTTTTTAAGTTCTTATCCTCATGTATTTAAAGGAATGTTAATAAAAAAGTTTATTCTATTGATTATATCAACTTTGATAGGAAAAAAAATCAATACACCTTTATGGAGTTATTTAACTACAAGATATTACTAATTTTTACTTATTATATGGAATCACTCAATAAGATAAATCAGGAAAAATAACAAAAAAAATGCAATTTTATTGTGTACTTCCATAAAAATTAATTATATTGTTATAATTTCAAATCAATCTCAAAAACTTGTCTTAAAATATATGTATCATCTTATTAAAATATTGTAAATATATGTACATGCAGAGTATACTAAATATAAGCTTATTTACATCCTCCCCTGTACCTGAATAGAATATTAATTTTCATCGGAAATGGGCACTTGTAAACTACTGAATCTCAGACAGTTCCATCAAATTATTAGTGCTATGTTGCACTAATAAATTTTTACTATCCTCTGTTGACCAACGCGAGCACTCGACAACAGCAGCCATCTTGAATTTCTGGTGCAATGCATCATGGGACTCATCAAAGTTCCTAGTCGAAAGAGGGTACGAAAAATAGACCTGCATTTCGAGCCGGCATTTTGCCGGGTCATCGTGTAAACGGGTACAAAGCGGATTCGCTCCGGCATATTGCCGGCAATTTTCGTCCATGTAAACGGGGCCTAAATGAGAAACAAACACATAAGAGAGGGGTCATAACTAACTATACCAAAAACTTAGAAGGTCGAACAGATGTTGAGAAAATATATTCTGCTTCCTACAGCTCTATGTACAATATTTCAAAAATAAGAACAGTTATGAAATTTTTATCTTTCTAAATTGTTTCGATTCTGGGTCTGGGTTTTGTTTTTTATCTGAAAGAGTAGTATTTTAGGTTTAAAAATAAAATATAATAAAAAAAATCTCTCATCATGGGAGTATAGTAAATCAAATAAAAGTTTTTTCTATTTGGTTATAGGATCAAAGATAGCTCTAATTAGGTATTGAAGAAGTTTTTATTTTTGATGAAGTTATTTCGCCAAATGATATACATAAATTATATCACAGTAAAAATGCATTTTTTATTATGACTGAAAGTATTTTGTTTTTATTCATTCCAGTAAATTATTTTTTTTTAAATATTTTATTTTCGATATGCTCGCGACCACCAGGGGGCACGCCTCACAGTTTGAGAAACGCTGCTATAAATAGCATTTAAATGTCGAACTGTAAGCCTTAAATGGTATTTACAGAACAGAAAGGAAAGGAAGTTTATAAATCCTGTGAAATATGCAAGCAAAGATTTTATATGAACTTTGCTTGCATATTTTCTTGCATTAAAGTCAAATTTTAATAGCTGTGATAGTTATATAAATTTTACTTTTCTGTTTGGAATATTCGTACTGGCGTATTGTACCGTCAACCATTTTTTTTAAATCAAAAGACGTCGCCAAATGCCGCCATATGCAGCCAATAGTGGAAATTCATCCCGTGCATGTACCAAAACAGTAATAAAAATTATAGCTTTCGATGACATCTTTTTATTTGACAAAATTCTTTGAAGGTATAATAAGCAAGTACCAAAATATTGCACGGAATAAAATCAGAATAAAATCTAGATTCTCTTTTGGGAAACATAGCTGACATTTCCAAAGTCTAATTTTTTTAAAACATAAATTTTCTTCTAAAAGAATAGAAAACCATTTAATTTCTTCCCCTTAATAAATATATAATATAATGACTAAGATCGTTATCTCTCTCCCAGAGTTTCATTTAGATTCTTATTTCTAACTTTAGTTGTTTTATATAAGAAAAATCTTTTCACAAATAATACATGCCATTACTCCAGAGATTTTCCTATCTTTAACAAGAGATCTTATAACTTATTAAAAGTATAATAACTTTATTAAAGGCATCCCGGAATAAGATGCACCCGCATTTATATAAAATGTAATAAGAAGAAAAATATATCTTCATTGTACACAACGCATATCCTCAAGAGGATTCTGCCACTGCGACACAATCGTAGAAGTCATCTATCTCAATGCAATATCTATAATCTGCCCACTTGTCTCGCTAAGTTATATAGATATAAAAGCGAGCGATGAGGAGAAAACGAAAAAGCTATCTTTTCGCTACTTTTACGAGAAAAAAAAGTAATATATAATAGTATTCTTTATATATTTTTTACTGGTTTTCCTTTCTTTCGTTGCCCCAGACCTCAAAATGTCATTTATATTCATTTTTCTAATCCACTTCATATTGCAGCCAATATTGGTGCTAAATCTTTAGCTTTCCCTTTCCGTGCTTCTTTAAGTTCCAATGTTATCAATTCTTTGGCTCATTCATATGTTTAGTATTAGAGCATATATGTATGTGCATAAAATAATTAAAATTATGACAAGAAAGGTACATTAATACTTATGTTGCCTTATAATTTGTCTTGTTAGAAGGCGCATATATACGTAGAAAAACCCATACTATTTTCCACGGCTCCTTTACCATAACTATGTACTAAGTTTCATTTTGTTCACCTAATGTTTATTATATAATACTTTAAAAATGTTTTCTTTTTCAGCAATTGTCAAATTTGGTATACAGCTTTATACATATGTAAACATATATATATATATATATATATATATATATATATATATATATATATATGCACCAAACAATACCTACAACCAACTACAACCTAACAACATTATGAATACCTACTCAATAACATATTACACCGCACTTGTAGCTGTGCCTGAAAAACAGCTACAACTCGCCTTGGCAAGAATACCACAAGTTCTTGGTAGATGACTGGAAACAGATTGTACTGATTGTCTAAGCAGTGGTCACGTAATGTCGAGATATTCCCACATGAAGACATTTGTTGTTTGAGCTGCCTTTTGATGAAAACTAAAATGTGCCCTATCAGATTAAGATTCACTTTGTAAGGTGGCCAGGATATTAATTGGAATTCATCTTTATGCTCCTCAAACCCTTCTAACGCAATTCTAACCTTTTAACACGGAATGCTGTCCTGCTGAAGATTCCATTTCCAGTTGAAAGAACAGATGTTATATAAAGGTGCAACTGATTCACAATTATGCTCAGATAGTCCACAACTTTTTCGGTCCCATCTACTAGTGCAGAGTCCCAGAGTCACCTATGAGAAAGTATAACACCGCCACACCAGTCTGTGTTCATGGAAAGAGGAACTGTTCGACTGTATAAGACTTCACACCCTCACAAAACCAGATGGTGTGTTGAATGAGAAATTATGATTCATTCAACCAGGAAACTCTCTTCCACTTATTTATTGTCAAATCTCAATGTCTCTGAGCCCACTCTAGGTGTAGAGGGCAATGGCACTTGGTCAGCAGAGGTCCACGAGTGTGACGTCCGCTGCACACTCCTACAGTGTCCACTGAACTGGATGCTCAGAAACAATTGCAATTGGACCTGCATTGTATTGGGCTGTCAGCTAAGCCACTGTCTGGCACTGATTTTTCTTTACCAAACTGGATAATCCCAGCGTTCTTTTTCTTTGATGACGCGTGAATGTCCAATTGCTGGTGTCTACTTCTGGTTTCAGCGTTATTTATCCAATTTGCATAAATACTACAGAAAAACTTTTAGGAAACAACAGATAACTAACAACCTACCAGCCAGGCTATTTCGGAGATCCTCATTCTGCTTAGACCAACCACCTTTCTTCTCAATTGCAAAAATAAGTGCAAGAATGATAGCTTACATTCTGCAGCAGCAGTTAAATCCATTCTTTCTTACTCACGTGGCTTTCACATTATCCAAACTAGTTAATAATGTTTTGGCTCAAGAGCGCGTATATATCTGCTATAACAGAGTTGAAGGTAAAACAAAATTACATAAAAATCTTCATCGTTTTTTTCTCTTTCGAATTCATTTTAATACGCTCAAATCCATATGCTAGTATATGCTAGTATATACTAAATCCATACACTAGTATGGCAGAAAAAAGTTCAAAATGATTAACATAATGTTTACGAATACAAAATGACTAGTAAAGTGTACACTTTAAAAAATCTGAGTTCATTGATTAAAATGATAAAAATCTTTCGGTAAGAATTGTAAAGAAGTTTTTATCTTAATATTTATTATATTTTTAGGCCTACTTTTTACATATTATAGGCATACTTTTGGAGATTCAAATACAGTGGGTTTGCTTAAATTATTTACCGATTTTTTTTCATTTTTGGAGTATATAAATGCGTCTAGTTATGATCTTACAAAAACAACGAGTTAAAATCTAATTACTTGTTTTTATTTAAAAGAATCATTAGAATTTTTTAAAAAATAGAATATTTTGAATCTTTTTGTCTTATGTGTTACTCCTCTTCTAAAAAATGCATATTTTTTTTTATGATCCATGTTACCAAAAAAAAAGAAAGAAATACTTTGTTTTTGTACAACTAAGCTCATTAAGTATTAAAATTTATTCAAAAACGCGTTGGTATCACTCATATTTTAGATGAAAATAGATTTTTATTTAAATATCTGAAATAAAACACTTCATTAATAAAATTATTAACAACATATATACATATTTTTTTGAAACTTAAGAAAAAAAGCAAGTGTCCCTTTAAAATCTCTGTTTAAGAATTGAATAATATTTATTTCCTTTAAATTAATTAATATGTCAAACAAATAAGAACAAATAAAATTTCAGTTTTTAGAACTAGTTTAGAACATTATATTTAAATTTCTAATTGAGTTCAAATTACATGCATAGAGGGAAAAAATTGGAATTCATAAAATCTTAAATCTTTTTTAAACAAAAAAGCAGAATTGATGAGAAAAAAAAAAGGAAAGTTATCATTTTTTCTAAAACAATTATCTTCAGAAATTTGTAAAAAAAATGATAAATTTACCATTTCTACTAAAGCAATTATCCTCAGCAATTATATATATATCTTGAATTTTTTTTCAATTTGCGATTTCTCAGCATTAATTTATTTTATAAATAAGTCAAAATAATTATAAATTGCGCATTTTTCTATTTATATGTTTCCATGAAAAAAATAAAAGAAAAACATGAAGGTTTAACTTCTATCTTGTATAAGAATGTTGGTGTGATGTACAAGAATAAATAACCATTTTGGGGAATGCTCCATTTACCGGTTGATTTAAAATTAGTTTGACCAATTTTAAAAGCATACTAGCTACATGGCCCGGTGTTGCAATATATTAGAATATATTAGAAATATATTTGAAAAAATTGTGTGAAATTTGCAGGACATTCAAAAACTTTTTAAACATTCTAACCTACCCCCAATCTTTTCTCAAAGTTGATTTTTCCTTCAAAGTAGTCTTCATATGTTTTACGCATTATTGCTTAGACAGATAAAGTATGAATGTTCAACTATATCAAGATGAGTACCTTAAAAAAAGGTAAATGCATCTTACTAGCTGCAGTTTTGGAAAATTAAATGGCATATCATATATCATTGAAAATGATCATTTTTATGGCCGTAATAAATAAAAGGAATCATATTAAGTAGAAAACTTCCATCGTAGAAAAGGTTGGTCCAAGCTTGAAGATTTTCAAGGTTCAGCATTCAATTTATATGCCTGAATTTCAATCTATGAAATGTGTATGTCTTTTTCTTTTTAAAACGTATTTGTGGTACTTTTTTGTTATCCCTATGTTATAGAATCATTTATATTAATTTAAAGATGAATAATTAAAAAAATGAGCGTTGAAGTATTAAATTATCTGGATTGTTAAATTTACAAATATATATTTTGTAAATATTAAAACCAAATTACTTTATTAACTCTTATTTGAAATATTTCTTTTTAGCTCAAATAAGCACCGAGGTTATAGTTAATTATTTTGTAGGTGAATATATTTAGACCACCTGGTAGATTACGTTAACATTTTCAAGGTTGCGATAATTTAACTTCTATCTTATATAAGAATGTTGGTGTGATGTACAAGAATAAATAACCATTTTCGGGAATGCTCCATTTACCGGTTGATTTAAAATTAGTTTGACCAATTTTAAAAGCATACTAGCTACATGGCCCGGCGTTGCACGGGTTATCTTACTTTTATAAATTTTCCCTTTTCTTCACAAAATCAGCACTTCTAATACTCTTTTTCAAAATGACTTCCACCCACCCTTCCACCACTTAGCCCGGCGTTGTATGGGCTACTTTTATAAATTTTCCCTTTCTTTCACAAAATCAGAACTTCTAATACTCATTTTCAAAATGACTTCCCCCACTCCGCGTCCACCGCTTAGTCCAGCATTGCTCGGGCTTTCTCTTTTCCTCATGACACCAGCATTTCTCTGTGTGTGTTTGTACGCACACAATGTGAGTGATTTCTAAAATTATGACAAAAAATTTGCCTTTTTCAAAATTTGTTCCATTCCACTTATTTTTGATTTAAGACATGTTTCTTTCCCGTCTCTATAGCCCGAACACGGTTTTTTAAAGTGTAAAATTATTGTTCTATCTTCCCCTCCTTCTCCCAGATAAGATATAGCTTCAAATTTCGATGTATGACTTTTAAAAAAAAATATTGCGTTAGAATTTAAAAAAATATTAATGTAAAGCAATAAAAAGAAAACTATTCTGATGCTAAAAGTAAAACAAAAAACGTTCATCATTTTCAAAAACAGTTAGTTTCTATAAACCTAAAATAATAAAATATATTTCAGATTTTCATGAATCAATCAATCGTTAAATAGTTAGCTTAAAAATGTCTCTAAAATGTATTTTGATCCAAAATAATAGACGATGTACTTTTTAATTAACAAAGAATTAATTTCTTCATGAAGCAATATGTAAAAATAATCCTTTTAAAATATATATATATTTATTAAAATCAAATTTCTATAAGTAATAAATGAAAGAAAAATTAACAGATATCTATTGAAACGATTGCTTTTTTCTGTACGTTTGATTAAAGATATAAATATATAAGTAAAAATACAGTATGGGGGAAAGCCTATATATATATATATATATATATATATATATATATATATATATATATATATATATATATATATATATATATATATGCATGTACTGAAAAAAACATTAAAAAACCGATCTGATAAAAACATTTGGATATTAACTTTGGTATTAACATTGACTTTAAGAAGTAGCGTAATGCGAAATTGAAAGTTTCTTCATCTTCAGTTTCAAACCTGGGAACTACAGTTTTATAAAGCAGCGCTTTAACCAACCACGATTTCCTTCGGGGAGAACAGTAAAAATACCTTTAAAATAAAAGAATATTTTTTTCAATATCCCATTTCGTTATTCATTAAAGTAAAAAAAAAATTTCGGACTTCGTTTTTAAGTTAAGAGGACTCGGTACCCTTTGAGAAAACCTTTTTATTTATGCATTTAAAAACTATATTTTATCATTTCATACAATGTTTCCATTCAATAAAACAATATGAGGTGTAATTTTGTACATATTATTCACACAATTTTAAAAATTAAAATTTTTTTAAAAAAATTTGGAAAATTTTAAAATCCTACTTCTTCTGTATTTATTAAAATTTTGACATAAAATTTTTTGTAACATTCTTAAAAATGTTTTAAACAACTTCAGGGATCGATTTTGTAATAACTTAATTAGTTTTGGAGAAAAAAAATAAAATGTTCTTAGATATGCTAAAATTCAACAAAAACCCCTATATCTTCTACATTTTAATTTTTTTTAAAAAATATATTCAGTTAATAGCAAAATGGATCCCTACTTTTGTTACACGCATAAAATATAACACACAGAGAAAAAATTAAAAAAATTGGTCAATAATTTTGGAAGAAGTAGCATTTTGAATGCACTAATGTACCGAAAAAACACAAGCTGAGAAAAACCATTTTAAAGTTTATACTTCTGACAAAATAGTTATTACAAGCTTAAATAAGCTTAAAATACCATTTTGAAACATTAGCTATATATTTTTCTTAAAAAAAATTGCATTTTTACATTATTTTAACCCATATTTTCTATAAATGATACATTTTTACACAGTAACAATTGCACATCAAGAAAACTAAAAAAAAACGTTAACAAAAAAAATTCTGTTATAACAGAAATTTTAAAATCTTTTGCTTCACATAATATTTTAATGATATATTTGTGTGAAAAACATATGATAAAAAAGAACTGAAATTATGAAATTATTAATATAAAATGCCTAAATTATAAATATTTACATGCACACATTTTACAAAAAAAAAATTATATTATTGTAATAATTTAGAAATATCCTGATTCATATGTAACTCCTTCCCTTTTTTAATTAGTCTCTCTCTTTTTAAAATAGCTTTTTTATCACTTTGCGGGCATGCTGGTATTTCGTGTTTTTCCGTCTGATTCGGAATAATCTTTTACGAGATTCGAGCCAAGATCATGCGAACATTTCCCCAAAGGTATATTTAATACTTTTTGGGTCTCTCTGACAGTACGTAGAGTGCCTTTGTTGAATTCACAAATTGCTTCAAGTACGGCATTTTTCACTCTGTTTTTACTCACAAATATTTCTTTGGGACACTTCGACCAAATCATGTTGTGTAAGCTTTCCTTTGCGTTTTGAGTTCCGCAATTAATGCACCGTTCTAAAAGTTCATTCGAAGCAAGTCGTTGATAAATAGAAAGGATGTGTGGCAAAAAACTTTCATTGATTGGAGTTCCAACATGTTGTTTATGCAGACCTGGTTTTTGTCCTTTTGCTTTTGCGTACTAGTAAAAACACCATGAGTCAGCACCGATTGGACATTTCGAATTCAGAGGTTTTTCGTCTGTCGAAATGCTGTGAGGTAACGAAACATGTATTGCTTTTTTTAATGGCAGGAACAATGCCTTTGTTTTGTACTATGGCTTTTTGGTAGTATAAAGTTAACTTTTTAATTGTTGCCTCTTTCAATGTTCCATGGCCTTTTCCTCCTAATGAAATGCCACGGGTTCTCCTTTCCTTCACAGCATATCGTAGACAGGGTGCCCAACCTTTTACTGACATAATAAATGCACTCCTCTTTTTTTTATTTCAAATTTATCCCCATACACATTTTTTCTATTAGGTTATTGAAGGTTTTACAATCTCCTTCAACCTTTTCCAATATTAGAGAGTGCTTGCGTGATGCGTGAATTAATATCCGGAACAGTATTACCTTGTCTTTCATTAGACGTTTCTACAGCAGAAACTTTTTCAGCGCAAGAACTGCAGGTTAAATTTAACACATAGGAAAATCCTACCTTGTTTCCAAGTGCAAGCTTTAAAGTTTGTTTGTCACAGTCTGGGCATTTTAGTTTCATTAACATTTTGCTGATTTGCTCAAAGTTCCCAATAATAAAGTTTCCAACTTCAGAATGTCCAGTATTTTCAGTACTTAATAACTGCTTAATTCTGATGTTAGGATCTAATATATTTTCTTCTGTGACACATGTATTTACAGAATCACTACACCAACGTTTGTAGTTCATTTGAGCAGAATGATTTCGACGTTTTTCTCGTGGCATTTTTAAGACAAACCTTCAAGAGATAGAAAGAAAGATAATATAATTCTCAGCAGTTTCAGCAACAGTCTTGAAGAGACAGCAAGCAGTAAAAGTCTTGAAAAAGACTTTTTTTTTCAAAATAAAATGCAAGTAAAACTAGCACGATAACTGCAAACCAAACGAAAAAGATGCTCCATCAACAATAGCAAATAGCTTGTAGTTAAAGTTGTAGTCAATAAAAAGTACGGTAAAGCTTTACAGTTATGTTTAGAATAAAATAAAATTTCTTTTTGAAAAAATTGATAAAAATTAGCTTAAAATCACTGACACCTCTAAAAAGGGGGCGTGGTCAAATTTCAAATTTGTTTGTTTACATTTTTCAAATGGAATTTTTTAAATTTCTAATTTTGAGGCATACAAAAGTGATATATCAATCGAAAGGTAATCGTTCAAAGAATATAACTAAATAAAAATTTTTAAAAAAAAAAGATAAAATCGTCATTTTTATTTTTTTTATTATACGTAATCTGTACAAAGATTAATAAAATATCTAAAAAATTACAGTTAAAAAGATGTGTTTTTCAATTTTTTCCCTTTAGCGATAAATATGTAAGCATTACTTTTTTTTAAAAAAAATTTGTGTTTAAAAATTACCGTTGTTTGCAATCGATATATGAAGTTTGAAAGCATTAAAAGGACTTGGTATCCTAAAAAACGATAAAATTGTCATTTTTATTAATAAAGAAGTTATTAAGTATTTAAATAAAATTTTGAGTATTTTTTGAAAAATCGTAAAAAAAAACAGTTTGTGATATTAAATCATTTAAATTACTGATTCTAAAAGAAAAAAGCATGAACTTTATTTTAGTGTAAAATATTTTTTTCATTAACGCGAAGGAAAGTTCAAGTGGAACAATTTAGAAATCTTATTCATAAAACGTATCGATTTCGACTCATTTTTAAAAAATCGTAAAAAATCCAAATTTTAATTATTTTGTAAAATAAACTATAGCATATCGTGGCGAAATAAATTATCTTTACGAATCTGTATTTATTTTTTGTGTGAGTTTCATGAAAAAATTCAGATCGTGTTTTAAAAACCTCTAAAAAAAAAGAAGTTCCGAATTTTCCACTGGCGGTGAGAAATTGTACTAATTATGCGTTTTAATGTGTTTTAAAGTTTTTAATTAATATATTTTTAACTAATTGTAATATCATAATATAAATGGTTAAAACAGATTCCTCGGATTATTCCCAAAATTTTGGTACCTTCGGTGAGTTTCTGCGTCTTGTGGTTCGTGAGAAAATTGAGCTACCTTCCTATATACCTACATTGATGGATTGATTGATTAAATATTAACGTCGCACTGTTCAGCAAAACACGAGGACTTTTGGTGACGGACCACGTAATTTTGAACCATGGTCAAGTGGCGTGGACGATACCTGAGCTGGAAACCCCCTCTCCTAACTACCCCACCACACCAACGGGAGGACGTTTTAGCTCTCGACAGATTTAACGTGCATCGCTGCCCTACACGGCGGGTCTTTGGTGGTAATGGGCTCGAACTCGTGACATGGCAAGCCACATTCCGATACCTATACCTTTCGGCTACCGCGGTCTATATACCTACATATCTACATAGATACGTTGTTTACCTACGAATTCTAATAGTGTAGATAACCATGAATGGAACATTTTTATCGTTTTGCTGCCAGTTATATTTTAAAAATGAAACCTTTAAATTACCAAACTAACTATTTTATTAATGGGAGTAAATTGTGACTCCGAAATTAGATCCTCAAACCCGTAACGGAATTTTAAAGCTTTTAAAGGATGTTTGCTTTAGCCCTGTTATAAATAAAGCATTTAAAATGCAGAAAATACATTTTGCTAATGGATTACTATTTAAACTTCAAAAAGAAATACCATTTGGCAGGCAACCAAAAGCTACAAGAAAAAAATTTGACAAAAGGCGTTCCTTAAAGAAAAAGAAAAAGAAACTGAAAACACTTATTGTGTAGAAAATCCTCTGTCTAAATGAGTTTCAGCAAAGAAACTACAGGTATAGCAATCGACAATTTGTTGTTAAATAAAGAAAATAGGTTATAAAAAAGCGAATAAACCAAGTCTGCCTTCAAATGTCTGTTAAGACCGTAGAAAAACGAAGAAAACGTTCATGGCCTCAGTATTTAATATTACACAAAGATAGATACAAAGCATGGATAACTTTGAATGTAGCACTAAATCATCTGTCATTCACAACCGGCAAAACGAAGATAAAATTTATTTAATGCAAAAAACATCGGAAAGACGCAGCAGTTTTTTTGCAAAATGCAAGTTGGCTGTCAGGTGTAATGGTATGGATGGGAAAGTCCTCTCAAGACATAACCAAAGCTTTTATTGTAGAACTAAAGGCTAAAATTGATGCTAAATACTATCAGAATAAATTTTTTAAGCACTTGATCAAAAAAGTAAACGTCTTTACTCTCAAGGAATCTTTGTTTTGCACCAAGATTCTGCACCAAGTCACACTGTAAAATCAACTATAAAATGGCAGAAAAGTTAAAAAAAAAATTTTCTCTCTCCTGAGAAATAGCTACCACCATCCCCTGACTGAGTTCATCGCGATCACTTTTTATGGGAATACTTAAAAAACAATTAAACAGATGTAAAGTAAGAACTCCCCCATGGGCTTCAAAATGCAATGAAAGAAATCTGAATTTGGCCACACTATTTTTTAATTAACCGATAGAACAAAAAATAGGTTCATGTGATGAACATGCATAGAAAGAGATGTGACTGTGCAATTTAATAATAATTGGAGGATTTATCCTTAGTAAGTTCTATCCATACAAAATGAAATAAATACAACTTAAATCCACTTCTGGCGCAGATGTAAGCTATTTCACAATGTGACAATGACTACTGAAGTTCTGAAATACTCCTTTTCGTGTGCGTTTATCTTTTTTTTTTAAATATGTTTGAGGAAACAAAAAAGAAGAAATTACACAACGGGCATAGAATGTCGTCTTCGTGCTACTGCGTTGTAATTGTGTTTCAATTGGTTCGCAAATTGTATGATTCAGTTCACAACGATAAAAAGGGACCCTAAACTACAATTACTTACTGTGAATTTATGTGACATGTGAAGTAAAAGAATAGTAATCCTACCTTACCCCTAAGCTCTCCAACTTGCACGTGTTGTTCTTTCGTGCACTACCGGAAATAGGACACTCCTTTGAAGACTTATCATCCTCTGTTTGCGCAGTTCATAGCTAAGTGATTTCGTACTGCTTCTAACTGAACTTGATAAGGAAGAAAGATGACTGGTGCAACGATTAGAGCAATGCTTCTCAAACTTTCGATTCTTGCGACACAATTTTCAGTCATAATTTCCATCGCGCCTCCTTTCTCCATACAATAACAATGTATTGAATTCAGTAATACTATGCTTTGATGCTAAAGCTACAATACGACTTAAATCTCTTAAGCTCCACCGACGTATATAAACGTTTTGGTCAGCCAATGTATTAATTGGTCCCGACGTATATATACGTCTTTCCAAAGTACGATCCTTCCAGTGATCTTCTATCCATAGAATTATTCCTAAAGATTTGGAATGCAATAAAATTAACTTGAGAGTGTTTGCGAAGAATGTTCGTATTTCAGAGGATTTGCTTCTTTATTCCTCTTTTATTCGCCCTCCCTTCCTCCAATATATCTCATACGCGCGCCTACATGAAAAAACAGTGGCATTGGGGATTGAACCGTATAACTTTTAATCTTTTCAGTTAAGGGATTCATTCTAAACCGCACAAATTATCAAGATAAGTGTTAATTTTTGTATACAATTGTATACATGACAAGCCGATGGAGTCCCTAGTAAATATTAAACTTGCTCTTAACTTAATATTGTTCAATTACTTACAAAAAAAAAAAAACATTGTGAATTACTGATACATTTATAAGTTTATTATATTAGTATAAATGTGTAGTTTATTTTTTATTATGCCAGAATGTGTTTTGTTTGCTTAAACTTTCCGCAAAGTAATAATTTTTTTTAAATAATCTTTTGTTTTCGACTTTTTAATATCCTCGCACTCCCCTTGTAAAGATATCACGCCCTCTAGGGGGGCGCCCACAGCTTGAGAAACGCTGGATTTTAGAGGGAGAAGAGTTTCTCTTATATATATATATATATATATTTAAACGCTTATGAGAAGCTTATGCGAAACACATGAGTGAAACACACAGCAGTTTATTGGTAGAGGTTAATTCAGATTTGTGATAGCTGATCTGACACTTTCATTATCATTTCATTACGTTGTAGCTCTAAATTGACACACACCGATCAAAATCCTCACTCTTCTCTCACAGAAAGCTGACATTTTTCATCAACTGTTGCTGCATCATCTAATCACTTCAACCAAACTGTAGAACGCTTCTTCAATTTGACCATTCCAACTTTTTTTAATCCAATGGAACAACCTATCTCAAAGATATATTCTTTTAATAATCAAAAATCCTTCGACATTGTCCAGAAAAATATCTGTAATCCATATTAAATGATATTTTGACTGAAAGTTTGTGAATAGCTATATTTGTATGAGATGGAAGCTTAGTTCCAAGAGATTGGCGCTCTACCTACGCATACATTAAACACCAAGTTTGAATCGCTTACATGTACAATCAAAATATCTTTCCGAACCTAATTTCTTTACAATCGGTCTAATTACTTCTGGATACGTCGATATCGATGCATGTGTAGCGGTGGTATCTATATAAGCCAGTAACAGCTTCCGGACTGAGGTGATCATTTTGGTCCAGTGGTATGTCACGTGCTTACGGAACCGAAGGTCACTAGTTCTATCCTCCTCATTGTTGATCTTGACGCTGAACTAAGAAAAACGCAACCTTCACGCAGCTGTCATGGGGCTATCTACCCTCCGCGAAAGCAATCAAAAGCCGTCAGATCCACTTGACACAGAAAACAACGCCGTCAGACATACTTGACGTAACAGCAACAACTCTCACAAACTCGCCATTACAACTATATTATCCGTTTGCCTAACCACCGATTCACGGGTAGAGGAATGTGTAGCGGCGCTATATGAGCCAGTAACAGCCTCCGGACTGAAGGTGATAATTTTGGTCCAGTGGTATGTTACGTGCTTACGGAACTGAAGATCACGAGTTCTATGTACCTCGCATGCGTGTGTGTTTCTACCAAGAAGCATTTAGTGAAATAATCGACGCGGTCTTTTACAAACAATAAAAATACCTTAATTTTTAGTAATATTTCTAAAGTTATTTCTGTAAAAAAAAACAACACTTTCTAGACGATTTTTCTTAGTCATTCAGGATATTTTATAAGTAGTAGAAACACTATGAATTCGCTTTAATCACTTTTCTTCTTGTTAACGGAAAACTTATTCATTAATTTCCTAAGAGATGTCAAATTACCTTTTTACATAGTTTTTTCTTTTATTCCAAACTTTATCTTTAGAAATCGTAAAAAGTAATCTGTATTAGCTAAAAAATTAGGACTCTCTTGAAAGAATGAGAATAAGTATTTTATTGAACAGAAAAGAATAACAGCCGTAAACAATACACATTGAAAAAAATGTTTAATTTTTTCTGCTAAATTCAATTGAACAAGATTTATTATTATCTAAGAAACAATTCTAATTCCCTCTTTTTCTTCGAATTTCTTTCTACACCTTCAGTATTTGTATTTTTTAGTCTAGACAATAAAAAAGACGATATTAAAACATTTTAATTTTGAAAACAATGCAACAAAGTACTGAATATGTAAAAAGTACATTAATTCTCGCCATTCAGCGTGAAGGTCAATTATATATTTCTTTAAAAATTGGTTGCAAAAGGGCTTACAATTAAGAGCATTTTTGGAAAATGAATAAATTTTCATGTCAGATTATTAATAATTTCGAAGAAAAGAATTGTTTTTGAATTCTTTGCAATAATTATTTTACAATACAATTAAAAAAAGAAACTCATCTGAAAAGATTTTGAAAATATGTTTTTAATCACTGTAGTTAATACCTGTCTTTCAGAAAATCAAGATTTCAATTTTTCTAATAATATTAATAAAAACAAGTAATTGTTTTCATTTCCAAAAAAAAAAAAAAAAACTTTGAAGCATGAGTTTGTGTGTTTAAAAATACATGATTTAAAGTGAATTATAAGTAATACTTCTATTAGAACGTTTTTAATTTTAAGATTTGGAAAGAATTATCAATTTTGTGTTAATTAATTTATTCGAAAGTCGTTCCAAAAGTAAGTTTCATTTTTTAAAAACCGAGAATGGTGCGACAGGTTTAAAAAAAAATGCCATAACAAACTACATCTATTGCTGGCTCAACAATGGAAGAAGCGGCAGCCTAGAAGGGACGACGCATGCGCAGAGCATCAAACAAAACAGAGCAGCAGCAAACTGGCTTGAAAGAGATTATTCGAAAAAAACATCGTCAGGACAGGCAGACATGTGTTGACAACGTGCTCGCCAACGAAAGAATGTGTAATGTTTTCTGGTTAAAAATGCGTGAGATATCTGTAACTAATATACAAGTAAATTAAGCGTTTTCCTCCATATTATTAATTATTAAAAAATAGAGAATAAAATAATGTTGTAATATTTGGTTTAGTGCAGTATTTGTAACTTTATATTATTTATCAAAATGCTTGAGATATTAAGATTAATGTTTGATTCACACACACATCATGTGTTTCATTCTTCAGGATAGAAATTCGTAAATGTTATTTTTCTGTAGAAAAATATATGCTAATTTTTCTTTTATTCGAATATTATTTGAAGTATTTTCTAAAAAAATGTATAAGGAATTTATATATGTAATTGAAATACAACCCACACAAATTAACCTTATCAATAGGTTAATCAAATGCATATGTGATACTTCCCAGTAATTTAATCGTTAATATATTTTTAATTTTTATAGCCCTGGCCATTAAGGCGTTTGCGTAAATAATAAACTAGCTACCGGCCTAACGGGAATCTTTTGAATTACGTCCATCCATCCACCCAGATCATCTGATTTGCGCTTCCTATAAATACCAAGATTTCTGGCAATCCCGCCTTTTCTGTGTGTGTTCTTAGTCCTTCATTATGTAGCCGACTGCCACGTGCAATGTCTTCGTTTTCTTTCTTCGGTGTTGTGTGGTCAATTTCCCTGTTTTTTATGAGTAAATGTGAAATAAAGTGGGATAACCTACTAGAATATAATACCTCATTAATCCAACATCCTCTACATGCACACATACTCTAGGAATAAGGTCTTAATAAAAATAACTACCTCTCGCTAAGATTTCACCATTAATCCTTACAGTAATGTTATATACATACACGCAAACACACACACACACATATATATATATATATATACACTGCTGGACAATTGCTAAGGACGGATAATACTATCATCCATAGCAACCACAAAATGAAAGGAAGCAAAATGTGGAAAATTAGAATAAGTGCGGGATATTAGTAAGAAGAAGTATGAGTATGCAATTTTTTTTCTACGTCTGTTCATCACGTGATATCTTTCATAAGAGCTTTAAAGGTTTTGACGCGTGTGGACAGTTGTTGTTTCAAGTCAAAGTTTTACAGGAAAGATTTAATAGACGAACTTAAAATTTTTGGCATGTCTTCCCGACATCACATAAATGATTTTATGCGTGGCCGAATTATTGGAAAGATCGAAGAAGGGCGAAAAATAACAGATGTTGCCAGGAAGTTCGACATCGCTCACAGCGTTATTTCACGGCTGTGGAAGTCATTTAAAACTACTGGAATGTGTAGAAGACGGCACGGGGGATGTCGTGTTAGAAGTACGACGCCTGCAGAAGACAGATATATCGTCCTATCAGCAAAAAGGAACAGGCGCACCCCAGCTCAGCAGGTGGCAAATCAGTTTTCTGCTGCCTCAGGAAAGCAGATCTCCCGAAAAACTGTTGCCAGACGTTTGAGGGGAGGAGAACTATACGCACGCAGACCTGTTGTGTGTGTCCCATTGACCAGAAAGCACCATACTGACCGTTTGCAATGGTGTCGTGAGCATCACAATTGGACTGAACAGGACTGGGCATGCGTACTATTCTCAGATGAGAGTAGGTTCAGTCTGTCATTGGATTGTAGACGCCAACTGATCTGGCGCGAGAGTGGTACTGCTTATCGTCGAGAAAATATCCAGGAAAAGGACCGATATCCGACATGCAGTATCATGGTGATCAATGGCCGCACGCGCCTACATGTGGTTGCGAATGGGACTATGACGGGCCAACGATACATTGATGAAGTTCTACTTCCTCATGTTCGTCTTTTCCGTGGTGCTGTCGGTGATAAATTTGTTTTTATGGACGACAACGCAACATGTCATCGAACACTCGCTGTTCAGGATTGTCTAGACAGCGAGGGTATTCAACGTCTCGTATGGCCAGCGCGTTCTCCAGGTCTAAACACCATTAAAATGTGTGGGATGCTTTGGGGAGGCAAGTTGCTGGTCGAAACTATCTTCCGACAAACAGGAACACTCTCATCCGTGCACTCACTGAGGAATGGGATAAATTGCCTCAACAACTGCTGGATAATGTTGTGCAAAGTATGGTACGACGTGTGGAATGTTGCATCACACTCCACGGTGGACATATCCCGTACTGATACCTTTCTTTAAGGTGCCTGCTGACTTTTAGATGCATTGTTCCATTTCTCCGTACGCAGATCAAATGAACATTTTTTTTCTTTCAGATGTTTCACAGCTTTTGTACTTTCTAGAACAATAAATATTCTTTATTCTAATGTCTGAACAGTGTGGCAACTATATTTTATCCTACTAGGCCTCATGTCTCGCTTAATGTTATGCTACATAGCAATTTGTGATCCGTCCTTAGCAATTGTCCATCAGTGTATATATATATATATATATATAGAGAGAGAGAGAGAGAGAGAGAGAGAGAGAGAGAGAACATTTCAGGGCAAAAACATATAAAGTAATTACAAAAGTATAAATTAGTTAGAAAACATGTAGGATTTCAGCAATAATATACTTTGTCCATGGAATCAAATTAGAGACGAAATCAATTATAAAACAGAATAAAACATTAACATATTTTATGTAGCTTCTTTAATGAAACAATGCTTAAATTATGATTCATTCCCTGCTTCTATAGAATAAAAAAAAAAGAATGATTAACATTTAACACATTTTAACAAAATGTGGTTCTTGACTTTGCATATCACTGAGCCTGTTTAAAAAAAATAATTCCTTCTAGATTAAGATTTAAAAGTGCAGAAAAAAAGTAAAAGTAATGGTAAAATTTATTGAAAAAGAAGTAGTAAAGACATTCCGATTTTGAAGTAAAAAGTGGAATTGGGAAACATGAAAAATTGAAACAAAAATCTATTTTTTTCTTGTATCTAGGTGAAAGATAATAACCTTAATTTGCTCACTTACGAGAATAAGTGGTAAAAAATGTGACTCAAAAAGTTCTAATGAGTAAATTTTGAGTTACTTATTACTCATCCAAATCTGCTTCTTTTTGGAAAATTCATTAAAACAGTAGAAGGGGCAGAAAATTAATTAATGTTAGACTTAATTAGTAATAAAGAAAAAAGATCTCAACGGACAAAAGAATGGTTTTTTTTACTTAGCATTTAATTCTCATAAATGTGGGTCAAATAAATAACGCGGTACATAACGACATGGAGAAAGTTATGAAATATTCTAATATTACTACACATACTTATACAAAAAATAGAAGAAATACTATAAAAAAATATTGATGCTTTCATATAATGACTGATTATATTTAAATTAACTGACCTAACGTCTGGAAAAACTATTTTTTTAAAAAAATACTGTTATTCAAGATAATTTTGTGCCAAACAGAATAATTGATTTAGTAGCCATGGCTGATCTTTTATTATTTCTTTTAACAGAATTGTTTATTATCTTATACGAATAATAGTTATCTTTTTGTCTTAAAATTTATTATACTTTATAAATAATCGAAATATTTTTATGTGGATTTTCAATGCTATTTATCTCTTTCTGAAATGATGTGAAAAATATTGATACTTCAATAAAAATCAACAGGAAGAAAAATCTTTATCTGTTTCTTCCATCTCAAGTAATGGTATGATACACATCAAACTTGAACTATTTTTCTAAGAGCATAAAGCTTTGAATGTTTTCCGACATGATATACAGAACAATAAACGACCTTTACATAAAATACATCATCGTGTGAATGTTCCAAGATAAAAAAAAAAGCGAGAATTGCTTGAATCTTATTTTTCTAAAAATACTGATAACATTTTCAGACGTTTTGTTACTTTTCGCATGTAATATTACTTGTAAAGTGTCATAAATATAAAACACAATTAATATTTTTATATGCTGTTATAAAAATAATTAATTAATACCATATTAATAATTACCTTACAACATAAATAAATCAAAGAAAAACTATTGAATATTTTATGATTTCTGTGGAGATAAATTGTTGAATACTGACTGAGTTAATAGAAATATTTTTAATGGTTTCAATTGCTATTACGTAATTTCTTAAAGAACCTCATGTCTAAACAACAAGATGCTCTGCTTTGCGATTAGTTCATAAAAACAGGACAGTGAAAACTTTCACGACTCTCTTTCCAGTTTCAAAAAAAGAAATATAACTACAAACTATTTCCTTTGGTTGAAATAAAAAAGTATTATTTGAATATTAGGATATTAGCGCATTTTACATCTAAATAAATAAATAAATAGGACATTGTATACTCATAAAAAACTCATTGCATTTTATAAATGATTAATCTGGTCAAAAATATTTTAAATTAATATTTATAGTAATTAATTTGTATAACTTTCGTACAAGGAATAAATTAATACTGTAATTAAACCGTGACAAAATATTTTTACTACATTTTTTTATATTTTTTTTGTTAATAAATGTCCGAATGCAACATATTATTGTTATGCAAAATGGGTGTTTAAAAATTTAAATTAAACTACATGGTTTCATTATTTTTCTCCAAAAAATAAATACATATGTCTCACTATAAGTAATAAACTCATATATTTAATTCTGTAGATCCCCTTATAACACAATAGATACGTCCGTGTTACATGAATTCAAGTTTACGAGTCACTTAGATTATACAAATAAATGGAACGTTCACAGCGATCCGATCGTATCGACCCCAAACCGATCAACTAACTTGTTATATTTAAAATAGCTTTCTTTAATAACTAGGCTTAAGTCACTACATGATAAAAAATTAAATGACCACTGAATAATAAATATTCTTTTTCATAAAAAGTATGTAGAAATGTATATATATATATATATATATATATATATATATATATATATATATATATATATATATATATATATATACTGCTGGCCACACAAAATGTAACATAAAAAAGTACCAGAAATATCAAAGCGAAATTTATTTGGCATATAACATGTTGTACAAAAATCAAACGATTAAAATTACAGCCTCTTGTGACGTGTGGATGGTGACAAAATCAGTAGTTAGTGTAGACCAGTGTTTCTCAAACTGTGGGGCGTGAGTATATCGAAAAGTCGAAAACAAACATTATTTAAAAAATTATTAATTTATTGAAAGAAAGCAGAAAAAATAATACATTCTGACTTAATAAAAAATAAATACACATTTACACTGATATAATAAACTTATAAATGTATCAGTACTGCACCATGTATTTCGTAATTAATTTAACCACACCAAGTAAAGAACAAGTTTAAAAATTACCAGTGACTCTATGGGCACGTCATCAAATTAAATAAAAATGTAATATTTATCTTGATAATTTGTACGGTTTATAATTAAAATCGTATTGTAGAGATTTACATTTAAGTATATTATTATTGAATTCAATACACTATTGGTGCATGTAAGGGGAGAGCGCGATGAAAATTATGACTGAGAGAGAAAATTGGGTCGCGAGAGTATAGAAAGTTTGAGAAGCACTGGTGTAGACGCCATTATTGGCTATAACCTCTGCCACACGCCTCGGCATAGAATCAAAGATTTTTTGGATGTATTCTTGAGGTACAACAGTTTTCATGCGGCGTCCACATACTGCCAAAGTTGATCTGGTGTAACAGCGGGTGGTGTATCCCGACCTAATTGTTGTGCAAGCATGAACCACACGTTTTGGATTATCGATAGATCGAGAGAACAAGCAGGCCAAGGAAGCAATTCAATCTGTTAGGAAACGAAAAACTTATGAACATTGCGTGTCACGTTTGGAAGCGCAATATTCTGCTGGAACATGGCTGATGATAAGCGCTGAATGTATGGGAACCATAGCTGTGTTATTCATCTAATTTTTGCCGTGAGAATCAGCATTAATGATACTATTTTAGCTTTGAAAAAACTCAAAAGTGTCTTAATCTGCCATAATTAAGACTGTGCATACGTTATCATCGTGATCAACGAATTCTTCCGATGATGAACCAGCGAGGCTGGCGTTTTTCGCATTATTTTCATACCTAGAAGAGAAATTTTTTCGTGTTAAGAGATTTTCGTCTCGTGTTAAAAAAATTCAGGAAAATACATAGTAGGGCATCGGAAGCAATGTATTATTTCGTGTTAACCGATATTTCGTTTTAAAGTATCCGAATACGTTCGGAACCGTGATTTTCAAAAGCGCATAAATGGATAATTTTTATGATATTTAGTGTCACTTAGATTAGAATGTATGCATAAAAGTGTGTTAATGACATTTTGACAAAAAAATTTTATTTAAATACAATATTTTGGCAAAAAAATTAACCTAGAATAATATTTTTTCCAAATGTTCTCCTTTTGTGAAAAATGGTTCTATTATAATATCTTGCCTGTATATAGCTCAGTCCTCTGTTCAGAGGCTCAACTAGAATTTTTGAAATATACAACTTAGAAGTAGGTTTATTCATATTTTACGACAACAGAGGGGAGCAATTTTATGAAAAAAACATGAATATTAATTTAAATTGCTGGTAACTCGAAAATAATGTGAATTTTTCAAAAATTCTAGTTGAACCTCTGTAGAGAGGTCTGAGCTATATACAGACTGTTAGTTCTGTTAATGAACAGCACCCTCTAGCTGGTTGTAAAATAAACTTCAGTGTGTGTGTAAAAATAACTCCTAGAGGTAGTGTACGGAGTAGAGAAATTAAAGTATCACAGTCCACTACTAGTGTTGTTTATTGTGTTGAGCCAAATCATGGTCCGTACCACCGGAGTTAAGCGATCTAATGGATATGTGTATTTGTGAAACCGTTGGATTATGAAAATTGAGTGAAAAAAGTGATGGCCAAAGTGTGAATAGAGACCGATTGCGAAACCGAAACCGTAACTCTAGCTAGCGGCGTGAAACAGCGATCTGAGGAGGTAGGTGCAATTAATTGATCCTTCTATTAGTGGCCTTAATTCATAAATATGTCTTTAAATAAATTAAAGAAAGACGAGTTAAAAATCGTTGCTGAAGAGTTAAATTTAACTGTACCAGAAGGATCAAAAATCGCTGACTTAAAAAGCTTAATTGTAAATAGTGACGTTTATAAAAAGAATAGAGAGTTAGTTCAATCCGCAATCGATTATGCTTTGGCGGGAATTAAAAATAAGAGATTGTATAGGGAAACTAAATCAGAATTTGAACGAATTAAATTAGCGCAATTGCAAAAACAATTAGAGCTTGCAAATATCCAGAGGAATTTACCTCAAAATTCCGATATTCGAAATCAGAGTGTTCTTGAAACTGCCGCCAATATTAATGTTGAGACTTTGTTAAAGTCCGTGAAAACTTTAACAATACCCGTACCTTCAAGAGTGGAGCCATATAATTTATTTTTTCCAGTCGCTTGAAAAAGCATTCAAAATAAAAGAGGTTCCCGAACAAATTTGTTACACTTATTGGTAAGCTAATTTAAATTTTGCAAAGCTAGCAGTGAAATTTATGTGTCGAGGAGGCATGAAGACGAAAAACAGTTTCTTAAAATTGGCCTTTAATAATCAATCATAAAGTCACTACGCTCGTTACTGGAGCGATAAAATCAATAAAACCAAAAAGCAACATTACCAGTGACATCCGATTCAAACCGTCTTCTAATATTGAAAAATTAATTTCTAATCTAAAATGGTGATGCAACCTGCAGTTGCATTGCCAACCAGTTGTTCTCTCACTCTAAGAGTTAAACCACTCACATACTTCTTATATTTCCGTTTCTCCTTCCTTTTTTTAAAACTAACATGAGCCGAGTTTAAATACTAGCTCGATTTGCATGGCAGTTGCTGCCAACCTCAAATCACGAAACTCAAAAAGATCGGGTTCGAATCGGTGTGCTTACTTTCATTGAGATCATGGAACGGGATTGGAAAAACAACACAAGGAGATCATAAAAATTTGGATCCGATTTTTTTAAATGTCTAACAATTGGCCCCCTTTTTCCAATCTCGCACCATTATCTCTTACAAATCAGTAAATTTTAATCTATAATCACATGTCATACAATTTAACACAAAAAAAAAACATTTTATTCACAATCTTTATTGTAATAAACAAACTAATATTTTAATCTTAAAGAAACAAAGTCTTATTCTCTAAAAAAAATAATTTTCTACAAAATTCTAACAATTTTTTCCTTTACCATGGGTTTGGTAAAAATGTCCGCCAAATTATTTTTGGTACCTATATATTTAATTTGGAAAACCTTGTCGTATATCAAATTCCTTAGAAAATGATAACGAACATCGATATGTTTTGTTCTATAATTTTCTACCGGTGACTTTGAAAAACTTATAGCAGCTTGATTATCACAAAACATTACATTTTCACTTAATTCCAAATTTAAAATTTTATTATCAATTACATTCTTTAGCCAAATGAATTCCTTAGCTGCTTCTGTTAAACTAACATACTCAGCTTCCATGGTCGACAGACTAACGGATTTTTGCTTGAAAATTCGCGATGAAATTGGATTTTCGTCTATAAAAGTTATGAACCCTCCCATCGACACTCGATCATCCCTATTTGTAGCAAAATCTGAGTCTGAATAACATCTTAGTTTTAATGATTTAACTTTTGAAAGTTCTAATTTATATTCTTGAAATACCTCGTCAAATGACTCACCTCGTAATTGTGTATTACCTCGCGCAACTAAGCGGGCCTTGTATCTAACAATTTTATTATTTTCATCATATTTAATGGTATAAACCCAACGGTTTTCTAAAATTTTTATATTATCCGGATGATCAACTAAATCCCAAACTTTACGTTCCTTCATTACGTTAATTTCTCTATCCATTGCATCATGCCATTTAGATGCGTCTCTGGATCTTATTGCCTGTTTGTAACAGTTAGGAATAGTTACTTCAACCATAAGAGCTTGTTGCTCTGACAAATCTGAAAATCCCTGGGATTCGGTATTATCTTTTCTAAAATTAAATAAACTAGGATCATACTCAATATTACGCCTCTTACAGTATCTCTCTATTTCGTTAAAAGATTTCAATCGGGTTGCTTCCCTTCTATACTATAATATACGTTAGATCCAGTTACTTTCCTACCTATATTTCGAATCCACTTAACCTCTGTACATGGGATCAAGCTATGATTATCGGAAGATACATCTGGTTTTTCAGATGTTGAGGGCGTTTCCGTACTTGTCTTTGAAACTAAACGACTCGTTAATGAATCTTTACTCTATCAAAATCATCCTCATCATCATAATCAGGAAGGTTTAAATTATATCCAAGGTTACTATTAACTTTTGTCTAAAATTAATTCCCCTCTTATTTTCATCGAATCTTACATTAATAGTCTCGACTAATTTATTTTCATCTATCAACCATATTCTATAACCCTTAGTACTTTGTGCGTATCCCATCATAATTCCCATTTTCGCACGCATATCGAATTTTTTTTTTCTAATTTGTTTTGGCACACCAGCGTATGCCAAACATCCAAAAGGTTTTAGATGCAATACCGATGGTTTTCTACCTGAATATTTTTCGAAAGGCGTTTTGTTACTGTCTTTGTGACAAATTCGATTCCACGCATAAGTGAAACAAAGTAATGCTTCTCCCCAAAACTTATGAGGAACTTCACTAGACTTAAGCAATGTTTTGATGCCATCTAGAGCAGTTAAATTGAATCTCTCCGCGACCCCATTCATTTCTGGCGTATATGAATTTGTTACCTCGTGCTTTATTCCCAGTTCTGTCAAGAAATTATCCATATCCTTATTACAAAATTCTAGTCCGCCATCAGTTCTAACTGCTATTACCTTTTACTTAGAAAACGTTCTGCTCGTTTCTGAAATCTTATAAACGTATGAAATACGTCAGATTTATTTCGGATGGGAAATACAGTCACCTTTCTTGAATAATCGTCAATTATACTCAAGAAATATTTATTACCGCCTTGGCTTTCAGTTGGCATTGGACCACAGAGGTCCATATGCAACAATTCCAATGGACGTTTTGATCTTACGGCCCCCGTCTTTTGAATGAAACTCTCTTGGACTTTGCTAATTTACACGGTATACAATGAGTCTTACCATTATCAGTTAAGCGTGGGAGACCTTTTACACTATCATTTTTACTAGTTTTTACCAAGTAATCGTTATTAACATGACAAAAGCGTTGATGCCATATTTCTATTGATCCGTTTTTGTTTTAGCGGTTACATCACTAAAAAACTAATTTCTTTACTCTTTGGTATAATATAATGATCCGGCTTAAAAAAATACAAATTTTCATGGCGTGTCGCCGAGAACAATTTTATCCAGTGTTTATTAAAAACATTAATTTTACCTTTAGTACCCACAAAATGCGCACCTTTACTTTCTAATCTGGAACCGGATAATAAATTTCTCCTTAACTTAGGATTAAATAATACATCAGTCAAAGTTATTTCATGAAAACTCCCCTTATATTTTACCCGAAATCTAAGTGTACCGATTCCTTCTACGGGACAACTTTTATCCTCCGTTGCTAACGACATTTTTCATGTTAGTTATCGGTTTAAGATCTAAAAATAAACTCTTGTCATTACAAAAATGACTTGTGGCAGCAGTATCTATTACCCAAACACCTTTATCAGAGTTTTCCTCAAATAAGATACAACTAGTTACAGTGGTTTATCTAGTTCTAAAGACTACATTCAGCTTCACAAAATCTTAAATTTATATTAAACTCTGTGTTAAAAGTTTCATTTACAGTTGAAGGAGATTTTTGTAGAGACTTTTTCTCTTTACAGTTTACTTTAAGATGTCCGTACTTATTACATACATAACACGGACCTATAGTCTTAATAGATTGTTTAACATTTTTAATAGTTTTACAGTTAAATACCTTACCACTTTTCTTTTGGTAATCATTATTGTCATTTGGATCTCCATGAGCTGCAGCCGTAGCACCAGGTAACGTCTTTGACTTCTTCAAAGTGAAACTGCTCAAGTAAGCATTCTCCGCTTTCTCCAAATCTTGTTTCATCAACTGAAGACGATTGGCTTCTAATATCAGCTCTGCTTCAATTTTGACAACTCTGAAGTCCTCTTCTTTCCATCTGTAGATTTGTTGCACGGTAGACTGGAATTCCTGAGGGAAGCCACCTTATTAATTGAAATCCTATGTACAGGTCGTCAATTTATGACCCGCTTCTTGTAGTCTGGTTGCCGCTGTCTTTACACGAGATATAAAGATTCCAACATCTTCCCCTGGTTGGTATTTTGTTCCAAAAAATTGATCTAATAGTTGAATTACCCTTGCTCTTGTGACTGGTTCGAAGTGATCTTTTAATATCTTCCATGCCGCTACTCCGTCAGTTGTTTCCGTTATCAGATTTTTCAAATCTGAACTGATGTTAGTATAGATCAACGTATAACATCTATCCTTACGAAGTTGTAGATCTAATTTTCCTTGTATGTTGCCTCTTCATCAGGTTGCTCTGGCTTGGTCTGTATTATAAACTGCCAGCAACCATAATGCATTAAGAGTACTTGCATATCATGCTTCCACGTGTTCCAGTTATTTGGAGTTAACACTGATATCTGGTTGTTAAACTCCATACCTGTTACTCGATTTAGCGTACTAGAAACAGAGTTCATAAAAAAAAGTTCTAGACTGGAACAGTATTTAAATAGACAAAGTTCATGGCCTGGTTCAACTGCTTAGCCTGCCTCGACACAGTACATGGACTGGGCCCATAACCAAATTTGTTACACTTATTGGTAAGCTAATTTAAATTTTGCAAAGCTAGCAGTGAAATTTATGTGTCGAGGAGGCATGAAGACGAAAAACAGTTTCTTAAAATTGGCCTTTAATAATCAATCATAAAGTCACTACGCTCGTTACTGGAGCGATAAAATCAATAAGTCCAAAAAGCAACATTACCAGTGACATCCGATTCGAACCGTCTTCTAATATTGAAAAATTAATTTCTAATCTAAAATGGTGATGCAACCTGCAGTTGCATTGCCAACCAGTTGTTCTCTCACTCTAAGAGTTAAACCACTCACATACTTCTTATATTTCCGTTTCTCCTTCCTTTTTTTAAAACTAACATGAGCCGAGTTTAAATACTAGCTCGATTTGCATGGCAGTTGCTGCCAACCTCAAATCACGAAACTCAAAAAGATCGGGTTCGAATCGGTGTGCTTACTTTCATTGAGATCATGGAACGGGATTGGAAAAACAACACAAGGAGATCATAAAAATTTGGATCCGATTTTTTTAAATGTCTAACAAATTTAAAGGCGAAATTCTTTTAAATATTCTAGGTGAAAGAGTTAATAATTTACTAGTTCATGTTTCCGAAGAAGAATAAAATAATTATAGAAAACTTAAAGATGTAGTATTAAAAAGAATTTTCCCCACACCGCAAGAATGCTATAATAGATTTCAGCGCAAAAAATAAGTTCAGAGAGTTATGTACAATTTGCATCACGATTATGCGCGACATTTACAGCTGCGCAATGTGAATGATTTTAAATCATTGTGTGAGTTAATTGTATCGGATAAAATAATGAGCACGCTCGATAGAGAATTAATGGTTCACATGAGCATAAAACAGGGAGAGAAATATTTTAAACCACATGAGTTAGGGCGTGAGTGCGATATATATTTGTCATCGAAAGGAAAAATTAAAAATGAGATATTTTCTGAGTTCTTTTGGGAAAATGCCAAGCGTTTTAGCTATAATAAACAAAACAAATTTAATGCTAAAATACCACGAGATGCATCGAATGTATTTTTATCCGAGTTAAAAAATGATAAATGTGTATTGTGTAAAAATAATGAAGTTCACGCTTTACAATTTTGTCCACAATTTAAAATGTTTTCGGTAAACGAAAGAGTAGAATTTGTTAAAAATAATAGACTTTGCTTTAAATTTTTTTCACCTCAATGCAGCGTTAGAAGATGTCGATCAAAAAATTGTTTCTGCTCTAAACCGCATAATAAATTATTACATTATCCCAGAGAAATGAAAAATAATTCTTTCTTTTCCCTGGAGACGACGACAGAGGTTAACCGGGATGAATCACAATTCGCCTTGAGTGTAAATACTGAATATTTCGTTCTGAAAGTAGACAAAACACAAATCGTGGCAACGGCATGTTTTAAAAACAGATGCTTTTTGAGTACTGCTTTAATTCTTGTGAAAGATAAATATTCAGAATGGCAGACATTTAGGGCCTTGTTAAACTCGGGATGTGAAACATGTCTAATTTCAAATAAGTGCGCGAATAAATTGCAACTTAAGACCGAAAGAGTAAATACATTAATCTCGTGTTTAAATGATGTCTCTATAGTTGTCAACGGGTGTGTTAAAGTGGCAATTTCTAATCAAAATGAATCTTTAGAAAGGGAGTTGGATATGCTCGTAGCAAAAAAAATCACTGATTTTATTCCGCAGAAAATGTTAGAGATAAATTCTGATTTTTCTAATTTTGTGGAATTAGCGGATTCTAATTTTAATGTTACCGGCAAAATTGATTTATTATTAGATGCAAATATATTTTATGAGTTATTGAAACCGGAAAGAATTAAAATAAAAGATTCTCAATTACTGTTAGTCAACAGCGTATTTGGTTATATAGTAACGAGTAATTTAGATTCAATAAATGAAACTAAGGTTCACTGCGGTTTGATTCATGATGAGGACTTAAATAAAACTTTAGAAAAATTTTGGAAAGTAGAGGAGGTAGCGGAACCAGTAGTTAAAAATAAAGAAAGGCTAATTTGTGAGGAACATTACGCGAATACTCATTTTAGAACTAAAGAAGGTAACTATGTAGTATCTATGCCCTTAAAAAAGGAACCCTCGTGTTTGAGTAATTCGAAAGATATAGCCCTCAAACGACTTGAATAGCTGTGGAATCGCTTAGCTAGAGAGAAAAATTAAGATATTATGAACGATTGGGTCACATGAAGGAAGTGACTAACGAAACTGAACCCGAAATCACATATTACGCTACCCATCATGGAATTTATCGTCCAGAAAATTCCACAACAAAACTTAGAGTTGTCTTTAACTGCTCTTCGTTAACTGATAATGGAATATCTTTAAATGGCATTCAATATAATAGAGGAGTGATACAAGATGACTTATATGCGCAAATGCTCAGGTTCAGAACTTACACGTATGCATTTACAGCAGACATTAAAATGATGTATCGAACTATATTAATTAACCCTAAACAGCGTAATATTCAGAGAATCGTTTGGTGTGAAAGTGAACATGAATCACCCAAAATTTACGAACTTTCGACTGTTACCTATGGTACTGTAAGTGCTACCTACTTAGCACAGAGAACTTTAACCCAGTTGTTGATGGACGAAGAGGCTAAATTCCCTATAGCAGCTTCCGTTTTACGGAACAACTTATATATGGACGATGACCTTTGTGGTGCAGCAACGTTAGAGGAGGCAATTGTTCTCGGACAACAATTAAAATGAATTTTGAAAAGTGCTGGAATGGAGTTGCATAAACTTTGCGCCAATCACGAGAAATTGTCACCAGATCCCGAACAGAATTACAATTGTGCAACTTTAACAGAGACGAAACGTTAGGAGTGTCGTTGAAGCCGAACAAAGATTGCTTTTTGATTAAAGTGAAAGTCTGTTTGGACACTTTTTATACTAAAAGAGACGTCTTGTCTACTATTGCCAAAATCTCTGATCCTGTTGGACTGATGGCACCAGTAATTTCCAAAGCAAAGGTTTTCCTCCAGCATTTGTGGAGAAGCAAATTAGAATGGAATGACCTTCTGCCAGCTGAAGAATATCGAGAATGGCATCAATTCCTAGTATCCTTTGAGAATATCAACAATATAGAGATAGCAAGGCGTATTCTTGTCGCTTTTCCAGAAGTTATTGAGATCCATGGCTTTTTGCTGATGCCTCAGAGCGGTGCTACGGTGCAGCAGTTTACTGCAAATCTAAAAATTTGAAGAGCGAAACTTTAGTTCGGTTAATCACAAGCAAATCGAGAGTAGCGCCTATTAAAAGCCTGACAATTCCCGGACTTGAATTGGTTATGGAGACACGTACCATCTGATCAAAATCCCGCAGACTTAGTCTCCCAAGGAGTCGATCCTGATAAACTTTTGCAACAAAACTTATGGTTTAATGGACCAACATTTCTTTCAGGTGATGACTATCCCAATCAAACTATAAACTGCAGAAAGAAACTAGATGAATATAATTCAGAACTGAAAACCTGTGTTAATGAACAAATTGAAAACTTTCAATCGGTTCTTAATACTCATGTTAATGATTTTTTAAACGACCTTCTTAATCTAAGCAATGATTACATAACTATTTTACGTGTATTAAGTTTTATTTTCAGGTTTGTGGAAAATTTAAAAGGAATAAATAGAGTGGGTGGTCCACTCACAACAGAAAAATTTGAGAAAACTGAAACATTTCTGGTAAAAAAAGTGCAAGAGCAAGAATTTTCCAGTGACATTAACCATCTTAAAAGTAAGGAAAGTGTTCCACCAAACATTAAGTTAAAGTCATTGAATTCCTTTTTAGATGACAATGGTGTCTTAAGAGTAGGAGGACGATTGTGTAATTTAGAGTTACGTTTTAATAAAAAGCACCAAATAATTTTACCAAAAAATAATAAATTAACAATAATAGAATATTTTCATAAGAAATATTTAGATGTGGAAACTGTATCTTTACTTAATCATATCCGGGAAAAATTTTGGCTGTTTAAATGGTAGGTCAATGTGCAGAAAAATTGTATATAAATGTATTGTATGTTTTAAAGCGAAACCAATTGTGTCAACTCAAATTATGGGTAATTTGCCAAAAGAGAGACTTATTACTGATTATCCATCTAATTGTTCAGGAGTAGATTTCTCTGGTCCTTTTTTCATTAAAAATAAGGGACAACGTAAAGGAAATTTGTTTAAAGTGTATATTTGTATTTTTGTGTGTTTTGTGTTTAAAGCAGAACATATTGAGTTAGTATCAGATTTAACATCCCAAGCATTCATTGCCGCGTTGAAAAGGTTCATGGCTCGAAAAGGCAAATGTGCAAAACTGTTTTTGGACAATGGTAAAAATTTCGTCGGAGCTAGCAATGAAATTAAAAAACTCCTTGAAATAGTTAGAAACCCAGACGAAAAATTAGCTAATTACTTAGCAGCAGAAGGATTAGAGTGGAAATTTATTCCCGCGAGGTCGTCCAATTTTGGAGGTCTTTGGGAAGCGGCCATAAAATCATGTAAATATCACTTAAAAAGAATTGTGAATGGAATTAATTTAACGTACGAGGAACTACTTACGGTCACTGTACAAATTGAGGAAATTTTAAATTCTCGACCGCTTTGCCCCCTATCAAACAATGATGATTATTTCCAAGTGCTTACACCAGTCCACTTTTTAATCAATAGGTCTTTAAATTCGCTAGAAGAGCCTAATTTGACAAAAAGTAAAGAGAGTAATCTCAAAAGGTGGCAAAAAATAACTAAGATAGTTCAATTAATGTGGAAATTTTGGACTCGTAATTACTTGAATCAATTACAACAGAGGGGGAAATGGATGTTTGAAAAAAACAACGTTAAAATTGGAGACTTGGTTTTAATAATTGAAGAAAATTTACCTACCTATAAATGGGCATTAGGTAGATTCGTAGAATTGTATTATGGCGAAGATAACAAAGTTCGTGTTGTTAAAATTAAAACTCAATATAGTACATGTTAAAGAGCCATATCAAAAATTTGTGTTTTACCAATGGAAGATCCTTAAGTATATAATTTGAAATTTTCATTTAGTGTATCATTGGTGGTGTGTAAATTTGGCTCATTGTTAGTAAAGTGATTTGTATTTGTATAAAAAAAATATTGTTATTTGAGAAATCTTGCATTTATATAATGATTTATGTAATTATATTTCTTGAGAATTGTCAAGTGCTGAATGTGTAAAGTGTTTTAGATGTAACATATATGAATGTTAATTTAGTAACAATGATTGCATGGTTAAACCAGTGCAATGTGAGGCGGTATGTTAGCTCTGTTAATGAACAGCGCCCTCTAGATGCTTGTAAAATAAACTGCAGTATGTGTCTAACTATAACTCCGAGAAGTAGTGTACGGAGTAGAGAAATTAAAGGATCACAGTCCACTACTAGTGTTGTTTATTGTGTTGAGCCAAAACACAGACAAAATATTATTATAATAGAACCATTTTTCACAAAAGGCGAACATTTGGAAAAAAGATAATTCTAAGTTAATTTTTTGCCAAAATATTATATTTAAATAAATTTTTTAAAACAATTTTATGCATGTATTCTAATCTGAGTGACACTAAATATCATGAAAATTATCCATTTATGCGCTTTTTTAAAATCACGGTTCCGAACGTTGTCGGATTCCTTAAGCGTTTTCGCCTTAAACGTATTTCACTGTAACTATATTAATTATACATGTAAGAAAAATCCCATGATTAAAGTTGCTATGAAAATATAAATCACCTTTATTTTTACTCTTATTTATTAAACGACACCAATGCTGACACGCAGTATATTACATTATATCAAGATAACATGCTAGAAAACTCTTATAAAATAAATAGACTCCTCTTACATGCTGCTAACTACCGTGTCAGCACTTAATTGCCGAAGTATCTTCCATCCTGAAGTTACAGCGATACTTTTTTTTCTTTTTTCCTTAAAGCATTAGTGTCCATAAGATAAACACGGAATTGTAGCGAAGCAATGTCTGTTGTTAGCCGTAGGGAGTTGTATCGAATGAAGACAAAAATAGCGAGCGGTGAGAAAAGTGAGTAACGGCGGTTTTTTCCCCTTTTTTAGCGTAGTATATATCCCTAAAGACACATTTCCTAAGGTCTTTTCTCAGGGGATGAATGAATCATGTATTTAGGATTGTTGCTAAAATGACAGAGATTATTTGTTTATATGAATTCGTTTATGTAATAAATTGTAGGCTTTTATTTATGAATAACATTTATATTTTATTTAAAAAAAAACTCACAGGCTTACAAAGAAGTTTTTTTATTATTATGCAAATTTATCTTCATTCTTAGGGTTATCAAGCTACAGATAAATGCATAACAAAGCTTTTTTCTTTCATTTGATAGATTCAGAATCGAAATTTATAAGGAGATATTTTTTTATATACAATTTAATTTTGTATGCAGAATATAATATTTTTATCAATTTTGCCGGGATTTTAGTAAAATAGAGTTTTTTATAAGTATAATATATATATACCTTCTATAATGAAGATTAAAATTAATTTCGATTATTTTAAGAAATATGTGTTCAATATAAAATGAAATTTTATGATAACGATGAATTTACAAATGGTAATTTTAATGAAAGTTCTTAAAATATTCCTTAGCTAATTAAAATTTATAAGAATTGTTTTAGCTTGATGTTTAAACGTTGTAAACTTAACAAAATGTTCATAATATTCTAAAATGTGTTACTCAAAATTACATGGTAATAATTACTTTTTTTAAAATTAACCTTAAAATTATGCGAAATATATGTAAGATAATGATTTATGAAAATGGTTTGCAAGAGCCAATTTATTAATCACTAATTTAGCAAAATATTTCACAAAATCTTGAAATTGCTTCAAAGTTGTATTAATTAAAAAGTAAAACTAATAAACTTCATTAGTTGAGATAAACCATTTCCTTTAAATTTCAAAGTAATGTTAAAGTTACTTTGTAATTGGTTTTTGTTTCTTTATTAATATTAAGTAAATGCAAAACATAATAATGTCATGTGTGTGTGTTCAATTATCTCACTGAACTTATTCAACCATTAACTTCTCATTTCTTCAATATTCATTTGTATCAATATATTTATATGTTTAAGAAGATAATATTTATCATGTTTTTAATCCTTTTTCAATTCCTGCTATTTGTGCACACTCTCCCTATATATATTTATTTAAATATATATATCTTGTTCAAATTTTCATCGTTATTATAACTCTTTTTATTCATCCACTCAAGTTCAAATACAAATTTTTAAACTAGTAGTGGATGATGCTTCATGTTTTTGATACAGTTAGTTCAAATATTAATTCATTCATTAAATTAAAAAATAAATAAATAATAATAAACAAAAATAATAGACCAACAGAATATATAGAAAAGAAAATAGCTTATTGTGTACCAGTAGCACAATGGATAATGCGTTGGAATTCTGTTCTAAAGGTCGTAGATTCGAACCCCCCTGGGATGACCTGGTTCTGAAATCAGATTTCTTTTTTCTTTTCTTACTATATTATTTTATCAGAATAATTTAATTTAATTAATGAATAAATAGTTACAAACAAACAAAAATTGTCCAACACGATATATAGAAAGGAAAATGAAAAATTGCAGTGAAAATCGCTTTTTATTTTGCCATTTAATATTGTGATTCTGTCATATGTATATACATATTTATATTAATTGAAATTATTTAATAAAAAGTAACTAAAATAAAAGTTTTCTTTGTTGACCTAAATAGGAATTGATTTAATTTTTTTTATATATTACTTGCTGTATTGAATTTTATAAATGAATTTTCAAAAAATATTGATAACCAATGTAATACAGAATTTTCATGCTTTATTAAGTAAAAAGCTACACACGGCTTTTTAAAAAATAAAAAAATGCAAGGTTCTGTGCCTTTTTTTTAATCTACTTGAGATTCTAGATAATAATGTTTGTTATATATTTGGACACATTTTTTGGAAATTTTTATTACTTTTTGTGTTAATATTTTTTCACATTAGAATTTAAATTTCAGTTGTTCTTTAAAATTTAAAAATATTTTTTTTTTGTAAAAAAAAGTAAACATATATTTTTAATGGAAATAAAGGATTTAATCCCCATTTTAGAATTGGATCTCCGATAAAGATATAAATAGACTTCACGTTGTAATTTTTTTTTTCTCAAATAAGTTACTTAAAATCATATTTCAACCTTGAGAACTTAAAAAAAATAATCAGCATTATTCAAAATACATTGTATATTTTTACTATGCATTAATAAACTTAACTGTAAAATATTGCTGCTTGTGAGATATATCTGAATATCAAAGAATATTTATTTTTTTTAAATAGCTCATTTTAAAAAGATGTAAACAAATCAATGTAGTAGAAACCAGGAGATATAGAAATATATTAAGTTCCTTGACACAAAAATTACATGCGAAAAAATAATCTTATTTGAATTACTTATTTTACGATTTCATGTCTTGAAATTATTTATTTATAATTTACATATCATAAGCAATTTTCATTGATAATAGTAGATAACTCAAATGTTTCGTTTGTGTAATATGATATTTTTTTAAACAAATAAAACATTTTTTTCTTAATGCGCACGAATATATTAGTTTTCTGATTAAACTGTTATACGAGTATATATGCCGATGTTTAATGTTTTACTTTTAAATTATTAGTGATAAATAAATAATTTTTTACACCGTGAAAAAAACAATGAGAATTGTTTAAAATTTGTAATGTAAATCATCTTATGCATACTACTGAAACGATATCGTTAAATTTTGATCAATGCAAGTATTTCCTTTTATGATGTACTTATAATTTTTTAAACGAGCCTTTATGAAGGAACTTTGAAAATTCAATACTTTAACTATAACCGATGGCTATTTCCTCACTTATGTTCTTGGCAGCTGCCACAACCATCAGGCTAAAGTTCATAGGGCTGTGGTGAGACTAGGAGTTGAGTTTGGATTTCAGAGTTGCTTCATTAAACAGAACACGGCAAGTTCTTCTATATTCTCATTTACCACCTCGATGGACAATTATTCGCAGAACACCGAGTATATGCCCAACTAATGTCTCCTCCACCAGCTTAGGATCCATTGGATTATTTTTAATGATAAATCTTTGTTCTTTTTTACAAAAGAAATTGATCAGCTTGAGAAAAATTTGAAACTTCGCAAGATAACTCCCCAAAATAGAATGTGTAAAACCTTTTTTTAGCAGGTTAATTATTTTTTCTCGGTGTATTCAATAAAATACCTAATATGCCGAAATTAGAAGCAAGAATGTTCTAACATAGCTGAACAAATGTTGCCCTTGAAGAAATATGTAATATTTAAAAGAAAGTTGATTGGACTGAGTAAAGGAAGTATACACTAGTCTAATAAAATAGAAAACAATGCAAACAAGATAGCAGTAAAATATGTTGATGTTTTAAAAATGAAGCTTGTTGGGTTTAGTTATTAGTATTGAATTCAGAAATAAAAAAGGTAAAAAAAAAAAAAAAAAAACGTTTAACTCACCTAAAATGCTGAAACTATGAGGTCTGAGTGTTTTTACAAAACTTTCAACGTAGGTTTTCAATTTATTTTTTGTTAGAAAAAAAATCATGAGCAGATAAAAAGAAAAAAATGTCTATTTTATTTTATTTATTTATTTGCTTTTGGATGCAACTGTCTCATTTTCATTCAGTTAGAATAGAGTTTTGATGTTACACTTTTAAAAAATACTGAATTTGCAGCAAATATTCCACGAAAAAACAGAAGTCAGTTTATGTTCAGTATTAAATTTTAACTATCAGTGTGTGTACCAAGTGTACATGAAAAATTTAACGCAATAATATATTACGAGGATTTTTAAAAATATCTGGAGAAATAAATAACACTAATCCTAATACTTAAAAAAGTAACTTAAAATATTTATTAGTTAAAAACAACATATACGAAATTTAATATTTATATTGATAATTTGTACGGTTCATAATTAATGCCGTATTGCATAATTAGCGCGCTAAAGTACATTATTATTATTGCAGTCAACGCATTATTATTATATTGGAAGAGGACGATGAAAATTGGGTCGCCATTATTGAAAGTTTGATAACCACTGCATCACGTTGACTCGACAGCTTTTCACTTTCTAGAGATCGTTACTGCAATGAATTTATTTTCCCACTCATGCTTCTGTTCCAAGGTACCAATGGTCAGGATTTTACTTGTGTGAAATCAATTCCCATTCACAGGGTTCCTCCACTTTTAAAGAACTTCAAGAAAGTGAGAATATCTGGGGAATGGATTAGTCAGGGAACTCCCCCAATTTTAATCCCATTGAACATGTGGGGATTCTTCGGGATGCCTGGCAACAAGATTGTATTTTCTGGAGAACACCAGAAAGTTGGAATAGATGCTCTTTGAAGAGTGGCAATTCTTACCTTAAGAGCTGCTAAATAATTTGGTACTGAGTTTGAAGAAACGCCCCTCCATCTATCCCCTCTCAAAGGAATTCTCATTGATCTTCAGTCAGTGTTAAGAACAGTTGACTCCTTTCGCCGTCCAGAGATGGCGCCACGAACGAAACTTTTCTTCATTCTAGAAGTTTTGTGATTGGCGAGAAAATGTGATTCTGTTCGTATTCGTGTGTGATGGAAGCATCGGTTTTTTTTTTTTTTTTTTTTTTTGTGATTGTGTTGTGCAATGTTTTCCTACATGCAATGGTGCGCGTGTTTTTTTTTTTTTTTTTGTAAAATATAGACTGGAAAAGTTCTTTGCGTGTTTCTCAATGACTCATATCATTGCATATATTTTCCTCAAGCTTGTATAGGAAATGTACTTAGGTGTCCCAGCATGGAAGAAAGATCGTGGTAAGTCGAAATACATTCACCATCCAATTAACATGATTGATTCTAATTCTATTCCTAGAGTCTAATTATAAATCGATTATTTTTCTTATTCATAAGAGTCAGTCTTACATCTTTCAACCTAAGCATAAGTGGTTAGCTCGCGAGAGATAGTCAAAAATCTTATTTCTATATTCTGAACAGATGGTATCATGCATAGTAAGGGAACATCATATCCCTTACTACGAAGCTTTGGTTTATTGTTTTCTGCCATTAATAAAATAAAGTTTCTTTTTTTGTCCATTGTGCTTTTATTAACCTCTAAGTGCTACGTTGTGTCTCTTTGGCCCATAGTAAAGGAGATTATTATTAAACCAATATACAAATGTATAACGTAAGAAACGAGAAATATTTATTCATAATTTTAAAATTTGCCTTAGAATATATCTCTATACATATGCCAAAAGTTTTCAAGTGTTTTGAGTTGGATTAGACCGAAGAAAAATTAATCGATCAAAAGTAAGAGTCGTTCGTTAAAATCACATTCCACGCATTTTAATGTCAAAATTTTTTAATTCAGAGCTTCTACGCATATTATAAGTCACAAATTTTGACAAAAGATTTACTTCATTAAGCAAATCGAATTTTTCTGTTTTTATAAAGAAACTAGTTATTTCTCCACATTGCTATTAAATGGAATGTTTTGATTAATCTAATTACAGTGCACTCAGGTAATCTTTTTAACATGCATGTTATTAAATGTGAAAATAATTCATAAAAATGTACCAACCTAAGCTTATATAATAAAGAAACTTTCAACTAAATTTATATTCTCTTGTCATATCATCTGATCATTAATGCAGTTCTAAAAGTCACATTTTTCAATTTTTTCTACAGAATTCCAAAACACATTTAACAGAATGGAAAGAATTATGCTTTGTTTTAAATTATGCATAAGGAATTTAATTTTAAGAGCATGGCCCTCATTTAAATTTTTATTTGTTCACTTATTTTTCATTTTCAAAAATTTCAATTTTACTCTCTTTTATTTCTTAGAAAACTGAGGAATATTTTAAAACGTGTTATTTTTTACGTATGAGACTAATTGAAAAGCATTCATTTGCTTCAAAATAAATTGACAAATCATAAAACATTTCTTTGCTCCTTTTCAATTCTTCAGATTTATTTAATCTTCTTAACCAAAGGAAATAATAGAAGACAATTAAGATTTTTAAGAAAAGTACATTTGAATATTTATTGTGTAATAATGTAGATATGTCCGTTAAACATAAAATATTTTAATCCAGCAGTATTATTGCATTTACAACAAAGAACAAGTACTATAAAAAATTTTCTAAAGTCAATTCTTACTTCGGTCAACAAAGAAAATTTTATTTTAGTTACTTTTTATTAGATAATAATTACAATTAGTGTAATATATATATACATATGACATAATCACAATATAAAGTGGCAAAACACCTTTTAAATTAACATTAAAACTTTTTAACCACATTTAATTTGTAATAATTTTTTTATAAAAATGAATATATTTGGTGAGAGTTTATCTTAAAAGTAGTGTAAAAAGGAATACTGACGTTTAACTAGGAAATTATTATTAAGGTTAAGTTAAATCTTCACAAGTTAAACAAAAGCTGTTTTATCAAATGGTACTGTCATCTATGTTACTCTTATTGGTAAACTAATTTAAATTTTGCAAAGCTAGCAGTGAAATTTATGTGTCGAGGAGGCATGAAGACGAAAAACAGTTTCTTAAAATTGGCCTTTAATAATCAATCATAAAGTCACTTTGCTCGTTACTGGAGCGATAAAAAAAACAATAAGTTCAAAAATCAACATTACCAGAGACATCCGATTCGAACCGTCTTCTAATATTGTAAAATGAATTTCTAATCTAACATGGTGATGCAACCTGCAGTTGCATTGCCAACCAGCCGTTCTCTCCCTCTAAGAGTTAAACCACTCACACACTTCTTATATTTCCGTTTCTCCTTCCTTTTCGAAAAACTAACATGAGCCGAGTTTAAATACTCGCTCGATTTGCATGGCAGTTGCTGCCAACCACAAATCACGAAACTCAAAAAGATCGGGTTCGAATCGGTGTGCCTACTTTCATTGAGATCATGGAACGGGATTGGAAAAAAAACAACACAAGGAGATCATAAAAATTTGGATCCAACTTTTTTAAATGTCTAACAATCGGCCCCCTTTTTCCAATCTCGCACCATTATCTCTTACAAATCAGTAAATTAATTTTAATCTATAATCACATGTTATACAATTTAACACAAAAAAAATACATTTTATTCACAATCTTTATTGTAATAAACAAACTAATATTTTAATCTTAAAGAAACAAAGTCTTATTCTCTAAACAGAAATAATTTTCTACAAAATTCTAACAATTTTTCCTTTACCATGGGTTTGGTAAAAATGTCCGCCAAATTATTTTTGGTACCTATATATTTAATTTGGAAAACCTTGTCGTATATCAAATTCCTTAGAAAATGATAACGAACATCGATATGTTTTGTTCTATAATTTTCTACCAGTGACTTTGAAAAACTTATAGCAGCTTGATTATCACAAAACATTACATTTTCACTTAATTCCAAATTTAAAATTTTATTATCAATTACATTCTTTAGCCAAATGAATTCCTTAGCTGCTTCTGTTAAACTAACATACTCAGCTTCCATGGTCGACAGACTAACGGATTTTTGCTTGAAAGTTCGCCATGAAATTGGAGTTTCGTCTATAAAAGTTATGAACCCTCCCATTGACACTCGATCATCCCTATTTGTAGCAAAATCCGAGTCTGAATAACATCTTAGTTTTAATGATTTACAATAGTAAAGTTAATAACTGAACTAAATACCTTGTCAAATGACTCGCCTCGTAATTGTTTGTTACCTCGCGCAACTAAGCGGGCCTTGTATCTAACAATTTTATTATTTTCATCATATTTAATGGTATAAACCCAACGGTTTTCTAAAATTTTTATATTATCCGGATGATCAACTAAATCCCAAACTTTACGTTCCATCATTACGTTAATTTCTTTATCCATTGCATCATGCCATTTAGATGCGTCTCTGGATCTTATCGCCTGTTTGTAACAATTAGGAATAGTTACTTCAACCATAAGAGCTTCTTGTTGCTCTGACAAATCTGAAAATCCCTGGGATTCGGTATTATCTTTTCTAAAATTAAATAAACTAGGATCATACTCAATATTATGCCTCTTACAGTATCTCTCTATTTCGTTAAAAGATTTCAAACGGGTTGCTTCCCCTTCTATACTATAATATACGTTAGATCCAGTTACTTTCCTACCTATATTTCGAATCCACTTAACCTCTGTACATGGGATCAAGCTATGATTATCGGAAGATACATCTGGTTTTTCAGATGTTGAGGGCGTTTCCGTACTTGTCTTTGAAACTAAACGACTCGTTAATGAGAATCTTTTACTCTATCAGAATCATCCTCATCATCATAATAATCAGGAAGGTTTAAATTATATCCAAGGTTACTATTAACTTTTTGTCTAAAATTAATTCCCCTCTTATCTTCATCGAATCTTACATTAATAGTCTCGACTAATTTATTTTCATCTATCAACCATATCCTATAACCCTTTGTACGTTGTGCGTATCCCATCATAATTCCCATTTTCGTACGTATATCGAATTTTTTTTTAATTTGTTTTGGCTCACCAGCATATGCCAAACATCCAAAAGGTTTTAGATGCAATACCGATGGTTTTCTACCTGAATATTTTTCGAAAGGCGTTTTGTTACTGTCTTTGTGACAAATTCGATTCCATGCATAAGTGAAACAAAGTAATGCGTCTCCCCAAAACTTATGGGGAACTTCACTAGACTTAAGCAATGTTTTGATGCCATCTAGAGCGGTTAAATTGAATCTCTCCGCGACCCCATTCATTTCTGGCGTATATGAATTTGTTACCCCATGCTTTATACCCAGTTCTGTCAAGAAATTATCCATATCCTTATTACAAAATTCTAGTCCGCCATCAGTTCTAACTGCTATTACCTTTTTACTTAGAAAACGTTCTGCTCGTTTCTGAAATCTTATAAACGTATGAAATACGTCAGATTTATTTCGGATGGGAAATACAGTCACCTTTCTTGAATAATCGTCAATTATACTCAAGAAATATTTATTACCGCCTTGGCTTTCAGTTGGCATTGGACCACAGAGGTCCATATGCAACAATTCCAATGGACGTTTTGATCTTACGGCCCCCGTCTTTTTGAATGAAACTCTCTTGGACTTTGCTAATTTACACGGTATACAATGAGTCTTACCATTATCAGTTAAGCGTGGGAGACCTTTTACACTATCATTTTTACTAGTTTTTACCAAATAATCGTTATTAACATGACAAAAGCGTTGATGCCATATTTCTATTGATCCGTTTTTTTGTTTTAGCGGTTACATCACTAAAAAAACTAATTTCTTTACGCTTTGGTATAATATAATGATCCGGCTTAAAAAAATACAAATTTTCATGGCGTGTCGCCGAGAACAATTTTATCCAGTCTTTATTAAAAACATTAATTTTACCTTTAGTACCTACAAAATGCGCACCTTTACTTTCTAATCTGGAACTGGATAACAAATTTCTCCTCAACTTAGGATTAAATAATACATCAGTCAAAGTTATTTCATGAAAACTCCCCTTATATTTTACCCGAAATCTAAGTATACCGATTCCTTCTACGGGACAACTTTTATCATCCGTTGCTAACGACATTTTCATGTTAGTTATCGGTTTAAGATCTAAAAATAAACTCTTGTCATTACAAAAATGACTCGTGGCAGCAGTATCTATTACCCAAAGACCTTTATCAAACTCTGTGTTAAAAGTTTCATTTACAGTTGAAGGAGATTTTGGTAGAGACTTTTTCTCTTTACAGTTTACTTTAAGATGCCCGTACTTATTACATACATAACACGGACCTATAGTCTTAATAGATTGTTTAACATTTTTAATAGTTTTACAGTTAAATACCTTACCACTTTTCTTTTGGTAATCATTCTTGCCATTTGGATCTCCATGAGCTGCAGCCGTAGCACCAGGTAACGTCTTCGACTTCTTCGAAGTGAAACTGCTCAAGTAAGCATTCTCCGCTTTCTCCAAATCTTGTTTCATCAACTGAAGATTATTAGCTTCTAATATCAGCTCTGCTTCAATTTTGACAACTCTGAAGTCCTCTTCTTTCCATCTGTAGATTTGTTGCACGGTAGACTGGAATTCCTGAGGAAGCCACCTTATTAATTGAAATCCTATGTACAGGTCGTCCAATTTATGACCCGCTTCTTGTAGTCTGGTTGCCGCTGTCTTTACACGAGATATGAAGATTCCAACATCTTCCCCTGGTTGGTATTTTGTTCCAAAAAATTGATCTAATAGTTGAATTACTCTTGCTTTTGTGACTGGTTCGAAGTGATATTTTAATATCTTCCATGCCGCTACTCCGTCAGTTGTTTCCGTTATCAGATTTTTCAAATCTGAACTGATGTTAGTATAGATCAACGTATAACATCTATCCTTACGAAGTTGTAGATCTAATTTTTCCTTGTATGTTGCCTCTTCATCAGGTTGCTCTGGCTTGGTCTGTATTATAAACTGCCAGCAACCATAATGCATTAAGAGTAATTGCATATCATGCTTCCACGTGTTCCAGTTGTTTTGAGTCAACACTGATATCTGGTTGTTAAACTCCATATCTGTTACTCGATTTAGCGTACTAGCAACAGAGTTCATAAAAAATAGTTCTAGACTGGAACAGTATTTAAATAGACAAAGTTCATGGCCTGGTTCAACTGCTTAGCCTGTCTCGACACAGTACATGGACTGGGCCCATAACCAAATTTGTTACTCTTATTGGTAAACTAATTTAAATTTTGCAAAGCTAGCAGTGAAATTTATGTGTCGAGGAGGCATGAAGACGAAAAACAGTTTCTTAAAATTGGCCTTTAATAATCAATCATAAAGTCACTTTGCTCGTTACTGGAGCGATAAAAAAAACAATAAGTTCAAAAATCAACATTACCAGAGACATCCGATTCGAACCGTCTTCTAATATTGTAAAATGAATTTCTAATCTAACATGGTGATGCAACCTGCAGTTGCATTGCCAACCAGCCGTTCTCTCCCTCTAAGAGTTAAACCACTCACACACTTCTTATATTTCCGTTTCTCCTTCCTTTTCGAAAAACTAAAATGAGCCGAGTTTAAATACTCGCTCGATTTGCATGGCAGTTGCTGCCAACCACAAATCACGAAACTCAAAAAGATCGGGTTCGAATCGGTGTGCCTACTTTCATTGAGATCATGGAACGGGATTGGAAAAAAAACAACACAAGGAGATCATAAAAATTTGGATCCAACTTTTTTAAATGTCTAACAATCTAGACGAATAATATCGACTGAAATATGTATATCTCTTAAACTATAATTAATAAATTAAAATTAATTAATGAATTATTATTTGTAATAACTGTATTTGACATCAAGTGTCATTTACTACAAGTTTAAAAAATTGTATTTGAACTTGAGTGGATGAATTAAAAGTCTTCTATTAACGATTGAAAATTTAAACAAGATATATAAATAAATATATCTAAGGATGTACGGTGAGTGTGAGCTAATAGTAGGAATTGAAAATATTTATTAAAATCTTTCAGCAAAGAGTAAATCCACTATAAAATGACTAAACCATGGAAAGAATACTGTATATATATATATATATATATATATATATATATATATATATATATATATATATATATATAAATATATATAACCTTGGAAGAATTTAGCAACATTATTTTTATCTATTCTTAATTGCTTTTCCCATTAGGAATAAACGTGTTTCTTATAGTTAAGTTCAGTATAGTGGTTAGTGGCGATGACTGCTGTTCCGTAGGCCCTGGGCTCGAATCCTGGAGTAGGCATGAATGTTTGTAAATGTCTCATGCCTTTGTGACATGGGGCTACTCTAACTAGCCCTTTGAGCTGCAACTCATCTCGTAAGGTTGGTGAAAGGAGAAAAGAGGTGATCTGCCCCTGACCACCACCCTCAGGGTGTTCTCCTTCTAAATTGGGGTAGAACTGAGCGAATTAGCATCGCCACCTGCATAGTGCTTAAAGCTATGGATAACGACAACGGTAAGAAATTAGCACTTTGCCACGATTATTTTTGTAAGCCCCGATATGACACCATCAGACGGAAGGCATCAGAAACAACAATATATATAATTATACATGGTATTAAAAATATGTATTTTACACCCTTAAAAGTAATTAAAAATAAAAAACGATAACATCCACTTATGGTTTTCTATATTTTGTAAAGAAAACAGTACAGTCTACTTTTTTTGCAAGTTTTTATTAGATGGTTTCATTGTGCTCACCATTAATCGTGCACAAAACAATTTGTAGATACGACACATTCAACCTTGCTCTATAAAGCTTTACAGAATCACGTGTCTAGATGGTCATCGTAATACGACTTATTGGTACATTAGTAAGGGCAACAATTTTTGGTTGTGACAATCGTGATAACATTTCGTAATCAATCTTTTATGCCATTCATAAATTGTGAACTTTGAAGTTGGAATGCGATTGTAGATGGTCCGAAATTCACGCAGTACCTGTGTAATATATTTATTTTAATAAACCTGGTTATACAATTTGAGCTTGTTCTTGTGATGAAGTCATTTTGAAACGAGAATGTTACAAAGCACATTGCCACGCAGAGCCATCTAATTCTCACTTTATTTAAAAAGACTGATATTTTATATTCATGGAACTTAAAAAAAAATCACAAGTGCTTATCATTGTTGTTTATTTAAATTTCTTTTTAAATAGTGTAAATAAGCATTTCAAACATCTTGTATAAAATTCAATACCGTTCAATATGTAGACTTTTAAAAAGAAAAGTCACATTTGAAGTATGTAATATATCTTAAAAAAAGGTTTATCTTTGTTTCAAATTCTTACTTTCTGCAGAATTTTGTTTCGACCGGTAAAATAGGAAATCCTCTACTCTGTAAAAACGAGTGTCTTTAAAAAATGTAAATGCACCATAGTTTAAAGCATTTCCGAAAATTAAATAAAATCTCTCTCATACACACATCACTAAAAGATATCAATTTTATTGCTTTTATAAATAAGCGAAACCGTATTAAGTAGAAAGCTTCTATCAAAAATGCTCATGAAGTCGGAAAAATCAAAGGGACTTAAACTTATGTAATATTTAGGCGTAATCCAAATAATTCTTATTTTAAGCATATTGTTGTTGTTTTTTTACAATTTCACTTTCAGTGTCTTAATGATATTTTGTAATTCAATCTACTTAAATCAGTGCTTCTCAAACTTTTAATACTGGTGCACCCTTTTTCAATCACAATTTTTATCGCCCCCCCCCATACATTAATAATGTACTGAATGCAATAATATATAATGTACTTTTTTGACCCTAGAGCTGCAATCTTTACTATAAACTGTGTACAAATTAATAACATAAGTATTAAATTTTGTATATGTTACTTTTAAGCAACAAAAAAAAAAAAATAAGTAATAGGATAATTATTATGTTATTTTTCCTTTCTCTAATTTTTAAATTGGAACATATTGCAAAATGCGGTGGCTGCTTAGACAACAAAATATAGATATCAGCTAAATATAGAAAAATGACTCAGAGGGCCAATTTCTAATGATAAGCATTGCTTTGAAAAACTTTGCTCTGCAAGACAAGCTCTTGGAAGTCGCTAATACCTATTAAACTTGTTCTTAATTTAGTATATTAATCAATTAATTATAAAATACTCTGTGCAGCACTGATACATTAAAAATATACCGACTGAAGTACCCGCTCTTTGCAGGAGTTTATTTATAAGAAAATAAAACATTATTGATATAATCGCTGAATTGTAAGGAGAGTAAAACCAAGTGCGCGACAATGTTTACAAAAATGTAAAATGATTTTTTTTAAATGATTGCTTAAATTATAATTAGTTTTAAGCGAACTGTAGTTTTAATGCTCACAGAATTAGCATTTAGAATTGATGTTGATAAATAAACAATAATATAAAATTCCGATGAAGAATAATTGTATTATTTTTAATATTTAAAGCGAAAAGACTTCAACATGTTTTATCCCTGGAGCAGGCACGCACTCGATACTAATGGTCGAGCGGGGCTATTGTGAGTCACCCTAATCCTTTTTTTATAATTATTTTTATAGTACACAATAAAAATTGTAATTCCAGTGAATAATTTAACTAAGAGAAAATATACTCACCTACTTTCAAGGACACAGAAAATATTTCGGAAAAAAAGTTATCACACCGGGAACTCAGTCAAAACAAGTACCTTAAGACTGTAAAAAAAACCTTTTTACCTCCCAAAAAAGAGGGAGATATGTGACAAATATATTTTAGTTCACGTTAAGACTGTCAAACAGGAGGACAGTGTCAGGGCCATCGGTAACAATTAAACAGTTTTGCCAGAATTGCCGATTTCGTGCACTCTGTGCTCGGCGTGACTGCTCCCGGATTAAAAGTGGATTTAATAAAATATGGTTGTTCTAAAAAAATTGTGTAAAACGTTTTTCATTGTTCTTTATATGTTTGGGAATACTCATAAAAATAAATCTTCGCCAAGCAATCCTTAAAAGTGCTCGTTGTGCTTTATCAAAAATCACAAAAATATTTTACATGGAAAAAAACGCAGGAGAGATAGTTTATTTACAACTTTCCTAAATGAAAAACAAATACATAAGAGCAGAGACGTAACTAACCCTACAAGTAAGTTCGAAGGTCAAACCGCAGCAAATACATTCTGCTGCCTACAGCTAATGTACAATATTTCAATAATATAACAGTGATGGCTTTTTTGAAATTTATTTTTTTGATTTTATGAGTCTGGGTTTTATTTTTTTTTCTCTGAAAGTGTAGTATTTTATGTTTGAAAAGAAAATGTAATTAAAAAAATCTCTCATCATGGAATTACAGCAAATCAAATAAATGGTTTTTTATTTGGTAATAACATCAAAGATAGCTAAAATAAGGTTTTGAAGTAGAAGCTTTTATTTTTGATGACGTAATATCAAAGATGTTATATATAAACTATATCAGTGTAAATGTGTATTTTTTTATTATGTCAGAAAGTATTTTGTTTTACTTCATTCCAGTAAATAAATTTTTCTGTAATCTTTTATTTTCGATATGCTCGCGCCCCCAGGGGGCACGCCCCACAATTTGAGAAACACTGACTTAAATTCTTAATTTTGAGCTTTGTGTCCTAAGAAGTAGAAAGTAGAATTACATGTTATTCTGATTAAAAATCTCAAATTTCTTATTTTATAAAATGAAAATAAAATATGGAATTATACAACGCTTCTTAACTTAAGAAATGTCCGGAGATTATATAATCATGATGAAAAAAAACTTTGTGGATCAGTCGAGATTATGACAGTAGAATGACAAATGTAAACTTTGAAACTTACATGCAGTCGGACAACGATTTAAGGAATTCATTGTGATCGAATGTTTTATTTGCTAGTTCGGGGTTATTCGTAATTTTGGTGTCCAAAAAACTGCAATTTTTTTTGCACCTACCATTGGAAATTCTATAACAAGGCACTACATAAAAATATCCATAGTTACAAACTATATACTTTTTATTCAGCAGCTAAAATTATTATTAGTGAATTCTTACGCATCAGTTAAATTGAAGTATTATTTTACAGTTACTATATGTGTCATTGGCCTCATGCAAAACTTTCAATTTGTATTCTGTATGAACTTTGAATTAGCATTTTTTCAATCTTACATGTGTTAATTGCTTTCTCGTAAAATTAAATATGTTGTAGTGGTCCAAAATCTATTGCAAATGAACGCTGAAAGAACCTATTTGTTTAGACCTTTCCTACATTTCAAAGACAAACTATCATGTTAACATTTAAGAAATTTAGAATAAATTCTAGAATAAATGATAGAGTACATAAACCAAAGTTCGTAATTTCAAAAACAGAAATAGACCCTTGTTAAACCATTTCAAAAAATTCCCCTGAGAGAGAGAGAGAAGCTTGTACAATTCAATATTTCTTCTATATATTAAAAATAATTTTAAGTAATTACGTCCTTCGTTCTTCTTAAAATCAATTCTATTTTCACTGAGCAAAGAGGTGAAGTGAAGTTATTTTTTTTTACATTCCTATTTTTTATTTATATTCCTGGAATTCAAATCTCAATTGGTAAATCCATTATTCGATACAATATTGAATCTAAATTCCACGAAAAACCTCGGCAGTCAGTTTTGAAAAAACTGTTCATATTAAATATTTCCGTTTAAAATGATTTTGTTTAATCCTTACATTTCTTTCTCAAAAAATATTAAGAAATTTCTGAGAATGAAATGATTATTCATTGATCACACACACACACACACACATAGCTTAAAATGATGTAGTATATTTTACATTGCGAATTTAACTGGTACACATTTTTTCTTCTTTAAAGAAATGAAATTTGTTTATTTCCTATACAAATTCAACATATTTTTTTAAAAAGTGTCAAATTACAAGCAGTACTTAATAGAATGAATAATTTATTTTAGTAACAAAGTTTCAATATATTTCTCTTTTACACGAAGAATAATCATACAATAATATCATAATAATTATTAATATTGTTACGAATTTTATGTAAATAGTGTAAATAATTTGTATTTGAGTGTTTCATGCATTTATATTACTCTATGTTATATTTATTTCATATTAAAATTGTACTATTCACAAGCAGTGCCGCCCCTTACGTTATAATGGCGATTCAATGAGAATTTGGCGAAATCTTGGTGGTAGAGTCAAGTTGGCATCATTTTTGGTGACCAAGTTGGCGGCCAATTGGGCGTCATTGGCGACCATGTCGGCTAGTTCGGAATCCTCTGGAATCTTCTAGAAAGCAGTAGATCTCTCCACTAATGTCACGAGCGGTTATATTTCTGGAAGTTTCTGTCGCGCCTATAAAAAGATGCTCGCCGATTCGGCGATGAGTCTGGATTAAACCAGCGAGTAGTGAGGATTGTTTTGACAAGTGATTAGCTCGGCTGTGCTGGTGAATAATCCTTACTTACGTGTATTTTTAAACACTGATTATTGTGTTTGATTGCTGTTGAAGATGTGAAGACCTTCGAATATTTACCTTGTGAATATTGCTGCTGAATCCTGTATTTAAATGATTGGATTCTTGATAATAAATTCGCATCGCTCTTAAAGAACTGATTATTTTCTTTGTGAATGTTTTGCATAAAATCCACGAACCCGGATATACGTAACAATATAATTCTATTGTTATCATTTACCGTAAAATCTGGCGTATAACGTCCACCTATACTTTCAAGCTGAAATTTCTAAGTTTTAGTTATATTCGCTGTATAACGTGCACTCCCTTGTTTAGGAAAAAAATCTGAAACGTACGTGCACAATTCTTTTATGTGTTTTTGAGTTATTTATTATTTATTATTCCAAGCTTTAGAAAAAAATAGAATACTTCTCGAACAACAACACTTTAAGTTTATAAGGAATTTCGTTTCTTCTAAATAAACGGTATTTCGATATATGCAGAAGTATATTGTTTTCCTATAGCTCATTTTTTTAAACTCCTTTTTATACACGTCTTATAACGCACACGCGTAAGTTTTGATCTTATTCCTTGAGTTAAAAGTGCTCGCTATACGCCGGATTTTACGGTAATTAATATTAGTCAATGCATATATCCTATGTGAATTTATAAAATAATTTTTTTATACTGAAAAAAATTATAATAGCTTGTCTTTATATAGTTACAAAAATCAAATAAAAATAATTAACAGGCAATTTTTATTTGCAGTCAAGTTAATGAGAACGTACTAAAAATACTAAGCACTTGTTTTATATAGATTTCCACTCTACTATTTTTATACTTAATAAAAATTTTGTCTTTATTTGTAAATTTTTATCCAAGCTATAAATATTATTTTTACGAAATATCTTCATTTGTTCATAGAGAAGTAAGTTTCAGGCTTCACGTTTCATTTTTTCATAATTGGGAAAGACGGATTCTAATTATTTTTTTAATTAAAAAAAATTTTTTTTGCTACGGAATTTGTAATCCATGTTTTTGAAGTACTTCTAAAAGCGTTATCATTTCTTAAAAAATAGAAATTTTTTTTCAGAGTATTTAATAAAACTGCTTCAAGGTACTGCTTCAATAAAGAGATTAAGTTTTTTATAATGTTTCGACTACGTGGTAGATAATGTTATTCTAGGGATGTCAGAATATAATTTGTTATTAGAGAAATTTTCATTAGTATAATCACCCGAATTCCATTAAACAATGCATAATTAGTATTGCAGAAATTCGATTAACATCGTAATTGAGATTACCTTCTTAAAGATTGATTTTACGGTTCAGAATTTAAATTCCTGTACTTTTACTTTAAGTAAGACTGCAATCTATCATTCATGCAGTATTTTGAAGAAGCTTTTCACATTCATACATTTTTAAAGTATTATTTCGATGTACTTTTATAAAAGCATGTATTTCGTACAAGTGATATTCTAAAATTTAAAAATTGTTTTCAGCCATGATTACTTTCCGGTTAAAGTTTCAAATGTAGTAACTTAGGTCAACTTGTGAAGGTCCCTTGGGACCTCACTTGGAGAACGAGAATAATTTTGAGTCACAAAAGAACCAGTAGCCATTTTTATAAATAACTTTCTTTATTTGGTTATCTTTCCCAAATAGAATCAAAGACTTATTAACAAATATTTCTACTAATATTATGAGGTTTTAAAGGTAATATCCTTTAAATTAACTTAATTAATTAATGATCTAATTAATTAATTTATTCAATAACGATCACGCAGAAATTACCACGATAAGAGATCCCAGAATTATATTTAATAATGTTCTTATTGAACATTTAACTTTAATCTCACTCTTAAAACTTTAATGAGACTTTAAATACAAATCTATATTTACCGCACGGAATCTCAATTCTTCATGAGATTAAATTATCTCCAACAATAAAACTTCAATTCAAATTCACTATAACTTTATGTTTCAATATCCATCTCCTACTGCTCTAACTTTACTATTTCGTTTGACTTAAATACTGAATCTAATCTGCATAACAAGGAACCCTGTCCGCTTTTTGGAGTTGTTTGGAAATAGGTAGGGAATTGAATTTCCCTAAAAAGGTCGACTCAGAAGGTTAGTGATAAAGTTCCGTATAGATTCGTCACAACCTCCTCCAAAAAGAAAACGGGATTTATTCGAAGGACTCATACGTCCTGAAAATAAATTACGTAATTCCTATCTTTGTCTTACAGTTCCGACGATATTAATTTCCAACTGTATATTACTGAAACATCTTTCGTAATGAAAAAGGACAAAATTACGATTTAGAATTAATTGCCAAACCTCATAATACTTTACAAGTTTAAATTAATCCCTGCACTCTATCCATTTGGCTAAGGAGGCGTGGGAAAAACCACCCTAGTGGTGGCAAAAAACCAGCCCCATAGAGTATTACTTAGTTATTATACAAAAAAGAAATACAATCTTCTGTGGCACTGGAACATCGAAGACTTCAGGGTCAGCTACCCTGAAAGATTGATATCCATTTGAGAAGTAGGTAAAAGCAGACATGAATTTATACATTTGTTACATGAATGTCATATACAATAAATATCTGGTTCCTTTGCCTTCCCATTCGAAAAACTTGATGCGCTAGTTAGTGTTAATGGTTAATCCTATCTAACTTCGCCGCGCTCCAAGTCACCAGATGTGAAACAAAACATACATAGAAACACACACAGCATACAATAATAATCATTTTGCAATAAACAAGTAACACAAACAACCAAATGAATTGTCGCATCTTAGCGAAGTCATACATCGAAGTAAACAAATGCAAAATTTACAGATGTTTTCTCCAAAATACAAAAAGTAACACAAAAGCCGTTTTTTCTGGTATAGAAAAAAAACACACACAATGCAGTGTCCACTTTTGTCAGTCTTCTTAATTTTAGAGTCCGCCCGTGACTTGCTTTAATTGCAAAAATTCTTCACTTGTTCGCATCGTGAAGATAAAGAAACAATACAACCTGGATTTTGTCTGTTAAATCCTATGCACTGGATCTCCATTCAACGCTTCCATACTGAGGCTTCTTCTGCGGAATGTGCTGCCAGGTATGCCGTTGATTTCGTTGTTGCTCAGCTCCTCAGGAATTCCGTCTTTTTCTTGTATACGGCTCCGTAGATAGTATGGGCAAGGTCTCCTTGTATTGGTTTGATTCGACCGGACTGGTTTCTCCGCTTGTTCGTTGCGTCCTCTCGTTGTCGCTCTGGTCTGACGGGTCTGGTTATCACGTCCACTAACTTCCATTCGGGATCCACCTGTAGTCGTAGCAGTCCTGCGATCAGGCAACCTTGATGGACCAGCAATGGACTCTACTCCTGGTGAAGAGGTATTATGTTTTTGAAACTTATAATTCCTGGACGAGATCGAGGAAGGGATCGACCTCTTGACTCACTGCCCTTGCTCAGGAGCGCGTCTTTTCCGGTCCTGATGATCAGATCCTTGTCGTGATCTCTTCTTACATATCTTGGATCGTTTTAAAGCTTGGTCCTTCGACGCAGTACTATTAATTTTACGTTTATTTCTGGGGATCTCCCGTGTGGTGTTACCCTGCCGTGATCTACACCCCTCACTTTCCTGACTAGAGGTTTTCCTATGCTCTTTAAACTGTCCTTGATGTGATCTATTCGACTCATGACTAACTTCTTGTTCGTCATACAGAGTTTCTACAGGACTATCCGAACTAATCGTGTCTGACTGACGAGGCCGATACACTCGAACCTGATCAATATTACCTTTATATTTCTTCCGTTTTTCCAAATAACTAAATTATTTCCTTTTATTTCTAAAACTTTATAGGGACCTTCAAACTTAGGCATAAATTTTCCAACCTGTTTCCTACCCGCAGCACTTAAGAAATGTGTTTGAAGTAAAACCAAATCGTTCACTTTGATGTGAACATCCCTCCTTCTGAGATTGTAATGTTTTTCCCAAGACTTATGCTTTTCTCGCATATTTTGTCTTGCCTCATCGAATAATCTTTCGATGTTCCTACCAACATATTTCGCATCCTCCGTAACATTTATGAGCTTGCTAAACGGAGTTATGATTTTCCTTCCCAAAAACAACTCAGCCGGAGTTTTATTTGTCGTCTCATTTACCGCCGTGCGCAATGCGAAAGCGAACTCGTGTAGAAATTGGTCCCAGTTTTCATGATTTTCTTCAACAAAAGAAGCTATCATTTGAACTAAATTTCTATTCACTCTCTCCGTGAGATTAGACTGTGGTCGGTACGTTACCGTTTTCATATGTTTGATGTCCAACCTGTGACTGAGATGTTCAAACACGTCAGAAATAATTTGGGGGCCGTTATCACTTATCAAAGAAATCGGAGCTCCGTAACGCGCTATATAGTTATCAAAAAAACATTAGCTATTGCCTGGGCTGAAGCTTTACGAAGAGGAATCAGCTCACACCACTTAGTGAAGTGGTCAGATATAACTAATATGAATTTATATCTCTCGGGTCGGGATGCGGGGTAGGGGCCTAATAAGTCTAGCGTTACAATTTCATTTGGATATTTCAAAACTATAGGCATTAAACGACCAGCTGGTAGCGCGTTTTTATAATTAAACTTTTGACACCGGTCACAGGTTGAAACATATTCAAATATATATTTTCTCATAAATGGAAAATAGCACGTGTCACGAAGTTTAAGATATGTCTTCCTCTCTTCGAGATGTCCTGCCAGTGGCAGATCATGAAATTCTTTCATTATATCTTTTCGAAGAGAACCAGGAATATAAACTCTTAGTTCTCCCAGATTAGAAAAATACTTCGCGTAAAAGAGGAGACCATTTATTAACTTGAAGTCCTGGGACCAACTCTCGCATACCGTCGCATTAACAGAACCGTCATCAGGGTTTTCTAAGTATCGATAAATATGTCCTAATTCAGGATCTTCCCTCTGTTCCTTAATGAATTGTTCACGGGAATTTATTGCGAGGGCTCTAAGAGCTGCGCACGAAATTTGTGACCCCTCGACACTGTCTACTGGATTTCTTGATAAAAGATCTGCGACCACGTTTTGAACACCAGGTCTGTGCTCCCATTCTATGTTAAACTCTGACAATTTCAATGCCCATCGGATCATCCTACTTGATAAATTCTTACCATTGGTTAACTTCGTTAACGCTGCGTGATCTGTAATCACTTTCACAGGTAGGGGTCCAAAATAAGTTTTAAACTTATTTAGAGCCCAAATTACCGCCAAACATTCTCTTTCGGTAACCGTATAATTACGTTCTACTTTATTAAGGGTTCGAGACGCGAAAGCAATAGGTTTTTGATTTTGCTGAAGCACAGCACCAATTCCGACCCCACTAGCATCAGTGAATAAATTGAACTGTTCAGAAAAATTTGGTAATTGCAAAATCGGTGCCTCCGTTAGTGTGCGTTTGATCTGATCAAAATAATCCTGTGCTTCTCCCGACCAGTTAAACTTCGCCCCCTTTTTTTTTAATTGGTACAATGGTTCGCATATATCTGCGTATCGCGGAATAAATTTTTGGTACCAACCCGTCATCCCTAAGAATTTTGACACTTCTCTATTATTTTTGGGAGGTTTCATTTCCGTAATTGCCCGAATTTTCTTATTGTCAGTTTCGATTCCTTCTTTACTAATAATCAGGCCTAAATATTTGAGTTTGTCACGAGCGAAGTGACATTTTTCCTTATTTAACGTTAGCCCTGCGTCTCGTAATAAGGTAAAAACCTGAGTTAAATGATCGAGATGGTCTGTGAACGATGGAGATGTTATAATAACATCGTCCATGTACACTGACACGAAACGCCCAATAAAAGGTTGGAGAATTATATCAATAGCCCTTTGGAAATTAGGCGCCGTCCCAGAAAGACCAAAAGGCATGCGTAGGAATGCAAAAGTGCCATTGCGAGTGATAAACGCTGTTTTTTCTATGTCCCTTGGACTAATCGCCAACTGAAAATAGCCACTCCTGAGATCTAGAGTGGACATAACGTTGGTGTGAGGAATATTGGTGAGTAAGTCATCAATAACCGGTAATGGATATCGAGGATATTTGGTAATTCCATTTAGTTTCCGATAATCGATCGCGAAACGATACGCCTCGGGAGAATCTGGAGGAAGGTCATTTTTCTTTCGTGTTAGAACGACTGGAGATGCATAGGGCGAATTAATAGGACAAATTGTACCATCCCGTAACATCTTATCTATGTGATAATCAATAATGCCTTGTTTGACCCGGTCGTACTTGTATGGTCTCGACACTACCGGTCCCTTATCTCCAGTATCTATCTCATGATATACAACATGCGTTAATCCCGGTTGATCGGAAAATAACCCTTTAAAATTATTAAATAAGGCTTTTAATTGCTCTGTTGCTCGTCATCAAGTTTTGATTCTGTGAGATCAATATCAACGAGTTTCTCCTCTTTAGGCATTTGTTTGATCAGATGATCGGGAATGATCAAGGATTTCTGATCAAAATCTAATGTTAATCGCGACGCCTTCATAAAATCTATCCCCAAAATGCACTGATACTGCATGTTATCAAGTATATGGAATTCCCAGGGTTTCTGAAATTCCCTGATTCTAATTTGTAACTCGACTCTACCCGAATGACTGCACGGGGCTCCCTGTGCTGTCACGACTCTGTCTTTCGTCTTTTGACGAGGTCGGTATGAAAAAATAATTGCGGTATACCTCCTCCGAAATAAAAGATTTCTCCGCTCCCGTGTCCCATAGTTCTGTAATAAAGGTTTCATTTAATAGAATAGGGACATACGGTAATTCGGCTGGGGTCATTCTTATAGAGGATACTCTGATATGCCGATGATCCCAAACTGGAGGATTTTCCGTACCCCGCGATCGATTACCCCCATATTCACATCGATCGCTTAAAAGTTTAAATTTCTACTTCGTTCATTTTGACCTCGAAATGAACTATTTCTCGACCCACTTTGTCGACCGCCTTGACTGTGGAATGGTTGATCCGATTGTCCACCTTGGCGTCTACCCTCGAATCTGCGATTTGCGAAACCTTGGTTTTCGAATCGATTAAATTCCCTTTGTGGTCGGCTATTATTGGCGTATCTCTCATTATTTCTGTTTTCCCTCCAATTTTCCTGTCTATGCCGGGTATTAAAACGATTGTCTTCACAATGGCGCCCACGTTGGGCGCCATTGTGAAGGTCCCTTGGGACCTCACTTGGAGAACGAGAATAATTTTGAGTCACAAAAGAACCAGTAGCCATTTTTATAAATAACTTTCTTTATTTGGTTATCTTTCCCAAATAGAATCAAAGACTTATTAACAAATATTTCTACTAATATTATGAGGTTTTAAAGGTAATATCCTTTAAATTAACTTAATTAATTAATGATCTAATTAATTAATTTATTAAATAACGATCACGCAGAAATTACCACGATAAGAGATCCCAGAATTATATTTAATAATGTTCTTATTGAACATTTAACTTTAATCTCAGTCTTAAAACTTTAATGAGACTTTAAATACAAATCTATATTTACCGCTCGGAATCTCAATTCTTCATGAGATTAAATTATCTCCAACAATAAAACTTCAATTCAAATTCACTATAACTTTATGTTTCAATATCCATCTCCTACTGCTCTAACTTTACTATTTCGTTTGACTTAAATACTGAATCTAATCTGCATAACAAGGAATCCTGTCCGCTTTTTGGAGTTGATTGGAAATAGGTAGGGAATTAAATTTCCCTAAAAAGGTCGACTCAGAAGGTTAGTGATAAAGTTCCGTATAGATTCGTCACAAACTCATCATCTAAGTCGGGCTGCGGTAGCCCAGTGGTTAAGGTATCCAACCATGGCAGGAGTAAAGTTTGCATCATTTGAGTAAACAAGCCTTGATTTTGGCCAAACAAAATTTATTAGTTTTTAACAATTAATTAAAAATATGCACGTTACATCACAAAAACAGGACACCTCTTACATAAGTCTGCTTGAGTTCTGATTTACCGCGCACCCTGCTTTGCGCGGGCAACGGATTTCCCCTTTGAAATAATCCCCAAGGGATTATTACACGGCCGATCTGGCATGATGATTCAGAGGAGTCTTACTCCTTCCCCCATTGGAAAAGCATCTGTCTGAAGACGATGCGCCTGAAAATAGACTAAAAGAAACAAAACAAAATACATGGATACAGTTCAGAGAGAAATAATTGAAAATTGTTTAGCATGCAGAGCCCCAGATAATATAACTCCTCGGAGACATAAAAATATACATACATTACAAAAGACTACAAAATAGAATTAGGAATTTCACAAGGAAAAGAAAACCCAAGAGAATACATATAACGAATACTCTACACATGTATGTTAATTATTATTACCAGTTCTTTAATTATACTTAAAAAAAAATTTATAGTGAATATGTATAACAATGATGCAATAAAAAAAACCCTACTCAGAAATTCTAAGTCTAGAAAGTGCATCTGCATTGCCGTGAGCACTACCCTTTCTATAGGAAACTTTAACATTGTATCTTTGTAAGGCCAATGCCCATCTGGTCAATTTTGCACTGTGAGGAGCACTATTGGTAAGATATGTCAAAGGGTCATGATCTGAAACGACCTGGATTTGTGACCCAAAGATCCAAGTGTCAAATTTACGAAGTGCCTCTAACACGCTAAATGCTTCACGCTCGATCGTTTGGGACAAAGTCAGTTTTTTGCTGAAGAAAGCCATTGGCATTTCCTCCATAGGGTCATTGTGCTGAGCTAAACAAGCACCGATGGCAGTAGCGGAAGCATCTGTGAATAGTAGAAAGGGGCGGGACAAATCGGGTGTATGCAGAGAAGGCATTTTTACAAGTTCCTCCTTAAGTCTAACGAAAGACTCTTCAGCAGACGATTCCCAAGGAATGTCCTTCGGAATGTTCTTTTTAGTCAAATTAGTTAAGGGCAATACTAACTGTGAGAAGTTCTGGATATAATCTCGATAATAGCTCGTGAGACCTAAGAAACTTCTGACTTCATTTTTTGTGGTAGGTCGACTCAGTTTCCGAATCGTTTCTACCTTTTCAGGATCCGGAGAATGCTTTCCTGAACCAACTATATGGCCTAAAAACTTGACAGATTTTCTGCCAAAGGCACACTTTTCCAGGTTCACCTTTAGTCCTACTTCTTGCAAAGACTTAAACACCTTGGCGATATGATCGAGGTGTTCATTCCAAGTTGTCGAATAGATAGCGACATCATCGATATATGAGCGGCAGTATTTCCGATGCAAGAGTAGAGCATTGTCCATGGACTTCTGAAAAGTTCTTCCCGCATTTTTCATGCCGAAGGGCATAACCTTCCACTGATAATGCCCCGAATGGGTCACAAAGGCTGTCAGAGGCTTGGCCTCATCCTTCATAGGGATTTGCCAATAACCTTTTGTCAAGTCTAGTACACTTATGAATCTGGCTTGGCCGATTTCAAAAAAAAGGTCTCTTGCATTCTGCATTGGATATGCATCAGTAATTGTGACATTATTTAAAAGTCTATAATCTACACAGAGTCTTACGCTTCCGTCCTTTTTAGAGACACATACGATAGGGTGAGCCCATTCGCTTTCACTAGGCTCAATCAGTCCTAATTGAAGTAAATCGTTAATTTGTTTGTTTACTTCTTCTTGAAGGGCTATCGGTATGCGATAAGGCTTCAGTTTCTTTGGAACGAAATCGGGCATTAAACTCACTGAATGTCCTTTTACCTTAGCAGAGCCTGGAACGGAGCTAAATACGTCTGAAAATTTAGAGAGGAGGTCCGCAATCTGATGTTTTTGAGGATTTTCTAGACCAGCAGAGCCGTCCATTACATGTTTGTAAATGTCATTAACGTCCAATTCTACGGTATCAGTAGGAGCATAGTGAAGATCACCAAATTCATTGTCTTGGTCAAAAATTAGACCTATTTGCTCAATTCTGGCTACGTACGGTCGTAATTTATTGAAGTGGAGTTCCCTTTCACTTCCATCCTCCATTTTTACTCTCGCTGTATGTGGTCTCGTTAGTTCTACGATAGATGCGGGACCCATCCATTTTTTTAGAAGCTTGTGAGACGACGATGGGATAAGTACCAAAACTTGGTCACCAACTGCCAAACGTTTTTCTCTAGACCTAAGGTTGTATCTACTTGCATATTCGGCTTGTGCTTTTTCAGAGTTTCCTCTTGCCAGGTTATGAGCTTGTTTCAATTTTTCAGTTAGGTCCCTCAAATATTCCTCAATGGACTTTGAGCTACCTGTGGAATTTCCTTGCCACCAGTCCAAACCTCCTTCAATAGTTTCAATGGGCCATTTGGTAGTCGACCATAAACAAGTTGGTATGGCGAGACACCTGTTGTGCTATGTGGCACTTCCCGATAAGCAAACATGAGATACGGAAGGTGAGAATCCCAATTATTTCCGTTTTCCTGAACATTTTTATTCAGCATTTCTTTTAGAGGGCGGTTCCAACGCTCTACAGCCCCATACTCTCCGGATGTCCTGGAGTAGCGAATCTTGGAGCTATCCCCAAAGCGTCCTTGAAGGCTTCAGTCAATTCAGCGGTGAAGTTAGTTCCCTGATCAGTGCAAATAATTCTTGGGAACCCAGTTTGGGTGAATATCCTCATTAAAACTTCACATGTTGTTTTTGCCTTGATATTCTAACCGGTACAGCTTCTGCCCATCTAGTGCAAATATCGACAGCACAGATAATATACTTATGACCTCTGCGAGAGGATGGCTCCAAAGGGCCAATACAGTCGACACTCCATACTTCAAATGGGTTTTCCGGTCGAACTATGGGCGTTATGGGAATTCTATCCCGGTAAGTGAGTCCTCTTCTAAGCTGACAGGTCTTGCAGCTTTGACAAAATGACTTTACATCTTGTTTGAGTTTAGGCCAGAAGAAGGAATATTTGATGCGCTGTTTAGTTTTACTCTCGCCTAAATGTCCAGCTAAGGGTATTTCGTGGGCCATTCTCATAACTTCTTCCCTTTTACAGGTGGGAAGGACCACTTGTTTTACATTTTCACCGCATATTGACTCAATGTGTACCAAAACGCCATCATCAATATCGTACGCATTTTGTTTGTTCTCAGCCTGGCCCCAGACTGATCTCAATGACTCGTCCATTCTTTGAAGTTTAACAAAAGATGATTTCGCCACATTTGTTTCCGATGTATCGGTCTCTTGTCCTAAGGCTAAAGCAGATAGCTCTTCCCCCCTTTCTAATTGTATATCTTTATCTTTAGTGTCTTCAAAATCTCTCTGATTTTCAAAATCAAATAATTGAACATTTTCTAACAGAATCTCATAAGCGGTGGCGCTAATCAACATGTCATTGACAAGTTTCTTGGACACAGCGCACATGATTGGAACCGATCCATGCTTTCCATCGTCTATTTTTAAGTTAAATAGTTTAAGAGCAGCTATTTCCTTTTCACCAAATGTCGAAATGATTTGGATAGTTCCCTCACCTTCTCCACAACCTTTATCGATCAAGTCTTCGCGTAAGACTGATATTTGTGCTCCTGTATCGATTACCGCTTTCATGGACGTTTGTCCACATCTGATATCAACTAACTGAAGATCATCAATTCGTTCCTTGTGTTGATGGGAACGGAGACTGGTATTGAAACCCTAGCAGTTACCACTTCTTTCGTTTTTTCTAGTTCAGTTCCCTTAGCAGTAATTATGTTACTTCTGGCATTGTGAGATGGAGTCTTTCTTGTATTTTTCGGGCATTCTCGAGCCAAATGTCCTACGTTTTCACAAACAAAACATTTAGGCTTAAACCATTTACTTGTTCCCGTGTTTGACTCTATCGGTAATTTAGCTTTCCTAAAAAATGGTGCATCTTTTGGTTGCAGACTAGCGCCCTTATTATCCGAGACAAACTTATTATTTGTTGACCTGTACCTGGTATCGTTCGAGTGGGCTCCCTTTACATTAGCCCTCACGCTTTCGTATTCATCTAGCTTGTCAGCTAGGTCGCCTGGAACAATTGATTTAACCCAGTCGTCGATAAACTGTTCTCTTACGTCACCAGGGACACGTCGTTTCAACTGATCTGTAATCATGAGGTTCTTCAACCCCTCAAAATCATTTACTCCAAGACCTCCAAGCCACTCTTCAAAATAGCTGGTTATTTCGAAAACAAAATCACGCCAAGATTGAGCTGGATTCCGCTGGTGTTTTACAAACTTCTGCCGAAAAATCTCTGCACTAAGTTTGAACCGTTTCAGCAACAGATCTTTAATATAATCATAGTCATCAAATTTTTCTTCTGCTTCACGAGCCATTAATTGGTTCATTTCACTTGGCATAAGAGCCGATACCCAGTGTCTTTTTTTGATGCCAACTCTCTTTGCCTTTCGCTCGAATAAGGTCAAAAACACCACTATGTCCCCATCTTTCATTTCAAATTTGGGTACAACTTTCGTTAACTCATAGATGCTAACTTTAGCCTCAGGTGTACTAGTTAACCCCTTAAGCCTTTCACTCTCTAATCGTAATTTTTCCAACTCAAATTCACGATCAAGCCTTTCCCTCTCTTTCTCAAATTCCTGTTGTTTTCGAACCACTTCCTGTTGTTCTCGAAGTTTTCTATCCTCTACTACAATTGTGAGTAGATTTTTGCTAAACTCCTCATCATAATCTGGGTGTGTGGTAATTAGTTTACTCAAATCTGCCATTTTCATATTATCCCCTACATTAAGATTCAACTCCTCTGCCAATTGCCTAAGATCCTCCTTTCGTGCCTTACCTAAATAAGCCATTTTTACTACTTGTTTGCCTATCTACTCAACACTAAAATCACGAAAATGCGATAGAAAAAAACACTTTTGTTACAATTACTCCTCTCAATATGTAATTGAACTAACACTTCACATTTAAGTTATGTCATATGATATTAATGCAATCTTAAGTACTCAAATACAAAATCAAAAATAGTTTGATATAAATATATGCAAGTATTATATCATAATTAATTAAATCACAAATAAAATAGAATAAAATATGACAATCAAAAAAAAAAAAAAAAAAAAAAAAAAAAATAATAATCACAATTTATACACTATCTCAATCTTAAGTAAAGGAATTTTTTTTTTAGAATGACATTTTATGACATGAGAGCCAATCAAAGTCTCACAAAGTTAGAAAATAGTACTTTTCCGAAATAATCCCACAAAAATTTTTATTAAAAAAATGTTTTGCAATATACTTCAATAAATCAAACAGAAACTATTCCACAACAACATAAAAAAAATGATTTCCGGTGTTGAGGTTATTACTGATTCATCACTACAACGGTTTAGAGATGTATCATAATTTCACAGTACTGCCACTACATTCAGATTACTCCATAAAAATAGTCTTTGGAATACATTATATTTCAATTAACATTTCTAGCGGGAAAAGAAAAAAAATTAACTCTAAATATGAATAAACTGGAACCGAAACTAACTTCAAAATTAATCCGAATCTTATTACACTAAACAAATTCGTTGAACACTGGCGTATGCAAGACAACACAAAAACTTATTTAACACAAGAATACTGCATAATATAAACAACAATGGTTCTTATACTTTTAATCGGATACTGGCGTATCCAAACAAATATATAATTTAAAATACTGATGTATTTCAATAACAAAATTACTTATCTTAAATAATTAACACATGTCGTGCTATTATTTACGAAATTTGTCGAATACTGGCGTATTTAAACAAATTTTCATGTAGAATACTGATGTACTCAAACAGCAAAATTTAATTACCTAATATGCTTAACACATGTCGTGTTATTTACGAAATTTATCGAATACTGGCGTATTCAAACAAATTTACCATGTAGAATACTGATGTACTCAAACAAACAACAAAATTTAATTATCTACTATACTTAACACATGTCGTGTTATTTACTAAGTGTATCGAATACTGCCGTATCCAAACAAGTTTACCAGAGAACTCGTCGACATAAATTAATATTTTATTTCTCTCTGATTACAAATTGAGGAGTCATATTATATAAAAATGAGGCTCTTACCTTATTTTTTTGTTATTCCAAAAGTGACCTCCATTTTTGTGAAGACGAGTGCTTTTCTTTTTTTTTTTTTTAATTTACGTTAATTTAACATGTTTGCAGGATATCCTGTCGACTGCGCCAGTAAAGTTTGCATCATTTGAGTAAACAAGCCTTGATTTTGGCCAAACAAAATTTATTAGTTTTTAACAATTAATTAAAAATATGCACGTTACATCACAAAAACAGGACACCTCTTACATAAGTCTGCTTGAGTTCTGATTTACCGCGCACCCTGCTTTGCGCGGGCAACGGATTTCCCCTTTGAAATAATCCCCAAGGGATTATTACACGGCCGATCTGGCATGATGATTCAGAGGAGTCTTACTGCAGGCATGTCATGAGTTCGATCCCAGTACCACTAAAGACCCGCCGTGTAGGGCAGCGATGCACGTTAAATCTGTCGAGAGCTGAAACGTCCTCCCGTTGGTGTGGTGTGGGAGTTAGGAGAGGGGGGTGCCAGCTCAGGTGCCGTCCACGTCACTTGACCATGGTTCAAAATTACGTGGTCCGTCGCCAAAAGCCCTCGTGTAGCTGAACAGTGCGACGTTAATATTAACTCACTAACTCACTCACTCAATCACCATCTAAGTCCTTAACAAGAGCCGTTTCATCAATGAAAAATAATCGGTTATTATGTTAGTACAGAAAAATCTGTAACGTATATCTGTCAAAAACTGTTTCATAATTTGATACAGCAAATCTGTATGGGTTAGCGGTACTCAATCTTTTTATGACAACTTTTTCACGCGGGCCGCAAAATGAGGGTTGATGTGGAGGGGGAGAACGCTAAGTCAAAGAACATTTAAAAAGTGGAATATTGATCAAAATATGAACTATTTTGGATTTTATTTTAAAACTATGCATTAAACTCCATCAAAATCAATAAAAAATAGGTTTTATGCATTTTTTCCCCTTGTTATGGGGTAATTTCAATTTTCTTTCATCAAATATCCCCCCCATGCTTTGTTGCTGTTGCAAAGATTTTTTAAGAAAAAAATCCATTTATCTAGTCTTGAAATAGGTCCTCATAAAAAAGGTGAGATTGAAAGATTTGTGCTTAGACGCACACTGGAGAAGATAGTCCTGTGTGGGCTTTGTATCAAAATCCCTTGGGGGCCCTATTGTGGGGGCTCCTTAACACTGTGCGAATTTTTGCTTACACATCTTGGGGCCCAAATAGCTTGATACGGTGGTAACTAGGCCCTGCTTAGGCGACAAATCAAACCAGTTGTTGATTCATATTGTTTTTCTCTTCGAAATTGTCAAGATCCCAATCATCTTGAAGCAACATATATATTTTAGATATTTTTCGCTTGGAAAACATGAGAGTTAACTTAAAAAAAAATTTATCCATAAAATAGTCGCTATTCCAATGTTATTTGTTAACACGAACCGTTGCATTTACAAAAAGGAAAAAGTTATCCTACAATTCGGACCAGCAAGACATAGATAACAAAATTGATATATGTGATTCTTCGATTGATAGAATTTCTTTCTAAATTTTTAGTACATTGTTCTTAAATCAGTGCTTCTCAAAGTTGCAATACTCGCGACCCAATATTCAATCATTATTTCCATCGACCCCCCATACAATAACAATGTACTGAATTCAATAATACTATACTTTGATGCTAAGACTACGATACGACTTTAACTTCTTAATATAAACGTCCCCGAGTGTATAAACGTCTCGCTAAGCCAAAGCCTTTATTTTTCCATACGTATATATACGTCTTTCCAAAGTACAATTTTTTTCTGTGTTCTGCTATCTGTAAAATTATTCCAAGACTTTCGAATGCAATAAAATGACCTTGACAATGTTTGCGAAGGATTTACTTATTGCAGATTATTTTTGCTCCTTTATCCCCCCTCCCCCAGTACTTCACATATGCGTGCCTACGTAGAAACGGTTGGCATTGGGATGCGTATCGCGAAACTTATGATCGGCAGTCAAGGTTTAATTATAAACTGTACGAAAATTACCAAGATAAGTGTTACTTTTTGTTAAAAATTATATATATGACAAACCCATGGGGTCATTGGTAATTAATAAACTTGTTCTTGGCTTAGAATTGTTAAATTAATTATAAAATACATTGAATAGCACTGATATATTTATAAGTGTAATACACTCAGGAACATTGACAATAGCGACCCAAGAAGAAAGCATCGGATTGAAATGAAATTTAATACACATAATTGCACAGATGACAGATTCACTTGATCTCAAAAACAAGACAACTAAACAAATACGGGGTGTGCAACGACACAAACACTGGACAACTTCAATAGCGCGTTGGACCACCTCCAGCTGCAATACATGCCTCCACACGGTCCGGCATTGAGTTGATTAGACACCTTATGTTGTCCCGAGGCAGATGGGCCCACATATCTTGAACATCCAACTCTAAATCATGTACAGAGTTACGCGATGGCATCTGCTGTTTTATCTGATCCCACACGTGCTCTACAGGGGGAAAATCGGGGGAGCGGGCCGGCCATGGAAGAGTCTAAAAATGACGTAGGAAGTCTTGAGCAACTCTTGCTGTATGCAGACGAGCATTATCTTGCTCTAAATTTTTTTTTTGCCCCTGGGAGACCATTTAGGAAAGGTCATACATGGGGTCGAAGAATATCATCAACGTAACGTTGACCCGTTATGGTACCACGCATCACAATTAAAGTGGACCGGCTATCATAGGCTATGGCCCCCAGACCATTACACCAGCTGTGCGGGCAGTGTGACTTAGAACTGTGTGGGGGGGATTGTACCACTCACCAGGGCGCCTCCACACCCGTACACGGTTATCATCTATCCCCAAAACAAACCGGAATTCATCACTAAACACAACCTTTTGCCAATCTGTGACATTTCACATTGATCTGGCTTGGCATCACTGTAGACGCAGTTGCCAATGTTCCAGTATTAAAGGGAGTGCACGGAAATGAGGTTTGGATTTAAGATTTGCCTCTGCAAGGTATCTGGAAATTGTTTGTGGAACAATTGCTACGCCTACGCCTCCTCGTATCGTTGAACGAGTCACTGTGGGGTCCACAAGTGCTTGCCGCACGATCCTTCGATCCTCTCTCCTCGTGGTCTTCCTGGTCACTCCAGACTCGGTTTTCCGCGCGTGGGTACCTTCTCATGTCCACTGCTCCCAACAATTTCTAACGGCACACTCCGAACGATCCACCTGGTCAGTAACACGGCGTGTCGACCAGCCTGCAGTTTTCATCCTGATGATCAGGCCTCACTCAAACTCGCTTAACTGTGAGAAATGTCTTCTAGCACGTTTACCTGGCATGTTTCGCTTACCAAAGTCATCCTACAATCGGCGGGTAATCGTCGCCTTTCTGAATCTTTGAATTTGAGCTGGCTTATATAGCACCCTCTTCCTGATTGTAGCTCTTACCTCAGCGTGTATGAGCATGCGTATTGGCACAAAACTTGGATCATTATCATATCACATTACGCTGTACTTATTTGCAAAGTTTCGCGATTGTACTTAGCTTCCTTCTTGGGTCTCTATTTTCAATATGCCTGAGTGTATATCATTGTAAATGTGTATTTAATTTTTATTATGTCAGAATGTGTTTTGTTTGTTTACCTTCAGTAAATGAATAATTTTTTTAAATAATCTTTTGCTCTCTCGACTTTTCAATAGGCTTGTGCCCCCCATGTAGAGTTGTCACACACCCCAAAATGGGGCGCGCCCCACAGTTTGAGAAACACTGTCTTAAATAATTGAATTTGTTAGTGCAATGGGCCATGACCGGGTCACTCAGAAAGTTCCGGTGGGCTACATGTGGCCCGTGGGCTGCAGGCTGAATATTCCTGGTGTGGGTGATTGTTTTATTCAACTGATGACACTCAATTTTTTTTCACCATTTCAGGAGTCAACATTATAATTCATTCATCTGTTTATATTAAAGCGTTTTTAAAATTTCATAATATTCCCTAAATAAATACTTTTTTTAAAAAAAAAATTGATATGTTAAGCGATAGCTCACTTAAAATTAAGGTATTGAGAAAAGTTGCGAAACACATACTTTATACTAGAAAAATATGAATCAGCTCAGATAAAAACTAGAAGTAATATGAAACACGCTACTCACTGCAGTATAGAAAAGAATATAATAATATGTTGAAGTACTTTTATGTCAAAAGAATATTCCAAATTAGGACTATATTCCTTAACATTACACGAAGACAGCCTTAACCATAAGACTCGCTGCTTGTAAGATTAAAGAATATCAGCAGAAAATGTGCTATCCAACCAGAAGCAATAGTTATTAAGCTTGCACAAGCATATGAAATTCCAAACTGAATCGTGAAATTCAGTAATGCCACCTGTCGCGTATTCAAGATATCAGTCCTTGGTTTTCAGGTTTTTTAAATATTTATTATGACGACACACAAATAATTAAGTATAAATTTAAAACTACTATTTTGGGGGTAGGCACACCCCCCGATTTCGGGGGTTCCGTTATCGGCCAAAGTTAGTTACAGACTAACTGAATCTCCCCATCGTTTAGGGAAAGTTCACACATATTTTTTCCCTTTAGTGATTACTGAGAAGCAAACCACCACACCACCCTCACAGCTTGTCGTACGGAGTTTGAGGAGCTTATAAATGTTAAATCAAAAATTAAGTTTCGAATTTCTCGCTTAATGAAGAAAGATGTGCCAACACTAATATCATTAGACTGGGATTTAAAATTACAAGGCACATAAAAAAAACTTGTACATTTTCATCGTAGTTATTAAATTTAAAAACTATATAATTTCTATTATTGGATAAAATATATTTAATAAAAAAGTTATTTAAAAATTTTTTGGAGTGTTTACGAATTAAGGCTTACTATATCGCGAAATCAAATGACAAATGTATTTAACTCTGAATGGAAAACTCTACGAAAGTGAGAACTCTTATTCGTCGAATCAGTTCCATCGTCTTCTTTGTTTTTTCAAAGAAAAAAGATTCCAACATTTGCTTTACCTTTAACCTCATTTTTAGATAAAAATTTCCTTTCGTGGCTCTCTGAAAAAGCTTCCAAACTTTCTTAAAAACTAACAAAAAGATGCAAACAGGTGCATTTCAAATTTATAAGGATAAGATACAGAGAGGTAAAAGATTAATAAGATCGAAAAGATCAAAATAGATCGAACCGAACGAAAAACATTGCTTTAAATTACGTTAATGTAAACAACCATTGAAAAATAGTTCTTGTAATGAAAGTATCAATACTTTTGAAAAGTTAATTATGTTCTAATTTCTAACACTTTGATATATTATATGCAGAATGCAATTAAACATATGTAATAAACAAGCGTGAAAATAACATAAAAGAAATTATTATAATTTACTGACCCTTATTTGTTGTTTGTTGTCTTGTTCAAGTACTGCAGGGAAATCAAATCGTGCAGAAGGCGTCCAAAACGGCACTTGCAATGGTCGAGATCTTTAACGATGGTCTATGGGGCTTAGGTCTATGTCGTGGAGTTAAGCCAGTATAGAAGGACAAGAAGAAAGTTGAATGTCAAGACAGTGAAAACAAATATTGTAACTCCTTTGGTCATCAAGGGATATTTTCATCATTTCAAAAGTCTCTTGTACATAGTCTGGCTATGACAGTTAAAGTTACGTGGTTGCAATTAGGTTATGAAACTTAATGCAACTGGGTGCTTAATTTTAAGTAATTAGGTATCAATTATAGTTAACTAATAAAAAGTAAACTACATATGGAAGTCCAAGAGGTTATGAATTCTGATGTGAAACTGAACTCAAGTAAATAACTTGCAGTGGAATTGGTTCAGAAAAATTTTAAAATAATATTTAAAAAAAATTCTTTATTTGTTTGAGTCGACTTGGCGTTGCTTAAGATTTCTCTCTACTGATACAAGTTTAAAACTTTATTAAATATTTCAGTATAATCATACACACAAAGCTTTTGAATAGCAGTCGCTGATAATTTACGCTTATATATTTTAGCAAAATGTTTTAATCTTAAAAGTCTTTGTAGCGTATACTATTTTTTCCTTAATTTTGCTCACATAAACTATTTTTAAAAAATTATTTGTAAGAATAACTTTGATATAAATATTTAAACTTTAAATAAATATTGCGTTACAGGTATATTTATTATACATTATGTTATGATTAATATTTATTATACATTATGTTATTATTAATATTTATTATACATTATGTTATGATTAATATTTATTATACATTATGTTATGATTAATATTTATTATACATTATGTTATGATTAATATTTATTTTACATTATGTTATGATTAATATTTATTATACATTATGTTATGATTAATATTTATTATACATTATATGTTGACTTTCAATCAATAATACATACTTAATAAAATAAATCTATCTTCAAAAATTGTTAAGGATTTTCTTTGACATGAAAACCACTTTTCACAGTTTGAAACCAAAGGCTAGATTAGATAATTATTTGTTGGAAGCTGTACAATCGTTTCATCAGAATCTTCTGTGTGAATGAGGTTCATTTAATCTAAATTAAAAACCTTCATAATTCCATTAACGAATTCCTCTTAGTCATTAAAATTCTGAATGTGCTAGAATTTCTAAATGGTGTAACTGCATTGCATTTCATTCAAATTGAATTTATTATTCTCCCTAATCGGTAAATACATTGTATGAAAATGAATCCGAACAATTAATGTTTCATGTGTCACTTCAAAGTAGTTTTATAATTAAAAATCTCGTTTTAAATTGCTGTATTCTTGTAAAAAACTGGAAGTTTTGATTATAGCAAAATTGAGCATTTTTTAAACACCACTTGTTGTTGCTATCTTAAATCTTAAAACCGCCATGAGTAATATTACGTTTTATATTTATAGTATTCAAAACTTTTGGAATAAAAATTGAGTTGCGAAATGAATGAACATGGCAGTTAACAATATATATATATATATATATATATATATATATATATATATATATATATATATATATATATATATATATATATTGCAGTATATATATATATGTATTGCAGTGTGTGGCATTTTGCCACACACTGCAATACCACTTATGCCATTAGTGCACATGCTCTCCAATATTTTTCAACAGTAGAATTAAGACTAATTAGTGCAGGGTACACGTTCAAATGCTCAGCGGTCGTAGATTGATCAGAGTCACACAAAATACATCCGGTAAGTTGGTGATACCAAATCTGTAGAGATGAGATTTCAGAAGTCATGCCCTGTCTAAAGTCTAAAAGGAGCAGCTTTTTTAGGAGCTCCAGGAATCCAGGACAGTTCTTGTACTTTGACAACGCCGCAGCTCCCATTTTAAAATTATATTTAAAGGCTATATTCGTAAAAAGCCTTAAGGAATTAAATGTTGAAGTTATCGTGGATTTTGGATCACAAGGGTTCCTTTCTTAGCAAGGAAGCTAGCCTGTTCATTTCCTCCAGCTGGTATCTACTGAAAATAAATTTTATGAGAAAAATCTTTTTAGAACGATTTGGATTTTAAAATTCATTGTGAATTACAGAGGTGATTTTTTGAGATAAAGCTTATAATGCCGATTTAGAGTTGGAAAAAATTACAGCCCTGTTGAACCCAGAGCTTTTTATTGATATTTACTCGATCGTTTCTGCATTAGCTTCAATCTCACGATCGAAGGCAGTAGTAAAAATACCTAGTGGTAGGTAAAAGCTAAACAATGTAATATTTATATGTATTGTATTAGTTTAAATTTTTTTTGAAGATTAAGTTTCATTTCTAGAAAAATTTCTTACGTCATTTTTAAGGTTATACCAATAACTCCAATCAAGCATTTGATATATCACCTGAAATTCTTAAGTTAAATTTCGGTTCCTTTTCATATAGGCATTAATTATTTCATTATTTCATAAAAATAAGTTGTTGATCCACTAAGCATACGTTATTTTCAACCCAGGTATTTTTAACTGTGGGGGTTACTTATTTTTTTAAAAAAATACATTCTAAACTGTTATTATATGATGTAATTAAATGGGAATGAGAGAGAGAGAGAGAGAGAGAGAGAAATAAACTTGCTAAAAATTAAATGAATTTATCTCACATAAATATAGTGTAACGATGCTTTATATTATTACCGGGTTAAGCCATAAGTAATGAACAAAATATCGGGGGTAAAATAATACAATTAATAACATGAAATATCACGATTACAAAGGACTGTTATACGAGACACACATTTAGGCAACATTTAGAGGAACAGAACATTTAGAGGTAAAAATTAAAATAAATTACTTTAAATACAATTCAAGTTTGGACAATGAGGTGAGTGATCCCAACTCATTGGGATCCGAGATCTCTCTTCCGGGTAAAATCAGTGGGTTGTGAGTCCTCTCTTACGTTACAAGTTTGTCCATACATTGGATCAATAGTAAGATGGTAATGCTTTTTTTCTGTAATGGGGCTGGGTATTGGTATTTCTATATTTGTAGACCTAGTACATTCCCCAGAAGCTGGTATAACTTTTCAGTGCGGCACCATTTAGGCGATACCAATTACCGCAACTAATTTTGACGCCAAGTTTCTTCCCCAAAGGGAGGCACCTGAGCTCTGCCGATGCAAATTTGAACTTAGGAGTTTTAATTTCGCCGAGAGCATCCAAGCCAAACGGACACTCAAGGGATCTTTTTCATGCTATATAATCATACGACATGGTCGCTGTCGATTTTCTGCATCAGGAAAATCCACCGGCTTGGGCCGGGGTCGAAACCACACCCTTGGGTACAGGAAGCCGGTGACAAACCAACTACGCCACCCAGCCGGCTAAGATGATAATGTAACGATTAATAGATTTGAAACTATTATTAATGCAAATGTTATTCACATTAAGTAGGATTTGTCTTATGTTCTTATTCTAATTTCATTTTAAAACACATAAAATAAGGATGTCGCTTCACATTAAATATGAACAAGCTTTTAAATGTGCTGGTAGTGTAGAAGTTTGAAGTCACATGATCAATATTCAAAATTATATGATCATTCACCAAAATAGTCTTGCGTCATATTCGAATGAGATTAATTATGACCAATTAGTATAAACACTGATTAAGTTCCATATAAGTAATACTTATTTCAAACACTATCACAAGCAAGCATTTTTCAAACTCATATTTCTGTTACATTTTGTACCCTTATAAACAATGCCATGATGTCGGTTTAACAATGACCTTCAATAACATGGTATCGAATCCTATGAACTTTACACTGCGAAACTATGCTATCTTAGAGGGTTCCCCAAAATAGGGTATGCGTTCCCATGAAAGAATTAGGCTCATTATATACACACACAAATATGTAATTGAAGGACATTTCTTATAATTAGTTTCGTTATAGGGATAAATGTTAGAAAATGTTTTTAGATTACTGTTGAATGAGAATAGCAACTAATGCACAAGGAATGGATGTCAGTCTATAAATTGATTAAATTTCTAATATGTTACAGAATTAGCTATAATAACGTTGCACGAGGGTTATTGGCGTCGGACCTCGTAATTTTTAACCATGATCAAGTGACAAGGATGACATAGGAACCGGCATCTTCCTTTCCTAACTTCCACATCAACGGGATGACGTTTGAGCCTCGACAGACTTAACGTGCTGTGGTGGTCACTACGGGCCTTCAACGACACTAGGCTCGAACTCATGACACGCCAGCCGCAAGTACATAACCTTGACCCCAAGACTACCATGGCCACCTAATTATAATATCAATTACCGTTGTTATAATCAATTTAAATACAATCTGTGTCTGTAAAGTGACAAAGTATCATTTAGATAATAGTTTGCATAAAATTTAATTTTTCAACAGTAATTTTATTCAGATAAAAGGTTTTTATTCATCTTTCTTCAAAGAAGTTAAATTCAAAATTATTATGCAGTACTAAATCTATATCTATTAAGTACAATTTGAAAAATAATATTGATACATAAGTTCTACAAGAAAAATAAGACTTCCTTAGATTACGTATATGTTACAACAATGCATATTGCATTTTACTCTTTTATTTTAACAATGTTACTAGAATTTTCTTTTTCTGTAACTGTATTTTCTGTAACCCTTGGTAGAAAAGATATTTTGTGTTGTGTTAATAAAAACATTTTCCATTTTGCTTTTCTTAATAACATTCAACCTTTGTATAGTAATGAAGAAATATTTTCTCTCAATATGGTAAGCATACAAAGTTATTTGATTATTATAGTTGATATCTTACAGTAAAATATATTCAAGTATTATTGAAGAAAAAGGCTGATATATAGCATTTTCGCAATTTATTGCCTATCCACGGAAATGATAAAAAGATGCATGACTAGTACATTCGACAGCAAATAAAATTTTCATCTTTGATCATCCTCTTTTTCTTATTTTTACGTTTTATTTCTGTAAAAAACATTTTTACCTTTCGAAAACATGCATTTCTGATCCATCACGAATGTATAAAATAAATTTCTGTTTACTGTGTGATACATATTGGAACTACTCTGAAAGGTTTCTTTATATTTCAAAGGAAAGAGGTTTCTTTTTATATTTATTGAGGATTTTTTTTTATTTCAGATTCAATTCGAACTGATTCATTTCAAAAATTTCTCAGTAAATGGTGGTATAATTTATTCTGATGTTCTTTGTGTGATCCTGCAAATTTAAGAAAAATATCTTTGTGAAAAGATTAAACTCTTGGTATTTTTGAAATTTAATTTGACTACTTTTACACGAGTGTTCTAACTAGTTAGAGTGAAAAAATTCATGTATTTTATTAAGAATTTTTTTTTTTAATTTTTGATAATTCTCTTTAAACTTTCGAAGGACAAAAAAATTATTTTCGATGATTTTTTTGTACGTGTTTATTTCATTTCTATTTTTACTTTCTTTAGAAAGAAAATTATAAATACATTTTTATAAGAGAAATCTAAGAATTTAAACTCATAATTTATGTATGGATAATAAAAAATAATTGTATAATTATTAGAAGATTTCATATCCAGACCTTGTAAATCTAGTCAAAAAACTCTATCTTCAATAAAAAATGAACTACAGCAAAAAATTTGGCGAATATCCTGCACTTTTAACACACAAAATAAAATCAAAATCTATTTGTGCGCGTTATCTGCTGGATGTATAAATGTGATAGATTTAAAGATAAAAAAGATGTGAGCACATAATTTTTTTAATTAGATAAAATAATAATAAAGTAAGATTTCTCTAAATGCATCGAAAAACTTTTTATTTAAAACAATGGTCTTCAAACTGTGTTCCACTGAACCCTGGGGTTTCACTAGCGGCAAAAAAAATGAAGAGAAAATTATAAATGTGTATGAAAAATGGATTCATGATACGTCTGAAGTTTGTATTACTACAAGTAACTACAGCTCACCCCAGTCATATTAAAACTGAAAATTTTACTTTATAACACTTTAGTAACACTTGTTAAATATAATAAAAGAATATTTACTTTTTTCTTTGTATGTAATACTATTAGATTGTATATACAATGTAAGTTCAATAAAATAATTTTGTACTCTGTAGAATAATGTTTTGTACAATTAAATATATTTGTAATGGACTTGTAAATGATTTTATTTGCACCTCTTTTTTCATTTATGGAAAAAAGCACCCATAATGGGGAGATTGAACAACTTATCATCATATCAACAGATTTGATGTTAAAATCTAAATTTCATGTTGCAAAATCATGAAAAAATCCCAGAATTTCACACACAGCTGTAAACATTTTAATGTCATCCAGAACGACGTATTTAAGTGAAAAATATTCCTTAGCGTAAAAGGCTACAAAAACAAAATACTAGTTTTAATAGATTTCGACAATTTGTGTAAAAGGAAAATGCTAGCATATATCCCAGTTTCTAATTATAATGAATGGGTAGGTAATACTGCGATCACACAAATTAATATTTTTAATGAATAAATTAGATTTTATTTTTAATAGAAAATGCAATACTTTGTTTTTTTTACTCATAATATACCTGTATAACATGTTTATCTACCTAAAATACTATTTTAAGATATATTTTTCTAAGTGTATATGGAATAACGTTCCACAAAACACCTTATAGTTAGTTCTAAGAATTCCTTGAGTGTTGAAAAAGTTTGAAGACCACTGATTTAAAAGAAATGACATACCTTATGAACTTAAAGCATTATACTTCTAGAAATATGCTATTTTTTCAAAAGCTAGGCTTAATACCTGGAATAAATGAATTTAAAACATAAGAGCATTGCACACGTACATTTCAGGGGGTTTCGTGAGAAAGGGGTGGGCGTTATACGGCGAATACACCTAAAATTCAAAAAATGCAGCTTGAAACTATAGGTGCGGGTTATACACCATATTTTACGGTAAATTAATTTTAAAGCGTAGTAAATTCAATTTGGAGAATCATTAGTTAATATTAGAGTATATCTCGGTTTAAAGTATTAAGACATAATAATGGGTTAAGTTGGATTAAATTAAAAATGTCAGCTTAATACATTTAATTTCAATTAATCAAAAATAGATCACTTAACTTAAGGAAATTAGCTGCATCCATTTGATTTTATAACTTTATTAAAAAGAACCATTTTTAATAATCAATAAAAGTATGTTTATAAATTCACAAAAATAATAGGAAATTGACATTTCCTGTACCGGTAATTATTTATTGTAGTAGTGATCCCTAAAATTAATGAAAAAGATTTTTATGACACTCTTCTCCATTTAAAACCTATTCTCACAGTTTAAATTTAGTCTAAGAAATTTGGTAATGATTTTTAAGTATAAAATATGTAAATTAAATTCAGATAGTGTTTTCGTAAATCATCTTGTAGCTATTCTCAGTTTATCATGCATAATTTAGAAATCCTTTAAAGTTTCTAAAATCTTAACTGCTGCCTGAAAATAAGTTGGAACTTGTAGGAACAAAATAATTTCCCCAAAGCAATCATTTCCCTGTGTGTTAGAAATAAGATGTTCGCTTCTGAATTTTAAATTACTCCATTTCGTAATTGTTCTTTATAAACTTCGATGCTTTTGTTTTTTATTTAATGTGACTCAACACGCAACTCTATTATATTCAAAATAATACAATCTTTCATTTCAAAATAAGTGATGAAAACAATTTTTTTTAAAAATAATAATTTAATTAAAGATCGTCAAAAAATAAAATAAAATACACAAATACTGAAAGTGAAAGAAAAACTAAACTTCCTGAAAAGTAAAGTGAATTTTTTTTGAAAAACTGCTAACTTATTTATACTAAGATCTCAAATTTTTGAAATTGTTAGGTTCATTGTATGTTAGATTGGCTCATAGTCTCTCATATGATTATATGTAATTGATACCTTGTAAATGCTTCTAACAAATGTAGTCAATGACGCTTGCTCTTTATGGTAGTAAGAAAGGTAGGGATTACTACTTACCACCTATTTATACTTTTTAAGGCGGCATATGATATCATTAAGAGAAATACGCTATTTGAGGCAATGGCAATATCAATTAAGATTATTAATTTAACCAAAGCCACACTTAGTTATGTGAGATGTAGAATCAAAATCCAAAAACATCTCTCTATCTGAGCCTTTCATAACAGAAAGAGGTCTACATCAAGGAGATTCTCTGGCTTGCCTGCAATTCAACGGCGTTAGAAAAGTACATTTGAGACAGCATGCTAGACCGGAAAGGCATCTTGGGGAATAGGTATCTATAATTGTTGGCCTACGCAGATGATATAAATATTATTGGAAGGTCAGAAAGGGATAGATATACATCAAAGATGTTTTTCTCAGCTCTTAAATCTCTTCTGCCACAAATATGGGCCTCACTGTCAATGACGGGAAAACGAAATTTTTGGAAATCTCATCCTCCATGATAAATTATTCTACCCTTTTGAGTATTAATGGTTATACCTTCGAAAACACGAAAAAATTTAAATACCTTGGAGCGATAATTAACGATAAAAATAAATTAAGAGCAGAAGTTGATAACAGAATCAAAATGGTTAATAGATGCTTCTTCGGGATGAGAAGACAGTTAAAATCTAATTTAATTAGCAACAAAACTAAATTAAGAGCTTGCAAAACATTCATACTACCAGTCTTACTTCATGCAAGTGAAGACTGGACTTTAACAAAAATATATTGCACTCATTGGACATATTTGAAAGAAAAATTATCAGAGCTATCTTTGGCCCAGTGCAGAAAGGAGAAGAACCAGGTATAACTTAGAACTGTATAGACTTTATCGGCAACCACAAATAATACAAGTCATCGGTAGTAACGGATAAAGATGGCTTGGCCATATTTGAAGAAGCTCGGAAGATAACCCAATTAAGAGAGAACTTGACTTTCAAAAAACCTGAGGGTACCCAAGCTAAATAGAGACCCCCAACTGGATGGTTAGATGACATCGAGGAAGACCTAATTACCTTGAAAATTAAATATTGGTGAAGAGTCGCTAAAAATAGAAGACGCTCTAAATTGCGTGCTGTTCAGGCAGCCGAAGCCTGTAAAGGGTTTTGTGTTATTGAAAAAGAAGAAAGGTTGGATTGACCTTCGTTATCAAAGTTTCTTAGAAACTTTATTAATAATGTCATTACGAAGTAAACGCATTATTACAAATGGTCCTATTTATTACATGATTTATAAGGTATAGATTTGAAAGGAACATTAATGACTTAAATTTAGCATTTTAAATTAGTAAATTGAAGCTTTTTTTTATAAAATTATTCTTTAAAACTTGCAATTAAAAAAATAAAATGTTATAGAAAATAATTTATTCACAACACAGGAAGAAATGATTACACTAAAGAAACTAAATATTTACGCTAAAGAATGTAATTAGGATAAATTTCTTTTGGCCTGGTCAACATACGAAACTGATGGTAGTTTATAAGTTCCTAATCAAGAAAAAGGGAGCGTGGGTTAAGACCTCCAACCAAAATGCATTTCTTTATTAATAATGAAAAATATATGAAACTCTGCATTATCTTATAGTATAATAATACCATACCTAAAGACAATTGTAGGCTTCTTCGCGACTAATGTAGTCTGCATAATTAAAGAAAACAAAAGATTAAAATTAGGATTTTAATAAGAAGCAATATCTATCATTGATTTATTCCTTGCACATTCCATCACATACTTAACAAAATATTTCTAAAATAAAGTTTCGATTTCGACGTCTGACGACGACTTTTCAGAAAGACGACGCAGAATTTGCTGATACTGTACTTTTCGGTATATTCCTTACTTCTCATTTCTATTATAATCCATTTTCTGATTGATTCATTTGAAAAGGAAAACAAGAGAACATAAATAGTGGTTCGCTGGGCTCGTTAATCATCATCAAGCTGATATGAAACTCGACGATACAGCTTTGTTTTGAACACGATTTGTCTTTTCCCACCTTAAAATATCCGACTACGCTCGGAATCGTGATTTTGCAAAAGCGTATAAATGGAAAATATTTATGATATTTAGTGTCACTTAGATTAGAAAAAGTATATAAAATTGTTTTAAGAATATTATTACAGTAAAAAATTTATTAAGTACAATATTTTGATAAAAAAATGAACATAGTATGGCCAATTTTCAAAATATTCATGTTTTGTGAAAAATGCTTCTATTATAATAATATTTTGTCTATATATAACTCAGACCTCTGTTCAGAGGCTGAACTAGAATTTTTGAAATATATACCTGAGAAGTAGGTTTATCCATGTTTTACGACAACAGAGGGGAGAAATTTTAAGAAAAAAATGCCGATAATTATTTCAATCGGTTGTAACACCGAAAATAATGTGAATTTTTTCAAAAAAAATAGTTCCGACTCTCTAAAAAAGTTTTAGATTATATAAGCAAAATATTATTATTATAGGACCATTTTTTTTATAAAACATTTTGAAGAAAGGTTATTCTAAGTTAATTTTTGCCGAAATATTGTATTTAAATAATTTTTTTTGTCAAAATGTCCATGAAACAGTTTTTTACATGTATTCTAATCTAAGTGACACTAAATATCATGAAAATTATCCATTTATTATGCGCTTTTTTAAAATCACAGTTCGGAACGTAGTCGGATACCTTAAATCTAAAGCTTCCATCCGCCTTTCGAAATTTTTCCAATGAACGTTTATATCTTCGATTAATCTAGATTCGGGCTAATTTTTTGAGTTATTTCCAAGAACCCATCTTCTAATGAATGACAAATGGATAATGTTTAAGAGGACTCTACTAATGTTGTACTATCAGAAACACTATTCATTTGTATACCTGTTTCATTCGCAAAAGATTATGTTTATTACCCCGTCCTGTGAAACTCGAATTCAACTAGAAGTTGGCGCCTTCAAAACATAATAAAGTTTTTTGTCCACCGTCGTATTCTTAAATTAAAAAATATTCCTCAAATGTGTGTATGTTAGTTCTATGTAAAAATACATCTCAACGATTTCGATTTACCAATACGAAATTTATATTTTTACATAGTCTTTCAAACTGCATAGGGATTTACCCACAATGGGAAAAAATAATTGCAATGTGAGTTTTAAGAAATGTTAACTACTTTCAAAATAGTATTTCTTGGTCTCTAAACAATTCTTTAACTAAAAGTGCAATTTGCTAGAGAAAAAATTTCTTCTGTTGGAAAGGAATGGCCATAAAAAGACTAAAATAAATATAAACAAACCAAAATAGCATTTCATTAATGAAGCACTCTAAGCGCTTTATCTTCATTCCACCGAATAAAAAAAATATTGTTTTCAACTCAACTGAGAGATTTTCAAAACTCTAAAAGTATACTTGTGTACCAAAACGCATTTCTTTTTCAAAATCTGACGCCCACAACTAAACCAAAACAAATATTACCACTTTTAACGATTATAAAAGCTTTCGAAGACTGGAAACTGTCGCCTAATGATCACTTTCTTTTTCTTGGATGACGATAATTATTGAGGTTTAAGACGATCGTACACCTTTTATCCTCAGAAAAGGGTGTATCTCCCTTGATCGATGATAATGGAAAGACTGCCTATTGTTCGGAGACATCTGAAAGCCCTCCACTTCTGTAGAGTCATTATCCCTAAAGAGAACAAATAGAGGAGACACATAAGATTTTGTTCCAGCTATAGACGTACTTTTCACTTCGAGAAGCAATCATTTCAAATTTCCTTGTCCATTTGATTGCTATGCTTCGGTGTAGGTCAATTCATCCAATTTTCATTCTTGTTGATAGAAAGAAAGGAGTCTATGAAACTATTGATCACTAGAGGGGGTTGATATCGTCTATTATTTATAGTGAATTTTCCATTAACACTAACTGTAGATATTTTATTTTTGATTTCTCTTTCCTTTATTTCAATTATTTGGAATTTTATTAAGCTGCTGTAAGTGTATCATTGAATGATCAGTAATAAATCTCCTATATCTTAAAAATTTGAAACAGGATAGTATATATATATATATATATATATATATATATATATATATATACATGAAAATGAAATATATGTAACATAACAAAAGCAAGAACAAATAAATAATAAGAACAAACAATTCATTTATAAAAACAAAAGAAAGAAACGAGAAACAATTAAATAACAGAAATATAAAAAGGAACCTAGTGAGTCAAAAAGCAATTTTGGGTTTATAACCGAATCAGCGGGGTTAAACTAGTTTGAAGGCACTAAACATCTCTCTTTGCAATTCGGCAAGAAAACCAGATAAAGTAGTAAAATGATTCATATAAAAATTTAAAGTATATAAAAACTTACTAAAAGTACTTATATGGGAAAAAAAGCAACTAACTAATATTCTACAACAAATTCTCCTAAACTCCTACAGCAGAAAACTCTAGAAGAAGAAATTCTCTAAGAAAATAATTCTTCAAAAAGAGTAGATAGAGAGCTACAGGAAATGTTTTATTTTAGTTTTTAGTGTAGCTACTCTTAGTTAAAATAAAAACGCTTGTGATTTTCACCATCACTAGACTCTTTTTCGAAGAAATTGGCCTGCTGAAATAGGTTATTTCTTCTCTTACATTTTACTAGTTTGAAATCATAGCAGGGGCGTAGCTATCCCCGTATCAATAGTAAGGGGCTCCCAAGTTTCATGGACCCCAAAATGTGTAAGCAAAACTTCGTAAAATGTAAAGTAACCCCCCCGGAAAAGTCTCCAATGAATTTGGATACAAGGCCCACTCAGAACTAGCAACGCCAATGAATCATAACGGGTAATTTTGAGCTTAATTTCAAATTATTTTGTATTTTTAGGACAATATATATATATATATATATATATATATATATATATATATATATATATATATATATATATATATAAAGAAATATGTATTATATACATATTAATTATAATATTTTAAAACCTGCTTTTATAGAGAGAGAGGGGCAGCATTTTCCACTTTTGTCCGGGGCGGTAAAATTGGTAGAGCCTGCCCTGGTTTTACTCATGACTTTTTCAAGAGAGTAGAGTTTTGAAAATAATGGAAAGCTATTATTCATTGAGTTAAAAATCCAAATTAAATATAAACATGTCCTTTAAACCGGCATGCAAAGATAGATGCCGCCAAGAGAGATGTCAATCAAATTTGGTAGTTTGTCAAAAATGTAGATTTTTTTTAAATGTGTAATATGTTTACAAAGTGTGTGTAAAAATGTAAACCGGGAGAAGAGTTTTGTATAATATAATCTTAACAGCAAAACCACCATCATGCTGACTTTGAGATCCTATTGTTGTGTGGTGGTATTGGAATCAGAAACTACAAGATGGTTAATCTATTTGTGTAGAATATAAGTTCTTAAGAAGGTTAGTAGGTAGTCATGATCTAAGCAGTATTGGGAGAATTTCTTGATATTATTAAATTTATCTATTGTGTGCGTAGAAAAGTTATACTTTCTAAGTAAAAATTTCAAAATAATATTCCTGTCAATTGATAAATTATGTATATATACAGTCAGACCTCTATATAACGAAGTCACTAAATCCCGAAAAAAAAGTTCGTTATATGGAAAATTCGTAAAAAAGAGGTTATCTTTCAATTTTCTTTATAAACAACATAAAACAAATTTTAAATTCATAAACACTATATAATAAAAAAGTAATTATTCACAACTTTTTTTTAAAATTAACATATATTTATTTTATATGTCTTGCCTATAAAAAAACGAAAGAAAAAAAACCGCAAGGAAAGTTTAGTAAAGTTTAAGCAAGGAAGGTTACCAGTACACCGAATCAGCACTACAAATGAATGAGACTATTTCAAAGACACGGGGACACGAGACAACTCCACTAAGGGGGAAAGGGGATATCGAAGATGCTTTCAGTGAACTGGATAACAAGGGTTAAAGGTTGCTATTCTTGGTTGAAACTCCTAGAATTCTATTGCTCTCGGGGAGTTAGGCACCTAATAAAACCAGTTAAAGATTTATGACCACCATAAAATGTGTTAAAAGAGAGAATAACTGGAAATGTGCAGAAATATTTCAAAAATAGGGAGAAGAAAGCATTGAACCACAAGATAAAAAGTTCGTTATATAGAAAATACACTTCGCTACTGGGAGGTTATTTTACTATGAAAATTGTGAAATGTTCTTGGTTCCAAGAAAAAGTTCGCTATATAGGAAAATTCGCAATATAGAGGTTCGTAATATGGAGGTCCGACTGTATATATGTGTGTGTGTGTGTGTGTATTGTATACCGAGATACTTAGCAGTTTATTTGTTTGTTAATTTTCTTCCAAAGTAGATTTTTGTAGAGTTTTAAAGAAATATATATGGGATCCTGTTGTATACTTAGAAAATGCTTAGCCTTAGGAACTGAGATTGCAAAGTTAAAAATTATTTTGAGGCTTAACCAACTTTTACCTGTAATTTGCCTATACTACTGGGCTGTAAGGAAAGAAAAAAAACATGAGTTTGTAATTAATAGAAGATTGAATTAATTATACTAATTCTTTACTATATTAATTAAAATTATAACAAAGGAAAAATTAACTAAAGCTACTTACTCAACGTAGAAAAAATAAATATATTCTTATACAAAATGCTATTAAAAATCTATTACAAATACTTCAATAATACATCACCATTTTAATCTTGCAGCAAACACAAAACCATCTTAGAGCAGCACAGCATTAAAGTAATATATATTCCCGGTGCATATAAGAAATAGAATCGGCCTCGTAATACGCCGGTTATTAGAATGATAACTTTAAAAATAAAGAGATGGACATAAAAAATTAGATTTCTACTTACATTTAAATAAGATCTATTTAACCGAAAATGCATATCCTATGAACTATTAATGAATAACATGAAAATTCCATATTTGTCTTCTGTTATACATTCTATTATATGTTTTATGTTATCACGTCACTGGATTCTTTTTCATTTTGTGATCACCATTGTTATTCTGATTCATAAACAAATAATCATCTACCGTTCCAACTAGCTTGTCAGGTACAGTGCATTTTTAAAAGATTTCTCAATTGTGTCAGGTTTAATTTCTCATTCCATACTTTTATAATCCAATCATACTATTTGTAGAATGGCATGACGCATTTGGCATGTCTTGTATATGTATTTTACGCTTCTAACGTCCAAATGCTTTCTAACACCTCTCCTGCACCTCCCCCTCAGGGGACTCACCTTCTTGAGATGGATACGGGTGTCACACAATCCCGAGATGTCCTAGTGATCTTTTATTTTTCCCAGAGGGTTTCCTGTGTTTGGTAAACACGGGTATCACGACTTCTGGGTACCCTAGTGATCCTTCTCTATTTTCGACCCTTCTACTCATTCGATGTATCCTTACTTTCTTTTCCCGTCTAGATCACAGACACGTAAATTGTAAGTAAACATTAATAACAATTATCAATTTATTTATTAAGATTAAATTACTTATTTTCCATATTAATATCGTATTTTATTGCTTCATTTTGTATTGCGTGAAATTAGTCTCATTTGTACTTAAAATTCTGCTTTGAGTTCAATTTTTGTATTGTTTGTTTCTTTACTAATACCGTTGGTTTTCCAACCAAAATTGCCATGTGCGGCGACCAGTAAGGAGTAAAATGGTGTCCTGGGGATACCTTTGCGTTCCCTTTGGTGCAGGACGGGAAGCAGGAGTGAGCCCGCTCTTGTCAATCGGCTGGTGATTAGTCTCTTCGGAGACATTGCTGTATGGTTAGTGCTGCAGTTAAAGGGTGGTGGGTTTACTCGCTGGATCCTCTCCCTGATGCTGTAGCACAATATTTTGGGTGTACTCCAAGTAAGCGCCAAGCCTGGTTTTTGTCAGATGACCGGCCCACTGCCTCCCGTGTTGGACTCTGTGGTGGGTGGAGACACGCCAGGACGAAGTTCTGTCGTGCTTATGGATCCAATGCAGTTGTGCCCTGGTAAAGGCATTGGTTTACCCACAACTCTCATCATTGATCAGATTTCTAACAATACATGTTTTTTATCTTGTCGTTAACTAATAATGAAATGTCCCGAAAATCCCCACTTGCAATTTTTAAATCTCTTCAAGAAATTGGAGAAACAAAATCAGTAAAAAAAATTCGTTCCGGTGATTTATTTATTTCTCGGAACAACATCTGCTATTCAGTCAAAATCGCATTTATTTGCTAAAACATTTCTTGGCTCTCCCCTCCTCATTACTCCCCATAAATCTCTGAACAGTCAGAACCTGGCATGTTGTGTTTTTCTGAGGTTGAAGTCCTTGCGGGATTTTTAGACTAGGGTGTAATTCAAGTGAGAAGAATTACTTTAAAAAAGAAGGTGCTGCCATTACTTTAACCAAACATTTAACTTTAACATTTAATAGCCCAAAACTACCATCTACAATAAATGCAGGTTACTTAAACTGTAATATCCGTCCCTATATACCGAACCCTCTGCGCTTTTTTAAGGGCCATAAGTTCGGACACTCTCAAACTTCCTGCCGAGGTCAATTAACGAGTTCTAGATGTGCATTCGTTGGACATTCTTCCACGGATTGTACTCTAGAGCCAAAATGTATTAATTGTACCCAATCTCATCCATCAGATTCAAAATTATGCCCCAAATTAAAAACTGAAATAGAAATCCAGGTAATTAAAACTAATAGAAATATATCATACGTAGAAGCACGAAAGTTAATAGCCCCACAATCATCCCAAACTTACGCTCAGATTGCCAACCCCTCGACTGCATCCACTACAACTAACAGAAATATATCCTCATCGAACCAAACACTTTCTCCTTCTACATTCCCTATGCTTACGGCCTTGTCTACTATGACAAGTCCCTCTATACCTGAACCTACTACTTCCACATCCAATAGCTTACTATCTACAATTACGTCTTCTGTATCTCAGGGTTTAAAAACCTCGTTAGAAACAGATAAAAATATTACCAAAATAGTTTGCCCACCATTGAACTTGCTACAACCAGTAATATCCGTTCCAAAGCCAAATATATCTTCGTCAATCCTGCAGTTACTAAATCCTCTACATAAACTCAGGCACAACTCTTATCAACCACGTCTTCTGTTGCAGTTACAATGCCATCAGAATCACATTCACCTATTCCTTTGTTTATTAGTGCTCCATTCCACATCCAATAGTCTTCTTGATTCTGTTACATTATCATCATCTAACCAAAAAATTTTCCCTTCTGCATGTCCTATGTTTACATCCTTGTCTACTGTGACAAGTCGCTCTATACCTGAACTTACTACCTCCACATCCAATAGCTTACCATCTACAATTACATCTTCTGTATCCCAGGCTTCAAAACCTCGTAAGAAAAAGCGTCATCCTAAAAACACTGCAGAACCAAATATAGACAAAAGAGGGATCCACCTAAACCAAGAAAGTCAGCTCCTTTAGAATATACAAAGGATGACGAAGACATGATTGTTTATGACGTGGAGGAAGATGGATTTACTTTGAATACTAGATATCTGGAAAAAAATGGGAAAACATATTGAAAGGGATCTTTATGGTTAACTCCGACTAGAGATATGGAAAATAATTTTTTTTCTCAATAATATTTATCGAACTTGGTGGGAAATCCTCCCCCCACCAAACTTTGTTTATTTTTAATTTTATTGATATTGACTTTATATACATTTTGATATTTACCTTTTAGCTAAAACAAATGTAATCAAGATTTTTAATGGTTTTATACTTTTAATGTTTTAACGAATGTTTGGCACAATTTAGAGAAAATTAGTTCTTGCGCCAATAACCCCATCATTGACTACACCTTAAAGTTTTAATTCTAGAAGACTGTATTTCAAGAGTCTAGTATAATACTTTGAATAAATTCCTTCAAAAGATGAGAGCATTGCACGTATACATTCCCATTCCAGGTTTCTTTGTAAAAAAAGATGTGCGTTAGGTGGCGAGTACACCTAAAAATTCACAAATGCAGATTGAGTGTATAGGCGTGCAATATATACCGGAATGTATAATATAAATGCATATTTATAAAATGGTGCTGATATTTAAAAAAGTTATGCGTATTTAAATTTTATATTTATAGAGGGACATTTTTAAAAATTCCATCTTTTTTTTTTTTGATTAAAAAGGTTTGATCCATCTCACACACGTGCTTTCAGGAATAAAATGCTCAGTTATGATCTACTTACTACATTATCTTTATGATTTAATGGTCAGTACATTTCCATTCTACGTATATTGAATAAATAATTAATAGTAAATATGTCACCCTAATAAGAAAGGAAGCTAAAATAAGTTTATGGGCTTTAATAAATCAGTCTATAAGAATGAGAATCCAAAATCTTTTCAAATCTGCATCTTGTTTCATTAATATTCCTTTAAAAAATTCCATAGAGGATAAAAACACTGTTTTCCACTTCCACATTTCAAGAAGTTCTGGAAAAGAAAAGAAATGCATTTATTAACAGTAGCAGTATATCTTGATTTACAATGCTAGATGACGTAACTTGGAATGTATTTCTTTATAAATATGCACTGGCAATTTTCTAAAACGTAACTACCTCAGATAATTCAACTTTCTCTAAAACTATGCCTTTTAATCTGATTATTTATACCAGTAGAGATTATAACAATGATTTAAAATAAAGCTGTAAAAATACTTCGCAACATAGCACAGGTCTTTTGAGAATAAACAGCATCTGATTTAATATCTTCCGAAAAACAAGAATAATACCCTTCGTTTCGTTTTCCCTTTTGAAATTCGGATGATATATTTTATTCTAACTGTAGTTACTTTAAAAATCTTGGGAATATCCTTAGTTGTGGTTAAACTTCTTTTTATATTTTTTTAATTATAGAAGTTGTACATTTTCTATATATGTTTTTGCAGCAAAACATCACAAAACAACTAACGATATTCTGAAATTTCTTAAAACTATTCAACGAATTCGCAAAGCAGCTTTTATAATTGAATATTCAAATGCTTATTCGAATTATTTATGAATGGATTTTAATATTTATGCAAGAATAATTCAATAAAAGTTTCTGTAGAGACAAAGAAAGGCATTGTTATGTTCAATTACCTGGGTTCTGAAATTTTTTTGTAAATAAAAGATAAGTTTTTTCAGTTGTTTTTCTTAAAAATATGTCGAACACCAAATTTAGAGCTGTGGACGATCTTTTCATTACAGCTCTATATTGATTGTTCCGAAGAGCAGAAGCATCTTCTAGCAACCAGCCGAAGCAAATAACGCTCCAGTTCAGAACAAATTCACATCGCAAACGATAAAAATTCATCAATTTTTTTTGTCTTTTTTTTAATTGATGTATGTTTTTTTTCCTGTGTAACTTAAGCCAAATAATAAATTATTGTCACAATAAAGACGAATTTCTCAAGAGACGTCTGGAAAGTAAGTTCCGTATTTTCAGAAAAGAAAAAAATATACAATGGCGTCTTGATTTTTACGCCTTACACTTATTTTTCGGGAAAGTCGTCACCAACACTGAGGCATTTGTTGTAGCGTGCTATCAGTTTGAAGAAACACTCTGGTAAAACTCGGTGTACAACGATGCAAATAATTGTCGCTTGCTATTTTCATTCGTGGTTGTGGAAGGACGTCCACTTAGACCTTCATTTTTCCCACTATTGTGTTCCTTCATTGAATATGCAATATCAGAGACCGACCATTTGACGAGACATAAATTCTACACCATTCGCTGCCTTCACCACTCATGGTCATGAATGACGCACAAACTGGTTCCACGTGTTCATTCAAACCGAATAATAGTATGCCCTCCCATCAAAGTTGAGACAGACAGCTGTCTCTGTCATAGTAATTTATACTCAAATAACCTCGGAGACGCTGTTCTGATGCTGCACTCTCTTCTTCGGTCTCATGCGCATGCGCAATTCCTTTTACGTTGATGCTATAATGACGTAAATCAGTAAGATTAATACCTTACTGGGTAGCGTTAGGGCTCACACAACTTTTTACCAAAAAGCATTTTATTCCAAAAATCCAAAGTAAATTTTTGCTGTTTACATCCTTTCACTGGAGAAAAGATCTCGTCCCGTTTAAGATTAAAATATCTCAAAAAGATCGGTTCCCTGGCACGGTTGTTTCCACAGCCCCTTTCGCTGGTATGGTCCAGAGTCTCTTTACTCAAGCGTTTGCTCCACCGTCTCCGACATTCAATCTTTCAAAAGTCATCGCCGTTTCTATCTCTTGGTCTTTGAGGTGCAGCTGCCCCCGCAATCTCCATTGAGTGTCTTTGAAGAAGAAAAAAATTGATACACACACACAGAAGGTAATGTAGAAGATCTAAGGAGATTGAGAAAGTCCTCGTCAACTTGCAAGACGACCCTTTTAATCCCCTAGTCTTGTCTCTTTCACGCCCCCAATCATCTCTGATTAGCGAGCATAACGTATCTGCACTGGCCCTCCTCGCTTTAGTCCCATCTCTATTGGTACTTGGAGACAATAGGCTGTCGAATCTGAAACCACACTATCGCCGTACCTAGTATACTATCAGGAGGGTCTGTAAAACGTCCTGATATTTTAACATAGAGAACGCCCTCCAGAATATGTCTTTATAACAACAGGCCGACATTCATTTTCTTCAAATAGTTCGCTCTACATATGTGTGAATCAACCAGACAATGGATATTGTTCTCAGAGGAGCTTCCTTTCTTTTGAACGTGGTGCTTGAACATTATGTGAGGGTCAGGGAGGGAAGTGGTATGCTATCAACATCGCCGTCTTCAGAGTCGATGAAGCATCTGTTTGCCTCCTGGAATGAGGGGAAAATACACGGTCTCTTTTGGTAGTTACAATGTCCCATCTGGGATATGGATGTGGTAACTTATGGTGATTGGTTGTTTCACTTCGTATACCGACTTCTACTTCAAATAAGGAAACGAAAATGACTTTCGAAGGGTCCCTCTAATTTGGAAACAGCAGTAAATCTACAATAACTGGCACAATAATTAATTAGCAAATCTACGATAACTGTTAATCAAATGAAGCTTTTCAAAATGCATTGGAAAGTTTATATTGTTCACACTGGCTTACTCATATAGGAGTAAAGGTTCCTAAAATCATTCTTTAATTGTGTGAAAAATTTAATAAAGTGCTATTCTTTAAAAAGAATTTGAGTTTAAAAGCCTTATCTTTTCAATTATGTCAACACTAAATACAAGTGCTGTTATTCTAAGAGGAAGGGGTTGTAAAAATGTTTTTGAATACAATAGAAAGCGTTTAATATTTTAGTAAATAGATACCATTGACTTAAAACCAATATGAAGTCTCATAAAAACATTACTAAATACCCAGGGAAGCAGTCGGCTAAAGGTAATATATTATGTGTGAGTACTTAGAAAAATAAAATAATATTGTTTTCTCTTTAAGGTATCCGACTAGGTTTGGAGCCGTGATTTTGTAAAAGCGTGTAAATGGATAATATTTATGATATTTAGTGTCACTTAGATTAGAAAATGTATATAAAATTGTTTTAAGAATAGTATTACAATAAAAAATTATTTAAGAATAATATTTTGACAAAAAAATGAACATAGAACGATCAATTTTCAAAATGCTCTCCTTTTGTGAAAAATGCTTCTATTATAATAATATTTTGCCTGTATATAACTCATACCTCTCTGTATAGAGGCTCAACTAGAATTTTTGAAATATATAACTTCGAAATGGGTTTATCCATGTTTTACGACAACAGAGGGGAGAAATTTTAAGAAAAAAATGCCGATAATTATTTCAAGGGGTTGTAACTCTGAACATAATGTGAATTTTCAAAAATCATAGTTGAGCCGCTGTACAGAGGTTTGAGCTATATACAGGCAAACTATTATTATAATATAAGCATTTTTCATAAGAGCAGAACACTTTGAAAAATGGTTATTCTAAGTTAATTCTTTGCCGAAATATTGTATTTAAATAATTTTTTTCATCAAAATGTCCTTAAAACAATTTTATACATGTATTCTAATCTAAGTGACACTAAATATCATGAAAATTATCCATTTATGCGCTTTTTTAAAATCACGGTTCCGAACGTAGTCGGATAACTTAACATAGAAAAATGTTTACAAACCTATCGAAGTATCAAAGTTCAGGTAATGAAATAGGGAGAAATAAACCTAGTTGACTCTTATCATAAATGTGAAAAAAAAACATACGTGGATATTTATGAAAGGGGTCATGGGTTCGGTTCCTGATGCCGTTAAAGATACTTCTTATAGAAGAACTGATAAACGTTAAAACTATCAAGGTTCAAAATCTTAACGTTGGTACGATATAGAAGTTGGGAAAGTGAGGGTACCAGTTTAGATGTGTCGTCATTGTCATTTGACTTCTATTCATATTTATGAGGTCAGTCACTTGTAAACACTCGTATAAACTCAAAGTGTGAATTTAATCATTAATAAATGCCTAAATCTCTACAAGAATAAGACATAATATTTTTATTATTTTTATTCTAATAATATTTTTCATCTTACGTTTTAATATAGTCAAAGACAGGCATAAATTAAAGTTATGACGATTGCTAAACATAGTACATACTGAATTAAAAATAAACTTATTTTAGAACATATGCTTACAGATCTTATTTTTACAAGATAATATTAAAACAAGTTATAATTATTATTAGAAAAGTAATTACTTGACTCTTTTATTCCATTTAAGAATTTAAAAAATAAGCAAACAAATTAGTTCACTTAACGAACGATTTCATTTAATTGAAAGTCAAAAATTTAAAATCAAGTAAATAATTGCATAATGATGGATCATGTTAGCTAGTATTTGTAAATTAAGTTATAAATATACCGGTTGATTCATAAATAGTGTGACCAATTTTAGAGGTTCATAAATTTTTATTGAATAAAGTTATTTACATGGAATTTTCAATAAGGTTTCCTCTTGCACGGTTCACTTTTCGTAAGCGTTTCGGTTAAGCTAAAAGAGTTTTTTCGATCAGTTTGGTGGTATTTTTCTAACTCAATATTAAATTGCTTTTTGAAGCCCTTGAAATGCTTTTACTTTACGTCTATTTAATTGTGTTTTTGAGTATCACCATAAAAATAATCGCAAGGATTAGGGGATTGTGATGGTCATTTATAAGGAGGCAGAAAATTTATTTTTTAATCTTTCAGCCATTTTATAGTTGATTTTGCAGTAAGACTTAGTGCAGAATCTTGGGGGGAAACAAAGCTTCCTTGAGGGTAAAGACACTTACCTTTTTGATCAAATGTTTCAAAACTTTATTCTGATAGTATTTAGCATCAATTTTAAAGTTTGGTTCTACAAAAAATAGTTTTGTTAAACCTTGAGAGGACATTTCCGTCCATACCATAACACTTGGCAGCTAACTTGCAATTTTCAAATCAACTGCGTCTTTGCGACGTCTTTTGCTTAAAATATATTGAATCTTCGTTTTGCAAGTTGTGAATGCCAGATGAAACAGTGCTTCATGAGAAGTTATCGATGATTTGTATCTACCTTTGCGTAACATTAAATACAGAGGTCAGGAACGTTTCCTTCGTTTTTCTACGGTCTTAACAGACATTTGATGACAGACTGGAAAACTTACCTTTTTATAGCCAATTTTCTTTATCCGATGATACATTGTCGATTGCTATATTTGTTGTTTCTTTGATATAGGTTTTTGAGGCAAAGGATTTTCTACAGCTATAATTCTCTTTCTTTGCAACTTCTTTTTTTTTTTTTCCTTTTTCATTAAGGATTTCCTTTCTTTCACATTTTTTGCCTGGGTCTTTTGATTGCGAACTAAATCTTATTTCTTTTTGAAGTTTAGATAGTAATACAATAGAAAAATGTATTTTTTACTTTTAAAAGCTTTATTATTTACAGAATGTGAACAATCATCCTTCGAAAGCTGTAAAATTTCGTTCCGAGCTCGAGGATCTACTTTCAGTACTGTAGCTTACTCCCACGATTAAAAATGGTTAGATTAGTAATTTAAAAATTTCCTTTTCAAATAAAACCAGTAGTAAAAAGATAGAAGTTCATCATAAATAGTTAGATGCCTTTAAAATTGGTCACACAAATTTTGAATCAACCGGTATATGCTATTTATAATTGTAGTATAAATAAAGAAATATGCCTTAATTACACGAAAGTCATTCCAAATTAATTCCAACGCCGAATCCATTAGTTTTCTTTGTATAATTCAAAGTGATGTTTGATAAATCAGTGCTGTTTTTACTCATTAATAATCAATTATTTTTGCTCAATATTTTTTTTCATGTTCAAAATGTTCAATAAATTGATTGCAATATTTTATAATATATTTTTCTTTAATTGTATAAAAATCTAATTTACAGTCTAGGAAGTTTATTGTTACTAATAATATTTCAAAGTTATAAATTAAAGTTATTACTTGAGTTATACATCTAAATATTAACATCATTTGCTTGCTACAAGCTGAATAAATTGGGTTCAATATTTCTTTTGTAATATTCAAGAAATAGATATCAGAAATATGTGTATTGTATAAATGACAGAGCCATAAATGAATGAATTCCATTGAGAGTTCGAAGAATTACATTTCAAAGGAAGATATCAAATAGAAGTGCTACTTTCATCAATCCATTAAATGATCAATGCCATATGTTTCTTTTCATCTTAACAACGCGGAAATATCATCAGATATTCTAGCAATGCAAGAGTGATTGTGAACTATTTCGTCTGTATAATATAACAGGCGTTTCCGGCGTTAAAAGACTTGTTTCTTTTCGATATGTATTTGGGTGGATCTCGGTCATATGAAAGAAGGAAAATTATAATGAACCAGAACCTACCAATGCGGAAAAAAATGCTATGTCATAAGTTTATTAAAGAAAAAATAGAAGAGTTTTAAAAAATTATTTCAAAATTTAATATTTTTAAAAAAGAAGTTGAATTTTTTCGAAAAAAAAAAAAGAATATGGAAAAATACTTAATTTTGGTAAAATGATTTTAGATTTAAAACAAATATTTTCTCACAATATACTGAATTGAACCCAGTGGCTCAACAGCCCATGAAGGTCAAGGCCAACTGTGCCGATCTTAGTTTACGTGATCTTAGGCGCTGTGATGCATATACAGATATTTCGGTCAAGGGATCAGTCTGACACGAAACCCCAGTGTTCAGTTCCCAAGCAAGCTTGGTACTCCTTTGTCGACCCACTGAATGGATGAAGGCTGAGTCGACCTTGCCCAGCCAGCATCTTGCCAGCATCTCTCGTTAAAGATCTATCGCAACACTACTATCAACAGAATATTTTAGAACGATTTTTTGAAGAAATTCCAACCTTTTATAAGGAAAGGTCACTGATAAAATTGAGATTCATATGAACAAAGTCTCTAGTCACGTTTAAGCCAACTATCGCTTATTTCGCAAAGAAAGAATTAGAAACAGGAATAAAATGTATCCCACTTGATGAAATCCTTGTAAAATTCTCTTATGCTTCTCCATTGGACTCATGTGATTTCGGTTTATTGAAACGAGCCTTTGAAAAATAGCATTCAAGAACACGGAATGGACTTTGAAAAACTGTTCCAGAGGAAGGTAGTAAAATTGAATGACAGTAATAAGAAAAAGTATACTTTCATGGAAACTTCTATGACGGATCTTTACGCGATCCTCTCACTAATCCTCTTGGGGAATCTTTCAGCTAGCATTCGTGTTCAATTTACAGCCATCCCTCTCAAGAAGAAACCTTGATATGTAGATTAGTTCCACTATATAGAATTACAGTTTTGTAATTGTAAGAAGAAGGAACTGAGAAGCTGTTACAGTCGCCAAGAATGTGGGATAGAATAAAGTTGGTTTTCGCAGCTTAAGTTTAAGAGCGGTGTTTGCCACTGTATTAAATTAGTGGATTGGGGATTTGTAGTCAACGATAGATTAGTTTAGGTTAAATTGGTTGTTTGCGCTTGTTCGCTTGATGTTTATTACTTTCTCCCTTTTACTCCTAGGACATTCACTTAAAGATTAAACTATTGTTGATCAGTGTGCTTGAGTAAAATAAATACTTGTTATAATGGAAGTTTCTGGTTCTGCTTTTACTTCTCCCACACTCTTAGGTAGGCAAGACGGTGAAGAAGCGACTTCAAGGGTAAGTCACTCACGCTTCAAGCTAGAGTCATTGTCAAGAATCATGGCTATCAGGTAGAAACAAATTTCCACAAAAAATACCGGATTTACTGATAAAAATTAACCATCAAAATCGTTTCCATAAAGTGCGAACGACATTCTGTATTTTCTGTCTTTCGCTTTACCTTGCTCTGAAATTTCGACAGTAGGTTGTTATTTTTCAAAAAAATTAATACTAAAAATGCTATTAAATATACACAATGTTTTTCACCTTATAGCTATTTACTATGTGTCCTGTGGCCTCTTTGTAAGACAGTTGGGGAGTGAGGACAAGAATAAACTTTTAAAACTATTACCGCGACATGATATCATGGATCTGGTCTAGGTACTTGGACCGGGGGATTTGAAACTACAGTATGTGTCCTCTCATCAGAATAAATGTTAAAAAGTAAAGGTCTTTCACTCTGACTTTGTACCGTAAAAAAAGCAAATACCTAAATTTCCTCGGTTTTCATTAAAACAATTTTTTTACTTTACTTTTCCTTATATCTATATACCAGGGAACATCTTTTTCTTACAGGTAGGAATTTAAATTTTGAAAAAAAATTTCGATTCTCTTGCCATACTATATATGTGTGTATGTATTTTACTAAAACACACCACTTGTATAAGAAAATATCCATTTATTTGATGAGGTATGAGACTGGTTCAGGAAATATTTACGTATAGGTACAGTTTTCAAGAGTTGGAGAGAGTCAGTCAATTCTCAATCAACAGTCACGTATACTTTTGAAATATCTAGACGCCTACTCGCGATCAGGTAATTAGCAAAGTTTTTTGTCTCTCCTCGGTCGAACATCTCTCCTACACTAGAGTTACCGGCCTAACTCTCTTGCTTTGTGATCTGCGGCAGCAGGGTGTATAATGAACGAAAGGACTGCTTTCTGGGGAAGAACTGAGGAATCAATTCCTCGCGCACACATACGTATATAATATATTTATATAAATGTTCAAGCATATCTCAAATACAATAAGCTGATATTAAATACTCAGGTAAAAATATATTTATTCAAGAATTTTGGACAAATGTAGAGGTATGTGTAATTCTTTTCAGGATGGGGAGGAAAATTGGTAATTAAGTTAGTGGGTAAAAATTGGTAAAAATAATATAAGCTAAACAAAATGACCTACAAAAAAGAAGAAAATATAAACGGAAATTTAGCGTGTTATTGCTGTTAATTATTCATATAATGAATAATTAAATTGTTAACCAATTAATGTAATTTAATAACGATTATCGAATTATTAACGAGTTTCTTGATCTCGTTTTTGTTTATTCATTTTTTTAAGCAGAATTCAATTGTTTCCTTTCAAAACTGATGGGATTCGTCATTTCATATTAAAATGCTTTTAGCGTCCTTTTCAATTGAATTATTGTTGCCATACTCTTAGAAGATTTTATTAATAATCCTAATGAATTCAATGAAAGAAATTACGTAAATACGATGGATTCCGGCTAATATATTGAGAGTCTGTAAGATCTCTCAATATATAGAATATCGTTGTTGTTACTATCGAACTAATCATAATCTTTCCATCATAGTTCTAGCTAAAAAAATTCTCAAACCATACTGGGCACTAATAACCATAAGAAAAATAAATATCAGATTCAATTCTGCCGTCAAGAGGAATCTTTTAAGCAGGTGGTACTAGAGATTTAAAAATTTTAATTCGGTTGCAATGATATAAAATCATGAAAAACCGGAGATATATTAGAGATGAATTTCTTTAGAATTCATAGTTGAAAACGTACAAACCATGCGGATAAATTCGTTTAAAACTGCTTCTAAAAGTTAATCCTTTGCAAACATCTATACTTTAAGATGATATACCTATCCATAAATCAATTCTTGATAACTTTAACTAACTCGAATTCAAAAAAATTCCAAGTGCTACAAGTTTTTAAGAAACCAGTACTTGAGAATAAGCAGAAAGTTTGTGGACACAATGATTGTGGTAGTTCTAATCTAACATGAAGCTATTATCTAATCGAATACTCCAATTAACTTTGCAAGTAAAATGAAATAAACTATGAGCTGTACTGTAACCAAAAATTTTCGTTTTCGAATTTTGCTCCAAAGCATGCTAGTTTAACCTATATAATAAATGTTAAGTTTAATTTTTTCGTCTAATTCTGTTTTTTTTTTGTACCTACCACTGTTTTTTGAGTTTCTTTATAGACCATTACCAGAGAAATTGGTGTCCCGGACGTTATTTGAAAACTCAACTTTTTGATGGTGTGGTATATATATAAACCAAGCTTCCTCCAAATACCCTAATCACAAAGAAAATATTAACTATCCAGTGAATGAATAATTTGCATCTTATGTGTTCTTTGCTCTCCAAGTATTTTCATAAAAGGTTGCCATTTTTTTCTAGCATTTTAACCATTTTTTATCAAAAAATTGCTAACGTATTTCAATGTATGGGACAAAAGACAGTTTCATTCTTTCAGGAATAATAACTATTTACAAACGTTTTTTAGAGAATTTCCTAACATTAAAAGCAATGATTAGCAATGCAATCATACCGCTTAATATTACATTGATTTTAAAAAATGATTTGCTTTATTTTGTCTTTTTTCCACTTTTAATATCATTTATTTCAATCCCACAGTTGATTGGTCATTACAATGTGCAAGTTAAAACGTGAAGCACATGTATAATAGATAAATAAATTGATTGATTAAAATATAAAGGCATCAAAATACATTTTTCGGTACGCTCTAGGGAGTCTGATTATATTACTAGGACATATTATTTTACAATAAAATATATCCCAAGGCTTAGATTATACTTTATAGACATGGGCAAAAACAGATTCTACACAAAATGTTTAAGCATTGATAAGCATTTAAAATAAATCTAAATAAAAAATAATGCATTCTCTTATTAATATATTATATACTTGAAATGCATAAATCAGATCCAAATTCTTTTAAAAATATACCTGTATTAAATTGTACCTGTAAAATTTTGATAATTTATCTTAAATATTTTCGTACGGAAAACTCATACTTGTGTTTTGTTATGAGACCAAGAAAATAATTCTGAAATTGAATGAATTTCAAATTCTGAAATCTCTAATAATAGGGAGTGCGTTTGGAATAATCTCTATCTCAATAAATCTATCGTTTCATTTGCCTTCCAATCTTTGAATATATGTCTTTCTTTTTCTGTTAACTTATAATTTGACTAACTGCGAAGAAACTACATAATAATTTAAGAGATAAGTGAAATAGAATATCTTTCATCGAATTACGCATACTTCCTTCCAAACAGTTTGACTTCCAGCAACTTCTTCCCAACTTCCTAACTTACTTCCTAACACTTGTCAGTAAAAGATGGAACTGAAAATTAAGATATTTAGCCATGTTGATTATGAACATTAAGACCGGTAATTTTCGCATCTAACGAGAAAAGCACTTGACAGCATAAAAGCATAGCCGAGACGATATAAAAGTTGCTTTCTTCTTGAGTGCCGTCATTCTACGACCGAAAGTGTCTTGTCTCCTTTCTACTTGGAGTGTAATTAAATTATATTCGAAGCTATCTTTTGACAGGATATCAAATATACCATTCAGAGCATACTGCGTCACAGCTGTACCTTCTGTCATAGACATACAGGCTTTCAAGTCAAACTTTTCTCTCTAATATGAGTTCTTTTTTATGGCATTTGGATATTACGTTATTAAGTTGACGAAAGCCGTGTTGAGCTCATTCTGTAATGGATTTTTAAAGCTGTGATGTGCATTTTACTTTTTAAAAGTGGATTTCTGAAGGCTCAAGTGCATACAATGTATTTTGGAACTAAACTAATCAACTTGTCAAATAAAACAACACTTTAATGAGGTAATGTTAAACTCGAATCTTAGGAAGAAAATAAACCAGATAAATTTAGGTTTAAAAATTAATATTAATTTTTATCGGTTATCAATAGTTTCATGGTAAAAATTATAAGAGCAGATAAATTTGAGGGTATTATTCGGTATTCAAATAATTTAGCTATTAGTTCGCTACCTTAATAAAGATATTTACGTTTTAAGAATTAAAAAAAAATACCGTATTTGAAAGAATTATAACTGACGATGCCATTTAACAATTAGTGCGTTTCACACTTAACAAAAAAAAAATTGAACACTAGTTTTATAGTTGAATCAGTTGAAACATCTTGGTAATATGACTGTTGTTCCTGGTTTTTTTGAGCATCTAATGACCATATTAATTGACTTAAGTATTGAGTTTGAATTCGTCGGTATCTTAAATAAGTTAGTTAAGAATTTTTCGACAATTTTTGCTAAAGGAGATGGAAACTTTCGACATCCTGGCATAATTAATTTGCACTTAAAAGAAAAAAAAATATCAATCGTATGTTAAATCATATTTTATTTTTAGGAAAAGTAATGGTACTTAAATGACAGTAGTCGTAATAAACAGTTCATTAAATTATAATTATTTCTAAAACATAGCCAGTAAGCAAGATAAAAAAAAATATTTTTTTTGTGAAAGTTATAAATTTTTCTTGTTTTGAATTATGAAAACAAAATGTCATTATTCTTTTAAAAAACATTTCTACCTATTTTTTAATATAATATATGCCTTCAAATTAAAAAAAATCACACATTGCTTCAAATATGAAAAAAAGTTGTAGATTTATTTTACTAAACTGGATAGTTATTATATAATCAAGTATAAAAGAACGAAGTATTTAAATAAATATTTCTTAGATTTTTTAAAAAATATGTATAAAAATATCTTTTTTGTCAATCGAAGGTTATGTAGTATATGTGTGCGTGCTATATAATATTATTTACAAAAAAAAAAATTAAAATTATTACCTAAAAGTTTTGAAAAAAAAGTGTTTTTCTTAAATACTTAGGTTTTAAAGTTAAATTAAGTATATCAGGAATTATGTTGTTAACATTCCTTGTGTGTGTAAATATTATTTGAAAGGTTATGCTTCGATTAAAACTTAAGAAAATAAATCTAATGGTACTTACAATTTAATCTGTAAATCAGGTGCAATTAATTATTACTATAACGCTTCTACTGGCAGTTATTTTCTTTTTATGTCTTTATGGGGGAAGGTCGTAAGGTTAAAAACGACAGCTTCGCCAGCTTGTAAGAGTTCTCGTCAAATCGTTAAATGTTTCTTGTAAGTCATCGTTCATAATCCTCCATTAAAATACAGAAACCTTAACATTTCACCAAGCCCGATGTGAACCTGAGTAACGAAATAAAATGACACGCCGAAACCCCAAAGGTGTTTTAAAATCCAGTAAACCAGCCAGTGTCGTTTAATTTCCTAAGCTCCGTGGACGGGTAGGTTTTATTTCCATCTGCGGCTCGGTCAAAACGCATAAAAAACGTCAGCCGTTTTCTACGACAGTGGTTTTTATTGCACGTAAAGTATCGGGTCTACTTGCTGTTTACTGCCTGGTTCTTGTGAATTCGAGGGTTGGCTTCTTTCTCCAACTATAAACAAACAGAAGCAGCTCTTTAAACTTTTGATGCACGTCCATCGGTGCAGCGAATTGGCCACAAAACCGTAAACTGGCCCTCGGAAAAGGTTGTACATCGCTGACAGGTCGCACGTGCTTTGGAAGATGAATTCATTGAGGGACGATTCTGCCCCACAAATTCGATCCCACTAAATTGAGCCGGCGTTGGCGGTGAGACTTGAAGGTCATTGGCTGGAATGAATGGTCTAATCATTTATTGTTCTTTCTGGTGTTAAGAATGCTATCATGTATTATTTGTGCCTACCGGATAAATTGTTCAGAGATTTGGTTATTAATCTATTTGAAACTTACGTCAAAAAAGTAGAACTAAAATATATATATTTTTTAACTTTAACTAATAAAGTTCAGAAATACGCTTTAAAATGTTTGTGATACTTTCTAGTGAAAAAGAAAAATATAATCCATATCTACTAGACTGATAATTAGCTAAGATTTTTAAAGCATTTTATTCTAATTGATGTATCTAGTGTGAAGTTCATTATGCTAATATACTTTTAAAATCTAAGCACCGGCGTAGTGGGCCTTGTACTAAGATTTATCTGATACGGAGGCAGCTACGCTCCTGAATCTAAGTACCATTTAGTATCTATTAACTTGGTACATGTATCAATGGTTTCAAAATCAAACTATTTTTTAAAAAAACATCTAAAAAGGTGGCCACAAAGCTCAAATAATTTTCTTTTATTTATAGAATTTTATAAGTATCTTTTTATAATTATATTTACAGAATAAGAAGATAACAACTTATCTGACAAATTGAGCAGAAATTAAGAAAAATACGTTATTTTAAATCAATTTACCGTTATAAAGATAATAACGTTTAAATGTGAAAAAAAAACCTCTTTTGAAAATTTTTTAAATGTTTTCTTTCTTTGTTTCTCAAATTTAATACATAGTAATTGCGTAAAGCAATTTAGAAACGACTGGAATCTATACCAGGTATAATAATAAATTATAAGAGGAGACCTAATGTAATAAAGAGACACACGGGGAAGGGGTTATTAACAATGTCCACTAGCAAATTAAAACACGTTTATTAAACTTAACAAATTTTTACACACATAACTAGAGGACAAACATTTACACTAGAATTAAAAAGATCGTAGCACATGCTCGAACGTCCTTAGAGTATCGGAACTTGGTCATCCCTGAACATTGTTCCACCCGGTAGAGGGCGTAAAAGTCTTTCTGTTGTTAATATGTGAGGAGTCTAAATAAAGGATGTTTACAAAATTATATTCATACTTTCAGAATTTTAATATGTTATTTTGTTCAACGTTAAATAAAATACTACTAATATCATAAAAATTGCGTCTTTTTACTGCAGTATTGGTAAATTTTTGCAATTATTTACTGGAATTTGAAAATTATTCATCTAATTGGAAAAAATGTATGAATACTTGACTTAAATAAGATGACTATAAAAAAATCAAGGAATTATAATAATAAATGTATTTTTTTATAAAGTATGCAAAATGTGTTACCACAAATAAATGAAGCTAATTAAGATTTAATAATCAAATGTAAATAATAATTATAAAATATGTATATTCAAAATTTAAAGGCAATGACAACATGTGCACACTAGTCGCATCATAATAAATAATTTTCGAATCTTAAAAATAAAGAAAAACAATTAATTAATCAAAAAAACTTAAAAAATTATAAGAAACTTTCAAAAACTAAGTACATACTAATCGGAAGAAACGAAAAAAAGAGTTCATTTGTCAGAAATACTACTAATTAAGAGAACCCTATAAACTATTGCAATAGGAAATCAAAGAAATTATAATATTTCGAAATTCGGAAAGATAAAAATTAATAAGAAAAAAGAAGAAATAATAAGGTAATAAAGGGAAAAAAAGAAATGTATCTCTCCTATACATTTTTACAACTTAATGAAATATAATGATAAAATAAAACATAGATTATATGAGGAACTTTTTTTCTAAGGACTTCCATATTTTCTTTCTAGAAGAATAATTTTGGATAAAGAAATAATTTATGGATATTAAAATTTATATTTCCGAAGGGAATTTTAATTTTCTTAGAATTTATTCTCTTGTTTGAACAAAAACAAAAGGAATATAATATTCACATTAAATACGATTGGAAACAGTGCAAAAGTTCATCATTCATTACAGTCATATTAATCATGAAATTTATAGTTAGTATTTCCATAAAAACTTTGAGAAATATTTGGGAATTACAGCGGAAACTATATGCTATATAATGATGTCGTATAACAAGTTGAGTTGAGACATTCTTAACAATGTGCCAAAATTATAGAATGGAATAAAATATTTTGCTAAATAAACATCGCATATCCAATTCATTTTTAAAATAGTATAATCCAAGATCTAGCCGCATCATTTTTTAAATCTGCTGCTTGAATTAAATTGGGTTTAATATCGCTAATTTTCTAGTCAAAAAATGAGGACGAGATTCATCGATTGACTTCTAGTTTAATTTGTGACATTTTTTAATCTGGTAGAAATCTGAAATGAACTTTTTTAAAAATTTAATTGAAACACAGAACGCACCTCAAAACTCAAAACAGCACCTCTGAATATTTGTTTAACTAAATAATATGATTTCTAAAAAGATCTTTCAAAATCTATAAGAGGCAAAATATAAACATAAACAAATAATTTTTTGGTAACAAAATCAATACCGCAAAACCATTCGGAAAGAAAATTACGCCTTTTCAAAACATCATCATTACCGTAGCTGACCCCTGCGACACAGAGTTTCTTTGAGAATAATTTTCCAAAAACAGACGTAACTAAGATCATTCTCCTTCATAATCACTTATATGGCTATTTTTAGAGTAAATTAGTCAAATTTCTTCACTTTGGTAGCATTGTCCATCTGTGAGGATCTTCCATTTCATGGATCGTCTTTGAGGTATATGTGAAAATTCCTTTTCCACTTCATATCATATGAATCGTATGGAGATCTGTCACTTTCATAAACAGTCATCATTTTATTCTTGGTTATTATGGGTACTGTAACTTTACTAATAAAGGAGCTTAATCACATTTCCAGCCTTTATCTCCGTCACATTAAGGGTTACTTCAGTGTAAAAATTTCTGAAGTAAAATAATCAACAGTAATAGTAGCTGTAATAGTAGCAATATACTAGAAGCCTTAAAAAGTCAAACGAATATTACTTCTCATCAATCTTACATTCTATTTTATTTACAAAGTGCAATCAAAGTGTCGAAAATTTCTCTCAATTTCATTCAAAATATACCCCAGGTCACAGCAGTCTGGTGATTTTGGTCACGAACTCACGGCCAACGTGTCATGTGTGTGATTTCAAGCCCTAGTACCACAGAAGACATGCAGAGTGGAGAGGCTGATGCACTTTGAATCTACTGATGCTTAAATTCATCCCGTTAGGGTGGTAATTTGGAGAGGGGGTGCTGTCGTCCTCGTGACTCGAAATTACGTCCATCGCCGATATTGCTCATGTTGTTCTATTTTACGAAGTTAATAGACACTCACTCAAATTCTCTCGGAGTTCACAAAGTTAAGATGACAGAGATTGATTGCCAAGATATCAAGATTATACTTGTCTATAGATCTAGTCATACAATTTGTGAGCGGTGATAAGGAGGATCTTTGTCTTGTAAAAAGGCGAAGTTGACAATGGTATGGCTTAAACACATAAAAGGGAAAACACGCATTTCAAGAATATCAGAATTAGCCTTGATCTGTGAAAGAAGATTTCATATGCAACAAGAATCCAGCTTCAGATTATGTGAATTGTTCCCGGTCAAGAATACCACCTTAACAATACTGAAGCAAACTTCCAGGGTAAGGTAAGGTAAGTATTCTTAATCTGTCCTCGAAATGTATCAAGTTGAACATGGATTGGTCAATCTAAGCAATATTTTTCAGTAGGGTTAGGGTCAAGTTTCCTCTGTTCTATGCCCATGACGAAGTCAACACCTAACCAATCTGCAGATATATTATCATGGAATGATAAATGATGCATTTCATGCCAAGGAAAGATACTGGTTGGTGTAGCTAAATTTTGTGTACCAATCTTATATATATATTGCCGATTGATCTCTTGCGTGTGTGACCTGAAACCTGACCATTATTACAATTCGTGCAAGTCAGTAATGTCTCATCTCACTCACAACGAATTGCCAGAGGTAGTTGACTTCTGCAGAGATGGTTTTAACGCAGTGCTTCTCAAACTTTCGATGCTTGCGACCGACAAAATTTTCAATCATAATTTTCAGGGCACCCCCCTCCGTACAGTAATAATATATATATATATATATATATATATATATATATATATATATATATATATATATATATATATATATATATTGAATTCAATAACAATGTACTTTGACACTAAAACTACAATACGTCTTTAATTATAAACTGTGCAAATTGTCAAGATAAGTATTAAATTTTGTACACATAATTTTGTATACGATAAGCCCATGGGGTCACTAGTAATTATTACATTTGTTCTTAACTTAGTATTGATGAATTAATGATCCAATGCATTGCGCAGTACATTATAAGTACATTTAATCTGCAGTGCACTTTTAGTCATAAGTACAGATGCATTTATAAGTATATTATATCACTATAAATGTGTATTTTTTATTATTTCAGAATGTATTTTGTTTTGATTCATTTTAGTAAATTAACACTTTTTTAAATCTTTTATTTTCAGTTTTTCGATATGCTCGCGTCCCCTGATGAGATTATCCCGCCCCCTAGGGGCACGCCCCACAGTTTGAGAAACACTGTTCTAACGCACTTGACACATTCATGATATAATTAGCTTGTGAAACTACCAGTACCAGACTGTGCCCATCCTTGTGTATATGTATACATAAATATATATGTGTGTGTGTGGTGTATGTATGTGGTGTGTGTTTATGTGTGTTTATGTGTGTGATATGTGTTTGTGTGTGTGTGTGCGGTGTGGGTTAGTGTGTGTGGTTTGTGTGTGTGTGGTGTGGTTTGTATGGTGTGGTGTGGTTTGTATGGTGTGGTGTGTGTTTGTGTGTATCATTGTTACATAATTTTAAAAAAATGATTTTTTGCACAATTCTAAACTTTTTCTTTAAAACGGAAACAAGAATTTTTTGCCAAAAAATATATATTACTAGTACATATACAATAAAAAGAATGTAAAAAATATGAGACCTACCTCTGAAAATATTGTTGTTCTTCCACGTGATAAAAGATATTAACATTTATGTAGTATTCTTGATGATGGGTACGATCCTCGCTGTTGCAAAAACTATTCTGTGTGTTTATACAAGAGTGAAAATGTAATATTTAACCAGTTGTGATTTTGAAAGTAAAAGATAATAAAATTATTTCATCTAAGCGCTGAGGGAATTCTTGAAATCTTATAAATCTCTTGAATATTTTTTTCATTATTTTCATTCAACATCGATTTGTTAAAAATACCCTTTTATAACAGCTCCTATATTATATTAAACTAAACTATCAAAATCAACTTCCTTTTCCGTACAGGCATTTTTTTCCCTCTTTTGGGGATCTCTTGAGTATTTTCAGTCACGCAATTATGCCACACCCATTGAATTAAAATTCAGGATATTAATAATTACGCCCTGATTAATGTTGAAAGAACTCAAATTTCTATTGAATGTGCATTTTTGTTAGATCAGGTTTTAGCTAGGGGCCAGTGATAGGGAATTATACAGGGATAGTTGCTGATACATAAAATTTGATTTTAAGAAACTGACGTGATATTTTGATGTTTTGTCACTACTAATTATAGCTTATATGCTTTTCTCTTAGGAATACTTGCTATAATTTATTATAGTTTAACGGAATATGTTACTAAGAATATCGCATAGCAGTTTTAACGTTCTTATTTAATATAATCGCCAACAGAGTCCTTTAAAATGAAATTTCTTTTTAAATAGAATACAATTGCTCTTCAGTTTTTTTTAATTCTGTTAAATTTATTAATAAATTACTTAAAGTAATTGTAATTTACATACATTATTCGCTAATATGTTAAGAAAGAGCTATGCGCATAAGATTATCATATTCTTTAGTATTACATGCATATTTTTAAGTAAAATGATTTTTCATATATACATATATATATATATATATATATATATATATATATATATATATATATATATATATATATATATATATATATATATGTCTGTAAGGGTTAAAGAAGTCTGTAAAATCTACGCCTTGTCTGATAGAACAATTAGGAGTGGAAGGTGAGAATTGTTATGTTTTAAAGGGGCAAGAAACATACTTGGCTATTCTGGGCGTAACAATATTTTAAAGTATATAAAAAATTAAGATCAAGAAGATTTGAGTAATAACAATTTTGAATAAAATTTGATGACTTGCTATTAATAGTTCTATATTACATATCGTCGGCCTAGTTATCAGACTACGTAACTCCACCGGTGTAACTGATTTGATATAGGAGTGCAACGCGCCAAGCGCTTTTTGGCGCGATTCCTTAATCCTTTTGTTTTGTCTACGCCATGCCTCAGTGCGCGCTCCGCTCTTAATTTATTTCTCGATCAGTGTAATCACTACTTTTTTTATTTCATAAAACTAGGTTTCGAAGGAAGAGGTGGTTGCAAGATTTTAACATAAAATAAATACAACATGAAGTAATATTAATGTATTACACTTCCAGATATAAATTATTTACAATATTTTAAGCGTCCATTACACAAAATTTGTAACAATGTATTACTTTTGCTGAGCAGAGATCCCGCGGGAAAAAACCAAAACAAAAAATTAACACTAATTTACGTTATCCCCATAGCAACGACATTATCGCACGATAAAAATATCAAAGTAAACCATATTGTAATATTATCGCCTATCTTGGTGAACATAAACAACAATTTGGTGCCTAGCACTAATGTATCAAATTAGCATATCCCAGATGGAATTACGCAGTCTGATCATTCGACCGACGATATGATAATGCAAAACTATCAGTCATTAATTGTAAATAGTGTTTATTGAAGAACAAATACAATAATTCCCATATCCTTCAATGCAAATGTTGTAATTTTTCTTCCAATGCAGTCCTTTAAGGAATGAACTAAGGGATTTTTAATTTTTCTTCTTTCTTGCGTCAACTAATAAACATTCAGTTTTGACCTATGTCAGTGTTTAGATTCGACATGCATGGCTTACATAATAGAGATTTATACATTAAGAGGCCCTGTAGAAATGATGTTTATCCAGAGAAGAGTACTTGGATTACATTTTACTGATAAAGCAAGCGAACGAGTATTAACGTTGCCCTCTCAGACAACACAAGGGCTATTGGCAGAATACCCAAGTGTACTGGGATAACCCAACAGGGGCGTACTATACCAAGGGGAACCCCCCCCCCCTCGTTCAGTCTTTATTGAACAAATTTTTAGTTTGTGGTACTTTGGAGCATTCCAGGGAATTTTATAAAGCAGAAAAAAATATTTTAACTGCGAATCAATGGAATACCACGACAAAACTAATTGTTCTCCAAGGTGTGTCAGCTAGAGTTAAATTTAATTCTAAATGCAATATTAATTATGGATGCAAAAACAGATCCTACCCAAGTTGTCTTCAACATAAGGCTGTTGGCGACAGACTTCGTAATATTGAGTCACGTTCTTTAGAAGTATCAGCGTGAGCTAGAGGAGTAGGATTAACAAAAGAACTAGAAGGAAACATTATCTTAATATGACTTTATTAAGATATTCAACTTAAACCTTTAACAAATTAGACTATAATGATTTATGTGAGAGAATCTACGATGGTAAAACACACCACACAATATATTTATGATAACGACTTAACCTAACTCGGACCACTATCAATAACTGAATCTCTTGCACTCAATTCTAATACAATTACTGATCCTAATATTAAATAATCAATCCTACCTTGTTGTAGTATCAGTAAACGATCACACTAGATTTAGATGAGGTCTTGCGATACTTCGTGCGCAATGGTGTGCACCTTGATTACCGGATCTCTATAACTTATAATTACTATTGTTCGCCACGTAACGTTATCTAAAACTTCTTCAATCTAGAACCACGGGCTATTTACATTCCTCTAATTGCCATCACTTGCCGCAAATTGCCATCGCGCTTACTCTAACTTCTGATATTTAAAAGGTCCTTAATTTGCATCTTTTTTCACTCTTCACTTCTTGGATTTGGTTGTAAAAGAGTTCCATTAATTCTGGCCTCAAAGAACCCAAAGGACATGTTAAAGAAAAGACGCGTGAGCCCGTCAACACCTTCAAGTGACGAAAATGGTATTTGAGCTGGAATCCCTCTCTCTCCGCAGTGCGAAATCACACAAAAGTGAGGACTTAGAGGCATGACATATTTAACGTGTGTCATCACCTTTAAGAGAGTAGCCGACGAGTCTTCAGTGTTAACAGGACCTGAAATTGAGGCTTGACAACGATAGGCATGAATTTGGGACCATGACCACTAGAATACATTGGCCAAATCTTGCTAATAAAATGGTCTATGGAATGGAGATGATGAATAGTGGGTAATCATCAACGCGATTTTATTCATGAAAGAGTTACTTGCTATACATATACAATCAGTATAAAAAAATAACGGTTTTGTAGGGATGTTTTCAGGTGAATTTCTAGTTTCATAAGTGAATATACTGGGTTCTCTTAATCAAAACTTTCAAATTTTAGAGATTTTAGTGATTCTTTGTATTTTTATTTTAAAGATGGGTGCATTATATATCTTTGATGTTCGGCGATTCAGTCATATTGCGCAACTAATTGTCTTAGAATTTTAATATTTTTATGTTATAATATCTTTTAGAATGCGATGACGACTAGCTTAATTTTTTGTGTCTTAACTTTTTAAATTATTAAATTTTTGAGAATTTTGGTATTTTAAGTTTGGCAAGACATGCTGCAATAGGGAGAAGGTTTGAGCCATCAAACTAGTTAAACCCCACTTATCGGTCCTAAGCTCAAGGTTGCACTTGGCTAATTGATAAACTTTTGTCAAAATCTTTTTAATTTTGCTTTAAAACGTTGGTATTTTATTTATTTTTTAAACATATTCACCATTTATATTTTGAAAAGAGATTTTATATTCTAGGATTTTAATAATTTCAAATATTAGTTTATTTATGGAATGCAATCAATACACACACACACACATATATATATATATATAGTTAATAATTCTCTTTCCAATAGAGAGACAGAAACTTATAAAATAGTAAAGGTAAATGAAACTTAAGAAAACAAATATTGGTATTTAAAAACATGGATGCTGCACTAATATGAACATTGCTGACTTAAAACAGCCATTTATGTATAAAATTATTTATATAAAAGGAGGGGGAGGGAGGTTCACTGGTTCTGTGGCTAACCAACTTGACCCCTTTCTGTTTATAACACTGAGCAAAATCCTATCGAAAATAATGGACAGAATTTGGAAAAACATTACAAGAAAAAAGGTTTCCGTCGTGTAATAAGAGATACTTTATCAGTTACTAAGTTATTTTTAAAGGTATAACGATAGCAATACTCTCTCAAGATAACTTTGCAATCGCCTACACCGATGGTTCCTCAGACAGATCCCTCAGCAATGGATGTGCCGGAATCATCCTACTCCTCCCAGATGGTAATAACTACAAACACAAAATTAACACAGGAATAATCGCCTCAAATTTCACATGTGAACTCATGGCGATTAGAGAGGCCCTTATATTATACCAACAAGACCCACATGTTATTGATTCTACAGAAGGATTAGTAATCTTCTCAGATTCTAAATCAGCTATAGAAGCCATAAGAAACGGAGAGAGCAACATCTCCTGTGATATTATTACCCTTCTAGAACAGCTGCACAACAAAAGAAAACGCTGTATCCTGCAATTGATACCCGCACATGCCAACATTGAGGGTAATGAATGTGCATATATATATATATATATATATATATATATATATAGTCTCGCAAAAGAAGCTAGAGACATCGAACATAAGTGCACCATCGTCACACATAATGATGCTAACGCAGTAGCGAAACATAGAATTATGAATCACACTTTTAAAAACCCGTAGTTACGGAATTTGACTGTCCCCGAATTATAACATCCACAATTTCCAGATTGAGAACTGAACACCTTAAGGGCATGAAGATTCACCCAGACAAGACAAGATCATATGTTCAATGCAAACACTGCCCAGATCTTCAACTCATGCCCAATCACATCTTGGAATGCCCAACCGTCGCAACAAAGTTACTAAAAATGGGAATGGTCCCTCTGAGGGACTCTTTGAGGGAACTCCTGTACAGCCCTAATGCTCCCAGAATAGCAGAGGCAGCGATCAAGACTTTCGGCGGAATTTAGTGATATCTACTGCATTTATTCATGGACACGAGAACAACAAAGGTATAATTTATCAAAAACTTTGAAAAGTATAATTTATAAAAGTAACGAACGCAATACGGAAATTAATCCAAAATATATCAGAAGCAATGGCGTAACGTACACCCCCGCATTCCGGGGGGGGCACAGTTCTAGGAAGCTTAAGGCTTGACTGCCACCCAACCCTTTCTAAAATCCAACTTGGGCGAATGTTCATTACGTCAATGATCAGAAGGGGATAAATTATAAACCCTCACCAGAAATACAACTATGTATATAAATATCATTAACTTAGCTACTGCCACATATCAGCCGTATCAATGATACGGGGCCTTCAAGCTACAGGGGCCCTAACATGTGGAACTACATTCCACTAAGAGGGCCTCCATATCTAAAAAAGGGTCCCGAAAGAATTTTGAAACATGGCCCTCTCAGAGCTAGATACGCCAGTGTTAAATATGATTGAAACTCCTGTTTATTTAAAACATTTATATGAGAACTACTCGTTCTTTGCTGTTTTTGCTTAAAATACATATTTTTCTTTAAAAAAGTATTTTTTCTAACTCTTTAGCACATTAATAAAAAAAATGGGTTTTTTTTATTTCTTGTTGTTCATTTAAACATTAATTTTCTATTTCTTATCCCACTCTGGATTTACTTCATAATTCATTATAATAATTATTACGTATTCTTTAATATAAATTTTTCATTCAACTACTGATATATCGATTATTTTTTTAAAAGGAATGGTTAATTTCGGTTACAAAATTTATTACCAGATGGTTCTTTCTCGTTTATAATTAAAGCTTATAGAGAAATGTTACATTAAGTTCTAAAAATATTTAATTACTAGCTGGCATACCCGTTCTTCGAACGGGTGAACTGAAAAATTAAACAACACAGATTGAAGGATAAAGAAGTATTTAATGAGTTAATTTTACGTGAATTGCAAATTAAACAAAAAAAGCTTTTTTCATATATCAGGTAAACAAAAAATAAGAAGAAAGAAAAACACCTTTGTTAAATTGTAAGTATGTAGATAAATAGCTGATAAAAAGGATTTTTTTGTTTATAATTCCCGAAACACTCTTAAAGGTTGATTTTTGAAAATACCTCCCTAAGCTGATCTCTTTCTCAGCAAAAGTAACACATTCTTAAAAGTGTTGCGTAATGAATGCTTAATATAGTGTAAATAATTTATATCTGAAAGTGCAATACATTAATATAACTTTCTGTTGTATTTATTTTATGTTAAAATTGTAATATTCGCAAGCAACGCCGTTTCTTAAATATAATGGCTATAATGGCAATTCAATGAAAAACACAGCGAAATGATAACGATAGAGTCAAGGTGTCAAATGTCTAGCTACTTCCATAGCTCGAGTTTTATTAGAGCTTTGTAAGACCCGCCGTGTAGGGTGTGAAGGTCTCCTTGGACCTCACTTTGAGAACGAGAATATGTAGGAGTCATGAAAGAACCAGTAGCCATTTTTATAAACAACTTTCTTTATTTGGTTATCTTATCCAAATAGAATCAAAGACTTATTAACAAATATATCTAACTAGTATTATGAGGTTTTAAAGGTAATATCCTTTAAATTAACTTAATGAATTAATGATCCAATTAATTAACAATTAAATAACGATCACACAGAGATTACCACGATAAGAGATCCCAGAATTATATTTAATAATGTTCCTATTGAACATTTGACTTTAATCTCACTCTTAAAACTTTAATGAGACATTAATTATAAATCAATAATTACCAACGGAATCTCAACTCTTCTTGAGATTAAATTATCTCCAACAAGAATTCTTCAATTTAACTTCACTATAACTTTCTGCTTCAATCTCTATCTCCTACTGCTCTAACTTTACTATTCCGTTTGACTTAAATACTTTATCTAATCTGCATATAACAAGGAATCCTGTCCGCTTTTTGGAGTTGATTGGAAATAGGCAGGGAATTAAATTTCCTAAAAGGACGACTCAGAAGGTTAGTGATAAAGTTCCGTATAGATTTATCACAAGGGGAGCGATTCACGTTTATGCTTTATCTACCACATTATGATTTACTGCAGTTTTTAGATCACTACAGTGAAAATTAACGGATATGCATGAACGAAATACTCCACTTTGGGAAATTTAATCCGTTAGAGATAATAAATTAATTAAAGATATCCCACTGTGTAAAATTAATTATATACACCGTTCACTTAAAATAAGTAGTCAAATCGTTTTCTAAGGTTTTCATTAACATACAAAAACATAAGACACTTACATTTTTACATCATCTATTTTTTCGGGACAAAAATAATAATCTTTGGAATCCGCTGAAAACGCATATCTGCTGCAAAACTATTCTTCTTCCCTGCTAAAATACTCATCATAGAACCCGAGCTGCCATATATCTTGGAAAAGTGGATTTCAAAGAATATTCCTGCTAAGTAATGGTAGAATATTCCTTCTAAGTTGGTGTGGTGTGGTAGTTAGGAGAAGGATGTGCCAGCTCAGGTGTCGTCCACATCACTTGACCATAGTTCAAAATTACGTGGTCCGTTGCCAAAAGCCCTCGTGTAGCTGAACAGTGCGACATTAATATTCACTCACTCCAAAAAATACAGTACAGTAGTTATAATTATTTTTATACTTAAAAATGCAATATCCACCTATTCAATTAAAATTATAGCGTTATAATTAACTAATAACCACAAACAAGCTATGGAAATACGTCCAAATGATGTATTGGGAAAGACAAAGTTTATCTACTGTAAGTACCAGAAACAATAAAAGTATTTATTTTGAAAAAGATCAATTTTTACTACCAAAGGTGCATAATATAAAATCATTAAAAATATTCAAATAAAGAGATTTATAACAATCTCTCCCTTCAAAACTTAGTTTAATTCCGAAATAAAAAAAATTAGGGATTATGCTGTTTACAGGAATTAATTAGAAGCGAGTGAATTGCGTAGCCAAAACAAAAACGAGTTCTTTCACAAACAAAAGATATATATATATATGCTGACGTAGGTTTTTTGCAGCGCACGCCAAAATTGCTTGCAGATGGCAGAATTTTTTCCTACTTACTTGACAAATATCGTTATATTTTCGACACTTCTCACAATATCTTTATAAATTATGTCCTATGTGTTATTCTGATGTATAAGCTATACTACTGTAAAGTTTCATTAAAATCCATTCAGTTGTTTTTGCGCGAAAGACTCCCAAACATCCTCACAAACTTTCGCATTTATAATATATATCTAGATTCTTTTAAGCACCAAACAACAACACGCATCAATAAAATGTTTTAGAATTCAAACATATAGTAGAATGGCTATCGGCTACAAATAGGAGAGCTTATAAATTCAATAATAATATTTTTAAATACATTGTTCTGAATGACCTTGAATCGAAGAAAAAATTTTATTAGATTTTTCGCAATGGATAGTTACCCTGCATATATTGCATTTTATATGATACATTCACTTTTTTACCTTTATTTTTTTCAATTTTTTTTGTTTGTTATTCGGATTAATCTAAAAACAGAAATATACCTTACATAAACAACCTATACATTTGGTTAAAAGAGTAATTACTATGAGAAAAGTAGGTTGAAGTTGAATTTTCTTAATTAAAATATACTTTATTATTTAATTCCAGTAAAATATGAATATTTTTTAAATTTTGTGAACTTTGACAATTCACATTTGCTTTTGTATTGAATGCGTAACTTAACTACATTTAATATTTATAAAGATAATTTAAAATGTTTATATAATCTTACTACCATTTTTAGTTCTTTTTTAAATTACAGCAAAACACATTTATCTATCAGTATAATAAATCGAGTAAATATTTACGACACTATCTAAATACTAAAGAGTTTGGATAGTTTTAACACTTTATTATCTTTATTACACAAAAGAGTCTTACGGATGGTTATATATTTCGTAACGAAAATAATAAGCTACCTGCTTAAGATTAAAGAAAGCGTACTTAAATTTACTTTTCAAGAAGTTAATGGTGGCTAATGGTTGTTAATGTCTCTGTATGAACATTAAAATGAGAATTAAGAAACTCAGACGACGAAGAAAAATATTTAAGAAATTATTTTAAGAATATGTATTTGAGGATAAGTAATGCATATAAATATATAAAGCTGTAATATAAACTACTTCATTCCATAAAGTAAAGTTGGATAAGGGTATTTAAAAATAAAAGAGCTGTTAAATTTTTAGAATAATTTTGCAATAAAATTGGAAAATACCATTAAATTTCTGCTATGAAAACTTAAAATTTTATGATATCTTGAGATTTTTGAATAAATTATTCGTTATTTTTGTTCTATATTTATTAAAACCAGCTCAAGTTTCAAACTGTTGTAAGCAAAAATAAGTAGTTTTTTAGGTTATCTTTTATTGTTCGTTTGCCTATAAGTTATCTAAAATTTCCATCGATTCTGTTACTATAATGCTGAATTTTTATATAGTTTGTTATCGATTGTAATTTAATTCGTTCCTTAGTGATAAAGTTAGATAATTTAATTTCTTTAACTTCGTCTCATTATGGAAACACAATATCTAAAAATTCAGTCAACGTAATATTTCAAAATTAAAACTATTTAAAATCAAGAATGTTTGGATTAGTAAATTTATATACAGTATTACCTCTAATATAAGCAGAGCTATCTTTTTAGTGTTAATGCTACTGAAAATCGAGTGAAGTTAGAATAGAAGGCAAAACAATTGTTGGATGGAGAAAATTGAGTTTCAATTCCTTTCAAAGGGGGAAATGTAGACGTCCATTCTTCAGTTTACTCCAGCATTCAGTTTATCGTAAACACCGTTATCAGATCGTATTTAGGATTTTTTTGTTTGTTTCTTTAAGCTTTCTTGGAATCACCTAAACATCAAGCATATTGGTAATTTCACCAAGGCGAGTTCACTATGACGCAAGTATAAAAAGGAAGACTAATTTTATACAAAGAAAAAAAAAGCCAAAACAGAGCAGCGACCTCTGAAATTTGACACGAATGAAACAAATATACGTTGATGGCGTAAACAAAATGATATAATGTCTGCTTATAAATACTCTATAGTCTTTAATAATACTTTTACACTCTTCTATAATATATTATTTTTTAAAAAATGTTGCATAACAAATGAATTGGATGGCACAGAAGACGATACAGTGTGGGAAAATAGCGACGCCGACATCAATACGGAAGTCATCGGAGACATTGAGTGACGAATTATATTCGAAATATGGTACTAACGGCTAAAGCTATTATAAGTTCATGGGTGCGTTTGAAAGATTTTAATATTGGTAAAATAAGTAAATTAATAGTTTCTTATTATTTCTTACAAGCATAACAAATGAGACTGTTGCCAAAACAACTAACTTAAAACCTAGTTGTTGAAATAAAATAATATAAAATAAACATATACTAATTTTTAAAAAGGGGTGAATAATTACTTTTTTTAATATACATAGTGTTTATGAATTTAAAATTTATTTTATGTGGTTTATAAAGTATATTAAAAGATGAACCTCTATATAACGAATTTTCCCTATAACGAACTTTCTTTCGGGATTTAGCGACTTAATTATATAGAGGTCCGACTGTATTAAAATTAGTCAGAAATAGACACCCCGGAAAACGATGAAAAACAAAGAAAAATATCTCAGTTTTTCAGAATAAAAAATGTTGCCATTTAATTTTTAGTATTCTAAATAACACATAATGGGAAAATATTTGTCAAAGTGAATGTTAGCGCGTTATTTTAACAATTATAAGTTAATTTAGATTTATTTAACCTACATCTATTTGAGTTAAAATCATTGGAACGTTTCCATGAGCTATGAATGAAGTAAATCACAGATCTTTGGATTTTAATATACTTTCATTCTACTAAAAAAATCGAACTTACATTATAATAAATTGCAGCTGAGTATTCAGGTTTTGACAATTGATAGGCAATGAAAAAATGTAGAATATTTAGTATGTTTCGTTATGAAGTTATAAATTAAATATTTTGATTGATGTCAACGCCACTGAGAGATTATAGCTGTATTACTTAAATAAATGGGCATTCTTTCTTTGCAGCAATGCATGCACAATGATTCCCACGCACAATTATAATACTTAACTATTTTAATAGTGACCGTTCGGGATGCTTATTGGGCTTTTATTTGAAATATTTTCTAAGTTGCGAGAAATTAATATTTTTCATAGTTAATTTTTATTATTATTCTGTTTTGGAGTGACATTTATGTAGAACTGCCCACAAAAACTGTTAAATAAATATTAAACAAAAATATTTTTACTATGCTGTTATTGCGGGTAAAAAATAATAACGATAAATTATTTGAAAGTGAACATTTTCAAATTATAAAATATGACAGTTTTACTTAAAGAAATTTTAATATATTCTATTTTAAGTGATTTGTTTTACATAAAAATTAGTTTTTTCCTTCATATAATTATTGTGTAAATTTCAAATGATTTAAAATAAAAAAAATCAAATTTAAACTATTGTTTTTTTAAATCATAATTTCAAATGTAATAAAAAAATCGCATAATTTTTTTCTCCTTAGATAGCAATTAACAATTTGAATAAGTCCTACCGAAACGCATTCCTTACTTTTTTTTGAAAAAAAAAATGTTTCACTGAAATGGAAATTCAAAGCAAAAATAAACAAACAAAAACCTCAACAAAATATTTACTAAAACATTCCCCTCCGTGCAGCAGACGACACAATACCAACCGAGGCAATGGATATTACACCCTCCACAAAAACTGTTGGCCCTCCCTATCACATTCCACCCTGCATGACCCATAGAGCTAAAAAGCCACATTTCCACCCTACACGCCCCTACCCGTCCGTGGGAAACGTTCGCTTTCCATCTAATACCCATTTCACATAACAGACACAACATCCAGTGTGTTTAATGGCATATCGTTCCGTTCCAAGTACCACTGGCAACTGTGCGGCTCCAATTGCATATCTCAGACGCCCGAAAAGGTCTTTGCTTTTCAAAGTTCGAGGGAGTGGGTGGGCGAAAAAGTGACAAGAAACAGTCAGCACGAGTGACGGGAGCTCTTTGTTGTTGCTTAATCGTAGGGTTCAATCGCGAAGACTTAGGAAGAGGTGTGTGGTAATTAATTTTAGACGTGACTGCACGGTGACGGAGAGGATCAATGGAAAAAACTGGTGATTTATTCCCGTAGTGGTTTCTTTAGAAGGTGCTTGAATCGTGATATGTTGGTTTTATTAGTGTTATCTTCAACTGGTGGTGAAGGAAATTACTTATATATTTCTTAGTTGTTGTTTCTTCAAATTCGATAAATCATCTGAGTCATAATTGATAATTTTTGTGAAGAATTTCATGATTTCTATTCAAAGAATTTGAAAAGAAATGGAATTAAATTTAAAATATTGGAAGTTATGTAAGTTCTCGTGAAGAAACAAATAGAAATTAAATCAAGCTTTTAATGTACCGAAAATTTTTGCTTATTTATTAGCACTCGTGAATTTAAAAAACAAATATTTGGAATGATATGAATTACATTATGTATTTTTCTTATAAAAATTATAACATTTTAACAAATTGAAAATTTACCATGTTGTTTTAGAAAATTGTAACGTGTTTTAGTTAAATTTTATTATGCTAATTGTGTGAAGTGACTTAGAATATTTTATAAAATATTATTTGAATATTAATTAACGCTGAATTGGTTTTGATAAATGATTAAATTGTCTGAGATACACAGTTTGTTTTAAATTTGGATTTTCAACCCCGACAAAAAAAAAGAAATTTATGAAAAACACTTTGGTAACGAGTCAAAAAACAAATATATTCTGAATGACAGCAATATGTATTTTCAAGTAACTTCATTTATATTCGTATGTTTAACTATGAGCTTAACTAATGGCCGACCTTGTGAAGAGACCAAAACTGTAAATGAGCGTGAAGAACAAGCAGACGTAGTATTTACTGGGACTGTTGAAAAAATATATAGGAAAAGTCCCGAACGTTCGTTTATTCTGGATTACAATGCTGTCGTCTTTGTCAAAAGAGTGTTGAAGGGCGATAGAAAGTTGCAGAACAAAGCTGTTGTTGTGTCTGGTTTAGGCAGCAGACTGATTTGTCAGAGTATTGTGAAAGAACGTGATACCAGGATTTTTTTAGTGACTGAGATGGACAATGGATTTCTTCAACTGAATTCGAGCTTAATGAGGATAAGTGTTCCAAATCTGGATTTAATTGATGCTGTTATAAAAGGTAAGAGCATTTCAAATCATAAACATATATTAAGTAAGAAAATAACAGTTTTTGAATGTTATGTGTAGAAATGGTAAAATTTGTATTAACATGAGCTCATGCTGACAAAAAGATCTTTTTTCGTAGTGAATATTAATTTTTTGTGTGAAAAAATATTTTAATATTTAAAGAGTCATAACTGGTTTAACTATTCGTTTCAGAACATGTTCGGTTTAACCGAAAAAATCATTATTTAATATCATTCGAAAACTACGGATACAAAAAAAAAAAAAAAAATAATGCTAAGGATTTTTTAAAAGTTAGTATTGAACTTTAATATCATATATTTGAATCACCCATAACAGTTAGAAATTCTATCTAATATTCCCTTAGAATTATAAAGGAAAATTTGTTATGTCACTAAATTATTTATGACAGACAAACAAGTTAGTATTTTTTTTTCACTTTGAAAAAGAAAATTTAAAAAAAATTACCCAATATGTGGTATTTTCCGACTTAATATTTGAAAGTCCATCACAGATGCTTGCATTCTGCAGCTTGAAATCCTACCTAAAAATATAGTTAATCATTTTTAAAGTTTATTTAGAGATTTAAAAAAGTCTAACTTCTCTCTCTTTCCTTCACATACTTCTATAAAAAAATAATAAAGCGACATTGCCAAATTCATTAAATTAACATAGCTGTGAAAAATGCCTTTTAAAATTGAAAAAAAAAACAACTTATTACTTTTATTTTTAAAATCCTCATAATTTTTAAACTATTTGCTTCCTATATATAATTACTGTTTTCTTTCTTTCTCTTAGTATTTGCGTACCTTTCGGATGCGACTAGTTTTTAGAGGAACTGCTCTTTAGTTAGGGTCTTTCGCCTATGCTGCCTTTCTCACTTTTATAAATGAACGATACTATATGATCATTCAACAATGAAAACAAGATAACGTACTTGTAGGCAGAGTCGGATGTTCAGTTAAGAAAGGAGAAAAATAAATTTTAATGCTCCTTTGACTGAAAACAAGACATTTCGATCAATTAATTGACGTTTATATGTCTAAACAGATTATATTTGTTCAGAAAGTTATTAATAGAGGAAGATGACGTCCTTAGTTGTTTTATGAACCAAGCTCGTCTTTTAAGAGATTATTTCTTTCGGTTGAAATATCGACCACCCTTCCTGTAAAGGTTAATTCAATCAAACAAGCATCATTTACCCTCTCTCTTCATCAAAATGCGAAAATAAATGGTTTATTGAAGCTTCTGATTTTGTATTTCAAATACCCTCCAATTTGTAACCCATTGCATATAAATGTTCTTTCAACTATGTAACCACGGAAGTCTAGCGGTTATGGACACGAACTCGTGACCGGCGTGTCATAAGTTCGACCCGTAGAGGGCGTGTTACTTACTTTCTTACTTACTCCAGAGAATCGAGCTCACCCAAAGGGTTTAGAGCTGCATCCGGCCCCTCCGAGAAGTATTTTATTATCAAATTAAACGAAAAACATGTACAAAAAGTCCCTTCCCCAAAATTCTTGAGAATTGGGGGAATACAGAAAAACGCTTAACAATTATAAATTACAATGCAAATACATAAAAAAAAACACTTAACAAACACAGACAAGAATGGCGCTAACACTTCCTGTTGTCGTTAGATTTTTTTTTTTTTTTTGAAAAAGCATAGAAAAGATGATTTTTTTTTTTTTTTTTTTACATTTCCTCCTCCAATTATATTTTTAAGACACTAAAAAAGAGAAAGAGGGGAGAAAGGGGGAAACAGATAAGTTATTGAATTTTATTAAAGAAACCATTTTTGCTAAAAGAGAGAAAAAAACAAGAAATTAATCATAAAGTAAACCCAGAATGATGACTAAGGGTTAAAACAGGAAGCTGCAAAAAAATTATGGGAGGGGAACAAAAAGATTTAAAGTTATAGCAAGAACCGAAGAGGGAAAAGGGAAAGTTAAGCCAAATTATCACATATGGATTTGGAAATAGCAAAGCAGGAAATTAATTTATTGTGAATTGCACGATTATTAATAATAGAGTTGACCCAAGGATGGAGAGCGTTCGGGCTGGGGTTAACAAGATGGGGATCAGAAGTGAAGGGGCAGTGGAATACGTAATGGTCGGCGTCTCCAGGCGACCCACACAGGCAATTTGGAGAGGGGAAGGAGATTGAACCTGTGCAAGTAAGCGGGGAAAGGCCCATGATTAGTTAGAAAATGGACCAGATATTTAGAAATGGGAAGAATGTTTAATTTAGGATTATTGAAAAAGCGCTTGACCCTTAGTCCAGTATTGCAATCATTCCAAGAGGAGGTCCAAGACTCTAGGATAAATTTATTTAAGGAACTGGAGAGGAAGGAGCGAGGAGCGGGAACCGAAAACACTTCGCCATCATATACAGCCTGTTTTGCATAAAATCGGCGTAATCATTATAAAGGTTATTGTTATGAGCTTTGACTCAGTAAAGATTGTAGTAGCTTCTGAATTGAAACAATTTGAATTTAATGGAATTGAGATAACTGGATTTATTTGTAAGATTATTAAGAAAGAGAATAGAGGAGAGACTGTCAGTATAAATATGAATTTTAGTATTATGATGAACTGCCCAACAGACAGAGAGACCGATGGCAGAGAACTCTGCCTGAAAGACCGAGTTAAAATCCTGAATTTTAAAGAGATATGTTTTAAAGGAGACCCCCGAAAAAAAATACACACGGCGAAACCAACATTGGAATCGATTTTGGATCCGTCAGTATACACTTCCCACTCTGATGGGCCCTCGAAAGTATTAATGGGAAAGGAAAGAAAAATCGGGAAGGATCTGATGAAGAGAAATAAAAGAGTCCAATTTCGTAGCTGGGATAAGGCCTGGAAGGAGATCGTTCCTGTTGTTCCAAAGTTGGAATTTAAAGTAGAGAGAGAGCGAATAACAATATGAATGGGGGGAATGCCTGATAGGATATTAAGAGCGTCAGTAGGGGAGGTTTTATAGGCTTTAGTGATTTTTAATAAGTAAATCCTCTGAATAGATTTAAGCTTTTGGACCTGGATAGAGGTCAGGGATCCACCCCACACTCCTGCTCCGTAGGAGATGATTGGTTGAACAAACCGAAGTATACCAAAGTTTCATTAAGGAAATATGCTGGTGATTGAAATTTTTGGAAACACGATAAAAGTTGGAAGAAATCCAGAGAATCTTATCCTTGATAGAATTTATATGGGGAATCAAGATAAGCGATTGTCAATGTTGACACCCAAGTATTTGTATGACTTAGAGATATGGATGGAATTGGAACCAATTTTAAAAATGGGATTCCTCCTGAAGGTCGTGCTCCCTCGAAAACCACGGCCTTGAATAAAGGGACATCTGAAAACAACTGAAACGGTTTTAGCAGTTGCTATTGACAAATTGAGCTCGGAAAGCTTAGAATTTACTAAACTAAGGATTTTATTAGTATTATCTTCAAGTTACTTACGTGAAAGGCCAAAAGAGACAATTGCGAGATCGTCCGCAAAGGCTTGAGAAGAAACAGTTCAGAGTTAAGAGAAAGGATAGGATTAAAATAAATATTCCAAAGAGTTGGTGAAAGAACGGACCCTTGTGGGCAGCCTTTAAAAATTTGTTTTTTAATGGTAAAAGTATTATCAGTCCAGATAATTACCCTGTTAGTGAGGTAAGAGTGAATGAATTTCTGAAAGTGAAGAGGAATACGGTATGAATGAAAAATATGGAAGAGAGTCGACCAATCAACGTTGTCAAAAGCAGATTTGATATCAATAAACGTAGAAGCAGTATGTTTATTCACCCTGGTATTTTTAATGTGATGCACTAATTTGTCCACGGCCTCAATGCAGCTGCGGTTTTCCTAAAGCCGAACTGAGATCTATGGAGAATATTATTCTTAGAAATCCAACGGAGAAACCTATTAAGAAAATTCTTTCTAAAATTTTGCCAAGGGTGGAGAGCAAACAAATTGGTCGATAGGAGAGAGTAGACGATGGGTCACGCCCGGGCTTTAGTAAAAATTTAATTTTTGTGTTCTTAAAAATGGAAGGGAAGTGATTAAATTGATGCAGAGGTTAAAGAACCGAAAAGCAAGTTGGGGAAGGAGTTATAAAGAGCTTTCCAAATAGCATAGTCAATGAGATCAATACCCGGGACTTTACCCCCACGAAGCTTCCGGAAGACGACTTCAACTTCACTGGGGCTCAGGCATGAAGGAGGAGAGCAGTCATTGAAGACAAGAGGAATAGGAGGAGATCCTGAAGGGAAATGAGAATCAAGAAGAAGGCTAACCTTACTATGGAACAAAGAGGCAGGATCGCCAGTCGAAATTTGATGAAGATTAGTTGGGCTGGATAACTTTCCGAAAGCTGCTTTAAAAGTAAATCCAAAATTATTAGAATTCGTAGAACAGAAATACTCCCAAGCTTTATTCTTGGTGTCAAATATTGACTTTTTATAGTTGGCCCTGAGGGCTTTGTACCTGAGTGCATGAAGGCAATCTCGTCGACCGACATGCCATGCGTAGTGAGAGAAACCACCCTCCGCTTGTATGCATTCAGCTGATTACGCTGGATTCTTAAGGAATTGTTCCACCATTTGAAAGAAGGGGTATTTAAAACCCGGCGCTTTCTAAGAGTTGAGAAGGCCGAGGCATTTGTAGTATTAATTAATAGACTAGCGAGAGGGCGTGTTGAAAATGAAATCTGGAGAGGTGTTCAAACCCCTCCCGTTGGTGTGAGGCGCTAGCTCAGGTATCATTCTTGTCACTTCACAGAGGCGCGGAATTACGAGGTCCGCGTCACCAATAGAAAATCGTGTTGCTTTTAGTGTGACGTTAATAAACATTCACTCATTCAACTGAAAAAGAAAATGAAAATGTAAACGTAGAAATGAAATGTGTGGTGAAAAAAGGCATCCATTTATTATAAGAATATTTTCGCGTACTGTCATTTAATTTTTTTAGATCGAATACAGTCGGCTTTAAATTTTTCTCATGAATGCTGTAACCAATCATAATACTTTACTTTATTAACGTGTTTTGTTGTTCTCTTAGTATAGAGAGGATCTATTTTTAAATTTCTGTTCCTTTACTCGATATTAGTAAGTCTGAGGCTCTATTCCAGGGGTGGCGAACCTTTATGGGCCAACGTGCCATTTTTTTCTAAAGAAGTGTTTAATGGTGTATAGACGTGCCGTCAAATAATTTTGACTTGTAATTATTGGGAAAACATACTAATAACACACTAAATACTAATAACACAAAACTATTTACTACGAAAAATACCTTTTGCACTATATACATAGCTATAAATGTTTTAGTTTTTTTTATTCATGTAATTCAAATTAAAGTAACATTAGTGTTATTTCTGTTGTTGCAGATCGGATGACAAATAACTTATATTAGGATTGTAAGATCTTACTTTTTGTGGAATACGTGCTGCATTGGAGTCATCTGCCAAACGGTTTCTAAGCAGTTAATTATTTTTGATTCGGTTCACTTTTTTTGACGAGAGGGTTTGTGATTTGTTTCACAATACCGCTTTACAGACCATGTTCTGCATACCACTATTCCGGAACATAAAACACACACCGCTTTGTCACCTTTACTAATAATGCCATGTTCCTCGGCCTCCGCCAAATTTGAAATTCAGTTATCCTTACTATCGTAAATTTTTGGTTCTTTTGCTGAACTGGCCATGCTACATGCTAAGTAACAGTTAAAAATCGTAAATATAACAAAGATAAACTTTAAAAAATACAGTTGTGTCTTTAAAGTAATGTTGAAATTGACAATGCTATGCGTAGACAAACTTTACATCATAAGCAATTGTAGTCTACGACGTAACTAAGGCAAGACAATAACAAACGAGTGTGCTTCCGCGACCGATAACTTCCATTTGTTCGTAATACTTCATAGTGAACTTTGAAATTTTGAAATAAAATGCAAACCATTTTGATCACTGGCGTGCCAAAAATATTGCGTCGCGTGCCATCAATGGCACGCGAGCCACTGGTTCGCCATCCCTGCTCTATTCAATCAACTACCTCTTTTTTTTAATTAAGGCTACTGTTGCACATCAAAATTCATTTTGTTTCGTAAATCTAGTGGGTGTAGAATTTTGGAAAATGTAGTATGAGAAAACGAAACACATTTCCAATTTCTAACAATTATAAATGAAAGCGTTAATATGTTAATAAATGAAGGAAAATAAATTTACTTAGTTCACTAAGGTAACAAATAATTCTTTTAAGTTCATTGAAAAAAAATCCGTGACTCTTTACAATAATACTAACATTATGAAAATTTTGCCGATAGAAAATTGTAAGTAACAAGCTGTCCATGGATTAAACTAGTAATCCATCTTCCAAATTGTATGTTATAATGAAAGTAATGTCCAGTGTTATTAAGCACTGGATATGAATCGAAAATTTTCTGGTTTTTCAGACCGTTATAGTTTTCATGTGGACTGATGTGACGATTGGATTCAGAAGATTCAAATGTTATTCCAATTTTATAATTTAGTACGATATAAGTAGTTGTTATAAAGTAGTGTTAATAGTAAAAATGTAGCCTGTGTGTTGGGGAACTTTGAAAAAGGGGGGGGGGTAAACAAGTTAAAAAAGCAAAAAAGTATAACATTTGAAATATTAATTTTATTTAAATACAAAAAAAGTAAGTAAATGTAATGTTCATTTAAATTGAAGGTAAATGCATTCATTGTTCATAATTGATTTTGGTAGAAAAACTACTAGATTTGAAACATTCATTTTTATCCTTTGAGATAATTTTTCCTTTTTCATCACATTTGTAAACATTTGAACTATTCCCAATTACACAACCATAGTTATCAATACTATAATTAATAAGCACATACTTAATTTTTTTATATTAAAAAGAATAGAGAGAGATATACCCTCCACCCTCGTAGGTATTTCAAAATACTTCTACACAGACATATTGAGTGAAACTAATTTACTACAGTTGGTTTCAATGTGCATTATGTATCCATATTATGGTACAAAATCTATCGAATTTTAAAATGAGACATATCGAAAATTTCGACACATTAAACAAAACTGTGTCCCACTTCGCATTTAAGCTGTATACCAATGATTCATTTCATATTTTTACATGGTATAATTTTAATATATTGAATAAAATTTAAATCCAAAGCAAGTTTACAGCTAATGTTTATAAAATGCATGCATTCAATTTTTTAACATATACTCTTATTTATTTTAAACACTAAAGTTTCAACAAAGAGTACTTTCTAAAAGAGAATTAATGTGAATATTAAATCAATTTTATTCTACTTCTGATTTTTTAGAATAGAACTATTTTTTTCCTCTCTAACTAGGCAACGCAAAAAAAAGAAAAACGTTTTAACAATAGAATTTTATTGAACATTGTAAAAAAAAAATCTCAATAATTATAACAATAGTTAAATATATTTGAATTGGCTACGCTCTTTCTTTTATGCAGTGTAAAATAAATATACTGATGTTCTTTCTCCTCTGCTTTTTAACCGTGGTGTGGTTATTTTTTACTATAATTGTACCACTACAATTGTCGATTGAATTCGGTTTCAATACAAGCGCAACAAAAAGATCGTTAATATTGCCCATTAAGTACGTTTTATTTATTGCTCAAATTAAGGAATGCTTTCACCATACTATCGATGTTAATAGTGTCGTAAATTAGAAACGTTAATCAGGAAGATTTTTTAATTAAATTTACAGAAGCTTGATTTCTTTAGTGAAAGATTTGTAAGAACAGAGATATTAGAGAACGAAGGGCTATTTTCTTAAAATGAGATTGGCTTTAGCCAATGTTATTATAAATGTTTTTTAAATGTTATTTTAAAAGGGTTTAGGATAATTATACTTTTTTAAATTTTTTCAAAATCATTGTGTGCTACGTTTGACAAAAGAAGATATTTTAAAGTAATTACTTATTATTTTTAAGTGAGAACACATATTTTTTTTAGGGAAATGATTTTAAATTGTCAACAATATAAATCTATTTAGAATGATATAAATTATAGTTTAATGGGAAATTTACATTTTAATCTTGAGTACCTTTTAAAAATCTTTTTTATTTGAACAATTTACATATATTTCCTAACTTGATTTGTTTATCATGAAATTTGTTCATTAACTTCCTTCTTCGAAATTTCAGTTTAAACCAGAATATCTTCTCCCGTCATCTTGGAACATTTTTATTTTTATTATTCATTAAAGATTTTAAATCCATTAAATTTTTCCAGAAAATTTTTTGTAATAAATATTTATTTAGTTAAAGAGTTTCTCTCTTATTTTTGATTTAAATAATGCTTCGTAAAAGCTATTAAAAACAAATATTAAGTTACAGATTTAAACTGAATATATGGTTTTATTCACTTAAATATTCAAATAAAATTTGTTGTGATGATACCAAGTTAACGAGAAAATAACTTATCTAACTATTTCCATTAATTTAGTTAAGATTTATTAAATTAAGGTTTTCAAAGGAAAAAAAGTGCTTAAAATGTCACACATATTTTTGCGTCACAAAATATGTTTAGTGATAAGAGAAAATTGCATTTTGGTGTTATTTTTGTTCTTATCAAATAAAAAAACAAATTCGTAAGCCTTTCCCCCATTTTTAAAGTAAAAATTTGCTTTAAAATATCTTAAATAACTGAATTAAAGTTCTATATGAGTGTAAGAATAGTTTTAAGGCAAAATGCTTAGATAATGGGAGGGCATTAAGTCGATCGCGATCGACCGGTGGACGGCCAAGACATTTTGGAGTGACCGCCTTCACCTAAAACGTTAGACGCACATACTAAAAGAAACATAGGTGGTTATCAGAATAATGGAAACACTCGTGAATGACTGGGACACCGTGAATAAAAACCCAAATTTGAGAGACGATTTCAAGAATTTACTACACTAGAATCAAAAGTTGCATTCTTGGGTTACCCACTCGGCAATGTTGATGTGAAAAATTTAACTAAAAATATGTTACATGTTCTCTTTATCTTTCAAGGAAAACGAAGTTTTTTTCTCCTTCAAAAGGACGTAACTTGTAAAGAATAACTTCTGAAATCTAATAAACGAAGTAAAGTACACCAATTTTAAAAAAGCTGCAATTCATTTAACATCGTTCTTTCGCTCTACCTATCTGTGTGAATCTTCATATTGAAGGAATATAATTATAACAACATATCATTCCCGTTTCACAGACGACCACTTAGAATCCAGTGTAAGATCAGCAGTTAGTAATTATATACCAAGGTATTCAAGTTTGGGGGGTAATATGAAGTATATAAGTCTTCTATGAGACTATAGCAACGAGACCCCTAATTTTAAGTGAACATTATTTATTTTTTGATGTATTGTGAATTGTTTGAAAATGCATCATTTGATATTATTAAATTTATTGGTATAGTTATATATTATGTTTGTGTTTTGTATTTTACTTAAAACGTAGTTTTAAAAGAGTATAAGTACACATATTCTATTTTTATTATTGTTAAAGTTAAAATTCAAATATTGATGAGCTTCTTTTTTTTTTTTTTTTTTGCCGATTTCACCTACGTCACAAGGTGAACCGCAACATCATGGAAAAATTAAAAGTAGACCATGCCATGTAAAAGTCTGCCCACCCTTGGCTTAGATCAGCGGTTCTCAAACTTCAACTACTGGCGACCCAATTTTCAAACATAATTCTTATCGCGCCCCCCACCCAAAAAATAATAATGTATTGAATGCAATAATAATGCACTTTGGGGGGAGGGTGCTAAAGCTGCAATACGATCATAATTATAAACCGTACAAATTAACAAGATAAGTATTAAATTTTGTATATGTTACTTTTAAGTAATATAGATTTTTATTTTTTTAAATTTTAGTTCGATTCACTATAAAAGCGTGTTTTTTTAGTTTGTTTTTAAACTATAATTTTTTTTATAATTATTTTTACTATACACGATAAAAATCACAATTCCAGTGAAAAATTTAATTAAGAGAAAATATACTTACCTACTTTCAAGGATTTTTCAATTTTTCTTTGATTTTTTTAGAAAAAATCCAATAAAACTAATGAAAGTGTTCCAAATCTGCGTGCCCTTAATAAAGAACATAAAGCATGTTCATAGAAAATATTTTTGAACAAAAGTGGCAACGCAGGGAACTCGATCGAAACTAGTAGCTTGATTGTAAAGAAAACGTTTGCAACTCCCCCCTAAAAGGGCGAAATGTGATAAATTCATTTTAGTTCCCATTAAGACTGTCATATTGGAGGATACTCTGTCAAGGTCATTGGTAATAAGTAAAGAGTTTTCCCAGAATTAACGATTTCGTGAACATCAGATGACTCTGCGCATCACGCGACCGATCCCGTGTTAAAAGTGTATTTAAAAAAAAAAGGATATTAGTTTTAAAATATAATTGCGTAAAAATACATCTTGGCCAAATAATCCTTCTAAGTACTCAAAATATGCTTATCCATATATCATATAACTGATTCACATGGAAAAAAAGCAACAGAAAAATATTATTTACAACTTTCCTAAAAGAAAAACAGATGGGGTGAAACATACCAGTAAGTTTGAAGGTCAAATATATGAGAGTCAAAAGTAGTATTTTAGGGGTTAAAGAAACGTAATAAAAAATATCTCATCGTGGGATTACAGTAAAGCAAACAAAATGTCTTTTTTTATTTGGTTATAGGATCAAAGATAGCTAATGAACGTTTGAAGTGGAATCTTTTATTTTTGATGATCACCAGATGATATATATAAATAATATCATTGTAAATGTGCATTTTTTATTATGTCAGAAAGCATTTTGATTTTCTTCATTCCAAAAAATTTTCTTAAACCTTTTATTTTCAATATGCTCGTGCCCCCCTCGCAGGGATACCGCGCCCCCAGGGGGGCGCAACCCACAGTTTGAGAAACACTGGCTTAGATGATAAAGCTGTATATTGCCTTCGTTATCTTTATTATCTTTCTTCTAAAAGAGAGAAAACAATTTTTGGTTCGGTCCCAGGAGAGCACACACCCTTGGAGTGAATTATTTTGGTTGGCGATAATTGCGCCATCTTGGTAACCCTACTTTAATACACTAGATATGGTAAACTTAACTATTTCTGGAATTTTCGTATTTTGTCGGCGGGCATTTCGAATTTCGTCATTTTGTTTTTCGGCACCAGGCTAGAAGTATGGCTGCGTGTGTGAGTGAATATACCTTAGAATTTTTTTTTTTTTTACTTTGTTGAATGCGAAAAGTAAGAAAGAATTGATTGAATAGTGCATGAAGGAAGGAAGGAATGAAGGATTGCTTGCTTCGAATAATGAGTGTCCTAAATGTAATGAGCGAATGTGGTTATACAAACGAAATATATATTTCATTATTATACGTACATTTCATTATTATATCAAACATTATACGTGCTGTTTTGGATGGATTTGAATGGAGATGTCTAATGGGTATGTTTGTGACCATTACCTCGCAAAATATATATGGCGGCGCTCCCACGGTCATTCGCTTAGCGACGAGGCCTTCAAGGCTTTTTAAAATCTGCTGTTACGCTGTACCCTCCACTCGGAAAAGATCAGCAGTAAGAAAGTAAGTGCGGCTTTTTTAATTTTTATCTTAAATGTATTTGATTAGTTTCTGTATTGTTTACACATATATTTTCATTATGCATCCACCTTGTTCCGCTATATTCACTTGCCGCCATTGTCTGTTTCACTTGGCGCCATCTCGTTCTGGCCTGGCGCTTTTTTCAGTTTGTCGCCTAGGGGGTGTGGACTCTCCTAGGATTTTACCCATTTTTTTTTTAAGTATTCTTGCCCCCAAACTACTTACTTTGATTCGAAATGTTTTTTTTTCTTTTTTAATCCAAAGAAAACATGTTGAGTCTTACTTTCTATTTGTCATCACTTTGATAAAGTTTTTTTTTTAATTTTTCATTTATTTTTTTCAACAAATTTAAATATATTAACATTATATTGCTATAAAAAAAGTTGTAGTATTTTCAAAAAACAAATTCTAATATGTTTTGGTTGAAATAACTAAAATAAAAGTCTAACATAATTTTGTAATAAAATGTTTGATATGCTAGCAGTATAAATCATACGAGGTATGTTTTTTTAAAATTAAATCCATTTTGAAATATAGCCCCTGTCTTTGCATCTATTAAAGATAGTTTCTGAAGCGATTACGAAAGAATTCGATTACGTTGATGTTATTTTGCTCATTTTTAAGATTGTTCAGACCATAGTAAATTCTGGCGATTTGGAAATAAGCACAGTCAATAGTGCAATAGATATCAGCTAGCGTCTGACTTTAAGGAGAATACAGAAGAATATGAAAAGAAACACTCTAACATCAAATGGAAAGGAAAGATATTAAAACATTTGGAGATGACTGGGCAAACGCACATGACGTAGGAAATTATCTTTCACTAAAGGTAATGTTGTACAGAAAGTTGAGGAAAAATTTCGAGAATTATATGATTTCATTGTTATTTAATAAATTTCTTGAAATTTCAAGGAAAATAAAAGTTTTCCATACGAAATTATGACAGGACGCTCACACGATTGGACGTTGTACTGTCGGTTGTTGTTGTGCGTTTTATTCTGAAATATATATGAAAGAAGACATATGGAAGAATAGAAACACATACAATACAAACACAGAAAAATATAGACTTTTGATTACAAATGATGATCTCAGCATAGAACAGAAGGGGTGCACTGCTTTCCATTTGAAACGGGAATTCATTTCAGTTGAAAATCTGAGTTTCCCTCCCGAAGATACAGCTATGCCTTATTCGGGATTCAAACACACCATATATATATATAAAGGGTGTTTTTTTAGAGGCATAGAACTTTAAATTGCAATAAAACAACGATGTATTATTCGATTAACATGAATTTTTTTTATTCGAAAGATAATCTTGTGGCATTGCATTTTAAATATGATTTCTGGCATAGGCCTGCCATGGATGGCTCGGATGTAGTCCAATCTGGACGTCCAATTTTCGATGACTTCTTTCAACATTTGTGGCCGTATATCGGCAATAACACGGCGAATCTTGTCTTCCAAATGGTCAAGCGTTTGTGGCTTATCCGCATAGACCAATGATTTTACATAGCCCCACAGAAAATAGTCTAGCGGTGTTAAATCACAAGATCTTGGAGGCCAATTCACAGGTCCAAAACGGGAAATTAGACGGTCACCAAACGTGTCTTTCAATAAATCGATTGTGGCATGAGCTGTGTGACATGTTGCGCCGTCTTGTTGGAACCACAGCTCCTGGACATTATGATTGTTCAATTCAAGAATGAAAAAGTTAGTAATCATAGCTTTATACCGATCACCATTGACTGTAACGTTGTGGCCATGATCGTTTTTGAAGAAGTACGGACCAATGATTCCACCAGCCCATAAAGCGCACCAAACAGTCAGTTTTCTGGATGTAACGGTGTTTCGACATACACTTGTGGATTAGCTTCACTCCAAATGCGGCTGTTTTGTTTGTTGACGTAGCCATTCAACCAGAAGTGCGCTTCATCGCTAAACAAAATTCGCTTATGAAAATCGACCATTCTTTTCGAAATAAAATTGCACAATTTGAAAGCGTTGTTCAGGCGTGAGTCTATTCATGATGAATTGCCAAACCAAATTGAGAATAAATCACTTGACAGCTGTTAAATCGGTTGCCATCTTGGAAAGTAATGCCAACTTAAACTTCTATACCTGGAAAAAAACACTCTGTATATATATATATATATATATATATATATATATATAAACATAGAGCCTTAAATTCATGCAATGTGTTGACATTCCTCATCGAAAGAGATGAGGTAATGCCGGGTGTTTCAAAAGTACCTCACATATCAACCTTTGCGGTTGAGTTGAAAGACAAATGAATTATGTTAACAAACAGAATAAAAGACAAACAAAGGTTGAACGGTTATCTTTATTGTCAGGTGTCAGACATAGTAAAATCACAATAAATGTTCAAAATTATGTACGTCTTCCTGGACACACAGTCGAACTGTTTTTACCAGATTAATTTACACACTTTACGAAGAGTGTGAGATTTAATAACCGAAAATTCCATGAAGGATGTTACTCTTAAGTTAATCAAGCGTTGGGAATTATTCCTAAAGGTGACATTTTTCAGATATTCTCCAATGAAAAAATCCGTAATTGACTCCTGGGAACATGTGGTCAAAGTCCTTTGGAAATGACACGATCATCGAAAAATTCAGTTAAAACTTCCATACTGTCACAGGATGTGTGACATGTTGCGCCGTCTCGCTGCAATCAAAACTCCGTTCTTCACTGTTCAGCAAGGATATGAATTCTGTAGTGATGTTTATGTAGACGGATGGTCTTTTCAATGGACTTCTTTGTAAAGCGGTCTCCACATCTGCCGCTTTCGTTCGTCAGGACGCTCTACCTGATTGCTTCCTGTCTGCAACCGATCCTGTGTCACGCAACCGTTGCACTAAACATGTTATCGTTGATGCATTTGGTGCTGTTGTAAATAGATATTTCTGGTGAAATGCATTTATCACAGGCAATAAGATTTTGTAACGAAATAAAATTCCACAATGGCTATTCCTTGCTCTTGGAAAAAATTCATGCACCTGCCGTTGTGCTCAACTGATTATAAGTGACAAGTATTTTGGAACTGATGCTTACTACGTTCAAAACTTCTTATGATAAGGTCCTTGCTGCCATCTGGTGACAGAAATCTCAACCAATCCTTTTGGTTTTTATGCAACAAGGATTACCAATTGGATGTGCGCGACTTTTGAAACAGTAGTTTGAACGGTAGTTAAAGACAGGTAAGATAAGGTTTTAAGCCAAATTGTTTTGGGATTCGCAGAGTTTCTGGATGTGAGTCAGCATTTACTATGTCAAAGACATAATAAATGCTGACTCACAACGCAACAACATTAGTTCTTACTCTTAAAGTTCGTGGTCACCTTGGCGGTTAATTCAACGGCGACAATAACGTTAAAGTGACAGTACTGGGATGGTTGGTAAGAAGAAGCTGCTTTTTAGACACAATAAATCCCCTAATATTAAGGTAATTATATTGGGAAGTAAATTAAATTGTATGTTCTTTTATAAAACTAAAGTTGCGAGAAAGTTGTCCTTTTTTATATTAAAATGGTATTTATATGAAAAACATATCTAGTATTATTTCGGATTCTCTTGAATGTAATTTATTATTTTTTTATTTTCTTGTGAAAATAAGATATTGCACAAATGTGATTTTTAGCTTTAACTTTTATTTAAATTCTAGTCTAGGTTTCTTTGAATAATATCGGGCTTGTTATTTTATTTCACATAGGAATAATTGTGAGTATTTTGTCCCCACCCCCTCCTTGTTTCACATGGAATCATTGGAACGGGTTTATATTAAACATGGATTTTGCATTGGGTTTGTTTTATATGTTTTTTTAATGTGTTCTATAAAAGTTTATTTTTAGTGTGACTGCATTAATTGAGTGAGCATTTCAATTGTTATTTCTGTGGAATCTCTCATTTTTTTCAAACTATGATGCCACTCAAGGGGGCTGAAGCAGGTTAATTTGTCGAGGCTTAAAATTAGTAAGCTCGCAAGAGAAAGAAGTTAAAAGAATAGACCACTTCAGGCTTTAATTAAATAAAGTTATATTATTTAAAATCTATCTTAACGTTTTACTCTTTATTTATGGCATCAGAACGTCGTCATTTTAAAAATATAAGAAATTTTATGATAATTTTCTCTTGTAGATATTTAATTATTTTGGGCATGCTAATTAATAATTATAAATTAACAAAAGGTCTCTTCAGAAGGATTATTTCCACACAAGTGATTTCGGCCCTCAAGTACTTCCTAAGTAATTGGAGGTAACTTCGTTTTAATTTAGGTGAAATATATGGATATTTATTTGTTAATTTATTTTATAAAATTAAGCCATTGTGGTGTTATGGGATAATGAATCCAAATATTTAAAATCCTCACTACATTACATTTAACATTTCCGTAAATGTGCATATTAATTCATATTTTTTATAATATTACTTTTTTGTACTTTTTTAAAATAATTCTAGAATTGGAAAATTATTTTACATAAATTGGTTTGAGGAGTTATTGAAAAATGTTGAGGACAAAATTTATATCATCAAATGTTTTAGTTATGAAATTCCCCTTTTTTTGTCCAATCTTTTTTTTAAATCTACATGACTCAAAACTATTTTAGCACAAAATCATGTAATTTTAATTCGAAGTTTATTTTATATGAACAACTTAATTATGCTACAAAAAATGGGTACTGTACTTCGAAAAAATATTTTTAAGAAATAAGTTAATCCATTAAATTATTAATTTAATGCTCTTAGGGATATTAACAAAGATAGAATATTCCTTTTGCTAAGAGAATTGCAAAAATTAGTTATAATGTCTTTTGAAAAAAACATTAAGAATTTTGTACATTTTATGATTTTTTTCTGATTTCAAAGGTCTTTACTTTCTCCAAACTTTTCTCTTTTTTCCAAAAACAAAATTAAATTAGCTAAGTATTTAAAAAATGAACATTTGAAAATAAATATTTATTACCTGGATAACTATTTAAAAACAAGTTAGAATATGTAAGAGTCCACGAATGTTTTCTTTAATATTTGACTTTGTCAAGTTTAATTTAAGAATACCTTTTTAAATCTCATTATTTGTAAAAAAATTGACTATAACCAACTGAAAACACTCATTTAAAGCAAGAAAAAATATTTTTTGAAGAGTGAATAAGAATAATAACGTGTAAGCAACTTCCCTCTGAAGCTGCTTCCTCATTATCTTTTCTACCTAAAACTGTGGAAAGGAACGCAGCATGACCAAAATTCTCCATGATAAATCTAGTTTATTATTATTCAATTGCAATATTCCACAACAAATAAATCTACAAAAGGAAGCCATAGGAGTGATAAAAAGAAAGCAACCACCTTAAGTGAATAAGCGCACGTTATCAGATTAGCTTAGCTTTAATCAATCCTAACCTATTAATTCTTGATCCACTAATTTAGTCTAGTAGCCAAAATCCGTCCTTTAGTCAAGATGTGTAAATTTTAAATCTCACCTTAGTAACGCTGCATTCAGATGCTCCGCTCCTTCTCACCTATGATTATTAAACTCTAACTTTATATACTCTAACTAATTTGCATGCTAGGGTTTCTTCTTGAGAGGGATGGTTGTGAAATAAACGCGAATGCTATCCCAAAGATTCCCCAAGAGGATTAGCTGGTGAAGGTCGCGTAAAGACCCGTCACAAACGCATCAGATATATCAGGTATATAATCCAGGATTTTGGTTGTGAGTTGAAAGCACAAAAATTTTGTATCATCGTACCAGTTTATAAAAAGGAGAAGAAGACCAAATAGGCGCATTGATGAGAAAAATATAAACAATTCTGGTTTAGCTCGGAGAGAGCGGCTCCCCAACAGGCCTTCCTCTGAAATTGCTATTGCTTGATGAATCACTGTTCACTTGCTTTAAGCTGGGGTCTTCAACCTTTCATACTGGAGGTCCAAATTAATAAACTTACAAAGATCCGCGGGCCACATCAGTAAAATCATAGTGATCTTCAAGCCATCACGACTGTCAAAAAATATTGCTGTCAGGAAAGTTATATAAAAAAAGAGGAGGTTTATTTTAAAAGGCTACAACTGATTCTAAGGGAAGCGATAGTATATATACAAATCGGTTTCAAGTAAGTTTAATGAAACTCGGATTAAAATATTTTGCAAACCTATTAAATATGAGAGTGTACTTTTTATTCTGAAAATTTCTGAGATTTTATGCATAGTCAATTTTTTATATTTAAAATTATTTTAGATGCAATGAAGTTTTTGAAAAGTTCGTCATTTTCAGAAAATGTTATCTCAAATGGATATTAAATCAGTGAAATGTTTTAAATATCAAGAATAATAGAAAAATGACGTTTTTTGAGACAAAAAGCGGACAAGACAATTTTTTGTTTAAATTGCTCCTAATTAAAAAGAGGGATGGCTAAAATACCGTTGTCGGCCCATTCGTAGCCTGCGTGCTACCGGTTAAAGACCCCTAGCTTAAAATATCCGACTACGTTCAGAACAGTAATTTTGAAATTAACGTACTAATGATTTTTTTTTTTTGGTATTTCGTGTTACTTGAATTAAAATTTTATATGTAAAATTGTTTAAAAATTATTATTTCAATATAAAAATTTTATTTTAAATGTAACTATTTGGAAAAAATGAAGAATAAAGAATATAAAATAAAATCAAACTATTCCTTCATGGTAAAATTATTTCTATAATAATAGAATTTTGAAGAATTCATTTTATTTTCAGAGCTACCATCATTTGAATAATGTACAGAGATTTCCTGTAAAAATATTAAAATATGAATAAGTCCACTTCCAATTTTTGTCTTTGAAAAGTTCTTTTCCATGCTCTCAAGCATTTCTATCAAATTTTACACAAATTTACGAAATTTTTTTTTGAGTTCACACATTTTAAAAATTGTAATTTCTTTAAAAATGACATTTTGTTAGAATATAGACTTAAATATAGCACTTGCAGAGGAAACAAAAATAAATATATCAGAAAAGCTATATTTTTCAAAAGGCAACTTGTTATTATATTTTTAAATTATGATCAGTAAATATTCTTAAAAATACCTGGAAAACAGTTGAATTTCTTTTTAAAAGAATTCAACTTTTGGTTATTTATTATTATATTTGAAATCGTCTTGCATTAAAATGCTTATAATTATAATTCTATGTTTTGTAGCTTCAAAAGAAAGGCAGTTTTAGGAAGTTAAAATTTCAAATATTTTTTTATTGGATATTTTTTTAAATCAATCTTTCCCTCCAAAATATAAGTTTCTGTCGGATACTTTAAAATACTTTATTTTACAAAAAATTGAAGGATTTTTAAGAAAACGATGATCTGAAATAATTACCGAACAACAATTTGCAGGAGGAAAAATACACTTCTTGGATCTATTCAATTTCATACAAGTTTCAGTTTCCTGTATTTACATTACACACACACACACACACACACACACACACACACACACACACACACACACACACACACACACACACACACACACACACACACACACACACACACACACACACACACACACACACACACACACACACACACACACACACACACACACACACACACACACACACACACACACACACACACACACACATCCATTTAACTTTATAAGTTGCGAAGAAATTTTATACAGGATGTAGAGAACTAAACAGAAATCTATCAATAGGTCTCTTTCACTGTTATACATTGAATGAAATGGTTTCTTCAGATTTTAAGCGATAGTTTGCGTGTCGGTGTGGCGTTCAAATCCCGTTGAGAAATAGCGCAAAGAAAGAGTTAAGCTTCTTTCTCCCAACATTCAAACAAAAACGGTTTTACTTTATGTACATAACCGTAAAACCTAAGACAGTTGTATACCCCCTTTGAAATCTATAATACCGTCCATGCAAGAAAATAAAAGAGGATAGATCACTGTCCTGAAACAAGAAAATACAGTGTTGAGCTGGAGTTGTTAGGATGAATAGTGCTTTGTTCAAAAAAGTCAACCGGCTTGACACTAATCCGACGGCGTTTGTATTTTATTTAAAAAAAGTAAATGTCTTAGCTTTTAAAACACTTTTTATCCCTGTGTTGACTAAAATATTTTCGGTTATTTTCCTTAAAAGATAATAAGATTATTTTGCATTCCATATGCCTATCATCATCCATGTGTTAATAAGTTTTAATTTACTTTTCACATTTTACTTCTTTACTGCAATATTTTACCAGATTAAGTACTAATTAATGCATTTAATTTACTGGTGAATGTAATGACCTTTACCCTTTATTTTGCCCTTAAATTTTATACATGTCTAAAGGCATTAATCAACTAGGCCCCAGCCCGAGACCTCACCCGGAAGGGGGGTTGTTTTGTTCTCGACTCAGTCTTAGTAAGAACATAATCCGGTTAATTTTAATGATTAAATATTATACCCTTATATATTCTCCCAAAGAACAGAGAATATTAAATTGTATGTAATCTAGCAAAAGCGGCAAAACTAAATTATTAAGTAATAGCCGTTTTTCATGTTTAGGCGTAGGCCTAATACCATAAACAATCATTCAACCCATTTACTTGAAATACAGAAATCGATCGAGCCGGTTTGTGCCTTGATTTGTGAGATTGTGAGTCATGCACATTTATTTATTTCCAATTACCGTTTGTACGAGTATTTAACTATATATATATATATATATATATATATATATATATATATATATATATATATATATATGTTTTTTTCCAGGTATAGAAGTTTAATTTGGCGTTACTTTCCAAGATAGCGACCGATTTAACAGCTATCAAGTGATTTATTCTCAGTTTGGTTTGGCAATTCATGAAAACGATCATCAAGCAAGGCGTAGATTCGTCGAATAGGCCCAAAACGAGATTGCCGTTGTTCCCGATTTTCATAAGCGAATTTTGTTTAGTGATGAAGCGCACTTCTGGTTGAATGGCTACGTCAACAAACAAAACTGTCGCATTTGGAGTGAAGCTAATCCACAAGTGTATGTCGAAACACCGTTACATCCAGAAAAACTGACTGTTTGGTGCACTTTATGGGCTGGTGGGATCCTTCTTCAGAAACGATGAAGGCCACAACGTTACATCAATGGTGATCGGTATAGAGCCATGATTACTAACTTTTTCATTCCTAAATTGAACAATCATGATGTCCAGGAGCTGTGGTTCCAACAAGACGGCGCAACATGTCACACAGCTCGTGCCACAATCGATTTATTGAAAGACACGTTTGGTGACTGCCTAATTTCACGTTTTGGACCTGTGAATTGGCCTCCAAGATCTTGTGATTTAACACCGCCAAACTACTTTCTGTAGGTCTATGTAAAGTCATTGGTCTATGCGGATAAGCCACAAACGCTTGACCATTTGGAAGACAACATTCGCCGTGACCACAAATGTTGGAGAAAGTCATCGAAAATTGGACGTCCAGATTGGACTACATCCGAGCCAGCCGTGGCAGTCATATGCCAGAAATCATATTTAAAATGTAATGCCACAAGATTATCTTTCGAATAAAAAAAAATCATGTCAATCGAATAATACATCGTTGTTTTATTGCAATTTAAAGTTCTATACCTCTAAAAAAACACCCTTTATATATATATATATATATATATATATAGTCTAATTCTCTACAAACAAGAGATAAACATTCATTAATCACATTCGAAAAAAACACAGATACAGTAAAGAGATCATACAATAAAGGGCACTAGATTAAAAAATGTAAAATGGATGCTGCAGTATTATAAACATTGCTGACTTAGGACAGCTAATATATAAAATCATTTATATGAAAGTGGGGTTGAACATGTTTTTTGGCCAGCCAACCTTTCCCCTTTTATGTAAATAATACTGAGCAAAAACCTATTGAAAGTAATAGATAGGAATATCTAAATTCATTACAAAATGGAGGTAACTTACCCAAAAATTGCACTTGAAAATGCAGATCCCACGCTAAATCTGAGTGAAATAGATAAGTTATTCCCATATTCTGGACCCTAATGCAGATTCAGAGCATGTGAATGGCTGAAATGTAGCACTTAACAAAAGTATAAAAATAATAGAAACAAAAATTAATAAAAGAGTTACAAAATACCATAACATTTGTGACACTGAAGTATATATGAATTAAATAATAAGTAATCTTAACTAATAATAGAATATGGAGGTAACTATAACCATGAAGTGTGTAAATTTATAGTATTAAACTATTATTAATCTAAGAATTTTTAATCCTTACAATTTTGAATAGCATTATTCATATAATTATTAATAAAATTAATTGTTATCTATCTATCTATCTATCTTCTATCTATCTATCTATCTATCTATCTATCTATCTATCTATCTATCTATCTATCTATCTATCTATCTATATATATATATATATACTAGAGGGACCCGACAGACGTCGTCGTCCTGTGCACACACATCTTAATTCAAAAATTCCAAATTTTTATGAATAAGCTTTAACAATCTGGACCGTTTTGAGTAAAATTTGAGTAAAATTGAGTAAAATTTCGAACACTAATTACATCTGAATGTAATAACTTAATTAACACACGATTTATTTCAACAAAATAATAACACGAAGTGACAAAATATTTTCCTGAAAGGATCGCAGCACCAACTGTCGGGACCAACTTGAATTATAATAAATGATTTTTGAATATTCGATACTGCGATCGTAGCGCAGTCTGCCGGATCCAATGTAAAACTTTCCAAGATCAACAATTTATAAATAAAAAATTAATTAAAGAAACATTTCTCTAAACCGAATTATAAATCTAAATCATTAAACAAACAAAAACTTTCAGTAAAATCGGTCCAGCCGTTTAGGAGGAGTTCAGTTACATACAAACGCACAGAAGAATTACATTTATAAAGATTATTTGAAAATATATTAATTAAAAACGCTAAAAAGCGGTAATCGTGTCTGCATTTTCGTAACAATAAAGACCGGGTTTGGCCAGTTTGGCTGAAAATCAATTTTCGACGCCAACTTACGTCTTTTTCAATTCCTACTATTAGCTCACGATCTCTAAACATATTTTATTTGTTTGTTTGTTTATTTATTTATTTATCTTGGTGGAATTTTCAATCGTTAATAAAATTCATTTTAAAGCACTCAATTGAGCTGAAATGTAATGTGCATGATTATTTTGGATGACAATACAATATTTTTTTTATTTACAATTAATAAAAATTAATTGATTAAAACTAATTATTTAAAAAATTACAAATACAGCCACGTTGGTGACTTAGCGACCCTTTTGGCGACTTATGTCAAAATTTGAAAAGATTTTTTTCTCACGTGTCAAAGCATTCAGTTTAAAGGAAATTTTATATACGCGATTGTTTTGGATGACAATACGATACTTTAATGATAATTAATAAAAATTAATTACCACTTAATGTTGTAATTCTGTCATACGTATATACATATTTATAGTAATTGCAACTATTTAATAAAAGATAGCTAAAATAATTTTTTTCTTGGTTGATCTAAGTAGGAATTGATTTTCAAATTTTTTTTATATGACTTGTTTATAACAATAGCGTTGTTACAACAATGCAGGTGAATGTTGAGTTGTATTTTTTGAAAGTTTTTAATTAATATATTTTTAACTAATTGCGATATCGGACCGAATTGTGAATCTAAACCATTCTCGAATTTACTTGAATCCACACAAAATTTTTTATCGAAATCGGTCCAGCTGTTTAGGAGGGGTTTAGTGACAAACACACGCACAGAAGATTTATATATATATACATTTATATATATATATATATATATATATATATATATATATATATATATATATATATATGCTATGCACTGTTTATTTTTTAATAATCACTGGCAGGGTTTACTTTTGCCTAGACACGCAGGGCCTAAAAAGTCTTAAGACGTCCCTGTATACACACAACTATTGGGCTAGAGCGACTGAACTATTTTTCCAGTGGAAGAATAACTGTGTGATATTCCCGCTTTTTCTCAAGCTTTAATTCTGCAGTACCACACTACATGCACACTCTGTATGCGGTGATCGGAGTTTGTATTTGCTATATGCCATTTTGATTCGTCATATTTATTCGTTAATGTGAAATAAAACTGTATTGTCTACATAACCTTAAAGAAATTATAGTGGGTGATCGGTTAACGAACACAATCCGTTCCAAGACTATGTTCGCTATCCGAATTGTTCGTTAACTGGTCATCGATTCACCATAGGCTTTTATGTGAAATCGATTAATTCGTTCTGGAAACCCTAAAAATTAAATTTTAAAAGATGTATAATTTCTTAGTAAGTTTTTTTTAAAAAAATAATACATACATATAGTCTTGCATATTAATCAGTCCTTTTCATTTTCTGCTTATGGGGTGTTGAAGAACATGTCCAATGTCGATTGCTTTTCTCTCTGTTTCAGGATTTTCCGGAAGTAATTAATAGCATTGTCGTTGTAAGGATCCCCAACTCTACTGACATCAGCTTGGTTTGAGTGCCATTCTAAGACCATTGCTCTGACATCCGCCCACTTTTTCAAAAGATCTTTAATGGCAGATGTCGGCATTGGACCTCTTTCGTCTTCCTCTTGTTTAGAAGGAGACACATTTCGATGTGTTTCTTGGTGTTCTTCATTCAAAATTTTTTGGAGCTCTTCTGTCGTCAGTTCATCTTCATGTCCCATTATGAACTCTTCTATGTCATCCTCGTTCACCTCCAATTCCAGATCTCTAGCAGTTGTCAAAATTTCATCCATAATTTCAGAGGTGTATCTCTGATCACCTCCGTATATGTGTTCGTTGTCCAAAAAAACCTTTCTTGAAAGTATTCGTTATCCGAACACAAAATCTTTCGTGAAAGTGTTTGTTAATCTATTTGTTCGTTAACCGATCTGTTCGTTAACCGATCACCCACTGTACCGTTTTTACTGGAATCTAAGACGTATTAGTTTTCCAGTGTTAATGCTACTGAAAATCAGATGCTGCTTAGAATCGAAGACAAAACGTTTGTTGGATCTAGAAAATTGAGTGTTTTCCCTTTTTCCGAAGTAAAAATTTAACCTTCCATTCTGACCAGTTGCATCGATGGCTTATCCCATTCAGCAGCTTATCTCCAGTATGCAGTCTATCCTAAACATCGTTGTGTCTCTGCTGGTATTTAGGATTTATTTTTTTGTATACGCTTTCATTAAATCCAATAAACTTCAAAGATATCTTCTATAGCATCAGGACAAATTCACTATGATGCATGTATGGAAAGGGAGGCAATTTTATATGCAGAAAAAAAACGGAAACAGAGCAGTGGCCACTTAAAATTTGACACTGATAAAATACATATGCGCCTACCGCGTAATCAAAATGATACAATTCTTGTTTTTAAATGTTCAACACATAGTCTTTAATAATTTTATAAATTCTTTATAGTACATTCTTTTAAAAAGAATGTTGCATAACAAATGCACTGGAAGGCACGGAAGAAGACAACGTGTCCAAAAATGGCGACACTAGCAACAATTCCGAAATCAGCTGGGAAAATGGGAGTGACGGATCATTTTCGAAACATATAGTACTGAAGGTTAAAACAATTATAAGTTCACGTATGTATATTTTTAATTTTTAAAACTGGTAAAATAAATGAGATATATTAATTTCTTATTACATCTCATTGAGATTTATTTCTTAAAATGTCTTAGTATCGAATATCAATGAAGGTTTTACACAATTATTTTATGCGTTTTTTTTCTCAAAATCGTGTAGAGAATTGGGGTGCAGCTTAGAATCGATTAAATATGGTATTTCACAAAGAACATCTATTACAATGCACTCTAATGTTGATGTAAGAAGAGTATATAAGATTGATTGAATGCTTATTGTCGAATTTTATTTGTTAAGAAACGATCAAAATTTCGATATTAATTATTTCAAAGCTACAGAAAGACTATTGGCAAAATGCTCAGGGAGATCGAGTTAACCCTTATAGGTTTAAAACTTTAAATTCACCCCTCACAGTAAATAATCACCTTGTGCTCAACTTTTTTTTGAGCAAAACTCTGAGGAAATTTGCTGGAGAAAGCAATTTTTTAACAGAATTTTCTTAAATTGAATTACATATATAGTTTCAACATACAAAATAAAAACTGATAAAAATATTTAGTGTTAGAGAAATAAAATTACATTCAAACTTTTCTAGTAAAAATAACAGTTACATCCAATACTAATGTATTGAAGTACAAAAATAACAAAATAAATAAATAAAATTGGACACAAAATATGTCCAGGTTAATTATTTGTTTGAATGATGTGATTCTAATATATATATATATATATATATATATATATATATATATATATATATATATATATATATATTCCTTTTCTATTTTCTATTTTACTTCCCTAAAGGGAGATGATTGATTTTAGAATCATTCGGTTATATATATATTCTACTCTGATGCAACAAAAAGTGATCCCATACCATGTAATGGTATTAGTTGAAGAGCTGTTAGTGATGCACCTCGTAATTTGGAACCATAGTCAAGCGATTATGGTACCTGAGTTGGTAACTCTTTTTCCAAACCTCCGCAAAATGCCAATGTAATCACCCCTTTTTTGTAATCAGGGTTCAAACTCACGGTTCGATAGAAACAATGCCAGATATCATGATTACTTGGTTACCACTGTCAAGGAATATCTCTAGAAAATAAAAATTTAGAAGAAACGGTTACAAAAAGAAAAATGATTCAATAGTATTATGTTAAATGTTTAGAATGTGAATCTTTTTTCATGTCTGAAGATACATGATTGCAAGAAATTGCTATTCAAGCATTTTCATAGGTAATTCTTGTCGAACATTTAAATGCAGAATACTCATTTTTACATTAAAGAGTTAGGAAAATTTCTGCGCTTTGTTTTAAACACACACACACACACATATATATATACAGATTTTCGAAGTTAATTAGTAGAACGATTCGAATGAACCAGTCAACATGCAGATAAATTAACAAACGATAAATTAACATTTAATTTCGTGTATACAATATTATTTAAAAGCAATATGCAAATATAGTTGCTGCACAAATATACTTTAGCATCTACTAAATTACTTTTAGACATTTTTTTGACACCAGAGGTCAACTTTAAACATAACATTATTTAGTTTTTTATACTTCAAATGTTTCAACCAATTGAAGAATATTTGTGATGATGATTTTTCATAATTATATTCTTTCAAATCTACCTAAAATCAAACATTACTAAAATATTATGGGCAACAAAGACTAAAAGAATTTGAAATATTTTATGTAATGGCACATTTGTGTGTATGTATGAGGGGTGAAGTTATCTAATACAAAAAACAACAACATCCCATGTAAAAAAAATATCTTAATATATGTATATATATATCTATATATATATATATATATATAAAGAGAGAGAATCACACACACAAAAATGAATAGTATTGATTCTTATTTATTTGAAAAATTAGCAATAATATGTATTTTAAAAACATTTTAACATTTTAAATTATTTTTCCTTTTGCTTACAGCAAAACATTTCTGAATATTTAATAGCGAACGAGATGAAAGAATAGCTGTAAAGGGTCTTGTAGTAAACAATAAAATCATATATGTAAATAAACATTAATAATGCCTTGAGGGAAAGAAGTTATTCTTGACAGTTCATTAGAGTATCTCATTTAATAAGAAACAATGAGTATCATGGTTCGAAAAAACTGTCAACTGCCTAAAATGTCCGCTGGAATGAACGGATGAATACAAACCAGACATTTGAATTTGTAAAGATAAAAGCTTATTATATGCATGATGCTTTAATTAAAGTTTTCCTTACCAAAGCCATGATAAGGAAATTCCTCATTGAGAGAAATTCATTTTAGAAAATAAGGAAGGTGTCATGGCATTTATGTTTCACCAAAAAAATAATTGCAATAAGAGAAGAAAAGGATAATAAAAGTAAAGAATAACTCGCTTAAAATGTATAATTACTTTTTAAGTGGCGTCAAAATATCTATGGATTAAATATCCTGTTGAGGGAAGAGAATTTGAATTTGAATACCATATATTTTTGGCGTATAATGCAATCTATACTTTAAGACTACATTTTAAATTTTTAAGGGCATTTGCCGTATAATGCGCACCTTTTTTTACGAAGAAACCTGAAATGGACATGGGCAATGAACTTATATGTTGACAAAAACGGTTCACATAAAAATACGGGTCACGAAATACCTTACTTCCCAATGTTGCTCTTCTGCTTTGCGGACAGTACAGCTTTAAAAAAATCATGGTTAATTTTAAAAGAAAACCGAATCCGAAATCTAATTTCCTAAATGATGTTTTCATTCATGTGTAACGAGAAGGATGGATGGATGAAAACGGAGTAAAATTGTAGATAAGAAATGCATGACGAGAGCCTTCAGGCACCTTAAGGAATCCAGAAATTCTTTTATTTTGGAACACGTCAAGATACTATCAAAGAATTATATGAGAAAATTGTTGACTGAGTTCAACACAGAGATTGCATATATTCAAGGTAGATCAGCGCTTTTAATATCAGTTAACCATTTAAAGCAAAATTAAAACGACAATGGAATACTTGGATGTTAGAAGGTTGAAAAAACATTTACAAAAGAAGATCAAATACGCATGTTAAAATTTTGTTTTCCAATGCTAAAAATTCATTTTATTTATACAAAGTGACGTCTTTGAAAATTAATGGTATCGGGAGAGTTATGAATTTAAATATTTGGTTTATTTACGCCACAGCTATTAATTACGACATGCGCATTTATTCAAAATATAGGTAATTTCATTAGGGTTCAGAATACTATATTTGCGAGGGAGGAGGCTGCAACCGTTCCCTTCGATGCTTTCCAAAATACTTCCCTTTCTGCTTTTTCCGAGGTGGGGTGGTCTCGTTTTGACATCTCGAATTACATCCAGCTCATGAATGGAGTGGGTTTTCTCAGAGTCAAAGGTTGCCGGGGCGAGGACAGAAGACAGAACCCCTCAATAGTTAGGGATACACGTGTGCATAGGAAAGCTGTTATTCTATCCACACAAGAGGCTGATTTTTCAGCTGTGTGTAGGAAGGGTGATCTGAGATCGATTAAACGAAAAATCGATTTCTCGGGCCAAAAAAAAAAGGATTTTTCGAATCGATATGTAGCACTGAATCGATTCAGTGAATCAATATTTCATCCTAGAAAATCGACATTCTATTTTTCATGCTCTCGTAAAAACCATTAAATTATTTATAATTATTTGAATGTACTATCTTTAAAACCCGTAATATTACGCTGTTGGCGGTTAAAGGGTTAATTACTCAAAAACTCGCGAGATGCTTATGTGATTAGTTTCATTTGCTTCTATTTAATAAATAAAAAAGAAAGTTTCGTTTGTAATTTTTGACTTTTTGTATTTGTTGATATTGCGTCATTTGCATCTTCCTTAAGGCATTGATTCGCAACCCCTGGTCCGCGGACCGGTGCCGGTCCGCGGATCAAATAGTGCTGGGCTACAGAGGGATCAACTATGGCTTTTAAAAATTTCACATTATTATCAGAGTTACAACCAATTGAAATAATTATCGGCGTTTTTTTCTTAAAATTTCTCCCCTCTGTTGTCGTAAAACATGGATAAACCCACTTCTAAGTTATATGTTTCAAAAATTCTAGTTGAGCCTCTGTAGAGAGGTCTGAGCTATACACATGCGAAATATTATTATAATAGAAGCATTTTTCACAAAAAGAAGAAAAAAATTAAAATTGTTAATTCTATATTCATTTTTGTCAAAAAATATTGTTTTTAAATAATTTTTTATTGTAATATTATATTCTTAAAACAATTTTATATACATTTTCTAATCTAAGTTACACTAAATATCATGAATATTATCCATTTCTACGCTTTTGCAAAATCACGGTTCCGAACGTAGTCGGATACCTTAAATGACTGACTATCGTAATATACTGTGATTAGTGAAATGAATATTTATTTTTTTGTAATGCTGGTTACGGAATAACAAGTATAATTGAGGGTTTTATTTTACTTTGATGCTATTATTTTGATATTTAGTGTTGATATTGTTAAATCCAATCATGTATGTAATTCATTTAAATTAGTTTACATACGTATAATTACTAATGAACAATGAAATAACTATGTGGAATTCTTATAATGATACTGATGTGAATGTGGAATGCTGATAAGAAATCGATTATTATGGTATCTTTCTTGTTTTTCATAGAATGGATTTATATTTACTTTGTAAATGCAGACTTGAAAAAAAATCTATTTTTTCTAAATAGATCTTTTAGACCTCGAATTTTATGAATCGATTCGTCAGGTTACGATTAGAATCAATTTAAATATCTATCTTTTTCGCAAAGGATCGCCATTCCTAGCTGTGTGACGTGAAAACAGCACAGCAGTTATCCCTTTTGTTACCTAAGTTTACCATGAAACCTTGGATTTCGATCTTATTTTTTTCCTGTTAAAAGTTCGCGTTATTGACCGGATTATACGATAAATGGAATAAGTTATGAACAGAATTAAAAGTTTAATTTTATTATTTCTTTAAAAAATATTTGTAAATGCATCTGATTTTCCAATGAAATTAAAAGTAATTATTTATAAGGTGCTTTAACTTGCTTTTCTATTGATTAAAATTAAAATTTTCAAAACATATATAGCATTTATTTACGTATCAGATACATTTTGAGAAAAACATGGGATCAATTTAAAATTGGATGTCTGGCTGTTATTGTAAAAGTTCTAAAAATAAAAACGCGCTAGGCATAAACCATGACATGCTCCTTAACTGAAATCAAACGTTGAACTTCAATTCTTCCTCTTGACGGTAGGATTATTTATTCGATCTTATATTTCAAAGCAGAATTTGAAGCAACAAATGGAACCATCTAACCATCTCATCAACTTCTGAGCCACCTCAAAATCGAAAAAAATTTATTTTTTCACAATAACTTCGAAAGCACTCCAGAGATCAGTATTTGATTTTATTTCTGGCTTGTAAGATGAAAGACTTATCAGTAGGATGAAAAAACATCACGAGAGCATAGAATATTTGAAAATACACATCGATAGAGAAATATTTTTACAAAGGAATATTACAGTATGGACAATAAATGAAGCTGACTCGCGAAGAGTTCGAAGTAAAATGGTATTATAGTATTCCAATCTCTCGAAAAGTGTTTATTTTACGAGAGAACTCCAAAAGGGCGTTCGTTCCAAAAGAAGCTCGTTTGTGGAAATTCATATCAAAACTAGGATAAAAATAAGAAAGAGACGCACACTGTGCCTGTCTTATAGTGTAAAAAGGTCCATATAAAATAATTTTTATTATAAAGTTTTTCAAAATAAAATAAATATTTTCTAATTGTTTTAAAAAATTAATATATTTGAGAATATTGTGTTTAACATTAGATTGCCCAAGGAAGTCACTTTGACTGTTCTTTTTAATTTAAATTAGAAAAATAATGGTGCATATATAATGGCACAATTTCTTAGACTTTTTTAGAGTATTCTTTTTTTCCGAGTGAAGTAAATTTCTTTTAATGTTAATATTTACGAATAACTTGTTATATGACTGTAAATAACATAAAAAATATTAAAAACTAATTTGTTTAAACAAATTTATTTACTTATTAGTTATTTTTTCACAATGCAATCATGTTGACTGATTTTGGGCAATATAAGTGTATACTAAGTTTCGGTCTCTCTAATGTTAATTACTCGAAATAAATCATTTATAATTGTTCTTAAAAATCAATATATTTGAGTATATTATATTTAATAAGTCATAAAAAATCCATATATCTCATTTTTTCTTCCCATCTTCCTATAATTGTATTCAATTCCTACTATTATTTCCGTTATATACCTTGTTCAAATTTTCAGCCGTTATTAAAATACTTTTTAAGCATCCACTCAAGTTCAAAAACATTTTTTACAGCTTGCAGGGGTTGACATTTCATGTTAACATAGATTTTTCAAATATTAATTCATTATTTCTATTTAATTAATGAATAAATAATAACGATAAAGAGTTCAACACCATATATAAAAAAGAAAATCGCTCGTTGTGTCCCTGTAGCGCAATGAAAAGCACTTGAACTTGTAATCCAAACGTCATGAGTTCGAATCCTATCTGTTTTATTAGAATAATTAAATTTAATTAATGAATAAATAGTAGTAAAGAAAAATAATGGTCCAACACCATATATGGAAAGGAAAATGGAAAATTACAAGAAAAATCGCTCAGTATCTTGCAACTTAATATTGTGATTCTGTCATATGTATATACATATTTATATTTATTGCAATTATTTAATAAAAAGTAACTAAAATAAAAAAATTGTTGAAATAAGTAGGAATTGACTTTTTTTGTATATTACTTTTTTAAAACTTTTTGCTATTCATTTTCTTGGATTATTTATTATAACGTACTGTTTTTTTCTTTAGATAACTTTTTTTTTATCTCACAAAATTTGAAAGCTCTAAGTTAAAAAAAAATCATAGTTATGATAACTTTTATTCACATCCCAACGGCAAATAAAAATTTTAAACGGATTTATCTAAGAAAGAAAAAAAAACTCGTTTATATTCATTTAAAATGCTAAGGTTTTTTTATTGCGCCAAAGGCTTTGAATTTTTTTTACCTGTTGCTTTTAGTACTTGTAATAGAAGTTGGTATGCATTTTTAAATCAAAGGAATATTTTCAAAAAATAATGATTGATTTAGGAGTTTTTAGTAAGCATTAAGAAAAAAAAGTATTTTCGAATATAAATCATACTAGAGCTGGAAACTTATATCAGCTTTTATCATACATAGCTCTTGACGGATTTATGAATTAAATTTCATATGTGTTCGTCAATTATTGTAGGATGAGTAGCATTTTAAAATCCCTTTATAAATTTGAAAACTTTTCTTAAAAAATTAAAGGATTAGTCTTTTATAGTATTTTGGGCACAAAGACTGTTTTATGTAATCTATATGCATTTTAAATATTATCTGAATTTGAAAAATTTCATAGCTTGCGAAGGAACTTAATTTGTGATAGGTATTACTTATTTTCATTTTTACGGATTTTTTAGCCATTATAATAAAGAATATTGTCATAAAACGTGTTGATGATTAATTTTAAATGTGTATGTGTTTTGACAGCAATTTTTTCCCTTAGAGATACTGCTTTTTAAAGTAATATATCATATAAGACTTGTTTCAGTTCAAAACATTAAAAAAAATGCTATATCATAAACAAGTGTTTATGTGTTGATCTTTTTTGAAACCCTGGCGTTCATTGAAAGTAATAGCGTTATATTTTAGCTTATGAAGTAAACTCGTTGAAAATATAACATCAATTTTTCACCATTTAGTAATACACCAAAAAACCGAAAACAAGTTTAGTAATAACCCGACTTATGTAAATTTGCAGATAAATTCTCCTTATTCTCTGTTTCAGTTGGAAATTTCTCGGTTGAAATTTACTTTCTGGTGAGATATTAATCATTCAGTGTGTCAGTGAAATGAACAAGACGAAAATGTCATTTTCTATAATTTACGAAACATAAAAAATAAAAAAACCATCTACGTATTTCTGATATAAAGGAGTTGAATAGAAGTAGATGCATAGCGTTATTTAGCTACTAGCTAGCTGGATCTGAAAGAAAAACAATTATTTTCTCCAAGAGAAGAAATTTTATCAAACAGCAATTTTTGAATCGATTAAAATTAAAATTTATAATTTCTTACACATACTTTATGTTTCTGCATCCAAATCTATTACGTAAATTTGGGCTTTTCCTATGTAGAAATATTTAGTTTTATGTACAAAATTACATGAAAATCCTAATCAATTCGTGCTTAATAGGAAAATAGTAATTTATTTCAGGCAGTTCCAGAAAGAATCCCAAATCATGCTAAATAACGAAATCTCTTTTTATAATACATAACAGGTTCTTTATATCTATTTTAATAATTGATGACAATAATTTTTTATATGCAGTATTTAAAATTTATCAAACCATTATCTTAAGTTGTTATTTGTGTTTAAAAATATTAAATCTGTCTTTTTAAATTTAGCAGGCATTTTTAAGCAATGCATAACAGGAGAATCTTGATAACTGGCATGGAACATACCATATGCCGATTTTTTTAAAGTATCCAATTCAAAATTGATAATTTTCTTTTTGTGTTACATTATTCTCATTTAAAATCATTTTATAACGTGATTACGAAATTTTTAGTCTGTGACATGCGCCATATAAAGAGTATGGCATATTTCATTAACACGTTATTGGACATCGATATTTTCTTTTCTTTTAAATCAATTTTATAATTACTCATCATTTAAAAGAAAATAAATAAAGCATTCGATTGTGAGATAATGAAAGAAAGAGAATAAAAAAGATTGAATATTTTTATTGATCAATACGTGTTTAAATCTTTTTTAAAGTTTTAATTACTATGTACGAGTTTTCTAGCAAACAGAGCCATTTCTTTTTTCAATTTGGAAAACCAAATTTGGTTGTTGATGAGTTGATTAAGTTGTATTTTGGAAACATTAAGTTTGAAAAATAAACATGCTAATACATTTTTAAAGGTGTAAATCATACGTGATGTAATTTTTAACCTCGTTTTCTTTAATCAGTGAAGCAACTGAAATATCATTGAATTTGAGAAATTGTCACTGTTGTCAGAAACAAAATTCACTTCATAACTTGTCGATCCACTTAAAAAAAATTAGTGCACTGTTATAGATTTAAAAAAGCTAAATTTATTAAAATTGATTGATTAATTGGTTTAATTAATTGAAACAGTTAGTCGACTCACAAAAGCACTTTTTATTTCTAATTACGAAATCCAGCATTGCTAGCTAAGAAGAAAACGAAGCAGAGAATGATGTAGTCAAATTATAGAATCGGTCATTGGCTCATCATATATTTAAGAAAACTCGGATACGCAAGTTATTAGATATTTCTGGTGAATGATTTATCTATTAAATGTTCAGCGTAATTTTTAACTGTTTAGTTGATTTTTTAATTAATTTAAAATGGAAATATAAAGACAGTTAACTCTCGCTATTATTATTTTTCACTTTATTTAACACAACAGAACGTGCTTTTATTTAAAAAATTTGATAGTTCCTAATTTTCCGTTACCTACCATTACATGATTAGTGGTTTGATATAGACTAATTCTAAATTACTATATGACCCCCTGAAAGGATATTCTTTTTAATACGGGACTTTTTTAATTGTTATTCCTAATTTTTGCATGGAAATTCGGATTTTAGGATTTCACATACACGGAATATGTAAAACTTCTTTAAGTTTATTTATAATTTGTATACATTTCTTTGTTTAGCAGCTGAACTTAGCAATTTATATTTTTGTATCAATATTACCTTTTCTATTTTTTCATATTTTTAGGATTATTGAGGAAATAATTGTCAAGCGATTGATGTAAGAATCGTTTAAAAGAGTTGAGTGAAAAGTTTTACATCGTCAAATATTTAAGACATTTATCTGACACTGAAAGCCAATTTTCAAGTCTCAATAATTCATAAGCTTTTAAACAAACTTTTGCGAAAACTGAGATTTGGTTTATTTTAATGTTGGAAAATTTGTTATGGGGAAGAAAGAGTGCATTAGAAATGAGATAAAATTCTTTTTAGAAAACTATTAACTATATTAAGTTGAAGTTAATTAAATATCAATATAATTTCGATTTATTTATTGAAAGGATTTTAGTTATCTCCTAAATCTTAGTTTCCTTAAGTAGTATGAAAATGTACATTGTCCTAATTTATCTGGACGATTATACATTTAAATCAAATGTAAGAACATAAAGCAGATTTTTTACAAATATTAAGACTACACAGTACTCTTTTTCAAAAATTATTTTTGGAAACATTAAAAGTAAAAATACTTTATGTTTTGTATTCAGATGTTATTATTAAGTTCATTCTGAAAGCAAAATGTTAGTTTTACCAACCATTATTTTAGAATTTAAAAAAATTTAGAATTTTTAAAGTTTTTTCAAACTCTTATAAAATACCCAATTTTTAAAATTTTTTAGTCATTTAAAGGAATTTATGTTTCATAGATTATTGTGAACAAAGGTTAGTATGAATTGGAAAATGTGTTCCCTTGTTGATATTTAATAATTATTTTTTTAGCTAAACGTGGAAAAAACACGAATTTTTTTTAAATATTTACTTAAGATTTTTTTTCAAAAATAACCAGAGATCTCAGACCTAAATCAGTACTAACTTTTACAAAATGTACGCTTAGAGTCATCTACAAAAAAAAAAAATTTCGAGGCTCTATCTTGAACAGAAAAAAGGCTTAGGGATTAGAAAACACCTACATCTTCAAAATTAGAAGTCTTGATAAAAACGCATTTAAAGTTTGTAAAGGCATAAAACAAAAACGTGTATAATGCCTGTAAAGCTCTAATTTTCTAATATGTTGTTTTCCAACTTATGTTCTATATCAAAACACTACTTTAATTAATTATACATAAAATCATTTTTTTATTCGAAATATATTTTTGTGTAGCATAGATAGTATTTGTTACGACGACAAATTATTCAGCCTAATCATAACAAAATGTTTTTACAAAAGTTTTGAAACACAAAGCATTTATGTACATCATAATAATGATCAAATTTAATCTAAAATTCCTCAGGTTTGTAAAGGGTGTTTTTTGAGAGGTATAGAACTTTAAATTGCAATAAAACAACGATGTATTATTCGATTGACATGAATTTTTTTTATTCGAAAGATAATCTTGTGGCATTACATTTTAAATATGATTTCTGGCATATGACTGCCACGGCTGGCTTGGATGTAGTCCTATCTGGACGTCCAATTTTCGATGACTTTTTCCAACATTTGTGGCCGTATATCGGCAATAACATGGCGAATGTTGTCTTCCAAATGGTTAAGCGTTTGTGGCTTATCCGCATAGACCAATGACTTTACATAGCCCCACAGAAAGTAGTCTAGCGGTGTTAAATCGCAAGTTCTGGAGGCCAATTCACAGGTCCAAAATGTGAAATTAGGCGGTCACCAAACGTGTCTTTCAATAAATCGATTGTGGCACGAGCTGTGTGACATGTTGCGCCGTCTTGTTGGAACCACAGCTCCTGGACATCATGATTATTCAATTCAGGAATGAAAAAGTTAGTAATAATGGCTCTATACCGATCACCATTGACTGTAACGTTGTGGCCTTCCTCGTTTTTGAAGAAGTTTTCCACCAGCCCATAAAGCGCACCAAAAAGTCAGTTTTTTCTGGATGTAACGGTGTTTCGACATACACTTGTGGATTAGCTTCACTCCAAATGCGGCAGTTTTGTTTGTTGACGTAGCCATTCAACAAGAAGTGCGCTTCATCGTTAAACAGAATTCGCTTATGAAAATCGGGAACAACGGCAATCTCTTTTTGGGCCCATTCGACGAATACACGCCTTGCTTGATGATCGTTTTGATGAATTGCCAAACCAAACTGAGAATAAATCACTTGACAGCTGTTAAATCGGTCGCCATCTTGGAAAGTAATGCCAACTTAAACTTCTATACCTGGAAAAAAGACACTCTTTACATAATTTTTTTTTTAGTTTTAATTTGGGAAAGTTTACCAAGTTATAAATTCGCCTAAAAGATTTCAAATACCATACTATAATGCTACAATATGTTTACTATAATGTAGTTTGGCACAACATGGAAATATTCAGTTTTATCTGCAATACTAGTAGTCAGGACACTTGTGCATTCGGATGCCTTATTGCAGTATGAGTGAGAAGGGCTAATTTTTTTCTATATATCATTTTTAGCAGTATTCCATCTCTTTCAAATATTGCTTCTCATAGAAACCCAAGAAAGTGTTGGCCGTGGCATTTTCTCAATAGAAAAAAATAAAAAAAAGCTTTTTCAAAAAGTTATAGAAACTAATTTTTTAAACAAAAATTGGCTTTGAAATCAATTTTAATCAAGCAACTATGGGACCTCAAAAAAACTCAAAACATAATCAAGGGGAAATGATTATAGTAATGAAAATTAAATTAAATAAACCTTTCGCACTGAAAGGGTTGATTGTTCTTAAAGGAATTTTAATTAATTCAATTTAAGAGTGAAAAAATTCTTTAAAATGATACCAAAACCTAAATGTAGAAAAAACTTCAAATATTTTAAAAACTAATTCCTTATCTGATTCCCAATGATATGGGCCATGAGTGAATGAAAAAAAAAATTCTTCAGGACATTTGAAATGTCTAGGGTATTGTGTAGTCATAAAGTAAACGAGAAATAATTAATTTTAGTTATAAACCGTAAATAACCATGTAATATTAAGTACAACCATAAATTAGATTGTTATGTTTTGTAATGATTTAAAAATCAGCGAAAATTTATTGATATAAAATTTTAAAAACTTCATCGCAGAATATGATTTTTCCGTGGTAGGCTGCAGTTGATGGATTCAGAAGTTAAAGACTTTCCAATTTTAGATGTGTTACCAGGTAACACATGATAACTGATGAATCCGTTATGGTTTAAAGCAGTGGAGGCCAGGCCTTTTGGCCTCACGCACCAGTGAATTCATAATTTAAATCCCGAGGACCCACTCTTAGGATTTTTAAAGTTTTAAAATATTTATAAAAAAATTGTGATCTCTCTATATAAGAACACATAAAATGAACCTAGTTAATAAAATCGAACTATTACTTATAACCAAATTATGAAAGCTTTATTACTAAACCATAATAAAATAAGCTAAATCTGTGAAACAAAACAATTAAAAAAGGGCTTAAGTATATCAAACGTTTAGCATTATACACTCCTATGAAATGGCGTTTTTCTATGAAGTAGCGTTTTTATAACTTTTCACGTATTGAAATGAATTATGTTTCAAGGCATCTTGAAACATAATTTAACGTTATGAGTAAATATATTCCACATTTTCTGGGGACAAGCGAAATTTTCTCGCAGATCATCACTTAGGCGACCTCTGGTTTAAAGGGCCAGGACTATTTGTGTAGTTCTCATTGCGTGTTACATATGAATCTTATCATGTATCCAACCAACCAAAATTTTTAATGTGGGAACTAAATAATTCCACTCCTAAAACATTTTCTATATGTATATCTTACTTTTCAATTTTTTTAATTTGAATTGTGTGATCTTGAAATTCTCACATCTATTAAAACTTATCTTACTTTTAAAATGGAGTATCTAGTCTTACTCCAAAATAAAAGTTATCCCTTTACGTAAGAAACTGTGATTTCTTGTAGCCTGAGAAATCAGGGATTGTGACCTTGAACCGGATAGTGACCTTGACGTCACGTCACACATTTCATTTTTCCTTTTGAAGCTGACCAAGGTTCACGTTCGATCATGTTTCGTTTCGCTCTTTCTAAAGTTTCCCTATTTTTTTGTTTGTTTGTTTGTTTTTAACGTTTCTTGCCGGTATGGAATCTTCGTTCATTCAGTGTCACACTTCAACGAAAGTGTGACACTGAATTAAAATATTTTCCCGAAACCGATGAATACGACAGTGACTCTGATACGGCTCTCTGACTGACTTTCTCTCATTTTTTTGTGATGAAGACAATGAAGAAATAAAACACAAAAATAACAATACGCTTATCGTCAGCATAATTATCAGGCTGCGTAACTCCACCGGTGTAACTGATTTGACATAGGAGTGCAACGCGCCAAGTGCTTTTTGGAGCGATTCTTTAATCCTTTTGTTTTGTCTACGCCACGCATCAGAGCGTGCTCCGTTTTTAATTTATTCCTCGATCAGTGTAATCACTACTTTTTTTTAATTTCATATTGAAACTAGATTTCGAAAGGGAGAGGTGGTGGCAAGATTTTAACATAAAATAAATACAACAGAAAGTAATATTAATGTATTATACTTCCAGATATAAATTATTTACACTATTTTAAGTGTTCATTATACAAAATTTAGGACAATGTAATACTTGAGCTGAGCAGAGATACCACGGGGAAAAATTAACATTAATATACGTTATGTTATTAATGTTATTAATGTAACATTAATATACGTTATATTATAATATACGTGACAACCACATTATCGCACGATAAAAATATCAAAGTAAACCATATTGTAATGTTATTGCCTATCTTGGCGAACATAAACAACAACTTGGCGCTATCCCTACTGTATCAAATTAGCATCTCAGATGGAGTTACGCAGTCGGATAATTAGACCGACGTTATGTAACGCTTGCGGAAAAGCATTCCGTTTTAAGGAACATTTCTAGCAATTTCACAAAGATTTGTAAGTAAAGATTTAGTTTTAATTTTCCTATTTTTCAAATTTTTGTATAACTTAAGCATTTTGTAGCAGTTAACTTTTGTAATTTTATACAATCCCCCAAAAAGAAAATCTTCCTTATAATGTTTCCTGTGCTGATTACACTGGTTGCACACTTAAATAAGTCACAAAGAGATTTTGCCCTATAGGTAGCATGTATGTACTAGTGGTTACATGGTACGCAAGAGTTTAACTGAGTATATTCTTCAAACTATTACTTTTACTACGAAATTAGAGAAACAGCGCGACATTTTTCATCTGTGGTGGTTGTATAGTCTTAATTTTCATGGTCCATAATACAAATTTATTTCCCGCAATTTGTTGTTAGTTTTATTCTTATTAATATGTAATTCTTTTTATCATTTTTATTTTGTATAAGCTCCCAATTATCAAAAAACATGATTTATTAATTCTGAAAAGATTCTACTTGTGCAGCGTGAAAATTTAAACTGGCTTTAAATAGAAGCGATTGTTACGTCACTTCTCCGAACATCAACAACGGTCGGCGTCTTTGTTGGACCCGACACCCACACGTGCATCTTGCAGCTGCAGCGCAACCCCTTTTTGACCCCAGAGGAATCGAATACCAACGACCGGAAGATGAGAGAGGAGAGATGCTTTGAACTTACACGGGAGCTGTGGCCAACGAATCCTCCTCTCACAAAATATTGGACTCTAACAATCTATAATTAAGTTTAATAACTTTAATGTATCTTTTAGTAAATAATATTCAATAGTTGTGACGTAAATAAATTCCATACTTAAAGTAACCAAGAATACGCTACCGTTATTCTTTCAAACGTTACACGATCCGTTTCATTTTCAAAAGATGCAAAAAAAAAATAAATAAAAACACTTTAGCTCTCGTCTGATATAGATCTATTTTAAGTAATATGAAAGAAACCATACACAAGAAAACATGCGTCGGTAAAACATATAGCCCTTTGTTCTGCTAACTTAGGTGAAACTATATACTGAGTGAACACTAATGAGAAAGTAAAGAACCCTTTCAAATTAATGCAAAATAAAACAAAAAAAGTCCCAGATCCCTTAATTTTGTATTCTAAAAGAACTTGACACTTGCGTCTTGTACTGTCAAGAATATTCTACTTGAACATTGTTCAAAACGACTTTAGATGATATTTTCAACAGGATATAAGTTTACAAGTGGGATTAATTATTAAATTCTTATGAAAATGTTTTATTTACTAGATATAAGAATAGGAAGTAGAGTGATTCAGAAAAATTTCAAAGTAAATGACATCATGTTTTTTAGCAAGTAATATCATCCAGTTTACTTAAAATTGATAAAAATATCAATACACTTTTGCTTTGTTCAGAACTTTCATTGAAACAAAACAAAACATCTAGAAGCTTAATAACTACCATACATTACTATCATTCCATATTGTATTTAAAAGGTAAAATTTTGAATTTTTTTTTCTGTCTTGTTACATCAAAATGTTTTCTTTTCATTTCTTTTCCGCTTAAGAGCACGCTAGTTGAACAATTGTATGTTTTTTCTTTTCTTTTTTGAACAAAAAATTCTATAAAAGTTTTAAAACCTTCTTCTCCCTCAATTTCTTAAGAATTTGATTTTTATTTGCTATTATGAACTGCTCTTAATAATGTATGCTATCGTGGAAAAATTATTGTTAAGCTCTCTATTATTTCTCACGTAAAAATCAGTTCTTTAAATTACATGTTTAAAGTAAAAAAATCAGTGATTTAAAAAAAAATTTTTAACTAATTTACACTTTGAATATTCTATACAAATATATGTTTCCGGTTTTTAATTTAAATTTTCTTTATATTCTTCAATAGAAGTAAACATGTACTGAGAATTTTTTTGATTATAGTTTTTAATTTCTATTATAGACCCCTTTCTAGTATTTTAATTTCAGTTGCATACCATACACACAGACAAATACATAAACACTTGTTTTTACATATATACTTACGATTCTTAAATATGTTATTAATTCTTGTGTCAGATTAAAAAGATTATAACGAAATCGTCGGAGAAGATAATACACACAAATAAAATAGTATCAATAATTTAGAATGGAATCAAAATTGGCTTGTCACTGTGGAAAACGCAAATAAAACACACATAAGTTGGGAAGTTTCATAGAATGGAGTCTTTAAGGAGCTTTTCAGTATATATTCGGAATTAAATTGAGGTATTAATTTATCAACTCTCGTAAATAAATAAGACTCTCAAAGGATTTGTTACGTATAAATCGAAATATTTTAAATTGAGAAAAATGAATAAATAATTTTAATACAGAATGGGAAATTGTGCGAATGCAGCTTCTTTTAAATGTGTTCCTGGATTAACATTTAGATAAGTTAGTGCAATTAATATTATTAAATAAATATTAATGTAAAAGGATTTAATAATTCTTTCTAAAACCTCTTCAATCCTTTTCCGACCCCTGATTAATATTATTAATAACAAAATCATATAAAGTATGAACCTAATAGCGTCGAATGAATTTTTCTCGAAATGAAATAAATTGTTAAAATCGAAATCGTTGTGTGTGCAAATGTAAACATGTTTATTTGTGAAACTTTTCAATAAAATAAAATTTTCCTAAATTTTTCAGCAACTTGTAAATAAGCAAATTTTCATAGTAATAATATATATTCTAACAAATTTTTATGTTGCAATATACCATTTTTGGGCCATGCAAATTAGCAAATGTTGAGGAATTATTTTTGGAAATACCGTATAATTAATATATATATAATCCACTGTAATAATAATGTATATAAATAGTTTTAATCCGAAGTAAAACACTAGACAGAATAGTTAGAAAAATTAGCCAACATTATATAATAGCAAACTCTTGGCCTTAGGAACCAAGAATGTAGGTTTAAACAATGTTTGAAGGCCGGTCAACCTTGACACGTAATTTGCCTATACTACTGTACTATAAGGAAAGGACTAAATACCATAGATATAATATTATAAGAAAATAAAATACTCTAATGCAATTACTAATTAAAATATAACTGGAAAAATTAATAAAAACTTACTTGATACAGATATTAAATTATTATGTTTGAATTACTGATATAAAAGAAGTAAACACATGCAAAATATTCTTTTACACCATTTATTTTGTTGATATGTTTCTTAAATCAAATTTCTTTCTCTTTTATCCTTGAAGAAAGTACAATTTTACAATTTTATTTTTATTTTTATTATTTTATTTTATATTTATATATAATATATATATATTTTTGCAGGAAATAAACGAAAATACAATTCTACATTGCAAAATATTTAAGTGATAATTTTTTTTATTAATAATATACTGTACTTAAAATGAATAATAATATTTATGGGTAAAAATGCAAGATGAAATAAAGAACGATAAAAGAGCTCGCATGAGGGAGTGAATTTAAGACGAGAAAGGAATGCTTATAACATAATAAGAACTACAGAGAATTGTTACGTCTGTAGAAGCTATCAGATTCATATAATTATGGGAAAAAGCTTTCTTCACATGGAGTACTGAAATGGCGTATGTAGGTCATTTAAAAAGCTTCCGATTGTTGATAAATAGTTTGAACAGCTCGTATATTGATACTGTTTTGCATGTTCAAATCGTCTGCGATTAATAAAAATTGTAAGAGGTTTGCTCTAAAGAGTATTTTTCGTTTAAAAATTGTAAAATGCCTTTTTTGCTTACTAAGCATTATTTTTTTCGTGAGTATAAAATAATAATAAATATAATGCATCAATTTATTTTGATACTCTTTAAATTATTGCTAAGATATAAACATGACTTTCGAAATTTTTTAATTATATTCATAATTATTTGTGTTAATTTGTAAAGTTATATGTTTAAATTTCACGATGCTTTAAAGGCCTATTTATCGATTTGGCCTAAAAATTTTATTACTAACTATTAGCTAAACCCTTTATTAGCATGTTATTTATTCAAAAGTATTAGTACTATGAGATTCATAAAATAATAAATAAATAAAAACTACATTTGATTTCCGCAACAGGACGCTGTCTTTGAAGTGAAAATTAAGAATGGAATATTTGTCATTATATGTATAACTTGCAGAAATAATACCTGCTCCGATTATTTTCAGTTAATCAGTTTTATAAATAAATATTCTTCTGGAAATTGAAGAGACTAATAAACATGAATTAAAAGTTTCGTTGATTATATTATAAAATAAAAAAGATTGAACACATGGAACTAAAAAAATAATGAATATTCAATTAAAAGATGATCGAGATTTCTTCGGAATTATTAGTCATGGAAATATATGATGAAAATTTTATCAATATACGAGTCGGGAGAATATTAAATTTAAATAAAACCCTAGTAATGGATGAATGCATTAATAATTGTTCTTAAATTAACTTTGAAAGAAATTTAAAAATTTATGAATTTGAAGTTGAAAAAAATGAGTCAGAGGATGTTAAATAGTGACTGCCATTTTAAATTAAATTTAAAAATGGAAGTATTTATTGTGTCGCAGAAGAAAATTAAATATACAAATATTTTCATCAATTTTTCAAAGTAGAAATTATCATCAAATTAATTCCTGAAGAAATTTTATGTAAACAAAAACAAAAAAAAACGATTGAAAACGCCGATTTTTTTTATAGATCATGCAGGCATATTAGAGAAAAGACAAAAAACAAATTAGAAGAAGAAATTTTTAGGAAAATGGCTGTTATTCCTCTAACTATAGTAGTTTATATTTCATAAGCATACTAAGAACTTACATGTTAGTTTTCAAATTCCCTTGAATATACATAGAGATAAATATTGATTAATTGAAAGGAATAAATGCTGCTTGAAATGTAATTTTCAAAAGATTTAATTCAAAACCACTAGAATCTGTGCCTTTAATTCCCCCTGAAAGCAGAGTCTAAGATGCAGCAGTCTTTTAAATAACGGTTGTCGATATGGCCACCCCATTATTTTCAAGATATGAGAATTACACTACCTGGATGGTTTATTGGGTAGTTCACTTAGAATTGGTTACCGTAACTTCTACAGAGAATTTCCCTACAACTCTAGAAAATTTATAACCCATCGAGAAAGAATATTAATAATTTATTGCGACAATAGCTTTGGCATCAACTTTGTACATGCTATAATTTAATGGAAAGCTTGTAACATCTCGTCCTCATTCAAATGTTTGTTAAGAATGAGAAATAATACAATCCCATACATTCAAAAATATTTTAAGTATTTTTTTGAATGTGCCACGAACTGAAGTAAATATGCATTAAACTAACTGTTCTTCGGCCAAGCCATTGGCAGGTCCGGCTCTAGCAGTTTTGCCGCCCTGGACAATGATGGAAAATGCTGCCCCTCTCTCAAAAGCAAAAAATGATAATTGTTCACATAGATATACACACATTTAAAACGAATAATTCTTGTGACATTTGTTACTAATTCAAACGAGTAAAATGTAAACGAAGGAATGGCCCATTTCAGCATGTCGATTTTTTCTAAAAAGAGTCTACTGATGGTGGGGATCACAAAAATTTATTTTACCTTATAGTAACTACACTCAAGACTAAAATAAAACACTTCCTGTAACTTTCTATCTACAAAAAACTCTCATTGCCCCTATCCTACCCCCTTTGGATAGTTGACACCGGACGTCGTATGGGTGAAAGGAATGTCCGTGCTGTCCATATTCTAGGATGGGGGAAAAGTTACTGGAGAAAGATGTGTAAACTTATCAAATTTCACTATTGAACATATATTCAAGCCTCTAACTCTTAAGTTTCAACATAAAAGAAAACTGACATTAAACATACAGAGTACAAAATAAGGAAGAAAGACATAATAAAGGAAATACCAAATTTACACTCAATAGTTTTTCAGAAAATATATCAAGTTTTTTGTAACAAATTTTTTTTTAAAATTCAATCCAAATGCCGCCCTATAGAATTTGCCGCCCCGGGCAAGGGTCTGGTTTGTCCGGCCCTAGAGCCGCCTCTTCCATTGAAAAATTAAAATCATTTCATATAATATCGTTTTCACACCTTCAGTCTCTCATTAATTCAGGACCAATCGCAAATACTTATTTTAAAAGAATGATGGTAAGATGTGTCTCCCTGAATGTAATTAAATGGGAGTTTGACATACCACTGCATTGACTTATTGCATGGGATTGACTTATTACAGTCATTAAAGACTTATTAAAGAGAATTCCAAGTTTGTCATTTCTAATCCACAAAGAAATAGTAATCATTTTAGTTGACGAGGAACATGTACTCAAATTAAAACTATTGACTAATATGTTGGAAAATATTTATTTCATTAACTTCATACATGTCCCTGTACAACAGGGTTGAGCTGACTTTTTCAGGGTACGGGGTACTTCTAATGTCTTTAACCCTTTATCTACCACATTATGATTTACTACAGTTTTTTTTCTTGCAATATTGTTTTTGGATCACTCCATTGGCAATTAAGGAATATACATAAACAAAATAATCAACTTTGGAAAATTTAATCCGTTTGAGCTAATTAATTAATTAAAGATATTCAACTGTAAAATTGATTATATACACTGTTTTCTTAAAATAAATGGTCAAATCGTTTTCTAAGGTCACTTCATTAACATACAAGAAATAAGACACTTTTAAATTTTGACGTTAACTATTTTTACGGGACAAAAATGATAATGTTCGCAATCCGCTGAAAATGCCGTCAGCAATTTTTGCTATAAAACTATTCGCCTTCCCCACTAAAATACTCATCATAGAACCCGTGCTGCCATATATCTTGGAAGAGTGGATTTCAAAGAATATTCCTGCTAATTATCGTCAGAATATTCGTAAAAATGGTTATTCTATGTAATTTTAAAGTGAGTGGTACTTATAAGTACCGTCGGTAGATAAAAGGTTAATGTGTTGCGGTCCACCCAGTGGCGGTTCTGTATTAAAATTCTATGTTTTTTTTAACACTTTTTTTCAACATTTTATCCATCCTTTAAAATATGACAGATTATTATTCTTTCTAAAAAACACAAAATTGTCAAGTTCAATGCTTGACCAACTTTGAACGACTGCAAGACCGAGTACGTATTCTATGCAGCGAGCAGCGAATAGACGTGAACCGATGAATCTGGAACCGTCGTATGAACTTCATTTGTTCACTGCCGAGTCCCACGCCATTGCAGAATATGACATCAAGGCGAGAACCCGATTCCGCGAAAGCACGGGTTTTGAAGTCTCAGTAGCAAATTGCGTGCAAATGCGGGAAGAGTTGATCATCAGCATTTTTTCTCCCCACAGTCGGTGAGTGGGGAAAATTCATTAATACCTTGCAGCGGCAGTGAACGTGTTAAACGTCACAATGCGCTTCCATTGTCTGAACATTTATCGAACAATTTGCTTAATGCGTCTCAGGGGTGTTAGCTTTCTTTAGAGGTCTAAAAATATAAACAACATTCAAATATACATAACCCTTTGAAATTAAAATTAAATAATTCGAATCTTTTACACGTTATTTATAAAAGAATGAGGCTTCGGAAAAGTATAAATTATTTAAAATATAATCATCATTTTAAAAATTATAAGCATATGAATATAAGAAACATTTCTGTAAGATATATTAATTAAGTTTTACGTTGCTCATGTTATTTTCTAAAATAGTAGCTTTAATATTACTAGCTATAAATTGATTTATAAAGTTAAATGTATCCTTATTACGCTGTAGTAATTTTATGTTGGTATAATAATAAGTTATATTTTTTAAAAAATAAAAAAAAATTACATTTTCAAATTTTTTAAAAAAATTATAATTTTTCTCACATATTTTGAAATACAAAAGAAATATTATCCTTAAATGATGTAGGGTTTAATCAGTATGACACATTTATAATTATATATAGTTTTATACATTAGAGGCTACTATTTTAGAAAATAGCGTGCGCAATGCCAAAATTATTTAATATTTATTACATAGTTTCAAATGCTTATAATTTTTAAAATATGATTATATTTCAAGCATTTTGTACTTTTTTGAAGCCATAATCCTTTTTAAATAATGTGTAAAAGATTCGATTTATTTAATTTAAATTCAAAAGAATTATACCTGTTTGAAAATTGTTTGTATTTTCACCCCTCGAGACAAAGTTAACACCCCTGAGACCTCTTAGTAGCCAGATATTAGAAAAGCCAATTCTCTAATCTTGCTGGCTTCGATGTTCTATAAATATGTTTCTTTTAGTATGAGCGTCTCAGGTATTAGTAAACTGGTCACCCTAAAATGTCTTCGAGGTCCCCCGGTCGATCACGATGGACTAAATGCTCATCTCTGCTGTATAACATAAGATAAAAAAAATTCCGAACTTTGATATGATAGGGCAGAAATATTTTATTAGAAGAATTAAATACTGGTACACACTTCTAAATTCTTCAAAAATTGATTCAGAATATTATTTTTCGGTCAAAATGTTCAAATGTCAAAATCTGGAGAATTTCCTTAAAAGAAACCGTTCTACCGGGCAAAAACATAAAAATTATGTGAAAATGAAATCCGTCTTGTAAAAGGACTGCGTTAATATTCTTAAGATCAATTCAATGAAATTTTTCTTTAGAAAAGTGATAAAGAAAATAGCAAAAACATTCGCTTCACTTCTGATTTAAATAAAAAGAGAAGAGAAATGTCTAAAAGTAGTCGTATTATTAATGTATATATAGAATTGGGCTTCTAAATTCTGGATTTTGGGGTCTTTTATTTTCTTATGAACTTAGTTTTATTTATTATCGAATTAATTTTATTTACCATATTTTAAGACTAATAATTTTTTTAAATTACTAGCGATGGAAGATTGTTTCAAATTTCTTCAAGTATTGCGAGGAAAATTGTGAGTTATAGAATTTTACAGTGGGTTTCTTAAGTGTTAAAATAGTATTGCAAAAATTTGATGACAAAATATTTTCTACTCAACAATTTTTAAATTTGTTTACACTAAATTATAGATAGCTTTCGATGATAAAAACATTAAAGTTGTGAGCATTTTATTATTCTGAAAATATGAACTATTGAGTTTAGTTAAAACGCAATTTTTTTGTGACAAATCAAAACTCCATATATTTGTATATATTTGATATGCCTATGTCATACATATGTCATATACTATGTCATACAAATGTAAAAACCTTACAATTTGAATTTCTTGTTATTTCTTTTGATAGTTCAGTAAATATTCAAGTAACGATTGCAAATCGAGGAGTCTTATAGAATTATAGGTTAGTCCAAAATTTTTCATACTCAAAATCTATTTGTGATGTAATTTTAAAAAGAAAAAAAACTCTAGATTATTTTGGATGAAATATTGTAATTAATGATCTGTTGATTTTCTTTGAAGATCTCTAGAATTAATCCTCGGAATAGAAAGAAATTTTTATATACCAAATTTGGATGTGATTACCTAATTTTGGATACCAAAATGGGGAAATTCTTTAAAAGTTATTCAACTGTGTTGCTGAACGTTTGAAATTTCGTCGCTTTCTTTTTCATCTGTAAACTGTTTGCGAAAAAAAAGGAGCTTTCACATTTGCAACAAGTTTTCAAGATCTGGCACTCATCATCCAGTTACATCTATACGTTTCTGGATGTTTTGTGAAATTTTAAAAGGCTTTACTACACTTTTCCCCCATTTGGAAGTTATATATTGTGCAACACTAAGCGTTTTTACCATTTTAATATATATAATCCTACCTTTTAAAAATTAATCACTTTATCTTCTTTGGACTCTATTACTCATACCAGAGTTGAAATACGCACGAAATCATCGATTATACAAACAACCAGAATTTCGAATGCACATCAAGATAATTTTGCATGCAACATATCAAATTGACCCTACCTTCCTACGCTACAGCAGTGCTTCTCAAAGTTATAATATTCGCGACCCAATATTCAATCATAATTTTCATCGCGCCCCCCTCATATAATAACAGTGCATTGAATTCACTAATATTATACTCTGATGCTAAAAATACGATACGACTTTAACCCCTTTAGTGACACCAGCGTATATAAACGTCTCGCTTAGCCAAACCATTAATTTCTCCTGACGTATATGTACGTTTTTCCTAATTACGATCTTTTCTGTGCAATGCTATCCATAAAATTTTGGAATGTAATAAAAGGACCTTGACAATGTTTGCGAAGGATTTACTCATTTCAGATTATTTACTTCTTTATTTCTCCCTCCCCCCAATATATCTTATACGCGCGAAAACGTGTGGAAAACGGTTGGCATTGGAACGCTAATAGCGCAATCTTTATTTGATAGTTAAAGAATTTATTATAAACCGTACACATTATCAAGATAAGTGTTTTATATATACTTTTTGTATATAATTTTATACATGACATTCCCATGGGGGGTGGGGGTCACTGGTAATTATAAACGTTCTTAAGGTATCCGACTACTTGCGACAACTTTTTTTTGAAAAAAAAAAGGAGATATGGAGATCTTTTTGAGATTTTTATATTTATTTAGTATATTTTAAGAAAAAAATCCTAAAATTGGTAAAAGAAAAAAAATTTATTATTATTAAAATGGGAAAAAACTAGTAAAAATGTACAAAAAATTACATAAACGGGGCCCGCTCTCTACAAAGATTTTATGAACAAATTCTCAATTTTTCAATTTTGATGTGTTACGTTGTTATTCCTGTTTGAAGTGATCTTCATGATAAGAGGTATTTTAATTTTTACAATAACTAGAGCACTTTATCTAAGTCATTATACGAAATTGCTTAAAAAAACATTGATTTTATTCACATAAAGAACTGCAAATTTTGAAATAAAACAGTTATTGATAAATTTGAAGATCAAAACACTTCTATTATTATGCAGAACATATAAGCAAAAAATTTCAGCTAATTATTTTCAAAACTTTTTGAGCAATCGTGGTCCCCGTTTGAGTTTTTCGAAAAAAACACATTTCGAGTAAAACGTATTTTAAAGTTTGACATCTTGTGTAAAGTTATGGCATTTGCTTTTACTAAAACGCGTGTAGTTTTTGTTCTAGTGGAGGGAAAATGAAGTACTTGGTATTGTTATTGTTAGACATTTAAAAAGTCGGATCCAAATTTTTATGATCTCCTTGTGTTGTTTTTCCAATCCCGTTCCATGATCTCAATGAAAGTAAGCACACCGATTCGAACCCGATCTTTTTGAGTTTCGTGATTTGTGGTTGGCAACAACTGCAATGCAAATCGAGGGAGTATTTAAACTCGGCTCATGTTAGTTTTTCGAAAAGGAAGGAAAAACAGAAATATAAGAAGTGTGTGAGTGGTTTAACTCTTAGAGGGAGAGAACGGCTGGTTGGCAATGCAACTGCAGGTTGCGTCACCATTTTCAGATTAGAAATTCATTTTACAATATTAGAAGACGGTTCGAATCGGATGTCTCTGGTAATGTTGCTTTTTGAACTTATTGTTTTTTTTATCGCTCCAGTAACGAGCGCAGCTTATTAAAGGCCAATTTTAAGAAACTGTTTTTCGTCTTCATGCCTCCTCGACACATAAATTTCACTGCTAGCTTTGCAAAATTTAAATTAGTTTACCAATAAGTGTAACAGTTATTAAGTTAATAAAATGGTCTATAACATAAAGAAATAAAAAAAATTTGCCAATTTTTGAAAAAAATCATGGTTTTAGGGTAGTCGGATACCTTAACTTAGTATTGTTTTTTCGACTTTTCAGTTTGCTCGCGTCCCCTCGTAGAGTTCACACGCCCCTCAAGGGGGGCGCGCCCCACAGTTTGAGAAACGTTGAATTAAAGCTAAAATTTTGCATGCGCAAAATTATTTATTGACATCAGTAGAACCTGTAAACACTATTTCAAGTTTATCTCCTTCACTTAACTTTTGAATCTCTTTAGTTTCCTAATTATATTTTTAATTTTTAAACTTAAGTTTGTTCATTCACTCGATAACAGCTGATGTATGCAAAATAAATCCTTTGAAATGACGCAAAAAAATATTTTTCGTCCTACTAAAATAATTTGAAAGCCCTTATAAAATATCCATTATCAATAAATATATATAATCCTGAGCATTCATACTCGTATATACCACTTTTCTTCTCAGGTATGCATTCCAATGTTAAGATCGTACATGAGAATATATACACGTGAAAAAGTCCTGCTATTCCATTTCTTTTTCTACTACATGACGTGGATTGGCGATATTCGAGAATTCAGAAGAAAATTTAACATCCGACATGTTTTATTGAAATGAAATTTCAGTGGGAACGTTTTTATTCATAGTAAAAGAAAAAGAACTTAAAAAAAAGAATACTCCGTCTCTCCCATTGTGCTCGAACCTTTTACCCTTAAAAGTTTCCCTATCTTCGACATCCGGTCTCTGCTTGAAACAAGAGTAAGCTTCTTTTTCCTCTTTGGATATGATGTAACAAAATTTTTCATGGCATTTCCATGGCAAGCAGGGCTTCAAATAGGTGCAAAATTCAGGTTTTCTTTTCTCGAATTCTCAAACTTTTAGAAATAATCTTTTGTCTCTTCGAATAAAAATATCATTTGTTACTATTTTTAAAATTTTGGGTGCACAACAGTAAAATATGCACACACCCCCCTTTGGCGACCATTCGTATATTTTTCCTTTAAGTCAATGAAAAGACTTTATTTTTGCTCTAAAAGTATTTTAAATGTCAATAATAAAAATTAAATTAGAATTCTTTTTTTAATGTTTTGAACTGATTTGTCATGTAAGATAATTTAATATAAAAATATTAAAAATATTAAATTTCTTATGTATAAATAAATATAAAATTGTAGGTACAACCAACTCTTTTTCAATTCGTAGTATTAGTTCACTCTCTTTCTATATCTTGTGTTAAAATTTTCAATCGTTAATAAAATACTTTCTATTCATCCAATCAAGTCCAAATAAATTTTCTTAAACTTGTAGTAGATAACACTTGATGCTAATACAGTTTTTTTCAAATATTAATTAATTAATTAAATTAAATTAATTACCGGTTGTTGACTCCAACTTAGGTTCGTCTCTATTTTTGTAACAATGTTAAAACAAAGACAAAAGTTGGCGTCGAAACCGGTTTTTCAGCCAAACTATCCAAACCGGATGTGCATTGTTACAACAATGCAGACAAATCATGCTCTTTTTTTCAATTTCTACTATTAGTTCACTCTCAACCTATATATATATATATAAAATAATTGTAAAAGTAATATTAATAATAATAAGTAATATATTTTTTGTGAAATATACAATCATATTTTGTGAATTAATTTTATTCTAAGAAGGAAACAATAGGTTTATGGTAGCTGAAATAGTTTTTAAAAATACTTTAAAAATTCAAAATTATTTAAATATCTAAAAATAACTCCTTCAAGCACTCTTCCGTTCTTCGTCATGCTTCCAATTGGATCATTTGACATAATTAAATTGAATTTTGATTAAAATAGAAATCAACTAAAGGCTTTGATTTGTCTTTTGAAATATCTACATTAAAATCCCCACTTAAAATCATAGACAATTTATTCAGAAGAGCCGATCCGGCTTTGTGAATTTTGGTTGTAATTTAACAATATTGAGTTCTATCCATGAATTAATTTAAGCAAAGGGCTAGTAAGACAGTTAGTTGATAGGGAAGAGAGGAAACTGGGTCAAAACATTTAAAAAGGGATTTAATCAGAAGATTTATATCATATAATATCTACATTGTATGTCAGTTTTGTGCAAGTATATCCGGTGCTGCTGCAAAGTAAGTCTTCTTGTGTTTAAATTATTTAATGTAAATTTTTCTTAAGGCCTTTATACATAATTTTGTTATTTTAAATTTTTAATTGTTTTAGTTTTCTTTTTAGACTCAGAGTATATTAAAGTAATTATGTGATTAATAGAACGATTTGTTCATTTCCATTCTGATTCGCTTACAAAGGTAGATTTTTATTCTTAAATTCACTGCAATATTGCTCGTGATATAATTATACTATTTACTTAATTACATAAAAAATTTGTCATTTTTCTACATTTTAAGTTTAATTTTACTGTAGGATTTCTCTATCTCTTTAAACCTATTTTTCAAAAATATTACATGTTTAATTTTCATGCTTCTACTAGAATTAGAAAGAATCCCGCCATTCATTTTCGTAGAAAGAGGTGACGGGGGAAGCCCCACTTAAATCGAAGCTGTAGATAAGATATAAGATTATAGGAGCTTCACACTTTCACAGTGTAATGGTGGGGAGGAGGCAGACAGACATCCGCGTTTAATGTCGTTTCGAAGTGGTGATGGGAGGGGGACGTCCCTACTTTGGTCACATGTCTTTTTAAGTGTGTGAATGTCGGGATGACCTTGAGCACGATTTCCGACTAAAGACGAAAAATGCCGAATGAGAGTTACACAGCCGAGCGTGATGCACCATTCAAGTTCACTTTCTAGCAAAACGCTCAAAAAGAAGTTATCACTTCAAAAAGTAATGTAGAAAAGAATGGTAGGGGGCATTTGTCTCATTAAAACTGATACTAAAATTAAATGCGCTTGCTGCTGTGGACAATATGAATGAGTGAGTGAATATTAACTGTTCAGCTACAAGCGGGCTTTTGGTGACGGATCTCATAATTTTTAACCATATCCCTGTGACGAGGAACACATGAGCAGGCATCCCACTCTCCTAATTTCCCCACCACACCAACGGGAGGACTCTTGAGCCCCGACAGATTTAATGTGCATCAGCCCCCTTCTAGATGGTGGATCTTCAGCGCCACTAGGCTAGAGCTCATGATCCTAGGTAGGCCGCGGTAGCCTAGTAGTCAAAGCCACGTGTCCGTGACCTTGACTACTATAATACCGCGGTCTTTATAATCAATATAAAATTAGCATAGTAAGTAAATTGAATAAAAAAAGTGCCCTATTTCATTTCATTTATATTTATTATATTTTATAATGGATGCAAAAATTTTAAAAAGGTGCGACCCTCTTGTATCCTCCGGTCCCAAAATGTGGCCCGAAGGCCAAACAAGTTGCTCTCCCAGTGTCGTAACGTACCCCATCGCAACCCCCGCATCGTGGGGACCCAAGGCCTGACTAATGCCAAGAACATATTTATCCAATTTATGCAATATAAAAGACAAAATCTCACTTGGCAGGGTCCACCTAATATTCTCCGTTAATGTACTGTGCCCACTCGTGATATAAGGTGATCAAAAATACGTTTTTTTACTAGTTAATTTTGTGGCCAAATGCCCAAATCACTCAAACTGTACTAGTAAGCGTGAATTCAAACATGTTGCTTACATGCATTAAGCTAGGAAATGTTTCATTGAATAGCTCTGTAGAAATCTGAAGAAATCTCTACATCACAGTATACTTAGTGTGTGTGTAAACTTATTTTGAAAATGTATGGCTTCTCTAATGGCATTGTATGTCTTCACGAATTTCCAAAATATGTACATTCGTAAGAAAAAAATAATACCTGGTATGGTATTTTTTTTAAATTTCTGCTATATAAAAATAAAATATTATTCCGCAGAGCTCGCTGTGCGATATTTTCTTTTACACACAAAAAAAAATCCTTAGAACTCGATAATGAAAAATAAAGAGATAACTCTTTTTTTTTCTCTTTTTGAAGGTAATGATTTTGTTTACATCTTTTCCTCGTTTCAGAAATATCTTTTCTGATGTCCCAAAATCGTATCTTTGGGAAATTTTCTGTACACAGAAATGATTTATTTGTTTACTTTTCCGCATTTTTGAGAGATTGCTTCATCGTACATAGTTTTATAAAAACAAGATGATAAATTAGTGCATATATAAGTTATATTATACCTATATATATATTATTTAATTTTATGTTTTATTATATTTTGTTGATACTATTAATATTATTTTTCACATTAAATTTTTAAGAAGAGACATTGATTAACCCTTGTCCGTAACTTTAAAATTTTTGGAAAATTTCAACGTAATAAATTTGATACACGCGCGCGCGCGCGCGTTGCCGTTTATATTTTTTATACTCTATTTTGATTATTTGAAAAATTATGTTTATAAGTTTTGATTACATTTTGATCTAATATTTTTTAATATGTATATTATTTCAATTCTTTCCAACTCTCTCTCTCTCACACACACACACATTTGTCTCTGTGTGTTAATGAAACGGTTTATAAGTATTTTAAATAACAACCCAATCTCTCTCTCTTTTTCTTTTTAATTTAAAATTTGACAAAATAGTTTACATTTATACATTTTCTGAATAATTCTTCAAGAAAATTATTTCTCTTACTAATAGAATTAATTTCTGTTATTCGAATTATATAATTTGTTCACACACACACACACACATTTCGCCGTTTAAATAACTTAAAACACAAACACTACAAAACGAAATAGAGTTCTGAAAAAATTGTAACAAGACACATAAGTTATATTTATTAAGACATAATAATACAATTTATATGTATAAAGATATGGCATTACTTTGAAATATACCCTTAAAATTGATTGATACGCTTTTAATAACATATAAATGTTGAAATTCTTAATTGAAATTGTCGGAAAGTAAATATATTATTTATAATAAAGCAATTTTGAATACATTTTTTTAAAAAAATGAATTACGAAAAATTAGGTAACATATCTAAGTGCACTGTTTTACTTCTTCTTATCCCAGATATAAAATGTAATATTATTAATAAAATTGTTTATATTTTAAACCAAAAATGTTAATTTTTGATACATCTAAATCATTGGCCTTAAAACTTTTCGACTAAGGAAATCCTTAAAACTATTAGGTGTTTTCGAAGAGCCCCATTCCTCTCCCTTTAGAAAAATATTTGTTTAAATAATATGCAAGACTGTCTTCTCTCTCTCTCTCGGCTAATGTTAAAGAACAGGGACCAAATTCGGAATATTTTTTAAGATATAAACGTACTTAAACATTAATATTATATTCTATATATTCTGGCTTCACTATCCTGTAGAAAGTATCACTTATTTTATCATACTACTCCTTTTTATCAAAGTTGATACATTTTTTTTTATTTTATAAAATGTGTTTTGCATTTTATTTCCTATACCGTAATGCTATTTGAGCTATCCTTTGGCATGTTAAAAAAACGAATTATTTATAAAATATTTTGAGATTTTCAAAAAACTTTATTAAAAGAAAATTGATGTTACAATGTCACAAATTTTTATATAAACTGAGGGACATCTGTCAGAAAATGTGATCCGCGTTAAGTTCACGCTTTCATTCATATGGCGAAAACCGCTTTAAGTAGATCAACATGTTAAAGGTATTTAAGGGAAAGACAAGGCAGTGGGTAGTCTAGTGGTTAGAGCACCGGACTCCAGCCCGGAAGGTCTGGGTGCGATTCCCGTACTGCCAAATACCCTCCGAGTACACAAGGAGTACGTGCTCGTTAAATCAGTGGGTCCGAAAGTCTTGTGGGCTGAATCACTAGTGCAGGGAACTGGAGAAAATTTCCTTCCAAGTCAATCCCATGCCTAAATTGAGGAGGTGGAGATAGATGGTGGCCCCATCTATTGTAATGTTCTATCGTCCCTTCGAGAATTTCACCGAGCTAAATTGTACTGTCACATGGTGCTCAAGGCTAAGGCCAGCAACAGGTGTACATCCAACCCATTGCCACGATGAATTTCGTGGGCCTCGATCTGACTATGTTAGACAGGTGGCATGAGCAACAAAAACAAGGAAAAGACAATCGCAATAGTACTATATTTTTTACTAAAACTTTTTAGCGTAATATTAATGCAGTTTACTCATGTATTAATAATATTAATTTGTGATCCACACACACAAGTGTCTCCTATCCATGCATTATATTTATTAACTACTATTTGATTTTTTTTTGTACTCTAGCTGTCGAAGTCTGGACTCATTAGAATTATACTCAGTCGCACTTTATATTCTGCGTTTAATTTATTTTTATATTTTGTGGTGAAATTACGCACGCGTTCATAAATACTTTGCACTCAAATAGATTCTTCTAAATGACTTTAAAATGTTTATAGCTGATTGAGAAATCCTGTGTATTTTGAATGAGTTTGCAAATTAAATTTAGGAGCTATTATTACTTATATTTAGATTCTAACATCAAATCTGTTGATTTATCGATAGGTTTCTCCCTCTTCTTCATTATATGTGCTTTTTCCACAAATGTAAAAGGTGCATTTTCCATTAGAAAACTATTCAGTTGTACGAAGCATTACACTATGGGGTGTAAAATCATTCCGTGGAACCCGGATAGCAGACAATAATGTAGTGGGTAGTACATATAAGAAATGTGTGTTTTAATATTTTTTTTTACTATATAACAATAAAAGTTTAAAAAGTATTACAAAATAAAGTTGAATAATGTGCAAATAAAGTCTTCAGTTGTAATGAGTGGGATGAGCTTTAGAAACTTGTGGTTATACATAGAGAACATGAATTCCTTTTGTACACGCATTTATAGTTTTCATTAATGCATTTTTTATTGTGACCTGTGAAACCCTTCTTATGCCTCTTAGATTCTCAGGGTTTCGTGGAAAAAAATCTATCTAAATGAAAGAAAGAATAAAGCAAATGCGAAAACATTATGTTACATGTAACAATAAAATGTAACTTGAAGGTCTACTCTTGCATTCGCACCCATATCATAGCGGCTTCATGCTTTTTTACTATTTAGAAATATCCGAAGGATGATTAGAGCTGACTGCCTTCCAATCCTAAAACAAATATCTTAGCCACCCAAACCGATCGTCTAAGCATGAAGGTTATTACTAGTTTTTATAGATATCACCGCCATACTACTCCCGTGCCAGTGATTTGGCGAATAGGTGAACGAATGATACCATATTCATGGCGAGCGAGGGAGCATTTGCGTTATTTTGAATGCGACGGCTTTTGTGGGTTGTGGCATTTGTGCATGCCGGATTCTGTGTTGCGTCATCGTGTATGACAGCTTTGTTGGTTGCGTCATTTATGTGAGATGGCTTTGTTGGTTTCGTCATGTGTCTGACGGCATGGTTGATTTTGTGGTGGATAAATGGTGCCACGACTTCTGCAATACTCTTTGCACGGCCAGGATCATCAATGAAGAAAGATTAGAATTGGGTCCGAAAATGGGTATCTTAGCAACCATGCCTAAACGATCGTCTAAGCATGGAGGCTATTATTGGTTTATATAGATATCACCGCCACGTATCTTTCCACTTTGTTAATTCCCACCCCCTTGTTTTTATTAATATTCTGAAAATATTTAGTAAATAAGCAACATAAATTGTAAATAGAAATATGTGTGATACAACATGTGTGATACCCACGTGATATGATACGTTTTATACGAATATGTGTGCTACCCATGCTTTAATAAAAGAAACAACTCTATTTTGTTAATACTGGAGCTAAGCTCTCACACCCCATACAACCTCACTAATTTTACCCTGAATCTCTCTCCTATATATGCGCTCCTCTCTCTCTCTATACACTCACTCTCATTCTATTATGGACACAATTGCATAACATTTCTGATGTAACAGCGCCCTCTATTTCCCAAACAGTAAGTCATATTAGTATAAAATTTAAGCATATTCAATAAGCCAGGAAATAAATATTTGAGCATGCTTGTACATGTTTGTCAAAATTTTATATATTTCTAAACATTATTTCAAATTTTTAAATATTTTTTTTTATTAGTATGAAAAACATATTCGAAAAAATATTCAATTTTACTTCCTTTATTACTTTTATTTTCAGCAAATCACTTTTAGTTACATTAAATTATGAAAGAAAACTACTAAAGATGTTTAATTAACTCTCAAGTAATGTAAATAATACATCGTTTATTTCTAAAATGTTTGAAAATTTAATTCTTATGAAATCCATTTGAAAGTTAAATTCGAATTGAATGTGCTCTCTACAAATCTTTTATATAGCATAATTTCGGTTTCAAAGATCGTGCGTATTTATCTACTTATAAAAACTCGTAAGCTTCAGTATGCGTTTTAGGTTATTTCTCCAAATTTTTAATCATTTACAGGTAGCTATAACATTTTCACTTATGAAAAATAAAGAATGGTAATTGTACAATACTTGTAAACAATAGTATTCTTCCACTAATTGAAAGATGCTATCTAATCTCATTAGCTGACATCTGCTGCCTAGATTGTAATCACTTTGTTGATGAATCATTTGTGCTGAGCGTGAACTTAACCATCTCTAAGTGAGTAAAAATATGTCTGAGATTTACATAATAAATCAAACACTCGGTACTCATTGGGTGTGGTCTGCTACTTCATAGGATTCCAGTAGCTAAAATGGCTTTGCAATTTTAGTATCATAATAAATCATTGTATGTGTTCTGTCTTTACATTCATCCTCTGACTCTACCATGTTGATTAATTACTGTAATGCTATTACGGTAACTTATATATTTACTTTGAAAATAGCATGATTTATGATGGCAACTTATGATTGATATATTCAGTGATGAGTGTATTTAGTTGCTATACGAAATAACATAATGTGGTTAGTGTTTTCAGAAATAAGTACATATATATATATACTATTACTTATATACTATAATAAGTACTTATACTTATTTACTATTATAAAAATGTGCTAAAATGTGAGGGATAAGATAATTCTCAAACACACCAATTTCATAAAAACATATTACAACTGGAAAAAAAGAAATAACTTTCAATAAAGGTAATTTTGATTGTGTGATGAATTTCAAAAATAATAATTGGAGAATTATTGTTGTTGTTGTTGCTGTCTTGTCCATACAGAGAAATCAAATGCATCCGAAACGGCCCTTTCTACGTCGACGACCTTTGCCGAATAAAGAAGTTGATGATCCGTGGGGTTTAAGTCTATGTTGTGGAGTTTAGCTAATATAGATGGACAATTAAAAATATAGTTAGGAAAAAGTTGAATATCAGGACAGTGAGGACAAATATTATAAATTCTTTGGCCATCAGGAAATATGTTCACCCTTTTAAAGTGTCTTGTACATAGTCTGCCTATGGTGGTGGAAATTACGTGGTTATAATTAATATCTGGAATAAAGTGCTTCTTAACTGAATGAGATGTGAGTTAATGTCATGCTATTTCATCAGCATCAGTAAGGGTAAGGCTATTGGGATGTTGAGGGGAATTTAGGGCCTCCTTGGCAAGATCATCAGTCTGCTTATTGCCGAAGATATCTACGTGGGCCGGTATCCATTGCAAAGTGCAAATTCTTTGGACTGCATGTAACTCTATTAATAAGAGCAATTATATCCTGGGTCAGTTGAGAGTTGGCCATTCTGGTTCGCCTGGAGTACAGATCTTGAGGCTGAGAATAGTAAAATACCACTGAAACTTTTAATTGCCCTATGACACTATTGTTTCTTATATTAAATGCTTATATGTTTCGTAGAATTAATTTAGGAAACGATTTTAAAGTTTATATAGTTAAAATTTATTTTTCATCTCAAACATAATTATTGCATTCCATATTTGGTAACAGGTTGATAAGAAATGAAATAGGAGTAGCTCACCTTTCCCCGAGGAAGATAAGTTGCAGATATATGCAGGAAGGGTCATGCTATCTGTTTTTTTGTCAAAGTCATCCTAATATATTGCCTGGAGAAGAGTAGCCTAAAATCAGATAGATAACTAGAGCCTATTTTGCACGTTGCAGAAAGAATTGTGCGAATTTTTGTTAAAAAAACATCGAGGTATGATATCCAAAGGCATACGTGTTCTTGCGGAAAATGCACTTGTTTATTCATCTTTAGTAGCAAAAGAGAAATCCAAGCGATGGTATTTTTTAAATTTTGCCACACCCACCCTGATCTTCCGATCTCGCCTCAAGCGACCTTTCCCCCTCCTTTTTTGTAATATAAATTTGACTACATAAATTATGTCATTCAAGAGGTGGAAGAATGGTTTTCGACATAATGTACCCACAATGAGTTTTACACAAGGAGCTCTACACAATGAACTCTACTATGATGACCTTTGAAAGATGAAGAAACGTTGTGAAGAATGAACAGTACTGGATGGAGGCTTTATACAGAAATGTAATGAATAACAAAGTTAAGTTTCCACCTCGATTATATTTGGTAGAATTAAAACTTTGCGATTACCTCCTCCCCAACCTTGTACAGTTGTTTTTTTTTCTTTCTAGTGACCCATTTTGCATTTTAATGTAGGGTAAGAAACATGAAATACATTTTTACTAGAAAAAAATTACCAGTTCAAAGAGTGATAATAAAGTATAAAACTCTCTATAGGATGGCGGTATCGGAGCAGTTTTCAATCGGTATTATTTAACTATTTAACATTACACGAAGAGACAGCCGCAAGGTGTGTCGTCAAGCATGATCCGTTCTGTGGAATCAGAAAGGAGGGGGGCATGCATGGTTAAATGGAACGTAGTTTACCAACCCTCTTGTAATGCTCCTTTCAGCGATACAATGTTCTGAATCAAGTATCACTCTCGTCATCCGACATCCATTCAAAGTTCCCCTTTGCTTGTATCTCTCGTATTACTTCTAGCGAGACATTAAATCGTCATACTAAAGCTTTTGCTGTGACATATAATACCTTAATACTTCTACTTTATGAATTTATAACTTTTGAGAAAAATGTGTCAATTAATAGATTTATATATTTCTTCTCATAACAGAATCATATAAATTTGAAATAATTATATCTCTTGTTTGAAGCGATTGCACATTATACAGGGAACAAAAAATATCAGCAGTTATGACAGTTAAATACTGAGTTGATGTGTTGATCGACTTTGGTTCAGTTCAAAATTTGTCAATTCAACAATTTATTACGAGAAGTAGACTATATTAAGAAATTATTTATTGAGCGAACGGTTGATTCATCGAGTTTGCTCCGGGGCTAACATCTGCAGCAGGGGTGGCCAACCTTTTTGGTAAGAGTGCCACTACCTGATTGTTAATCATTATATGTGCCATTTCCAACTTTTTCAACAAAGACATATAAAAAGAAGACAAAATGTTACTTATTGGCTTATGGGATTTTTACGTAAATAGTATATTTTTTATGCATGTCTAAGTAGTGAAAATTTAAAAATAATATAACATATACTTATATTTTATTGTTAATTAACGTTTTTAGGTATAAAATAAAAATGAGTAACTTTAAGCATTTAGTTCTAATTTATCATTAAACAGTCAGTACTTGCTTATAATGTGGCTTTTAAATTTCTAGTTTTTTTACCAAGTCATCTAGATTAGGATTAGTTCTTGAAGATGTGAACAAAATTAGGTTGTTTTAGGTGCATATTAGTTAATTTTGAGCGATATTATGATTTTATCATTCTCGTAATAGAAAACAATTCACACGTGTTGATCCAAAACTACAACAATATCTGACAGCCAAATCATGTAAATTTAGAAAATCGTCTGTAGGTTCAAATGTTGAAAATTCAATATAATTTGGATCATTTGAGTTGAAGTCTCTTATATTTGCTTTTCAGTTTAGTATGGCGCTGTAGGCTAATAATTCCAAAATGAATTTCAAGGGGTAATAATTAAGGGGACATGGTACGACTTACGCAAAAATTTTTAGTTTAAGGATTTTTAATTTTTTTTGTTTGCCTCCTATGTATGTATACTATGTTAAACAGATTTTGTACTCAAAATTTCATAAAAAAGCTAGTCATGTAATGTTTTAAGGAAAAAACTTCAAATTTTTGAAGTGATTTTAAAATGCTACTCCTCCCCTACAAAAATGTACGTACATGCATGAAATTTTATTTAACAGTACGTCAAGCTATGCATAATAAAAGTTTGTATGGGTTTTAAGTAAACGTGTATGGTATTCATACAATACTTTTTTTTATGATTGTTTATTGAAAATTCCTTAAAAATGTATAAATTCGGAGTTCAATTATTTTTAAAAAAATAAGTATTGCTTTGATTAAAAGATGCATACCAACTTTTGTTACATGTACTATTAGCAATAGGTAAAAAAAATTCAAAGTATTAGATGCAATAGAAAAAAGGCCTTATCATTTTAAATGAAGACAAACTAGTTATTTTATCTTTCTGAGATAAGTCAGTTTAAAGTTTTGATTTGTCATATGGATGTGAATGAAAACGAACGTAAAAGCTATCATCATTCTGCGTTTTTTAAGTTTAGAGCTTTCAAATTTTGTGAGATTATAGAAAAGTATATAAAGAATAATTCAGGTTAAAAAAATTAAATTTGATTTTTTGACCGATTTTGGTCAATTGAATCGTACTGTGTCCTTCCTCTTAACGGCATGTAGAGAAATTTAAAAAGGATTTAAAAAACGTCAGCATTTTTTTTTATCATCTTGAAAATCATCCAACCTAGAACTGAATAAATCCTTTAAAATGAATACTAATTTTTTAAATCTATTATAGCTCGGAGCATTGTTAACTTTTGTAGGTACTTACTTTTTGCATTACTGTGGAACACGTTAATCTTCTTTCATCAATATAAAGACAAACGATGCAAAAGTTTCTTACAAATTTTTATGATCAATCAGGATAGGAAGAGCACATTTTCCCTGTATTCTTAAATTTAAATGTCTTATGATATCGGTAAAAAAGCTTAATCTCATAGCCTATAATCATTCTTGAGTAGGAAACACTCACCGGAAAGTTGATTGTTTACTTTCAGATATTTTAAAACACATTCCCTCAAATTCCAAAATCTCGTGAATACACTTCCTTTGGAAAGCCAGCGCACACAACAAGGAAGAAGTATTCGGTACGTGATAATTTTCTATTGTAATTCAATTAATTAATAGTGTTTAAAATAAATTTTGAGGGTTTTTTAGTCTGAGACAATGAAAATAAAAAAGAATGCTATTTTTTATTATATTTTCAAATTTTTCAACTAGTCTTCAGGTGCCACTGTCACAACTCTGACGTGCGACGAATTGGCCACCCCGGATCTATAGCAATAATGGTTAACATTGTAAACAAAGAACACTACTAGCTACATCTATACACTAGAGCAGTGCTTCTCAAACTTTCAATACTGGCGCCCCCCTTTTCGATCACAATTTTTATCGCGACCCCCCCTATACATTAATAATGTACTGAATGCAATAATAATGCACTTTGACGCTAAAGCTACAATAGGCGAGCAAAATTATAAACCATACAAATTAGTAACATAAGTATTAAAATTTTGTTTACTACTTTTAAGCAAAAAAAATAAATAAATAGGATAATTATTTTGTTATTTTTCCTTTCTTTAATTTTTAAATTGAACATATTGCAAAACGTGATAGCTGCTTAGAAGACAAAATATATATATTTGCTAAATATAGAAAAATAACTCAGAGGGTCAATTTCTAATCATAAGCATTCCTTATAAAAACTTTGCTTTGCAAGACAAGCCCATGGAAGTTGTTAATACTTATTAAACTTTTGTTCTTAATTTAGTATTAATTAATTAGTTATAAAATACTCTGTGCAGCACTGATACATTAAAAGTATACCGGCTGAAGTGCGCGCTCTTTGCCCGAGTTCATTTATACGAAAATAAAACTTTATTGATATAATAGCTGAGTTGTAAGGAGTGCAAAGCCAAATGCTCGACAATGTTTACAAAAATGTAAAATGATTTTTTAAAAATGGTTGCTCAAATTATAATTAGTTTTAAGCGAATGGTAATTTTAAGCCTCACAGAATTAGCATTTATATTTGATGTTAAGTAATGAACAATAATATAAAATTCTGATGAAGAATAACTGTATTATTTTTAATATTTAAAGCGAAAAGACTTCAACATGTTTTAACCCGGGAGCAGGCGCGCACTCGATACGGTCGAGCGGGATTATTAAGTGACCCTAATCCTTTTTTATAATTATTTTACTGAACACATTGTTTAATTGGAATATAAATCGTGATTCCAGTGAATAATTTGATTAAGAGAAAGTTTACTTACCTACTTTCAAGGACTTTTCAATTTTTCTTTGGTAACAAATAAACAGTTTTGCTAGAATTAACGATTTCGTAATCTGTGTGTCCCGCTCGACCACTTCCTTCCAAGTGTGTGTGTGCTCTCCATGGTTTTCCAAATATCAAAAAACTCTTTTGCATGGAAAAAAGTGTAACTGAGAAATACATTACTTACAATTTCCCTAAATGAGAAACAAACACATAAGAGAGGGGTCATAACTAACTGTACCAAAAACTTAGAAGGTTAAACAGATTACAGCTATAATGTGCAGTATTTCAAAAATAATGAGTGATGAATTTTTTATGTTCCTAATTTTTTTCGATTCTGCGTCTGGGATCTGTTTTTTCTCTGAAAGAGTTGTATGTTACGTTTAAACAGAAAGCGTAGTAAAAAAATACTCTCATCATGGGATTGCAGCAAATCAAATAAAAGTTTTTTTATTTGGTTATAGGATCAAAGATAGATAATTAGGTATTGAAGAAATTTTTTTTTGTTGACTTATATAATATCGCGCGCGCGCGCCTATAAATTATATCAGAGTAAAAGTGCATTTTTTATTATGTCTGAAAGTATTTTGTTTTAAATTCATTCCAGTAAATTAATTATTTTTAAATCGTTTATTTTCGATATGCTCGCGCCCCCAGGGGGGCGCGCCCCACAGTTTGAGAAACACTGCACTAGAATCGTATATAACTTTTGAAATATTGGAAAACTTTTGAAATATAGTATTCTGAACTTATTGCACTTCTTAGACATATATTTAAGATATTGGAAGAACATTTATTGTAACTATTTTATTCACAATATCGATTAAGATGTTTTGTCAACCAAGAGAATTTTATACAATATTAATTTCCTATTTTTTTGGCTTAAACAACAAATATTTATACTTGATTCCCCCTTTTTTTAATGCTAGAGATTTGGTACTTTTTAATTCCGCTAAAATAACTTCCTTTTTAAAATTTATCTTGTATCTGACAGTCATAATGTTACACATGACAAACATTTACAATGGATATGCTCGTTTCATACATTAACATTAAGGTTTTTTTTATGTAAAAATTCAGCTGTTAAATACTTAAGTAATTGAATTCTTACACTAGACACTCAATAAAATCCGTAATATTTAAATCAGATATTACGTAAAAACACGTTTGAATAAAAAGTGTGTGCGTGAATTATTTATAAATGGAAATTTAAATTTGTAAGAAAGTTTCTAGAAGAAACGAACTGTAACAACAGCAGAAATGATAGAAAACTGAATGAACTTTTTGGATAAATAATGAACTCGTTTAAGTTTCTTGGAGACGTGTTCAATGAAATGTTTATTCTGTCAAATAAGAAGTGTTCAAAAATTTGAAACAGCGTGATAAAAAAAAGTGAAATGCAAATTTGTAAACTCCACGTGTTTGTAAAACTCTACGTATTTGGATTTACTCACAGAACCTGAAAGATATTTTTACATACATGTGTAATTGATGTTTAGAAATGATATCTGAATACTTACTTTGCATGCTGTGATTTTTCTTTAAATTATTTTTAATAATTCTTTTTTTTATATCTTATTACACTTTTTCGCTATACATTGTTTACTTTAAAATGTAGATCAAATGCAATTTACCTTTTCATATTCATGGCAGTTACTTTACAAGAAATTGTTTAGAGAAGCCTATAAATGAATATTTTTTGAGGGGTATATAGAGTGTCGATGAAATTTAAAAAAATATATGTAAAATTTTCTTAAAATTTTAGCTCAGTAAAAAAATTATTTAAATGCAACTATCTTTGAGAAAAAAATGAAGGAAGAATGATGTATTTTATACACATTCTCCTTTTATGAAAAATATTTCTACAATAATAATAATTTGCGTATATATATAGCTAAGACTTTTCCACTGAATCTGAACTAGAAGTTTTGAAAACTTCACTTTATTTTTTTTATCAACTAATTTTTTGTTAAAATTTATCTACTCTAATGTATTAAAATATGACTAAATCCACTTCTAAATTATATATTTCATAGATTCTAGCTCAAGTTTGGTACAAAAGTATAGGCATACAATTATTATCATGGAAGCATCCTCCATAAAGGATGAATGCTTTAAAAATATGTCATTATTTTTTTTTAACTTTTTGCTTAAAAATTGTATTTAAATAATTTTTTCTTATAATAATATTCTTAAAACAATTTTATGTGTACATTCTAATTCGACTGACAATAAATAAAAAAATTATTCATTTGTACTCTTTTTTCGAAATATTGGTTCCGAACGACCAGAGCTACATTATAGTTCATTATAATTTTTTTTCAAGTTCTTTTACTACTGAAGTATCAAAGGCCTATTTAATCTTTATAAAATAAAATCCGGTAGATCTATCCAACAGACTATCAATGCAATCGGTTCTCGTGAGTACTTTAATTCGATTATCACTCTTCCACTAACTTGGAGTTCAGTTTTAACATTTTTATCTCGCAAAGCGAACAGAAGCCATTTGTTAAGGTGTCTGTTCATTGTTTTTCTCTATGCCATTGTGGCTCCAAACTTCATTGCTACGTCGATTGAAGACGTAGCGGCTGCAGAGACACGGGATAGGTTGTTTCATTGAATCGGATTCCATCCCAATAGGAAATCGATGAATGGCTACTATGGGAGTCAGATGTTAAAATAGAAAAAAAGGTTAAGAATGGAAAAAAAGAAGAGGGGGGGGGGTAACGTTCAAGAGGCACGAGTGGCTTCATTTTCAGAGGGATTGAATTGCCGATGGAAGCCACGAATACCGTAATCGGGACCCAAAGGCCAAGGAAAAGGAATTTTTTTTCTTCTAATTCTATCTGTCTCTTCTTTCGGTTCTGTCAGTTTTTATTGTTTGCATTGAAGGTTATGCTTTTTGTATTTCACTTACAGAATGGCTTATTTTTATTTCTAGAACCAGGCCCGCATTCTTGCTTACTACAATGTTCAGGAATATCGGGTTTTATATGTCTAGACGGACAAGAGCGTAAGATTCCATAGATCTGTTGTTAAGAAGTTGAAAAATGCGTTATTTAGAACTTTTGAAGTTTGGCGGGATTTCTTCTTTACAAGAATGTATTTTTCTTGTGTGTAAACCGTAAAGAAATGAGCACAGAAAACACAGATAGTTTTATACAATTTTTAAATAAGAATAAGAAATTGGAAATAAAAATAAAAAGCTGCTATTTTAAATTAACTATTTATAAATTTTGTTATGTATTGTATGTATAGCATCATACGCTTATCAAAAATACCTGTAAGTATTACGATTTCTAGCGAAAAAGTTTTGAAACAAATATTTATTACTTTTGTAATATATATTAATTATTTGTTATTTTTCGATAGCTTTATTAACATACATAATAATCCATTGGGAAAAAATTAGTAGAAAATTATTATTCATATATAAGGATTTAAGGTTTTGATGAACAACATAGTACCAAAAAATCAACATGCGAAGAAAATTTTGATTGTAAATGTATGGACGACACGCAAGTTACTGCAAATTCCTCCAAAATAGTAAAAAATATATGATTTATCAAAACAATATCAATTGCAGTTGATGTACATTTTGTTACAAACAGATATTATAATATATGTGTTAAAGATGATGTTCAAGTCCATTTAAAACTATTTTGGGACTGAGATTAAGGAAAATCATCAGGATAATTGAATCGAAAATTTTATTTTATTAATTTAATTTTTTAGAATAATACATTGGTCATTCACATAAAACTCTTAAGCTATGAACTTGAACAGATTTCACAGATGATAATGATACTTGTTTTGGAATCTTACTGAATTCCACGAGTGATCTTGAAGACATAAATTAACATTCAAATGTTCTACCTTATTGGTAAAAACGATTCATCGGTAAAATTTCAACGTTTTTATGCAAATCGGAACTCTTTCAGATGAATTTCGACGTTTTTAACTACTTAGCAAATCTGATTAGCCTCAAAGAATTGTAAAATTAAATTTTTAAAAATTTTTTAAAGAAATTTAATTTGAAACTAAATTAACACCGAATAGAGAAAGTGGGTATTTATAATTTTTTGAGCAAACAAAGAATTCGTAAAAGATTGAGCAAGGAATTGCTTTATCTAGATCATATTGAATTATTGGTGTTGTTATACACTGGTGTGCAAAAATTAAGGATGAAGTCGAAAATTAGCATATCAGCTGAACGAAGAGGCAGAGCGGACAGAAAGACGAATCAGAAATATGCAGGTAGGCGTAATGGGGGAGTGTCTGAGTAGTACAAAGCAAGTTGTCGGTGTAAGATCAGTATTTCTGGCAAAGAGATTGCACGCCGTATAGCAGTTAAAATCACAATTTATTGCTGCCTCAGCGAGAAATGGCGAATAATCAATCTGTTAGACGACATCTGGATGCTTTTACCCGAGGTCGAATCATTGGGAAGTTGGAGGAAGGCCGCAGTGTGACAAGTGTGGCTGCAGAGTTCGGAATTGCTCACAGCATCGTTTCACGACTTTGGAGACAATTTCAAACTACAGTAACAGCTACCCGGGGGTTCAGTAGTGGTCGTCCACGAGGAACCACTACCGCAGATGACCGGTACATTGTCTTACAGGCCAGAAGAAACAGGCGGGAGAAATCGCTAGACACACGACACAGGCGACTGGACGACCGATATCGCGTTTTACCGTGGCCAGAAGACTGCACGGTGGTGGTCTGTTTGCTCGACGCCCTGTACGGTGTGTACCTTTAACGCCTGCCCATCGGAGACGGCGTTCTCTGTGGTGCCAGGAACACCGGAATTGGAGAGACAATGAATGGGGACGAGTACTCTTTACAGATGAGAGCAGTTTCAGTTTGAGTAGCGATTCTCATCGCATACTCATCTGGAGAGAGCGGGGAAGCCGCAATCATCCATCGAACATCATCGAAAGGGACAGGTATGGAGGTCGCGGTGTTCTCGTTTGGGGAGGCATCATGCTTGGTAGTCGTACAGACCTTCCCGCGCATCTTCAACGCAGGTTCAGTCAACGGGACCCGTTATTGTAACGAGATTCTTCTTCCATATGTGCGTCTTTTTAGAGGCGCTATGGGTCTGCAGTTCCTTTTCATGGACGACAATGCACCATGTCATCGCACAGTAGCTGCCGAACAGCCCTTAGAGAGTGAGGATATTGAACGTATGGATGGGCCGGCACGATCTCCGGATCTCAATCCCATCGAGCATGTATGGGATTTTCTAGGCAAACGCTTGGCAGCTCGTACCTTACCCCCAGTAACGATTCGGGATCTTCGATTGGCGCTGCAAGACGAATGGGCAGCAATGCCTCAACAACTCATTGACACCCTCATTCTCAGCATGAGCAGACGCTGTGAAACCTGCCTAGCAGTCAGGGGAGATCATATCCCCTACTAAAGACCGGATGTTTCTTGCTGGACACCCAGTGTTTCGGCCTTCAGTCGCATTGCGCTCTATGCTACTTTTTCAATCAAGCTTCTTTTTATCCCTCTGATTTCTCTTTTAGTGAGTGTTGCTTACATATTACACATGTCCTTATGTATTGGGTATCTTACGGTATTAAATATGTTGATTTGGAAAGCTTTTGTACAAATTTATATTGAAAAAACCGTCTCGTCCTTAATTTTTGCACACCAGTGTAGTTGCATTAAGATATCCGACTACCCTAAAATCATGATTTTTTTCAAAAATTGACAAATTTTGTTTATGATTTTATTTTATAGGCCATCGTATAAGCTCAATAAAAATACCAAGTTTTTTATTTTCCATTCACTAGAACAAAAATTACAAAGTGTTTTAGTAAAAGCAGATGCCATAACTTTACACAAGATGACAAACTTTAAAATGCGTTTTACTCGAAATGTGTTTTTGCGAAAAGTTCAAACGGGGACAGCGATTGCTCAAAAAAGTTTTGAAAATAATTTGCTGAAATTTTTTGAGTATGTTATGTATAACAGAAGAAGTGTTTTGATCTTCAGATTTATCAATCGTTGTTTTATTTTAAAATTTACAGTCCTTTATGTGCATATAATCACTTTCTTTTTAAGCAATTTCGTATAATCACTAAGATAAAGTGCTCTAGGTTTTTTTGTAAAAATTGAAATATCTCTTATCCTGAAGGTCATTTCAAACACGAATAATAAAAATAACACATCAAATTTGAAAAATTGAGAATTTTCTCAAAAAATTTTGTACAAAGCAGGCCCCGTTTATGTAATTTTTGTACATTTTTACCAGTTTTTTCCCATTTTAATAATAATAAATTTTTTTTTCTGCTTTCAATTTTAAGATTTTTTCCTTAAAAAATATACTAAATAAATCTAAAAATCACAAAAAAATCCTCATATTTCCATTTTTTCAAAAAAAAGTTGTCGCAAGTACTCGGATACCTTAATGGGGAAGTCGTGTTTTGACAGATACTCCACAATTTATTATACATTACACGCACAATAAAAAATTTAAACGATACTTACTTAAGGCACAAACACAGAACACATAATATAAATACAACCTACGGATTTTTCAGAATCTCAGTTTTTTATCTGAAACGCCAATCTTAAGTTCCCAACTCATGTGACTTCCGTGGGCGGTGCTCATGTTCGTTGGAAAGTTATCGTACGATGCTGCTTATGTAAGATTATTTTAAAAACGCAGAGTTGTGTTAATTTTTAAGAGACACAGTTACGATTTAATCCTACCAGGTACGCTTTATCTACGCGCGAGTTCAGAAGGGTCAGGAACATTACAAATTAAAAGTGGCTTAAGAAAAATTAAAAAGAGTTATATTATATATGTGTGTGTGTGCGTGTTTGTGTGTAGTGTGTGTGGAATGCATTTCACTGAGAAGATTTTTTCAAGATTATAACTTTTATTTTTACGATGTCGCGCCATTTTGTGTTCGCGCTTGGAAAATAGTGCTAAGGTGACTTGCAAAATGTTGAAGCATGAGAAAGGCAGTACATTATCGCGAATGCAAGCTTTTAAGGGGCATCGACATTTAGAGTAAGACAGAGAAAATGTCGAATACGTCAAATGCTCTGGATCTCCGCAGACTTCCCACACCTCTGAAAACATTGAAAAGCCTAACTCTACCAAGTTAAACATTCTAATGACGAATTGTAGAAGCTTTTGGCTCACAAAGGACTCATAGATGTATGGAAATATCCTGAATAAAAATAAGTTCTTCTAACTGTATTAAACAAGCAGTTAGGTCTACCTCCAGTAGTGTGTGTCTGTAACGTATGTAGTAATTTTAATTGATTCCTCGAGGTTTTATGTTTCTTATGAAATATGTGCCCCAATTTGCCTTTAAATTGCATCCCGAAGAAACAGAATAATTATTGCCAGTGGGATAAAAGGATTTGAAATAGGAATTCTTGTATAATTGTTTCGGTAAGATAAACTATTTTGTAATAATAAATGCCTTATATATTTTTCTTAGATTTGCTTATTTATGTCGGATTTTAAAGCAAAGTTAACTCCTTTTTTCAGCTCTCTGCAGAAATGTCACATAATTGTGTCTTGATAACTTTCCCAGAAATAAATTATTTAGTTAGTGTTTTTAAATAGCTCAAGAACAGTGTAAAACGTTTTTTTTACTTACTTTATTTTACGTGAAAAAACAACGAAATATTCATAAATTTGGCCATTTTGGTCTGTAAAACTCTAGAGTTTTCTAAACTTTTATTTAATGAGAGTAAGGATTTGAGCGAATATATAATTTACGCATAATTAAAGAAAATATTTGAATTTTCAGGATACTTGTAATAATTCACCATTTTTTTAAATTTCCTTTCGAGGGATTTTCTTAAATTTATGATAGCCTTGAACCTTCCAAGTGATTGCTTGATAGTTAATTTCTTTAGTTTACTCGCTTAACGGGAAATTTCATTTTAATCACAACTTTATCTCCTCAAAAATTGCCACGTTAACATATTTCAAAATGAAATAGACGATGCACTATCGTATCAGCCTTTTATTTTAACCAATAAACGTATTTAATACCGAATATGATATGATCACCGAAGGCTGGGAGCTTACGGTAAGGAAATTCTTACAAGTTGGAGAGAGTGAAAAAGAACGCTTTTGTTCACATTGTCATTTATGTGTTAGTGTTGCTTTTAGCTTTGTGTGTGTTCGTTCATAAAATGTGCTGGTGGGGATGGGACTAATCCCCATGGATCTGGTCTAGTGAAACTAGACCAGATCCATGAGTCTATAAATCTGTACAAAGTCTAAGAATAGCAGGGGGGATGCAACAGCCTCCTCACAGGAAAACCCCAGACATTGCAGAATGTGCTGAAGAGAAAACTGACTGATGTTACATTTGGAGCAAATTGGGAAGCTTCTTTTGCCACCCTCAAAATTCATGCACCTCAGGTGACCAGTTGAAAATCGTGAGAATGGCGTTTGATATGATCTGGAACCCTTGAATGATATGGCGGATCCAGGGTGTCTTTGAAAGTACCATGGGTGTACAGGAGGGACTACCCAGGTTATACATATTAATTCTTTAGCCCTGGAGTAGATCTCAGTCGATGTAAGGACCATGTCGTTTTCCAGATCCACAGGATTGCTTTTAGCCGCCTTCGCAAGGTCGTCCGAAACTTCGTTCCCGAGAAGGTCTACATGAGAAGAGACCCACTGTAGATGAATAGGGTGCCGATCCGAAAGCTGTTGAAAAAGGTGAAGAATGTTCTTGCTGGTGCTGTCACTGATAGATGGCCAATTCGATAAATGTCGGATGGATGACCGGCTGTCTGTCAGTATCCAAATTTCAGAAACAGCTAGATCTCTTATGTTGTTAATAAATGAAGGACCACACATGATAGCTATTAGCTCCATTCGAAAGACAAAAGCATGGCCAGCATTTCTTTTCTGAAATTTGATGACGCGGCCAGGTAGTTCAATTGACTCCACTGCCAGTAGTATTCGTCTCTTCCTTACTTCCATCAGTATAAATATTGGCTGCATCCAGTGGAGTTCCTTCATTCACCTCCAGAGCCAATTGCTTAAGAGGTTTGGGTGGTCAGACATTTTATTCATATTGGGCATTAAATTATAATGGAACGTGACCCGCTGGAGTCCAAGGACAGGGTTGATGAATGAAGTCAGGCAGCGGTGTTCCACATTAAAACTCAGGTTTTGTGCAAGTGCCTGGGAGAAGGGACTATTTCGTTTCAACCATTTGAGTATTTTTCCAATGCTTTAAGTATTGAAAGGTTCTATGTTGATCACCATAACTGAGCAGTTTGTTGAAGTACTTGGTTAAACAATAGTTTCTTCTCATATTTAAAAGCTGAAGGTCGCACTTACATAGAACTAAGTTATTAGGACAGCTGTTAAAATGTGGAACTAAAATATAAAGGTTCCTTCAACTACCCGATAGCAGAAGGATAAAGTTGCACTTATATCAGTTTGATTCCAGTGGAAACATTTTATATATTTGGATGGATACCTGCACGTCTGACACACAATATTGTGTGATCTTTAGTCGTATGTTTAAAATAGAACATCATGGAGGAAGCATGCAGTATGTGTGGAACTTAAACCATTCATGGCCCTCAAAAAGGCATGCAAATTATTAATATTTCAGTGCACTTGCAAAATATGCGCCCACGTAGCACTATCTACAAACATTTTGTGAGAGAGGAACAGATGGCTGTTTTTAAGCGCTGGAATCCTACCTCCCGTTTTTGTTGCCTCATGCTCGAAAAATAGCGATTGTTTTAATCCAGTGCTTCTCAAAGTTGCAATACTCGTGACTCAATATTCAATCATTATTTTCAACGCGCCCCCCCCCATACAATAACAATGTACTGAATTCAATAATACTATACTTTGACGCTAAAACTACGATACGACTTTAACCTCTTAAGCTCTCAAAGCCAAAGCCTTTATTTCTCCAGACGTATATATACGTCTTTCCGAAGAACGATTTTTTCTGTGCACTGCTATCCGTAAAGTTATTCCAAGACTTTGGAATACAATAAAAGATGTTGATTGACAATGTTTGCGAATGATTTACTTATTCCAGACTATTTTTTCTCCTTTATTCCTACCCCCACTCTCAATACATCACATACGCGTGCCTACGTGGAAAACAGTTGGCACTGGGAAGTGAATCACGAAACTTATGATCGGTAGTCAAGGCTTAATTATAAACGGCACAAAAATTATTAAGATAAGTGTTAATTTGTGTTACAAATTATATGTATGACAAACCCATGGGGTCACTGGTAATTAATAAACTTGTTTTTAACTTAGAATTGTTTAATTAATTATAAAATACATTGTGTAGCTCTGATAAATTTATAAGTGTAATATATCAGTGTAAATGTGTATTTTATGTTTTATTATGTCAGAATGTATTTTGTTTGTTTACTTACAGTAAATTAATAATTTTTTTTCTATAATCTTTTGTACTCCACTTTTCAATAGGCTTGCGCCCCCTTGTAGAGTTCTCACGCCCCCCAAGGGGGGCCCGCCCCACAGTTTGAGAAACACTGGTTTTAATCTTTCATTACAGTGAGATCAACTGAATTAAAGACTCTTTATCTTTTCTCATGATTAATATTGAGTATATATATATATTTCGGTCAATAGTTTTCGATTCCTTAAAACTTTATTAAAACATATATTAGTTGAAATTTCAAATTATTCTTGCATTAAGCTGACTACGTTAGTTGAGTGATCTAAAAACACGAGCTCGTATTCAACAAAGTTTAAACAGAAAACTGTGCTATGGCAGCGTTTCTCAAACCGTGGGGCGCCCCCTCCTAGGGGGCGCGATAAATCTACGAGGGGGGAGCGAACGTATTGAAAAGTAGAATACAAAAGATTTTTTAAAATTTACTCAAAATTTAATAATTTACTCAAAGTAAACAAACAAGATAATTCTGATATAATAAAAAATAAAATAGACATTTACAGTGATATAATACACTTATAAATGTATCAGTACTGTTCAATGTATTTGATAACTGATCTAACAATACTAAGTTAAGGTATCCGACTACTTGCGACAACTTTTTTTTTTGAAAAAGGAGATATGGAGATATTTTTGTGATTTTTATATGTATTTAGTATATTTTAAGGTAAAAATCCTAAAATTGGTAAAAGAAAAAAAAATTATTATTATTAAAATGGGAAAAACTAGTAAAAATGTACGAAAAATTACATAAACGGGGCCCGCTCTGTGCAAAGATTTTATGAACAAATTCTCAATTTTTCAATTTTGATGTGTGACTTTGTTACTCCTGTTTGAAGTGACCTTCAGGATAAGAGATATTTTAATTTTTACAAAAACTAGAGCACTTTATCTAAGTCATTATACGAAATTGCTTAAAAAAACATTGACTATATTCATATAAAGAACTGCAAATTTTGAAATAAAACAGTTATTGATAAATCTGAAGATCAATACACTTCTACTGTTATGCAGAACATAAGCAAAAAATTTCAGCTAATTATTTTCAAAACTTTTTTCAGCAATCGCGGTCCCCGTTTGAGTTTTTCGAAAAAAACACATTTCGAGTAAAACGCATTTTAATGTTTGACAGCTTGTGTAAAGTTATGGCATTTGCTTTTACTAAAACGCTTGTAGTTTTGTTCTAGTGAAGGGAAAATAAAAGTACTTGGTATTGTTATTAAGTTAATAAAATGGTCTATAAAATAAAGTCATAAAAAAATTGCCAATTTTTGAAAAAATCATGGTTTTAGGGTAGTCGGATACCTTAAGAACAACATTAATAATTAAAAATGACCCCATGGGCTTGTCATTTATAAAATTATACACAAAAATTAACATTTATAAGGATAGCTTGTACCGTTTATAATTAATCCCTTAAATGCAAATTAAAAGTTACGCGATTTTCTCCGCAATGCCACCGTTTTCCACGTAAGCCCTTGTATGTGATGTATTGGGGGAAAGGGGGAGAAAAGAAATAAAAAAGCAAATTCTCTAAAATAAGTAAATCCTTCGCAAACACTGTCAAGTTCCTTTTATTGCACTTGGAAACCTTCGGAATAATTTTATGGATAGCAGTGCACAGAAAAGTTCGTCCTTCGATAAGACGTATATATGCGTCCGGGCCGATTAACGCTTTGGTTGATCGAGAGGTTTATAAATGCCGGTGGCACTTAAAGTGTGGAAGTCGTATTGTAGCTTTCACGTCAAAGTATATTATTATTGAATTAAATACATTGTTTTGTATGACAGGGGGTGATGAAAATTATGATTGAATATTCGGAGTCAAATATTGAAACTTTGAGAAGCACTGGCTTAAGGGATGTTTCAAGACCACGGTTTCGCGCGGTCGCGAATTCTTGGTCGACAGTTATTTTGCCAAGTTTAAGGTTTCAAGTTCTGGTGTCATTTAAGATCCACCGTGTAGAGGAACTGAATCACGTTTAATCATTGAATCTGTCGAGGCTTAAAATCTTCAAGGAGGATTAGAGGGGGCAAGTAAGTTGTTGCTTTCTTTGCTCGATAGAGGTACAAAGTTACGAGGTCCTTCCAGTTAGTCCTAGTGTAGTCCTGAGTGAGAATTTAATATTTAATAAATGATAGTGCTAATTCTCCAAAATGTATTTTGGTGATATCTTTCAGCTGTTTAAATTAGATGGAACTGGTCCTCGAAGCCCTTCCTAGTTCAAAATTGAAGATAGACGTGAAAGATATCAGTTAACCGATGCTGTCTTCATCACTTTACCATGATTCTAAACTAGCTCTTGTATAGCTCAGAATGACATTTATTTTAAATTAAATTTACATTTTATATTGAAAATTAAGGTCACAGCATTTAGTATCTTTTTCATAAATTAAAATGCTCTTTAACTTTTAGGAGTCGGTTAGCTTTGAGGAAAAGCTGCTTCTCAAGATCAAACTTGGACTATACTGATTCCCCCTTTTTTGTAAGTAATTGACTATTTGAACAATGACATGAATAACATGCACTGTTCACCTGCTCAACAGTGGGGATCTATGCGCTTAAAAAAAAGAAAGGGAAAAGGATTTAAAGGATTAAAAAGGAAGCTCCTTCCCCTTCGACTGAAAACAAGAAAATTCATTCAAGTACCTAGAGTTAATGGGTTTCAATAGACTACATGGTGTTGAAAAGGCAATTAATAAGGAGGGGAGGAAATTTCTTGGTAGATTTTTGAACCAAGCCCGTTCATCATAAGAGTATCTCCTTTCAGAAAAAATATCGACTGCTTGCCCTTTAAACGTTCTTATAGTCAAATTGTTTTACACGCATTTATTTTTTTTTAATTTAAAATTGACTTTTTAAAATTTTTTACACTACAATATTTAAAGAAAAAAGTATGTAATCATCGTATATCTTTTTTTAAAGTTTCTTTCTTCTAATTGTTTGCTTCTTATTATACTTCTTATGCAGAGGTGTTATTATTAATTCTCGTTTGTACCCTATGAATGAAGATTTCCACGCAATTAAAAGACAAAATAAATTGCCTTTAAGCTCCTTATGAACATGTTTTTCACTTTACTACAGATAAAAGAAAACCGTAAATTCTTTTCACTGGATGTTTTGGAAAATAATAATAATAAAAAAACACTGTTACATTCAGGATTCAGGTTGTTAACGACTTATAAAACATGGGGCAATAAAATCTCCCTTGCTTAATTTTTTTCTCTGTACTTTTTTATCCACTAAGACTAGAAATGGTAACACGAGCTCATAATCAACCTACGAGAAAAGCTGTCAAAAACGTTACACTCGATGAAAACGACCGAAAATAAAAAGGAGAAAGGAAAAAAAATATTCTAAACCACACTTTTCTTCAGAAAAAAAAGGGTCAGATTTTCTTTCACACCTAAGCAATAATATTTTGCACACCTTAAAAGTAATGCGAATATAACGCATCGTCTTTCCTCTTTTTCAAAGACATTTTCCCATCCTTGAGCTCTCCCCCCCCCCTTTTTCTTTTCAATAAAATTGGCAAAGATTTAAATTGAGCCCTTATTTCCATACGCAAAACATATTCTGAGATTTTAGGATTTACACCTTTTTTTGTCAAACACTTGTTTAGAAAGGCTTAGATAAAAAAATATATATTATAATCATTTTTCTTTGAAATACAAGTACATCATAAAGCAAGGAATTTTCTGATTTGGGTAAAACGTTTTGTTATATGTTTTGAGCGTTGCAGAATTGAATCTGATAATGCTTGTTGGAGAAGAACTTTGCTTGTTATTGAAGCTTATTTAGAAAACATGCTTTACAAAGAGGTCAGACTTATTATCTTCCTTATTCATATTATTTTGATTTCAGTACATATTTTCAAAACTCGAATAGAATCAGAGTTCTTTTTAATTTTTTTTCCCTTTACATTTTCTGGATTTTTTTTATTGCTTATGTATGGCATTTAAAAATAACAATGAAAACTATTTTTAACTTTTTATTATCAATTAAATTTGAAATTAGTTGAATTTATTAAAGGAAATAATAACAATATTTTTGATATTTTTCATTGTTCATAAACAAAATAACACCATTCTTGATTAAGAGTAACTTTTTGTGATTCAATAACGACAAAGTTATAATAGAGAGTTTTAATTAATCAATTCCATACTACGGACGCGTGAAACATTTTATGGAGAAATTCACGTAGTACTTATTGACTAACTTCGATGTCAAAATTATATGTTAAATATGCATTTTGTGATTTTAGGTTTACGTGGCTTCTGTAGTATAGAATAGGAAGTTGGAAATTGACAACGCAGATTAAAATCAGTCCTGGTAACAAACCCTAGAGATTATACTTTATCTCCTATCATTCCAAAAAAATTTCCACATTAGAATAGTTTTATAAGGTAGATCAAGACAGATATTTTTGTTTTTTTAATTATTGAATAGATATGTCTTTTGGCTTCACAAAACATACTTTGTTTTGTTTCTACGCATCCTAGACACCAAATGACAATCAATTTTAAAAAAAAGTTAGAAAAACCATAAGTGGATTTTTGATCTACCCGAATTGGGCATTTAAATTACTCAAAATCTATCATGGCGAGCCTGATAACTCAAAATGTTACAAATGTATTTCTGTAAAACTTTTTGAACCTGATATTTATGTTATTTTCTAGAGAATGTACTAAAATATTTCTTATTGTATGAATACTTTTTGAGTTATGGCTTGTTATTTAAATAATGGTCTCATAAAGAATGTCACATTTCTTATAATGTTTACTGCATCCGCGCGCGCGCTCTAAAATTTTCAAATTTTAATAAAACATTAAAATTTTAGTACATTTTCTAGATAAAGGCATCTAATTTGTTTTAGTAATACTTTTACTAATATAAGTTTATTACTTTTTTCTGTAATTGCTTTGACTTCTCACAAATATTGCTAAAATTTCACTTATTATTGTGATTTTTGTAAAATGGTGGCAATTTATTGTAAATATTGTTGGTTAAATATTAGTATTTATTAGTATTAAGTTCTAAAAAAGCATTTATAATGTTTAAATATACTATTTTGTTAAAAAGTACTCCGAACGTGTTCGGATACCTTTTAACCTTAAGCTTTTTAAAATTTAGAACTATTGTAGACTTAAAAGCTGCAAATTGAGTCAGATTAGAAAATTTTGATAACAAAGAAATAATAAAACAACTAAATGTGTTAAAATATTTTTCAATTATAAATTTGTTCAATTTAAAGTACAGAAAAATGTGTAATTTTTAAGTCATTTTATGTATTGGACTTGATAAAATTTATATTTTTATTTTTGTGTATAGCATTCAAATTATACCGTATCGTCATTAAATATCAGGGAAAAGATTGTTATTTCATTGTATTTTTAAATATAACGCTTTAGACGCAAATAAAACTCGCAGTAGCATTTTCAGATTTTCTATAAGTTTTAATTATTTTAATGAAAAAAAATATTTTGAAATATTCGAGTTCAAGCTTTCGTTATTTTAAAAACTATAATATGGCTTTACTATTTACTTAGAATTTAAAAAAATAGTGAAGTTCAATATTTTTTTAATTTGAAAATATTTACAAAATTTCTAGGTAAGAGGAAGATTTCAAATTATTCAGGAGTTATTTCCGAGTTTTTAAGAGTATTATATAAGTTTTGTGTTCATATTTTATGTAATTAATTTTAGTATGGTTCATGGTTGGTAGTCACCTGCTTGGTATGGCCTTTGTGCAGTGGGTAAAATCTTTCTTTACTTGTCTCTTCTCTCTCCCTGCTTCTCCTACTCATCTTCTGGACATCTGGGGCATTTCCCTGGGACAGAATTTTGGAGATCAAGTTCTGGTTTGTGACATTCTTATGCGGAAAGTTCAAATGGACTGGGTGTAGGCTTTCCTAGGGGATTTGAAACAACAACAAAAACAATTCCAGTATTCGCCATTTATGGACGCTATTGTTACTCAATTTACATTTGTTTTTCTCTGTAAAGCAACATATTTCTGTATACATTATCCATCCTATCTTATCAGTTATCCATATATCCGTACTGTGCACCATATATTTCCGTGTATAAGCAGAGAATATTTTAGGATATTTTTAAGATTAAAGCGTGTGTATGTGTGTGGAGAGACCTTTTTTATGTATGGATTCGTTAATCTTATTAAATAGGTAGTTTATGAAAAACAAGGTTTTTTTTTAAAAAGCTATAAGAGTTAATCCTTCACAAGTGATATTAATCTTGTACCTCATTGGGTGTTTTGAATGGTTTTATTCTTAAAGGAAGAAAAAATCATATAAATTCTTCAAAGTCAGATTTAGAATCCAAATTTCCAAATAGTTCTTAGAATCCTCATTTTGTCCTTTGAATGTGTGAATGCATATGATCATCATGAAGCGAGTTTTTAATCCAGAGTATGAAACGTAGGTCAAAAATATCACTCACCGCATGCAAATATCTCGTTTTCTCTCTCTTTTCTTTAATTGGTAACTTCTAATATTCTCTCAGTTTGTTAATTTTTGTTGAATAACACAGATTTTCCTAGTTAAATAATTCCTCCTTTAAAAAGCTATGTGTGTTTTGTCCCGTGTATAATGAATAAATTCCTGCATAAACATTTTATTAAAATAATTTACTTGCGGATTCTAGACTGGATAGTACCTTTGAAATTTATCGGGAAAAGTTTCTGAAATATACTTTGTTGTTCCCTGAAAAAGTTATTAAAAATATACTGTACGCAGTGTTACTGTAAATACATATTTTTATTTCTTACAATTTGACTCTTCGTTGTTGATGCTGCTTCTGTGTTCCTAAAGGTTTGATGTCCTCTATACATCAAAGAGATTGCTTATCTTCTCTATTACATTTAAAGATATCTTTTAAGTATTAATGTGTAGAAATAATGCGTTGTAAAAGTTTTTATTGTCTGAATATAATTGAATGAAAATCGTGCTTTCAAAAACTGATTTAAGTTTAGTATTAGAGCACAGATTTAATATTTCAAACAGCCTTTGACTTGAATTTGTACTATCAAGTTAAAAAACTGCTACCAACTCAGGTGTCGGCAAATAGTGGCCCGCCAAGACAGTTAGAAAATCGGCCTCGAAGCAAAATTTCTTTCCCGTGAGTGACCAAACATTCGCCACGTATTTTCCATTGGAACGAAAAATAAACAAATGCGTGAACGAAACCTTTGTAACTAAAAATAAAGCAAAGCAAAAAGGAAAAAAAATAGAAAAGTGAAATAATGTACATTTGTCTCGTTAAACTGATTCTAAAATGACAAGTTTATTATTTCTTAGAGTACAATTTATATTTCTATTGAGATGCAATGCTAAATAATGAATGCATTCATTTTAAATGAAAATTAATGAATATAAATTTGAAAGAGTGACAAAATTTAAATACTTATGTATAATTGTAAATAACAATAATGACATAAAAATTGAAATCAGAAATAAAATCCAGATGACTATCAGATGTTATCATGGATTGCGAAACCATTTTAAATCTACATAAATAAGTAGCAAACATGATTCTAGTAAGACCAGTTATTTTGTATAATTAACATATAAGACGAAGAGAAACTGATGGCTTTTGAAAGAAAAATCTTAGGAAAATTTTTTTGGTGTAGTTAGAAAAAACGTAATATCTTACGATTTAACCTTAAACTTCAATAGAAACACAGAGAGCCCAACATAGTCATAGTGATCAAGGCTTCCCAAATAAGATGGCTGAGACATGTATTTCGATATAGTGATAAAAATCATGTAAAGAAAAATAATTTTCCAAACTCCAGAGGGAAAGAGGAGAAAAAGGACGACCGAGAACAAGGTGGATGGATAAGGTAGAAAAATGGTTAAAGAACTTGGGAGTTAGCCGATGGAAGAGCATAGCATCAATTAGATCAGGATGGTGTAAGCCAGTGCTTTTCAAAGTTTCCAATTCGCGACCCAGTATTCAGTCATAATTTTCATCGCGCCCCCCTTCCATGAAAATAACAATGTATTGAACTCAATAATACCATACTTTGCCTCTAAAGCTACAATAGGACTTTAACCTCTTAAGAGCCAGCGGCGTATATAAACGTCTCGTTCATCCAAAGCGTTAACTACCACTAACGTATATATACGTCTTTCCGATGTACGGTATTTTCCTGGGCTCTGTTACCCATAAAATTATTCCGAATGCTTTGAAATGTAATAAAATTACCTTGACAGTGTTTACGAAGGGTTTACTTATTTCAGAGAATTAGATATTTATTCCTTATTCCCCCAATACGTCGCACACGCATGCCTACGTGGAAAAAGGTGGCGATTTAGGAGGTAATCGCGTAACTTTTAGTCAGCAGTTAAGGAGTTAATTATATACCGTACACACACACACACACACACACACAAATTATCAAGATTAAACGTTATTTTTTGTTTTTAATTTTATATATGGCAAGGCCATGGGGACACCGGTAATTATTAAACATGTTCCTAACTTAGTATTGTTAAATAAATTATAAAATACATTGTGCAATACTGATACATTTATAAGTGTGTTATATCAGAATAAGTGTGTATTTTTTATTTTGTTTATTATGTCAGAAAGGATTTTGTTTGTTTACTTTCGGTAAAGTAATATTTTTAAAATAATCTTTAGTTTTCGACTATTCAATAGGCTCATACCACTTAGTTGAGTTAGCATGACCCTCTAGGGGGGCGCGTCCCACAGTTTGAGAAACGCTGTAAGCTGACTGAGGCAGCCTTGGCCGGTAACCGGCTGTAGAGCTTGGAAAGAAGACGAATCATTTTTTAAAGATGTGGCCCTCCGTTTTCCCGCCTATCCACAATGTGGCCCTTGATCCAAAACAATTATCCCTTCCTGTACTAACTTAAAAAGAGTGTTACATTTAGCTTTATATTATTTATGGTCTATAAGTATACTATATGTACATTCAAAGGATTTAGTAATTCGAAATCACAGCTGAATGACGAAGACGTCTATTCAGTTTGTAATTCGTCCTCCAAATTGCATTCACATTAGGTAAGATATTTGAGACCTAGTTTAATCTCAGGAATATCAGCTTCTGGAAATAAAAATTTCTTTGAAGGGTAAAATTGCCATATGTATATAATTCCTAGCATGTGTGCATGTGTCTTTTTTATTTTTATTATAAGAATAAAACTTAATAACAATTAGTAGTAAAATGCATTAATAAGAAAATAATAAATCAACAATATCCGAGAATCGAGGGAGTGTACATCGTTTCATACTAAAAATTAAAAAAAAATAACATCAAATATAAGAACAATCGCTGAAGCTTGAAAAATGCATCCAAATTTCGCATTATGAATCGAAAATTAGCAGAGTAAAAAAATGTATGTGTAAAACTCTTATGTTAAGTAAGATAGCGTGCCAATGTCAAATTGATAAACAAACAATTTTAGTGACTTATCTACAATGTTGCTCAATTTGATTCTGTTGTTTCTTAGCGTCACACTTCAGAGCAAAGCGAGGGCTATTTAACAACATTCCACATGCCTAAAATTAATTATCAACAGCCTCATTATAACGTAAAACGGGCCTTAAATGGGATCAAGAATCGAGCATGATATCGATTTGAGCATCGCCTGTTATTAGGTTCACGACATGAACAACTGCCCCCTACAGGCAATTGTTACCATGACACTATAGGCAATCATTACCACACACTGTGCTATAGGCAATTGTAACCATAGTGTTACAGGTAATTGTTGCATCAGATTAAATCATTGATATGACAAGAATCTGATAAGAAAAATTTACATCTGATATAGCAAGTGTTTTTTTTTTTAAATTATCGTACAATAATCCCCATTTCTTAAATATTTAATTGAAATATACATATTATCATTAACAATGTACCATATTTATTCCCATCCAAGTCACACTTTTACCCCCAATGTTAATATTACTAAAAATCGGTTAAGGCTTTGAATTTTAAGTGGAAAAATCGTTGCATGGGGAAAAAATGAACATATTACTGACAGTTAAAGGAATTATAAGATCATGAATGTTTTGAAAAGTTTTTAATATTGGAAAATAAATGAATTATTCACTTCTCATTAGTTCTGCTTTTATTTTTTTTAATTTAGTGAACCTGTTTTTTTTTAAATTTAGTATCAAAACCATTTTACACTAGTTTTTATTTTTTCCCCAAAAGTGTGAAAATTTGGGGTACCGTTTGGACAATCTTACAGACAGCTTAGATTCTAATAAATATGCTAACTGAAACAAACAGTGCAGTCTTTGTTTTTAAAATATAAGAAGTATTTTAATCACACACAAACACATCTGCAATGAATTAATTCCCACTGATTATATCATATTTAATATTCAATGTTATTTTATTAAAATATTTTTTCGAGGGAAATTATTTGTATTGGCTTCGCAACCGAAACATTTCAGTGAATAATAATGCAAATTTTTGTTCTGAATATTCCGATGTTAAATCAGCGACGGTAACAAAGTTTCCTTGATTTTTGATGTCGGTATTCTTACGAACTGGAACTGCTCTCTTCCTTGTAAATTGAGTTTGCTACATACTAGAAATGCGCGGCAAGGCACATACCTAGCGCAAAGCTTAGAAAAGGCACTCAACGAAGTAAGTGAAGGTCCCCGGAAAAGAATTTAGTTATGGTCTCTTTGATATTGGAAACATTTTCTGCAACTCTTATTTCTTATAAAAGGATTTTACAATTTTTTTGAAGAAGATTCAGAATGAAGGTTTTAGAAAAGTAATAGAAGCTATAAGGAATGCTTCACAAGAAATCACCTTTGCGCTTAATAATGTGCTTCTTATACCTTTGATATTTTAGCTTTTGTACTTTGACATATCTGATTTTGATCTTAAAATGCTTTTTACTATATGTGATTTTTTGGCTCTCAAATTTACTCTTTGCTTTGAATTTGAATGCACATTTTATTTCCAACATGCATATTTCAAGCAATAAATATTCTTAAAATATAAGTAGTACAACATAAATGTAGCTTTTTTAGTAATATTTTAAATTATACTTTTTCTTTATAAATAAGAACAGTTTCTTTGCAATAAAAAAAATAAGTAACTTTAAATTATAAAATGAAAAAATTACATTTAAATCTAGTTAATATTTAATCTTTGCTGTGATGTGTTTCAACCGATTCTGGTTTCTGAAAGAAACAATATAATGAAATTCATGCTAAATTTAAAGAATCATTTAAAATACATCTATGGAAATGCAACATAAATGTTTCTTTTACATTTCTTGGCTGCAGTAAGATATTAAAAATTAAATAGCCATTTTTGGTATTTTAGAAGTTTCAATTTAAGGCTATATTATAAATCAGGATTAAGTCCAGCTGTTTTGAAACGCAAAATAAATTTATTTTAGCTATTATTGCTAAAATTCAATTATATTTATCAAAGATATTCGCTTTTAATCTTTTAAAACTTAAGTCTATACGTTGACATCGACATACATTTGTTAATAGGCATCGTCAGGCTTGACTCAGGTTCAAACAAATGCGTGTCTGAAGCCAGAAAGTAAATTTATCACATTTTCATCGTTATTCTTCCTGTCAAACATTCCTAGAAAGTTATCAGTATAGAATAATAAATGCATTCAACACAGAGTTAACTGATTGCGTTTTGGGAGAAATTTTGATTTTTAAAAGAGCATGATAATTTTAGAATGTTAATTCTAACCAAGCGGTGCTTGTAAAGATATCTCTAAATTTTTATAAGCAGGCTCCTTAAATTTAAAACTAAATATCAGGACATAAAATGGAAAAGACTTATCAGTTAACCAGCTGTTATATGAAATAAAAATACAGGTTGTGTCAATGACGCTGTTTAGGTGATCAATCTTCTTAACAACAATAAGGTAAAAAGATGGAAAGAACTGCCTAGTTGTCAAAATACTTTGTTAAATACTTATAAGCAAAATTTTTATAATAAACAAATATTACAGCTTACTATGGGACCGATAATTTTTCCGAAATAACTAATATTTACAAGTTCAAATATTCGAGTAATAAATTTTCTTTTCAAACTTGTTCTGATAAAGGACCATAGGTGCCGCATATTTCTGAATGCAGGCCTCTTAGTGTATAAACTGAGAATCTTCTTCAAAAAATTATCCAAAATTGCATACCCATTTATAACCCGGATTGATAAAGAAAAAATTAAATTCACTGTAATTTTTAAACATGTCGTCATGAGGGCGAAAATTATATCACACGGAGGGACATTTTCCAATCGAATTGCTATAAAGTAAAACGCTAGACGAAAACGATGTTTGCTTTATTTCTGGTAACCATCTCTGAAGCTAGTACCAGACTCTGGTAGACGAGCACTTTTTTTTCAATTTGTTATTTTGCGCGTTGTTTGTGTTAATGAGACTTCTTGTGTCATTTTTTTAATATGATATTTTGTTCTCAAAATTTGTGCTCCACACGTGAAGATTGATCTAAGTTTTGGGTTCTGGAGGGAAAACTCACTGCATTATTATCATAAGAATTCAGGCATACCGTTTCAGTGCTATGAACTTTTCACAAACTCAAACTGCTGTTTTAGAAAACCTGGTAAAAGAAATGTTTGAATAAGACCACAAAAGTTACAACATATTAACAATTTTGTAGCGAAACCCTAGATTTGGTGACCTAAATTTATGTGAATACCTTGGTTTTTACATTAATTTTATGTAATTAATGTTGTTTCAAAGCACAAAGGAACAGTATAATGTCAGGAATTTTACAGAAACATTCAAATGAATCTAAAAAAGAAACATACTCTTTTATTAAACTTACCTAACTTAGATTTTAAAGCTGATTTATTTATGTTGAAATTGTCTGACTTATCAACATTTAAATCCATAAAAGTTTGGAATGTTGTACATTTCTTTCCAAACTCTTTCGTTTTTTAAACATTTTATTACTTAATAGACTTTAAAAAACGTTTTGTAAATGTTTTATTAATGTTTTTGATGGAAAACACTATTGAAAACGATCGCAGAAATCCGTTGCATTTAAGGAGGTACAAAATAGGCTGTTAGTAAACAAACATCTATAACTATTCACTTCACTTCTTTCCTGGATAAGCTGCTGATGAAAAAAAAATTCTTTTAATCAATTTAAACCATTTGATAAGGCTGAAAAGTAGCATGTGTCTTTTGTTTTGATTTGAGAGGGCGTGGCAATCAGCGATTTTGGGGTTTGATAGATGTAAACAACTTTTTAAAAAAATATTAAAAATACTTCTAATTAAGCTAGAGCATAAATTTAAACTGCATTAGAAAGAAAAAGAATGGTATTTTATGTTTCAATTAAAATTGAAAAATCGATTATTTAATGGATTTTCGTAAAGGGACCCCCTAAGGCACTAATTTTAAAGGATTTTTTTTCTTCTTGAATAAAGTTTCATTGGAAAACCAAGTATGTAAAAGATTATGCACACGTCTGACGGAAAATGTTTAGAAAAAGAAATAAAAAAATCGTTTTTCTACTTTTTTTACAAGACTACAGGATCAGTATATAATCCGATTCCTTTATTTTAAAAGAGTTAAACAAATTCACGATTTATTATAGAAATACACGCAGGAGCGTAGCTATCGCCGTACCAATGATACGGAGCCCCCAATCTATAGAGGCCCCAACATGTGTAACTAGTCTCACTAACAGGGCTCCTATATCTAAAAAAGGGCCTAAAGGAATTTTAATACAGAGCCCCCTCAGAGCTAGCTACGCCAGTGAATATACGGTACATTATATATCTCAAATTAAAATGATACGATTTTAAAGAGAATAAGATACATACAAAAAAGACACATTTATGAAGAAATTTTTCATTGAAAAAAATTATTATATTATACGTGTAGAATGAGAACCCAGTAACTCCAAATAATCCATTACTGAGATATCTCTAACCGAACCCGACGTTAATGTAGATATCGCAGCCACAACAAATTACAAATACAAGAAAAGACTGACATAACAGATTAATCAAATAGCTTAATTAATGATGATAATACATTCTCACGCGATTTGACTATAATAATTAAATGTTATGTTATCTCATAAACAAAAAATAAATGCAGATAAACTGATTTATTGATAATACTCTGATGCAGACACTCCCGAATCTTCGAAGTAATTGACCGCTGTAATCCTTCTTCTAATGGAGCTTATCTATATTTAGTTGGTTGTTGAAATTCCCGAACTGTTGATTTATTTCTGCAATTTTATCCACTGTTAACTATACGTCCTCTACTTCAATTTACTATATATGTGCTTAGTTTCTACATATTGTGTTTCGTTTGTTAGTAGGTGACATTAAAGCTTACAGTAACATAAAAAGTTCTAATATAATTTCAAGAGGGAAAACTAGAGACACCTCGTTACAAAAGGTTTCTATTATATGTAACACAATTTGCAAAAATGTACAGATTTATGAAATACATTTGATTAAAACAAGTAATATAAAAACAAATTTTTAAGTCAGTTCCTACTAAGATCAACAAAGAAAATTTTATTTTAGTTACTTTTAATTAAATAGTTACAATTATTATAAATATGTATATGCATATGAAAGAAACGCAATATTGACAAAATAAAATCGATTTTCCTTTTAATTTTTCATTTTCTTTTCTATATATGCTGTTGGACTATTATTTTTGTTTGTTACTATTTATTCAATTTTATAAAATACAAATTTAAAAACTGTATTAACATCAAGTGTCACCCACTACAAGTTTTAAAAAATGTATTTTAACTTGAAGGATAAATAGAAAGTATATTTTATGAACGATTAAAAATTTGAACTCGATATATATATATAATAAAACTTATAGTGATGATAATTTGTCGTGGCGAGTGGACGATGCTAAAACAACTAAAGGATAGGGCGTGGTCATTGGAAGTGATTACTGTAGTATTGACGAGGCAGTCTTGTAAGTTAATCCAATTTATTGCACACCTTGAAACAAATAAACATAAAGCATGGACAACACAACACAGAACAAAGAACAAACACACATCCTGCTGCAGCCAGCTATATGATTACAGAGAAAAAAGAGCGGGATTTCCAAAGACATCGGTATTTATACCCAGTGGGACATCACATGATTTAGGAGGTGGATGGATGTAGTTTCAAAAGCCCCGGTAGACAAGTAGCTAATTAAAATAATTACACGGTTGACCTGAAGGACTGGACCATAAATAATTCAAGAGCTATTAAACTTCAAATTTTACTGGAATTATTACTTATATATATATATATATATATATATATATATATATATATATATATATATATATATATATATATATATATATATATGTATATATATATATATATATGTATATATACATATATATGTATATATATATGTATATATATATATATACATATGTATATATATACATACATACATATATATATATATATATATATATATATATATATATATATATATATATATATATATATATATATATATATATATATATATATATATATATATATATATACCAAGTGTTCTAAAAGTCAGGACGAACTTCACAAATGAATTATTTGAAAACGAATCAAGACACAAAGATACGGTTTGTCCCAAACGAATGAAAAATAAACTGGGTTTGTGTGGCAACGAAAAAACTAGTTCTGTTGGCGACCAACAGATAGAGCTGTCGGATTTCTGATTTAGGATTATGCAAAGCAACAAACGATATATAAAGGAGCAACTGCAGTAGGCAATGCTAGTATCAGCTTGTATGCTGTCCATAATTGAGAAAGTTAACTGTAATATAAGAATTCGGATAGTGCCATTGCTGCATTGTGAGCATATCACTACAAGAAGGGTATGCGAGATAGCAAATGATCAATAACGTCTTCTGCATTGAACAAAATTAAGAATAAATTTGACGCTACAGGTTCTTTGGCGTCACGTCGTCGAAGAAGTGGACGTTCCTCAATAGCTGCTGCTGTTAATAGTAGAAATTGAAAATACTGGAAGTTATAAATAATAATATTTCTATATTATTGTAAATGTTAACTATAATTTTATGATAATAAAAAAAACGACTCTATAATTATAAGTAAAAAATATTTATAAATGAGGTAATTTTCAAACCTAATAATATCTGTTAATGTACTGAGTACTTTCCACTCGTAAACAATCATTTAGCCCAGTATAGTTTTTAGAACTCGAAATTGCATTTTGTGATTTAAATTTTACTTGAATCCTACAAAATTTTAAAACTTTAATTTTAATTATACTGTGAAATAGAAATTAGATACACGTTTTTTTAATTATTTTTAAAAAAGTACAAGTGACTTTTTTTGAAAGCTTTTATGACTTTTACTTTGAAATTTAGTTTTACGCATCATTTTGATTATAAACGATACAATATATTCTTTTGTCGAAAAATTCTTTTACGCCAAATTTCGTGTGTACTATGCCATTCTGTTAGATCTGGTTTTCGCAATGAATTCATTTAATTATTTTATATATTACTATTTTAAAATGAATACATATTATTTCTATATATATGAAAAAAATTTGTATTATATATCAAAAACAAGAAATAATAGATAATGAACATAACAAAAAATAGCGTAATAAAAATATAAATATAAAAGCTGAACATGAAGAACAAAATTATAGAAAAATAAAAAAAAGAAACTACAAAAAAGAACCTAGCGAGTCAGAAAGCAATTTCGGACTTAGGACCGAATAAGTGGGGTTAAACTAGTTTGAAGGCGCCAACCTTCCCCCTTCGCAACTCGGTACGAGTATATAATTTTATATATATATATATAATTATATATATATATATATATATATACTTATTTTAACAGTAGGAACATTTCAAAATGTGTTAAGGATAAATATATATATATATCAGATATTTCAAAAAATTTATCCTTTTAAAATTTCTAGAAGTACGTGATATTAATATACATCAAGCAGCCAAATAACTACAAAAAATGCCAAATTTGGCGAGAAATTCCAAATGTTTGTCAACCGACTCTTCTAATAGTGTTAGAACTTTACAAGGGAAAGTCTGTTTTCCAGATTTTCTAGATTTTGAGAAGAAAAGAAACTATTTAAATAATGCATTAATTGAAGATGTTCAGTATTAATTAATATATGCATTATATAAATGCAATCTAAAACTGTGAATGAAATACAGAAATAGACTTTCCTGTGTATTGTTATCAGTAAAAGACATTTTGCAGATGCGGTACATTTCTACGAAGAGAAATTATTCGTTGCTTTCTTCAAATTGCGACACTATCATCAATCATTCTGTCACAAGAATTAAATGCTAACTGCATTTTATACAGCATATTTTTTTCTAAAATTCAGATAGATGAAATCTCGTGGGAACGTGCTGCATTTCATTAGTTGCCACTTTTTTGGAAAATATCAGTAAATCTTCAGAGTCAGAAAAGAGAAAGTTCACGTGAATGGCTTAAATTTATGTATTTATGCTCTTATCTGAGTACAAAATCAATATAGTGTCGTAAACAAGTATTTATTGGTTTTTAATTTTGTTTGCAAACCCGTTTTGAATGTATTTGTGATATTGACGATTTCGTTTTATCTTTTTAGTTGGTTCTTTTTTTTCTCTTTTGTTTAATACTGAACGTTCGCTAAAAATTCTTAGAAGTGAATGTGAAGAGGTAATGTTTAAAATAAAACATTAACAATTTCTGTTGCAGATCGAACTAAATATATTTTTTTAATTTTGAATCTATGTTATTAAGCTTGTAATTATCTTTTTAAGAAGATTTAGGGCCGAAGAATAGGACTTTAATCAAAGCTAGTGGTGCAATAATTTCTTTTTCTAATATTGATCCTTCCGCATGAATAACTTTAAAAAAACTATGAGACATTCAATGCTTTTTTGAGAAAATACTTTAAAAATTAATTTAATTATTACAAATTCAGTTCCTATTAACTTCCTATCTAACTTCAACTGGACTTCTAAATTTCCATGCGTCGTTGTGTAATAATTTGACAACTGAGATATCAAATCAAAAGCCCAGTTGTCCATTTTGAGACATAGTGATATCATTAATATTAATAAGAAATCTTAGTATTTTCTCTTTAACTTGTTTATTTCATCCCTGAAAAATTGTATGTCAAAATAATTTACATAAGTGGAAAGGTTTTTTTACATAATCTTACTCAATCAAATAAAAATAAAATAAAATCTTTTTACAGAAATGTACTTATCTCTAAACAATAATCTCCTAGTAGTGAAACCCTGATCCACTTTCTGAATCTCTTCCGGTGTTTCTGAATTTTTTTTGGTAAAGCATGCGTCCAACTCTCTCTCTCTCTCTCAATTACTCTTTTCTCATTTATCTGAATTTCACTCAGGAATTCTCATAACCAACCTTCCATTTACAGTACTTGTACTTAAATAATAATGATAATTTGTAAACATCACTATTCCTTCGCAAGGTGAGGTTCTCATATCAAACAACGTAATAATTTAATCCTAGTTGTTAGAAGAGATATTGAGTGAAAACGTCCTACAATTTAACCGTGATACATAGTAATAATGATCATCGACAGTAGTCCTCATGTTGCTTTGGAGCAGAGGTGGGCATTTTGTTCCATAAACGTCCCACAATTTAACCGTGATGCAGAGTAATAATGATCATCGACAGTAGCCCTCATGTTGTTTTGAAGCAGACGTGGGCATACTGTACCATGGTACGGGCTACTTGTAATTTTTAAAGCTGTTGTGGTTCACCCAGTATCAGTGGCGCACACAAAGGGAGGGTCCGGACCTTCCTCCATAGCCCATGATTTTTTTAGCTCAATTATAATCTCATGTATATAGTACGCGAAATGTAATTAAGTTGTTATCATTAATGATTTTTTCATTAATTAATGCTGATTATTTATTCAATAATTTATTTATTTCTGTTCTTTGTTCGCGACAATCTGCAAAATGGAAAAAAAATGTTTGCCTGCGTATTGAGGTAGGGTATGAGAATGGTAGACATTCGACCTTGAACCACTGCGCCGCACCCCCTTTGAAAAATTCACGAGTGCGCCCACTGCCCAGTATTACAGGTATAGTGAGGTAAGAAAAATGTCAACAACATTTATTGTAAATTAATAATAAACACGGAATATGTACTTACCTAAGTAAATAAAATAAAAAACTCCCTTTTTTTGAACCACGTTTAAAGCAAAACGTAAAATACACACACACAAACACAATAATTATAGCCACAAATATAATGATATCTAATGATGCAGTTAATATCAAATAATTCAAAATACAATTAAAAGATAAAACATTTTCATCTAAAGTTGTAATTATCTTGTAATTATAGTCAGTAGAAGACTAAGTTTGTGTATTGTCAGTCAATCTTGAATATTTCCGTATACATTTACTAAATGTTAATCTTCAGGCGGTCCCCCTAAATTGTCTTGGTGATCCACCGGTCATCGCAATCGACACAATGCCCACTCTGGCTTTAGAGTGACCTTATTTCAAACCAAAATTGCAACTAACTGAAAATCTCCAGCAATGTATTACACTTACCTGATGATATAATAATTTGAATACATCGTCAAAAATTACTAAAGCTACGAAGTAATATATTTCCTCATTTACCATTCAGTTTTAAGGTATCCGACTATGTTCGACACCGTGATTTTGCAAACTGCATAAATGGATAATTTTCATGATATTTAGTGTCACTTGCATTATAATATATGCATAGAATTGTTTTCAGGACATTTTGACAAAAAAAATTTATTTAAATATAATATTTTGGCAAAAAATTAATTTAGAATAATTTTTTTTCCAAATGTTCTCCTTTTGTGAAAAATGATTCTCTTAGAATAATATTTTGCCTGTATATAGATCAGACCTCTCTACAGAGGCTCTACTAGAATTTTTGAAATATATAACTTAGAAGTGGGTTTATTCATATTTTAAGACAACAGAGGGGAGCAATTTTAAGAAAAAAATGCCAATAATTATTTCAATTGGTGGTAACTCTGAAAATAATGTGAATTTTTCAAAAATTCTAGATGAGTCTCTGTAGAGAGATCTGAGCTTATACAGGCAAAATATTATTATAATAGAAGCATTTTTCACAAAATGAGAACATTTGGAAAAAAGATTATTCTAAGTTAACTTTTTGCCAAAATATTATATTTAAATAAAAGAAATTGTCAAAATCTCCTTAAAACAATTTTATGCATTTATTCTAATCTTAGTGAGACTAAATATCACGAAAATTATCCATTTATGCGCTTTTTTAAAATCATGGTTCCAAACGTTGTCGGATACCTTAAGTAATTTTTCTTATAATTTTCATATGGGCTTAAACACATTATAAGCTCATAGAGTTTACTTCAAAAGTAACGAAATCATCTTAAATGAGTGATAGTGGGTTTTTTGGTGCAAAGCCGATTTCGGCCATACTGCGCCGGATCATCTTAAAGGGGTATGTCAACGTTTTTAGACTGAATTGCTTAGATATTTTATGAATGACTTTTGAGTTTAATTACAAAATTTTTGAATGAAGGTCTTTTATACGTACGCAATTTTTTTTCTTCGTGTAAAATCTTGTTTATTTATACAGTCAATATTTTATATTTAATTTCTGGATTCTAAACTAGAGGGGAAATATGTAGTTTTTGCTTATCTCATTTGACAGTCCTATATAAACAATAAGCAGTTATTACACTAAAGCGTTTTATTGGTGATGTTTAGTATTTTTTAGGAAAAGAAATCTTACATTTATGTGTGTGTGTGTGTGTGTGTGTGATACAATTATTATTATTATTTTCTTTTTTTATATGAAATACATCGAATCAAAATAAAATACAAATATTCTTAGAGAGATTTAAAATAAGGCAATATAACATTAACTCTAGCATTACTCTAATATTAATAAATGTAACAAAAATGTATTATTTTGGATTTGTAAAAATATTAAATACAATTGAAGAAATGTGCATCAAAGAAAAGAATATAATAATGCTATAAAATATTCAAATGGAAAAAGTAAAAATTTCTATACTTTTTCTTTTACATTCATTAGAAATATCAAATTATTTTATTCTTCTACACGAGTAAAATACTATAACATAAAATACATCGAAAAGGCAGTATTTTAGAAAATGGATACTCTTTGTTCGATGATAATTAAATACACATTTCGTATTTCAATATGCAGTTTAAAATAAATTTTTTGTCAATGAAAAGATCTTGATTGCCGTAGTTTTAAAACTACAGAAAGAAAAAAAAATTGCTGTACAAACATATTCCATGAAAATTTTCTGAAAGTGAATCTAAAATTGAATGAAAATAGGTTTTATGAAAGAAGCTTGCCTGTATTTTATAAAAATTAGAATTTAGCGTTTAAATTATATTTCAGAATAATGAAAATGGAAATAAAGAGTGATATTGTATTCCAGGTGAAGAGAATATAATTACAACTTTATTTGATTTAACTTTATTTGTTTTTTCTATGACAAAAAGTATAACGTTTCGTGAAAGAGCAATAAATTATTTAATTTTAAATGCAGATAATGGAAGCAGCTTCAGTCACGAATTTATATCATATTCATAACGAAACTTGGATCTGATAATTTTTTGTAATATTCATTGATCACACTTTTATTTATCTTTTGAAGCTATTGGAAAAATTATGGAAACATGCTAATTTTTTTATTAAAGTTTTATAAGTCGTTTCAGCAAGATTCCTATTAAAAATAAAGCAAAATATTTATTTTTTGAAATAGTTATTAAATGGTTATTTAATCTATTTATAAAATTACTTTAATAGCTACGTAACTGTTTAACTGTATGCATAGAGAACAAATGAAATGGTAAGTATTTTTTTGTTTATTATTTTCGATTTATTGAATTTTTTTTCATATTACTTACATAAAATATTTTTTATGATGCTGAAATTTCCCACACACACACAGTTACGATATGATTAATATTTTATCCTTAATCTTTATTCAGATTATGCATGTGGTTGATAAAAAAATGTTACTTTATTACGTAAGTTGTAATTTTTTAAAAATTATCTTGTTGAATCATATATTATATTTTAAAATTAGAATTATATACATGAAGTTTATATTTTATCATTCTCGTTTTTATTTAAGGAAAGAACCAGACACTATACCACAACTGTGAAAATTTTAGAAACACAAATACCAATATAACTTAAGATTTTATCGTTTCGTTACTTACTTAACAGCTCAATAACGGACTCCGGACCGGAAGGCCTGGGTTCGATGCCCATACCGCCTAATACCCTCCGAGTACACACGGAGTACGTGCTCGTTAAATCAGTGGGTCCGAAAGTCTTGTGGGCTGAATCACGAGGGCAGGGAACTGGAGAAAATTTCCCTCCACTTCAGTTCCATGCCTAAATTGTGGAGGTGGAGATAGATGGTGGCGTCATCTATCGTAATGTTTTATCGTCCCTTTGGAAATTTCACCGATCTAAATCGTACTGTCACATGTATGGTGCTCAAGGCTAAAGCCAAACGACAGGCGTGCATCTAGCCCATTGCCACGATGAATTTCGTGGGCCTTTATCTGACTATGTCAGACAGGTGGCATGATCAAGAACAACAACAATCAATTTATCTGTCATTTGTACAATTAAAAGCTATGTGAGATTTGTCAGAAAGAAAAAAATTCTGATTAATTGAAAAGTAGGAAAGTACACTCTGATGACAAGATACAAAGACTTTAATTTAAAAATTTGCTTTCTTCCACAATTCAATTCTTATTCAAATGTGAGGTGTTTAATTTGGAACCTAGAATTCGTATTTTTATAATATTGAAGTCAGTCCGGCTGATTAACAAACTGTTATTTTTATTTTGTTTTGTAGTGATAAATAAAAAATTCCAATTAACGTTTTCTTTAAATATATGTTACAACAACTGCAATTATTTCCCAAAATTCAAGTTACGTTGCACATAGTTGTTTGAGAAAAATGCATTTGGAACATTTCAATTCATTTAAAAGTCATTCTGGCAAAAATATGGATTAACGTCTAAATCTTTAGAACCAAAAGTGACATTAAAAATATGAATAACAATAATTTTTTGTCTGTATTCTAACGAAGATAATGTATGTATTTTAAATGTATATGTAGATTAACATCTATATTTTTTATTAAAAATGTTTGTGTTATAAATAGAAATCACTAATGTATACTCAAAGAATATTTGAGCTGCATATCTATTTAAATTCTAATACATATTTAATTACTGGTTACATAATTAAACTTCTGATTATGTAATTGAACTTCATAAGAAGAAACAACTTTTTTTTGAGTTCACAGGCTAAAAAAGAAAGAGGGAATATTTTATAATTAGAAAAATGTCTCAGTTCTCATTGTCTATAACCACTAACTCGATAGATAGTACAGTATACAATAGGTTTGTTTATGGAATAAAAAAGTACACTTAATAGTCAACGACTAATAAGGAACCATTGCTATTTAATCCCGAAAAGTTAAATCTTCAAATAAATAGAACTACTTTAAGAAAATTATTGAAACTTCAGGTTTCATATATAATTATCTAATCTTTTATTTATTCTTTAATTTCATGAAAAAATTCATTTACGGATTACGAAATGTAATTTATAAAGGGGAAAAATGAAAGAGCTTTTACAACATCGTATACGGGTCGATTAAAATTATATAGACAGTAAAAGTAAAATCCAGCTTTCTAAGCAAATACTGTTTAATCCATTATGTGTGTATAAATATAAATCTTTGTTTAAATTGCTCTCAAGAAATAAGGAAGGAACCTAACAATAGATCCTAAAAAAAATAATCGAATAAATAGCTTGTGAAATCTCTTACGTATTTTAAGTGTTTCTTTGTTTCAAATGTGTATCAAACAAAATAATTAAAACAATATAAACGAAATCATTCGTAAAGCACTTCACGATGAATCACTACAAGATATGATAAACGCTCTGCACTTAACGGGATTTTCATCCACTGCGAGAAACCATTCTCACAGAAAATTCTCCCTCATTAAGAGTTTGATAGGAATCCACATATATTCCACAGGTAAACTTAGCCGACCCGCCGTGAGACGTCGCTCCGGGCGGCAGAATCATCCCTCTCTTCCGTAGCGAGCAGAGTCCGGAAACGGCGACAGCAATTGTGGTCGTCGGCTTCTTTCACTGCCTTTGAGTTGGGCTTCGCTGCCGGGCTCATCATCTGGCCGGTCAAAGCTGCTTTCAACACCGGTGGGAACTTAGGTCTTCGCGTTATGCCGTGAGTGGGCTTTCCGCCTGTGATCGGAGTTAAGATAAACTTGTGTGATTTTTGTCATCGTGTTACGTCAGTACTGAAATGTTTGAAGTTTCGTTTGAACTATTGATTGAGGCATGACTTGATTGGTGGAAAGTTTTGGTTGCGGAGATCAAAGTTTTTTGGTGTTTGGGATCGTCGAGTTTCGGTTTTCTTGTGTGTGCGGAGTTAAGTTGTGTAAAAATTGATTTATAGCAGTGATTTTAAATTTAACAAGGCATACATGATTATGGTTTCTTGTCTAGTCTATGCTTTTCATAAGTAAAGGAAATAATAATTGCTAACGAATTCCTGTTAATATTTGTTTAGAGCCTCCTAATTGTAAGAAAATAAACTGTATTTAAATAAAATATAAATTAAAGTGATTCAGTAGTATTGCAGTCTGCCAAAAGTAAAATTTATTTCTGAAAACTTCTAAGTAGAGTTATACGAAAAATCATTCACATAAATTTTTCCTTTGCAAAACATTTGAAAAAGTTGATGAATTTAAAACTGTTTACAGTTAAAAAAAGTTCATAACTCAGCGTTTTCATTTATTGAGATATATTTTTAAGTTTCAATGTTTACAAAAATATAACGTATATTAAATCTTTCCAATTCTTTAACAAACAAACACTGCCTGAAAATAAATAATTGATGTTCTTGGTAAAGTCGAGTAAGGGCAAATGTAATTTCTCATAAAAAACTGTATTTGGGAACTATGTATTATGGTTGGAAACTATGTTACGAAACTAAATTTTACCATCTGTATGATTAAACAATAATCTTAATTTTGGTGGAAAGAATTTTAACTTTTCACATTGCTTTGTTTGAATTCGCCTGAGTTTCTTTAAACTTATGAGAAATGATAAAAGGTTTGCAAAGAATCTCTAGAGAATACTTGTTATATAAATAACTATCTCAATACTAATCATACAAAAGTAGATTGAATATTTAATTCATTACTATACAATTCACGCCAAGTGCATAACCAAGAAACCTTTTTTGGAACAAATTTAAACTTTCTTGTAACACTTCTTCCTTGTGCGGCGTACAGCAATGAACAAAAACTTTTTGAGACATTTCTTTGAGAACTAAATTCTGCAAAACTGAACTTTAAAGACTCAAACAATGATTCATCAACAACATCATTATAAAATGCAACCCCATAATGGGGATTATCTGATTGGTGCTAGGAGGGCACCTATGCCTATTACTGAAACCTGGCCTCCTGCAAAAGAACCAACTGCCCCAATGACAACCAGAATAACTCGTTGGAGGCATAACCACTTGTTGATAATTCTGGTGGTTTTAGCAACTTTGATGCTACTATTGGCCCTGATTTCAGGAACGGTTCTGTACTTCCATTGTAAGTAGTTCCATTTATGTTAGATCTTATTTCGTAGTTTAACTGGTTCACTTTGGAAAACGGTGTATTTTTGACATAGTTTCCGTTTACAAAGTGTAGATGTTTTTTTCGTGATAAGAAGGTCTTTCATTTTAATAAAATATACGTATAATGCATGGTAAAAATATGAATTCTAGCTTCCAAATAATACTGAAATATTATCGGATAGCTAAATATGAAATTGGAAATACTAAATGCATGAGTTTCGAAAATGTAACTAAAAAAGTATTATTTTCTGAAGTGTTTGAATATAATAATTATCAAGTGGCCTTATTTATTTCATTTAAGGTATCCGACTACGTTCGAAATCATGATTTCGCAAACGCGCACAAACGAATATTTCTTTTAACATTTAGCGTCACTTAGATTAGAATACACGTATATACAATTGTTTTAAGAATAAATATAATTACCGCAAAAAGTTATTTAATTGCAATATTTGGGCAAAAAATGAATTTAGAATTACCCATTTTGAAAAAATTCTACTTTCATGAAAAATGCTTCCATAACAATAATATTTTGTTTAAATATAGCTAAGACTTCTCTCCAGAGAGTCTGAACTAGGAATTTTGAAAAAATCACATTATTTAAAGAGTTATTACTAATTGAAATAATTACCGGGTTTTTTTTTGTTAAAATTTCTCCACTCCAATATGTTAAAATATGGATAAATCCACTTCTTAGTAATATATTTCAAAAATCCTAGTTCAAGATCTGTACTAGTTCTACTGTCTGTGCTATATGCAGATAAAATATTATTATTATAGAAAAGTTTTCCATGAAAGGAGAATGTTTTAATAACAGTTAAATCTATGCTAATTTTTTGCCAAAATGTTTCATTTGAATATTTGTTTTTATTGTAAAAATAGTTTTAAAACAATTTTATATGTGTGTTCTAATTTAAGGGGCACTAAATACGAAAAAAAATTCGTTTTCACGCTTTAACAAAATCGTGGTCAAGAACGTAGTCGGATACCTTAAGGAGACATGGTACGATGGTACAAAAAATGATTAAATGGTTTTCACATAAGTTTTTTTTTAAAATTCCCTCATGTACATGCATTACGTAAAACACACTCAAGAGACACAACTCTTGTGCTCAAAGTACCACACAAGTTAACTATTTATTTTTTAAGGAAGCATTTAAAAATTCAGGAAGTTATTCTTAAATGCTATTATTTCTATATAATAATTGAAACATATTCATGAATTTTTAGTTATAAGTACGCCTAGCAATTTATAACAAAAGGTGATATGGGTTTTGTGACAAAAGTGTGTGTCTGATTAATATTCGTAAAATATTTCTCTTCATAAATGTTCATTGAAACCTCTTTAAAAATGCATAAATTCTAAAGTCAACTATTTTGTTTATAAAATAAGTACTGTTGCATTGAATTAAAATATGCATTTCACTTTTTATTGCATACATTAATAGCAATAGCTGGAAACAGTATCAAGCATTTAGCACAATAGAAAAAAGTCCTTAGCATTTGAAATTAAGAAACACTAGTGATTTTTTTTTTTTACTTTCTGAAATAAAGCTGCTTAAAATTTTTATTTGAAAGTGAGATAGGAATAAAGGAGAGATTCCTAATTTTGTGTGATTGCATAAAAATATACATAAAAATAATTTAGGTTAAAAAAATTATTTTGTTGACACATTTTTTTTCAATTGAATCGTACTGTCCCCTTAAATAATATCAAATTAAAGTAAATAATCGTTTAAAAAATTTAGTTTTTTTTACTAAAATTCTGCAACATTTCCAGGAATTAGGTTATCGGGTTATAACTATACATAATGGTTGAGTACTTTGATTTGGAATGAAATTATGCACACACTCAGCGTCATAGAATAGCTTTCGAAATCGATTGTGTATGTGATATTTCTTTCATTAGTAAATATATGAACTTTTCCGCACTGTTTTAATTTAATATGAGAGAAAGATAACCAGAATTTTCATGGTAAAAATATCTTTTATTTCAGTAACAAACATATTAATGATCTTTTGAATTTATAGTACTTCAGGAATGATACATATATAACATTTTTAAACAAACACACACACAATATTTTTTTCTCATTTGGTTCGATTTTTATAAAGAGCTGTGATTGAATTTATCTTCAGCTTAAAAATTATATTTTGTAAATTATGGGTTTAATATAAAATATGCTATAAATTTTACTAGATAAAGCACATTCTAAACAATTTAAAAAGGATTAAGAAATTATCTATTTTTTTTAAATTTAGTAAAATTTCTTAAACGTTGGTAATTTTTTAAACATATTTTTACAAGGCGCAAGTGAATTGGAAGAAGAAATGTCTATAGCATTCAGATACTTTGGATTTTTTTCAAAAAAATTGTTCTCATAATCAAGGTGATCCTTGTCTTCAAAGTATTTTTTAAAATAATATTTAGTTAAAAATAAAAATAATATACTTGAGATTAATTTTTGAAGTTGTTATCGTTCACGTAAAATTTCTTCGAATATTAAAAAAAATTGCACTAATTTCATAGAAAAAAATAACATTAAAATAATTTGAAACGTATTAAAAATAATTTTGAGCTAATCCATTGTAATGAGTACAAATTTTATCTAAAAGAAGTTTAATAAGTTGCACTAATAATGTAATAACATTCAATTACTTATGATTCATATAAGTCTCATACTTGTTGTTATTTCTATATTATAATTTATACAGTCTTATTTTCATTCAGCAACGTATATAGTTACATTTATTTTCACTATATTTGCTTCAAATCGTTACAGAAAATAACTATGTCATTCGACAAACGCAAATTTTTGATAAAATTCTTATTAATTTTTTTGCAAAATATAATATTAGTTTAATATATATTATTATTCATTATCATTTATAAAGTTATACTTCAAATTTACTCTTTTAAGCTTCCCTATATTTTGATGCAAACTTTAATAACTCCAACTTTTTTTATGTATGCTGTAATGCGTGATATTTTAGTTTGGAAATAATACTACAGTAAATTATCCTGAAAAATGATAAAATTTTTCTTAATTATTAAGAAAAAACTTGTATTAGTTAATTAAAAATTGTGTCCAATATTAATTCATTAAAATTGAAAGAAATTCTCATTCATACATGTTTGTGAATTATAATGAGATAAAATTGTGACAAACTTTAAAAATATGTTTCATATAGTTTGATCAAGAAATGTGATTTTAAATAATTTTATTAGTAGTAAATATATTAGAGTATTGTTAATATTAATATAATAAAAATGTATAAAGGAAGTAAATAAGAAGGAACTACCGTAAAATCCGGCGTATAACGCACACTTTTAACAAAAAAAATAAGATTCGATTTTTACGGGTGCACGTTAATCGCTAGGTATAAAATTAAATCTTCAAAAATAAAAAAAAGATGTGATTAAAAAAATTAAGACTTATACAAAGATCGGAATACAGTTTATTTGAAAGAAATCCCATACCTTATGAACACGGTGAATATACCTTAAAATTAAAAAAAAAAATGCAGCTTGAAAGTATAAGTGCGCGTTATACACCGGATTGTACGGTACTTACAATTTTTTTAAGCATTAATTCATACGTGAAATTTACATAATTGAAATTAATATGTACCGGTAAAAGTATGTGCTTTTACGTTATCTATCTGTAGTATGCGTCTATATTTTAGTATTTCAAAATTTCCTGTTAATTTTTTTTGCTCCCCTTTCGAGTCTCTCTCCCTCCTTAAAATACAAATATTAATTCAAAATATAATTAGTTATCTGTTATCTTTTTTTTTACATTTCTGTGTATTTATTATGCGTGTTTCTAATTATTTGAAATTTTTTTTAAATATATACCATAATGAATAAACGCTAACAATTTACTTTGATAAATTACAATTTTTTTAAAATTGAGATTGGAGTAGAAAAATAGTTAAATCCAATATAAAATATTAAGCATAATATTTATGGAAATTACTCAAGTCAATAAAATATCAGATTATTTTTCGCATTTTGATTTTTTCAGCTATATTTTTTTACTAAAAATTTTTTTTTGATGAAAAAAAAATTTGTCTTGAAGAAAAATTTATATTTCTGTGAAAAAGTAAGGTTGAGGGAGCGTGGTATGGCTTATAATAAAATGTTTGATTTAAAAATTACTTGTTATCAATGTGTACTTGTAATTTTTACTTGTAATCAATGTACATTGCTTACATAAAACAGATTTTACGCTCAAAAAATTGCAAAAGACTAGTTATTTAATTTTTTAAACAAAAGTTTTAAAATGTATGAAGATATTTCAAAATGCTACTTCTTCTAGAATAATTGACATACACACGTGAAATTTGATTTATAAGTTCATCAAGCTGTGTGTGACAAAAATTGGTTTGGGTTTTGGGTAGCATGATTGATATTCGTGAAATGCTTTTCTTAACTGCTTTTTGAAAATTGTAAAACGTGTAACTTCCAAATTTAACTATTTTTTTAAAAAATAAATAAGTATTGATTTGATTTAAAAATGCATACCACCTATTGTTACACGTACTAATAGAAAAAGATAAAACAAATTCAAAGCATTTGGCACAATAGAAAAAAAAACTTAGCATTTTAATTTTTTTTTTCTTTCTTAGATAAATCCATGTAAAGTTTTCATTTGCCATTAGGATTTGAATAAAAACGAACACAAAAGTTATCATTACTCAGACTTTTTTAACTTAGATTTTTTCAAATTTTGTGAGATTATAGAAAAGTATATAAGAAAAATGTATGCTAAAAAAATTTACTTGAATTTTGAGTCGATTTTTGCCAATGAAGTCGTATTGTAACCCCGAAATAATTTTAAATTTAATTTCAGATATCAGTTAAAGAAGCGTAATACCAAATCAAAATAAATAAATGTTCGAATAGTGTTTAAACAAGAAAAAAATCAATGAACTTAAAATAATAAAGGAAATCTCTAAAGTAATTGATGAAATCCCTAAATATAGCTAAAAATATTTAAAGATAATGAATAAAATATCTACATGTTATAAAAGAGAATTACTCCTGGGAATATTTATTTTAAAATATGTTTTATTGAATTCTGTATGATCAAATTCTCATGCGTGTTTTGAAAGAAATAACATTTGTTGCATTTTTCTAATTATTTTAAATCCCTACAGTTTACGGGTTAAAGGTCTTTAACATAGTTGAAAGTTAATTTTCTTCTTTCCTGAATGTCATAAGTTTTTATATTACTTTTATTTCTATATTCGTGTTTTTCACTTAAAAAAGTAAAGAAATGTTAATGCGAAAGAGTGTAAGTCACTCTTTATATATGATTATAAATAAAATTCATCTCATTATTCAAACGCAAGAAATACAATATAGTGTGTATGGAACAAAAAATATTATTCTCGTAAAGGTTTTTTTTCCCACATTATCGTTCAATAAGCGTTATTTTTCGAAAGTTTTTAACAGTCGTTTTAATCGTTCTTCAGTTGTATTTTGTTTTAATTTCTTTAAATGCAAAATAAACATTGCTATTTTGTTTATTTGTGTAATACTCATAAAATAGCAATAAATCCTTTATATATCATACCAATGTTTCCCAACTGTTTTTGCATATGGACCCATTAATCCTAAGTTTAAGTATGTGGATCCTCTGTACTCATACGTAATATACCTAAGTGAAAAATTAATTTGTAGGTTATTAAAACCTAATAATAAGACACAATTAATGATTCGTATATAAAATTTTTTATTTGTAAGTTATTAAAAAAGGCAATAATAAAACAATTTGAATGTAATATCAAGCAATGTTTATCAAAATTTGAAAATTTTAACTGGAAAATTTGAAACGTAGTTATACTTTTTTGCAGATATAACAAAAATAATAAATAAATATACCATTTCAAACACATAAAGCTATTAAATAGTTAGATCCTTTCAATGAGACTCTTGTAACTGATGTTATGATGTTACCATTAATATCTACCAAATTTTCTGAAAGTCAGATAAAAACAATCTCTTTTACTATATCAAAATAGTTACGATTTTTGGTAAACAACTTTCTCACTCGATTCAATTCAAATTCTACTAGATGAGATAATAATGGGAAAACAATGACATGCGTCGTAGCATTTAGTTTAAAAAAATTTTCTATGGACATAATTTTTTCCCCACGAAAACGAATAAGTTGCAGAAAGTACAATTGCCTTTTAACTGCGAAATTATGAATTTTTATAAAATTATATTTCAATTCCAACTATTAGTTCACACTCTCTAGTTATTTATTTATTTATTTATCTTCGTGGAATTTTCAATCGTTAATAAAATACATTTTAAAGCGCTCAATTGATCTGAAAATTTATATACATGATTCTTTTGATGACAATACAGTAATTTAATTATAATTAATAAAAATTAATTGCTTAAAACTAATTATTTAATGAATTACAAAAATAACCACGTTGGCATCATTTTTGGCGACTTGTGTCAAAACTTTAAAAAAAATTTTTTCCCCACATTTTAAAGAGCTCATTTGAGCTGAAATTTTCTATACACTATTGTTTTGGAAAAAAATATAATAATTTAATTCATATTAATAAAATTAATTACCACTTAATGTTGTGATTCTTTCATATGCATATACATATTTATATTAATTGTAACTGTTTAATAAAAATTAGCTAAAATAAATTTTTTCTTTGTTGATGTAAGTAGGAATTAACTTAAAAAAATATATTACTTGTTTTATTTTCAATTATTTCATTAAGTTTGTCTGGGCGTATTACTAGATAATAAGACCTAACACAAAATTGAAAGATTTTGAGTACAGAAAACTGGCCCATGATTAAATATTATATTCTGGATGCTCTATCGTTCTGAGAGCTGAATATACAATTACATATTAAAAAAAGAAATTGCTTATTTATGTAAAATTTCCAAAATTAAAAAAATCAACACTACAGACAAGTGTAGGAATTGCAATTTTACGAATTTTTATGAAATTGTGATCTGTGTGTCAAAATATGTGTATAATTTCTTTCAGACTCTTTGACGAATGCAGTTTTAACAGTATTTTATAAATAAACTCTTAGCTCATATTACAGCTCTAACCATTCTTTGTTTCATTCATTTATCAACTTCAATATAATTCTTTGACTTTTAGTGTGCACTTCATACAATAACTAACTGTACGCTTAGATGTACAGTAATCAATAACATCTTGAATCTTAATATTTTCTTTGCATCTCTCATAATGACATATTTCTGTCATCTTCAGAGCAGAGGATACCTTCATAAAGAAATTTAGGAACTTATCCATTTAAAAGGAAGTTTAAAACTATCTCATTTCCTTTAAAATCTGTTGAATAAAATCATTTGAATTTGCTTAAACAGCAAAAATAACCATGAATCAGTTTTGAAGTAACAAGAATGCAGGAAATAAAGTCCCAGTGCAGAATTTTAAGTTGCTATAAATGAAGAAATTGAAACGTTCTATCATTCAATACTTTTATGCAAGAATATTCTTTGAAATAATATTTACAAAACTTAGCATTAAACATGATTCTATCTGATATGATAACATTCAAATTATTAGCTTACTTTTCATAACGTTATCAATATTTGATACTTAATTGAATTTTCTAGTTTTATTTCGCATATTATTTTGATTAATCGAATCTAATGAAAAGTATAAGCGTTTACTAAAAATTATTATAAAAGGATTTATTAATAATAATGCATACGTTTTTTTTTTAATTTTCTATACTTATGCGTACCTTTTTTCATTAGTAAGTATTTTTTTGGACTTATTTTGTTTGTATAAAATTAACACTTGATGGAGTTTTTTTTTATAATAATGGGACTGGAAAAACAGTTTTTAACCACAATTTTTAGTAACAAAATCAATTTTATTCTCAAACACTACGCAATATACTGTGTGTATACAAAATAAAATCCCAACCTTTTTTTACTAAGAAAAAGATGACAACTTGTATAAATTTAATCAGATCTCATTTTTCTCGGATCCCCATATAGATACTTTATGCCATACGATACATATAAATGTTGACTGACATATTTTTTTTAAACATCACAAAAATAAATGTAGGATTTATGGCGCAATATGCGTATTGTGACATATATACCATTTTCAATTTGTAATTTATTTATAATTTGTGTGTTAATTTATAACAAATAGCTGTGATATATTCATAGTTCTAACAATCTTGCAAAAGACTACAAACGAATACCTTTTTTATATATTTAGTATCACTTAGATTAGAATACACGCATAAAATTATTTTAAGAATACTATTACAATAAAAAAATATTTAAAAAAGAACACTCAATTACCCATTTTCAAAATATTTATGAAAAATGATTAAATAATAGTTGTATTTTGCCTATATACAGCTCAGACAGAGCCTAAAATAGGATTTTTGAAGTATATAACTTAGAAGTAAATTTATTTCTATTTTAATATATCAGAGTGACAAATGTTTTCAAAAAATCACCGATTATTATTTTAATTAGTAGTAACTTTGAAAATAATTTGAATTTTTCCTAGTTCTGTCTCTGTGGGGAAGTCTTAGCTATATATAGGCAAAATTGTATTGTTATTGTTATATCAGTATTTTTCATAAATAATGTTTTGAAAATAGGTAACTTTATGTTCCTTTTATTGCCAAAATACTGCATTTAAATAATTCTTTTTATTGTAATAATATTCTGAAAACAATTTTGTTCGTGTATTCTAATCTAAGTAACACTAAATATTAAATATATGTATGTATGTCTACTTTTGCAAAATCATGCTTCTCAGCATAGTTGGTTACCTTAAATGCTTAATGGCAAAAATCAGTATTTTATAGTTTTTAAATTATTAAGGGATGTTTCTTTAAAATTATGTGCGAGCAAGTTTTCCCAAAACTACTTTTTAGAACAGGACTGATTTAAATTTATTTTTTCTTATTGAATTTCAAAATATAGGAATAAGAAACTTCTCTCTTGTACTATTCATACGTACATCAATTTAAATAAATTTCTGACATTCATTGCGTAGATTAAATGTAATTTCTTTTAATATTTAACATAGGCGAGAAACAAAATGTAAGTATATTATCTTACTACAAACAGAACAATACCACAAAGAAAATCAATTTTTAAGTTGCCATTTAGAAGATTTTGTGAATCTTCTAACTCTTGCATCACTTTTTAATTTTAATCTGTGATTAGTAGAGATTATAACCATTTTTTGAAAATTAGTCGGACTACAGGAAGAAGTGGTTTCAGTAGTTTTGTTATGCATGAATTTCGTATGACTATCGTTAGTGCTTAGGGTCTTATATTTAGATAAATTTAGCTTGTGACTAAATAATGCATGGTATTATTGTTTAAAATTTTTTACACTAAAAATCGCTTCTTAAGTTTCAAATAAGCAGCAAAAAAAATCTTTTTTTTTGTGGAACACGAATGAGAAAAATGGAAGCGTCATTTCGAGAATTACAGAACTATATAATTTTTTTTAAATTCTGTCATTGAAAATTATTTATTAAAATTTTTTACATCCATAAAAGAAAGATACTCAGTGAAAAGGAAAAATAATATTGCTTTGAAATCAAAACTATAAAAGATAGATAGGACTTATTATTTAAGAAGACTTGGTACCCCAAAAATCACAAATCTGTCGTTTTTTTATTTTCATTTAATCTTATTCTTTGCATTATTATCTTTCGATTGATATATCACTTATTTGTGCATGTCGGAAAGTTACAAGTTGAATAAAACTTCATTTTAAAAAAAAATAGGCAATTCAGCCACACATCCTTTTTAGAAAAAAAAGCTAAAAAATACGAAAGATCTATTTTATAAAAAGAAATAATAACTATAAAAAGAATGTGTAGTATTAAAAGCAGAATATTTCCGAGGCAATACAATAATGTAATTTTTCTTCCTTGTGAAATGTGTGCATGTAAAATTTTTAAATTAAGGCATTTTATATTAATAGTTTTATATAATTTCAGTTCTTATTCCTGATATATTTTTCATACAAATGTAATACTTTAATATTATAAGAAGAAAAACAGCTAAAATTTCTGTTGTGACAGAAAAAAAATTTTTTTAATGTTTTTCTTGAATTTTCTTGTGCAATTAGTACTCTCTAAAAGTTGATCATTTATAAAAATGTGTGGGTTGAAAACATATGAAAATGCAATTATTTTAAAGAAAAAGGTATAACTAATATCTTAAAGTGGTATTTTCAGTTTAATTAAGCTTATAATAATTATTTTTTCAGAATTATATACTTTAAAGTGGTTTTTCTCAGTTTGTGTTTTTCGAAACCTTAGTGCTTTCAAAATGCTACTCCTTCGACAATTATTTACCAATCACTTCCATTTTTTCCTGCGTGTTAAAAATAAAGTATGTAATAAAATTAGGGGATCCGTTTTGCTATAAACTGAATACTTTTTTAAAAAAAAATAAAATGTAAGACATGTTGGCTTTTTCGTTGATTTTTAGCCTGTAGATCAACATTTTATTTTTTTTCTCGAAAACGAATGAAGTTATTCTAAAATCGATCCCTTAAGTTATTTAGAACATTCAGAAGAATATTATAAAAAAAATTTCAGGTCAAGAAGTTAATTTTTTCAAAAGGAGTAGGATTTTAAAATTTTCCCAATTTTTTCTTCCAAAAATTTAAATTTTTAAAATTGTGTGAATAATATATGAAAATTTTCATCTGGAAACATTTTCTTTAATAGAAACATTGTATAAAATGCTAAAATATAATTTTTAAATACGTAAATAAAGAAGTTTGCTCAAAGGGTACCAAGTCTCCTTAAATGAAAAAACTTAACATGTTTCTAGACTTTCAAATAAGCTTGAGCTTGTTTAAATACAGCGGTTGGTGACTGTAAGTGAAATTAAATACATATAAGATGTTAAAAATTCTGTAGTACTAAAGAATACATAAATAATAACAATTTAACAAATTACCTATGTAAAGAAGCATAATCCAACTCTTTGTTTAAATATAAGATTCTAACTGCCATACTTGTATTAAAATGAACATGTTAGTTATGTACTACACACAATTATAAAACAATAATCTATTAATGTTACAATTTTTAAATTATGTAAAATGAATTATCAAATCTCTTCCAATCAAAAGAGTCGTAAAAGATATCTATCACTGTTCTTAGTACCACATATATCTACTTATTGCTTGCACATAGGATAAATTGAATGCTTTCAATTGAGTTAAGTTAGGAAGAGATACCGCGTTAATGGAATCGTCTGAGTTAATGTATTTCACACACGAAGAGACAGGAAGTATAGTCAGAAGTTTTACATTCAAATTTGAATAATCATCTGGAGTTTTGCCAAGTCATTTTCAATTTTCAGAATTCTAACTTTGTCATCTCTAAATGGAAAGGGATGCAATTTTCTGCTGTAAAATAGGAGAATACTGTGCTGCATTTCATGTTTATTAATCATTATAAAATTATGTAAAACAAGTACATATCTGTGAGCATAGAAATAAAAAATATGAGTTTCGACTAGTTTAGCATTGTGATAAATGCATAGTAATAAAAATATTGTTTCGTGCTAGTATTTGTAGAAAATGGACAAAAATCTTTGTATAATCCATTAAAAAGATTTAAACGTTCATAGCCCTTTAATTACAATAACGCTGTTATGTTCATAGGGGTTCGATAATTTTATGCAAATCAGTCGCAAAGAGCAAGACAGGAGCGATGGAAATTTAATGTCGAAAAACCAATCCTTTGAAATACAGGACACTCAACGACATTCGCAGAATAAATCTCAGAAGGTCTTTACATATTCAACAGCTCTCAGACACAATTATCAGTCTCTACAATACACGGATGCAAAATATTATACACAAGCACCGCTCGTCTAACTCAACAGCCGAGCTAATATCTAGTCGACTTTAGCCTCGACGCTCAAGACAGACTACTAATCATTTATCAAAACAATACTAACAGAGTTTCGACGAGTGTCTCCCTATTTATAGGCCTCGCGGATCCTTCGAGAAAGATGAGCTTGCGTCATAGATCGTGAAATTAGTGGACATTTTCAGAAAAACCGAAAGAGTTCTGAACTCGCCAAATTGGTCGCCAAGTCACCAACTTGGCTCTATCACCAAGATTTCGCCAAGTTCCCATTGAATCACCATTACAATGTAAGGGACGGCGTTGCTTGCGAATTTTAAAATTTTAACATAAAATAAATATAACAGAGTAATATAATTGCATTACACATCCAAATACAAATTATGTACACTATTTTACACAAAATTCGTATTGTATTAATGAAATGTCTCATCCGAGGAAAAAAAGTCAAACACCGTTATCTGCTTTATCTAGTCTTGTTTATATGAGTCATGGCGATTTAGTGAAAATAATTAACGATCATTTTTAGTTTAATGACGCTTCTGTAATGAATAGTTCATATATTACATTTGAAAACATGAATTAATTTATTCTTTTAGTTTTTACGAGGTAAAGTCAAAAAGTGAAGGGACTTTTGTAATTTCTCTTTGCAAGGTTTAGCAGCAGTGCCAATATCCAGCGCTGGATGAAGGGTATTCAGAGGAATACTTCAATATAACGAGTCACTCGTCTTTCCTCGTAGTAAATGTGATGTAGCACAGTGTTCCCCAACCTTTTTATCGCCGCGGACCGGTCAACGTTTATTAATTTTACCGCGGCCCGCTGTGGGGGAGGACATTGATTGTTTATATTATAGACTGTTTTGATTTAATATTTTTAATTTAATTGTATTCAATCGTGACTTCAGAATAAATATAGTTACACCAAAAAGTGAATATAAAGTGATTCAACAAAGAATATAAAGTGATTTTCATAAAAAGTAGCCCAAACTCAAGAAAATTATACCACAGTAAATAAAAGGGAAATAATTTAATGTTTCTTGTGCGGACCGGTAGTATTTGATACATGGACCGGTGCAGGTCCACAGACTGGGGGTTGGAAACCACTGGTGTAGCAGACCGTTAAACATAGCAGCTCTATTGTCGATCTGCACCAAGGAGGACGGCGATTTTCTTTTTGTTTGCGGTAGGTGTGAACCCTGTGGTAATTATTCGTCGCATGCAAGTGTAGTGTTGTGACAGCTGCTTATTGCGAAGCTATATCACAGAATGGATAGAGCGCATAAAAAAAAGGGCCTCGTGTGCCGCTGAAGCCCATCGACGTCAAACACTCAGGGTGGTCTTCATTAAGAGTAGAATGATGGAAGGGATGGCTAGTATCCAGCATAGATACCACGCCTTCCCCAAATAAAAAGTGAATCACTGCCCTGCTTTCCTCCTTGGTGCAGATTGACAATGAAGCTGCCATGTTAAACGGTCTCCTTTTCTCAAACGACTACGAGGAAAGATGAGTGACACACTGTATAGAAGTGCTGCCGACTACTCCCTCATTCCCGAACTCAGCACTGGATATTAGCGCTGTTGCCAAACCTTGGAAAGAGAAATTGCAAAAATTCCCTTACTTTTTGAATTACCGTCGTATTAAGTCAATGACTGCGTTATTTGTTTCGATAGTCATTTTTCAATTTCTTCACTATTAGGTCACAATCTCCCTATATATATCTTGTTCAAAAATTCAATCGTTAATAAAATACATTTTAAAGCACTCATTGGAGCTGAAATTTTATATACACGATTATTTTGGGTGACAGTACGATAATTTAATTATAATTAATTGATTGAAACTAATTATTTGAACCAATGATTAATTTACTAATTATTTAGTCACGTTGGCTTCATTCTTAGCGCGATTTGGGTCAAAACTTTAAAAGATTTTTTTTCTCACGTTTTAAAGCAATCAGTTTAACTGAAATTTTAAACACACGATTGTTTCGGATGACAATACGATATTTTAGTGATAATTAATAAAAATTAATTGTCACGTAATATTGTAATTATGTCATATGTATTAGCATATTTATATTAATTGTAATTATTTGATAATAAGTAACTAAAATAAAAATTTTCTTTGTTGACCTAAGTAGGAACTGACTTAATTTTTTTTACATTACTTGTTTCATTTACATTAAAGCAACGCACTTGGCTTTTGATTCCACGCAGTCGTTATGAGAGTTATTTACATCCTTTTTCCTGTTGTATTGAGATTTAAAACTTTCATAAACCATTCTAGCATATGATATAACATACTATTTTTTTCTGCCTAAAGTTGATAGTATGCTTTGAAGTGGTCTCTTAACAATCCGGCAGTTTCTTCCGGAACTAATTAAATAATAATGAACCCATTTAGCAATAAAATAAATATAAAATTTCCCCAATTCACTCCGTTGGTCCATGTTTTTTACAATTATTTCTAAAAAAGAGAGTGTGTGTGAGAGAGAACATTAGATATAATTAACCCAGACAATGTGCATCGAAGCACATTGATATAAAAAGCAAAAGATAACATAGTTGCATTTTTATACATCTATGCGTTTGTACGCAATACCGTTTTCGAAACAAGTAGAAACAAATAATATCGTTTCTGCAAAAGTACACAGTATCCGTAATTGATTATACTGTCAAAAATATTGCTGTTTTAACATGTCTTGTTTGTTATTTACCTCTGTTATACATATATCGGTGCCACGTTCTCATGAAAAGGCCACAATTTTTGTGTTCACTCGGAGAAAAGAAACATTTATTTTAGGATTAAGTAGTTGATTGAAAGCTTTTATTTCTTCATGGCTGCACTTTTAAATCTGAAGTCTTTTCTCATTGACAGATAATTTATTATTACATTCTTGCCATGATGATAGGTTGTTAATTAAAGCACATTTAATTGATTATTAGAGGAAATTTTACTAGTGATTTATACTTTAAGTTATATCCCTCTTTGGAACATATTATTGGGAAAAAAAATTGCAAAACAAACTTGCAATGCAAATGTGATTTTAAAACTTCTTGATTTTTTGAAGTTCATAAATTTCACATTCATAAAATTGCAAGGAAAATTCTATAGATAAATTATGTACAAAGTAACTTAAGTAACATTGTACAATATTTGTGTAACAATATTTTTATGATGATAGAACAAACAGGAGAAATTTTAGATGGCTTAAATTTATTGGCTTTGACTTGGGTCTGGTCATAAACAAAACTCTAAAAAAGACATTTAATTATCAAAAGTAAGGAGGGTACTTACGTATTATTGCAACCACATTATATGAAACGGAGTACATGTTTACCGATGCATCGCGTACGACATATTTGAAATCGGGGTTGCTAATTGGGCGAGTGATCAGGAACTTAGACACATCCCTATAACTATATCTTATTAAAATTCTTCTTGATCGTATTTCAGAAAGACTTATTTTGATTGTTCTTTGGATACACTTATGTGCATGTAATTTTGAAATACTTTTATGCTGGTAAATATTTGTTTTGATATAAAAGATGAAAAACTTATTGAATGGAATCGAAATAATATACACATAATGTTTTCACCCAGCTGTAACTAAAAAAGAAATAATTTCTCTTCAATGGTTCCGATCTTTAACTTTCTTGAAATGACAAAAGTTGTTTTTATTACATCATCACTGAATTTCTGTTAAGCAATCTTAATTTCTGACTGTTATCGGATATCAAGAGGAACGCTTACAAAAATGCGAATGATTTGTATTTGCGTATAATATTATAAATTAGTATCAAGGTTTGGGCTCATGGTATTGTCTGATTTGGGTCATTCATGGACATCAGTGACATTCAGTGACATCAGGAGATGAAGGTAAAAATGATTTTTTTGAAAATGTGTGTTAAATAATACTTAAAAGATCAACTGTATAATGCTTCTATGAGCCCAATTTTATAATCGCACTTCGGCTATAAGTTTTTAATAATAATGATATAAACCATTTTAGTTTAAACGATATTTATAAAAAAAAGATTTTCTGTACCTTGAGTTTAGTGGAAAATCAACTGCAATTAAATGTTGTATTGCATCTGAGTGGTAGAGTTTCGACCTTCAATGCCACAAGTTCGGGGTTCAAACCCCGGTACGAGCAATGTCGAATTAACCTTTCATCCATTCAGTGGCTCGATAAATGAGCAGCAAGCTTGCATGAGAGCTAAACACTGGATTTTCCCGTCAAACTGGCCACCTTACCGGAACATCTGTTCATGCATCTCAGTGCCCAAGGTCATGGAAACTATGATGGACACAGTATGTCTTGGCCTTCTATGGGATATTGTGCTACTGAATTTATTTTAGTTTATTATAGTTACTACATTTTACACAAATAATCCTTCAATAATTTTATCATTCTCCGTGTTTTCTTGTATTACATGTAAACTGCACTCATATATTACTTGAAATTATCATTATACTAAGAAAACTGTACATTCTTTTTGTTCATTTTAGTAAAGAAAAAAATGCTTTAAATGTAAGAAGGCATGAATACACAGCATGTGACTGTAAAATTATTTTAATAACCATTAAATTCATAATCTCAGTTCTAAAATATGTTGTGGAATTAAACTATTTTAAATATGTTCACTTTTAAAATAAACATTGTTTCATAACCTTTAAATGTGAAAAGGAAACAAATGAAAATTGAGCAGTAGAGAGTTCTAACCTTTCATAAATATATTTCACAAAATTTCTCTCATTGGGTCTTATTTTTATCAATTACTTAAATTTTAAATAGGTATTCAACAACGTTTTAGGATTAAAAAGTACATGATATTAAACGTCACTCTGTAACACTTCTCTATGCTTGGAAACATTTTAATTTATTAAACCGTATTTGTTCACACATATTATTTATTTTATAATTATTTTGCTTGTAATTAATTTTGCAGTATTATATTAGTTTAGAACGATGTGGAATTATTGTAATCTCTTAAAGATTATGAAGCATATAGTTTGATTAATTAAGAAGGAATTTTATGAAAACAAATTTTTGTTTTGTTGTTTTTAGAAATTTTTCAATAGAATCTAAGATTTATTTTTTAATTTCTTAAATTATAATCATTCTTATGTTTTTCTTCAATTTAAAAAGTATTTTTTATGTTGTGTAATTATAATTAATGAGGAACATTAACCATTAACATTTTAATCGGTATGGAGACAAAAAAAGTTTAATAAGTAATACTATTGAAATACGGAATAATTTTTTCCTTTCAAATAGGGCTGCGGATTGGTAATCACCAGCGCAGACTGAGCAGATTCCTCACAGCTGGTATCTCTTTTTAGTGTGGCACTACATTGGTTGGTACAAATTACCACAGTGTAATTCTTCAGCCTAGTTTCCTTCCCAGAGGAAGATACCTGAGCTCTGACGATGCGAAATTGTTCTTGGTATTTAATTTCCCTCCGAGCGCGCAAGTCAAACAGGCGCTCTTGAGATCTTTAACTTGCCACATAATCATATGACGTGGACCCAGTCTATTTTTTTTGGATCAGGAAACCATAGAGTTAGGCCGGGGACAAACCAGTAAACTTGAACATACAAGGCCAGCACAAAGCCAACTACGCCACCCTGTCGGAAAATGCAGAAATAAATTATATAATTAATAATTGTAATATAAAAAAATGACAGAAAATATTTATTTAAATATATTTTCATCGATCTCACTTTTATTTAAAAATTTATATTTACTGAAAGCTAATGGTTTAACTATAGCTTTTTTTCAATTCTTCCTATTAGCTCAAACTCTCTATTTATTTATTTATGTTCATGGAATTTTCGATCGTTAATAAAATACATTTTAAAGCGCACAATTGAGCGGAAATTTTGAAGACATGATTATTTTGTATGACAATACAACAATTTAATTGTACTTAATAAAAATTAATTGATATAAAACTAATTATTCAAAGAATTACAAATACAGCCACGTTGGCATCATTTTTGGCGACTTAGCGACCATTTTGGCGACTTGTGTCAAAACATGAAAGGTTTTTTTTCTCACATTTAAAGAGCTTGTTTGAGCTGCATTTTTTTATACACTATTGTTTTGGGTAAAAATACGATAATTTAATTACAATTAATTAAAATTAATTGAGTGAAACTAATTATTTAAAGAAATATAGATACAGTCACGTTGGTTTCATTTTTAGCGACTTGGGTTAAAGCCTTAAAAGGTTTTTTCTCACGTTTTAAAACATTTAGTTGAACTGAAATTTTAGAAAAGCGATTGTTTTGAATGACAACACGATACTTTAGTAATAATTAATAAAAATTAATTACCACTTAATGTTGTGATTTTGTCATATGTATATACATATTTATATTAATTGTAACTATTTAATAAAAAGTGGCTAAAATAAAATTTTTCTTTGTTGATCTAAGTAGAAATTGACTTAATTTTTTATAATACTTGTTTAATTGTGAATTTACGGCCACAATTAAAATTTCAAACAATCTTTAGAAGTGTAAAATTTTCAAACGCAGAAAAGTAAGCATAAGCTCATATTTATTTTAAAATAAAAATATTATATGTTTTGTCTTCATCTCACACACACAAAGTCTCAATACATATATAGTTTTAAGCTATTTTTGCTCGAAAAAAAGGATGAAAATATTCTGAAAATCGGCTTCGTGTCTTTTTATTCACAACATGGAGGAAATATTGTTTGTGGAGTTTCTGCAAGAATGATTTTCCTAAGGATGGGATATATTCTTGAGCACAAATGGTTCTGTTGAAAAATTGTTTTCAATGACTGGGAAACGGGAGTTGTAAATCAACTTGTGGTAAAGGGTAACATAAAGAATAAATCATTTATTTCCTACTCAGGTATAGTAATTTTTTTAGAATGACTTCAGAAAGTTAAAAATAGCTTAATTTATGCTTTTATAATTGAATTGCTATTTTAGTAACTTTTATTTACAAAAGTCTTTGTTTCAGAAAAGAATAATTTAGCTGTTAGTCACACATACCTTCCTGCATTAATGTAATAAATCTAAAGAGAAACAATTTTAAAGAAATTACATTATTGTTTTACTTTATTTCCATGCTTATTTCTATCGGTGTACATTTAGATAATTGAGAAAAAACAAAATCAAAAATAATAATTGTAAATCATGTATTTAGGAATTGATTTCTTTTTAAATAGCGTCGCATTTCAGACTACACTGTAGCTATTGGCAGCGATCTTCGCTATTTTGAACCTCAATCAAGTGACGTAGACGACTTTTTAGTTGGTATTCCACTCTCTCCAAATCCTTATATTTTGCCAAAAAAATTAGCCAAAAATTTACTACTAAACCTTCTTACAGTAATTTTGAAGTGTAAATATTGAATTATATGTAAACAAGTAATATGAAAAAAAAAATTAAGTCAATTCCTAGGTCAGCAAAGGAATTTTTTATTTAGTTACTGTTTATTAAATAATTACGATTAATATAAAAATGTATATACATTTGACAGAATCACAATATTAAGTGACAAAATATAGAAAGCGATTTTCCTTGAAATTTTTATACTTTCCTATTTATATATGGTAATGGACTATTTTCTTTTTTTGCTATTATTTATTCATTCCTTAAATTTAATTATTCTAATAAAATAATATAGTAAAAAAGAAATCACATTTTCAGAAATTAGGCCATCCTAGCTGGGATTCGAACTCACTAACTTCGGAATAGAAGTTCAACGCGCTATCCAATGCGCTGCAGGGACACAACGCACAATTTTCCTTTCTTTTTATGCTGTTGGACTATTATTTTTGTTTGTTACTATCTATTCATTTTTTAAATTTAATTAATGAATTAATATTTGAAAAAACTGCATTAACATCAAGTGTCATCCACTACAAGTTTTAAAAAATGTATTTGAACTTAAATGGATGAATAGAAAGTATATTTAACTAACGATATTAAAAATTTCTTATGTTTAGTTCATTTTAAAATATCTTTTGTGCTTCCTTTAATTGCAAAATAAATATCTGAGTGGATCCGCTTATTTTCCCCCTCTTGTATTGATATTCCAATTTTAACACCAATTAGCGTGGTACTTCTACATAGATGGTTGCTACTCTCCTTTCATGGTTTTATTTTTACACCTAAGTTTATATCTTAATTTTATCTATAGAAAACTTTCTTAATATTCCTCTATTTGAGAGATGCATTACTGTTCTCTTTTCAAAATTTCATTTTACTTTATTGTCAGATTTATCATCCACGTTTGTTAGAAATTGGCTCAACTCCTCAATATGGCTCTGTTTTATTTCTTTTTTTATCTATTATTTCGAAAATTTCTGCTGTACGAGGAAGGTGGATCCATAAAGCACTGATTAACCCTAAAACACTGGCCTAATTCAGTGACAGCTTTGGAAATCATAATAGGTCACCAGTTTAGTCCAAAGACTCTTTGTATATCTACTTTTGGTGTGTCTCTTGAACTCCAGTTTCTTTTCTTTTTGGCATTTTAGATTTTAGAGCTTTTTCACTTTTACTTTATTATACTATATATATATATATATATATATATATATATATATATATATATATATATATATATATATATATATATATATATGTATATATATATAGAGAGAGAGAGAACTATAATAGTAGGAAATGAAAAAAAGTAGCAGTTTTCTAAATTCCAGCATAAAAGTATTGAATTATAAAAACTGCATATTTTAATGAATTTAACAAAAATTGAAAGTTAAAAATCTAATTTTAGAGTTATAAATATATATTTATTGATTTTAAAAGAGGAAATTCTACTTTATTTTATAACGTTTCTTACTTTTAAGTGTTTAAAATAATGGGCTGTAAACTTCCTCGATAACATCTGTATTTGGGATAGAATATTATTTGTCTTTAACAGATAAAAGCCCATTTGTTAAAGTTACAATCCTCGATCGGTTTTTATCTGTGACAATCGAAATTTATTACTTTAAACTCCATCCGTTCGATTTAATAGCATTACTTTTGAAAAGTTGATATCATATTTAGCGTCTATAATGTACGATTGTTAATCTGGAATTTATTTTTCTTTCTTATCTTTTGTTATGAAAAAATTTTATTTAATGAAAATAAAGGTTTGTTATGGAATTTTATTAAATAAAGAGCCAATTTTAACTCTTACTAATTTTTTGTTCGTTTTAATGTCTGTAATTCAATTCTTACTATTATAGCTCACACTCTCTATATATTTATTTATCTTGGTGGAATATTCAATCGTTAAAAAAATATATTTTAAAGAGCTCAATTGAGCTGAAATTGTATATACATGAATATTTTGTATGACAATATAATAATTTAATTATAATTAATAGAAATTAATTGATTAAAGCTAGTTATTTAAATAATTACAAATACAGCCACGTAGGCTTCATTTTTGGCGACTTGTGTCAAAACTTTAAAATGTTTTTTTCTCACATTTGAAAGCATTCAGTTGAACTGAATTTTTATTTACACGATTGTTTTGGTTGACAATATGACACTTTTAATGCGAACTTAATGTTGTGACTCTGTCATATATATATATATATATATATATATATATATATATATATATATATATATATATATATATATATGTATATATATATATATATATTTATATTAATTGTAATTATTTAATCAAAAGTAGCTAAAACAAAATTTTTCTTTGTTCATCTAAGTAGGAATTGACATAAAAATTTATTTTTTTATATTACATGTTTTTTGTTAACTTTTAGTATTTAATTTAATTTTGGTCAGTGAATTAACCAATCGACTATTATACTCATTATATGTGCATTTCAACTTTTTTCTAAAGGTTTTTAATAAGGTTTTTAATAAGATTTCCATAAGATTTAAATAATAGGATTTTATCATCATTATAGCAAATTTTATCACAGTAAAACAGATATCAAGATATTGGAATTTATTTTGACTACAAAAATATCCTATATCACAATGTACTAAATTTTGTACAACTAAATTTGGAAAATACTTATAACTTTTAAATTCTGCAAGCTATTAAATAATACTTATTTACATAGTATGGAAATGGTTTTTCTTGATTAATGATATAATGTGCTAGCTTTTTATTTAAATTCTAGTTACATTTTCCCCCATTTATTTGCTTGTACTATATCCGTGCCATTCATAGTTTCTACTCCATTATTTTGGAAAATGAGCAGGAAGGGTAATTTGTATACGAGTTGTAATCGTTGATCTATGTTTCATGCAGTGAGTCAAAATTCTCTGCTTAATGGTCAGATACATTGAGACATTCCAATCAGTGAATGTGAATTTTACAAAATATTCGGAAACTTGGATTCTGGCACTGACTTTGAAGAATTTATGTGATTTTTTTCATCTTTTAGAATCAAAATTCCATTCAATCCCTCCAAAGTTGAAAAAAATTTAGATCACTTGCACATGGCAAACGAAAAATGTAAGAAATACAAAAAAAAAAAAAACTTTATTCTAAATTATGTTTTTTTACTCCCTTACTTAAACTTTACAGATGTTACGCTAAGATTTACTTTAACTAATATTACTAATAAATGTTAACTTACTCACGGAAGCTTACGTTTGCTTGTATACGCTAGCTTACACACTAACATATACGTTTGCTTATACACTGAAATATACGTTAGCTAATATTACTAATATTCATTAGCTCAGTGTTTCTCAAATTTTCAATATTTACAACTCGATTTTCAACCATAATTTCCATCTGGCCTCCCCCTTCCCCCTCATACAACAGCTATGTATTAAATGCAAGTATATATGAAAGTACTTCGAAGTAAAGCTGTAATTTGACTTTAATTATAAATTGCATAAATTATGCAGATAAGTATATTTTGTACATAATTTTGTGTATGATAAGCTCATGGAAGTCACTAGTATTTACTAGACATGCTTTTAATTTAATATTGATAAATTAATTATCAAATACTTTTTGCCGTACTGATACTTTTATAAGTATCTTATATCGGTATAAATATGTATTTAATTTTTCATTTTGTCTGAATGTATTGTGTTTTGTTTCCTTTCAGTGAATTGATAATTATTTTAAATAACTTATTTTTGATTTTTCGATATGCTCGCGTTCTCCATGTACGGCTATCACCTCCCCCCTATTAGAGCACGCCCCACAGTTTGAGAAACCCTGCGTTAGCTAATATTACTAATATTTAATAACTAATGTTATTAATATACATTAGTTTATACATGGAAATATACTTTAGCTAATATTACTGATAACCTTAGCGCCTCAAGTGTAATATAGGAGGGCCCCTTTGGATTTGGAGATTTTTCTTCGGATTTGGTGATTTTTATCTAAATGTCATGGTAAGATAACGAATTCGTTCTAAAATAAATAATAAACAATTCTGAATAAAGTACCTTGGCGACCGCTTTTAGTCGCAAAAAAAAACTGCTCCAAGTGGACCTCATATACTACACTTTAACCACCTTAGCTTATGCACGAAAATATATGTTGGCTCATATTATTAATATACGTTAACTAATATTACTGCAGTGTTTCTCAAACTTTCAATACTGGCGACCCAATTTTCAATCATAATTTTTGTCTCGCCCCCCTGTACAACAATAATGTATTTACTGCAATAAAAATGCACTTTGAGAGCGAGACGCTAAAGTTACAATACGATCTTAATTATAAACCGTACAAATTAATACGATAAGTATATTAAATTTTGTGTATATGTAACTTTTAAGTAATATATATATATATATATATATATATATATATATATATATATATATATATAAATATATATATATATAAATATATATATATATATATATTAAGAAAATTACTTAAAATATATATACTACTTAGAATTGTTATTTTTCTTTCTCTAATTTTTAAATTGGAACAGATCGAAAAATGATGTATTTAATTAAAGACTTATTTCCTTCAGCATATTCATTTCTCAAAGTACAAATGTCATTAGAAAAATAGTCTAGTCAATGTCGCTCTCTATCATATCCATCACATCTGGCATTATAGGGTACGTTTGCGTGAGTCTGGGCAACCTATCGGACGTCTGCGCAAAATATGTAGAAATGCTTTTCCTCGTACAATTCCTGTCAGTTTTGGTCGACTCGATACTCCTATAGCTACCGAATCTAGCTTGAATGTACATTTTTTTAAAATTTCCACGTTAATTGTAATTCACGGTAATTAAGTATTTACGGCAGTAGATTAAAACAATATCATACATACATTTTTAAGTCGTAAGCAAACATTCGACCATAATAAAGAATCAACAAGTACACAGACGATTGATTGATTGATTGAATATTAACGTCGCACTGTTCAGCTACACGAGGGCTTTTGGCGACGGACCACGTAATTTTGAACCATGGTCAAGTGACGTGGACGACACCTGAGCTGGCACCCTCTCTCCTAACTACCACACCACACCAACGGGAGGACGTTTCAGCTCTCGACAGATTTAACGTGCATCGCTGCCCTACACGGCGGGTATTTAGTGGTACATGGTTCGAACCCGTGACAAAGCAAGCTACAGTACACAGACGAACCAGCATGGTTCCGAAAATTAAATCAAGGCGATCTTCTCAAAAATACTTAAATTTTGGATTTACCACTACTGAAGTAAATGATGGAAAAAAAGCCCCAGCTCGATATGTGTTAAAACTTACAAATCTGTAGAGCAACATGTGAAAGTTGTTTTTAAAACATGTAAAATCATTTAGCTATGTTGGCAAAGAATTTTAAAAAGTATTTTCTGGATGAGGACAGCTTGGTAGCAAGTTACGAGTGGATTAGGGATCTATTTCAAGATACTCCAGAAAGGCTCTCAATTTCCGAAGAAGAAATCTTCATAGATTTCACATCCAGTGAAAAATTAAACGGCAATTTTGTAATAAATCGCTCTTTGAATTTGGGGTAGAGGTGGATGAGGAATTATCTGTACTGAAAACAAAAGCACTTCGTATACTATTACCATTTTCAACATCCTACCTTTTTCAAACCGGATTTTCTGCAGTTGATGCCTTGAAGACAAAATATAGATCTCAGCTAAATATAGAAAAATAACTCTTTAAGTGTCAATTTCTGATATTAAACCTTCCTTTGAAAAACTTTCCTCTACAAGACAAGCCCGTGGAAGTCCCTAATAATTATTAAACTTGTTCTTAATTTAGTAATAAGATTGATTGATTGAATATTAACGACGCACTGTTCAGCTGCACGAGGGCGTTTGACGACGGACCACGTAATTTTGAACCATGGTCAAGTGACGTGGATGACACCTGAGCTGGCACCCCTCTCTCCTAACTACCACACCACACCAACGGGAAAACGTTTCAACTCTCAACAGATTTAACGTGCATCGCTGCCCTACACGGCGGGTCTTTAGTGGTACTGGGCTCGAACTCGTGACAAGGCAAGCCACGATCCGATACCTATACCACTCGGCTACCGCGGCCAAATTCAGTAATAAGAAATTATTTATAAAACACCTTCTTCAGTACTGATACATCAAACGTATACTGGCTGAAACACCGACTCTTCGCACGAGTTCATTTTTTAAAAAAATAAAACATTATTCTTGATATAATAGCTAAACTGTAAGGAGAGTAAAACTGTGTGCACGACATTGTATACAAAAATGTAAAATGATTATTTTTAGATAAATGCTACAATTGTAAATAACTGTTTAAAAGAACTGTAATTTTAAACCTCATACAATTAGCATTTAGAATTAATGTTAAATTATGAAAAAGAATATAAAATTCCGATGAAGAATAATTGTGTTACTTTTTAACATTTAAAGCGAGAAGACTTCAAAATGTTTTAACCCGGAAGCAGGCGTGTACTCGATACTAACATTAATGGTAGTGCGGGGGGATTCATTTGTTTAGAATTATTTTTACTGTACACGATACAAATCGGAATTCTAGTGAATATTTTAATTTATAGAAAGTATACTTACCTTCTTTCAAGGATTATTCAATTCTTTGATGATTTGAGAAAAAATCCAATAAAACTTAACTAAAATGATTCAAAAGTACAAGACCATAATAAAGGACACAAATCAGACACTTTTCAATTATCCTACAGAAATGTTAAACCAATCAATTCTTTTCCAAATATCACAAAACTCAATTATTTACAATTTCCCTAAGCGAAAAGCAAACGCATAAAAGATGGGAGGGAACTAATATTGATAATAACCATACCATAAGATTGAAGGTCAATCAAATGATTAGCAAACGTACCATGCAGCCTGGCTGAAAAGTGAATCATGACTTCCTTTTCTTTTTCTACAACTAATGTACAGTATTTCAATAATAATTACAGTGGTGTATTGTTTATCTTCTTAGAATTTTTCTCAGGGTCTGGGTTTCGTTTTTTCTTTTAACGAGTAATATTTTATGTTAAAACGTAATAAAAAAATCTCTCATTGAGGAAATACAGCAAATAAAACAAAATGTTTTTTTTTCTTTAATTTGGTTTTGGGATCAAAGATAGCTATTTGATGACGGAAAAAAGCCAGATAATAAACATAAATTATGTCAGTGTTGTGTGTATTTTTCTTTATTATGGAAGAAAGCATTTTGTTTTACTTCTCTTTCCGGTTATTTTTTTTAAAAAAAATCTTTAAATTTTTGATACGCTCCCGCCCCCCTTGTAGGGTCATCGCGCCCCCCAGGGGGCGCGCCCCACACTTTAGAAACACTGTATTACTGATATACATTAACTAATATTAGTAAAATACATTAGCTGATATTAATAACATATATTAATTTATTCACGGAAATATCCGGTATTTAATATTATTAATATACGTTAGCTTACACACAGGAATATACGGTGGCTAATATTACTAATATACGTTAGATGATACAGGAAATTTACAGTAAGAAGTATTACTAATATAAGTTAGCCAATATACTGGATATACTGATACAGGAAATATATGGTAACTACCATTACTAATATACGTTAGCTATATTAGTAATATACATTAGCTAATATTACTAATATACATTAGCTAATATTACTAATCACAGGCACATTTTGTTGGGTGAAAATGCCCCAGAATGTCCTTCCTGTAAAGTCCCATATTCTATTTATCACATCTTAATAGATTGTCCCGTTTTTAACCATCATCGCATCACCTTCTTTCATACATCTGTTTTAACCTTATCTGACTTGGTGGGGAAATCTATTTGCCTTCCTTTTAAAAATTGGATTTTTATATTTGATTTGATTTGTGTGTTTCTTTGGATTTTTAATATATTATATGTATGCATGCATGCATGCATTCATAAACATGTGTGCATATACTTTTATATATATATATATATTTAAAAATATATCACTTTTACTTTAACAAGTGTTTGTCGCAGCTTCGCCAAAGTTGGCCCTTGCACCATTAAAATTCACATTCAATCAATCAATCACTAATATTACTAATTTAAATTAGCTAATATTACTAAAATACATTAGCTAATATTACTAATATACATTAGCTAAAATAACTAATATACGCTGACTATAATTACTAAAAAACTATACATATTTTGAATTGCATGAATAGCAATTAAGTTCAAATAATTTACTCATGTGTAAACAACAGACGTTTCATTTTCCTTCCCACCTTATTATGCCTAAAGTTGGCTGTTAATTTGGCCAACGCGTGATGATTGAACGAAACAGTCATTTTGATTCAACTGATGAAAATATGACAGTGGAAAGATAAGCGAATCGTAACATTTGAGCATGAAGCTCTTTCTCTCTCCTATCTCGCCAGAAAACGTAATAAAATTTCCGGTCGGCGTGTCCAACACAATTTCGACGGCTGTGTTTAAGGACGTATAAAAAGTAATAATCCGTGAAGAAATTACTGTCGCTTGCCGAGCCCAACGATAATACGTTTCTCCAGGACAAGCCTACCCCTCCTCAGTTAGAATGATGTTCTGGACGAATCTATAATTCATGCCAGCTAAAGAGAGAGCATGTGCCCGAGCTGAGGCACGAGATAAGGTGGAACGAGAATTGGAAGAAAATGTCGAATCACGTGCTTGACCTTGATGGGAAGAAATGGAAAAGGAGAACTAAAAGAGGAGCAGAGAGTTCTTAAAGAGATAACAGAAACATGTTTTAGTTCACATTAAGAAGTGTTCTCTTGGCTCTGGATAAAAAAATGTTTCAGCTTGTGCTTTATATAGCTGAGATTTATTGTTTACCAAAAAGGCGATTGTTTTGGCTGCCAATAAATTGTTAGTAATTATTTTAAAGTTTTTTTTTATTACACACTCACATTTAACGTCTGCTTTCACCAATAATGAACCTAATTTTAAAAGTATATTTTATCGATGAAACATTTATTTTTAATATTTTATTAAATGAAGTAATTTTTTAAAAAGAAATAACGCACGATTTTGATGGCTAAAACTGGTATTTGAAAACATTTGCATGGTACAATTAAATACGTTAGTTTAGAATCGTAAAATATATAGGGTGCTATAGCTCCGTTACCGAACCTATGATCTAATTGTGTTCTTTTGAGATTTACCTTTTGCTGCTATATTAATGGGATCATTTCATGACGGTCACATAATAAAGATAAACACGTGTTCTTCATTGAATTCAAAGCAAACATTAAACTAATTGTACTTTTTCTATTTGTCAATCTCAAATTTCATAATTGGGTATAAAAATTTTATAAAAAAATTCTGCGAAAAACATTTTTTTTTAATTTAAAAGAAAATCGTGTTCCATGCATATACTTTTGAATAAAATGCATTTTGCATATAATGTACTTTTTAAGAGAAAGTTTCTGTAAAGTGTAAAAGTTGGCAATATCGAAGCGCGTGATCTGATCAGCTGGACACACGATATAGCTTTTTTCATGTGACTATGACGCAACATGAATTTTTGAATTGATTGGCTAAAATCACATGGTTATTTTTATCATGTAACTATGATGTCACAAGAATTTAACCCTCTAATTTTACAGCTCTCGATTAGATGAACAGTGCGACGTTAATATATTCGCTCATTCACTTAGTAATTCCATTTGTCTTTTCTTTTATGATATGTGACATTAATAAACTAGACCAATAAGGAATTATACCAGTGATTTATTTTATTTAATGATATGCGGCATTATTAAGTTATGTTTCACTTTTTTATTTTGTTTTAATGAAATCTTTAATAATGATATATTTTACTTATTATAGAGCTATGTGGCCTAGTATTGTCTTCTGTTTTGATAATCTTTGGTGATCTGTCTTTTAAATCTGTTTTTTTGTTTAATTATCATCACACTTCATTTACACAACAGGTGTTTAAGTGTGATGCCTGGATGTTAAACTATAATCAGAATTAATTTGGTTGGAGATTCTGCTTTACGTCACACTTTACAGCAACACTAGGGCTACATACATCTTTATTTTAAACCAAGTTCAAGCGAAGAGAATGGCATCTAATCTGGCACCCCTCTCCACACTTCCACACTACGACAACGAGAGGACTTTGAGCCTTGACGCGGATTTAACGTGCACTAGCTCTCTACAAGATAGCTTTCCCAATGATCAGATGAAGAGTCTTACACTTGAATCAATGCCTTGATCTTTTAACACTTCATGGCATCAGATAGTCACATCATTTTGAGACCTGTTATATTTAATTGAGTTTAATCTACCTAGGAATGTTGTTAGGTAGAGTTAAAATTATTTTCCTCGAAGTGGCTTGTGCCATTTTATCTAGAGTTCAAATTTTTATTTTTATTTTTTAAAGAACGTTTGTTTATTAAATCTCATTTCAAACCTATAATCATATTGAGTACTTATTTTATCTTGAAAGAATTTTTTAAAATTAGATGATACTAAATATATGAAAAATATGAGCAATCCAGGGGCGTAGCTGCCGTCGTATCAGCCGTATTAATGATTCGGGTCCCCAAGCTTCAGTGGCCCCAACAGGAGTAAGCAAAATGCCCTTTACTATTAAGGGGCTTCCAGAAAAGGGTTCACAAATATTTTTGATACCAAATCAACGCAAGACTAGTTACGTCAGTGGAGCAATCCCTATTACTTATAATTACATTTTTAAATCATTGCTACGATGACAATATCCCCATGAAATATACTTACTGGTTTGAGAATAGAATTCGAAATTATTAAAATAATCTAAAACATTATATATACATTTAAATTCATACATGATTTAGTAATGCTTTGAATGATATTTACCAAATTAACATGCATTTTGATTATTTTTAATAGAATTCTTGTGTGTGTGTGTCTTTTTCAGTATAAAAAATAGTATTTATTTATATTTTTAAGGTTTCATTTTATTGTCTGAATTTAAACGGGAATTCCTCTCTCTCTCTCGTTCCACATTATAATTTATCTAACGTATTACAATCTTAATTATAATACTGTAATATTTTAATGGAAAAATAAAAACAAATACATACATATTAAACTTTGCGTTTACAATGTTTTACAAAAAAATTAATTTTTATTTTTCACACACACAAATTTCTGTTTGAATTCAGACAATAAAAGGAATCTTTAAACATTTGAATAAATACGAAATTATGTGTTTAAACAGTCAAGAATGCTATTAAAAATATTCAAAATTCTTGTCAAGCAAATTAGAAGCTCTAAGAATATTAAAAAGTTGCGAACATACTTAAAGCTGTTTTTTTGTGTCGTTTTAAAAAATATTTCTGAGGGGAATCGCGTACAAAGCAGTATTTACTATCGATAAATTATCTCTATTGTTACACATTTATCAACTATCGCACTAATTTAGAGAGAGCCTGCTAGAGAAAAAAGACAATCTTCATATATCTTAAATAATACGTATAATTTAAAGCTACTTAGGATTGTTGAGTATAATTAGCTTCTGTAGAAATGGTTCCAATTTTATTGCATAACTAAGAAATTTCGCTAATATAGGAAGTATTTCTAATTAATAGTGTTAAAGTTAAAGTACTATCGATAGTTAAGATTTAAAAACACAAGATTAATAATTACTGTAAAGCAGCGTTTCTCAAACTGTGGGGCGCCCCCCCTAGGGGGCCGTGATAACTCTACGAGGGGGACGGGAGCATATTGAAGAGTAAATAACAAAAGATTATTTAAAAAAATTATTAATTTACTGAAAGTAAACAAACAAAATACATTCTGACACAATGAAAATTAAAATACTCAATTATACTGATATAATAAACTTATAAATGCATCGCACACAATGCTGTGTACAATGTATTTCATAACTAATTTTACAATATTATGTGTGTGTGTTATATATATATATATATATATATATATAAGAACAAGTTTTATAATTACCAATGAACTCATGGGCTTGTCATTGATAAAATTATATACAAAAAACAACACTTATCTTGATAATTTATATGGTTTACAATTAACTTCTTAACTACCGATTAAAAGTTACGTGATTTTCCCTCTAATATCACCGTTTTCCACGTAGATGCGTGTTTGGGATGTATTGGGGGAGAAGAAATAAGCAAATCCTCTGAATTAAGTAAATCCTTCGCAACCACTGTCAAGGTCCTTTTATTGTATACCAAAGCCTTCGGAATAATTTTATGGATAGCAGTGCTCAGAGAAGATCGTACTTCGGAAAGACGTATATATACGTCAGGGGTAATTAACGTCTCGGCTAAGTGAAACTTTTATAAACGCTGGTGGCCCTTAAGAGGTTAAAGTCGTATTGGTATAGTGTCATTAAATTCAATGCATAGTTATTGCCTGGAGGGGGGCGAGATGAAAATTTTGATTGAATATTGGGTCACAGATATTGAATGTTTGAGAAGCACTGCTGTAAAGAATTCTTTTAAATAATGCACACATTTCAAAAAAGAATAAATTATTGTTAATAAATGAACCATTTCAATAAATGTAATTCATATACTTTTCGCAATATTAAACTGACATAATTTTATTTTTATTTATATATTTATTCGAAATGATAGAGCATTCACCTAGAGTTGTAAAATTCGTAAATGGTGAAACCACTATATGTATTTATTGATAAGTGGTTTGCGTTCTTTACTGTGTGTACAGATTTAGTCTAAAAGCACGATGATAATTTTAAAATTACGCAGTGTTAAATACGAAATGCGAACGTAGATACATAAGAAAATATCAATTTTAAACCTTGTACTTGAAGGAGTGGTTATTGCAAATGTAAATAAAATAAAATAGTTAACAGCAGGGATGTCAACATCACGGTTTTCGCCGAACAATTTTTCGACCCCTACAATATATCGGCACATAATAATACACAGTAAATTTTTTAAAAAATTAGAGAAGAGATGTCAAGTCACAGGGTGTAAATATAAAATTTGTCTCGTTCTTTTATATATGTTTCTTATAATGTAATATACAAAATAAACGTGAGTTTATATGATAACTGATTTTTTTACGGCTCACCTAAAAATAAATCTTGTTTGTTTGGCTCAAGTTAGCCTTCGAGTTAAGGTATCCGACTACGTTCGAAACCGTGATTTTTAAAAGCGCATAAATGGGTAATTTCTATGATATTTAGTGTCACTTAGATTAGAAAGTGTATGTAAAATTGTTTTAAAAATAGTATTACAATAAAAAATTATTTAAGTACAATATTTTGACAAAAAATGAACATAGACTGACCAACTTTCAAAATGTTCTCCTTTTGTTAAATCATGCTTCTATTATAATAATATTTTGCCTGCATGTATTTCAGACCTCTGTACAGAGGCTCATCTAGAATGTTTGAAATATATAACTTAGAAGTCGGTTTATATCCATATTTTACGACAACAGAGGGTAGAAATTTTAAGAAAAAAAAACGTCGATAATTATTTCAATGGGTTGTAACTCGGAAATTTATGTTAATTTTTCAAAAAATCTAGTTGACCCTCTGTACAGAGGTCCCTGAGCTATATACAGGCAAAATATTATTGTAATAGATCCATTTTTCACAAAAGGAGAACATTTGGAAAAAATGATTATTCTAAGTTAATTTTTTGCCAAAATATTATATTTAAATAATTTTTTTTTTGTCAAAATGTCCTTAAAACAATTTTAAGCATGTATTCTAATCTGAGTGACACTAAATATCATAAAAAATATCCATTTATGTGCTCTTTTAAAATCACGGTTCTGAGCGTAGTCGGATACTTTAAACACATATAGAGCAGAGCATTACCTCGACTTATGTGACCCGGACTTACACGAATTCGGAGTTCCACAATTTTCAAATTTAGTCAATTCGTCTTTCTTTATTCTTTTTTCCATCATTGAAACTCGGGAGGAAGTGCCAGATTGCGTAGAAATTGGTAATTTGATAAAATAATTTGTCGATTTTTCCAAGGCAAATAAATATAGAAGTGGAGAGTGATGATGTTCAGGAATTGCTGCATTCGCACAATTAGGAGCTGGCGATGAGCTCATAGAAATGCATGAGCAAGACATTAAAGTACTAGTCTTTAGACCTAATTTAGTCAGAAGATCGAATGACGGTTGGGAATTTGATAGAAGACATCAGTTTAATTCAAAAGGGTCACACAAATTTTGAAAAATATAGGCCTCAACGAAGAGCTTATTTTTTCAACAAAACAAGAAATTAAAATTTATTACCATGCTACGAGGAATTTATGTGGCGAAAAAAAATTCTCTGAGCCGCCTTATTACTAGTTAGTTTTTATTAAACCTTTTACTACAAAATAATTTTGGGTTGAGATTTTGTATTCGTGTTTTTTTTATCTAAGATTTTATTCAACATTTTTTTTTCTAAATTATTATTTTCATTCGTCTTTGGCCCCAACTAAAAATAATTTATGTGTATTTGCATGCGATATTATACCCCGACTTACGCGAATTTGATTTGCGTGGTTATCACTTAGTCCCCCCTATCGTGAAATTTCGGGGTATTACTGTATTTGTTTTCTAAAAATGTATTCTTTTAATATAAATGCAGTTCTTTAAACTGATTGTATAATTAAAATGGGCAGTTTTTTTAAGTGCTTAAATTATGTGATGCATTAAATGTATATAGTTCTTTTGTAATTTTTCTGTTGCCTTCTCTGAGAAGATAAGGTTTTTTTCAACTCCCTGATGTGTGTTACTTAAAATTTAATTAAATCTCTGTTTCAAAATTTAATATTTCTTTTATTTTTTCCATAGAGAAGACTTTCTTATTTGAAAACCCTTCTAAAATGAAGCTAAAGAAATACACAGCAAGTTAAAAATCATGCTTTTTTACTTTTTAATTTAATATAAATTTTTTTGAATGTGGTACATAAGTTAGTGCAAATAAAAGTTAATTTAAGAATATTATTTCATTTTTATGCATAAAATATTAATATAAATAAAATAAATATTGTTAATAAGCAGGAGCGCACAAAACTTTTCAAGGGTGGGGTGGGGAGGGGGTCCAGGATCGAAAAAGTTACACCATTCTCATACCATACCTCAATACGGTGCCAAATATATTCTTTTAATTTTGTCAATTTTGAAAACAAAAAACAGTAAAAAAATAAATAATTTTATTACTGATTAGCATTAATTAATAACATAAATTGTTATACAAATACTTAATAAAATTTTGCGTACTACATGCATAGGATTACCATCAATAAAAAAAAAAGCTTTGGGGGGAGGTCCGGACCCTTAGAACCCTCTTCTTGTCTCTAACACTGTTAATAAGTGCTAAAGTTATATTTATGAGAAAAATTTCATTTTGAATTAAATAAAAAATGTACGTAGCATAATCGAGATGCCTTTACAACACTTAAACAGAAAAATAAGAAGAAAACCGAACCATAATATTTTAGCCAAATAATTATAAGCAATACCATATAATGTCTTTAAGGATAATAAAATTAGGGATGAAAAAAAAATCGCGGTTGATTCCTACATATAAAAAAAATAACAAGCCTTAAGTACATAAATTCTTTAGACTTTAATTTGTTTTAAAAAATTAAACTTGATGTATATTTTCACTTGGAAATTCGCTGTGTTTTTTGTTGTAAATAATAAAAATCTGAAAACATTAACTACAATTTAACTCCACGACATGCCTTTTTCATTTTCTCCAATCATTATTGGGTGCAGAAGAATGGAGAGCAACTTTATTTGTAAGTGGCAAATCCGTGTGGTTGTTGAGGCTGTGAACCACTTTCACTCAGATCAATTGCTGGAAAATCTAGATTCGTGATAGGTCGACACTTTTAACCAATCGATGTCGTGCCAGGAAGAAAATTCCGTTCAGAGTGAGGGGGGGGGATCATAAAAAAAAGAGAAGTTGCTGTGGTCTCTTGCTTAAAAGACTGAGAGAAGCTATTAATCATTGAATCCAAGAAAGCGGCTCCGTATATTAAGAAGAACAATAAATTGCATGGCAGTAAATTACTGAAATTTCAGTTGTTAGATGCATTGGATTACTTTGCTTTTTCGTTTATGCTTCCTGAAAATCTTTATGTTGCAGCTTTTATTGTTATATTCTTTTCTAAACGAAACATATTGCACGCCCTTTGAAAGAGTGTGCCAGCGAGTAAGCTGGGTTGAAATCATTTCCTTTCCTACTTTGTATATAAGTACTTTTCAGAACGGAGTGGATTATGTTGAGGTATATATAAATAAACCGGGTTAGTTCATAAATAATTGGATTTTTTTTTATTATTCGAGGGAGATTTGCAAAACTAATTTGTAATGTTTCTTTCTTTACGTAAAATTAGATTTCGATGAGTTGGATATTAATTATTCCTATTTTGAAAAGTTGTAATTTCTTAATAAATTGTTGTTGACTAGAGTTATGATTAAAAAGAAAAAAATAAACTTTTTTTCCCCTTTTTCTTCGATTTTATGCATAAAGTCGAAACATATTTTCTCAGTAAAGGTAATAATATTTGTTTCTTCAGTGCATACGTATTAATCTATTTCAGGGGTAACCAACCCGCGACATGTATGCTATAATTTGGCACAGATGAATTGTAACAGTGGCACGCGAAGACTTACTCAATTTTTTTTTTAATTTTGGAAAGATTAACGATTTTTAGTTAGAAATTAAAAGATTAACCATTTTTCAAAATTAAAAATTTTAAAAAGATAAGTACTAATTTTTAAAATTTTAGTGAAGGGGCTTTGTTTCTTCAGTGCAATGTATTAATCTATTACAGGGTTGGCTAACCTGCGGCGCTTATGCCATAATTTGGCACAGTGGAATTGTAACTGTGGTAAGCGAAAACTTGCTGAAAAGTTTTTTAAATTTTGAAAAGATTAACTATTTTTAATTAGAAATTAAGAGATTAACCATTTTTCAAGATTAAAAACTTTGTAAAGATAAGTACCAATTTTTACAATTTTACTCAAGTGGGGTTGCGTCTAAAAGACACTAAAACCTCCAAATTTAGATCAAAATATGTTAGTGAATAAATGTTTTCTGCTACGAACGTCATAAAATAAATTTCACTCAAAACTAGCTCATGTGCACTTAAAATAACCTAATTTTATGAGCATCTGCAAGAGTTAATCCTAATATAGATGACTTGTTGTAAAATAATTGATAAAGTTGTAACTTAAAAGTCACGTTAAGTAAATACTGAGAGTTTAACAATTATTTTTAATTAAATTATTCAAGTTGCTAATTTTTATTTTATATCTAACCTAATTGATTAAAATTGTGAAAAGTTCATTAACAATAAAACCCACAAGTCTGTACTTTCGTATTAATAATTATACTAATTTTAAATTTCGACTACAGAGACTTGAATTTAAAAAAATGTGCTATTTGCGTAAAATTACATAAAAAGTCTATTTATTAGTAACATTTTTTTTCACTTTTTCAAATTTGTTCGTAGGAAAAGTTGTAAATAGCACGTATAATTATTTTTTATCAGATAGTGGCACCCTTCCCAAAAACGGTTGACCATCCCTGATCTAATGTTTAGAATTTTACGGGTTCAAAATTTTCAAAATGCACATTTAAAGTAGGATTCAATTTTTAAATTGTGTGAAGGATTTTTTTTTTAATTTTAAACATTATATTGAAATAATATTGTGAACAATATTACCCAAACATATGAATGTATGACAGTGATTCCCAAAGTGGTCTACATAATCCCCCAGGGGTCTATGACGACCTGCAAGGGGTCCTGAGCAAAAAAATAATTCGGGGGTCCATGAGGTGTTAATAGAGGTCTACGATAGTGGCTCTTATTAAACCAGATCTTAAATTTAATTTTAAAAGGAAATTTAATTAAATGGAAACCAAACTTTTACCTGTTTAACATATTTATTTACTAAGTTAATTTGAAGTTACAAAGCGAAAGCATAAATTTTATTAAAATAAGAACCACATTTCAGCCTTTCTTGCCAGAATTAAGCTAAAAAAGTATAATAATGGACGGTGCAAATTTTCAGAGTTTCTCCTTTGTTATAGACAATCCACCAGGAAAAAGACGTTTTAACCTACGTTCAACATTAAAATACCCTTTTTTCAAATTTTGAAGCTAGGCTTGATAATGTTTTGACTATCGTAATACCATATTAGGCAATGAATTCAATAAATCGCTTTGATGAAAAAAATCAGTTTACATGAATAAGCAACAAAGGAAGATCGTAAAGTAAAGTTTAGAAACAAATGTCAATAATTTTTGCTTTAAAAAGATATGCATGTCATTTATTCCACATTATGGAATATCTTGAAAAAGCTTTTAATTGTTTTTCCAATTGAGAAAGAGTTAGAGTGCGCTTGCCAATCTCCAAACTGGACAAAATTTACCTAGGAGATATTTAGGTTTAAAACCTGACAAGATTGATGTCAAATGTTGAAAACTTTTTTATTGCATCCACAAATTCATCCCCCCAAAAGCGTGTGTTCGTTGCTCAGTTATTTCAGCTATTAATTAAATATTAATTTAATTAATTAACATGTTTTATTTTTCTTAACTATTAAACACTATACTTCACTACAGTTAAAAAATTAAATACTGTAAAGGAAGTCGCTCTATATCTGCTGTTAAAAATACATTTAAGTTAATTTGCAAAAACTTAATATTATGTAAGTAGGGTCTACCCCAAACCAAAAAACCTGTTAAGGGGGTCTATGAGGCAAAAAAGTTAGGGAACCCCTGATGTATGGAATACCATTCTTCTTGTAAACACACCTCTCCATTTAAACTTTTTCTATTTACCAACATGATTTATCAAAATGCATTGCTTAACTCAATATATTTGTTTTTTCTGAATTATGATTTTAAGAGTAAACTTGGTATGGTATCGATTCCACAATCAAGGTTTAATTTTGTAATTTTATGGTAAAAAATTTTAAATTTTAAAATTAAAAATTAGTTTCAAATATGTTTTTCGTACTCTACAGTTCTAATGTAACCTCTCAATAGCATTTAAACGATAAATATTAACTTAAAATGAATTAACTATTTTAAATTGACCAATGCAAATGTTGTATTTCATTTTACCTGACTAATAATAATATAGTGGGGACTGGTTAATCTTTTCAGTCTAAGTTATTTTTATCTATAAAATGTTTGGGGCCTTTTGGTACCTCTACTTTTAAAAACGAATTTTTAAACGCACATAAACAAAGTCTAAAATTGCTTTTCTACGGTAATTTTTCTTACTACTAAGAAATGCTATTCTTTAAAGATTAAAATAATAAGAGTAAATGAATCTCACTTTTTTCTTTGTAGTTTTATTTTACTGTAAAATAAATGTAATTACATTAAAATAATACATATTTAACATGTCGAATAAATGATAATGAAACTGTTGTTAATTCACACACACACATATATACTCGTATATACAAAGTATGTTACAATACAGTGGCTAAGATATTATATAGATAACATTTTTTTTTCTTTTATGGTGTTCATTTTTTATTGAACTGAATCAGTAAATGAATCATAAATGATATACAGTTGAACCTCTATATAAGGAAGTCGCTATATCCCGGAAAAAAGTTCGTTATAAGGAAAATTCGTTATAAAGAGGTTCAATTTTTAATATACTTTATAAACCACATAAAACAAATTTTAAATTCATAAACACTATATATTTAAAAAGCAATTATTATATGTTTATTTTATATAACTTACACATCCATCAAAAGAAAAAGAAAAACTGCAAGGAAAAAGAGAAAAAAGAATGTAGAAGAATACACAGTACTTTCAATATTAAGGAAATAATTTTATATTAAAATTAATGAATTTTAATGACATTTTCTAATTTAAAGCAACAAGTAATATTAAACAAACAAAATTTTATAACAAAAGTGCGGGGATTTCTGACAACTGCACTGAGGGTGAAACGGGATATCGAAGATGTTTCTAGTGAACTGGGCAATGGAGTTAAAGGTTGCACTTCTTGGATGAAACGTCAAGAACTCTATTGCTCTCGGCGAGTTAGAATCTAATAAAACCAGTTCAAGATTTATGACCACCATAAAATTGGTTTAAGAAATGTGTTAAGAAATGTTCAGAAACATTTTAAGAAATGTTCAGAAATATTTTAATAATAGGGAGAAAAAAATTGAATCACAGAAGCAAAATTTCATTATATAGAAAATGCACTTCGCTGTAGAGAGGATATTTTACGAAGAAAATCGTGAAATGTTCAAGGTTCCAGAAAAAAATTCGCTATATAGAAAAATTCGCAATATAGAGGTTCGTTACATAAAAGTTCGACTGCATTTATTATTACCTGATGTAAAAGCTTTTTATTTTTTTTATTTCTAAACATTTCTTCCAATTGATATTGAGGAACGAGGGATTTTTATTTTTCCCAAATTATGTATAAACCCTAGAAACCAAATAATCAAAATTTAATATTTACTGACATATATTAGAGTAAAATTTATTGGTGTTACTAATTTTTTTAATTTTTAACTCATTTTTATTTTTAAAGGCAATATTTAAAAATCATATAACTGTTCTTTTAGCTTAATTTTTCAAATTAAAATTATTGTTTTAAAATTCAAATTTTGATTAAATTTCTTGTTCCGTTGACATACGCCGAATATGCAATTTAATATAAACTCAAATTATATATTTATTGAAAATACCATCTTTCCTAATTAATGGGTATCGATTAATTGTAATTGATTTAAATTGAAGAACAATGATTTATGTACGATTTGTTTTTATGGAGTATACAGTAAAACTAATTCAAAATTTTCCCTTAGAAAACTCAACCTGCTACAATAAATTTCGGAATTTCCAAAGTTTGTAACAGGTGAACATTGATAAAAAAATTAATTTTCAAGCAATCTATTCCATAAAATAAATCCATGCATTCTTTTTTCTTCATTCTCCCGTTTGATTTAAAACAAAAAAAAGCAGAAAAATGAATTTTTCATCACACACGACATATTTTACCAATACCATTCAGATTATATATATATATATATATATATATATATATAATATATATATATATATATAAAGGCCACAGAACACCCGGATTTCGTTCGTCCATCTTCGATGTGGACTTGTTTTTTCTATCACAGGGAAGCCTTAAATAAGCAAGTACTTAAGCTCTTAGTTCCCATTTCTTTCTTGCTCTTCGTTTTCCGTCTTTCAAACTTGGATACACAAGAATATATCATTTTTCCATTTCTTTTCCGGTATTTTTTCCCACTCCCGCTTCGTCAGAAGACGCTTCGAGAAAAAGCAATTTTTAAACTTTCTTTCTCTTCGCTTTAACTTAGAAAAAGACTGGAAAACTGTTTCCAGTAGACCCCATGGGATTTTAGAAGTAAACACTCTAAAGTAGGAATAAATGAAGGCAAGCATGGGGTGTGTGGAATTTTTTTTCTTCCTTTAAACAACCTCCACGACCAGGGACCAAGGTCCAGGTTATTCTCAAGGGGAAACTGTATTTCCATCTGATGGATCTGGGGAAGGAAGAAACAGCCAACTTTTCACTTTGTATGTGGGTAAGTCTCCCCTCCCCCCATTCCCTTTTGACCAAACAAACTGAAATGCAACTGGAATAAGAATTATTTATATTTTTCAATATACAATAATGTTGAATTAAATATTTTTTTTATTATGAAATAATGCATTTGAATATGTTTAAGAGTAAAATGAATGCAAATATTCTCTAATTTTTTTTCTCGTATGTAATATAAAGTTCGCATTTATATATAAAATTTATTTTCTCGTCGGTAACTTTTTTTACAATGGTTTGGAAAAAAAGTGGAATACTTATAAATAATTTCCTTTGATAGTAAATATATCAGTAGATGTTATGAGTTTGTAGAAGTGATTTGACATTTTGGACCTATTCCCGTTTGTGTGTACTGCATTTTAATTTTTTTTTCTATATATACGTCTGCATTTACACGCTTATATATTCTAATAAAATGTTTTTTTTTCACTTGCCGATAAAAATTTAAATATATTGTTATATTAGTTTGAACCACTAAAATTCACTAAGCGAGTGATTGAGAGAATATTAATGTGGCACTATTCAGCTACTCTAAACCATTTGGTGAAGGACCTCGTAATTTTGAACCATGGTCAAGTGACGAGGTCGACACCTGTGCTGGCACCTCCCTCTCCTAACCCCACCAAGTTGAGGACGTTTGAGCTCTCGACAGATTTAACATGCATCAATCTCCAACACAGCGGGTACTAGGTTCGAACTCATGACCACCACTTATCTTGACCACAACGCTACCACGACCACTAAAATCCGCTAAAATATTTATTTCTAGAAAACATTGATGTATGTGAAAGAATTCCTACATAAACTTCTGTAATTGAAGCGTATATACGATTGAGTTTCGTTTTAAAATTAACAACAAGCACCTTACACACAGTAAATTATGTTCGAATAATTATGCTGTTAGTATCTGCATAGCTAACGTTACTAAATAGTTCTAAGAAATAAAAAAAGGTTTAAAAATAAAGCAAAATATTTTTGCAGTTTTCCTTTTCGCTGAGCAATTCAGTATTTTTTAACATTTTCCACGTTTCTTTACATAGATTCTGGACTAATTGACAGTATGTTTCGTAGAATTTTAAAAAAATTTGGAAGATCAGAGTAACTCTGAACCTTAATCATTATCATAATAAATTCACATTAAACTTAAATGGGCTTCAAAGTCCTCACGTGACGTAACATGGTGAGAGGTATAAAGCTGCAGTGTCTTCCTCTTAACTGGACCGGGTTCTAATATATAAGGACCATAAAAGTCATCGGATTATTCACGATTGATCTGAATTCAAAATAATTTTTTTTAAAAAACCTTCGATTCATTTTATTTATTCCTGATTTCAACAATTTAAAAGAAATTCCACGTGTAACCATAAATCACAGTGCTTTTAAAACTTTCAATATTTATCACCCAATTTTTCATTATAGTTTTCATCACGCCTCCCGCATACAACAACAGTTTTGAATACCATAATACCATACTGTGATGCTAAAACCACAATATAACCTTAATTATAAGCCGTACTAATTATCAAGATAAGTTTTGAATTTTGTATGCATTATTTTTAAATAATATGCATTTTAACAAAGTTACTTTTAAGTAATAGGGAAAGTGCTATGTTGGTATAGTAGTTAACAACATAAGTAGGCGTTGTCAAAATTGATAAATAATAATTACCAAATACGTTGTGGATTACTGATACATTTATAAGTATTATATATTATATCAGAGAAGATGTGTATTTAATTTTTTTATGTCAGGGTGAATATTTTGTTTTTCTTTCTTTAAATTAATAATTTTTTAAATAATCTTTTATTTTTTCGTTTTTTTATATAATTTCGCCCCCCATCCCGTGTATGGTTATCAGGCCACCCTAGGGGGTGTCCCACGGTTTGAAAAAAAAAATTCTGTGATAATTTTTTTTTCCCTTTTGAAACTCTAAATTTCTTGTTACAAAATGCACATGTATATTTTGTCAAGATTGTTAATAAATATTCCAATGGCTGATTTAACTTCATTTCTAAGAATAAATATCAGGCTTTAGTTTCACAAATAAGAATATATTAGACAGTTGTAACTGTTCTTTGATCGTTTTATCTTTGAATGATTCATTACTAGTTACAATTCCCACTCTGCTTTTGTTTGGTTTAAAAGAATACAAATCAGGATAAAAAAATGACTGTATCAAAACGAAATAATACATACATATTTACCCTAGGTATTAAAGAGTAAACATTTGTTATGGGTGAAAATAAAAAAAAGAATGACGTGCATTCAATGTACCAAACAAAATGACGTTGTTGGTGATTTGTTTCTGTGAATTTAAAAGATTTTAATAACATTTAAACTTTGTCTTATTATGGATTTTAAATGTTTTAATAAATTGCGATAAAATCAAATCAAAACACTCTTAAAAGTATAACTTTCACTAGGTAATAAATTTATATATATATATATATATATATATATATATATATATATATATATATTTTATATTCAAACGGAGTAGCATCAAAAATAAAAATAGCTGTTTTCAATGCACTATTTTCACGAATTGCGTTTATATTTGTCTGAACAGAATTAATGAATTTCTTTTTGACTTCTTTGAACTATTCCGACTCTTATCTTTGAATGATTTGAAAGTTGAAAAAAATTCCAAATTATACAGCTTAAATATTTTTTCACTGGTTTGGAAACTTTGATTTGAATATATATGAAGAAATTAATCAGAGTTTCGTTCAAGATGATACAAATTTAATTTCATTTATCACTTTAAAACTCTTCCTTTTTACTTCAAACTCTTCTTTAGAAATGAATACTTGGTGCATCGATTTTCTTACTAAATATTTCTGTTAGGCTTAAGTAAACTTCTTTTCAATTCAAAATTAAGTTTCGAATTATTTTGAAGCATTTTCGTTTTTGTTTGGATTTCGCTTTTCTATAGGAAAGGCTGTTTTTAATAAAGGTTCGCAGAAATATTTACTGTGTATGGATGTAGCAATAGTTGTTTTTTTAATTTATTTTTAACCTGAATTCCATTATCTTAAAAATTGTTTAACAATTACATTGTATTTTAAGTCGAACACTGATTTTTTGCTTTAAGTAAAAAATACCAGCAATGTACAGAAAAATAACAATCTTTGTATACAAACTAATATATGTTAAACATTTCTTATAATCCGTTCTGTTTAAAAGCAATATTTATATAAAAAAGCATGTAGATATAACCGGGAAAAGTTGACACTGCTAAAGGTATAAACTATTTTTATTTAGTAATTGATTTTGCGAGATAAATTAGTTGAAATTTTTTTTACGGTACGCCTATTTGGAAAAAAATATATAAATAGTATCATTTGCCCTTCTTTGTTTTTTAAAGTAATGTAAATTGTGCGATACCATGGGGGACGACAGCTTTGATAAAATTGAATACATTTTAATTTCTAGAAAGTATAAGGCATTACACTAATTAATTATCCTTTTCATATTTTTTCATCCGCCATGTATAGAGGTTGATGCACGTTATATCTATCGAAACTCTAAGCTCTTCTATTAGCTTGGTGTGGAAGTTTGGAGAGGGTATCTGCACATGTGTTGTCCTCGTCACTTGACCGTACTTCAAAATTACGAGGTTAGTCACTAATTATAATCACACTAAACCGTTTTCAGGCGAGTTCAGTTCCTTTGATGATTCCGCCAATAGCCCTCGTGTTGCTTCAGAGTCCGACACAAAATAAAATCAATCAAGCATATATATTCCTTGAATATTACATAGTAAAATAGTTATTACGTTAAGCATTTTATTCCTTAGTAAATTAGTAATATAATACGCAAAATCAATGTTTTTATCTACACAGAAATCACACACAAGTTTTACCTTTTCAAAGTCGGAAAAGTCCTTGTGCCACCACGTGGTACTCGATCCAGTCTTTTTGATGGAATTCGTCATGTATCTGAAGGAAAGAAGATTCGATCTGAGTACCTTCCGTTCCGTACGCAAGTACTTTATCGACCACGCCAAAACGATTGTTTTCACTTGATGTTTAGTACGAATTTTGCATGAATAGTGTAAATAATTGGTATTTGGATGTATAAAGCATTTATATTACTCTATGTTATTTTTATTGTATGTTAAAATTGTAATATTCACAAGCAAACGCCGTCCCTTACCCTGAGTTCTCAATTCAATGAGAACTTGGTGAAATCTTGGCGATAGAGCCAAGTTGGCATCATTTTTGGCGACTGAGCTGGCAGCCAATTTGGCGACTTTGGTGACCATATTGGTGAGTTTGGGACCCTCTCGATTCTTCTGGAAATTTCTACACTAACTGCACGCTCTATGATGAGTGCGGATTTTTCTGGAAGTTTCCACCTGTTGTATAAATAGAGCGGTGCTAACCGCAATAGTCAGTCTTGATTCAACCAGCGATAAGTGAGCATTGTTTTGATTAGCTCGGCTGTGCTTGTGAATAATCTTTTACATACGTGAATTTTAAACACTGATAATTGTGTTTGATTGCTGCTGAAGGTGAGAAGACCTTCGGATATTTACTCTGTGAATATTGCTGCAGAATCCTGTATTTAAAGAGAATTGGATCTCTGATAATAAATTCGCATCCCTCTTAAAGAACTGTTATCTTTCTTTGGGACCATTTTGCATAAAATCCTCGAACTCGGATCTACGTAACAATATCTAACAAAGTAGAGAAACGTCAGTATGCATAAGGTGATTCTGTGTGTTAAGCTGTGAGATTGCTCACAGAGACTTCGCTTCGGCCATCTACACTGATGGTTCGAAACGTGCAGATTACGTTGGCTGTGGAGTCGTGATTGAAGATATTATGCACGGTTATAGGCTCGACACTACTTTCAGCATTTTCACTGCCGAAGCTGTCGCCATTTACCGTGCACTTCAATTAATCGACTCCCATATGCCCCGTAAATACTGCATCTATACTGACAGCATGAGTGTACTAGAAGCGCTTGAAAACTACCACGATCGCTGCCATCCAGTGGTATGTACAATACTCGATATTACGAGTCGACTGTACAGCAAGGGTTTCGATATCGTGTTTTGCTGGCTGCCAAGTCACGTAGGAATCATAGGCAACGAGCAAGCGGACAGCGCGGCAAAGTCGGCGACGACCCATCTACCGCTCGCAGTTCCGCTATCGGATATGAAGCGTGTCATCATGCATCATATTTTTAAGATCTGGCAGGAATCATGGAGTCAGCAGTTGGATAACAAACTGCACTCTGTGAAACCTGTCATAGGAGCATGGCCTGTGATGCCAATGCGAAGAACTGATGTCAAATTGACTCGTCTTCGCATTGGCCATACTCGCTTCACACACAGGCATTTGTTGTTTGGAGAACGTGCTCCTGAATGTCCTTCATGCCATGTCTCTTACACTGTTCATCACATTTTAATAGATTGTCCCGTTTTTAATACTCATCGCATGACCTTTTTTCATCAATCTGTTTTAACCTTATCTGACTTGGTGGGGGAATCTCCCCACCAAAATTTATTTGCTTTTATAAAGAAAATTGGTTTTTTATATTTAATTTGACTTTTTAAAATGTTTTAACTTTAACTTTATTTTTTATATATGTGCATGCTGGCATGCACATATTTAATTATTTTTATGTCCTTGTATTTTTTATGTGTATTTTTACCATGTTTTTATAATTTTAACAAACGTGTGGCGCAGTATAGCCAATTTTGGCTCTTGCGCCATAAAACCCCAAATTCACTCACTCACAGAGACTTCGTTCATCGTGTTCTGTTTGTCAACTGCCCCTAATCATCCTTACACATTATTTTCCTGTATCTGCATTAAAAACTAACATTATTAGATTGACATTGCTTTTTTTTCCAAATTGAAGTAAAAAGAAAAAAGATTCTTAAAAAATTTATTTGCAAAAAGACATTTAAAAATTATGTATAGCAAATGATTGCTAGGCTTCTACAAAATTTACTTTCTAATAAAAGGATATACAAGTAACAGGCAAAATATTCTAAAGGCACTATAAATTACTCTATGAGATTTTCGATTTTGTGATTAAGAAAACTACCATGAAGAATGCGAGTTTTCTGTGGAAAACATTATTAAAACAATATCGACATTTCTGTAATATTTCAAAGTTTTCCAGAAACCTCACTGAAGTTATTTTAATATGATCATTTTTCGGTAAAATATTTTTAAATGTTTATTCGTGCTTATATCTATACATGTAATCGATTTTTCATATCGACCTAATGACATTAGCTTGTTTTAATTTGTTATTTGGGTCACGTTGGTAATTATTTCTTAGGTCCTCATTATTTCTTTAGTCAACTAATTACATTTTTAAATGTATTTGTACTTTATATTCAGACTAGCTATATTTTTCATTTACTTTTCAAATTAAGTAAACGTCAATTGAAAATTTATATAAATCGTCAAACTTTTCTTCATATAAAATGTAAAATGTTGCCAATTTTTCATCGCATAAAAAGAAACAAAATTTTTGAGATTTTCGGAATTTTTTTTTGTTTGAAATGAATCTTAAATAAACCTGAAATTACATTTGAAATATGGGGAAAAACATGACAGATTAATATACTTATTCGGAATTATTAAACTAATATATAATAAGACAAACCACTTGCAAATTATCATAGCCAAAAATTTTACGAAGCAATTGTGGGCCTTGATTTGTTTCTTAGCTTTAAAGCTACGTTTTTTTCTGCGAAAGAGAAACGCAACAAGCAGTGAATAGTGTTCCACTGTAATCAATTGGATAATTTTAATAATTGTTAATTATGAATGTGTGTTTTTATTAAAATATATAAAATAACATATATTATGCTTTCCCCCTGCGAATTAGAATTAAATTTATCCGTTATATTTGATTTAGAAAACGTTTATCCTCAATTTAAAAAAATTTGTATAAATTAATGTAAATTCACACTGACTTTGTGTTTACCATTTTCTTAGTAAGTTATTTTATTTTCGACATTGTGAGTATAAAACATCAGAATTCAACGAAAACTTATCTAAACAGTATTTAGCTTTTTACTTAACGATGAGAACATATGATGAATGAACTTTAAAATTGAAAATATTTTACGTTAGGATTTTTAAAAAAATTTGCAGTGTAAATACATGTTTAAGTGTAATGAATTTCTAAGTTTGATATTTGTCCTACATAATCTGCAATTTTAAATAAGAAATTTTGCTATTTGAACAAAAGGTATCCAATTATCTTTTTAGCATGATACTTATAGTATATGCAAATTTATATAATCGAGGTAAAAATGTATCCATAGCATTTGAAACAACTCATCGTAATCAGTCTTTAAAGTAGATTTTGGGGAACATGTCTGATATGGGTATTAATCAAGTTAGTTTAAAGCTATTTTAAGTAACTTATATATATACGGTAGAATCTAGACAAAAATCTTTCCTGTGTCAATAATCGCTACTTATTTTAAATATTAAACTTAACTTTAATGCGCTTTTCATTCCTAAAAATACATTTTCTGTAAAACCTTTATTTAATTCTTTTATGCACTTCATCTGCTTCTTTATGGATTTTATTTTTATAGCGTGCTTTTTTTGTATTGCAGTGATTTTATATGTATGTGATGCGATTTTTCTTAAAATGTATGATTTTCTTGAAATTTCTTTTATAAATGAAATAAAGTACTTATGGGAACAGATTGGCTTTCTTTCAGAATATATGAAGCGAGATCTAAACTGGAATCAAGTATTTTACACATATCGTAGCTTAACTTATGATGCATTATTATGCAATAAATATTTTTTCATTCAGCTTATTTGATTTCAATCGAGTAAACAAAGTAGACTTTCTTAGTTCCTCATTTTTACTGACTGACGCACACACATAGCAAAGAGCAAGAAAAACACAAATTTACGTCACAAAAGAAAGAAAAAATACAAATAACAACTCATTACTTTTTACTACTTTGGGCAAAACCCCCAAACCTTTCTTTCACACAACCCTGAACACCCTGTATCGGAAAAGAACATTTTAAACTTTCCATGCTAGCTTATTGGTCGAAAGTTGGTATTATATCACTCAATGACGTGCTTTTAGTTAAATTCTCACGCATGTCAGTTCCTATTATTGTTATTAAAAAAGGCGAGCATTTTTGTTAACTATGAACGTCGATGTCCTGAGAGTTCGGCTCCAAAAAAATTTAAATCAAACAATGGGTTGAAAGAACTAAAATTCTTCATAATTATACAATGAAATTCATTTTAAGCGAAAAAGCTTAAGACGAAAAATCGGTTAACACGAAATAATATACATCAGTCCCGACAAACTACTATGTATGCATTTTCATGCATTTTTTCTCTTAACGCGAAACGAAAATGCTTAACATTAAAATATTTTCAATTTCCTCCAACGAGATTCCGTAGCCTAGTTGGTATATCTTCCGCATATTATGCGCGAAAATAAGGTTCGATTCATCGATCAACTTTTTCTTCTTAATTATTTTAATTATTTTTTCAAATTAAATAAATTTATTTGTGAAAGGTTTATTAATATTAAATGATATATGTAATTATTTCGTATTTTTTAAAGTAAAAAAAATACTGCAATTATATAAATGTTGATATTAAATTTTATAAACATATTTTTATATTATTAAATAATAATTATAATAAAATATGTAATAAATATTAAATGATATTTCACATAAAAATTGGTTAGAAATAGTTTTATAACGCGAAGTACAATATGTTATAAATAAAATATTATATATAATATAAAATAATTTATAAAATATATTATTATTACTAAATTATTTTAAATTAATATAATAAAAAGTAACATGTCTTTTTATATATTATTAATTTAATTATTTTATAATTTTATAAAATATTTAATAACTCTTTTTTAAATAAATTTATTATATTTTAATAAATTTATTTATGTAATTTTAATAAATTTACTTATGTAATTTAATAAATTTTTTATGTAATTTTAATTATTTTTTTTTAAAAATTTTATTAATAAATAATAACAATTTTAATAATAAATAATAATAATTTTAATAAAAATGATTAATAAATAATAATGAGTAATAATTTTAATAATTAAATAATAATTTTAATAATAATTTTAATAATAAAATAATAATTCTTATTAATAATAATTTTAATAATAAAATAATAATAATTCTTAGTAATAATAATTTTAATAATAAAATAATAATAATTCTTAGTAATAATAATTTTAATAATAAAATAATAATAATTCTTATTAATAATAATTTTTATTAATAATAACTTTTAGTAATAATAACTTTAACTAACTTTAATTGATAATGATTTTAAATAATTTTAATTGATATTAATTTAAATAATTTTAATTGATAATAATTTAAATATGTTTAATAATAAATGATTTAAATAATAAATTAATTTAAATAATAAATTAATTTAATTTCTTATGCTTCATAAAATACGAAATAATAACATAAAATATCATTAAATATTAATAAACCTTCCACAAACAAATTTATTTAATTTGAAAAAATAATTAAAAGAATTTTAAAAAAAAAGTTGATTGATGAATGCAACTGTAATCTCGCGCATAATATGCGGACGATATACCAACCAGGCTACGGAATCGTTGGAGGAAATTGAAACTTAATTGTATAAAAGCTAAGTATGAATTTCGAATGCTATTTTCTCCGAATTGACTGGCCATTTGGCGGAATTACATTGGAGTTTGAATACCTTATAGCAGTACTACTGTTACACAAAGCCTCGTCCGAAATGAATTTTCTTAGTTGTGCCCTCCCCTTGTAATCTACTTTTACCCTCCAACCCCTACAAACGCCGCACAAAAACGTCTTCTTTCTCACAAGTTGGCTTTGGAATTCAATGAAGAGTGCCTCGCAGGGTGAGTAAAAGTCAGTGAGTTTGGTTAAAGTTGTTTTTTCTATTTTAGAAGTATTTTTTTTCGAACACAATGTCAAAGAACTGAGGGGGAAAGGAAATAAAACTCTTCCTTAATTTAAAATGAAGATGGAGCTTCTTAAGGCTGTTCGTCAAAAACAGAAGATGAAAATGGAAATCTGTAAAGATTTTGGTATTGATAAATTTTGAATTAAATTTAATTAAGTTCTTGTAAACGGTTTTGTTTCATTGATTTCTACTAAATACTGGCATATATACATATGTATGTGAATAAAATGTACTGAAATAAACTTAATTTTATTAAATATAAATATATATTTTTGCAGTATCTTTTAACGTGAAAAAATATCTCAGCACACCTCTGATTTGTGTTAAACGATTTTCACTACATTGGCATATTGACTTCTTTATTCTGTTTTTATTTTTGAAAAAATTCTTGAACCTACCCTTGAAACAATTACCGGAAATCTTGAAGATAAATCTACTTTAAAACTTTTTAGATTTAGATATGTAGTGTATTTTTCGGAATGTGTGTTGGTAAAAATTAGAGACTTCTCCTATAGACTAGTAAGTTTCCTAGAATAGTGTCTCGCATCCACTTTTGAACAAATTTTTTACGATTAAATTTACTAAGTTGTGCAGCAAAAACATTACACAGTGTGTGTTCACATTATGCCATCACAAATTAGTGAGGCTATTAAATATGAATAACGAAAGTTTCATCCAATTTAGGCTGTTGTCACATTCTTCAAAGCGACTCAATTCACCACATTCCACAAATATGACTTTTCCATCCGATAAAATTTTCAGTCCCTTGGCTTGCAGAATGTAGTTGAGGGAATTAAGTTACTTTGATGTTCGGACAGGACGGTAAGATAATCCAATACGCCATCAGGTCATCGGTGCGCTCCTATCAATAATGAGAACCTGTGATTTATGAACTTTTGGAAATTCATAAATTAATCTCTGCAACGTCCGGAGCTACTGCTAATTAAGGCTGGCCTCGAAGTTGGAAACTAATGAGCGTGTTCTAACTTCACCTGTCCCAGTACGGTTACCGGCAGTGTGTAATTTTTATGTAAATTATGTTATTCAGGAAGTGATTACCGGAGCTTGAAAGTGGCTATTTTTATCTTGTTCCATCGCTATTTTTTTTCTTTTCCTTCCCCTGCAGATCATCTTGAAGAGTAATCATTGAAAAATTCTGGAAATTGTGAGTAAAAAAGAGGTTGCTTAATTTCCCATGAAAATAAATGTGCTTGGAAAAAGAAAAAATGCACGCAGAGCTGTAAGTTATTTTCCTGTAGATCCAACAAAAGGTGCTTTACCACGCTTTTAAAAAAATGGAACTTATTTAGGAAATAGGCTCTAAAGTGTTGCAGTCTTTCAACTAAATTGACGGTTAGTTCGTATTCTCTAAATGGATTCCACTAAATGAAAATTTTCAAGAGGGTTTGATGAGAATAAAAAAGATAGGTAATATTTGGTAGTTTGTTATGTTAAAATAATTTATTTTGTCTTAAAAAATGCTATCGTGTTTTATTAATTTTTTTTTAAAAAATTATAGTATCTGTATTTGAAAATATTTTCTGAGGAAATTTAATTTGCTAAATACCTATTTACTTCAATCGTTTTCTCTCACTTTTTCTATGTTTGCGAGTTTAATAGAAAATAAATTATTTTAAGGGGACTTGGCACCCTTTGAGCAAACTTCTTTATTTACGTATTTAAAAATTATATTTTAACATTTTATACAATGTTTCTATTCAAGAAAATGTTACCAGATGAAAATTTTTATATATTATTCACACAATTTTAAATTTTTAAATTTTTTGAAGAAAATTGGGAAAATTTTAAAATTCTACTCCTTTTGTAAAAATTAATTTTTTGACCTGAAATTTTTTTACAATTTTCGTATGGATGTTCTTAACAACTTTAGGGATCGATTTTAGAATAACTTCATTCGTTTTCGAGAAAAAAAATAAAATGTTGATATACAGGCTAAAAATCAATGAAAAAGCCAACATGTCTTACATTTTATTTTTTTTAAAAAAAAGTATTCAGTTTATAGCAAAACGAATCCCTAATTTTATTACATGCTTTATTTTTAACACGCAGGAAAAAAATTGAAGTGATTGGTAAATAATTGTCGAAGGAGTAGCATTTTGAATGCACTAAGGTTTCGAAAAACACAAACTGAGAAAAACCACTTTAAAGTTTATAATTCTGAAAAAATTAATTATTATAAGCTTAATTAAATTTAAAATACCACTTTAAGATATTACTTATACGTTTTTCTTTAAAATAATTGCTATTTCATATGTTTTCAACCCACACATTTTTATAAATGATCAACTTTTAGAGAGTACTAATTGCACAAGAAAACTCAAGAAAAACTTAAAAAAAAATATTTTTTCTGTCACGACAGAAATTTTAGCTGTTTTTCTTCTTAAATTATTAAAGTATTACATTTGTATGAAAAATATATCATAAATAAGAACTGAAATTATAAAGTTATTAATATAAAATGCCTTAATTTAAAAATTTTACATGCACACATTTCACAAGGAAGAAAAATTACATTATTGTATTGCCTCGGAAATATTCTGCTTTTAATACTACACATTCTTTTTTATAGTTATTATTTCTATTTATAAAATACATTTGTTTTATCAATACGCATTTTTTAGCTTTTTTTTTCTAAAAAGGGGGTGTGGCTGAATTGCCTAATTTGTTTTCAAATGAAGTTTTATTCAACTTCTAACTTTCCGACATGCACAAGTGATATATCAATCGAAAGATAATAATGCAAAGAATAAGATTAATTGAAAATAAAAAGAACGATAGGTTTGTGATTTGTAGGGTACCAAGTCCCCTTAATGTACTACAATAGATAGTTAGATAATTAGATAACTTATTTATGCTAAGTGTAATAAATATTGAAAAGATAATTTATAAAACTGTCTGATTGTGCACGCTACTAAATTTTATACGATGCTTATAACTGCACAAGTTTAATTTTACAACATAACTCTGTTATGGATGTTTATTTTTTCTCCTTCATCCAAATTTTTCATCTTCTTTTTACTACTTCATCTACAGACGCTGGATGAGTATTTTCCTTTATAAAATTTGAAACAATATGTATATTTATTTATGTATGTGTAACATTCTCTAATAACAGATTTTAACGTTTGTGAAGCTCTTCAAAATATATTGCACGAATTATCCTTAGTAAACACTTGATAAACATATTGATAACGTTCTTCTTCGGTGTACTGTTATTATTGAAAACGTATTTTTCTGCAAACTTGTAAGGAAACATTGATCTCACTATTAAGACCAGATTAATTTAACTTTCAATTTTTTAAAAAAAATGTCAAGGCTTTTGTCATATTTGTGGGGGTTATTTCCTTATTTTAATTAGGTTTAAGTAAACGGGATAAAAGTTAATATTGGGGTTAACATTATTATTATTACCAAAAACAATTAGGTCATATATATAACTAAAAATGTAATAATCAGTACTAATAATATATGTATATATATATATATATATATATATGTAATAATTCCCAGTAATTTAAACTTTAATAGCTTTTGACTTATTTATGGTCCAGTCCTTCAGGACAATCGTTTAATTATTTTAATTATTTATCTGCCTAACGAGAGTATCTTTAACTACATCCATCCACCCCCAAAATCATGTGATACTGAGATAATTGGAAATCCCACTCTCTTCTGTCTGTGTCTTTAATCATGCAGCCGGCTGCATTGCGTAGTGCCGTAGTTTCTATGTTCTGTGTAGTGTCGTCCATGCTTTATGTCTTTAAAATGCATGTGTGTTTCAAGATGTGCAATTAACTGGATTTATACTAATCCCAAGACTGCTTCGTCAATAGCATTGAATACGCAACCTCGACCAGCATAGAAAATGTATCTAATATACAGTAATCACTCACCACCGGCCACGCCCGGTTCGTTTGTTACAGTAATATCTACTCGCCACGACATTATAGTTTTCGTTACCACTCTCCCGAAATTCTATAGAATTATTACATATATATACGAGGGTTGGGGCAAATGTCATGGTAACCTTTTTTTTTCTCTTGAAGATACCAGTCCAGTTAAAAATGTGACATACATAGATGAAAGGACAAGGTGTTAACTACATGTGTGGACAATGAATAGATCTGAAATATCGTAACACACTAATTTATTACGGTAGTATACTGCGCAATATGGTCTTCATGGTGCAAAAGAATGATAACACAGTGCACCCATCGTGCTACTGTACGGTACGGTAAGGCATTATTTCCAAGGGCTTCCACTAATTTACTGTGATATTCCATCGCATTTTTTCCTCGGAGAATGACTATTTTGATGTAAGAACACTGCTCAACACGAGTTACTTCTATCACACGACACTCACCAATTGACTGATTTCACAGCCCTCGCTGAGCTACTACCAGCTATCACAGAACCATCTTTTACTTCGTATACACACCACGCCTGCAGAACTTCCACACGACACTCATACGTTTGTGATCCATGACTTATGCCCCAACCCTTGTACATATTTCTAAAATAATAATATTTTAATATAATAGTTTCTTTTTAAAAGTCCACTTAAATGCAAAGTTTAATCAAATAAATGCAGAAAAATAAATAAAATGATTACTAAAATTACTTTCATACTTACGAAATGTCTATTGAGTGCTGAAAATGTATTACATGCAATTCAAATTAGTTTCTTATAATACATACATAAAAATACTGTGGAATTTTGTAGAAAGTTTACCACGCATGATATATTCACAAAGTTTTCATAAAAAATGTAATATTTATTTACAAAGGAAGCTTTAAAATTTCCATGCACTAAGTTGAAGGAAACTAGACTTTAGAATTTTTTAATAATGTTCTGAAATTCAGCGCTTGGAATTCTAACAGATTTAAAGTAATTTAGAAATTGTAACGAACATAACTCTTCCTGGATGATACAAAATTGTGCTCATTATTTTCAAAGCAATAAAGTAAAATAACCCAATTTGTTGATATGAGAAATATATGTTATTCGTATTGAAAATACTTCATTACATTACTGAAATTGCTACTTACAGAGAGTGTCTTGCGATAGAAATTTCATTCCTTATTCTTATTAAGAAATATATACTTATATATATTTCTTATAATTTTGAAAGGTGTTCTGTATTAAATATGTAGTTTTATTTACTTTTCGATGTTTATTAATGATTATTGTATCCTAATTCATTCATGTTTAATGTAGTATACTTAATGGCTAAAATTTATTTTTCATATAAATAAGCATTACTATTTAAAACTTTAATAAATTTAAAATGTTCTGACTAATGGATAGATTAAGATGTATGTGTAACTAACTTGATATATAGCTTCGAAATACCTTTCGCTTGTACAAAATTTTGATTTTTAAATTAAGTCTGCATCTTTTTATTTTCTGGTACGATTAATAATCTTAACGGATAACGTTTTAAAAAATTTTGTGTAAGAAGAATAGAATAATATATTGTCAGACAATCTAAATACTTCTTTTAAAAATATTTTTACTGCAAAAAGATACATTTAGTGTTTTTCTTTTCAGTCGTTCGATGTCTGGACAAAATATTTCTTAAACATTTTCAAATTGTTGTTTATTGTACTGCCATTACTGATATGTGTATCGAATTACATGGGCTGTATTTTTAAATAGTCTCTTAACTGAGTTTCTTTTTTGTTGCAGCAATTTGTAATTAATTTTTAAATGGTTATTTTTGATGGGCTGTATTGGCAACTAAAAGCTTTGCAGACACAGCAAGTCCCCAAATGCGAGAATGATTCCACGGTGGCGGCTTTCGCTACCAAATTTTAATGCTTGCATTAATTAATATAAATGTTGATTTAAAACTCAAGACAAGTTTTAAAGTATGATACAATACTCCAGAACAGGGGTACACAATCTTTTTTTCTGCCGAGCCGCACACATATGTTAACTATTTCACGCGGGCCGCATACATATGATGGCTATATCACGTGGGCCGCAACATGAGGATTAATGGAGAGGGGGGGATCCAGAAATGCTTTAAGACCAAGTTAACATAGAAAATTTAAGATGTGAAAAATTGATCCAAATATTAAAACTCTATTTTGCTTATTTTTTTAAATGTTTTTCTTCTATTTTTTTTTTCATTTTTGTCACTGGATTTTTCTAAATTGAAGCATTTAAAAATCACTCCTTCACAATTTCTGCATCTCAGTAAAAAGTTTCATACAATTACCAACAATATAAGAAATTTCATAGAGTGCCACTGTTACCGCTGTGACATTACCACTGACAATTTTTTTTTTGCTGTTGTAAAGATTATTCAAGAAAGCCTATTTATCACCTCTTTAAAGAGATCTTCGAGGATAAGTGTCATTGAACGATTCCTGTTCATTGGTATTTTTTAAGTGCAACACACTTTCATTACAAACCAAACAATTACTGATTCATGCTTGCTTTTCACTAATATATAATCGACTTGCCAATCGTCGTGAAACAACCTATTTTCTTGGAATACTTTTCGCTTGTAAGATATGAAAGACAGTTAAAAATTAGTTTCATTCCTAAAATGGCCACTACTCCACTGATGTCTCTTATCACTAATCAGAAGAAAATATCGATTTGCACCCATACGATATCCATAACAAAAAGCAGAATTAATAAACGTGTTTGATTTCTTAACAAAGAATTTCCCACCAAATTTTCATAAAAAAATTTCTGAGCAATGGGTCATGACCGGGCAACTTAAAAAGGTCCGGTGGGCCGCAAGTTGTGTATCGCTGCTCTAGACTAAATGAAAGTTATGCAGAATTATATTTGTTCATTCAATCATAAGAAATAAACATAAAATGAAACATAAAATTTGTATTATTCACTATGTTTTTTAAAAATAATATTTGCAGTAACGATTTCAGAAATACATCGCTTTTAAAGCGTTTATCAGCATATTGTTTCCGCTACTTGCCGATACATTCAGGAATTTCTAGTTCATCGAAACGGATTGACAACCAAACACTCTACCGATACTTACAAGCGCTAAATGGCAGCATCAGTTTTAAACAAGTATTGCAAATATTTCCTTGTAGCATTTGTTTGCAATGCTTTCAAACAGCAGTTTATGATCCCTTTCTTGGTTTCCTCTGATGTTTGTGGGACTTTCTCCCATAAATTTATTTACAAAAAAAAATAAAAAATAAATAAATAAAAATTGTTTTTAATCTGTTTGATAACTTCAAAGTTTATTTGACGAATTTTAAGTAATCCTGTATAATTCATGATAAAAAGGCAGTATAAAGTACAGAGTGAACCAAAAGTCATGCTCCGATTCTGAAAATTCTTTACAAAATAACCGTTTAATATAGCTGTGTAACTTTTGTACTATTGGATAGGTCAGTTTTAATAGTTTCTTTTTGATTGTGTGTGTGTAATAGAAGACGGGATTGATCTTTCAAGAGTGACTCAAGAGAACATTTGTAAGAAGGACCTCATTTTTGGACGAAATCACATAGATTCAAGGGAAAGCACAATGTGTACTTTTGTTTCACGAAACGAATACACTATTAATGATCAGCTTAGATTTTGACATTATTCTTGACGCAACTCTCCTCACTCAAAACCAATAAAACGATGGTATGAAATATAAAAAGAAACAGGCAGCAAAACAAAAGATATGTCAAGGAACACTTGGTGGGCACTGCAATACCGACAAGACCAGGGATGGCAAGCCATTGGCATGCGTGCCGTTGATGGCACCGGGTACAATATTTTGGGAACGCCACCGATCAAAACACGATCAACCGCGATTGATTCTCGTGCAGTTTCGGAAATACTTGTTCCGAGCCTTCGAGCCATTACAATCTGCCCTCTATCAAAGTCGCTTAGATCCGCAGCCTTTCCCATCTCAAACAGAAATAAGTGAAAGAATTATTCTTCAGACTCTCCAGCAGCAGTTAAATACCACTTCCACCTGATCACGTGCCTTCCACATCATCCAGGCGAGTCCATTGCAAAATGTAAGGGGTGGTCATAATGTTTTGGCTCTTGAGTGTGTACTAAAATTTTTGTAATATCATAAGAATTTTGAGGCTATACTAGCAAACCAGCTAGTAGCTAGCTGGTGACTTCATCAAAATAATAGTAGCAAAATCATACTAGCAAAATGCTGTGGAAACATTAAAAAAAATCTCAAATTAATTTGATTCTTTAATCAAACTCTAAACAGTTCTTAACTAATAAAATAATTAATTAAAGCGCAAAATTCACTAATTCTATATACCATAAAATCCGGCGTATAACACGTACCTATACTTTCAAGCTACAATTCTTAGTTTTTTATTCGCCGTATAACGTACACCCCCTTTTTTTTATGAAAAAACCTGAAATGTAGGCACGGATTGCTTTTATGTGTTATGGGATCATTTATTCGAGTAAGTAAGTAAGTGAATATTAACGTCGCATTGTTCAGCTACACGAGAGCTTTTGGCGATGGACCTCGTAATTTTGAACCATGGTCAAGTGACGAGGACGACACCTGAGCTCGTACCCCCCTTTCCTAACTACCACACCAATGGAAGGGCGTTTGAGCACTCTTCAGATTTAATGTGCATTTCTCCCCTACACGGTGGGTCTTTAGTGGTACTGGGCTCGAACTCGTGACAAGGCAAGCCACGATCCGATACCTATACCACTCGGCTACCAAGGCCGTCAAAAATTTATTGAAACAAGGAAAACGTTAGAATTGATTGAAATAGAAAGAATAACAAACAATATAAGTAAAAATACCAGTAATGAAATTTTGGAAATATTGAATTCGATTCCGAATACCTATAATTGTTTGAGGAAGGAAGCTTATGCTATTTCAACCACTTTTTCATCGACCTATGCCTACGACTCATTATTTTTACAGGGATAAATAACATTAAAGATTCACTTAGAAACCATTTGACAGATGAATCCATCCCAGCATGCATTCTGCTAAAAGTAACATCTTACCCAATCCTAATATAGTTTGTCTTCTAATCAACAACATCAGAAATTACACTATTGTTACTTTATATAATTTGAATTACACGTTTAACTAAAACATTTACTATTATAAAACACGAAATGTATTTTTTTGTAGTAAACAGAGTTTTGTGTTGCTTGTATTTAGTTTTATTATTTTCCCAATAACAAGTCAAAATTATTTGATGGAACGTTTATACCTCATTAAGAATTTCTTTAGAAAGAAAGGCACGTTGATTCATAAAGGTTCGCCACCAGTGGCCTAGACATTCGCCAATCTACCAAGGGGCCACATGCCGCAATTTACTGAGCTAAATGATACAAAAAAAACTTTATAACATTGCTGTTAATAAGTCCGAACGAACATATGTCTTATTATAATGAAGTGAACACAGTAAATTCAGGGTTGTATCAAGGCAAGACTTTTGGTTCACCCTGTATATATGCAGGAAAGCGCACACACATACAAACTCAAAATGTGAGATGACTGCAGTATGTTTGGTTCAAAGAAAGCTGTTCTTATGATTTGGTTTACTGAGACAATAACATTATACAAACAATTTTAAGGCGGAATATTTTATACAATTATGTTAACAACTATTTTTTGTATTAAAATTACATACCACATTTAAATAAATGCTTGTAAAAAGGTTAGCTAGGAAATTTATTCCTAAAGAAAAAAAAATAGAATTAATTTTAACATTCCAAAAAAAATCATTATAATTGCATGTTACAGTGTATCGTTTTTTACTACATCCCTCAAACACCTTAAATCAGTAAGCAATGACTTCAAAAGACGATTGAAAATGAAAACGAATGAATTTTTTCCCTCCTTTTCTTTTCTTCTCTCCTTCCTCTATTCTTTTCGAAATAGGATACCTGGCTGTAAAAGCGTTTAGCTGATGAGAAAATCCAGTCTCCTCCTTCTTCAACCTGCATCACGTTCGAGCAGTGAGGTAGGGAGCGTTATTTATTTTGGAGAAAGAGGGTTGTGAAAAGGATGGTGAGGGGTGGACGAGAATTTTCCAACAAACGATGCTGGTCACGCGACCCATAGCGTGTGGCCCACCCTACCTTGGTTGGAACAAACAAGAGAGGCAAGAAAATGGAAGATGAGGAAATTCTGCTATTATGCTTTTTTGCATTCTTCTTTGGTGTTTGTTTAGTTTATTTTTTTAAAGAATGATGGGGATTTAGGTGATTGCTCAGGAGGATGAACAAGCATTTTGTTGTGTGTGTGGTGCTCTTGTCTACGTAGATTACTAGGAGGAAATTCTGTAATGTGTCATAAACGCAGCAATGGTTTGTAGATTGTATGGTTTGGATTTCATGTTTCTCGTACTTGTTTTTATGGGAGTAAGTTTAAAAAAGGAAATATTTGGAGAATTCTATTCGGAATTTGAATTAAGAACATTGTTGTTTATTTTTAAAAATAAAAGTATCGTGCGTGCAATCATTAATTTCTTAATTGTTTTTACTCAGTTTCTAAATTCAAAATGTTCACTGGTGCAATTTGCATATAAAGGAAAGAATATTGTTTAACGAAACTGATGTTTAAAAATATTAATAATCCATATTTTTTGTATGAATATACAACTAAGATGGTACCTCTGAGGTAAAATTAATATACATTTTTTTAAAATCTGATTTATGCCATGATTCGTTCATAAATTAGACCAATGCTAATTCAAAATATAAAGCATAAGTTATGAATTTCACAAAAAAGAGAAAAAATATGAGGATTAGTATGTGGACAGCAGAAGAAGTTATGCTGGTATTAATATTCAAGCCCTAAATTGTAGAAGCACTATTGTTAGTTCAACGGTGTTTCAACTAAAAGTTTCGGTTTCGAATTCCAGTCTGTTGAAAGAAAATTGATTCAATGAAAAGTCCAACTTCAATTTGATACTGTTGAATATATTTTAATGATGAAGAATATTTAAATAGAAATAGAATACGCTTCACAAGAAATTGCATATTTCACAAGTTAATAATTTCAATTCGAGAACATTTCACACAGAAATATTTCACTAGAAAGCATACTTATATTGCAAGAACGATACATGCACTGATTGATGTCACAAGACCATCGGCTCACCACAAAAGCGTTACCTAACGGCTGTTAAGATTCAATATACATTTCTATGCTCAGTCGTAAAAATTCTTCAAAATTATTAATGTATAACACACTCTAGATAATTTTATTTAATTTGAGTTCTAATATTTTCAGAGTTTTATTGCAATATGGTATACTTGATGAACCAGTATTTCAATGAAAATACATATCCATACATTTTCTGGCCGATATGGAAAATAAATAAACAGAATATTAATAATTGCTGTTTTAAACAGAATACACTTTCTTAATTCTGCGAAAAACGTTTAAATAAAATGCATTGTGGGTTTATAATTATATGTTTTAATTCTTATATCTTAAAGTTCTTTTTCTTTCGTGCTGAAATCAAAACTGAGCATATTCAAGAAACATACAAATATATTTTCCTTCAATTTCTTGCATAAGAGCCTCACGGAAAAAAAGATGCTTGAAATCATCGCAATAAAATAGGAAGTTATGATAATGTTTCATAAACTTGTTTATCATGTTAACAATCTCAATTGATAGTGTCACTCCTATTTGTAATTGTAAATTCAAATGCTTTAAAATCATATTTATCTAACAATATCATTTGTGATTTAGAAAAGTTGGTTTTATTCAAATTAAATTACGTTAATATTGGAGGTAAGTAGTTTTAATAATAAAAGTTAAATTGATTTTTTTTAGGAAAATAATATATATTGTTAAAATTAAATAAATATTTGACTGATATGCAGTATACTCCTGGAAGAAAAACAAATTATCCCTTTTTGATGAACTTTTGCAATTTTTTAATACATTAAAATCTAACATGGTGATTACATAATCGAACTTAATACGCTTTAGCGTATACACTGCATCATTTTCACTTCTTCCCGGCAACTTAACCATGTAACAGTAATGTAACCATGTTATTTTTGTGATGCATATTCACGACTGTTGCATAGTTTTGTACTTGGAAAAACCCAATTCATAAAAGAAAACTGAAAATACATGAATTTCATAAAAGTTATAGGGCCAACTTGCATGACAATCTAGCATAAAGTATAGATAAAAGAATCCAACATTTATATAAAAACAAAATTAACTTGAAAAATATTTGTAAATAAAGTAACATTTCTTTTAACTGAATGGATAAGATAAACATTGTTATCGGTATATTAATAGTTTCTTTATTCTCCGAAATAATGTTGTTCAAAGAAACTCAAACCATAAAAAAACAGGATTTTCTTTAATTGTACTTCTACTTGTTTTTTTTCTGAACTTGCATAAGATATTGAAAAATATGAATATGGTTTCTTGGAAACAATTTGAATTCTCACATGAAACAAATTGATATTAGTGTAAGCAACAAGTTAAGAAAATTAAAATTTCAATAGAAAAATATTTCAATTTCTAAAACCGAATTATGAATCAACTAGATTTAATAATTTTTATTCTTAAATATCTTTGTAAACAATCAATAGTAATGTTTTTCCGTTTCTTAATCGTACTTCGGAGTTATCAAAGCTTTTAAAAGTAGTATACAAATGTTTCTAACCAAATCAAAGACAGTTCAGACGTAAATGTACAAATTAAAACTCTTAACTGTTCCATTTTGTACGAATTCAATGTAATTTTCAATGTAAGTACAATTTCAATGTGACAATATAACTAAATTAATTAATAAAAAATATGTTTTGTATTTTTAAATTAGTATGATTTATTCCGTATGTAATATTATTTTCATTTAATCCTTGCAAAACATTATTACACTTTAATTTGAAGGTACAAATAATAACTTTCTATTTCAATTACTCCAAATAGAATAAATATACCATATACTGATACAAGTTATAGAGTAATATATTTTTTATCATAAAAAATATTAATTCAATTCGTTGGAAACATTTCATATTTTTGTATAATCTCCGTAATTCCTTTAAATAATTTCCTTAGATTGTCACAAAAAAAATACTCAAAAAGTAAATAAAGGAGTTATGTAAGAACATTATGTTTGCAGAAAGAAATAATGCAGATTTTTTGAGGGAAAATAAATTAACCATCATTAAGAACCAACTAATAATACAGAAGATAATTAAAAGAAATGAAAAAAATAAGGAGCATATAAGAAATAATTTGTTATAAGCTTCAGTAAAAAAGAAAATTGCCTTTTTTGAAGAAAAGAAAAAAATATCTTTGGGCTATCAATTAAAAAAATATTCAACCAACTATATTTTTAATACATAATTTATTCGAATGGTCTTGCCATAATATTTCTCTGCACCATTTCTCGATCTTTACTCTTTTTTTTACATAATTTTAAGTATCATAACATATTATTAAATTTTATTTAAAAACATTTTACTAGTTAATCTTGGATTAAAATGTATCGTTATGAAAAAATATTATAACATAGCACATTATTTAAATACTGTCTTGATTTTTGTAACAGATCTCACAAAATTCCTTTTTATCAGTGTATTTTTTTTTATTCTGTAATCATGAATTTATTAATTTTTAAGGGAATTTGAAATAATTTCATTAAATATTCTACAAAATTAAATATTCTAGTAAGCATAATTTATTTATTTATTTTATCACTTTTTCAATTGCATGTCTTTATTATAATGTGTGTGGGGGGAGCGAGGAATTTTAAAAAAAAATCATAAAGCATTTTGATAATGAATACAAATACTTGTTTCAAATATTATTTATTCTATTGATTATATATATATATATATATATATATATATATATATATATATATATATATATATATATATATATATATATATATATATATATATATATTCGAAGGTGTTTATTTACAACGATTTGCCCTTTGTCTGACAGTTTTTACATCTCGAAAATTGGGATCTGCCTACCACTCTGTCCTCTGAAAAGAGCTCCTGCTGTATCAGCCAATAGCTTTAGAGTAAACACTTTCCATTCTAAACATATACTATTTGTATCAGTGTTCTATTTTGAGATTTCTATTTAATTATTACTTATATGGTGAAACTTTTTTGTCACACAATATACGTTATAATTGCATAGAATACGTAAGAATTAAATAGTATTTTCAATCCCATTTCATAAAAAAATATAAAACACTCTATTTCACCAACATAAAGGATTTCAAAACTATTTAAAAAATCAATTAACTATCACTGTATGCTTGAAAATGTTGGACTGTTTGAGGTGTTAATAAATACTGTTATATGTAATTAAAAATCTTTATCTTTTTAAAATTATTTTCCACCGACTCTTTGTCAATTACTTTGCTTCTATTGAGTTTATTAAAAAAGAAATGTTCTAACCTTTCAAACCTGTTCAGCACTTTAAACTGAATACTTTTATAATCTCTAATTTAATTGATTTTTTTCTTGTCACGTGTAATATTCAGAGACTTTTCTTTCTCACTTCTGTTTTACAAATTCTACCGATTCTTTTATAAGGTTTCACAGGATGTTTTTCTTTCTGCCGTTTGACTAATCAGATTGACTCTTTTGATCCTTTCCGTTGAATCACACCTGAAAAGGGGGATGTGTACTGGTAGGATATATATGTGTGTGTTCTTTACTTTTTCCCTGATTCTCTCCCCTTCTCTCTCTTTTTACGCTTGAGCTGTTTCGCCAGAAATTCGGAAATTAGATATCTGAAGGATATTGAAGGACTTCTCTTCGTGTTAACTAATTTTTAAGCTCTTTTTCAATAGATTTCAATGCAGATGTAGTGCAATTAAATTCAAAAGAAATGGAAAATAAGAATTTAGAAGAGCACAGCAACAAAAATATTACAGTGAGAAAAATTTATAGATTGTTTAATTAAAGTATCTCTCCGGCTACATTCAGAACCGTGATTTTGCAAAAGCGTATAAATGGATAATATTTATGATATTTAGTGTTACTGAGATTAGAAAACGTACATAAATTTTTTTTAAGAATATTATTACAATAAAAATTATTTAAGTACAATATTTTGACAAAAAATAACCATAGAATGACCCATTTTCAAAATATTCTCCTTTAATGAAAAATGCTTTTATTATAATAATATTTTGCCTGTATATAGCTCAGACTACAGCACAGAGGCTGAACTAGAAATTTTAAAATACATATCTTAGAAGTGGGTTTATTCATGTTTTACGACAACAGAGGGGAGAAATTTTAAGAAAAAAACTCCGATAATTATTTCAATCGGTAGTAAATCTGAAAATAATGTGAATTTTTCAAAATCCCAGTTCAGACTCTCTGGAGACGTCAATACTTTATATAAGCAAAATATTATTGTTATAGAAGCTTTTTTTATAAAAGGAGAACGTTTAAAAAAAGGTTAAAAAGGAGAACGTTTTAAAAAAAGGTTATTCTAAGTTAATTTTTTGCCAAATTATTGTATTTAAGTACTTTTTTTGTCATAATGTCCTTAAAATAATTTTATACATGTATTCTCTAATCTAAGTGACTAAATATCATGAAAATTATCCATTTACGCGCTTTTTAAAATCACGGTTTCGAACGTAGTCGGATACCTTAAGGAAGACAATTACTTATGGGTTATGTTATTGTCTTCGAACTAAACATAAGAAAAGTGCTTAATAATGATAAAGAAGATATTACCTTATTTAATTATTTCTATATAATTTTTCTTTCATTCAATTTTTTAAAGTAAAATGCTTACATGTATATTCAAGGAATTCCATTTAAAACTGCGTAAAATCATGAAAGTAAATTGCATTTAGAAGACTACAGGAGTAATGAGTAAATATAATAATTCTCTAAAATACATTAAAATATGCAAAATAATATTTAAATAGTGTTTGAAAATATATTATTTTATTTTTGTTTAAAATGATATAGTTTGTATGCAATATTTCATTTTTTATTAGCTTTAAAAGTTCATTTAATATTCTATTTGAATTTGAATTGAAGCATTATTGACAAAAATTGTGGTTCATAATAAAACAGTTTAAGAGTAATGCCCTAACAGTAAAGATTAACGGAAATATAATTCGGTCAGAAAGATATTGTAATTTGCATAACTTGATATGAAGTAACTTTTTTTCATTTGAATGATGTCGTTGAGAATAAGTGATAAGAAAAATATTGAAATGGAGAAATCTCCCACCTCGCTTCCCCTTTCACCAACCTCACGGAAAGACGTGAGGCTGGACGGTTATTTTGAGTACCCCAAGACACAAAGGCACTATACATTTACAAACATCCAAGCCTTCTCCAAGATTCGAACCCTGACACAGCAGTCACAGTGTCACTAATTATTATACCTGATGGACGGTCACTGTATTTCTTAATTAACATAAGTTATTAAATTTTAGCTTTTAAAAGATTATTTAAACGTTAACTGGATCAAAACTCTTCCTTTTACTGAAATGATGTATAGTAAATTTTAATTTTATTTATCACTCAGTTTAAAATTTAAAATCAATTAATTGAAATTTCAGAAATTTACCAATCACTGGAACCGACTTTTGTATTTTAAACATGCATTAATCTAGTGTAATAATCATATAATATCTTGATTTTTTCAAAATTGTATGAATAGAAAATTCGGAGCAATGCTTTCATTTTTATCGACAACATATCAAGATGTATTTATTTAATACATGCCTTAGAAAAATGTACAACTTTTTAATGATTAAAATGCAGTGTAAAATATTACTATATATATATCTGGTTTTTAATGAAATAAATTATCCTAACTGTAGTTCAATATCATTGTTAATTAAAAAGATATTTGAAACAAGCATTTTTATGTTAGATACGTTGGTATTATTGAGAGATAAAGACATTATTTTTATAAAAATAATGTATTTCATCATTAAAATAACTGTACTTCTATGTTATTGTTAAGTAGAGATATTTCGAACTTGCACTTTTATCTCAGATACTTTGGTCTTATTAAAACAGTATTTTTCAAAAAAATAATGCATTTCATCATAAACAGTATTTTTTAAAAAAATGATGCATTTCATCATAAACAGTATTTTTCAAAAAAATAATGCATTTCATCATAAACAGTATTTTTCATAAAAATAGTGCATTTCATCATTAAAATAATTTATAAAAGAAATTTTATATACTCCCTGTTTTACAAAATTTACAGCGGATTTAATTTTAAGTGTGGTTTTTTTTTATTTGCAGTGGCTTTCTTTCTTTCAAAAGAAATAAACCACTTATTTGAACATTACAAGATTTATTTACATATATTTAACTGTAGTTCAATGTTATTGTTAAGTAAAGAGATTTTTCAAACTTGCATTTTTATCTCAGGTAAGTTTGTATTTTTAAAACAGTATTTTTCATAAAAATAATGTATTTCATCATAAACAGTATTTTTCATAAAAATAGTGCATTTCATCATTAAAATAATTTGTAAAAGAAATTTTATATACTCTCTGTTTCACAAAAATTACAGCGGATTTAACTTTAAGTTTTGTTTTTTTCATTTGATGTGGCTTTCTTTCTTTTAAAAGAAATAAACCACTTATTTGAACACTACATATTTATATTATTATTAATTACATTACTAATTTAATTTATTAAATATTAATTACATTATTAATTTGATTTATTACATATTAAATACATTATTAATTTGATTTATTACATATTAATTACATTATTAATTTGATTTATTACATATTAATTACATTATTAATTTGATTTATTACATATTAAATACATTATTAATTTGATTTATTACATATTAATTACATTATTAATTTGATTTATTACATATTAATTACATTATTAATTTGATTTATTACATATTAATTACATTAATTTATTAATTATTTACATATTTTTAACTGTACTTCAATGTTATTGTTAACTAAAGAGATATTTGAAACATACATTTTTATCTCAGATACGTTGGTCTTATTACATAAAACACGGTATTTTTCATAAAAATAATGTATTTCATCATTAAACAGTATTTTTTATAAAAATAGTGTATTTCATCTTTAAAATAATTTATAAAAAAATTTTATACTCTCACTATTTAACATAAATTATATCGGATTTAATTTTAAGTTTTTTTTTTCGTTTGCTGTAACTTTCTTCCCTCTACTTTTTTAAAGAAATAAACCGCTTATTTGAACATTACAAGTGATTTGAATTTTAATTGCCTTTTTTATCCTATGCTATGCAAAAGATATAAATATATTTACTTTTACTGCTCAGGGCTAAATTAAAGCGCCTTTCACTATCAGCAAACTCATAAAATATTCTTCAGATCTCTGATTCTCTGGCGGCTATTGGCCTTTCTTTCTTTCTTTTTGCACGATAATTTACTTGTTACTGGTGTATTAACTCCTGGCTGCAGGAATAAAATAGTGCCATTTTCCCTTATTTAAGAATAATGTTGAGCCACGTAATTCTGACCCTGAGGGATATTAGCCTGGAAGAACAAACTAAAAAAAAGGGGCTATTCAATAAAAATAACTGAGAAAGACGCATACAAAACATATGGCGCCTTTCAGAAAAGACGGGTTTGTAGTAACAAGCTAATTTTGGGTAAGGTCTCATATCTTCTCACTAGAAGGATGATAATTGGCTTGTATGAAAGTTTGACTTGAAATACTGTCAACCACGCCACAGACCAGCAAATGGTCTTTTATAGGCTAAGATCAAGCAAAGAAAATTGGACGATGAATGCTGCTTTCATTTTCTTAGCATTTTGTTTTGTTCCCGGAAAAGTTTTGAAATTTCTTGCAAAACAGGGAGACTATTGCTTTCCAGATGGCTCTTTCTAATGAGGTTCTTTCCAAACATTTGGCATCGTAAATAGTAGTTTATTTTTATTCAGTGAATCTTGCATATTATATATAAAATAAAATTATCTTTAGATTATTTGATAGGTTTTATATGTTTAAAAACTTTACTGATGCTACTAGTTTATTTGTTTGAAAGATATGAGCGTGAATGTATGAAGGTATTTAATTTTTATTCCTTCAAATTTTATTGAGAAACATTCTGTAGCTATCCTGACTGTAGAAAAGGAAATTTTTTAAACTGGACTTAACTTTTCCTTTCTCATTATGTTTCTCAATTACCATTTTAAAAACTTTATAAAGAAGAAAAGGGCAAGTTGACGGCATCTTTAAACTACATTATTTATCTTTGAATGTATTCTTATAATTTAATTTTATTGTATTGTTCTTACTTAAAAAATTATGAAACTAGGATTTTTTTTCTGCCATTTTTTTAAAGAAAGGCTATACAAAAATGTTATACTTCTCCAATACTGGGGCAAAAAGATAAATCTGATCAAAGTTGAAAACAATTTAATCATTAAAAAGAAAAAGACAGTTTAGCAGTGTTTCTCAAACTGTGAGAAGTGCCACCCTGTGGGGAGGGGGTATGCTTGCTTGGCGGGGGCAAGCTTATCGAACAGTAGAAAATAAAATATTTTCAAAAATGTATTGACTCACTGAAAGCAAGCAAAACAAAATACATTCTGTCATAATAAAAAATAAAATATACACATTAACACTAATATAATATTCTTATTATAGTATCAGTACTGTACAATGTTTTTAATAGTTAATTTATCAATACTAATTTAAAAACAAGTTTAATTATTATTAGTGCCTCCCCAAGGCTTGTTAAATACAAATTTAATACTTACCTTGATAATTTGTACGGTTTTTAATTAAAGTCGTATTGTAACTTCAACGTCATATAACATTATCATTACATTATTCTCTTTAGAACTTTAGAAAACCGATGCTTTGCAAATTATTTGCAACGGTATCAAAAAACGATTTTGTTTTTGTTTAACTATTACATTTGAAATCTCTCAGAATCATAGCGAAAACAATTCATGCCAAATAATTAAAATGCATTGGAATTTTTAAAATAATTGTTTTCAAAAGTATAACTGTAAACATTTAATTTTTGCACACATAAAAATTTTCTAAATCATCACTTTTGACACTTAAGATTTTCTAATCAATTAACAAACGCTTTACAAGAGGAGGAAATATTTAAAACCATTAAATGCTGCTTTCTCAAACCATTTACCGAGTTATGGAAGACCCTAAGCCCTTTAAGCAGTGTTGAGCTGCATTTAAATTTATCAATTTTTTATTTCTGACATCTAATCGATTCCGGAGACGAAGAAACAAAAATGGAAACAAAATAAACTATGAATCCGGAAAATATATTATGTAAAACTTATTTTATTTCTCTTTCCCCAAGCTTCGTTCCAATCCGGGAACTTAATGCATTTCACCTGTCAAATATATCAAAATTTTATTAATATGGCACGCTGTCCGAAAATCGGAAACCTGCCTGATAGGAAACTGAAAAATGCGATAAGGACTTTTTCCTATCCTTCGTTTTCTCTTCCTCATCGGCGCATCATGTCCGCATGTGTAATGAGATTCGCAGATTCTTGCATTTAAATTAACTTTTATTAGAACGTTGGGCTGTGTCTAACGCTGAAGGAAATTTCACGACGAAGATTTTGAAATGAATCGGAGATGGGAGAATAATAATTTAGAGAGAGTATTTTTAACTTTTTTACTTAGATTTCTTTTTTTTAATAACTGATTCCAAAGAGAGACAGAAAGAGAGAAAAAAAAGATTACCTCAATTGTTAGAGTATGATTGTCGAAAACTAATTTGCAAAGCGTCTTTTTCTCATTTTTCTTTGCTGTTGAAAGATTGATATGTATTTTGAAAATTACGATTGAACAATTATTTTATTCTATACCCATTAGAAATAAATTTAAATTTTTATTTTCAATCTTACAATTGAGTAATGAAAGCTTTTCTGCATATTGAACACGTGGATGGTAATGGATTTTGACTAAGTAATGGATTAAAGTATTCTCGACAATATGTTTTGTTTGTACATATATTTCACAAATGTACTTAATATAGTCCTCGCATTTTCCCATTATGCAGTTTTTCAATGTTTTGTATGTAATAATTTAAATAAGTTCAATAGCAATGCGCCATTTTCTTGAATAGATATTTTACCGTTCTTTATTGAGATTTACATGTAGTTTATTTTCCCCTGCCTGTAAAATGTTTAGTTTTTCTTGCAGCGATTTAATATTCTGTATTAATGTATTTGATGGGAAACATTTATTTCTCTCTTTTCTCACCAGCTTATTTTTTCTTAATATTATTCGCGTTAAAATTTGTAGCAAACCTCCTTTCGCTTGGTGCGAAAGTTAAACGAAAGAAAAGACATCTATAAAGCTCAACATGATTTTCATTCGTATTAAATCCCGTTATGATCAATTTTTGAAATAGCTAATGGGAGAGAGTGTCAGCTATAAACTGGAATTATAAAAAATACAGTCGGACCCCTAAATAACGAAGTTGCTAAATCCCGAAAAAAAGTTCGTCTTAAGGGAAACTCGTTATATAGATGTTCATCTTTCAATTTTTATTATAAACCACATAAAATAAATATTTAAAATTCATAAACACTGTATATTTAATAAAAGTAATTTTTCACACCTTTTTGTAAATTAATGTATATTTATTTTATATTTACCTATTGAGAGAAAAAAAAAGAAAGGAAAAAAAACCGCAAGAAAAGTTTCTTGTCGCCTTTAACCACTTCCTAAAGAATTTCATTTTTTTCTTTTTGTTTGATGTTCAAGCACTTACGTTTTGACATTTTTGAGTTGTAAGAAACGAACGACTGATCAACACTAGTTCAAGGACACGAGACTCCACTGAGGGTGAAAGGGGACATCGAAGTTGATTACAGTGAACTGGACTGTGGGAGTTAAGGGTTGCACATCTTGGATGAAATGGCCAGAATTCTATTGCTCTCGGTGAGTTAGGCACCTAATAAAACCAGTTTAAGATTTATGACTTCCATAAAATATGTTAGGCCTAGTGGTCGAGTGGTAGCGTATCGCGCTTCCACACAACAGGTCCGGGTTCTATTCCCGGGCAGGGAAAATTTAACTCAACCTTTCATCCCTACTGCAGTGGGTCGGTAAATGAGTACCAAGCTCGCTTGTGGACTTAAAAACTGGGGCTCTCGCTTCAGACTGACCACCTGATCGGGACATCTGCTCATGCACCTCAGCGCCCAATGGTCATGTATACAGGAATAAGTACAGTAGGCCTTGCCCCTCATGAATTGTTGCACCACTGAGTTTGAAATTTAAATATGTTGAAAGAGAAAATAACTTGAAATGTTCAGAAATACTTTAAAAATACGGAGTAAAAAAAAATCAAATCACAAGAGAAAAAGTTCGTTAGATAGAAAATGCACTTCGTTATTAGGAGGTTATTTTACAAAGAAAATCGTGAAATGTTCTTGGTACCAGGAATAAGTTCGATATATAGAAAAATTCGCAATGTAGAGGTTCGTAATATGGAGGTTCGACTGTACTTATGAAGCGTTTAGGAAGTAATGAAAACTTGTAGAAAGAGAGATATTCCATGGGCACGAACAACAAGGTTTCAAACTCAGATATATTGGCAATTCAAAAAAACTAATCCCACCAATTCAAACTGTCACCAACACAACTTCCACCATAAATTGAATTCACTTAAATTTAAATATTAATTTTAGTGTGCTTCTGTGTATCATTCTTTGCAGAAAGCAATTTCTGGTTCTAATGTCATCCAATCGACAGAGTAGGATCGATACCCACGAACTTCATCCTGGCAACGAGCTAGATTACGTCTGTCATTGACTTTGAGTATCATGCAGATGACAGTATATTTAGGATTCATTCTTCCCGAATTTTGTGGAAGAACATCCTGGGGGGTTAGAGGGACTTCCCCCTCTCTTCTATCTACCCCAAGTGGCGTAACTACCATTGGTCTAGACGGTGCCGTGCACCGGGGCCCTCAAGCTCAGAGTGGCCCTCGGACCCTGACCACCAAGTAAGCTGAAATTGGCATAATATCTCCACATTTAAGATAAAAGATTGCAACACACAACTCAGTTGAAAGTAATTTCGAACTTGTAAGGAATTTCCCTAAATTCTCTACGTTGTTCGTGTAGTATCGGAACTTTACTCTTATTGGACAGTTTATATTATTTTCAATTGTTTCATTTTGCTATTTGCTATTACTTGAAAATAAACTTCAAGTTCCATGAAAAATCTTATTATGGTACCTTAAAAATTCTACACAAGAAACAATTTTTCTTGGTTGCATTCAATATTTGATAAAACCCAACCAAGATAGAGCTCTCATTATTTTTTTTCGCACCAGGGTCTTTAGTTACCTAGTTCCGCTGCTGCCTACCTCACTTAAGTACTTTTAACTCGAAGAGTATTTAGAGTGCTGCATACACACTGAAGCATTACAAAACACCCATTCTTACTTCGGGATTCAAATCGAAGTCCTATGGTACAGTAATCAGCGTTACTAACCGCTCAACCGTTTGGGAGGCGTTTAGCGAAAGATTCTCAAATCAAATAACGTATATAAAGTATTTTCCCGTAAGGATTCGTAGAAGGACCCGAAAATAATCCATTACAATTTAATTATTATTCAATGGTGCTATCTGTCTATTGATAACTGTAGTGGTTGTAAAACATGAAATGGATACCAACCAAAAATATATGACTCTAAGTATTCTATATATATCCAAGTAATCTTGCTTAAATTATAAAAAATATGTTTATAAATATATGCTAAATGAAAGCAAAACTTTTAAAATGAAAATCCATTACTTGGTATAGGTATAGGAAAGAAAAGATAAAAGATATACAAAACTTATGAACTGTGTGTGTGTGAGAGAGAACAGCTCTCAACAAAATACATTCATTATAGTAATGATAGTAAAATCATTAAAAAGATATTTTATAATATTTTATAAAGTAAGAGAAATTATATATTTTATAATTATTTAAAAACAAAAGTTTTTCCGATATGGTATAACAAACTCAGAACTCTTTTTTTTTATACCTGCGCGCGCGCGCATAAACCAACTTTCACAATATTTATTTTCTCAAATATGATTGTAGCAACTATTTTTTAGAAATAACTGCTCCTTACAGCAACTATTTTATTCATAACGTATCTTATTCCTTGGAATTTTCAAGTTAAAGAGTTATTTTTGATGTTTCCTGAAGAATTGTTATTGTTAGAGTTTTAAATTTGTCGAATAATGATTTTCACGTACACAGAGTACAAGAACAATTTTTTAAAGTTTATTCCATTACTTTTGGGAGAATTATATGTATATACGTCGAGTGATAATCAATTCTGTCATTTAACCTACTTAACTGGAAATACCCTTTTAACCACACAACTTCATCTCCTCAAATCTACTACGCGTTGATGCATTCCAAAGTAAAATGACACAATGCTGCATCAGGCTCCTATCTTAGCCGATAAACTTATTAAATCCCAGAAATCATATGATTTTTAAAGATACGAGAATCTTCCGGCCGGAAAAGGTACATAAACTGAGATATCTGGAAAGAGAAAGATGATATGAAAACAAAGTCCTTAAAAAGACCAAATTTGCACAAATTATCCTCTTTTTTTTTTTTGCGCATATGTAAAATTCAAGATTTTTTAAAATAATAGTGTTCTGCTCTATGCATATTAGATCGAATTAATTGAAGTGAAGCCGTTTTGGCTTCCAATCGAATCGGCATGTGTTACTTTGATTAGGAAGAACTAAATGAAATGAAGACACAATCGCTTCTTCAACTGGTTGCAACTATTTATAACAGTGCTCGCTTGCTTTGAAGCTAGTAGGCTTCGTCGGTGACACATGTAACACATAAATTTAATTTTAAAACCTATAAGTAACGTTAGTTTGATTTAAATTTATTCACGGTTGTACTATATGTGCACTTATAAAATCATAAAAGTTCGATCATTTTTACAACTTCATTATCTGAAATAAATCATGTGTCAGAATTTTGGTTGGAAAAACCGGTGCATATTTATATCGTCGACCGATTTCGTAAAATCAAAAGACGTTGCCAGATGTTATGATACACGACAAATAGTGCAAACCATTTCGTTACACGCGCCAAAATGGTAATAACAACGATGACAGCATTTGGCGACGTTTTTTGAAATGAGGATGTCTTTTTGTTTGGCAAAATTTTTCAACGGCGTAATTAGTAATTACCGAAAAACCATTTTACGAATGAGCAAGGCCTGCTGCTATATTTTCAATTGAGTTCCAATGTCCTCTCATAGCATCGAATAGAAATTTAGAGAAGGAAACACCAGATAAGTTTTTTGCTTCATTTTATGAGATTCAAGTATAAGAAGTCCGTCACCAATAATCTTCACTCAGTTATAGATCGATATTAAGTAATCAAGATTCTGAGGGTTTTGGCAAGAAGCTTTTTTTCATCCTTTGTCTAAACATCGTTATTTTTTGCCATAAGTAAATGCCTTTTATGGTATCGTACCGCAGAATAACCCTATTTCATCCCATGGTCTTTTTTTATTTCCACACCCATACCTTTAAGAAACACAAAAACATTTCAGCCCATTCTTCGACAATGTTTGCCCAGTGTTCACGATTGCAAATTGCTAGGCAAATTTCTTATATGAGTTCTCGTTTCATTATAGTAGGAAAAATGTATCTGCTGTGAGTTAGATGTAACTAAGCTTTCAAGTACTAATGCGTCATAATGGGCTTGGAAGAATGTAAAGAACCACCTCAAATGCTGTCCTGGTCACTTGGTCATAACAGTGAAAATTAAAAGATCCATCTCTCTCTCTCTCTCTCAACAATGTACATTTAGTTTCTAGAATGAAATTTTTTTCAAAGCAAGTCTAAACACCATTATTCCCAATTTCCTCAAAACATTCAAAATTATGTTTAATAATGATTTCTACAATATTGTAATCCATTTATTGTACGTCCTTATTTGCACTGGCTATAAATCAAATCATTTTACTAAAAACCTAGTGAAAAATAATATTTATTATTTCTTGCAATTCTCACGTATTGATGTCTTAAATTAATAGTTCAAAATAAACATTCAAAACTCTTTATTTTTATTTCTTTTGTCCCTCTAAATAAAAATGTGCAAAGTAGTAGGTAAGCAAAAAACTACGCTGAAAATTGAAAACAACTAAAATTAAAAGGGCAAAACTTCTAATTCTTGATTCTTTCCCATCCAAGAAGTGTAACCTTTAATCCCCATTCCCCAGTCCACTAGAAATATCTTCGATATCCTCTTTCACCCTCAGTGAAGTTGTCCCGTGTCCTCGTATTCTAATTATAAATTAATGAAAGTTTAATATTACTTGTATGCTTTAAATTATAAAATGCCCTTAAAATTCATTAATTTTAGTATAAAATTATTTTCTTAATATTGAAAATACAGTGAATTCTTCGACATTCTTTTTTCTTGCTTTCCTTGCAGTATTTCTTTCTTTCTTTCTTTTTAATGGGTAAGATATATAAATAAACATATATTACTAGTGTTTATGAATTTTAAATTTGTTTTAAGCGGTTTATAAAGTATATTGAGAGGTGAACCTCTATATAACGAATTTTCCATATAACGGAACTTTTTTTCGGGATTTAGCGACTTCGTTATTTAGAGGGCCGACTGTATATATAAATATATTCTCAAAAATATTTCTTCAATCTCTTGTGATCCTAGGCTTTTTGCTTTAAGAATACTATATGAAATTGTATATTAAGTGGAATTATATATTTATTTGTCAGTAGATTAAAAAATGTCTTTTATTAATTTTAATTATCATTCTTACTTGTTTTTGGCAATAATATCGCTTAAGTTTCAAAATTCAAACTAATCAAAATTTGAAAATACAAATTAAATCGGTGTAGTTTTCCCCTCTAATTCACCCTTTACTATGAAATGAGAACTGATACTTTTGTGTGTATGCGAAAACGACTTTCGGGAAGAAATACATAAATAAGAATTTGCGGTTTGTTTCTATGAAATATTTTTACTGGTGAATATTTTTTCCCATTTATGTAGGAAGAACAAGATGTAACTATGAATGAAGGGAACAAGCACAAAATCATATGCAGTGAAAATTGTTTAACGCGAAATTGAGGAGGACTCAAATATTGTTTCATGTTATTTAAATAGATTTTATTTAAATAACATGATTTTATTTTATTTAAATAGATGTGTATACATACATGTATTCAAAAAATATCTATGAACATTCAATATACATTCACAAGACCTAAATGAAATTTGATGCAAAATTTTCAAGTTTTTTGAAAAATAAAATATGTATTGAGTTTTTGAGAGAAAAATAGCCTGATATATTTTTTCCTTTGCATTATCTTTTTTAGCATCAATGTCGTTTATTCTGTTATTCATTTTACCATTGGAATATGCATCTAAATAACTAAACATATTTCTCACGTTGTATCTCCTTTCGGATGACGTGAGAACAGGACCTGCATTATTCGCTTCATTGTCATCGTCGGAATCTGCATCAATGATATTTTTGAACTTTTATCAAACTCCAAAATATCTTTGTTTGGAATAATTGGGGCTGTATGCATATCATTATCTTCTACTACAACGAATACTTCTGATGATACAGTAGGACATTCTAAACCGACTGGTGTTTTCAGTATTTTGTTCATTTTCACAACATAATTCTTTTCCTGTTAAGAAAAAATGAAAAGCATGAAAATACGTACTAGTTTGTTGTGACTGTTGTATTATTTCGTGTTAACCGATATCTCGTCTTAAGCGTTTTCGAGTTAAACGTATTGTACTGTATTCAAAAAAGAATTAGCAGCAGTAATATATAACAATGCTTAAATAATCCATTAAAGTACTTGCATATTCGTTTAAAGTAATTAAGCTAAAATTCTGAGACCGTTTTACTTAATGTGTATATTTGTTATGTAACGTTTTAAAAATGTGTATTGTAATCAGTTTTAAGGAAAGCATATAAAAATGTTCAAATGGGTTTCACTGCTACAGCTTTCAAATTCATTATTTAATTTTAACACACACTCATGTACATTTATAAATCTAACTGACCATTTATTTTGTATAAATAAAAATAGACTGCATAATCTTGAGACGCAAATGCTAGCTGTTCATTTATAATGGAAAGAATTTACAAAATTCTATTGATTATTTTAATAGCTCGATGGACTTCTGGCTTAAAACTCATGAAGCTTGGGGATGTTTATTCCTCATTTCATATGATCTCAAATAAACCATTTAAAATTGAATAATTCCATAAGCAAAAAAATAGTCATATATTATTTAAACATAATTATTACGGAGTGAATGATTTTTTTTTTTCCTTTTCAAGTTTGACTTTCATTTTGAAGGAAGAAACATGACTGAAAATAAATTCCTTTTAAAATGATTTACTCTTCATAACGAAAATTTACTCTTCATTTTAATAAGTGCAAAGTGTTAAACTGCATTTGTTGATGTAACATGAAACATTTTATCTAATTTCATTTTTTTCTGGGAATAGTTAAAAATAAAATGAATAAAATGTTTATGTCAAGAAAGTAACTGAGTTTATGGAAATTTAATGTTGTCTTTAACAAAGAATTTATCTTGCATATTTTTTGATTTTCACATGTGCAATATTTAATTTATTTGAACCGTTAACTCATTTTGAATTCAGCAATGCGGAGAATACATTTATCTGGAATAAAGAGTTTGAATACAATTGATTCCGATGAATGGTGCACATACTTTTTTCCATCCACTGGCCTTCTGTTTCATCCAGCCTCAACATTTAAATAAATGGTAACATTTTGTAAGGGTGCGCTCACTCAGTTTCTCGTAGGAAAGGCGTTCGAATCAATCATAGTTGAGGTTTTTATTCCTCTCCCATGTCAGCCCATATTTCATTTCGACCGCGTGATATTATACTTTCCAAGAAATATATAAGGCAACAAAAAGAAAAATAGGAAGCTGTGAAGAAATATATCTATTTCGAGATATTCGAGTCAAACTGCTCTAGTGGATAGTGCATTTAACTGCATCGGCATAGCTATCGGCATGAAAATAGAGCTCTAACCCGCAAGGAACATTTTCTTCTTAAACCCCTTTTTACCAGATACGTTATCGAAAGCAGTAAACTACTTGCTAGTGAGGAAATGGCAGAGCGTTGGGGGAGGGAAGAGACGGTTTAGATGGGGGAAGTAAGTGCGATGTGAAGAGGCGTCATATTTTGTGTCATCTTGAGGAACAAGAGTGGTTTAGGTCATACTTTGGGAATGGATTTCGAATTACTTTTTATTGGCGGGTACAAGCCATTCCAACAATTACTGTGCAGTTTTTTTTGCAGGCTTGAAAAGAATCTTCGTGTAATAGCCAAGATGAAGCTTGCTTATCAAGCGATACACAGTTTTAAGATCAGACGTAAATGGATAGTTCTTTACAAGATAGAAACATGTCCATTGTTATAAAAAGGGCATTTATCTGTTTAGCATTGTAAGCACTATAATGATTGCACTTATATGAAACAACGACAAAAAAAATTTTTTTTTCATATATTTTTTAAACACTTAATGAGATGATATTGTTTCTAGTATGTATATGTTAATCATTTATTATATTATGATTCAAATGAAATTTGTATGCAACTGATATTCTCCATCTCGTGGAATTTTTTTATACTGTTTAAGTAATGCAACTTTTGTTCAGAAAGTTTTCAGTAAGGTTATAATTATTTTTTAAAATTATGTTCTTAACCATAATATCCTGATTTGTTAATTCCGGTGGGTATTGATTCTTCATCAGTAATAATTTTTAAATTTTAAATTTTTAGTTAGTTTTCGAGAATTTGAATACCCCTTCTTTCTCTTTCTCAATATCTAAAACTTGGAACATTTTTTTTTATCTTTAGCAAATGAACTTTTTGCATTTTTCTTGCAGACTCAAATTAGTTTATTCTGTAATTTGTTATTCACTTCAAACTGTTTTCATACTCTAGCTGGACATATTTTAATACATTGATTTTCATTGCTAAGATTGTTTATTTAGTGTGCCTTGTATTTAATACATATTTAACATTATTCTTACGTAATTAAACATATTGTGACAATGTTTCAAATGTGAAATTGATTAACTATTTTAAGCTATTTTCCCTCTTCAGTTTTATTCTTCACTATTAAAACGATGATGTATTTTTAAGATTCTTTTCCAACTAAAAGTTTACCTTTAAACTGTGTTATAAACCTGTAAATTTCAGAAATTTATATGTAAATTTTTTCACTCACCCTTTTTTTTTTCGTTTATAAGAATGTCTTTCTCAAGAATAGTTATATAAACATACACTTTACAAAAATACTATATTGATGGATTTTTTTTGGGGGGGGATACATGCGTGGTGCTTTTTCTCTGCTGTTACATGACCCTTTATCCTTTGCATTATAAAAAAGGAAATGAATAAATAAACATATGATATTTTTATATAATGAAATGGAATTGAATAAAAAATATTTCTCTGTAGGGAACTTATGAATAATGCTTTATCTTTCAAATGTATTTTGTAATAAAAATTAATCTAGTACAAGAGGAGACCTAACTTCAGTAATCAAAGATATTTATTAATCACATTTAGTTTACAGATAAAAAAATATTGTTTTTTTAAATAACGAAGAAATTTTGAAATGCAACAATGAAAAATACATAAAATCACTTTGAACATCAGGTAAACTGAATATTTTATTACATTGAATTGAGCTGTGATATGCTCAAACGAAGTGTTATATAATTTAAATAGTTTTTAAATGGATTTATATATTCTTTCTGCACCTATCGTGAAAGCACTAACAATAATAAACTTTAGAATAATAATACGCTTTTTTTACTGTAAAATAATTTGAATTACTTCACTCATTAAAATGCAACCGCTTCTATTGATGCGAGGCCATAGTAATAAATTATTAGTTTAAGTAACCCAGGTACGGTATTCGTAAATCGCATCATGGCCAATGTTAATAAATAAAATTATCTCGATTGATTAATTGTTAATAACTACAAACTCGATTAAATACTCATTTCGTTTAAGATACAGTTAAATTTATTGATACATGAGTAAAAATTAGGTTTACAAAAAAAGTAATGAAATAAAACTTAGCATTGAAGGGAGGGGTACATGGTTGCCTTGGGCAGTCCCGTTTGGGGTGACGACTACGCTTGGTTACATCTGAGTGCTAGAATTTTTGGGAGAGAGTGCCTCTCGAAATTCGGGTGCATTCCATTTTATTCTCAACCCCATCACGTCAAAATCCTGGAACCGGACTAGTTACTATCCTTTGAACTGCGTATCTAATTGGACAATCCCCATCGCGCAATGCTACAAATCATGAAATTTATGCATTCACTGAACTCAGAAAAGCGCGGGAATCCCTTGACACTCCCCACCGAAGGGATTTCACCACATCCGGTCAGGGGCGGGGCTGGTATATAAATTGCTAGAAAGTAAGGGGCAATTTCCAGCCTCCCATCACTATTTTTCGATAATACAGGAAAGTCCCGAGACCTGGGGCCAATGTGGACCAAAAGGTCATTGAGTTTGTAAAAATGAAGGGTTACCGAAAATGGGATTAAAAAATAAGTGTATGAGTGTATCTCCAGAAAATATTGTTCTGCTCTTGTATGTATTATTTACTTGTGAGTACTACAGAAAGAAAACTGTCGAAATACATTTAAACAAAGAATAAGAAGGTACTTAATGAAAGCGCACGGCATTTACTACATGAAAATGGATATTAATGAGTACATAGCAGATAGTAATTTACCTGATCAGGCTCACCTCAGAAAAATACCTTACAGAGGCATAAAGCTATCTGCAATGAAAATTAAGTAGCAGACTTTGCAAAAACTGGCTACATCTTTTTTAAAGAGATGAGTAATGGCCTGATGTCTTCCGTACTGCGCTCTGCTTCTAGCTGCTTCATCACGAAGACAACAAAGGTACATTAAGTCGCTTACCGACGCACTTTGTAGTTCAAAATACTGAAGGGAGGCCTCGACAGCTTTTAGTCCCTCACTGTGTGTTGTTTTAGGAGTTCGAACGGTGCCTTCAATGTTAACGTCTTCATTATTTTCGGGCATTTCTTCATTAAATGAGACTGCCGGTGTAACTTATTCATATCGGACATAATGTTTTACTCGGTATCGTTCAGCTTCTTGGACCTAAAAGGGAGTGACTGAGTTATCCGGACTACCCGGTTATCGAGGTGAGGGCTTTTTTGGATTTTACTGTATTACAGCGTTTCTCTAACTGTGGGGCGCGCCCCCTTGGGGGCGTGATAACTGTACGAGGGGGCCACGAGCCTATTAAAAAGTCGAAAACAAAAGATTATTTTAAAAATTTACTAATTTACTGAAAGTGTGTGTGTAAACAAACAAAATACATTCGGACATAATAAAAAATAAAATAGACATTTACACTGATATAATGCACTTGTAAATGCATCAGTGCTGCACAATGTGTTTTCTAATTAATTTAACAATACTAAGTTAAGTACAAGATTAATAATCACCAGTGACCCCATAGGCTTGACATGTATAAAATTATGTACAAAAATTAACACTTACTTTGATAATGTGTAAAGTTTATAATTAATCCCTTAACTGGATATTAAAAGTTACGCGATTCAATTCCCAATGCCACCGTTTTCCACGTAGGCATGCGTATGGGATGTATTGGCGGAGGGAGGGGGAGAAATAAAAAAAGCAAATCCTGTGAAATAAGTAAATCCTTCGAAAACATTCTGCCCATGTCCTTTTAATGCATTCCAAAGCCTTCGGAATAATTTTATGGATAGCAGTGCTCAGAAAAGATCGTACACCGTAAAGACGTATATATACGTCCGGGGGTATAGCACTTTGACTGAGAGAGACGTTTATATACGTCAGTGGCACTTAAGAGGGTGAAGTCGTATTGTAGTTGTAGCATCAAAGTATAGTATTATTGAATTCAATACATTGGTATTGTATGGAGGGGGGGCGATGAGAAAATTATGATTGAATATTGGGTCGGCGATATTGAAAGTTTGAGAAGCATTGCTGTATTACCAATCCCAAATTGCTTCTTGCTTACAATTCTTCAGGCTGTTTTCGCCATTTGTACGAAAGCGTGAACTTGACGCGGAGCACATTTTCGGACTGAAAAAATGCCTCAATTTTTATAAAAATGTGTGACATTATAACGCGTGCATTTGCTTATAATATACTGTTTTTAAATTTAAAATATTTCGTAAATAATTAGTTTTCCCTTTTTACATGTAAAGGGATAGCTCATTTAGCATTACGGTAAAGGAAAAAAAATGCAAAACACATTTTATAAAAGAAAAAAAAAAATGTCGATTTGGATAAAAATGAGTAGTATGGTAAAATAAGTGATTCTCTACAGGATAGTGTAGCCATAATATAATATTAATGTTTGAGTCCTTTTATATCTGAAAAATATTCCACGAATTCGGCCCCTATTATTTAACATTAGCCGAAGATAGCCTTAAACAATTCCAGAAATTTTTATTCTGAAATATCAGATTTCACACACAGAGTCATAAATTTATTTCATAACATTCTCCTAGAAATAAATACTTGTATTTAATCACTACTGCAAGCCTTTATCTAACTAAAAAATCAAATAGGGAAATATTAGTGAGACTTTTCGGAGGATTGATTTTTATATTTTGGACTTACGTATAAATATCTTAGGAAAATTTGTAAAAGAAAAAGTATTTTTAATTGTCTTCACTTCAATCTTGGATAATAAGAAGGTAGCTTCATCGACATGGATTTTAATTTTTAATGGTATTTGATTGCTGTTTTTAAAATGTTCATATCGGAAAGGAAACGTAAAAACTTTAAAATTCATCGTTAGAAATAAGCACTTGCTTACATATATGAAAACATTTTTTTACCAGAAGAATTTTATTCTAAAAATAAAAGTTCTTGATCATTCAGTCCGAATAAATGTAATGCTTATATGTATATATAAATATCCATCAAATTTTTAATTGCCAAAAAAAAAAGCTTTTAAGAAGTGTTTTTAAGGGTTCTTAAAAATTCAATGAATTTTTAAAATGAAAAGGCAAGAGTTATGCCCAATCCTCTTTGGGAACTATCAAAAGTATTTGGTGAACTAATGGATTAATGTAAATATTTGTTGAAGAAAAAAAAATGATTCTGCGCTTATGAGTTCTGAATTTTAAAGCTTCAAAGCTTTTTAACGAAAATTATGGAAATTAAAATGGGAAATTCTAAACAAACATGAACTCTTCTTTTTTATCTCGTATGAAAAAAATTTTAATGAGATTTTTTTTTATAAAGCATGCAAATGCTTTCTTTCTTTCTTTTTTTTAGTTTCTTTACAAATATTACTAGACTTTCTTATGTACTTTACAACCGTTTTAAATATTAATTCCAATTTTTACTTAGCTTAAATTTCTCCATTTGAAATATTTCTGAATGGTAAATTTTTACATATTAAAATGTTTATCACAATATTGTGTGTGTACGCCACTATTATGTATCACAGACGGAACCCGATTTACCACACATCTATTTAACGAATTGTTCTTTTACCCCGATAGAAATACAGGGAAAAAACCTCTATTTAACGGATGATAAACCCCGAATTAACGAATTATTTCACAACCAAATTTTTTTATTAGTTTGTATTAGAAAAAAATTGGATTCTTTTTTCAATGACATATTCTTTCTGTTTGAAACAGAATTTTTTTCCTGTAAGCAGCAAATTCGAACTGGAAAGGGTGCAGCCCATTATCAGACTTTATAGATACATATAAGTCATGAGTATAACCTATCACGTGTATTTTGAATAAGACAGGAAACTCCTATCAAAACTGGGACATTCTCAAATGCTTTACATTGTCTGGAAACTGTGAAAACATACCTCACGCAAAATGATGTGAATGACACAGTATTTTCTTTGCATTAAGTCGAAAAAGAACTATTTTGGGTCAGAAATCAAAAAGATTCTCAAACATTCTAGTAGTCAATATTTTAAAATTTCCACTTAACTGATGCGTAACTATTCACTAATAGTATTTTAGCTGTTGAATAAAAAGTGTATAGTTTCTAACTATGGATATTTTTTGTCTAGTTGCTTATTATAGAATTTCCAAAAGGAAAGTTCCAAAAATTTGTGTTTTTTGGCCCCCGATATTATAAATAACAACTAATAAAATGTTAAGCTACCAATGAATTTGGTTAATCGAGATTCAAATTTATCTTCTAAAAGTGCAGTCGAACCTCTATATTGCGAATTTTTCTAAATAGCGAACTTTTTTATGGAACCAAGAACATTTCACGATTTTCTTTATAAAATGACCTCTATATAGCGAAGTGCATTTTCCATATAACAAACTTTTTCTTTTGTTCTCCCTTTTTTTAAAGTATTTCTGAAAAAATTTCTTTCTTTAACACATTTATGGTGGTCGTAAATTTTGTCCTGATTTTATTCCTAACTCGGCGAGAGCAATAGAGTTCTAGACGTTTAATCCAAGAAGTGCAACTTTTAACCCCCATTGCCCAGTTCACTAGAAACATCTTCGATATCCTCTTTCATCCTCAGTAGAGTTGTCCCAGTGTTCTAATTAAAAAATAATGTATGTTTAATATTACTTACATGCTTTAAATTATAAAATGTCCTTAAGATTCATTAATTTTAGTAATTATTTTCTTTATATTGAAAATACAGTGAATTTTTCGACATTTTTTTTTTCTCATTTTATTTGCAGTTTTTCTTTCTTTCTTCCTTTTTGATGGGTAAGATATATAAAATAAACATATATATATATATATATATATATATATATATATTGAGTTAAAAAAAGGTGTGAATAATTCCTTTTTTTAATGTATAGTGTTTCTAAAATTTGTTTTATGCGGTTTATAAAGTATATTAAAAGATGAACCTCTATTTAATGAATTTTCCATATAGCGAACTTTTTTCCGGAATTAAGCGACTTCGTTATAAAGAGGTCTGACTGTATAACATAGATCTAAATATAAGAAAATGTTATATGAGATTAATTATTGCGAGTTTTTATTAATGTAATTTCAAGGAATATCGAATAAACTTTCATTTCAAATTTAACAATTAACAAAACCCGAAAAATGATAACCTTAAAAAGTAAAGCTTCACTCGCAGAATATGCTTTTGAAAAGCATGACCGAATTTCGTAGATGAACCAAACACGTTGTAATATTCGATCTCGCATCCCATAAAGGTTACAAAAAGTTAATAACTACATCTCAAAATTGCGATAATTTAATTATAGATAATGTTCCACTTTCGTTCGCTTCATAATGTTGCAACGTCTCGCTTAAGAACATATTTCTAAATAAATTACACTGCTCTCATCTCTGGGGGGCGAAAAAAAGAGTCTCGTAAATTCAATATTTTCTTTTTTTTAATTCCAGGATATTTTCTTCGTTCTCTAGGAACATTATATGTTTAATCGCATCTTTTTATTGCGCAAGAAATCAAATTTCTCTTCCATCTCTCTGCCTGTGTATTCAATAAAGTGGATGAACTGTGTATGTTGTGTCAATGATGTTTTAAATATTGCTGTTTTTTTCATATTTTTATTTCCAAGTTTTTTTAAAAATCTTTTATACTTTTCTGATACTACATACTTATAAAATGTACTATTTTCATATTTTTATGTATAACTGTTACCAGTAGCGTGCACAGGAATTTTTCAAGAGGGGGTCCGGGGTCGAAAGTTCACCCTTTTTGTATCATGCTCCTTTTGATTTGGTCGATTTTCGGGAACAAAACATTGTAAAAAAATTAATTATTGAATTACATAAATAATTAGTATTAATTAATGAAATTAATCATTAATAATAAATACTTCATTAAATTTTACGTACTATATACTTAGAATTAAAATCAATCGGAAAAAAAAAAACTAAGGGCTTTGACGGCAGAGGGGTTCGGACCCTCGGGAGTCCCTCCCTTGTGTGCGCCACTGTCTGTGGATATAATGAAAAAAAATTAAGTCCCCCCAAATTAATGTAAATGAAAAGTTGAAATTCTCTCTCTTATATTTCTGATGTAAAAATTTTTAAAATCAAATTTTTTTCAGTTAATTTCATTAAAATTATAGTTTTCTTATACTTTTTTTTTAATTTTGAAGGAAAAAATAATCATTTTTTATATATATATAATACAAAATTTTGTACTTCATTCCATTAATACAGTGGTTCTCAAACTTCAACTACTGGCGACTCAATTTTCAAACATAATTTTTATCGCACCCCCCCCACCCCCAAAATAATAATGTATTGAATGCAATAATAATGCACTTTGGGGGGAGGGTGCTAAATCTGCAATACGATCATAATTATAAACCGAACAAATTAACAAGATAAGTATTAAATTTTGTATATGTTACTTTTAAGTAATATATATTTTTATTTTTTTACTTTTTAGTTCGATTCACTATAAAATCGTGTTTTTTTAGTTTGTTTTTAAACTATAATTTATTTTATAATTATTTTTACTGTACACGATAAAAATCACAATTCCAGTGAAAAATCTAATTAAGAGAAAATATACTTACCTACTTTTTCAAGGACTTTTCAATTGTTCTTTGATTTTTTTAGAAAAAATCCAATAAAACTTATGAAAGTGTTCCAAATCTGCGTGCCCTTAATAAAGGACATAAAGCATGTTCATAGAAAATATTTTTGAACAAAAGTGGTAGCGCAGGGAACTCGATCAAAACTAATAGCTTGATTGTAAAGAAAACGTTTGCAACTCCCCCCTAAAAAAAAGGGCGAAATGTGATAAATTCATTTTAGTTCCCATTAAGACTGTCATATTGGAGGATACTCTGTCAAGGTCATTGGTAATAAATAAAGAGTTTTCCCAGAATTAACGATTTCGTGAACATCAGATGACTGCGCATCATGTGACCGATCCCGTGTTAAAAGTGTATTTATAAAAAGAAGGGGATATTAGTTTTAAAATATAATTCCGTAAAAATACATCTTGGCCAAATAATCCTTCAAAGTACTCAATATGCTTATCCATATATCATATAACTCATTCACATGGAAGAAAAGCAACAGAAAAATATTATTTACAACTTTCCTAAAAGAAAAACAGATGGGGTGAAACATACCAGTAAGTTTGAAGGTCAAATATATGAGAGTCAAAAGTAGTATTTTAGGGCTTAAAGAAACGTAATAAAAAATCTGTCATCGTGCGATTACAGTAAAGCAAACAAAATGTCTTTTTTTATTTGGTTATAGGATCAAAGATAGCTAATGAACGTTTGAAGTGGAATTTTTTATTTTTGATGATCACCAGATGATATATATATAAATAATATCAGTGTAAATGTGCATTTTTTATTATGTCAGAAAGCATTTTGATTTTCTTCATTCAAAAAATTTCTTAAACCTTTTATTTTCAATATGCTCGCGACCCCCTCGCAGGGATACCGCAACACTGCATTAATATCAATTAATGTTAATGATGCATAACTTTTTTGTGTAACACGTGATTGCGTTTATATTACAGATTACTCTTTGAGTGCTAGAATACTATTTATTCTACAAAAAATACCTTGATTTTATTTTATATCTTTTTCATTCCTGTACTAATTAATTAAAACATTTTGTAACCAAAATTGACTAAACATTAGGTTATAATCAAATATTTGCTGAAATTATCACATTGACAAAGGTTTCTGCAAAAAGTTATACTTTTTCGAAGGATCAAAAAGTTTTTCTTTGACAAAAACTAAGCAATTATGAATACTTTTACGTTTAGATATTCTATTGAACTTTTGAAGATGATTTTCGTATGAAGATGCATACGAATTTGCACATGTCAGTACGTAAAATTGAAATTGTTTAACTATACGTATAACATTTCTTTTTTAATGAATTATTCTGAGACCCAAAATATGAATTTATTAAATCTAAAAATATTCACATACGTATTGATTCTTATAGTATTCTAAATATTTCATTTTAACAACTTTGTACAATGGAAATCGAAGCGTTTATTGAAATTGCAATATTTAATTCAGCTATTGATATATTGATAAAACCTTAGGAGATAACGTTTTATCTTTTTAGTATCATTATAAAATTTCTTATTATGTTTAACAAATTTTATTTTATCTGTACATATTATTTATTTTACTTTACGGATTTATTAAGAGAGTATTACATTTATGTTCAATGTTAAGAGCCTGTTTTTCGAATATAGTAAGAAATTTGTGCCTAAAAATATAATTAGAATTTCTTTGAAAAAGAAAAATTAAGTTAACTATGCATTGAGGAATTATTTTTGATTATATATATATTATATCTATCAGTTTAAATGACTCCATGTATCACATTCTGTTTTCGAAAAAAAATCATTTCAAAGAGAATTAATATTTTAAAAATAACTTTATGCAAAGCTTCTTAAAGAATAGTTTTAGCCAGCAAAGTCGCTCAGTCGGTGCTTTTAAAAACCACATTTTCACGATAAAATTTTGTAAATTAATTTCAAAATTTAATAAAAAAGGAAAAACATTATATTTTTTCCCAAAATCGAACTTTGCTTTTCTTCCTCTGATTACATGGCCGCGGTAGCCGAGTGGTATAGGTATCGGATCGTGGCTGGCCTTGTCACGAGTTCGAGCCCAGTACCACTAAAGACCCACCGTGTAGGGCAGCGATGCACGTTAAATATATCGAGAGCTGAGAAGCCTCCTCCCGTTGGTGTGGTGTGGTAGTTAGGAGAGCGGGTGCCAGCTCAGGTGTCGTCCATGTCATTTGACCATGGTTCAAAATTACGTGGTCCGTCGCCAAAAGCCCTCGTGTAGCTGAACAGTGCGACGTTAATATTCAATCACTCACTCACTCCTCTGATTACACATGAAAACGCACTGCGATATTACATTTTTATTGAAAGCTTATTGTATCGAGGTTAGTGAAAGATAATTTCAATTAAAAATATACCAAAAAGAGAGAAAACTAAATTACGAATAATTTATGACGGTTTCACAACTGTCGCAAAATTCTAAATACTTGGATTATATCTGAAATTACTCATGAATTCCTTCATTACAAATTTTTTTTAAAATGTACAAAATATTATAATTCATTAATCATAATTAAAGAATTGCGTAATCTTTGCATGGATTTTACTTCACCCCAGCGCGAAATGTAAGATAATTTGGTTTCTGTGTGTTTTAGCATATTTTAAAAACTAATTTTTTTGGTGTAAGCAAGCATTTAAAAGTCGTCAAGTTTAATTATTTGGTTACTCAAACAAATATCCCACAATAGTAAACAATTCGCCTAGAAAATGGCCTGCTGAATTCCTTTCATGCTCAATTGTCAAGGGCGCCTGTCTGCAAACCCGCATATACGTAATTCAAACATGGTCAAAGTCAACAACCGCCGCTTAAGTTATGTAAAATAGCATTGTATATTTTAATCTAATATTACACACTAGTCATTATTCGTAAAATAAAAATATCAAAATTTCAATTATATTTACAGAATTTTTGTAAAGGTTTTTTTCATTTCCAATGACGGATTACAAGACAAGAAACAGAAGAGAGACAAAAAACAAGAAACAAAACTCCACAGTATATTCTATAAATCACTCATTTTGTGTGTCTAACCTCCCAATATCTGCTCCACATGCATGCAGAGTTGAGTGCACGGCAGCGTGCCAAATGAATGGCGTCTATTTCTTCGTTTGAGTCGCGCAGTTTACACAGGGGACTTTGGGAAATGCTTACCGTGCTTAAATGCTTATAGGCAGTCGTGGCGATGGCGATTCGAAAATCAGCCACAGCTCTGTATCGCGGCCATTTTGGTACATCACGAAGTTTGCTATACTACGTTGTTTTTATTTATTCTTCTCGTTGAAAGAATTTCAACCAGAAATGTTCACTGTAGTACTTTTTTATAATTCTTTTGGCACTATAGAAATGAACTGTATAGCTAGAGGTTTGAATGATTTTTGTCCCCTTCTTTGCTAAGAAATCGGCGTTTTTATTCCCGCCGATGCCACAATGCGATGGAATCCATTGCATGACAATGTCTAAATGGCTTTGAAGTACATCGCTAATTAATTGTTGACATTTGAGAATATATACTGACATGGGTTTCTCGATGGAAGATTTTGATTGGAGCACTTCGATTGGATTGGATTCATGCCCTTGAATCAATTAAAATAACTACCTGTAAAACACGATCTGATGGCAAAAAAAAGTTCAGATAGAGCAATGCGTATAGCAGCAATCTCATCATCAAAATCAGTGTTGTGTATTTCTGTTGGTGCATAGGAATAGAATAGTTCACTGCAAGCTCCAGCACTTGTATTACTGTTATCTGTCAACTTGAACCGTCCGTGAAACCACGTATAGCCAGTCATCCTCAGGGTATAAGGTATTCAAAAGTCTCCAAAAAAGGATCCTTAGGACTTCGCTATCTTTTTTCTTTCGAACATCGAGGAGCAGCTCTGTTGAAAGCGTAAAATAATACCTTCTAGTCGGTCAAGAATATTTTTATTAGATCTTCTGGTTCGAAACGAAAAATACGAAGCTCTTTAAGAGCTATAACTTTCTGAAGGAAGTCACTCTGTGTCTAAAAATTTTTCTTGGTTTAAGATAGAGAATCATTCCAAGGTTGTTTTTTTAAAATATTAAGATTTATAAAATGAATATCGTATATTCCGACGTATACAGGTATAACGCACGCTTTTAATAGAACAATAAGATCAGAATTTACGGGTGCATTATGTGGGATATATAAATATTTTTTAATCTAAGAAAAAATTAGCATAAAATTAGATTTTTACTTGCACCTAAGTGCTGTCTATCTAAAAGAAAAAGAACATACCTGAAATGAAGGCTAAATTATTCTATGCAATAAATCGATATTCTTTTTCTTTCTGTTTTGCTCTCTTTAGGGCAAATAAACGTACTTTTGTTCTTTTTACAAATATACAATATGATAAAGCGATTTTTCAGAACTGGTTCGCAGCATTTTCTTCTAGAATAGGCCCTTTCACTTCTTCTCGTAGAAAAGTTAATGCACGTTAAATCTGTCGAGGCTCAAAGACCTCCCATTAGTGTAATGTGGAAAATTTTTAAGAGGGAGGTGCCAGCTCAGGTGTTGTCTTCGTCACTTGATAGTGGGTCATATTACAATGTCCATCACTAATAACCCTCGTGTTTCTGCAGAGTGCAACTTAATTTAAAATCAAATTAAGTCACTACTTTAGTCAAACCACGTTTATTCCTTGGCGTATTAATTATTGTGATTTAATTTCATTTTCCAAACATGTATTGAATTTTTACCAGCATCAGATTCATTCTGCAGCCCTATTTTCCTTTCCTTCGTTTATTAAATGACGTGCCATTTGAAACCAGCGCAGTGTTTATTCCACTTGTTTACTAGAAGGAACTCTACGTCATCAAATGTATTTCATCTAAATCAAATGCAACCCACTAAAGCTTTCGACGCTTACTTCAAAGTCACTGCCTCACATTACTGGAGATAGAGAAAATATTTTATTCCTATTTCCGTGAATTTGTACGGGTCGGAAGTACCACAAAATGTATCGAAATTTTCTCGAAAATATCGAATAATATTCTAGTACTCATTTACATTTAATACGACACTCTCAGTTTGTAGATGTATTTACTATTCCCTCAACAAGCAACCCCCACTGACATATATTTCACTTACTGCTTGTCAATTTAATACACAATTGTTCGATAGCCGGGGATTTTCTTTTAGAGTGAATGACGTCTAAATGTTACAGCATAGCATATGTTTATTTTAGTCATTTCATTAATTTTTAGGTTAAAAGAACAGAAAAGCACTTTATATGAGAGTTATAATTAACGTCGAAGTATAAAGCTGCACGAGGGCTATTGGTCAAGGACGTTGTAGCTTTGAATCATGGTCAAGTGATGAGAGCGATACATCCATCTCCTAACTTTCACCAAGCCAACGGGAGGACGTTTCAGCGTCGACGTATTTAACTTGCATCCACCCCTTTTATACGGCAAGTATTCAACGAATTTATGACTCGCCAGCCAAGAGTAGTCTTGACCACTATGCTAATACTGACACTATGAAGAGTACATATAAAAAATGTAAATTGAAATCATTGGTGCACGTTATATACTGGTGAGTTATTTGCCAGAATATCCGGTAATTATATAAAATAATGTATTATTTCGATGATAAATTTTTAGCCGCCTGGGTGGTGTTTGTCGCTAGCCTTCAGGGCCCAAGGTTGCGGGTATGACCCCGGCCCAAGTCGGTATATTTTCATGATGCAGAAAATTGACATCGGTCATGTCGTATGATTATACTGCATGTAAAAGATCTCTAGAGTTGAAGTCACCAAAGTGGTGATCCGCGAGAAAATTGCGCTGGTCTCCAAAAAAAATGTGGAATATACTCATTTATCACTTTAAGGTATGTTTTAACCCTCTGGTCGGAACATCAATTATTTTTTGCCACTGAGAAACATCTGTCTGACAGAGGGATTAGTAATTTTTTTTTGAATTTTATAATCTTAAGGACTATTTTTTAAATGTCCTTATAGCTCATGAAATTGAGTATGGTTCAAATAAAATGTGTGAGGTTAAATCAAGCACAACAATATATTTTTATCACTAGAATTGTGACTAGTATTTTTATAAAAACTGATTATAAAAATTATTTATATTTATGTAAAAGTAATTAATAATAATAATACCAAACACGAAAAAACTATAGGAATATCCGTGTGATAGACGGCGATAAATAAGAAAAATCGCTCATATCGGGATTTGAAAAAAATCGTCATGTACCACCACGTAATCCTCTCACTGGGTAGAGTCCAACTGAAGATGTCAAGGCAGCTCACCCCAAAAATCACACTACAGCGTTATCTACAGGCATAAAAACAAATCATTCCTGTCTGAGAGACGGATGCTCCGGCTTGAGTACTAAGATACATTGATTGCGTTTTTAGATGACAATTATTTTTTATAAATATATTTAGCATTTACAAAACCCTATTAATGGTTCGTGGAATTTAATTATGAATTTACTGGTCCGTGAGGTCAAAAAGTTTGGTGACCGCTTCTCTAGAGTGTCTGTTTGGCTTGCGTACCCTCAGAAAAATTAAATCCTAGTACAGGTTCGCATCGTCAGAGCCCAGGTGATTCCCTCTAGGGAGGAAACTGGGCATCAAAATTGCCTGCGGTGATTGGTATCCGTCTAAATGGTGCCATACTAAAAATTAATACTAGCTTCCAGGGAATGTACTAGGTCTGCAGTGGTAAAATACCAATTCACAGCCCATCAGAAACAAAAAAATTAGTAATTAGAATACAAAAGAATAATTGAATAAATAAAATTTTACTACCGTTGTGTGATAATTAAATCTATATTATCAGGAATGAGTTAAGGTATAAATATATTGATATTTCTTTCTATATACTTCGGTAGCAAATAATGTATATTGTATCATTTTCTGTAATAAATGGTAGTTCAGAAAAATCAAACATTATTTTTTTATCTTTTGGGATGGACTTTTCTGCATTGATGTGAACAAAACATGCTGTTGTTTTTTTTTCCGAATGCTTCGGAAAAATAATCTTTAATAACAGAAATAATTTTTATGAACGCGAATTTTGATATCAGCTCGTGCGCAACAGAGGAAAATCATCTTCCTAATTAATACTCTTATATATATTTATACGCATTTGATAAGGAATTAACTGTAGCTGAATTCGAAATAAACAAATAAATTGGATATTGGAAAGAAGTTCCTTGTGTCTCAGATATTCCCTGTGACTTACGAACATTTACGCTTTACTATTAGCCATGGTGATGGGATCCCTTAAGCTAAAATTCGATTTCCACTTTCTTTCGAAGGGCTTCATTTCTGCAGCCCCAAGTCTTTGCCTCAAAGCGTAGCTGATGTTCAAACAAATTAATTACGCTCCATTAATCGTACGCAAACAAAATCACTTTTCATTATGTAGATTTATTTTTTTCTTTCTCCTTTTTGGGCAGAAAACTTCACGAGATTAAACAATTAATTTCATTTATTTTCTGACCGACGTTCTTGGGAGGTAGGGGGAGGGGAGGTTTTCTGGAGAAACTTTATTTATTGGGTGGTTTCCTTCTTTTTCTTGGTTTGATCCGAATAATTACGTCATCCGACATTCGTCGGATGAGTAAATTAATTTCTTCTTTTATAATGAATGGGATTTTTTAAACTGGATTCTTAATTTGGATTAAGTAATTTTTGTATAGAAAAGACATGGAAATCGTAAGACTAGTTTTTATGCACGTTTTCTTAACTCAGTCATCTTTGCTGTAACAATCAAAACAATTACTGTTTTATTTATCTTGAATAATTTAAGTCACGCGTGACTTATTAAGCTCTTGTAAAAAATATGCTAAGTCATTGCATTACCATTCATATGGTTTAACAATAATATAAAGCAATTATCAGTAAATCGTGCATATTTTGAACATGAAACATTAGAAAAAAAGCGCAATGTATATATATTGCACTTTTTTGTATAATTATGTATAATTCACTTAATTTCTATCTCAATACAAACCAGTTGATGAAAGAATAATAAAGGACGAAGTAGAATAGACAAATCGACTCAGTAATAGAACAGCAATGTTTAGGCTTTGGATTAAGTCTGTAGGGTTGAGCATAGTTCGAGAGGGCAAACGTTACTGTGTACTTGCTTATTTTACAAAGTTGAAATAGGATAAAAATAATTTTTAGCACCAATATTAATTTCTAAAAATGTTAGACCTTGTAGCCTTATGAATAATAATCGTAATCTACTTACCGTAAAATCGGGAGTATAACACGCACTTTGAACAAAAAAAATAAGACTGAAATTTACGGGTGCGTGTTATACGTCGGGTATAAAAATGAGCTTTAAAACTAAAAATAATAAATAAATAAATAAAAGCTTTTAGAAAAAATTAGACTTCTATATACATCGAAATACTTTGTTCATTGAAAACAAATGACACTTATGAACTTTAAGGCTTGTAGTTCTAGAAGTATATATTTTTTTTCTAAAGCTTGGAATAACAACTCGAATAAATGACTTCATAGTATAAGAGCATTGCGAACGCATATTTCAAGTTTCTTCGTAAAAAAAGGGGTGCACGTTTTACGGTGATATACCTAAAAATTAAAATATGCTGTTTTAAAGTATAGGTGCGTTTTATACGCCAGATTTTAAGGTACTGAAAAGTATGTAATGAATTTTAAGAAATAGCTGAAATTAATTTGTAAAATTTAAATCTTAGCACCCAAGTAACGAAAAGTTGTATGCAAGATAGTCAACAAAAATCCAAAGTAATGTAGACCACAGGGTAACGTTTAAGGAGTTAATTATTCTAATGTAATATATATAATATTCTAACATATAGAAAAAAAAAGATAAACCTATATAGATATTGCCTAAAGGAAAATAAGCCACTTTTTCTTTACCAAATCTATTTTAATCATTCTAATTGAACTCAGAATGATATGTTGAATTACATGTTATATGAAGAATTCGAGATTTTAAAATTCTTATATTTAATTGAAAATATGCAATGCTTTTCGAAACTTTGTTGTCACTAATGTACATTGTTTTAATCGTGAAATAGCAACAGATTAAATTGTTTCTCATCAAATAATTTACAACAGTTATAGTGTATAATGTAATAGGTATATTATTTAATATTTAAAATTTTGTTTCTTAATTTTATTTGAATACCCATTATGCTATTTTTACTAATTTTATAATTAAAGAATCTGCTTAAAGTATTGCAACATAATATAATGTTAATCGCATCTGCTTTTCGCTTATCTGACAAATTATAATCATACTCATGTTATACTGAACTGATGGCCACTCTACTGAGTAGACGCGTAAAGTGCCAGTCAAGCATAATGCAGTGATTTGATGATACTATGATAATGATTTGCCCTTTCACTGCAGCTGAGTCTTCAAAGCCGTCGAAATCGGGATTTGAATACCCGATGTTTATAATAGTGGGTTATGAAACATTGCTTGCACAGTATTTGCGAAACTTAAATCCTTTCAGATTCAACAATCTCTTCTCTGGTAACTTTTAACACAGGTTAATAAATTACTTAGGGATTTTTTTCTTGGAAAAAGCATTTATGCATTTATTTTTATTTAGTGCACATTAGGGGTCTTCAATCTTTCTCGTTCGAGGGACAAATTAATAAATTTATAATGGTCCGCGGGCCACATCAATAAATACACAGTGATCCGCGGGCCATATGAATGTAAAAAAAATCTATTTTAGTCAAGGAAATTTATGTGAAAAAAGGGAGGTTTGTTTTACAAGATTGCCGCTGTCTGATTCTAAAAGAAGTGGTGATGTTTACAGATTTGCGTATATTTTTGTACATATAGGTTTAAAAAAAATTAAATGGAAGCCGAATTAAAATACTTTGCAAACCTGTTATCCACCTTTTTTACCGAAAATTTGTTACATTTTATGCGTAATCAGATATATTGCATTTAAAATTATTTAAGATACAGTGACATTTTTGAAAAAAAATTGTCATTCACAGAAAATATTATCTCAAGTGAATATAAAAAACATCAGTGTAATGTTTTTAGTATAAAGAATAACAAAAAAGGTGGGGTTTTTTTTACGACAATGAGCAAGCAAGGCATTTTTTTTCAAATTGCCTCAAATTCAAATGAGGGGACATTAAATGCCTCCATCAGACCATTCGCGGCCCGTGGGCCACTGGTTAAAGACCCAGTAGTATACATCAGTTAATTCTAATGGGACTTTAATCGAGAATCTGGTAATTCAATGATAATAGACTTAAGATTCTTGACCGACGGTGTGAGATTGAATCGCGAAATCGTAAATCATTTCTTTTTATAACTGTCGTGGAAGGTACAAGAGGAGGTGTTGCACGCTAAATTTTTATCATCGTCAAACTCAACAGTTGTAAAAAAGTTAGGAAAGAGGCGACGTGGTTCATTTATCCGTCTAATAATTTCCAGAGGTTCTTCAAATTGATGAGATGTGTCGTCAATATAGGTGTCATATTGCACTTCAGCGTTGTTTATTCAAATCTAACAGCAAATGTAATCAAGCCGTGATAACTATATTAAGCTAAAAACTATTTTTAACGTGGAATCAATGTCTCTTTACCGTTATATAATGAAACACTGATGATGAACATTGTTCCTTAAAATATTTAGATGTTTTAAAGGTCCCTGGATTTAAATTCCCCTTTCTCTTTTTATTTATTTTAGCACTTTAATAATAAACTTTGGATTTTTGTTATAATTTCTATACTTTTCTCAAATTCCTACAGAGAAATAAACTCACAAAACCTCTGTTCTTTGAGTTGTAATGCTGTTAAAATTCAGTTCTGAAAATTGCTTAAACTCAGCTCAAAATAATATTCTCTTGGTGTATTTACGCGTTGAATTTGAGTTTTCGACGCTTTTGAAGTATTTATATATTGATGATGGTTATGATTTTTTTAAAAAAAAAAATTAAATAAGCTTGTCGGTTTGAGGAAATAAAAATTATAAGCTATTAGAATACAGATAATTGAACCTAAACCTAGTTAATAATTAAACCTACCTATTTACTTGAGCTTAAACCTACTTGTTCATGAATAATTTATCATTTTCATTAATAGAATCGTGATTTTAGAGAGGCTGCAGTATATATAATCTTTTCCTATCATTTAGAAATATTTATTTCCCTTCAATGTATTATAAATACATTATAAGTTTTATTAGACGATTTATAATAAGATATCTATTTTATAGTGAGATACTCAATTGAAGTATACCTACATTTAAAAAATACATGAATTCACAAGTCGCGTAATGATAGAAAAACAATGAATCATGATCCTAAGTAGAAATTCAGAAATGAAACAAATATTTCTTCTCGACTTGATTTAAGAAGCATTCCATGCTCGAAAATATATTATTTCTAACGTTTACAACTTCCATCAAAACCCATAAAATCATTCATGAATTATGATGGGCAATAATTGGCGATGCTTACTTGGCCATCTTATCAATTTCCGAAAAAGCATCAAAACATAACAAATAAATAATCGAAAATCGTTGCAAGATTCTGGCATTCAATGGCCAGCTTCTTTTTATACCAGAAACGTTTTTTTTTTCTTTATTTTCTAGACGTGACAAGTAACGGCGACTGTATATATCTATGTAAAACAGATTTTGGTAAAGTATGCCCCAGCAAACTGTTGTATAACAGGTATCCCGAGGGCAATAAAGGCGAAGTTATGGCATTTTTTCACCTGTGAGCACAAGCTTTTTGCAAGCAATGAAATGACTTAACCTAGGCCCGTCGTTAAGAGGCAAAATAGCAATACTTAATGGCGTCGTTAAGTTTATATCTCGCTCAAAGATTAACGCTTTTCGAACGTTCGATTGAATACCTTAGCCTTGGTTTTTACACTGAAATAAGTTTTCTGAATATTTAATGAACATCTTTTTTTTGTGCCTGACCCCCATTTCGCCCCCTTAGTGCACACCTTTCTTACTTATAAAAAGAATGAATAAAAATTGAAATAAAGAATGAATGGAAAAATGCCGCCGTGAAAGTCATGTATTTTCTTTTACTGCTTTTAATTCGCCGGCAGTTTATTTCTCTCTGTAGTCTATTCCGAAGCCAGAATTTATTCTGGCTTCCTTAAGTGCATATTGTCCGATCATGTTTCTTTTAAATAATAATAAAAGGAAATGTTTTCAGTTACATGTTGGAGAAAGAGACGCTTTGATCTTGAAGTAGAAAATGGAGGGAAAAAACATGTTTTTAATGGCTTTGCCTTTATGAATACAGCAGAAGCAACGAATGAAGAAAATATATATATAAAAAAAAAACCAAAACGCTTTAACTGCATACAGGACCTGCAAATCGATTCTCTAGTCAAAATAGATGCTACGCGTGAAAATTATGCCTTTTGAAAGTATGACGAAAGCGAAGAAAATACTTAATGCTCTACTAAGTTTTGTAAATGGTGTAAATCGGTTATTTTTTTTGCATAATTTTCCTGTCGAACATTCAACTCGGCATTATCAGTATTCTTATTTATGACTTATAAATTTGTATTTTTACTTTATATAAATTTTTGCATTTTTGTGTAGTGTTGGTATACCCGTTCTTCGCACAGGTGCAGTGAAAAAATAAACAAAACAGATTGAAGGATAAACAAGTTTTTAAAGAGTTAATTTTAGGTGAATTATAAATTAAACAACAAACAAAAAAGATTTTTGCATATATCAGTTGAAAAAAAATTAAAAAAAGCAGTTTTTTTTGTTAAAATTTTAAGTCTGTAGATCCAATGGATGATACAAAGGATTTTTTTTATTTATAACGCCCCGTAACTCTTCTGTCGGTAGATATTTGAAAAAACCTTCCTAAGCATCTTTTCTCAGCAAAAGTAACACATTGTTACAAGATTTATGTAATGAACACTTAAAATAATGTAAATAATTAATATCTGGATGTGTAATACGTTAATATTATTTTCTGTTATATTTATTTTCTATTAAAATTGCAATAGTCGCAAGCAACGCCGTTAATTACATTATAATGGCGATCCAATGGAAACATAAAGAAATGTTGACGATAGAGTCAAGTTGGCATAACTTTTGGTGACTATGCTGGCAACTTGGTGATTAATTGAACCATGCGGAAGCTAATATGCTGTAGAACCACCTGGTGGGAAGCAGCAACAAAAAGGATAGCACAAAATCTTCTCCAAAAAAAAAAAAAAAAAAAAACATATACGTGCCAGTTTTCATAGTGATCAGTTGCACGATGTAGGCGTGAAAGGAGGTCATATATACAAACATCCATTTATAAATTTTTAGATATTGATGATAATATATTTATCTATAACCCTTCCATAACACCTCTTGGTCATTGATATTCACAATATTCGTTCTCTTGGCGGATCTCTGCTTAACAGAATAAATATGTTTACTAAATTTCTACTCTGTAACTCTAATAGTTCAAAAACGGACACTCCCTCTAAAAACCTGGCCGCGGTAGCCTAGTGGTCAAGGTAACGGACACGAGGCCGACGTTTCATGAGTTCGAGCCCACTACCACTGAAGACTCGCCATGTAAGGGAGCGATTTAAGTTACCCCCGTTTGACCCGTCTCTTCTCAACAAGAGGAACCAATCTATTAACCAAATTTCAAATTTGCAGGTATAATAGTTCCAGAACAGGAATTCTTGTCTATAACGCTCTCGCAACTTCCTTGGTGCGGATTTCCGCAAAACCCGTTCTCAGCGCATCTCTACTTAACGAAAGAAGCTTGCTTGCAAAATTTAAGATATGTGGGTCTAATAGCTTAGAGTGAGTCACTGAGCTCCCTCATATTTTATATAAGAATATTTTTTAAGATCTTTTAGAATTACTATTTTAAGGAATCGTTCACATAAATTATTACAGTAGAACGTCGTTTATCCGAACGTTTATTATCCGGAGCGTCAAATATCCGGACCAGTTTTTTTAGAGACCTTGCAGCGAAAAAACGAAGGTGTACAATGGTAGAGCGAAAAATAAGTCATTATTTTCCCCAATAAAGGTAAAATTGCAACATTTTGCACCTATTTTGCTTTTTCTTCAAGCACATTTCCCGTATGTGATGATTTTCAATATTCATATAGTGTCCGGTTTCATATACCACAAGGATCGCATTCAGTTTTCGGTTATCCGAACAATCACGTACCTGAACAATGTCCGGTCCCAATTGATTCGAATAAAGAACATTTTACTTATCCCCTAAATTGCAATATTTTTTAAAAAATTTTAAAAAATTTTAAGAGTTTTAAATGTATTTATTTTGTTAGTCTTTTAAACTGAAAACAATAATTGTACATAATTAAACAAATATAAGAACAAGTATTTTTAAAGCACATCCCGTTATAAAGATTAATTTACCTTTAAAATTTCAGATATGACAGGAAAAGTTTTAAGGTATCCGACTACGTTTGGAACCGTGATTTTAAAAAAGCACATAAATGGATAATTGTCATGATATTTAGTGTCACTCAGATTAGAATACATGTATAAAATTATTTTAAGGATATTTTGACAAAAATTTTTTTATTTAAATACAATATTTTGGCAAAAGGTTAACTTAGAATAATCTTTTTTTCAAATGTTCTCCTTTTGTGAAAAATGGTTCTATTATAATAATATTTTGCCTGTATATAGCTCAGACTTCTCTACAGAGGCTCAGCTAGAAGTTTTGAAATATATAGCTTACAAGTGGGTTTATTCATATTTTGCGACAACAGGGGAGAGCAATTTTAAGAAAAAAAACGCCAATAATTATTTCAATTGTTGGTAACTCTGAAAATAATGTAATTTTTCAAAAAGTTTGTTGAGCCTCTGTAGAGAGGTCTGAGTGAGCTATATACAGGCAAAATATTATTATAATAGAACCATTTTTCACAAAAGGAGAACATTTGGAAAAAAGATTATTCTAAGTTAATTTTTTTGCCAAAATATTGTATTTAAATAAAAAAAATTTTGTCAAAATGTCATTAACACACTTTTATGCATATATTCTAATCTAAGTGACACTAAATATCATGCAAATTATCTATTTATGTGATTTTGTAAAATCACGGTTCCGAACGTAGTCGGATACCTTAACGTACAAATAATTGAAATTCAGCCATTTTATAGGTTTTAATCAATAAAAAATCATTTCACTCTACTGTAGCCAGAATATATTTTAAAAACCAATACTCATTTTGTGACAAATCTATACGGAACTTTATCACTAACCTTCTGAGTCGTCTTTTTTAGGGAAATTTGATTCCCTACCTATTTCCAATCAGCTCCAAAGAGAGGACAGGATTCCTTGTTATGCAGATTAGATAAAGTATTTAAGTCAAATGGAATAGTAAAGTTAGAGCAGTAGGAGAGAGAGATTGAAGCAGAAAGTGATAATAGTGAAGTTAAATTTATAATTGAAGATTTCTTGTTGGATAATTTATATCTCAAGAAGACTTGAGATTCAGTGTGGTAAATATTATTTTATATTTGAAGTCTCACTAAAGATTTATATTAGGAGCTAGATTAAAGTTAAATGTTCATTAAGAACATTATAGAATATAATTCTGGGATCTCTTATCGTGATAATCTCTGCGTGATCGATATTCTAATTGTTAATTAATTGGATCATTAAATATTTAAGTTAATTTAAAGGATATTCCCTTTAAAAAACCTCATAATACTAGTTAGATATTTTTGTTAATAAGTCTTTGATTCTATTTGGATAAGATAACCAAATAAAGAAAGTTATTTATAAAAATGGCTACTGGCTCTTATCTGACTCCTACTTATTCTCGTTCTCAAAGTGAGGTCCAAGGGGACCTTCACAATTTAAGTCTAAAAATGATTGAAATTACCCTATTAGAAAAGTAACCTTCTCGTATTCATCGGCATTGGAATAACAATTGAAAAACCATTAGGAGTAGGCCATTATATCTGAGGCTGATAGATAAAAATTTCAGCACATTCCACGCCATAATACTTAACGAAAACGTAATACATTTCGGTAGCTATTTATAAAAAAACAAAACTGATGACCATTAAGCACAGCGAGTGATCATGTGGGTATCTGAAATGGACATTCCTAAACGAGGTATGCTGATGAGGTGCCGGAAGAACCAATCCGTGAGCTTCGTCCAGGATTGTCCAGCAGGACGCCAAGTGTCACGCAACCCTAAGCAGAGCATCTAATTGTTATTAGGGCGTGCGAACATACATCACGCGAAGGGACTGGCACGTAGTTACACCTGTTCCGAAAATCAAACTCGGACGCTGGAATATGAATCGGTTACGGGGTACCTTCACTCCTCCACATAGTTGATGCCCGGACCGTAATTTCGCGGGCGTTAATTAAAGTCTGAACAAATCACCCTTTTCCCATGGAATGTGCCTATTTACGGGAGCGCTTAAATCTATCTGAAAAGGCCCCCTCACCTTTTCCTGGGGACCCCCCTTCAATCATTGATCGGGGGTATGGGACTATTCATATGCGACCAACCCGCCTATGGCTGCGCGAGTACGTGACTTTTATGGGGATGGGAGTTTTAAAAGAGGGTGGGAAGCTATCCTGTCGGTAAAAATTTGTTTCACAAAGAGACGAGATTTGTAGGTGGGGTGGGAGAGAATTTGCGAATCCCATTTTTTTTCTCTCTCTTCTTTTATTTCTGTTCTTTTCCTTGCACTCGGTTCTATTTTCGTTTTTTTTTCTCTCACTTCTTTTTCCTTTTGCCCTTTTCGCGTGTCCTCGTTTATTCTTTTATTTTCCTTTTTTATCGAAAGGAAAATTCTGTTCGAGAGCGTGAGGTAAGGTATAAGTGGGTAAACAAGAATCTGTAAAATTTTTGTATTTTTTTTTCTCCTTCTTTCCTAGAGTAGGTGCTTAGGGAGTTTTTTTAGGAAATGCCAAGTTGTCCTTTAGGTGATGTTCATTTTGCAGTCCTTTCTATCGTAAGATAGCATTTAAATAAACGACATCTGAATAGTCTCTTAATAGTTCTATTTGAAAAAGAGTTTCGTCGGAAATAAATCGCTTGGCTTTTACGTCTTAAGTATATACAAAATTATTTTAATTATATACGTATATTTTTTATATATCTGATCTAACTTAATGCTATTTAATATACAAGAATATAATAAGTGAGTACATGTCAAAGTGGAGTAGTCACAGCTGTTTAATAGCAACACTTTGGCTTAGGACTGTTTTTAGGGTTAAAGATAGTTTCAAGGTACATACACAAACCCTCCCTCTTATATACATAATATATATTAGTAGCAGGAAATAAAAGAAATATTTTTTTGAAAAGATGGAAATTAATACATGTGCAAGTGTCTGTGTAATACTTTAAATGATAAATTTATTGTATTCATTTTTGATCAGTTCATAAAAATACATTTATAGAACATGAATCTATATCGAATGATAACAAATAAATTTAATAGATAGATTTAGACCAGGAGTATGTACTCAACCTTTTTTTCTGCTTTGCCCCATACGTATGCCACCCATTTCACGCGGGTCACAACATGAGGTTAAACAGGAGGAGGAGGAGGGTGATGCTTTAAGACCACCTTGGAAATTTAAGGTGACTACCTACCTTGAAAATGTCGTTTTTCGGCTACATAAAGCATTTTTTTATTTCAAAATCTTATAGTTTGAACATTTTTCTTTCCAAAACAGTTTTTCTTTTTCCTTTACTTTACGCAAAATGGAAATAAAGTTATAGTGATTTAAAAAAAAACATCACTCTCTGCAAAAGGGAACCGGAAGTATCATTTCAAAACCGGAAGTTGCAGAAAAATGCAATTTTTAACTTAAATTCTGCAGTTTCTTTCATTTTTTTTAAAATTTATAAAATATATTTCGGTAATTTTTCTAGTGTTTCAGCCACTACTATATTATTAGTATAGTTCTTCCTTGCTAAAAATTGGCAACACAGACAGTCTGTTTACATACTAGCTTGTGTTTTGCTTAGCTCTATGTTTGGTCGCTTTTTATTACAAAAATTTATATCTTACGATAAAATTTTGCTTAAAAGTTTTCAAAAATATCTTAAATATGGGTCATAAGAACCAATATCGCTCAAGAAAACGAAAGTTTACAGGTAATCAGTATAGGAACAAGCGCTCAAGTATAGATTCTCAGGCTAAAAATGATACGACCGTTGCAAGTAATATTGAACTGAAAAATGCAAGTACATCAAAACTTGAAGATTTGAAGGACAATTTTTTAGAAAATTCTGGAAATTCTGATGAAATTTTCGGACATCGAATATTTGATGTCACCACATTGCTTTCTGTGTTTGCAGTACTTTGTTGTCCAGTTTGTTTACATGATGAACTCAGTTTGTTCAAACTTTTCCTTGAAATGTAGAAACTGTGAATTTTTAAAAGGATTTACTTCATCTGAAAAATTCAACAATAAATTTAAGCTAATACTCTGATTGCTTTTGCCTTAAGAGTAAGAGGAAAAGGGTACACAGCTGGAAATAAACTGTTCGGTATGTTGGACTTGCCTTTTCTTTCCAAAACAGCCTTTCGAAATCAAGAATTAAAGATTCAGCAGGCTGCATCTATAGTTTCTATAGAAAGCATGAAAAATGCAGCAACTGAGGTGAAAAAATTAAAAAAATTCACCCTTAGAATCAATAACCTGCTGCGGCGTGTCAATGGATGGGACTTGGCAGAAGTGTGGCTACTCGTCTTACAATGGTTGCGTAGGTTGAATAGCCATTGACACAGGAAAAATTTTGGACATCGAAATAATGTCACATTTTTGTAGAATATGTTCAAAAAAGGCTAAAGTTCCATATGCTGTTTCTAATGCATATGTTTGTTGCAATCATATGTCTTCTTTTTCAAGTATGGAGACTGTCGGAGCATATCGCATATTTGAGCGATCAGAGAATCATCGTAAATTGCAGTACACTGATTACTATGGTGATGGGGATTCCAAAGCGTATGAATCCGTAAAAACATGTACGCTTCTAATACAGTTAATAAACTAGAATGTATTGGTCACGTGCAGAAAAGGGTTGGGAGTCATCTGTGAAAGTTAAAAAAATCAGTGAAAGGATTGGGAAGAAAGGAGAGGGAAAATTGACGGATAATTTTATTGATAAATTGCAAAATTATTATGGAATAGCAATCCGCAGTAATACAAAAAATTTAGCGAACATGCAAAGCGTAGTTATTGCTGCGTTTTATCACTGCTGTTCCAGTACTAAAAAGCCTATGCATGGTCAATGCCCAACAGGAACAGATAGTTGGTGCAAGTTTCAAAAAGCAAAGGGACTTGGTAAAATATTCACCGCCAAAGCCCCTGGACTTCCTCAAAATATTTTAAATATTGTTAAACCACATTACTTTAAACTATGCGATCAAAAACCTTTAGAAAAGTGCTTACACAGATTGACTCAGAATGCCAACGAGGGTTTCAATGGTGTTCTGTGAAACATATATAGTTGCAAAACAAAACTTTGTTGAACTCCAGTCTTTGAAATTAGGGGCATATATAGTAGTTCTACAATTTAATGAAGGTGCTAGTGGCTTATTAAAAGTAATAAATAAGCTGGGGTTTAATCCTGGTAGCTATATGATACGTGTATTAAAATAGTATGACTATCGACGAATTAACGACGCAGAAAGACATTCATTACCCTTTACAAAATTAAGAAAAAAACTACGAACTCTCAGAAAGAAAAAAGCCTTGCACCAGGAAGAAAAGGAAGGTGTGACATATCATCCAGGGGAATTTTAGACAATTTTGAGATGTTCGTGTACCTTTTAACGGTAAGATAAAACTTTAAATGAGTTTTTCTCAAAATTTTGTTTTCGAAAGAAACTCTTTACTACTTACATGATATCTTAAGAACCAAACCAGATGACCTTTTGAAATTTTGTGGGAATACTTATTAAACTGTTTTTTTCATAAAGTGAACCAAAAGTTTTGTTGTAAGTTAAATATTTTTTTTTCATTTAGGATAGTTTTTATAAATAAAAAACTTAAAAAATATCAAATTTTTTATATTGTTATGTATAATTGTCTGTAATTCTTTTATATTTTAAGGGGTCACAGGGGTGTTAAATTTCTCTGGAGGTCTGAAAATATAAACAATTTTCAAACAGGTATACTTTCTTTAAATTTAAGTTAAATAATTCGAATCTTTTACACATTACTTATAATAGAATGGGGCTTCAGAAAAGTATAAAATGTTTAAAATATAATCATAATTTTAAAAATTATAAGCATATGAAAATAAGAAACTTTTCTATAAGAAATATTTGTTAAGTTTTTTACGTCGCGCATGCTATTTTCAAAAAGAGTAGGTTTAATTACTAGCTATAAGTTGATTTATAAAGACAAATGTATTCTTAATACTTTGTAGCTATTTTTATATAAATAGAATAATAGCTTACATATCTTAATAAACAAAAAATATGCATTTTTAAAAAATATTTAAAAAATTGTTATATTTTACAAATATTTTGAAATACAAAAGATATATAATACTAAAATTAGCTAGAGTTTAAAGAGTATGATGCATTGTATAATTCTATAAAGTTTTATGTATCAGTGGCTAATATTTTAGAAAACAGCGTACGCAAAGCAAAAAATACTTAATATTTATTATAGAGTTTTCACATGCTTATGACTTTTAAAATTATTAATATATTTTAAACATTTTATACTTTTCTGAAGCAACAGTCTATTTTAAATAATACGTATAAGATTCGAATCATTTAATTTAAATTTAAAAGAATTATACGAGTTTGAAAATCGTTTATATTTTCAGACCTCTAGAGAAATTTAACATCCCTGAGACTGCTTAATATTTCTCTTAGATTTTGGATCATTTTGAAGATCACTACAATATGTGTGTTGTGTATAAAAAGAAAATTGTGATAATTGTATTAGAAATTTTTATACAGTGTTACCCGTTTTTGTAAAAATTTGGTTAAATTTCCTTGCAAACCACCAATTTTTCTAAAAATACAATATTTATTTAAAATTTTTAATGTATTTACATATTTTTTTTAAATTTTTCTTCCTAAAAACACTCAATTTGTTTCAAAAATCTGTTTTTATGAAGAGATTTGTTCCGAAGGTAGGCAGTCGCCTTAAAATGTGAAAAATTGATCAAAACATTAAATGCCTCCTGTGTTGCTTTATTTAACTATATATATATTTTTTTTTGTCACTTACACTAAATTAAAAGAATTTAAGAAATGCTCCATTACAACTTTTGCGTCAGTAAACAATTTCATATGATTAAAAATAATACAACAAACTCCATAGGATGTCTTTGTTACTGCTGTGGCATTGCCACTGACAAAACGCTTTGTTGCTGTTGCAAAGAATTTTCAATAAAACCTATTTACATCTCTTGAAAGAGATGCTTGGAGAAGAAGTGTCATTGAATGATTCTTGTTTACTGGTATTTTTAAATACAACAGTGACAAATAAAATACAAAAAACGACAAATAAAGCAAGTATAGATCCGTGTTTGTTTTTCACTACAAAACAGTCAACCTCGAAATCATTTGAATATTTTTCGCTTGTAAAACATGAAAGATCGTTAAAAATAAATTCCACCCGTAAAATTGTCGCCATTTTACTGTTGTTTGCTATCACTAACTGTAACCGTTACAAATAGAAAAAGAATATCAATTCGTAGCCGGACGACATCGACAGCAAAAAAGTAAAATTGATATATTTGATTTCTTGTCAAAGAATTTTACACCAAATTTTAATACATTGTTCTTAAATAACTGAATTTCTCAAAGCAATAGGTCATGGCGACCATAGGTCATGGTCACCTAAAAAGGCTCGGTGGGCCGCAAGTTGAGTATCGCTGATTTAGACAGTATACGATAGATAGATAGACAAATAGATTTAGCCAGGTGTAAGGATTTTTTTCTTATCTTTCTTAGAACAGATATGACCTCACACTTCACCTCGTGCCCGCTTATCGTCAAGTTTTGGGACATCTCGTATGTCCCGATACATTATTATTATACATTACATTGGCTCATTCATTTATCTTAAAAAACGCTAAATTGTTAATTATGTAATTCAAGCAATCCTCATTATCAATTAATAACGATGTAATTGTTTATTTTAGCATTTTTTCTTGTCAATATTGCACTGAGTGTAAAATAACTCATTAAGTTTCCTTTTCATTGCGATCTTCCCCTTAAATTTATCAAATCTAGGCATACTGTTGGATGATAATGACTCATTTAAAGATAAAGCATACTTTGAATTTTTCTTAAAATAACGTTGATAAAGCATTAAATTAAATAACATTGAATATTCAAGTGATTATGCTATTCTCTATTGTTATTTTCACTTTTAACTTCCTCACTTTCTCATGCATTATTATATATTTCTAGAAAAAATGTGTTTACTTTTCTTAAATTTGAATTTTTATAGGTAATAGCGTCAAAGATGTGGAAAAATCAATGAGATATAAATGATTAGATAAAGTAAATCTACAAATGTGACAAAAAAGGAATGGAAATAAATATGCAGAAATTAATATTCTGAATGAAAAGGTAGTATGTGTCTAACTCTTGCATTGTATGTTTGTTTTATCGTCCTGGAAATAAAAAATATTAATTAACTTGTGTTGATTTACAAAAAAAGGAAGCAAATAATACTTTTAAGGCTTAAAGATATGGATTATGAATGCTAAAAAAATAAATAAAAATGCTTTCAGAATTTTGCTTGCGTTAGAAGATTTGTATTTGCGATAGTTTTTATATTTTGTAATTTTCAGTTTTATTTCAATTCCCAGCTTTGCGAATCTTTTTTTCAATAAATTGTTTTTATTTTTTTTTTTACCGAAAAAAAGGAAGTAACTATCTACGTTTTTGTGAACATTTTAAAAATATACTGAAACAGTTTTTACTACGAATGAAAAATATTCATTACTCTATGTTTTGTCAAATAAATGAATTTTTATTCTTAATGACATTTTCTTTCTACAAGCCTAGCATTTAAGATTCAAATTGTTTTACTTGTAACATGTTTAAACTAAAAACAAATGTTTAATTAATAACTTTAAAAAAATGTTTTGTACGGTGATATATCTTAGTTTTTAAACAATTTTGTTATATCTTCCATAAATGAATTATGATAACACTAATAATGTAGGCATATATTTTTTTTTGTTTTGTTCTTTTATCTTCTCCTTAGAATTGAAGCTAAAAATTTGTAAACTTAAGTTATATTTGAAATTTAAGCATCTGGACTATATGAAATTTGTTTTAATTAGAAAGAGTTGAAAATTGAAATGTAAGTTTCATAGATATTTCGATTATTCAGTGCAGTAATATTTTAAATTTATGATTTAAAAGTGACTAATTACAAAGAATTAGGAAATAATTAAGCATTTAGTTAAAATTTTTAATTTAATTCGCATAACAATGTTTTTGTTTGTGAATTACATTCTAATTAATAATATTTTTTTAAATCTTGTCTTACTAAGGTTTTTTTTCGTTAACCGGAGTTATTCGATGCATAAAATTATTTTTAACGAAGAACGAGCATTTTGCATTAGCTTGAAAATCCCATCTTTTTAAATCAAGAAACTTAATTGAAAAATAAACAATCTAAGCTCAAGTTATTCTGAAGTATCAGCAGTATGTTTCGAAAAAATAGATAGTTATAGTTTTTTTAACGTAAGACTCTTTCTTCCACCAAATTTTGGAACTAATAATTTTTATCAAAATTTTATCAATACATAATTTGAATTTCTTGTCAAAATTAACTTTGTTTATTTATTTCTTGGTAAAAGGATAATCCTAATAAATTTTATTCATTAGTAAAAATTCACGAGTAGGACGAATAAATTAAATGCTATTATCTGTACTTTCAGCGGATAAAAAGTATGTCTTAGTTTCTGTGCAAATTTAGAATCACTTTATTTGATTCACATCTTAAGATTAATAACACAATACATTATGTTGTACACACACACATACGCATATATATATATATATATATATATATATATATATATATATATATATATATATATAAAGGGTGTTTTTTTAGAGGTATAGAACTTTAAATTGCAGTAAAACAACGATGTACTATTCGATTGACATGAATTTTTTTTTATTCGGAAGATAATCTTGTGGAATTACATTTTAAATATGATTTTTGGCATATGACTGTCACGGCTGGCTCGGATGTAGTCCAATCTGGACGGCCAATTTTTGATGACTTTTTCCAGCATTTGTGGCCGTATATCGGCAATAACACGGCGAATGTTGTCTTCCAAATGATCAAGCGTTTGTGGCTTATCCGCATAGACCAATGACTTTACATAGCCCCACAGAAAATAGTCTAGCGGTGTTAAATCACAAGATCTTGGAGGCCAATTCACAGGTCCAAAACATGAAATTAGGCGGTCACCAAACGTGTCTTTCAATAAATTGATTGTGGCACGAGCTGTGTAACATGTTGCACCGTCTTTTTGGAACCACTGCTCCTGGACATCATGATTGTTCAATTCAGGAATGAAAAAGTTAGTAATCATGGCTCTATACCGATCACCATTGACTGTAACGTTGTGACCTTCATCGTATTTGAAGAAGTGGTCCGCCAGCCCATAAAGCGCACCAAACAGTCAGTTTTTCGGATGTAACGGTGTTTCGACATACACTTGTGGATTAGCTTCACTCCAAATGCGGCAGTTTTGTTTGTTGACGTAGCCATTCAACCAGAAGTGCGCTTCATCGCTAAACAAAATTCGCTTATGAAAATCGGGAACAACGGCAATCTCGTTTTGGGCCCATTCGACGAATCTACGCCTTGCTTGATCATATTTAAAATGTAATGCCACAAGATTATCTTTCGAATAAAAAAAAATCATGTCAATCGAATAATACATCGTTGTTTTATTGCAATTTAAAGTTCTATAACTCTAAAAAAACACCCTATATATATATATATATATATATATATATATATATATATATATATATATATATATATATAAGATCACCTCGTACGACATCTTTTCACCAATCACAACATCTGTTCACGGAAGGCATGTGAATTTTGCAATTTCCTGTCTGTGTTTCATATGAATACCAAGGATCTCTTGAAAATTACCCTTGCTTCTTGTCGTCATCATGCCGTACGCGTGTGTGTCCTATTTACGCTTTGTGTCGTCCATATTTTTGTTTGTGCATGTGTTGAAATGTACAATAAGCTTGATCTCTCATCCATCCAAAATCTTCTACGCTCACTTCTATTCTCATGCAAATTATTAATAATTAAGCAAATAAATCAAAATAATACTCTCCACGACGTTATATATATATATATATATATATATATATATATAACTCTTCTGCGCGTGTGTTTGTCACTAAACTCGGCCGAAACGGCTGGACCGATTTCGATGAAATTTTTTGTGTGGTTTCAAGTAAATTCGAGAATGATTTAGATTCACAATTCGGTCCGATATCGCAATTAGTTTAAAATATATTAACTAAAAACATTCAAAAAATACAACTCAACATTCACCTGCATTTTTGTAACAACGCTATTATTATAAACAAGTAATATAAAAAAATTTTTTAATCAATTCCTACTTAGATCAACCAAGAAAAAATTTATTTTAGCTACTTTTAATTAAATAGTTGCAATTAATATAAATATGTATATACATATGACAGAATCACAAAATTAAGTGGTAATTTATTTTTATTAATTATCATTAAAGTATCGTATTGTCATCCAAAACAATCGCGTATATAAAATTTCCTTTAAACTGAATGCTTTGACACGTGAGAAAAAAATCTTTTCAAATTTTGACATAAGTCGCCAAAAGGGTCGCTAAGTCGCCAACGTGGTTGTATTTGTAATTTTTTAAATAATTAGTTTTAATCAATTAATTTTTATTAATTATAATTAAATTATTGTATTGTCATCGAAAATAATCATGTACATTACATTTCAGCTCAATTGAGCGCTTTAAAATGTATTTTATTAACGATTGAAAATTCCACCAAGATAAATAAATAAACAAACAAAATATATTTAAAGATCGTGAGCTAATAGTAGGAATTTAAAAAGACGTAAGTTGGCGTCGAAAATTGATTTTCAGCCAAACTGGCCAACCCGGTCTTTATTGTTAGGAAAATGCATATGATTCAGGCTTTTTAGCGTTTTTAATTAATGTCTTTTCAAATAATCTTTATATATGTAATTCTTCTGCGCTAGTATATGTAACTGAACTCCTCCTAAACGGCTGGACCGATTTTGATGAAAGTTTTTGTCTGTTCCAGTGGACTCGAGAAGGGTTTAGATTTATAATTCGGCTTAGAAATGTTTACTTAATTAATTTTTTATTTATAAATTGTTGATCTTGGAATGCCTTACATTCGATCCGGCAGACTGCGCTACGATCGCAGTATCGAATATTCAAAAATCTTTTATTATAATTCAAGTTGGTGCTGTGATCATTGCATGAAAATATTTTGTCACTTCGTGTTACTATTTTGTTGAAACAAATCGTGCGTTAATTAAATTATTACATTCAGATGTAATTAGTGTTTGAAGAGTTTTGAAATGTGCATAAAAAAAACTTTACATTCTCCAAGTTGAGTATGCAATTGAAGTGAGTATTTTACATGATTTTCTATTAAATTTACACGTGCGTTGACAACAATTAACCTAACCTACAAATCTATTTGTGTAGCTAATGGATTACAAACATTATTAAACTTTTTTTTATTTAAAATTATTTCTTATCGGAAATAGTTTGTGTGTGTGTTTCACTTCTAAGCAACCCATAAGTATAAAACTTGGCACATAATTACATTGTAATACCTTTTTAATACAAATTTTACTCAAAACGGTCCAGATTGTTAAAGCTTATTCATAAAAATTTGGAATTTTTGAATTTAAGATGTGTGTACAGGACAACGTCTGTCGAGTCCTCTAATATATATAGATATATATATTAGAGGACTCGACAGACGTTGTTTTTATATATTTAAATATATATATATATATATATATATATATATATATATATATGTATGTATGTATTACATACCCTAAAATTCTACGTATAACACGGACATTTAACACTCAAAATAAAATCGAAATGCGTTATTATAAGCCGGGTATAAAATTTATAGTTCCAAAAATAAAATTGAGATGGTTTATTTTAAAGAAATGGCCAGTCTAATGAGCTTAAAATTTTGTAGTTTTGGAAGTACACTATTTTTTCTGAAACATGGGATAATACCTCGAATAAATGTTATTTTAAAAAGGGGGCAGATATACTTAAGAATGAAAAAAAAGCTTCTTGAAAATATAGGTGCGCTAAATTTTATCAGCCTTTGTAACATTTTATTTATGCTAATTTTTCTGTTGTGTGTGGCTGTTTTAGAACTATTCCAATCCCAAACGAAACAAATAATATCCAAGTTACCTTTCAAACCCCAAACGAGATTGATATGTTCGTGTCACTGGCGATTCATGGTGCTCCTTAAGACTCGCCGTGTAGTGGAGTTAAATCGGTCGTGACAGAGTCCTCACGTAGGCATGATGTGGAAATTTGGACATTGGGGTCTAAGCTCAGGTGTCACTCACGTTACTTGAAGCACTCCAAAATTATGATGTATACTCGAATCGTATCAAATGAAATCGTGTGAAAAGGGGAACTTGACTGTAGCGATATACAGTTGAACCTGTTTTTGTGCGGTAGATAGGGACCGCATAAAAAAAATCGCACAAAAAAGTATTCAAAAATTTCATAAATTCTTACATATAATAAACTACATTATAAATAAATTTTATTGTACGAGAACAAACTAAACACAAAATTAAAAAATCCCACATAATTTTCTACTAAATAAATCCTAATATAAGAAATATGTACGAATTTAAATTGTTACGAAACCTGAAGGAGGAGGACAACATATTTTTTTAATGAAAATAAAGAGTAGTAGAAATATAGAAAGGTTTGAAACCATTGCCTTTAGGTATCTGACTACTTGTGACAACTCTTTAAAAAAAAATGGAGATTATTTTGTGGATTTTAGAGTTATTTACTACATTTTAAGAAAAATATCCTAAAATTAAAAAGAGAAAAAGAAATTATTATTAGTGTTACGGTCATCGCTGCTTCAGTTAATCAGTGGTAGAATGCTTTTATATCAATCAACTTTCATATCATCACAATCCGTTAGACTCAATTAAATTCAATAAATCATCGAAGACAAGTGTAAGATTAAACAATAAGTTTAATGGAATATGGAGTGCGTCTGCACTCGGTCACGTACAGAAGATCTCTGATGTCAACAACACATGTTATTACAAGCAGCGCCCTCTATACTGAGGGGGGTTCTACCAATTAGTAAAATGTGAACAAATTGGTAAAAATTTACAAAAATATACATAAAAAATACTTATTTTGTAAAAAATTTTAAGAACTAATTTTCACTTTTGATGTGTTGCTTTGCTACTCATTTTTAAAATGGCCTGTCAGGATACGTGATATTTTAATTTTTACAAAAACCACAGCACTTTATCTTAGTTATCATATGAAATTGCTTGAAAAACAGTGGTTATATTTACATAAGGGACTGTAAATTTTGTAATAAAACCGTGATTGATATATCTGACGGTTAAAATACTTCTACTGTTACACAGAACATACACAAAAAATCTCAGTTAATTATTTTCAAAACTGTTTGAGCAATCGTTGTCCCCCGTTAGAACATTTTCTAAAAAATCGCGTTTTAAGTAAAACGTATTTTAAAGTTTAACAACTTGTTTAAAGTTGTGGCGTAGTTTTTTTACTATAGCACTTGTAGTTTTTGTTCTAGAGAATGGAAAATAATAAACTTGGTAATTTTATAAAGCGAAGAAGATGACTTATAAAATAAAATCATAAAAAAATTGTCAATTTTTGGCAACATTCACAATTTTAGGGTAGTCGGATATCTTAAGGTAGTAATGAATTAGTTTTGAAATCACTCATCGCAAAGGAAGGGGAATCTCTCTAAGTCTTATTAATCCAGGTAACCATTCCGAGCTTTAAAGTTTGATCGGAGTTCAACGTGTTCGTTTCGCTCGGAGCGCGATGGAATAAATTACACTCGATGGATATGAATCCGGAGAGTGGCCACTGCTGTCATGAATCGTGTCGCTAATCATCATTCAAATGACTCCCTTCGCAGAGTCATAAATCGCTCTACTAACTTGCTGAAATGGACCTTGCAAATCAGGGACGCCTCGGATTGGGGGAAGCCTAAGTGCCGAAACGTTTAAATTTGTTTCGGAATATATTTAAGTTTTGTTGTATTTCAACTCAATGGAAATGGAAAGTTAAATGAATTATTTAATTCGGGACAAATATAAATTTAAATCGAATAAATTAGGAATATTTAAATACAAAATTCAGAAGTCGTACACTAAAGCGAAATATTCAGATTAGCTTTTGAGATTTACTAGCCGTTACCCCCTACACACACACCGCTTTGCTGGGTATTTTATGGTAATGTATGGCATTATATATATTTAAAATTATTAATATCTAAGGCTTAGTTTCAGTTTTCGTTGGCATGTAAATACATTTTTATAGCACTCAGACTAGAACAGGACTTTAATTGCTAATACGAAATGCAATCGAACTTCTATATAACGAACCTCTATATTACGAATTTTTCTCTATAGCGAACTTTTTCCTGTAACCTTGAACATTTCATGACTTTCTTCGTAAAATAACCTCTCTATACCGAATGCATTTTCTGTATAACAAACGTTTTCTTTTGTGATTCAACTTTTTTCTCCCTATTTTTGAAGTATTTCTGAACATTTCAAATTATTCCCTTTAAGGCTACACAGTACCCTAAAAACACCCCTGTAACCCCTGCTTGATTATGTTTTGAGTTTTTTTGAGCTCTAATAATTAATTAATAAAGATTAATTTCATGGCCAATTTTTGCTTTAAAATAGTTTATAGAACTTAAAAGCTTTATCATTAATTTTTCCTGTAGAGAAAATGCCATGGCAAATGCGTTCTGGGTTTCTGTGAGAAACAATATTTCGAAAAGGTGGAATACTACTGAAAATGATGGATATAAAAATCAGTCCTCAGCTGATTCTGCAATTAGACTTCCGAATACAAGTATTCTGAATTCAAATGCTGCAGATATAACTGAATATTTCCTTGACGTACCAAACTACATTATACTAAACATATTGTAGTACTATATTTTAGTATTTTAAAGTCGTACGACAAGAGCTAAAACTTCCTAAACTGCGCCAATTTAAAACTTAAAAAAATTAAATTTTATGAGCAAACCTGACTATTTTTAGCTTAAGTTAGTATCATTATTATTTTGTACAAAAGTGCTTCGTGCTTCAAAACTTTTGTGAAATATTAGGTAAGATAAAGCTGAATAAACTAACGTCTTAACAAAGGCTATCAATATTATGCAAAAATATATTTTGAATTAAAATTGTAATTTTCAGTTCTATTTAATAAAAATAGTGTTTTTATGTAGAACATACATTGGAAAATAACATATTAAAAAATTAGAGTTTTACGGGCATTATAAGTTTTTATTTTATGACTTTACAAACTTTAAATGCATTTTTCTCAGACTTTTAATTTTGAAGGTATAAGTGTTTTCTAATCCCTAAGGCTTTTTTCCTGTTCAAGATAGAGCCTTGAATTTTTTTGTATATACTCCCAAATGTATGTTCTATAAAAGTTAGTATGGATTTAGAGATGAGAACTCTAGTTATTTTTCTGAAAAACGTTAAAGTTGATATTTTAAAAATGTTCGTGTTTTCTCCAGGTTTTTCTAGAAAAAATAATTATTAAAAATCAACAAGGGAATAGATTTTCAAATCCATATTAAATAGTGCTTGTAATAATCTAAGAATCATAAATAACTTAAAATTATTAAAAAATTTATAACATTGAGTATTTTATGAGTTTGAAAAACTTCAAAAATTCCTAATTTTTAAAATTGTAAAATAATGGCTGGCCAAACTGACTTTTTGCTTACAGAATCAGCTTAATAATATAATCTAAATGTAAAACATCAATTATTTTTACTGTAACTGTCTCCAAAAAATTTTTTGAAAAAGGGTACTGTGTAGCCTTAACAGATTTTATGGTGGTTATAAATATTGAATTGGTTCTATTAGATCCTAATTCTCCGAGAGCAATAGAGTTCTGGACGTTTCATCCAAGAAGTGCAACCTTTAACTCCATTGCCCAGTTCACTAGAAACATCTTCAATATTGCGTTTCACCCTCAGTGCAGTTGTCACAAATCCCCGCGCACTTGTTATAAAATTTTGTTTGTTTAATATTACTTGTTGCTTTAAATAAGAAAATTTCCTTAAAATTCATTAACTTTAATTTAAAGTTATTTTCTTAATATTGAAAATACAGTGTGATACATTTGACATAGATTTTTCTTGTTTTTTTCTTGTAGTTTTTCTTTCTTTCTTTTTTATTAGTAAGATTTATAAAATAAACATATATTAATTTTTAAAAAAGGTGGGTATAATGTAAGTACTTTTTTTTAATATATAGTGTTTATAAATTTGAAGTTTGTTTTATGTGGTTTATAAAGATGAACCTTAATATAACGAATTTTCCATTTTTTTCCCGGGATTTAGCGACTTCGTTATATAGAGGTCAGACAGTATATTTAACTTTTAAACCTTCGTAACTCCAACCCTTGTTAGTTGATTTAAGCAAAATTGTTTTTAAGGTATCCGACTACGTTCGGAACCGTGATTTTGCAAAAGCGCATAAATGGATAATTTTAATGATATTCAGTGTCACTTAGATTAGAATATATGCATAAAATTGTTTTAAGGACATTTTGACAAATTGTTTTTATTTAAATACAATATTTTGGCAAAAAATTAATTTAGAAAAATCTTTTTTTCCAAATGTTCTTCTTTTGTGAAAAATGCCTCTATTATAATATTATTTTGCCTGTATATAGCTCAGATCTCTACAGAGGCTCAACTAGAATTTTTGAAATATATAACTTAGAAGTGGATTTATTCATATTTTACGACAACAGTGGGGAGCAATTTTAAGAAAAAATGCCAATATTTGTTTTAATTGGTGATAACTTTGAAAATAATATGAATTTTTCAAACATTCTAGTTGAGCCTCTGTAGAGAGATCTGAGCTATATACAGGCAAAATATTATTATAATAAAAGCCTTTTTCACAAAAGGAGAACATTTGGAAAAAAGAGTATTCTAAGTTAATTTTTTGTCAAAATATTGTATTTAAATAAACTTTTTTAGTCAAAATGTCCTTAAAACAATTTTATGCATGTATTCTAATCTGAGTGAGACTAAATATCATGAAAATTATCCATTTATGCGCTTTTTTAAAATCACGGTTCCGGACGTAGTCGGATTCCTTAATGATTTTCTACTCAACAAAAGAAATGTGCTTTCAAATCTGTAGTTCAAAAACGAATTTTTTTTTCGTCGATAACCCTCTATATCTCCCACTTCGTAGTAGATTTTCGTAAAACCCGCTCTTAAACGTTGACGAATCAAAAGATGTAGACAAATATAGAGTTTGTTTTCTAAATATACACGATTTTACACTATTGGTTTTATATCGTATCATTTTTCGACTTAGTACATCAGGAATCCCAAATTCGTGGCCCTCAATTAATATTGTTGATGCCCGGCCTAGTATTCGGTCAATTTTGAAAATAATCAGCGAACAAAATCTCTCCCAACATAGGAAAGATATTAGCAAAAAAGACATGTTAAGTGTCAGGAAGTAAACATAAATTTTTTATTCTTCTTATATTTATGTTATTTCGAAAGAAACCTACGTTTCTATGAATATTGATTCTTTTGCTGTCCACCTAAAGTTCAAAACTTGTCTGTGTGTCCCAAGTTAGCATTTGAGTTTCACCCCCCTCCCTTTGTCGTACATACACACACAAACTCTTCCTCAACCAGGGGGATCTTAGAAAAAAAATCCCTAAAAATGAGCTTAAAATTTTTTGCCCGAAATATGTTTGCGGCTCTTTTGAAACATTAGTGAAGCTAAAGTTAAATTTTGAAGCAATTTGATCAAAAAAGGGGATTTGTAAAAGTCCCAAACAAATATACATACATGCAAATTTATTTGTATGATACATAAAAGAGAGAAAGAGTTTCCTTCATTTTTTAACGGACTGATTTTAATATGATTTAATCAGAAGAGATTTACGATGATGAATCATATGAAGACATAAATTGGGGGATTACTTGATGTAATTTATTGTTAATCATTCAGCGTGCAGCAAATATTTACGGTGTGGTGAAAAGATTCTTGAGTTTTATTAATGGCATTAACGAAGTCTAGGTTTTTTTTCCATTCATGTATGCAGGCATGAATGAGAAAGGGGTAAAAATGGCCATTCGCGCTCTTTTTATTATATATGGTACCAATTATATCCATGTAAGTTTCAAAATTACCTGTGCTACGTTTTAGGAAACCCAAAACCGTTACTCCAATCTTTAAAAAAATAGAGATATGGTAATAGTTATTGGGATTTTCTCATAAAATAGAGACTTCTTTACAAATTTATGAATTTTGATTAATATAAATTTATAACAAGCTTACATAAATCTTACGTCCACGTCACTTGACCATGGTTCAAAATTACGTGGTCCGTCGCCAAAAGCCCTCGTGTAGCTGAACAGTGCGACGTTAATATTCAATCAATCAATCAATACATAAATGTTAGGATTTAGCAACATTTTCAAATGATGAATAATTAGTGTAAAATATTCGAAATTTGAAGAGAGTTGTGCCAGCTCAGGTGTCGTCATCGTCATTTTAAAGTGGTTCAAAATGAGGTGATCCGCTGCCAATAGCTTTCGAGTTGCTTCAGACTAAGACATAAATAAAATCAATTGTAATATAATCCCTTAAAAATTTATTCCAATACATTACTTTTTACAGCTTATTGTAGTCACTGAAACATATTACTATGCAAAAATTTTAATGTAGTATGATAAAATCTTTAGTGAAACAACAAGAGTTGAGGTAATGCTTTTATGGAAATAAAGCCGATGTAAAATAATCTTGGATTCAGAGTTAAGTGCTTATTATAAGCACTTCGGGTTTGATATTAAATCGCTGTTTGCTTAAAACTATAATTCTGCATTATGTTTTTGTGATGCATTTATGTAATTATTTTTATTTTTAGATGTTTTTTACTTTATTTATATGGGATACAAATTTTTGTATTAATGCAAAAAGTATTTAGTTTTTTTGCTGTAATTTTATCCTTCGTATTTATATTAGATTAAAATTTCAGAAACTTGAAACGTCATTTAATTCAGTTAATAATCATTTTTAATTTTGTCCTACTATTTATTACTGAGACTCACTTGCTTATAATCCTTAGACTTAATGAATTCATTCTAAATGTGTTACAAGTTTATAAATAAAACTTTTTTTGTTAAAGTGTATTGTAGTTCGGAATATAATTTAATAATTTTAAAATTTATCCTAAATTATATCATTATTCATTACTGGCAAGTAAGGAGCAAAACTTATTTTTTTGGTTTATCTTTGATACTATTAATGTGGTATATTTGCTTAAGTTCATGATGAATTATTCAGAAATTTATTGCATATATATAATCCCGTCTAATTGGTCTGTGTGGTTACAATTCTCGAACAAAAAGAATAGTGTAATTTTTTTCATTCTTTTCGATTTATTTATTCCGTTCCTTTCCTCAAACAATACAATAAAAAACAAAATCAAAATTTGGTTTAAATATAAATTGACTGGTTTTTCCCCAAAATGTTTAAAAATAAAAAATATATATATTATTTAAATTTTTGAAGCGCACATTCAGAAACACAAATTAGGAACCATTCCACAGAAAGGAAGAAAAATACTCATTATTGATTTATTTTAAAGTAGTTCTTTTTTTTTCTGAGAAGGGCAAAATGTTCACAAATTGAATTAATTTACTGGAGTTAAATGAAATTAAAACAATAAGATCGAAAATCATAATATTAATTTAATTTATTGTATGATTACATTTCACAAAATAGAAAATTTAAAGTACTTTATTATTTTTATTTAATTTTTCCAACTCAAATCCATTTGAATCTTAAAAGAAATTTTCAGCATTTCCATTTCGAAAAAGTATTGTTCTCTTAAAAATGAATGCATTTTGCACATTTAGATCTGTTGTGCCAAATCAGATGCAATTTATTAAACTTTCCAAGACATGCGATCGAAAAGTAACTTAGTTATTGAAAAGTCACTTTACTCACAGTGCAAATGTTCCTGAATTGAATTGATGAAGAAAAAAAAGTGGAAACAACGATCCACGAAAGACTAAGGCTTTTATCGCTTCCACCCCATGGCAAGTTTTCAGAACTCAGCTAATTCAGTATTAATTCGATTTCCTCTTGTGCCATCTAACGTTAAAAGACATGTTAATTCCAGCTAAACCGTAAGATCCTGAAGCCTGCAATCCGTTTTCGGAGAACAAAGAACTCGGCAAAATAATAACACCTGCTTCCGAAGTTCCTGTTAGGAAGAGAAGCTATTAAAGTTACCAAGTGCATTAAAGTCGAATCTTGTCTAGCCAAGTGAATCAAAGCAGCACATTATGCTTATTGTGTTAACTCTCTTACTCTTAAAAGCTTAATGGAACGCTTCGACTTGAAATGTTAAATTGACTTAATAAGTTCCATTGAACTGTGAATTTTACACCTGTGATTGCATTTGTAATAAATGATCTCATTTACTCACCCTCTGATATTGAAATATTATTTAAATGTGAAGCAAATTCTGCAATTATAAATTTCAAAATGTAACAGTGTTACTTATTAGGGAACTGAGATAAATAATAACACAAGTAATATAAAAAAAGTTAAGTCAATTCCTACGTAGATCAACAAAGAAAAATTTTATTTTAGCTTCTTTTTATTAAATCGTTTCGATTAATATAAATATGTATGTATATATGACAGAATCACAACATTAAGTGGTAATTAATTTTTATTAATTATCATTAAAGCGTCGTATTGTCATCCAAAACAATCGTGTACATAAAATTTCAGTTGAACTGAATGCTTTAAAACGTGAGGAAAAAAAATTTAAGTTTTGACACAAGTCGCCAAAAATGATGCCAGCGTAGCTGTATTTGTAATTCTTTAAATAATTAGTTTTAATCAAAATCAATTTTTATTAATTATAATTAAATTATTGTATTGTCATCCAAAATAATCTTGTATATAAAATTTCAGCTTAATTGAGTGGTTTAAAATGTATTTTATTAACGATTGAAAATTTCCCAAGATAAATAAATAAATAAATAGAGAGTGGGAGCTAATAGATGAATTGAAAAATGAGCTGGCCCCAGAAATTTATAAAATAATCATTGCTGGAAATTGATGTTTTTATGCCTTGAAGAGTTATTTAAAATCCAGTTTTTTTAAATAAAGAACTAAATTGCTTTTTTACAAAAGTCTTATAAGTTCTTTCCTGAATTATTCATCAGATACTTGGCCATTGACTTTACATGATGAGGAAGCTTTGGGAATTTTGGAGAGAAATATCTTACGCTGCATTTTTGTTGGAATCCAAATGAATGGGATCATGGAGAAGATCTAGCTTAGAACTCTACAAAATTTACATACAACCTGATATTGTAAAATTTTTTAAGTAATAGACTTAAGAGGGCTGGTCATCTGGCTCGAACGAATGAAGATCGTTGCTGCAAGAAAATCTTTCTGGCAATGCCCATGGGAAAAAGACCTTGGGCCAGAACCCAGTTAAGATGGATTGGCTGTGCCGAAAATGACCTAAATATTTTAAGGATCAAAAACTGGAAAACAGTCGCCAAAATAGAGATGCCTGGAGAAAACTTCTGAAGACCAGAGCTTACCCAGAATTGCCAAGCCATTGAAGAAGTAAATTGAATACCCCAATCGTTTTTCATCTATCAGCTGTTGAAAATTGAACTCATAGAATGGGTGAAAGAGATATCTAATATTCCTTCTTTTAAGCGAGCTATATCTTTCTTCTTTTCCTCACCTCAAATATGAAAACATTTTTTCTACACTATTTTTTATTTTGAATTACAGGTTTAAAATTTGTTTTAAATTATGTTATGAATTCGATTAATTTTTTTTCTGTAAATTATTTTAATTTTTAATTGCTGGATAATTCATGATGTTGTATGGCAAAAAAACTGTTTTTGAGTTATTTATATCTGATTTTTATAGAATTAAGCTTTCGGTTGCACAGATAAACATACTTATAGCCTTTACATCATGATTTAAAATAAACATGACTCGAATTTCTAAAACTGAAGAAATTTCACCTTTTATGTCCCCATAGCGTCCCCCCGAATGTATTTTTGCAAAAATAATTTTTAGTGGGTTTTAAACAACAAAAGAAACATGGCTGCCAAATTTCTAATCTGTATGTTGTAACGTTTGTCACCTCGCAGTTGCAAAATCGGCTTCTCGAAAAAGATAGAATTACGCCGCCCATGTCCACACGTGCAACCCTAAATTTTTTCAGGGTCCTTTCATCTGACTTTTCACCGACAACTGATGTGCGTGCGAAAACAACACTTCTTGCAAGTCGGAACCCTGAATGTAATTCCAAGTATAAGAGGCGACCACCCCCACTCTTAGACAGTGGAAAGAGAGCCCAAGTTGAAACACTGAAAACAACGGTTGTGTTTGCCGCCTGCTTCACAAATAACATATTCTGTAGAATGGAAAAAATCAGTAGTTTGAATAACTTGCTCCCAAATTACTTTTGTTACAAGAGTTGCTTGTAACCAAATTATTTAATTTAACTCTCACGCTACTCATCAATTTTTCCAAGCGTCACATGTCTAATAATAGTTCAAAAGCGGGAATTTTTATCTATAACGACCCCGGAACCCCCTCGGGAGTCAAATTCCACGAAACACGTTATTAGCCTATCCCTTCTCAACAAAACAAACATGCTTGCTAAATTTCAAATGTACAGGTATTACATTCGTGATGAGTGAGTGAGTCGCTTTTCCCATACATCCATATATATATCGATGATTTTAATGTTTGCATTGGACTATATCATTGACAATATATATATATATATATATATATATATATATATATATATATATATATATATATATATATATATATATATATATATATACTCATGTCCATAAACTAAGAATAATTCTGAATCACACAGAAATTGAACTTTAAAATAAAACTTTCACCTGTAGAATTATCACACACATCTTGAAGAAGAATATGCAAATTATGGAAACCACCAGAAGGTGCGGGTAGTACGTCACAATGACGAGAGTGTAAGAGAGGGATATATAAAGAAAGGTGGCAAAGAAATAAAATTGTTCACCAGCGCTTTAAAAGACTTCCAGTGCAATAACCGCATAGTTATGGCACAAAGGAAGCATTTAGATGATTTTTTACGTGATAGAATTATTGGACGACCGGAATGTGGACGTACCCAGATGGAAGTATCCGAGGAACTTGGAATCGCTCAGAGTGTCATCTGCAGGCTTTGGCAACGATTCCAAAATGATGGTAATGTGAGTAGATGTTACAGCACAGCTCGCCTCCGAGTTACAACGCCGAATGAGGACCGGTATTTGGCAGTTTAAGTCAAAAGAAACAGACGGAGCACAGCATCACACCTGTCTCGTTAGCTCTCTTCAGCTAACGGTACGACAATTTCAAGGCAGACCGTATACAGACGCTTAGGGCACATTGGTCTATATGCTCGTAGGCCTGTAAGATGTGTTCCACTTACCGCAACTCACTGTCGCCTGCGATTAACCTGTAGTAGAGAGCATGCATTCTGGACACCACAACAGTGGTCTTGTGTGAAGTTTTCCGACGAGTCCAGGTTTAGTTTGCAGTCTGATTCTCACCGGACTTTAATATGGAGAGCGCCAGGTACCCGTTACCACCAAGAGAACACCATTGAACGACACCGTTACGGTGGTGCAGGATGGCTCGTTTGGGGAGGAATTATTCTTGGTTCCAGAACTGACCTGCATGTTCTGAGTGTAACGATGACAGGCCACATCTGTAGAGATGTCATTCTGGAACAACATGTACGTTTGTTTCGGGCCGCCATGGGTGCTGAACTTCTGTTTATGGATGACAACGCCCGTCCTCACCGTGCAAACATTGTAGACGAATGCCTTCAATCGGAGGCTATCATCCGTATGGATTGGCCAGCATACTCACCGGACTTGAATCCAATAGAGCATGTGTGGGATTTGCTTGGCGCACGAATTGCAGCTCGTCAACCTCCTCCCACCTGTCTACCGGAACTTCGGAGGGCATTGTGATTGATGAGTGGTGTAATATTCCCCAAGATCAGATTGATAATTTGATATTCAGCATGCATAGGCGTTGTATGACCTGTATTGCATCGTCCGGGAGACATACTCCGCATTAACCATCACGCTAACCATGTTATACTGTTTTTTGTAAATAGGTTCTTTTTTGAAATTTGCTCCAGGGAGTAAAAATCGCATTTTTTATTAATCATGTCAAACATATAGCATCTTTTTTTGCTCTTTACCTTTTGCTTAATAAATAGACTTTACAAATAAGTAAAATTTGTTTTGCTTCTGTCTTTTTTTTTTTTTTGCCTGAACTTCATTATCCCTAATTTATGGACATGAGTATATGTATGTCATGATTTTTAAGACAGAATCAGATTAAGGTTAGAGAAGTGAAAAAACGACCTTTATTCATTCATTTGTACATCCGTTCTGACGCTAAGAGCAGGGAGTAAAAAAGCACGCCATGGTTGTGGTTTCAAGTGGATAACACTTGAAAAACATATGGTAAGTATCGCTGCTTTGAAGAGGTTGCTGGTAAGTTAATGCTGACATATGTTGACTATTAAATCTAACGATCTGGAATTATACATGTTTATTGACTAGGCCATAAGTTCGGAAGAAATAAATGGGTGATTAGTTTGATACTTGAAGATGAGACCTGAGAAAGATGAATCAAGTGCTAGATAGGGAATTTATTTTTTAATCTAATTTAATTATCCTTACATTTGCCCCCCAATTTTAAAAGGGAGTCATGGCGTGGTTTTTTCTCTATTTACAAACTTAATCAATTTTCAACAAACACAAAACAATACATAGTTATTTAGAAAGACATATTACACACAGTAGAAATATTTAATCAATAGGAATACTAAAATCAAAATGCAATATAATAAACGAAACTATAACAACAAACACAGTAATGACAATTAATTGATAAAAATGAATTTCCATACATATATAATTGAAGATTAGCTTGTTTAAATCTATTCAACATCCAGAAAAAGAGCTCGCGTTTCCTCCTATTCCTTCATAATAATAGATTCGTATTATAGCTGGTAGATATTTTCAAAAAAATTATGTTGGAAAATAATATATCAAACAATAAGATAGTAAATATAAAAATACATGAAATCATACAAATGTTAAAATAATAATAATGTATAAAAATCTACTCTGGCGCAATCGTAGTAATACCTTATATTGTTACACACATTTTGCATATATGAAATACATTTTTTAAAAAGATAAAAAAAATATACACTAATAAAATGAAATTATTAATAATATGAAAACGGTGTATAACACACAACTTCTATGCACTATCCAACACAATAAACAATGTTTTATTTCATATGCGTTATAAAATATAAAAATTATAAGAATATAAGAGCACTTTTTTATTATTTTTGAGTCGGAAAAGTGGGCTCACTTCAATAATAACTTTTAGTATTTATGAAAATTTCCTCAATATTCACTGTAACTTAACAATATCGGATACAAAATTTTGAATCTTTCCGTAACCTTCTAAAAATTCGTTTCATAGACAAAAATTCTTGATTTTCTCTTACATCACACATTCACTAATATAAACTGTATCACCTTACTTAATTTTGAACACATCTCTCTGAGAAATCTGCGTGATCAACTCACAGATGTTCAGGGATGCTGATAAGAAACAATGAGAGGTGTACATATCAAACTAAACAAGTTTGTCCTCTTAATGTTTCGAGACATATACAAAATTATAATGATTGTATTCTCCCATATCCACTGTGTAATATCCAAAAATAAGCTTCAAGTTATTAAGTTAATTTTAATTTTAGATAAGGAAAAGTTTAAGAAATAGTGAATCCTGATATATGGCCGGTATATCAAAACACACAATTTCAAAATAAAAAAAAATTAAATGACATGCAATAAGATTACTGCTGAATAAAATATTTAACAAAACAATTAAATTCAGTGGAGAAAAGAGAATGCAACGTGACTTTACCTGTGCTTCTTATCAAAATATCATTAGTATTAGTACATTAATCATTTTTCTAAAAACTTAATTTATATTTTTCAACTTTAAAACACCAATTTCTATCATAACTCTTAACTCATTCGACATCTTAAGATAAAATTATGAGAAGTATATTAAAATTTCTCAAAATTTTGTATGACAAAACCTATAAACTTTGTTTTCTCAATAAAAATATAAAGAAAATATCTCATTTATAACACAACTATATTATAAAAATTAAATACCATATCATATCATATATTATTCTTTTTTGTAAAGTTCTGTTTAGCAAAACTCAGTTCTTCAATGTTACTAAAATTGGAAATATACAATTTAACTGACCTCCACTTTGCAACGGCAGAAACCCTTGGTGAACGGTAATCCAGAGGTTGTTGTAACTTTATTCCACTAGTAAAATTTTATTTATTTATTTATTTTTAATGTTGTTGCTTCACTATTTCACAGTATTACCGTGCAGACTTTCCGGCGAAAAAGACTTTTTTTTCTCTGGTACTGTTGGTCCTTCCATCATTGTATCACTGGAACTAAATCACAATACCATTCGGAGAAAAACATATTTTTTATCTATTCTGGCGGAAGGGATTGACATCTTTAATCATGGAGTTTAGGGGATTCACGCTTTTCTTCTTTTTTTTTCTCTCCATTAGAATGTTTCTTCCGTTCACAGTAAACTGGATGGCCTCTTCCGCAAAGACAGAATAACGTTCGGCGATAAACACTACATTCTTCTCGTTGTTAAGAGCTATGTTCTTTCGGTGATCTCTCTCTCACTAGCGCGTTTTTTTTTTCCGTATCATTTTTTATTCCGGCTATCCGACGTCTTTAGCCAAGAGGTTGAGTGCAGTCGAAGTTCCATAAAATTCTCCATATCAGTTATTACGTTCGTTGGCGTTAGGTTTATATTAAATTATTTTATAAAAAAGATTAGTTTTTTACGTTAAGATTTGAAATCCATTCGCAGATAAAAAATCCTGCCGGCTTTAATTCTGTCATGATTTTTAAGACAGAATCAGATTAAAGTTAGAAAAGTGAAGACCTTTATTCGATCATTTGTACATCTCTTCTGACGCTAAGAGCAGGGAGTAAAAAAGCACGCCATGGTGGTGGTTTCAAGTGGATAACACTTGAAAAACATATGGTAAGTATCGCTGCTTTGAAGAGGTTGCTGGTAAGTTAATGCTGACATGTGTTGACTATTAAATCTAACGATCTGGAATTAGACATGTTTATTGGTTAGGCCATATGTTCGGAAGAAATAAATGGGTGATTAGTTTGATACTTGAAGATGAGACCTGAGAAAGATGAATCAAGTGCTAGATAGGGAATTTAATTTTTAATCTAATTTAATTATCCTTACACACACACACACACACACACACACACACACACACACACACACACACACACACACACACATATATATATATATATATATATATATATATATATATATAATTTATCAAAATGATGAAAAGCCTAGTAGCGTGTGTGAATGCGCACACTAAAATTATTTATAACAACATATATTTTCATTTGAACAGAGAGAAAAAGAGATTGTTTGTTTAAATTGGTTTTCTTTAGAAGATTTTTTTTACCTTTTAGATGGAATTTTTTTAACAAAATACATTGAATATATAGATAGATATATGTGCTGTAATCATGTAAAAATAGTGAAGAACTGATTAATAATATTTGGGTATTTAAATCAATAAACTTATTTTTACCACAAAGAAAAAGAAAATAAACTTTCTATTTTACTTCTCCATGAGCATTAATAGTTTTTTCCATTTACAAAGTGTCTTTTCTTTAAATAATTGAATGTGTTTCTCGTAATTAATACATTGTTTCAAATGACGATGTGTAAATTAATAAATATTAAAAAATAACTTGTATGGAAATGTCTACTTATGAAAAAATTTGCCCCTACTTCTTAAATACATCTCACTACCACTTCTCAAATTATTTGTTTCTCTGAAATGGCTCTTAAAAAGTTTGAAATAAATATATTTTTTTAAAATAATTGTTTATATTTAGGATAATCATTTAAAAAATAAATTTAAATTTAAGTTTCTTAAAGGTATAATTCTAATCATTTTCATGCTGTTATTTTTTTTTCAATCTTTTATTTCCAAAAATGTTCAGCAACGATAATTGTGTTAAAAAATTTAGTAATATATATTGTCAAATTTAATATTTTAATCCAATAAAGTAACTAATATTCTCAAAAGCTTTGTTTTTTTAAGTATTTTTTATTCGGATTTTTATTGGTATCACAAATTTGTATCGTTTTTTCTTCCTCATGTGGTCAAAATATTTTTAAGTTTTTCTAAATCGTAATTCTAATTTCATTATCATCATTTAGTAATTAAATATTTATCGAATTTGAATTAGACGAAATAAAAATAAAGCAAATCCACCAATTTATTACATGCGTAAATGTATAATATTTGCAAACAAAATAAATAATACGTAAGATGTTTTAAACGTATTACCTCGAAAATAATTTGAATGCAAAGCATTTCCATTTCAGAACCAATTACTCTGAGTCTGGAATTAAAAATAAAGCATCAAGAAAATTTTCGGAACAGCTTGTACATAAAGCTTTAATTCCTAACTAATGTTAAACAAGATAAATTACTGATGTAAAAGTAAACACTATTTTATATCGCAAGTGGATTCATGTCCAATGTATATAAATTCAATGCTGCAGGCTCTGTTTGATACGCTTAATGAGGTAGAATTTTCTTAATAAACCTAATTAGTTTTATATATCCTTTGAGCCTACACATTTGTTATTTTTATAAAGCTTTTTTCCTTTGCTTAATACCAGCATTAATAAGTGTAATTAAATTATCCATATACTGAGATGTTTATATGAGATCAAAATAAACAAGAATGATCTAATTATTAAAATTCCTGTTCAAATAGAATTCTTCATAAATTATTCAAGCTTTTAAAACATTCGCAAGATTTACATTATCTCGTAATATGCTTTTCAACATTAGAATAATAGCAAGAATTCTAGGATAATTTAAATTTATAGAGTAATTTAGTAAGTGACTTTACATTTGTTAGTGGAATGCTCTTATACTTTACTTAGTGCTTAAGAACTACCATAATATGAAACAATTTCTCGTATTTAATTAGATTGAATTTTTTTCATCTATAAGAATTAATTATTCTTTTTTTCTACCAGTAATTCATTTAATCACATAAATAAAGAAGGTCTTGAAATAAATAAATCTCTCAGGTTTTCCAAAGATTCATTTAATCATTTATATGTAGAAGGTAATAATTATTACATATGACACTATCGTTACAAGCAAATCATTAACAAAACTGCATCTAGGACACCAGTGGAGAAATGATTCCTTTTAGCAAATATCTTTAGATTCGAAGTTAGAAGCTAAGTTTAAAAAAACAAACCGATCCCAGATTAGTGCCCTCGCACAAAGGCCCCTGATTTGCTGCGTATTACCTTGGCCTTTACGATCAAATATTCATTTTCAATAAATGTAAAAATATACATCAAAAACGATTATAATAATATAACGTGTGGCAACACTTTGTAGCACATACAACTTAGTGACTGATTTTTGTACCAGTTGGAGGAAAAATTATGAATCTCCACATATAAATTATGATATATAAAACTTGACATATTTTTTGATTATTTTTAAACCATCAAATCATTTATCTATCTTAAATTAAAGTAATTCAAAAGAATGAATCACATAAAGCTCATCTAACTATTTATCTATACAGCATCTATATATACTTATCTATATAAAGGGTGTTTTTTTAGAAGTATAGAACTTTAAATTGCAATAAAACAACGATGTATTATTTGATTGACATGATTTTTTTTATTCGAAAAATAATCTTGCGGTATTACATTTTAAATATGATTTCTGGCATAGGACTGCCACGGCTGGCTCGGATGTAGTCCAATCTGGACGTCCAATTTTCGATGACTTTTTCCAACATTTGTGGCCGTATATCGGCAATAACACAAGAATGTTGTCATCCAAATGGTCAAGCGTTTGTGGCATATCCGCATAGACCAATGACTTTACATAGCCCCACAAAAATAGTCTAGCGGTGTTAAATCACAAGATCTTGGAGGCCAATTCACAGGTCCAAAACGTGAAATGAGGCGGTCACCAAACGGGTCTTTCAATAAATCGATTGTGGCACGAGCTGTGTGACATGTTGCGCCATCTTGTTGGAACCACAGCTCCTGGACATCATGATTGTTCAATTCATTAATGAAAAAGTTAGTAATCATAGCTCTATACCGATCACCATTGACTGTAACGTTGTGGCCTTCATCGTTTTTGAAGAAGGATTCCACCAGCCCATAATGCGCACCAAACAGTTAGTTTTTCTGGTTGTAACGGTGTTTCGACATACACTTGTGGATTAGCTTCACTCCAAATGCGGCAGTTTTGTTTGTTGACGTAGCCATTGAACAAGAAGTGCGCTTCATCGCTAAACAAAATTCGCTTATGAAAATCGACCATTATTTTCGAAATAAAATTGCACAATTTGAAAGCGTTGTTCAGGCGTGAGTCTATTCATGATGAATTGCCAAACCAAACTGAGTATAAATCACTTGACAGCTGTTAAATCGGTCGCCATCTTGGAAAGTAATGCCAACTTAAACTTCTATACCTGAAAAAAAAACACTCTTTATTTGCCTACACATATTCACATAATAAATTTCAATTAATTGTATATGACAGATTCAAAGAAGCACATTAAGATATATTTTAATGAAACAAGTAGAATAATCCCAGTGTCCAAGCATTTGAATGCAGTGCACAGAAACAAACATTTAGAAATAGTGCACATAAATGTTTATTCAATCAATCATTCAGTGTGAAGTATCAACAAGAAATCTCGATTTAGGTTTTTGGAAACCATTCAGTTGCGGCAAGTTTCGAGTACAGAATGTCCGTGAGCTCTTATTTGAATTAATATGAGCCTGGAAAAACAATTGCGTTACTCAAAGCTGGAAAAAATTTTACTCAAGTTGCTGGAGTAATGGATGTGCAAAAAGTACCATTTCGCAATTAAAATGGAAGATGAAGAAGTCATGCTGGTAGTAATGTGAGGATGGCAATATCCAAGAGGATGTGTATGCATTATTAAGAGCAATAAAAAAAGAACAAGCATGTCATCCCGGGTCAAATAAATTCAGAGTTTGCAAACTCTATTGTCAAAACGATACTTGGCGATTTAATGAAGCTGCTTAGCATACATAGAAGCTTGTCAAGTGTATACAGCTATAATCAAGGCCATAGCTCGGAAAGGCACCCAACGTATTCATTGGAAGCATCAATAGTGACCACAGTGACCCAGAGGTATACTGTTTCTGTGAGTCCCAATTTATCATGATTCTGCATACTGACTTATGTGGAGAGAGGTTACCGAATACAGGATCTTCTCGAAATTTATAGGGCCTAAATGTAATGGTGTTTGTGAGTGGATATTATGCTCAATATAGCAAATACTGCATAACTTTGAAGCAGGTACCGTTACATCAAAGCATTGTTGTACCGAGATTCTTCTGATTCATATTCATCATTTTTGGAATGCATTTGGTCCAGGCATTCTGTTCATGAATGACAATGGACACATGCACTGGACAGTAGATGTTTTTGGGGCTCTAGAAAGAGAACGCATTGAGGGCATGAAATGGCCTGTGCATATGTATCTTACATAAATAACTTTAAACATGAGTGGGTTGGTATTGGAATCAACCATGCCAAAATTTTTAGAAGGTGAAAGTCGCCTTGAGCGAGAGAAGTGTTGTAATTCGCGTAAGAGAATGCAGAGACTGAGTAGAGGAAATGCATTACAGATGAATATTATGCATTACCGATGTGTACATTGGGTGAATTTTCTGTCAAAATTATGTGTAGAAAAATACTTTCCGTTAATTTGGAGATTTAGCAAAATCCTAATTTTTAATTGGTACTTTTGACAACAAGAAAAAATTATGCCAACAAATCATTTCCCTGTATTGAACTTTTATCCAATGAGACAGACATAATTCACCAATTCATCGACAAATAAAGAGTTATTTAATGTAATATCTACTACGATATTGTTTCAAAAAGCAGACTTTTTGTACTTTTTTATCTTTTGGCAAAATCTCACACACATTTCTCGCATTATACTTAATACACAATATCTTAATTAATAGAATACTAAGTTTGAATAAAGGTATATTATTAAATATACTCTAAAAAATGTGCTTCTTCCTTTTCGAATGCAATGCAAACAATGCAAGTAGTTGAGGTTAAAAATTATTCCTAATAATTTTGTAAACCGACTTATGAAATAAATTTATAGATCTTCCTATGTGAATAAACAACTATTCTTCGATGATATTATTTGAAAATAAATAGAGGAAAATATACTAAGGGAAAATTATTCAACACTGCGCTTTACAATATATTGTAGATTACAATATATTGTACGATTTGTAGTTCTAAATTGTATAAATGACTTTTTAATTATTTCAATATTTTCTATGAATAGCTTTATGTAGAAATTATAATAATGTTCATTTTCAAAGATGTAGCAAAAAAATGTACTTTTGAGTAAATATTCAGTCTAATTATTCAGATTTGTAATGTTAACATGCATTTATATATATTATTTGGAATGAAATTTAATAGTGTACATGAGGGAAATTAATTATATCTTCGAAGAGTTTATAAGTAATTATTCTCGTTACAAGTATGAAACAATGAATAGTGCTGAAAATTTGAAACATACGCTGACAAACCAATATTTACAATGAAGCAAGTAATTACGGTAAATTAATTATGCCAGGATTGGGCTATTCAACGGATGTCACTCGTAGTGATTTCTATTGTGTAAGCAAATAAATTACTTTTTGCAATCAACAATATTGAATCGGGGTTTTTTTTCGTACTATTCCGATATTGTTTTACGTGGCTGTACAAATCGTGAAACCTGTAGCAACAATAGCAAGCCTTTTGAATCATTTCTATAAGTTTTATCTTTTCCTCCCGGGAGCGATTGTCAATGAACTGGACCACTTTCATTCGGAATTTTTAAAAATGTCCGCGGACTCATTACTGTAACGAACTGTTTTATCTTCGTCTAACTATAATAACGTTTAATTAAGAGCGCAAATGAAGTTTTATGACGTCACGGTCGAAGGACGGAAGGACGTCGTCATCGATTGACGTGTCCTTCATCCACATCATCATTTCCAGCATCCAAACCCATCATTATGCGATCAGAGATAAGAGAGAGTTTGTGGGCGTGCGTTTATTTCATTCGATAGCACCTTTCGCATTCTGCAAGGGTGCAGCCCATCCTAGGTAGGGAGGCAAGGTCGTTAAAAGCATAGGAATTTAGGCTGTAAAATGTTTATGTCAATATTAACTTTGCATGTGTGAAATTCAATTACGTTTTTCGGTACACTTAAAGTGAATGAATTCTATTCCAATGCGATCGTTGTTCAGCAAGTTTAATTAAAATGATCGGGCCACTGAAGATAACTTATTTCGGAGAGTGTCAAAGTTTGAAGAAGGTGTATGGAAGATATAATAATTATTTTATTTTTTTCGATAATCCATTATGTACTTAAATGAGATACTTATCTGCAAAATTAATGGACTGAAAAAAATTAATTCTTAAAACCATAGTTGCATAATTAATTAAATAAAGTGCGCCTCAATTTTTAATTTTTAATAATAAAAACTCGGATTATATACGACTTTAATATATAATGAATAATTATTTTTTTAACAATTATCATATCTATATTTTTTACTATGCCAATCTGAGAAATAAAGATATAATAAAAGATTATTATCTTTCATGTACTTTAATGTATTATGAAATCATATACATTTAATAGATTTTTTTCCAAACTCATAGTTCTTAGTCTTGTAATTTTAAAAGAGGAACTATTTTTTTTAATAAGGAAAGGGACATTAAATATGTTAAAGTAAAAATTATATTATAACATTGCGATAATATACATATTGCATTAATATCATAGATAATATACATATTACATTAATATCATAGATAATATAATATTGCATTAATACTATAGATAATCAGTGGCGCACACAAGGGGATGTCCTGGGGGTCCGGACCCCCCCTATAGCCCTTGATTTTTTTCCCTATTTATTATAATTCCACGTGTATAGTACTTAAAATTTAATTAAGTATTTGTTGTTAATGATTAATGCTAATTATTTATTCAATAATTAGCTTTTTTGTTTTTTGTTTTCGAAAATCGACAAAATCAAAAGGAACATGGTACAAGAATGATGGACTTTCGTCCCAGGAGCCCCCTTTGGAAAATTCCTGCGTGCGCTAATGTAAACAATATACATATTACTTTAATATCATAGATAATATACATATTACATTATTATAATTCATCCATAATTATATAAATATGATTATACTTTTACTTTTAATACATCCCAAGTGAGATCATACCAACAAAGGGTTCTTATATTTTGAAATAAATCTGATTTTAAACATTATACGTTTCACCAATTTTCTTTCTCTCGGGATAAAATAATGCTTAAATACTGTCTCAAAAATTCGATAACATAATGTGAAATTCATGGACATCATGCAAACGGTGTAATATTTTTTTTTTAAAAAATCAGAAGTTTATTTTCTTTTAACACTACATAAATATAAATTCTTTTGAAAATAAATTGATATTGAGCTCAAAATGGACCAACATTTAGGTATCAAATTTAATACTCATTAAAAAAGTAACAATCATGATTTCTTCAATTTAGTATGTCGGTTTGAATATCTCAAATTCGAAAAGTTTGGTTATATTATTTTTAAGTATTAGCGATTGATAAATATAAATCGTTTCATACTTTAAATTATTTTAGTTATCTTTTTCAATATGGACATATACTTAATGAATTAAGAATAATTTGTTTCTTGATGATTCTTAAGGTAGGCATGTACTTCTTGTGATGATTTATAAATATATTTTTAAAATCAGTTTAAAAATGAGTCATTTCTTATATTGACTTATATAATAATTCAAAAGTAATTTAAAATCACATTACACATTTAAATTAAAAAAAGAGCGATTACGCATGCAATTTATAGGGAAATTTCAATAAATATTCTATAACTTCCTAAGATACATTTCCTTATATTGTAAGAGTTTCATAAGTTAATATAAGTGAGCAAATTTCAAATACATATTAATCACATATTCTGTGAATGCATATTAAATACATGACTCCAAATATGTTTGAAGGTTTGTAATTATTAAAATTTGTAGTAATTATAGTCCTTGACATTACATCTGTACACTTTCGAAGTATTAATTATTTAATATCTATCTAATATTACATAGTATTTCCCTTTAAACTACATGACTTAATTGTAATTATTCAGCTTGTATTCAACCAGGTATGAGAAATGCATTAGATAAATTATATCTAAATAGAATGAAATATATATACACTATGTGTGTGTTTGCTCTACACATTTATAAGTTCATCTAAATTTCTTTTGAAAATTGGCCAGTGGCCATTTTTTCATGTATTAAAAATTTGACTCAGTTTTGATTAACTATAAAAGTAAAAACAGCACCAAAAATAAAGTAGTTTGCATTGATATACAGTCGAACCTCTATATAACGAACCTCTATATTGTGAATTTTTCTATACAGCGAGCTTTTTCCTGGAACCTTGAGCACTTCACTATTTTCTTCGTAAAATAACCTCTCTATAGCGAAGTGCATTTTTTATCTAACAATTTTTTTTTGTGATTCAGTTTTTGTTCTCCCTTTTTTTTAAAAGTATTTCTGAAAAAATTTCAAGTTATTCTGTCTTTAACACATTTTATGGTGGTCACATAAATTTTGAACTGGTTTATTAAATCCTAACTCGCCGAGAGCAACAAAGCTCTGGACGTTTCATCCAATAAGTGCAATCCTTAATCCTCATTGCCCAGTTCCCTAGAAACATCTTCGATATCCTCTTTCACACTCAGTGGAGTTGTCCTTGTGTTCTAATTATAAAATAATGTATGTTTAATATTACTTGTATGCTTTAAATTATAAAATTTCCTTAAAATTCATTTATTTTTGTATAAAATTATTTTCTTTACGAAGCTAAATATTAAATGTATAATTTTCTACATATTCTTAGATAAACTGTCGAGTGTGTATTTATCTGAATTGTATCTTTCATGTACAATAGCCTAATTCAGTTTTACATTGTAGGAGTACTTCTTATTACTTGCATATTTTCGACAAACTAGGGATCCCCAAACTTTTTCCATTGGATTGAGTCTGGGAGTGGGCTGACCAGTCAAGCAAATTAACTTTGTTAGCAGCTAACAAACGTTTAATGGTTAGTTCGATACCTTAGAGGTAGCATGAACTCCTTATAAGCCTAAGGTTGCAAGTTCGACCCTGGTAAGAGTCAGTTGATTATCTAGATGCGAAAACCATAAGCACGCATGCCATATGATTATGTGTCAAAAAGGTATGTGTAAAAGGTCCCTTGAGCATCGATTTTGCTTTGGTACTCTCAGCAAAACTAAATCACGGAAATATTTAGCATTCGATGAGTGACTGAATTAAATTAATTTAAGCGTCAAAATCTCTCCACCACGTAGCGAAATCCACCACTAAATGGTGTCACCAAGGAAATGGCTCTGACACTTGAGGGACTTTGAATTACTTGTTGATTTTTAGATTAAAAAAATGCTTCATAACTCGTATTTAACTTAATTTGAAAAGCTTACATTTCAATATATTTGATTGCGGTTATGGATTTTATGCTTTAACTCTTTTGAACCCTCCGGCTTAATAATATTGCCTTCATATAGATGGTTACCTTTATACCGATTGTGTAGTATACATCAAACAGGAAGAATGTCATCAAAATAAAACCTAATTTCTTGAGGCGAAATACAGAAAACATATGAAACCAGGCCTTGTTTCGAAGAACGAATGCGATAAGTTTCTAAGGGAAGCAAAATTAAATTGTGCAATTCTTTCGCTTTTATTTAAAGATGATGAAATTTCAATAAATTGAAATGCAAGTAGCTGTAAGGAAAGCAGGATTTTATATGTATAGCAGTATTATTATATGATATCGATTTCTTTATTTCTGCATTTATTAAAAGTGTTTCTCCTTTATTTATGTGATAAATCTTTTCGGTTTTTCAAACAGATTCTTTAAATTAAATTATATTTATCAATTTTTCCCAAGAATTAAAAGAATATATATTAATATATTAAATAAAGGGATTTAACTGAATTTGTAAAAAAATAAAATTTGCTAAAATAGTACCGATGCATGATCACAAAAATAATTTTTAAAAATTTTCTTGCGAGAATTTTAAATTGCAGTGAATCATGTAGTAAGGAAAAATGAATTTTTAATTGCCTTAAGAATAATCTTGAATTATAGCAGTATTGTGTTGTTTTCTAATTCATCTGCAAAAAATTAAGGAAAAAAATGAATTATAACTAAGGAAACTTCATAAGATACTCTTATAGTGCCTTAATTTTTTTTTAAGTATTAATTTTTGAAACAACTTGAACCGTCTTAATAAAGTTCAGTATTTAAATTATACAACGGAGATAGTTATTTTTTGTGTTTTAAATGTTCGTTTTAGCTCTGTTTTATATTTTACAATCTACTTTTTACTGACGAAATTGAACAAAATGTAATGTTAGAAAATTACTTTAAGTTCTTACTATGAAAGTAATTTTTTAATTATTTAAGACTAGAACTTGACTCAGTTAATTTGGTTTTTTAAAAATAAAATGCACATAATTTATTTTTATTAATTAACCTTCAAAACAATTATACCTCATTTACTCGTATAATTGTTCAGTACTCTACTGTTGAAAGATATTTTAACATTTTCTTAATATTTAAAAATATATATTTCGTTTCATTTAAATTCCTGCAAAATGCTTTAGAATTTTCCAGAAATCAATCATTTATCCAATGTAAAACGATTGCTAAATTTGCCAATTTGAAGAAAGAGTTGTTTATTTACGTCGTTTTTACGCCTTATCCGATTCTCTAGGCTGCAAAGAAAAAAACATTATTACTTATTTTAATCCTGTTATTCATATTTCCATTAAGCAAAAGAGGAAACCAAACAGTGTATCAATGCCAGGATTATTTTACCACCTTTTGTGACCGGCAATTCAAAGGTATTCAAAGCTTTGTCGTTTACCTTTCCTCTGGGCGTCGGTATAGAGACAGGATTGGATCAGTCTTTTCAGCCAATCATCTAATGGATTTTGTCAAAGGCGCGCCACATTCTTTCTTTCTTTAGCAACGTCTTTTGAAGTCCATGTTTATGCCATCTTTAAGAAATTTCTTAAAGTAACACATTAAACTGGCTATTTGTCACATGAAAAAGAAATATTTCTTCGATTTAATTTCGAGGAGATAAAGATTAGGCCTTTGTTTTCATAGAATTTTATAAAAAAAAATACAGTGAAAAAGTTAATGTTTTGTTCGTGAAATACTTAAGAGAAAAATAAAAATGAGCCTTTCTTCCTTGTCTTGTTTTAAAGTAATGCATGGTATGTAATGGTATTAAAACTTGTTTATTTCAAGATTTTTAAACAATGAAGTCGTAAATTTGTTATTGAAATAAAATATAATTTTTAATTATAGTTTGATTAATGCATGTGCATAAGCCAAAGTAAATTTTATTATAACTTTTATTCCATAAAATACTAACAATGAAATGAAGAAAAAAATAATCAAGATATGGCTTACTATAGGCTGACATTTTAATTAATTAGCATATTCATTTTTTTTATATTTTGTTGAACTGAAAATATGTAAACAAACATTAAAAGAAAAGCATTTTCTCTCATATATTTAAGTCTTACTTTAATTTATTATAATTTTTGAAGTTTATTACATTTATAGTGGTTTCGATTTGCAATCTTGACCTACATAACAAAAAAAATTGATTCTAGGATTAACACAAAATTCTATATGATGAAATTTTTTTAAATCATTTCAGGAGTAGCATAATTTTCTCCATCATGCAAAGCAGGTCTTACAACCGTAAAAATTACTTTTTTTCATATATTATTAATTAAAAAAAAAACTTCCCTCTGCACAATATACCCTATGCAATACCTTATGACCAATGCATTAGAAATCCAAGATGAATGTCATTTTAATGAACCCCTTTTTGCACAGATAATTGCTCTGATTTGTTTGGGTATCGAGAGTCTATATGCTTCTGTAGTACATTTATATCCAGAGAATAGCATCTAAACATAATATCAGAATATTTATATCTTGTAAATTAAATGAAAGAGGAGAATGTTGTCGGATGTGTCTGTCCACCATATCCCACACATTTTCTATGGGGTTAAGATTCCGGCTACGTGGTGGCCAGTGAAGGTGTTGGACGTCAGACTAATCTTCAGGAAACCAATTTTGATCTTTTCTGGCAAGATGTATAGTTGTAAAGGGTGTTTTTTTAGAGGTATACAACTTTAAATTTCAATAAAACAACGATGTATTATTCTATTGACATGATTTTTTTTATACGAAAGATAATCTTGTGGCATTACATTTTAAATATGATTTCTGGCATAGGACTGCCACGGATGGCTCGGATGTAGTCCAATCTGGACGTCCAATTTTCGATGACTTTTTCCAACATTTGTGGCCGTATATCGGCAATATCACGGCGAATGTTGTCTTCCAAATGGTCAAGCGTTTGTGGCTTATACGCATGGACCAATGACTTTACATAGCCCCACAGAAAATAGTCTAGCGGTGTTAAATCGCAAGTTCTTGGAGGCCAATTCACAGGTTCAAAACGTGAAATTAGGCGGTCACCAAACGGGTCTTTCAATAAATCGATTGTGGCACGATCTGTGTGACATGTTGCGCCGTCTTGTTGGAACCACAGCTTCTGGACATCATGATTGTTCAATTCAGGAATGAAGAAGTTAGTAATTATGGCTCTATACCGATCACCATTGACTGTAACGTTGTGGCCTTCATCGTTTTTGAAGAAGGATTCCACCAGCCCATAAAGCGCACCAAACAGACAGTTTTTCTGGATGTAACGGTGTTTCGACATACACTTGTGGATTAGCTTCACTCCAAATGCGGCAGTTTTGTTTGTTGACGTAGCCATTGAACCAGAAGTGCGCTTCATCGCTAAACAAAATTCGCTTATGAAAATCGACCATTATTTTCGAAATAAAATTGCACAATTTGAAAGTGTTGTTCAGGCGTGAGTCTATTCATGATGAATTGCCAAACCAAACTGAGAATAAATCACTTGACAGCTGTTAAATCGGTCGCCATCTTGGAAAATAATGCCAACTTAAACTTCTATACCAGGAAAAAAACACTGTATTACGTCCATTAAGTATCCATCGCCAATAGAGTAAAAATTCAACATTGCTGGGTGCATTTGATCTGTCAGTATATGTAGATTCATCATGTCTGGGGCATCATGGGTCTAGGTATATCGTGGTTGTTTGTTATGCAAAATTTAGGTAAAAATGGTTTAATAAAGTTTAACAAGTGGAATTAGTACAAGAATGTGTATACAATAGAGATGTTTCTTTTTTGTATTCATTTGCTTACTTCTTTTACTTATTCTTTTACCAGTCTTTTTAAATAGATTTAATAGTTTGACAGTTTCACCACTCATTTTCATATGGATCGAAGTCAGAGAAACTAAAGTGGTGTATTTGAAGCGATATATTTAAAAATGAATAAACACACGATTCTACATAAAATATTATGTCTATAAATGGTACTTAAGTGTTTTGAGGTCGATCGATTCGTCAAATGAAAAGACCTCACCAAATATCACAATACGCAGCCAATATTGAAAGACTGCTCCCACGAATGTACAAACACAATACTTTTGCTCGCGTATATGATGACAGCATTTAGCGAAAATGGTTGACAGTATAACACCTAAATATTCTACACATTGAACACTTTTTGAGGCATGGAAATGATGTGTTTAATGTTTTGAATACATCTTAAAAATGTCCCACCTTTTTAAAGTAAGATTTACTTAGTTAATAACAAATGGTTTTATAAATTTATTAATTATCATATTAAGAATATTAAACCAGTTAGTTTCTTGTTTGCTTTAATAATTATTTTTCATTTTAAAGGGGAAAAAATCCCTTACCACATTTATGTAGCATGATATTAATACAAAACATGCATTACTTTTCCATCAAACTGGTTTCTCAAAAACATTTCTTTTGTCCTCTAGGATAAATTCGATTGTTCCAATGTTTTAAAGAAGTTTCCAATAAAAGTTCCCATGAATCAATAATAGGTCACGAAGAGAATTTTTGCTGCATCTTATCCTATATCCCCCTTTCAGAAGGTGGTATTTGTTTACAGAACACACTAGGATCAGGTCTTCCTTCCTCGTTAGGGAAATTCATTACAAAACGTTCCATACATTCCATTACCCTTTTTCCTTTTGTTAAGGCGTTAACAAAAGGAAGAAGGAAAAGAAAACGTTTCCCCTTCCTTTGTTCACGCTCATTGAAGTCGATGCTCCTTAAGGAATTCTACGAAGTTCAATTGAATTATGCTTAATTGGCGGCTCTAGGCATAGATAATCCTGAGTTTGGACTTGAATATTTCCTGAGAAGGATTCTTGCATCAGCATCTGAAAAGGTGCATTGTCCAACTATGAGAGATATGCTTTATTATCGTTATGCAGTGTTCTAACCAATTCGTACTAATATTGCTTATTGTAAGAAGTTTCATTTGTGTGTATAAACTGTTTTTTATTTTACTAAATATAATTTTTGTTGATTATTTTTATGGAATAACAACGAACTTCTTTTGCTGATAAGATTTGAAACATAATGTTTCTACAACGAATGCTTGGCAAAAAAACGTAGATAATTTTCTAGAAACCTGCGAAAGACGTACAGAGGGAACCAAAAGTCTTGCTCTGAGTATAAATATGTATTGTGTATTATAATCAGACGAGTTTTTTTCGATATATTATAAGTATTATTATGGATTTTTTATAAACTTATTTACTTCAGTAAATTGCACCGTGTAACCCCTTGGTAGATCGGATAATGTCATAAATGATATTCCAGTTCCTGTTAACTGTTTTTTAACATGCCTTGAACTTTATAAGCATATAAACCAATCATTTTATGAAGAATTCTTTTAAAAATTGTTTGCGATAATGATGCTTCACAATTCGGTTTATGATTCCGTTGAAACGGTTGCTAAACGTGTTCAACAGTTGATATACTCACACTAAGCCTATCACTTCCAGGAAGGATCTTTAAGTTGTTTCTTGAAACATATCATACAATCGCTTTATTGATTTTACACCATGAAACTCGCTTCCATAACAACATCGAAATTTACGCTGAACATTAGTGGGCGATTTCGTTTCGTGAAATCAAAGCACACATTGAGCCTTGAATCGATGCCAATTCGACAAAAAAAAAATGAAGTCTTCCTTTAAAATATTCGTCCTAGTCTAGTCATTCTTGAAGAAACAGTAGTACCGTATAATGCAAAAAATAATAATAGAAATTTTTTTTAAACTGATCTATCCATTGATGCATGTTATATTGTAATATTAAGTGGTTACCTTGTGATGAGCTTTTATAATTCAGGCAACACATTTGGTTTATCTTACACATCTATATTTTTCACAAACATTTGGAAATGCTACTAAAATTGAAACAACGATTTTTAGAGAAACATTCCTATTTCAAATGATTCACAAATAACTTATAAAAATTGTACTACTAAAATATACTATTAAAAATATTAACGTAGTGAATATTTATTGAAATTATTATCCACTTTTGTGACTGGTGTATCTTTTTCCAATACGATTATGCGTGTTGTACAGAGTTTCATAATTTCTCAGTTTTTACTTGAGATTTTACTTTCCCATTCTCCTCTACATTAAATTATTTATCACAAACATTTGATTTTAATACTAAGAAAAATCTGAAAACTAAATGTAAGTTTTATAGAAAAATTGTCAAGCTGTATTACACATGTCCTTCCCTTCCCCCTCTTCTCTGCTAATACATTTGAAAATTTACGATTTAATTCAAGATTATTAGGATTTTAAGTATGTCATATATACATACAGCGAGACGTTGTTAATCCGGACTAATTCGGTCTCTGAGGCATTCGAATGAATTAATGGAACTTTGGATTAAACATAATAAACTACAATATGTGCGGAAATAAGAAACTAAACACTCTGTACAGTAAAAAGAATACGTATTTTGAAATAAGATAAATAAAAAAAATAATATATAATTGCACAAGGAAGAATTCAAATAAACAAACCAATGCAATACTTACGTGTACATAAATAAAAAAATACTTAGAGCAGGATGGTTTTGCGTTTATTAATTGAGAATTTTTTAAGGATTATATGTGACGCTTAATTAATGAGAATCTGTTGCGTATATGTATGATACATACACGCACACGCACACATAGATATATGTACGATATCGAGATTTTATCTCAAAGTATATTTTACGATATTTATTTCAGTACTTATTTTTGTAATTCTAAGAATTATTTTAATTCGTAATATTGAAGTTAAAACTTCACACATATGTAATAAAATAATCAGATACATAAGCATTCTAGCTTTAATGAAACTAAAAATGGTCTCGGATAGTTAATATTCTAAGTATTATAAAGAAGAAATACACAATCTATCACATTTATGATAATCGCAAGCAATAAGGATTAAAATAAATGGAAGAAGAACAAACAGTAGGAAGAATAATAAAGGGTGTTTTTTTGAGAGGTATAGAACTTTAAATTGCAATAAAACAACGATGTATTATTCGATTGTCATGATTTTTTTTATTCGAAAGATAATCTTGTGGCATTACATTTTAAATATGATTTCTGGCATAGGACTGCCACGGCTGGTTCGGATGTAATCCAATCTGGACGTCCAATTTTCGATGACTTTTTCCAACATTTGTGGCCGTATATCGGCAATAACACGGCGAATGTTGTCTTCCAAATGGTCAAGCGTTTGTGGCTTATCCGCATAGACCAATGACTTTACATAGCCCCACAAAAAATAGTCTAGCGGTGTTAAATCACAAGATCTTGGAGGCCAATTCACAGGTCCAAAACGTGAAATGAGGCGGTCACCAAACGTGTCTTTCAATAAATCAATTGTGGCACGAGCTGTGTGACATGTTGCGCCATCTTTTTGGAGCCACAGCTCCTGGACAACATGATTGTTCAATTCAGGAATGAAAAAGTTAGTAATCATGGTTCTATACCGATCACCATTGACTGTAACGATGTGGCCTTCATCGTTTTTGAATAAGGATTCCACCAGCCCATAAAGCGCACCAAACAGTCAGTTTTTCTGGATGTAACGGTGTTTCGACATACACTTGTGGATTAGCTTCACTCCAAATGCGGCAGTTTTGTTTGTTGACGTAGCCATTCAACTAGAAGTGCGCTTCATCGCTAAACAAAATTTGCTTATGAAAATCGACCATTATTTTCGAAATAAAATTGCACAATTTGAAAGCGTTGTTCAGGCGTGAGTCTATTCATGATGAATTGCCAAACCAAACTGAGAATAAATCACTTGACAGCTGTTAAGTCGGTCGCCATCTTGGAAAGTAATGCCAACTTAAACTTCTATACCTGGAAAAAAAACACTCTGTATTTGTCATTAATACTTAGGTTTAAAATGCATTAAAAGTACACGAAATACTACGTGCAAATTTGAAATAGATTTCCTAATTTCTGTCCAAAATGAAATTGAAAACTTCGTGCAAACAGTTAAAACATTTCCAAATGGATTAAAAGGGCGCAATGGATTAAAAATCTTTTATTGTTCAACTTTTACTTTTATGCTGTATGAACCTAAAATTAAAGCACTAGTAAGGCTCTTTGGGTGTGTAAGATTCCGAACTCTGTGGATAATCAAATCACACGAAATAAATGCCACACAACTTTTTCCGAAAGGTGTGACAATCTTTCACGCCAGTATGGGCGTCGCCTGCTAACTCCACTTAGGTCATCTCGTTTAAGTATTTCTCTGCTCGCGAATCTGGAATACTTTAATGGAAGATACTGATGTAAACAATATGCTATCCATCTATTACAACAGTTTTTCCTTCTCTTTTCTTAATGAATTACTAACACGGACTCTTCACTATTTGAGTGGGTGAATTGCGACCCTGTGATAAGTGTCATTTTGTTATGTGTAGATTGTTATGGGTATATTTCTTATAGAATATTTAAAATAGATAATTTTATACTTTATCTAGTCTTTCTATGCAATAACTAAGTATTACTGATAGACTATGAGAGAGAAAAATAAAAAATAGTATATTGTATTGTATCAAAGGCGGTATGTTAAAACAAAACCGCCTTTTTTATTAATTCACTAATAGTTAAAAATCTCTCGAAAAATATATTTCATATTACAGATAAGAGTCAATTGTTAAATAATAGAAAAACAAAATATATTAAACAACATGTTTGCTAGATTAGTTATAAATAATATAGTACAATAACTACACTCGAGAGCCAAAACATTATGACCATCTGTCAATAACGAGTTGGCCCACATTTGACGCACAACACAGCTTCAACCCGCCTTGGCATGGATGCCACAAGTCCTTGGTAGAGGGCCGGAGACAGAATGTACCAGATGTTTAAGCAACGGTCACGCAAATCAGAGGTATTGCGAATTGGTGGTCTTTGAACTCTTAGCTGCCGTCCCATGACATCCCAAATGTGTTCTATCTGAATGAGATCCGGTGAGTTAGGCAGCCAGGACGTTAACTGGAATTCAGCATCATGTTCCTGGAACCACTCCAACACAATTTTAGCCTTCTGATACGGGTTGTTGTCCTGTTGGAACATTCCGTTTCCAGCTGGAAAAACAGAGGCCATGTAAGGGTGCAACTGGTCCGCAATAATGTTCAGATACCCTGTAGCATTAATGATCTTCTCTACCACAACCACGGGTCCCAGAAACACCCAAGAGAACGTCCCCCAAAGCATAATAATGCCCCCACCGGCCTGTGTATGACTTACTGTATATTGAAGGAGCAACTGTTCGCCTCGAAGACGGCGTATCCTGATACGACCATCGGCGGGATGAATGACAAACCGTGATTCATCTGACCAGGCAACTTTCTCCCACTGATCCATGGACCAGTCGTGATGTTCTCGGGCCCAACGCAGGCGCAGTTGGCGATGACGCTTGGTAAGCAAAGGCACAGGAGTGGGACGTTTGCTGCGTAGCCCCATATCCAACAGTGTCCGCTGAACAGTGTGCTCCGGTACTGTTCTACTTAGTCCTGCATTGTATTGGGCTGTCAACTGAACCACTGTGTGGCTCCGGTTTTGCTTCATCATGCGAGACAGTCTCCGATGACTTTTTTCTTTGATAGCGTGTGGACGTCCAACACCATGTCGTCTATTGCTGGTTTCACCGTCATTCATCCACTTTGCATAAATACTAACAACTGTAGATCGCAAACAACCCACGACTCGTGCAGTTTCGGAAATACTTGTTCCGAGCCTTCGAGCCATTACAATTTGCCCTCTATCAAAGTCGCTTAGATCCGCGGCCTTTCCCATCTCAAACAGAAATAAGTGAAAGAATTATTCTTCAGACTCTCCAGCAGCAGTTAAATACCACTTCCACCTGATCACGTGCCTTCCACATCATCCAGGCGAGTTCATTGCAAAATGTAAGGGGTGGTCATAATGTTTAGGCTCTTGAGTGTGTATTAAAATTTTTGTAACAATATCATAAGAATTATGAGGCTACTAGCAAACCAGCTAGTAGCTAGCTAGTGGCTTCATCAAAATAATAGTAGCAAAATCATACTAGCAAAGACACTTATGCTGTGGAAACATTAAAAAAAATTTCAAATTTATTTGATTCTTTAATCAAACACTAAACAGTCCTTAACCAATAAAATAATTAGTTAAAGCGCATAATTCACTAATTCTATATACCATAAAATCCGGCGTATAACACGTACCTGTACTTTCAAGTTACAATTTTTAGTTCTTTATTCGCCGTATAACGTAAACCCCCTTTTTTATGAAAAAACCTGAAATGTACGTGCGGATTGCTTTTATGTGTTATGGGACCATTTATTCCAGTAAGTGAATATTAACGTCGCATTGTTCAGCTACACGAGAGCTTTTGGCGATGGACCTCGTAATTTTGAACCATGGTCAAGTGACGAGAACGACACCCGAGCTCGTACCTCCCTCTCCTAACTACCACACGAATGGAAGGACGTTGGAGCACTCAACAGATTTAATGTGCATTCTCCCCTACACGGAGGGTCTTTAGCGGTACTGGGCTTGAATTTGTGACAAGTCAACCACGATCCGATACCATGACCTCTTGGCTACCGCGGTCACATAATTTATTCGAGGTTTTATTCCAAGCTTTAGAAAGAAATCGCGTATACCTCTAGAACTATAGTACTTTTAAGTTCATAAGGAATATTATTTCTGTTAAATAAACCGTATTTCGATCTATGAAGAAGACTAAATTTTTATGCTCATTTCTTTTTTGTGCTATTCGGAATTAATACATTTGTTGAGGAATTTTTGATAAGCACTCGTAAAAAAGTATTTTACGAATTTTAATCATGTTATCACAAAACCCATACCAACTTTTGCTGTATGTAGTTCGATGCTCTTGTAAATCCAATTTCATGTGTGTAGGAGTAGCTTTAAAATCACTTCATATATTTTAGAATGTTTCTTTAAAAATTAAATGCTTAGCTTTTTATGGTACTTAGATCGCAAAAACTTTTTTTTTTCAAAATACATATATACATATAAAACAACACAAAAAATTGTGAAAAAAATTAACCAAAGGGTTATTTTTATAAAAATTTTACCATGTTTCCGTAGCTAGATATAGATATATGTTTTATACAATATAAATTTAACTGCACTTATTCTCGAGACATCCTCCATGTTGTTGAATACCGTTTCACATTTTACGTTTTATTTATTGAAGTTTAAACTTCAAACATATTTTTTTTAATTTTTCTTACGATTGCACAAAAGTTCTGGAGCCTGAATAAGCCTTAATTAGGTTCAATAAGATGCTCTTTGTAAATCTTGTGTCTGGTATATTTTTTTTGCTAAATATTTAAATTTCTTATGTGCTTTGATTTTTAATAAATCACTATTAATTTTTAAAAGGAAATCAAAATGCATAATTGTAGCTTATTTTCTCTAATTAAATTTGTTTCTCTTTTATAGAAATATTAATTTATATGATATATATTCATATAAGTTAAACTGAAAAATTTTCTTCACATAATTCAATACGTTTGCATTTGGTAATACAAAAAATGATTTAAAATTTATTTTTTAAATGCCCTTCATTTCTGTTAGATCGTATTTAATTCTGGGTTTATTATTATCTTTAATAATTCATAACTGCTCGCATGTATTAACAGACACATGCATTGCAATTAAATTATAATATCTGATACACAGCTTAATATTTGAAGCAATAGAAAATATATTACTTTTCTACTTAATTTTACATTTTCTCTGAAAAAGGATCATTTATTTATTGTTAATTAAAATCTCTTCTTGAATGCAAAATGTCAAATTGAACTTGTCTTTTTTTATTTAAAATACTATGCTTTTAATGAAGTTTTTTTAAAAAATAATAATTGTTCTTAATGTTGATAAGTGTGTAAATTATGTTTAATTTTTATAGAGGGAAAAAATCTTCTTAGCGTATAAATTCTCTCTCTCTCTCTCATGTATTCTTTAAGGTATCTGTACACCTTCGAAGAAAATTTTTTTAAAAACTGTAATATTTGCTATTAAAATATTTTTTACTGATGAAATATAACTTAAAACTATGAAAAATACATTTAATATGTTACTTGTCGTACATAAAAAATTTTAGGGAGTAAAGCATAGTGTAAATAGTAATTAAATTGATTATTAGAATAACGCACATAACTCAAATGTAAACAAAAATATCCCTTTTCTGTAAATTTGATGATGATCATTATAACATTTTTAGGGCTGGTACTATTTTCCTGATGATAATCAATTTATTACAATTTTTATCTAGTTTCGAGTAAAAGAACATTGAAAAATCCTTAAAAAATTATTACGAGCATGATATATACCTTAGTTACTAAAAACATATCAACTATATAATTATGAAAGTAGTAGGGGTTCTTTAAATCTATAAAACAAAATATATTTATAAAATTTGAACTAATTTGGTTCACAACTTTTTCTGATATTTACGTTGTCAGATGTCAATACGTTAAACAAATTCATTTTGAGATAAATCAGAAATAAAATTTGAACTGCAAATTTTTAATATTAAACACAATTTGATATACTTAAAATGCTCCTGATTTATAAATAACATCTTCTTTACTCTCTAAAACATTGATTTTTTCCCTTGTAGCTCTTAAAATTTTCTACGCTGCTTTACATTTGGTGTTGAATGTCGTTCTGCGTCGTTAATTCTATTGATGTCAAGATGTTTGTATGCTTTTAAAGTAAAATAACCAGGAGTTATATTAAGTTTTTAAAAATTTCAACACAACCCGTGTATCCATCATTAAATTGGATCACAGCATCCAATGCACCAGATTTTAAAATTTTGAGGTATACGAAAACTTCCTTGGGTACTCTCTGTCATATAACGCCATTAAAACTCTCGTTTGAATTTTGTGTTTTGCCATGCAGGCATTTAGTAAGCAGTTCTTTGGTACACAACTCTAAATATGTAGGCTTAATCGTGTTTAGTACTTCATTTGATAAGCCTTTATATTTTCGTTTGGCTTTTGCCACAAGACAGTGCTCGCTGGTAGTAGCACCAACTATCTTTTCCGATGGGACACTGCCCATGCATCGGTTTCTCGACACTTGATGAGCAATGAAACAAAGCCGCAATAACATTTTGCTGAAGACCGGATAGGTTTCCAACATTGCTACGAACAGCAATCCCATAATAGTTTTGCAATCGGTCAATAAAAGAGTCGGTGAGTTTGCCTTTACCAGACAAATTTTTATTTTTAGACTTTAGTTTGCGCAATCTCGCACCTACTCTCTTTGAACATGACCAATGAATTCATATTTTGTGACGCTATCCTTCCCATAAGTATCTTTGACACTGATAAAGCCCTTAGAGTCCCCGTCACCATAATAATGTGCATATTTAAGGCCTCGTTTGACAATAGAACGTTGGAAGATTCTCGTAGCACCAACAGCTTCCATTTTTAACGCAGAACCTTGAAAATTGCTATGGCACACGTGATCTGCTGCAAAAAGTTTCCGACTCAATGCTTCTAGGCATTTTAGAAATCTTTCTGCAGGTGGGACAATATGACGACATTATTTCAATGTCTACTACTTTACCAGTGTCAACTGACAAAGCTGCGACACACCCATTCATGGAAGAGTAACCTCTACGCTGCCACGTTCCATCAACTGAAATGTCACATTCAACAATTTTATTTTTAGTAGGATGTAGCACTAACAGTTCAGAAGCTGCTTTTGCATTGATAGTTCACTAACATGAGTTTATTCTCATGATTAGTGTACGCAGTTTTTACTGAGCCTGGGTAAATTTAACGTACCACATAATTTAAACCCAGCAGAAAAACATTTCCCAATTTGTCTCATACCATACACAAATCTTGTATTTACTTCAGGACAGTTTAAAGTTTTCTTTGAACTAGAAAACCCTGAGTAAATGTCACAATGTTTACACCTGATAACAAAATTTGAGCACAAACCATATGTGGAATCCTCAGAAAGCAGGATACCTTCTTCGAAACATCTTGGGCAGCAAAGTTGTAAAAACAAATTTAAAAGGACTTCCATATCAATTATTCTGTTACCAGTAAGTGGATTACGTTGATATATTCTGCTATTTCTTCATCAAAGGCAGCAGGTATTTAATTTTTGAAGAACTGGCGTTGGTAGATGTTGCGCTGCTATTTTTTGAATGTTTAATGGTAGATCCATTTACTAGAAATTGGCGTTTTCTCTTTGCACTAACTCTACGTTTAGCATTACCCATTTTAAATGACAAAAATTAAAATTTTCTGCTATAAAAAAGGATTAAACAAAAGCTTATAAAGATCTACGCAATCATAAGCAAATGTAAACAAACAGTAAAGCACTCTATTTTCTTGCCAGATTCTAGATAAAAATATAAATAAAAACCTGTTGCCAATTATATTCTTGATAATTCTGAAAACTCAAATTCATATTTTAAAAAAGTTTAAATTTCTTACTATTGCATATTTAAACGATACTTTGAAAAATAAAAATGTCAACAAACATTTTTTCTACTTCGCAATGCAGACTTGTACTTCCGGGTTCAAAACGGTGCTATCGAATGAAACTCAAATCTCCATAACTTAAGTTCTAAATAAGATAGAAACAAAATTTAAACACCATTTTAAAGAAAAAAGTTCATATTTTCAAATAACATTTAAATTAAAAAATCGAAAAATTTGACGAAAATGACGTTTTGAAGGTGTACGGATACCTTAATTATTTTCATCTTATATTCACTTATATTTTGTCCTTAAGTTTTAATTTTATGCTTTTAATCGAAATGAATAGTTCATTTTATTTTAGATAAATATAAGAAAAAGAATTAACTTCAGTTAAAGATTCGATAAAATTTGTAATGATAAAGTTGGTAGCTAAAAATGTATTTCAAAAAGTATAAAATTATTTTTTATTCATATTAATTGGAAATAAATATATTCATATGTACCTTTTCCTTTCAAAAAGTTTAAAAAAAGAAGGGTTTCCTTTAGGCAGCGTTTCTCAAACTGTGAGGCATGCTCCCCTGGGGGGTGATAACCCAACGAGGGGGCACGAGTGTATCGAGAAATCAAAAATAAAAGAATATTTAAGAAGAGTTATTGATTTACAGAAAGGAAGCAAAACAAAATGCATTCTGACGTAATAAATATTGAAATACACATTTACATTGTTATAATATACTTATAAATTAATCAGTACTGTACTATGTATTTGATAATAAATTGATCACAATAGTTAACGAATAACAAGTTTGATAATTAATACTCACTCCCATGTATGTAAAATAAATTCACGTATGCAAAAATTCAATTAAAAGTTTAATATTTATCTTGATAATTGGTGTGGTTTATAATTAAATCCGTATTGTAGCTTTAGTATCAAATTATATTAGTATGTTATTATACGGAAGGGGAAGGGATGCGATAAAATTTATGATAGAAAATTGGGTCACAAATACTGAAAATTTGATTTGTGCTTTAAATACTAAAATATGAAACATATCCCGTTTGTGTGTACATATATATGTCTGTACGTGTATTCTTGCGTGTGTGGGTGGAACGTGTGTATACAGTCTAAAAAATCCTTATTTTTTCAACATTTTGAAAGAGGGTAAATATTATTAAATTTACTAACAATGAAAACGAATATAAAATAAATAAATAAATACTTTATTTAAACCATTCAACTACCAACTTGATTGTTCAAAATTCTACACTGAATGTAAGATAAGTTCATTATTTTTTGTTATATTTATTAAACAAAAATTTGAAAACATTTTCATAAAATATCCTGTACACCTGTCGAGTTCTCATCACAAATGTATTCTTTTTTGATAAATGGGAGGCTCAAAGTACTTATGCACCAATTTCAGCAAATAACATACAAGGCCCTATTGCTGAAAATCACTTTTCAAGCATGGATGAAACCGCTTTGAAAACGTATCAGCCTTCCCACGTAAGACATATAAACTGTGATCATCCATATTTCATCAGCTGGCTGTCTAGAAAATAAGTATTTTATTATTTACACTATGTGCTGTGGAAAGAATCTTCTATAGCAGCGCATTGACCTTAAGGGAGTTTAATCTTTATTGAATTTGTGCCGGCGACGGAACCCAATCCTTGGGGAATTCACTTAACATAATCAAGGTAACATGCACTCTTCTGTTTTGGCAAGAGCTTTTGAGAAAGTTTGTTGCGAGGGAAACTTAAACCCACTCAAAGCAGGTGATGGACAGCAATGTGCGCTGTAAAAATTGTTTTTGACGAACCATGTTTTAGTGAAATTCTCTTCGATTTTTTTATGGATACGATTTTTCCCCCCATTCTGTGTTATTCATCTGAGATGCTGCACTTAGGATGTTTCTAAATGTACTACATGTACTTATTTCTATTAATTTTACTACTGATAAAAAAGTCATCGCATAAATTGCCCTTTTCTCTTTTTTTTTAAGTTCGAATTTTTCAAACATTGCTTTTTTTTCATTTTTATAAGAAATTTGTATTTTTATAAAAGTTAAATATATATTACTAATAATGCATAACTTTGCTTTTTGAAACGACATTTTTTTTTTGTTATTCAATACTTTTTTATTAATAATTTCGAGTAACTAGTTAACTAAATTATTATCTTTTGCATTAGTAAATACTCTGTTCAGCCAATAAGACTACACACACATACACACACACACACACACACACACACACACACACACACACATATATATATATATATATATATATATGTGTGTGTGTGTGTATGTGTGTGTGTTGATAAAAAATCAACATCAGTTATAACAATAATTAGAAACCTCTTAAGGAGGGGCTTAGCTACCACTACAGGGACCCAACATGAGTAACTATAGTCCCTCTAACAGGTCTCTCATACCTAAAAAAGGGCCCGAAGGAATTTTGATACAGGGCCCACTCAGAACTAGCTACACCAATGCTCAAGTAAAACTAGGATAGTAGGTTTATATAAATATTAAGGCGCCTACCATCCTCTTCTTAAACTAATATTAAGAAATAAAATGATCATCCTTTCCCTAATGAGGGTTTGATGTTATCGTGTTCCAGGCTTCAGATACAGACCAAAAGAATCATTGTCCTGGCTGAATCTCGATTTATCTATAAAAAGCCCGGCGTTCTTTTAAAGTCTGCTTCAAAGCGCATATTGTTGTCCCATATTAAACGTTTTTCTTCTGTGCTGCAGTAAACAGTACTCAACAAGAAACGGATCTTCTGGAAGATAATACTGTCTCGTGAAACATCGGGCAATATTAGAACGTGAAAGTTGGTTCCAGTGGCAGACGTACAGTTTAATTGAGAGCTGTGAAGCTGTAGCAGTTCTGTGTTCCCGCACTAATAGTGATAAATAGTGTCCAATGCTTTCTAAAATGGATGCAATATCTTAAAATTCTTTTTACGAATTGCATATGACACTTGGTGTAAACTTGACCTCTGCAGCCCCTTGCGCTGGTGATAACCTGTCTCCAATCCATTGACAGTTCTTCATCTCATTTCGTCTTCCTTCCATTCGTGGTTATACATTTTACGGGATACGTTATAAAATTCACGCTAAACTTACGAGGAACACATTGAACTGAATGTCGTGTAAAAGCAAATAATTTTCTGACAATCCTTCTTGCGTTTATAACTCCTCGGTAGTCACAGTTTACGCAGACACGCACTTTTACGCTTATGTATTTGACTCTGAATATATTATGGTACTAATTATTGCACACAATTCTTCGGTTGCATATCTTTGGTTCAACTCTCTCTCTCTTTCTATATATGTATATATATATATATATATATATATATATATATATATATATATATATATATATATATATATATATATATATATATATATATATATATATATATATATATATGCGTGTGTGTGTGTGTCAGTTTTGAAAAGTTTAACTTCAAAATTAAGTAAGTAATAAATGAAAATAGAGCGAACTCTTTAACATCGCGTAAGGATTTGTGGGTAAATAAGCCTATCTAAAGGTGGAGCGAACGCATGCTCGAAAAGGCTTAGCTGGTGTCTCCTCGCCAAAGTGTTGCTTATTGTTCTACTCGGTTACGTGCCAAAGGGCCACCATGTTGGATTGTATGTGATTGAAGCAAAATAAAGAAGTATTTTAGAGATGATACCCTCCCCGTTTTACCAGCAGGCCTAGGGTCTGACACACACAGACACACACACACACACACACACATATATATATATATATATATATATATATATATATATATATATATATATATATATATATTATGTATATTATGGATGAATGTTGAATGTGTGTTTCTGTGTATGTGGGAAATGACATAATTTATTGTACTGAAATAAACTTAACAGATTTATAATACGTAATAATAATATTTTTAGCATTTTTATTTAATAACCAATATATATTCGGAATTAAAATAACATTTTTGAGCAATTATACATAAATAAAAAGGAAAATACAGCATCAGTGCCTTAGAATACTCCTATCACATCCATACCTTTCTTTTAACTTTCCTTCTCATAGTTAATAGTGCTTAATTTCATGTATGTACGCTTCCATTTATGTAGCAAAAACAAGTTTAAAAATTATATTTTTAAAAGAAAGCAATTATATTTAACAGTACGTTTTAAAATGTTGTTTAAACGGACAACTTTTTTTAATTACGAAGTGTTTTCGATTGTGTATTTGTACTCTTTTAGAAATTCTTTTTTTAAATTATGTAGCTTAAACTATTAAAAAAAATCCTTCAGCAAACACAGTTAATTGTATTGTAAAACAAACTTCTGAAATACTTGTCAAAATCATGTTTACTTTCGCCTACATTTTTCCGTTCCTAACTCAAACCCTTTTAAAAACTTTAAATGTAAAAACTCATTTTCCTGGATAACTTTTATTGATCCAGAAATAATAAAAAAATAAAATCCGATTGCTCCATTGAAAAGTTAAATGAGAGTGCTTTAAGACAATGACATTTTTTTTTATCTTTGAATTTTTAATATCATTAGAAATGACAGTTGAAAAAAAAAGGTCAAAGCCTTAATTTCCTTAAACTATGTGGAGAGCTACGAAAACATAATAGCTTAACTGCAGAAATCAATACTTAGCTTTCGATTCTTACATGGAGTTTCATTAAGGATGAGCAATTCGGTGAACACAAATTTCGTTTTTCTCGAGATCCGAACAATTTTGCCTGTCGAGATGTTTAGAATAGAAATTAATCATGTTTTAATTAAACCAAAAGCAATTGATCAGCAGAGAAGAAAATTAACGTATAACTTTGGTTTCGCATGTGCACGAATGGAAAGTTAATGGTTCAATCAAAGAATGCGTTTGTTTTTAGCAATTTCGTTCAAGAACAAAACTCATTTTTTGTTGTTTCAACTTTTTCATTTTTGAGACATTTCTTCTCTGCTCTTTTTTTCTTTTGTTCTTATGATTAAATTTTAATCATACTCATTAACCATAGCTTGTAACCATACCTTCGATTTTACGAATGTGCTAAGAATAAGAAAAACTACGGTTTAAATATAATCTTGTTTAATATTGTTTCAAACAATATGGTGTTTGATTAGTGTTGGTGTTTGGTTACATTCAAATACTTTACTACTAAGGAGAAAAATAGTTTTAAATAGTTATTTCCAATAAAAACTTTTATTAAAAATTTCAATTAAAAGTTGTTTAATATAATATAAATTTAACATTATTGTGCTTGGTGCTGAGTTCTAATATTAAGCTTAAAGTGGAAGGAGAGAATCAGAATGGAAAAAAAGTAAAAGTAACAATAATTAAATGATAAGTAATTATTCTTTTAGAAATCTCATATTTGCAAAATCTTAATATTCACTCGTTACTTTTATTTATAACTACACTGCTGGCCACCGTAAATGCAACACCCTGAAGGAAGCATGCAAATAACATGAAATTTACAACATGCATTAGCGGAGGTGAGATATGCAAGTGATTAGAATTTCAGCGCAGACACACATCACGCGTGCCCGTGGCGCCACCTCAAAGCGCTATTTAAGGCTTGGAGATTTTCGACGATTTGAAGTTCGGCAATTGTGTTTTTCTTGTGGTTTTTCAAAAAACGATCAGTTATGTCTAGTAGAAAACAGCGATCAGCTTTTGATCAAGTATCCGAGTTCGAAAGAGGAAGGATAGTGGCCTACAGAGATTGTGGATTATCTTTCAGGGATATCGGTAGTCGTGTTAGACAAAACCTAACAACTGTAATGCGGAGGGACCGTTGGATGCAGGAGGATATGATAGACTGACGTGGTCGATCGCATCCACCTCAGAGCACCACTTCACGTGAGGACAGGGAACTTGTGCGCATGGCAGTGACTGATCGCTCAGTCACACCACGAACCGTAACACAGCACATTCAATCTGTGACGCATCATTCAGTGTCTGTGCGTACCATTCGATGCCGTTTACAGCAGAGTGGTCTGTCCGCAAGACGTACATTGCTTGGTCTACCCTTGACACAGAACCACAGACTTTTCCGCCACCAATGGTGCAATGAAAGAAGGAAGTGGGCGGCAGAATGGAATGAAGTTGTCTTTACTGACGAGTCACGCATCTGTCTGCAACACCACGATGGTCGGATTCGAGTCTGGAAACACCGTGGAGAGAGGATGCTGAACAGCTGCCTTATGCAGCTGTTCAGCATCCTTCAAATTTTTAATGGCTCTGGTGGTTTTCCAAGTTGAAGCAGTTTAATTTTTCAGTTACAGAAAACATTCATTTTGTGTTTTTCTCTTTAATTTTAGAGCCTTGCAATAAGGATACACTTTAGTCATTGTGCTGATAAGATTATACCGGCTCAACCTATAATGTTTCGCTGGTTTGTACCGGAATGCAGGGCGAGTATTCTAGTGTGATTGCTCACCACGAAGTTGTGTTTGAGGCTGATATGCTGTTTCTTGTTGACATCTTTCAATCATTCAGTCTTTCGTTGAGAACAGAGCAGATCTGATGTTTCAAAACACGAATGCTGTGCTCGCAAGCATGCATCTTCAAGTCTTGCTGTATGTTGCTCTGCACTAGTTTATCTTGCCCAAAAACCAAGTTACGAACTGGCACTTCAGATCATCTGCATAACTTGTTTAGCTGCTCATATATAAAAACAATTATACATGATGGACAGTAACCAATATTTTTAATGTACTGAAGCTAGTTTGTAGAATATACGTATATAAAAAAGAATATATAAAAATACATAGAATATATATATTCTAAAAAAGACTATAAATAAATCATCTGTATATTAACGAATATAAGTTTAAACTAAAATTATAAACAGCAAAACAAATGTATATATTTTTCTTCGGGAAAATTCTATTTATCCTTGATGTAATGTAGCAATCCTCTTCTGGCAAAAAGAGAAATAAGTATTTTACGAATTTTCCTTCACAAATTTACTTTAAAAAATATTCCTTCCCAGACATACGCATTTAACTAGGCGATCATTAATCCTTTAAAATGCTCAAGTCCTCTTTTTCGCGCCGACACATTTCCAATATCGGGTCCTTTCAGGTATAGCGTCTTGAGAGATCGTAACTTCTATTTATTACGTTCTTTTATGCAGTTGAGAAGAAGATCGCTTCAGCACCCTGTTATGGATTTCATATTCATCTATCTGAAAGTGACATGAACTTGCCTGTAAAATGAGCAGAGTTCCATTCTGACATCCAGGATTAGTGGAGCGCGAAATTTAATTCCACGGTTTGTTGCTTCCCTCCACTTTTTTTTATCATTCTTTTTTTGTACTTGCCCCTCGATTCGTTGCTTACGCAAGAAGAGTAATTTATTTCTGATATAGTAAAAAGGGTGAAACCTTTTCTAACTGGCAAATGTCGTATAGTTAATTGAATGAAAATCTGTAAGTAATCGTGTCTTAATCTTGGGGAAGTAACGTTTGCAGAGCCAGGAAATAGATGGGGTATTTTAAAACGGGAAATGGATCCAACATTGTTTTCTAGATTTCTAGATTTCTTTTTATTCTCGTTTGTTTCTCCATAGTACAATTGGCTAGTGCAATCAATTTCAGTGGATATTTGCTTATATTTAGTTGTTTATACGTTTACTTTTTTTAAATTTTTTTCCAATTAACTTATTGATTGGATTTACAGGTTCATTTGTTATGAAAGAGAATTGTTTGTTGCAATCTAATTCCCATCTTTGTCGGCTAAGCGGCTTGGTTGGTTTGTCGCTGGCCTTCTGTAGCCAAGGTTTCGGGTTCGACCGCGGACCAAGTCGATGGATTTTCAAGATGCAGAAAATCGACAGCGGCCATGTTGTATGATTATACGGCATGTAAAAGATCCCTAAGAGTGCTCTAGGCAAAATTAAAGTCCTAGTACATGTTCGCATCGTTAGAGCTCAGGTGTTTCCCTCTAGGGAGGAAACTGGGCGTCAAAATTACCTGCGGCGATTGGTATCCGCCTATATGGTGCCACACTAAAAATAGATACCTGCTTTCGGTGTATACTAGATAAGATTGATGAACTCTGTTAATAACTGTTCATATAATTTTCCATTAGAAATTTTTAAAAAAATCCCCATCTGTTTTCTGCTTATAAAAGAATAATGACTCCATTATTTGATAAGTAATCATACTATATATAATCGAACTTTTTTCATAATTTTATATAATATTTAAAAAATGTAGTATAAATTAATTTAGAATGAAATTTAAACTTTGTTTAACAGAATGTAAAAGGTACTTACGTATTATCACAACAATGACAACGTTCAAGATCGCAACAACCACGATATCGTATGTTTCGTACTCGCTGAATTAGCAGCCATGTGCTTCGTTTCATAATAATGTCACTAATACGGATGCGATAATACGTTATTACCTGTTTTACTTAAAAGTTACATTCGACTAAATGCATGTACAAAATGAAAAAAGGTTAAAATTTATGATAATTGAATTATTTGTTACGTTCATTGTCTTTGAAAAATTATATATTTTTCTTATTACAATATATACTTATAATGTCTAACGCGTAAATAATTAATATTCAGTTTAGCAGTGACTGAACTTGTTACATGTATTAAGAAGAAAAGGCTCTTTTAGAATACAGACCTCGGGAGAGAAAGAATGAATAATTAAATCAGATTTATAAGTTTCGCTATACTACTATTAATATTTTGAAGATTTGATTTGATTTTAGATGAAGACTCGGAATATTTTGTAGTGATTATGAATACCAAATGTATAAAACTTAAAATAATTCAATTAGTGAGTTTCTGAGTTTCACTCTAGTCCTCGTTTAAGAATTACAAATCAATATTACTGTATGTAACAAGGTTATTGATAGAAATTTCTAATAAAATAAGGCCTGGGTTCGATGCCCGATGCCACCAAACACCCTCCGAGTACACACGGAGTACGTGCTCGTTAAATCAGTGGGTCCGTAGTCTTGTGGGCTTAATCACGAGCGCAGGGACTGGAGAATATTCCCCTCCCCTTCGGTTCACATGCAGTAATTGTGGAGGTGGAGATAGAGGTCGTGTCGCCATCTATCGTCCCTTCGGGGAACTTCGCCGAGCTTAAATCGTACTGTCACCTGTATGGTGCTCAAGGCCAACGACAGGCGTACCTCTTGCCCATGCCACGATGAGTTTCGTGGGCCTCGATCTGACTGCGTCAGACAGGTGGCATAAGAAAACAACAACAACAACAACAATAAAATAAGCTGAAAGACGACACGGGTAATCATAAAAGTTATAATACGATATTATAAGAACAAAGTTTCAATAATCGGATGAGTTAGTGTCAGTTTTTCTTCAAAAATAATTACATTGGCATTATTCACTCTCTGGTAATAATTTTAAAACGATCATAAAAAAAAAACGTTTGCGGGTTTTTTTCACGTAACATTTGAATAAAGCTGATAGAATTGAAAATAGGATTTTTAATCATTTGAATTTGAAATATGTACCAGAAGAATTTTTATCAAGATGCTGCGTCATCGAAAAGTTTCATGAAATATTTTTAATGTGTTAAATGTTTTAATACATCTATTGGATTTGTTATCGATGTAGTACAGTATTTAACTGAGTTTTCGCGTAATCTTACTTTTGACATTTGATTTCATATTGATGTAAATTTATTTTATAAACGATTTATAAAATTCGAAATTGGCATTGGTGTTTGTCTGTCTTATTTCAAGCATTTAGTTGAATTATGAAGATTAGGTTGCGAAAAGCAAGAAAACTTTTTTTAAAATATATACATACACGACATACCACTTGTTCAATAAATTTCTGTTTCAGTCTCAGACTTTTAATCATTATATCTTCATTAAGCATTTAACAAATTTTAAGATAACTTTACCTGCTAATGATTGCTTCCTAATGTAATCGTATATAGATATATTAGATTTATACAATTAATTTAAATAATCATATTTTTAAAATGTAATTTTTTGTGACAAAATAGAGGCCTTTAATTGTAATATGAATTAAGTGCTTTTTTTGGACAAGCAACGGCCACTCCTCAATTTATGGAAACATTTTATTTAATTATTTACAGGAAAAAAATTTACTTACTCTTATTAATCATTCAGAAAATTTCAATAATTGCAAAAACTTTTTTTGAACATTATTATTTTGTTTTATTTCTATATAAGTTATGTGCATAAAAATAATATAAATAATTGATTATCATATATTATACATTTTTTCTTCCATTTTTTCCAATTTTTCTCCTTTTAAAATTATTCTGGTTTCAAACATTGTCGACAAATAGCACAATAGCTGTAGTTCGTATTGAGATATAATTGTCTTTAATCTCTAGTGCACATTATCTAACACTTGTTGCTTGAGTCCATTTTTTAAATAAAGTTTTTGAATTTTTTGGTTTTCTATCTATTTTTATGATTGCTAATTTTAATTATTTACTATTTACTACTATTTGCATTCACATACTCTCAAGTTTATTTTTACTATCAGCATACAGTTTCAATGAACGCACATGTTTAAGCTTAAGTAATTTTCAATTTTGGATTCTGCTCTTCAATATTTTTTTATAATCAATATGCATAAGTTTTAACGTAGGCTCAACCCAACGCCGCTGTCCTAAGTCATAGATAAATTTAGAAATTCCATTTTGATTCACTGAATTTTGAGAATTTTATCTTTTTTGTTTTGTGGGATCTGTTTGATACTAAACTGTTTTTCTTTAATTTTATGATATTATATATAAGTACACACATACGTATATATACGAAACATAATGATATATGTCTGATTTTAAGATTTAGATAAAAGGAAAGCATTAATCATTTAAAATTCAACGGTGGATAAAACCTAACAATCCTTGCCATGAGTAATGTTGCACTTTTTCTTGTAATATCCTACGAGAATTTTGCAATGAAACATTTACGTCCGAATCAAAGCTTATTTCATTTTTTCATAAGACATTTTCCGTCTCTTTTGGGACAAATAAACTCGATCCATTGAACAACGAAAGCAATAATTCGAAACGCATTTAATAGTAACAATAACTTTTCGCCGTATCTAGAGATCGTTTGATTTCCTTCGACGGTGACGGAATTGCAACGGTTTCTTCTTTATGAGATTTGGAAGAAAATATACGTATTTCATTTTCTTTCTTCTTTTTTGAAAAAAATAATATTAGAAAAGTTTTAACGGAAATTAATGCACAGTATATAGTTTTCTGCGTCTAACGTATTTGTTTCAACAGTGTATTGTAAAGCTTATTTCAGCCTCTGTGATGTTTGTTCTAAAAGCATATATTATGTGAAATTTATAACGATGTTCATCCATAAATACTGAATTAGTTATGAACAATTTATGTGAGTATTTTCAAAAATATTTTTGAATGTAGCTCTAACTCTCAAAAAATACCAATTCGTTTTATTTTATCCTGCTTAATTGTTTAAAAATATATATTATCCTAACATTCGTTTACTTTCATTATCATCTTTTTTAAATCATCTTTTATAAATTTAACAAGTATTTGTTTTGTAGCACTTTTTTTATATTACCATTTATACTACCCTTTATAGAACCATCACTTTTAGTAAAGTTACTTTAAAAAAGTCTTACGATTAAGATTTTTTAAATTTCAAATAGGCCTGCGAATTGGGATGTTTTTTATTACAGACCTGGTACTCTTTAACTCCCTGAAAGCCGGTATCACTTTTTAGTGTGGCACTATATATGTGTATACCAATTGCCACAATGTAATTTTGATGCCCATTTTCCTCCCTAGAGTAAGGCCCCTCAGCTCTGACAATGCAAAATTGTGCAAGAAACTTTATTTTGCCACGATATCCCAGCCAAATGGGTACTCTATGGATCTTTATGTCGCATAATCATGCGACATGGATGCTGTCGAATTTGCATTATGAAAACCCACCGACTTGGACCGTACAACGACTCGAGCCGACTTGAACCTCAATCTTGGACTTAGAAGACCAGTGCCTAACCTCAACCCAACCTACTAAATGGCTATTTTATAGTTGGGATTAAGATTCATTTATAAAAATCAATTCATTTACCTGATTACTTTTAATAATTTTGATTGTTAAGACCATTTTTTGGTGAGTAGTACAATTTTCATCATCCACTGGTAATAGCTTTTCAAAGGTAGGACGTCTTATACTATGTGAATTTATTTTTATATTGCATTGCATGATAATTATAAAATGTAATTTGCAAATACTAAAATCAACAAAAGGAATTATAAATAAGATATGTTTTGCATTTTTGTGCATATTACTTTTCATCAAATTTCTGAAAACAGGGATCAACACAAAACGGTACATTGCAAACTTTATATACAGTGGATCAAAAAAGTGTTCGTACACTTGCCATTTTGAAAATTTCATATTTTCGACTAATAAAAATTAATATATTGCAATTGTAATTTTTAATGATATCTGCAACTTGTTCTTAATACAATGGCATAATCATTTTTTTAAAAAAATATAGTATAACTATTATTTTTAAAAATTAATAATCAAAAAGCTACTAAAAATTATGCCACAAAAGTCTTCGTACGCTTATCAAAAATCTCAACATAGCTCTTAATATTGTATTTTTTTCTTAATTTAGCTCTCAGTAGTGTATTTTTAGTGCCTACCACAACTTTTAAACGTTTTGGTATAGATTCAATCAGTTCTTTTAAATAATTTCTGCATCGATTTTCCTCCATTCTACTGCGAGTATTGTTTTTACTACACACTATGTGTTTATATGTCAAGTTTTCTTTTTTTAAATCAAATTCTCGCAAAATATGTTCTACTAGGTTAAATAAAGTGATTTAGGAGGTGTTTTTAAAATTTGGGGACAGTCATAGAGACATCAGTGTCGTACATTGAGAGCAGAGCTCTTGGCGTCATTATCCTATTCAAAAATGAAGTCGTCTCCAATATCCAAATTTTGAGTGGGTAATAAAAAATTTCTCTTTAAAATATTTAAATAGAGCTCATGGTTCTCAATATACCATAAAAATAACTCATTTCCTAATCCTGAAGCCTATGTAAATCCCCAAGCAAGAACACATCCGCCTACATGCTGAAGCATGGAGATGGCGGTGTTCTTGTTACATACATATTCATGGGATTAAATTCCTCAATTTTTCATTTAGAAGCTATAATTTTCCCATTGGAACCAAAAATGTTGAATGTTCTGTCATCCCAACCAATTTGCTGTCAATTTTGAATTTTCTGAAACTTAATCCCAAGAATCTATTTGAACAAATGAACCCTGGAGGAGAATGTAGTCTTGCGTGGGGGTGTAAATAGGCCAATTGGTAATTTGGTATTTTTTGATGGTATTGTGAATCATGAGCTCTATTTAAATACTTTAAAGAGAAATTTTAAATTATCCAGCAAAAATTTGGATATTAAAGACGACTTCATTTTTCAACAGGACAATGACGCCAAGCACACTGCTTTCAATGTACGCCGCTGATGTCTCTATAACTGCCCCCAAACTCTGAAAACACCTCCTAAATCACTTTATTGAGCCCAGTATAACATATTTGGTAAGAATATGATTAAAAAAAACATGACATATAAACTCATAGTGTGAAGTAAAAACAATAATCGCAGTAGAATGGAGGAAATTTGATGAAGAAATTATAAAAAAATCTGATTGAATCTATACCAAGACGTTTAAAATTTGTGGTGGGCACTGAAAAGTACACTTACTAAGGGCTAAATTAAGAAAGAAATACAATATTAAGAGTTATGTTGAGATTTTTGTTAAGTGTACGAAGACTTTTGTGGCGTAATTTTTAGTAGCTTTTTTATTATTAATTTTTAAAAATAACAGATATTCTATTGTTTAAAAAATGATTATGTCATTCCATTAAGAATAAGTTGCAGTGATATCACAAAAAAATTTCAATTCCAATATATTAATTTCTATTAGTCGAAAACATTAAATTGTATAGGAAATTGCAAGTATACGAATATTTTTTGGTCCACTGTACGTATCTTGTTCTCTTCTCATATGCTTTAGTAGAGCACAGATGGCTGCGCATATATGCGGTTTGTAAAGTTGGTATATGGTCATGAAATTGAATCAATCGTACTTCATTTGGAACAGTTTCCTTTGCTGGTGATGAAACTTACAAGTCGTCTTTTACGGTTTACGACTTGATAATCCAGAAATCAGTTGTCGTGATAGCTTAAGCTCTAGCCGTACAAATCACTGATAAAGAAACAGCTTCCCATGGACATTTAAAATTTGATGAAGTTGGTGGGAAGTATACTTCTCACTGCCTTTTAAAGGGTTTTTATTAGATCTTTGAAACCATATGTGTGTGTTTGTGTGTGAGTATTTGTGAAAGGATGATACATGATTTTCATATATTTTTATGTGGGTTTCTGACCATGGTGAGCAAAGTGTGTTGGAAGAATTCTTCACACTTGTTAAAACTTGTATCTAAAGCAACTTATATTCTGAATTTTACCTTCATCTCATCCTAAATATTCGCAGTTACATTTACAAAAACTTTTTGAGAACTGTCAAAGGTGTTGCAATAATCATTCATAACTCCGAACTATCACGGATTAGTTCTAGATTGATGAGTAGTAAAATTGCCATCTCTATAGATTCCATTGAGGGTTGGAAACAATTTTTCTATCAAATCTTGTCAGTTGTGTCAGACTTATGTATATATACATTTGGATGTGTAGAATCTTCATTATTAATCACGTAACGTATTGCTATCCAAATAAATGTTTCCTACATCATCAATTCTCATCAACAAGGCCGAGCAACTATATTAAGAATGTCGTTTCTTAATGTTGAAGTATAGCATCCAGATTTGGAACAAACTCTCAAATTAAAAATGCTTTAATATTAATGTCAAACTGTGAATTCACTAATGTGTAGAAAGCATGAATGATTACATTAAAGATTTATCGTATAACTAATTATATTCTTCATTTTAAGAATATGCTTCATAATTTATTTCCGGTAGCTTATTTCTTATCAGATTGTCATCCTTATATATTTAATAAATATTTATGAAAACTATATAGTACAAGAGTGCATGAAATTATATCAAGTTATATCCGTTATAGGTATTTAATTCTAAAATCTGTCTATGAATCTTGATCCCCTTCTTTAACATTAAACAAAAGCAACCTTGAAGAAGTTCTCATTGTATTCCGTTTAATATACCATCTCTTAAACTGAGAATAATCTTGACTCTAATTTGTGAGAATGCATAATCATACATTTATTCATTCCCAAATTATTGTTTTTTATTTGTCATAATTTAACAAATTTTATGAATGAGTATTCTATTTATAAGAATTTAAATAACTTTCAAGCTCTACCCGACATTGTGTTTATCAGTTAAAGTTTTAAACATTTTCATGATTTGTAAAATTAGTACTTATTAAGTTTCTTGATGTTTGTCGACTATTAATTTTAAACCATTTTTCAAATGTATCATTGCTTTTTGTGGTCAATGGTTTTCAAACATGCATTAACTTTTATTGTTTCTAAACAAGGAAAAAACATTTTAGGCATTTTCTTTCTTTTTTTTTCTTTTTGATATTTTCCTTTAAAATTTCTGGATGTAGTTAATGCTTTCTATTCATATTCTCCCCCCTCATTTTTTTATATTTTTTACCTGGTCAAAATCCTAAATATGTTTAATATAGTATCAAAGATCTTCGTTAACGTGAACATTAAGAGAGTCTAAACAATTAAATTAACTTCAGATTTCCATCAACCTGGCATTTAAAATAAAGAGTGGATGATATAAATTATTTGTAATCCGAAATTTCTTATTAAACAATTCACAAATGAATATAACGTGAGTTTCATGCAATAGCAAAATTAAATTCACATAATTCGAATAACCACCCTACTTTTCTTAATACCGACTTTTTAGTAAATTATCTATTAACTATAGGAATAACTTTTTATCAGTTCCTTTCGCATATTACTGAATCAGAGCAAGAAAAGCTTATTAATTTTATTGTGGTATAATTCAATTATTTTTCAAATAATTTACATTGATTTACCCCAAAAATTCGAATTATTCAATTTCTAATAAATTTCCTGAATAAATTAAGCATTACCATAAAATCGGGGCCTTCAATATTTATAAAATATAAGTACATTATTCTATTTTTAAACCAAGGAGATTTAATTCTAATCGTTATCTGTTTAAAAAAGTATTTTAAAAATCATTTCCTACTTTTCATATTGGCATTAGTTTGTATTTGTGATTTCCGCTAATCTGAAATCAGGACAAATTTATCCAAATTACATAATTCTTCGTTAATTTCGGAGTAAAAATATATTCAGCAGATGTATACGTAATTAAAATGTATAATATTTAAAACTTTTTTACCATTTCTTAGTATTTAAAATTCAGATGTTTATCTGAACAAATCTTAAATTTTTTTAGTGATTATAATAACCAAAAAAAGAAGTTTTCTTTCTCTCTCTCTTTCTTTACTTCTTAAAATTTTCCAAAAACATAACTATTTTTGGATTTAATTGCATGTTTCATAGTAATTCACATTAAAAATTTTATAATTTTTAAAGCAATATTTTAAAAGTACACATTAATGAACGTATTTTAAAAGAATAAAATAAAGCAACTACATTATTTTGTGTTAGATCCTTTGCATTTTACATTCTTGTCAACAATAGCTTAAAATAATTAATAATTGTTAAGAATATACTCTGCTTTTTGCATTATTTTAGCAATTATTAATTTTTAATTTACTCGAAAATTAAGTATTTAAATTATTAAAATCTTTGATTTTTTTTAATATGTGTACAAAACATTAAATAATTAATCTTAAGATCTTAGACAAAACTCATTTATCTTTTTTTTTCCTTTCAAGAATAGAGGTTGAAAAACAATTGGACATTTTATTATCAAGAAATGAAGTTAAATTATTCAAATTGAATTTCGAGCAAAAATTAAATTATGACAGACCGAGATACAATCAGCCACGGAAGCTTTTCAACTGCACTGCATAATGACTGAGTGCTCATTTATTTTCATTGCAGATATTAATGACCCTCCAAAGTTGAGTACTAAAAGAACGGGAAGGGGAACATTCAACAGAAAGGAATCGAACGCTTTTTAATGATAAAGAAATTCATTTTTCTCAACTCTTTTATCTTCCTGAGATTCTACTAAGACAATTTGTCCAGATCGACATTTCTTGAAGGAACTTACAAAAGAGAAAGAAATTGGGCAAAAAATATCCAAAGGATGATGTAACGAGGGAAAATCCAACAAATTATCTGGATTTGTTCACATTATTTTACCACGTAATAATATTTAATGATACATTTGCTAGAATAATGTAATTAATTCCTTTTAAGGTACCCGAACACGCTGAAAATGATTAAACTCAGTCAAGACAGATATTTTCGTTTTTTATTTTATTGAATAGAGCAATCTTTTGGCTGTACAAAATATACTTTGTTTTCATTCTACGCCACCTAGAGACCAAGCTGCAATCAATTTTATATAGTTAGAAAAACCGGAAGTGTGGGTCTTTGATCTATCAGAAGTGGGTATTTAAATTGTTCAAAATCTGTCATGGTGAGTCTGATAACTCAAAATATTGCAATTGTATTTCTATAAAACTTTTTCAACCTGATATTTATGCTATTTTCTAGAGAATATACTAAAATATTTCTAATTGTATGAATACTTTTTGAGATGGGTCTGTTATTTAAATAATGGCCTCATAAAGGATTTGACTTTTCTTAAAATGTTTACTCAATCAGGTCTAAAATTTTCAAATTTTAATAAAACATTAAAATTTTAGTACATTCCCTAGAAAAATGTATCTAATTTGTTTGGGTAATACTTTTAGTAATATAAGTTTATTACTTTTTTCTCTAATTACTTTGAAGTTTTACAAAAATATTGCTAAAATTTCACTTATAATTGTGATTTTTGTGAAATTTAGGCAATTTATTTTGAATACTGTTGGTTAAATATTAGTATTTATTGCTATTGAGTCCTAAAAATCATTTTTAATGTATGAATATGTTATTTTGTCAAAAAGTACTCCAACGTGTTCGGATACCTTAATGTGTTGAAAAAAGGGAATTGTTATTAAAATGTTAGCTGTTTACGAATCCTCAGAAAAATAACATAAATTTATATTTATGAAACAATATTGAATGCTTAAAATATAGGGATAGGCAACGAGAAACCTTCCTGTGTCATTGAGCTTGCAAGGTATATACTATATGCAATTTTATTAGAACACATTTACTTAGTTAATATACTCGTGATTGTTTCATTTTTATTCACATTCTAATATAATTTACAAACAGTTTATATAATATACGATCTCTAGTTAGAAACTTTATTTAACTTAATTAAATAAAGTCTTTAACTTTATTTATTCATGTCACTCATCTATTAGTCTAATAAAAGGAATTCATAGTGTTACGGATTTTATATAATTGATCTTAAATTACTGTAAGCAATTTATATCTGGATGTTTAATACATTAATATTATTTTCTATTGCATATTGTATGGTAAAAATTGTAATAGTCGCAAGCAACGCCACCGCTTACATTACCGTGACATTTCAATCGAAATGGTGAAATATTCGCGATACAGCCAAGTTGACGTCATTCGAGTTAGTGACCATTTTTAGCGACTTGACAACAATATGGAAACATCTGGAAATTATTGTAGAAATATATATATCATCGCGTTCTATGACGTAAGCGTTTTTTCAAGAAAGCGCTGGAAAGTAGCCGCGCAGTCTAAAAAAGCAGCCGCTTACTGAAACTGAGTCAGTATTTCTCCAGCTGTTGAAGAGGTGGCTACTTATGGATAATCTTTGACTTGTATTTTAAATACTGATAATTGTGTCTGAGCGCTGTAGAAAGCGTGAAAGGTTTTTGCGATTTATTGTGCGATAGTGTTGCATCCTGTATCTTAATGATTGTTTTCTCCAATAAATTTATATTGCTCTTAAGGAGCTGTTTTGCTCTTTGAGACTGATAGTATAAAATCCACGAACGCCATCTGCGTAATAACAGGATTTATTTTTAAGAAATAGTATAAATTTGATTTCGTATTAATATTAAGATCAAGCATTTAGTTTTATGTCTAGCACCGAGATCTGTATTAACTCAATATGATTTTGATTATCATTTTAATTTAACATTTTGTTACCAATTAATAAGTAATTTTTTTTAAAAAAAAATATTTATTTTTAAAAAATAATAATTGAAAAAAATAAAAATAAAAAATGTCTTTAAATATTTATGTGTTTGATATTTATACAATTCTCGTACTTGATTACTTTTAACAGTTTAAAAGGAAAATCAGAAAAAAGAAAGAAAAATGTTTTGATAAACCAATGAAAATAGAAAGAAAATTATTGAATCAAATTTTAAAAAGGATAAATAATTTTTGAGCAAAAAAGGAATTCACTAGAAAAACAGTTAAGCAATTGAAAGCAATTTAAAACTATCTACTCCTATTCATACGGATTGATTCTTTAATTTAATCATTATAGTTATAAAATTAAATTGCTAGTTAAATTACTCTTTTGAAATTTGAACTGTGGTATTTTAAATATATACATATAATTGCAAAATAACATGAAGGAAAATATTTAATAAAAACTAATTCTTTCTGAGGATTGTAAGATAATAATAGTCTCCAAAACATATAAAGTTTAATGACCAAACTTAAAGTAATTTTTTTTTAAAAAAATTATAACAAAAGGTATAATGCTATCTGCTACCTTGAACGTTATACATTTCTATTTTTTATCTTTTTTTCCCAAATGAAATGAAGATTTTCATAGAATTTTGGATAGTGTAATTTTCGACGTAGTTTGCCTTTTGAAATAAAGCAAAATATTCATAAATGTCTTTATAATTCTCACAGTTTTATATTATTCAAGAATTCATTCAACTAATTTCAAAAATGAAAAAGATTGTCCACTCTTTCAAAAATACCTCATATATTAATTACTTTCCTCACCTATTTTGGCAATTTCAAAACTAAAATCTGTGCTAAAGTAAATGTGATTTCTTTTGGTAAAAAATATTAATATCAAAACTTTAAATTTAAGATAAAATATCTCCAGAACTTAAATATATATATATATATATTCTTAAATTTGGGACTTAAGTAGAAATGATGTTCTCTCGTATATTCTACTTCTATTTAAATGTTAATAATTCAAAGTTTTTTTTTTCTTTGTTATTTTTTTGGTATTCTTACATTCGTCTATCCATATTTTGTTGCTTCAAAGTAATCTTATGTAATGAACGTAAAATATTTTGCTTTAAGTTAATATTACTAAACAACACGTAGTTTTCCTTTCTACCCTGGCAACAGCTGGTATAATAAATATAATTATCTTATCCGTTTCTGACTGAGAAAAGATTTCCTATGTGCAAGTTCACCCATTCTCAGGAAATTCTCTGGTAGAAATATGATTGAAATTTTGAGTACACTAATGGATGGAAACTTTTTCAAAATTGAATTTCCCCACAGAATACAAGAAGCCAATTCTATTTTGCTTGCAAAATAAAAATAAAAACCGAAATAGCATTCTTTCTGAAGAGAAAAAAGTATGGCATAGGAAAATGAAGAATGAATGCAACTGTAATTATTTTCCACCCAAATCCATTCTTCTAAAATAAAGTAACTGAAAAATGAATTAAGAATTATTTCGCAAAACCATGAGTCAGATTAGTTTTTTCCTTTATAATTTTTTTCTACTTTAATATCTGCATTTTTTTCTAAATGTTCTATTTTCTCATTTTAATAATATATATGTTCGGTTTCATTACGCATAATGCTTGGTAAGAAATGCATAAATTTCCAATATGATTAGTTATTATAGGTCAGTGAAGCAGAAATGCTTTTTTACTGTATTATTGTTAACTGAATATGATTAAAAATTACTGAAAAAGAGCAGTGGAAATTAAAACTTTGAAACATGTTTAATAAATTTCTTTTGTGGAAGATGAATATTAAAAAAGTATTCTGCATTGATTCTATATTCAATTGTTGAATGAATTAATATGTTTCAAAAATATCACGATTGGTAGAAACATTGCTCCAAATTAAAATGTTCTTTTCTTTGGTCATATTAGCAAGAATTGAAAGATTAATACTATTCATGATCTAATTAAATTCAAGCAACCGTTTATTATTGACGCAATTTATATTATTAAATTTTTTGATAATATGGTTTCATAAAAGTTTCATTTTCGCATGTTTTCTTAAAGTTAATAAAGACTGTTGTACATTCAGTGAATGAAAAAAAGACTTTCCATTGTGAAATAGAATTTTCGATTTATTTAAAATATTTTCAAGCACATTATTTTTTAAAATTATGTATATGATTATATATTTCGTGTGAGAAGATTATAAAAGCTTTAGCATCAAAACAATTTGAATGCTTGCCATACTAAAAAGATTTATTTTAATAACTTTGTTTCGATTCTTATCATTCTTCTAATAACGAATAATAAATATTGAGTGATATTTACTGTTTTCAAAGTCATCATTACATACTTTTTTGTGTTTTGCGTTATGTTGTGTGTGTGAATACATTTTTAATTAATTCCTTCCATTAAATTATAACGTTTTATCCAGTTTTAATTAGATACACAGAAAACATAATCACTCATTTAAATAATAACGTATTCAAAGCATTAAGGGGGCAAACCTTGCGAGAACAAAATTGTTCAATTGTCATATACATGTTACGATTCATCATAAGTTAACAAATTTTGCTAATTTTGATCTGAATTTTATATATTATCTATAACAATGTATAAACTTTAAGAAAACTGAGAAATTTTGTTCTTTAATAAATACAAAATTTTAAAAAAGAAGATAAATATATATAAAATTGTAAAAAAAAATATTATTACCTCCTGTTCCCGCAAGATAATTTTAAAAAATTATACACTTTAGAATCTCAATTTTTGCATTAAATTGAATTTAAATGTAACCTTTGTTCTGTGTATACCACTTAATTGAAAAGTATCTTATATTTTAATATTTTTAAAATTAAAAAACAGTTCATAAAAAATATTTTTTTAAAAAAATTTCAATTTTTATACAGTTGCAAATCAAAATGTATTAAACCAAAACATAATTATGCAGATACAGAATTAAGATCTATGAAGAATATGCATGCCAATTTTTAAATAGCTCTAGAGTAAAAACTTTTTTACAATCTTGCGGGAAAGTGTAAAAAATTGAAACTGAGAAAATCAAGTTTTAAAGAATGACATTTCAATATTTCAAATAAAACTTAATACATAATATTTAAAATAATCCTGTTCATATGTAGGACCTTCTAGTTCTGCAAAATGCTCATTTGTGGCTTTTTTTTTCTCATTCTGCTACAACAATAATAATGATTTTGATTTATTTCGGCTTTTTATGCATATTGGCCTGGCAATAACAGTAAATGTTATTTTAAAGCCAAAGCATTATCTTTATAAAGGTACAATCATTCCTATTAAAACATTATGTTCATTTACTGCTATGTCTACAATATTTTTAGATGACCCACAGAAGTTTTGGGGCAGTACTTCCAAACAGTCGAGTTGAACGACTCATTAGCGTTTGTGTTTTACCCCCATATTTTTTCAGCAATTTTGGTGCAGATAGTTCTGCTATTATAGGTTTATTTCATCCATTACGGCACTTACACATTTTTTATGTTTGAATAAAGAAGCACTATTCGTAGCAACTGTTTTTGATACACTTTCTTATCACCAATGGAAAATGATGCATAGGTTCCTCATCAGTGCCTATAATGACAATAAATTGTCCATATGGCCTGACGCATATCACTAACGGAGCTATTATTCTGTCTTATTGTAGATTTATCAATGAACTTATCAGTCAAGGCATGTTTTTTACCGCTGATACTTCAATATAATTTTTTTGCCACGATTCATTGTTTTTAATTTTCGCACAAAAACACCCATACGCTTTTGTATGTGGCCATTCAACTTTTTCGATAGAATATGGTGCTGTCCTTTGAAGCTCTGGGAAGGTTTTTGTGTCCCCCATCGCCGATATACTTAATAACGCATTTCGTTGTGGCACCAATCTTTGAAATATTTCCTTCATCCCCGTCTACTTCCATTTTACTGGAAGAACCAATATGGTTCTTTACACAGTGTGGTTGATGTTTCAATTTCCATTTTCATACGAATGTCCAGATTTTGGACCTCGCCATTTTCACACCCTTTAGAACATGAAGATAACAGCAACATCAATCACTTTCCCTGTAACATCTCCAATGACACTACAAACACCAATACGGAAGTGTGTCCATGTTTTCCACGTACCGTCACCACTGACACAGATTTCATACTTCAGAAGCTGATACTTCTTCTTTCGCAGCATTTTTCATGGAGTCATCTGCTACTTCATAATATTTTCGCAAATCCTTTCATATGACTTTTTGTGATACTGAGGATGGCAAATCCATAAAAATTCTTTATTCTACAAAAACCCAATCCTACTGTACACATAGCATATTATTCGTGTAAACTTCATAGTCCTTACTTGAAGCAATAACTGAAACTTTTAAAAGTGGTCAATGTACATGAGTAGCATTCAACATAAACTCAGATAGCAATCCATAAAAATCTTTTCTTTCCGTTTACTTTAGTATTGCAGTTAGGACATATTAAATATTTGGATAAAAAGTTCAGATAATAAAATATCAATGTTTATCATTCTATATTTAAAAATTTACTTCCTTGTCAAGATAATTTTCTTTGCTGATTTCTTAGCGGAAGCGAAATGCAGTCAACAGCAAGCGTATTCTACTTTTCGAGTGTATAGATTCGCATGAAAACGCTTTCGTTTTCGGCGATAGACACTGCCTCTACGTTGAGCTTTACTAGACATTTTTTACTAATTAAAAATATGAAAAACTTAAATAATAAAAATTTAAAAAGCTTACGAATTACGAAGAATAACAACTTCAATAAAGCAGCAGTAAATTATGAAATACAAATGTAAACAAGCAATACTTAGAACTAGGGCAGTGTTGAGTTGCAAACTTCCTTCTCTCATTAAAAATAGATAAAATTAAAAATTAGCAACAACTGGGGAGAAAATAATTTCAATAACACCATCGATTTCAAAACCGAAACTAACGAACATGGTTTGTTTACATTGATTTAGAAAAGAAGGACAATCCAGTGCTGACGTTTGACATTTTTTGTTGCTATTGCCGTTCCACGTTGGTAGATTTTGACGCGGTTTGTTTTAAAATGCTCCTAACAGTCTTGTATTAATTTTTAAAAATATTTTTGAAAAATGGATTTTTTTGCCGTTTAAATACTATGCCATCTTAAGCAAACCAATGTTAAGTTTTGTACACTACTAGAGTATACAATGTATAAATGTGGTTAGCGGGGATGATCTAAATTAACGTAAATATCTAAACATAAGCTTTCAAGATGAAATGGGAGCATTACTAACTCATTTTAATTCGTTCGTAAATATATTGAATGTGAGTGCAAGCAAAAGTTACGATTAAAAAATTTGTTGAAGTTTTAATGGATGTGTGTGTGTGTGTCACATATTGCATTCTTAAACAGTCAACGGAAAAAATGCATTTAATGAAATGAAATTCATTCTTTTCAATTATGGAAACAAAGACATTGATTGCAGATTCATTTTGGTTTGTAACCATTCATCCAAATAACTTAAATACCCTAATAAAAATTTTAAACTTGATTTTATGTTTTATACCATCGACCAATTTGTCATCAAAAGTCTTCGCCAAATACCGTGATATGCAGTCAGTTGTGGAAAGCCATCTTCGGATGTTCGACTACAACAATAATAACGATGATAGGACTTGGAGGCATTTTATGAATTGCTAACTTCTTTATGTTTAACCAAACATGTTAAAGGTACAATATGTTAGTAACGTTTATGTTAATCAGCAACATATGCAGAATATTTGGAAGATACAATTCCAAACTATTCTTCTAAAATCTGTTTATTTTTTTTGCTTTGTGTGTGTGTGTTTTGGCACTTACCATTTAGCGAAAATAAAGTATATACACTTTCTTATGGAACTTTAGTGCAACGGTATACAACAAACGCAATATTTATGTATAAACTGTGTTGATTATTGTAGATTTATAAAAAAGTTAAGGCATGTTTAAAAGTACTTCAATATACTTAATTTCGAATTTAATACAAAAACACACACACACACACACACACACATTCATATATATATATATATATATATATATATATATATATATATATATACATAATCGATTTATCTAAACTAGCAACATCTAAAGCCGCTTCATATCCCGCACTTAATATATTTAAAAATATCATTAATTCTGAAAATAAACTTGCATATTAAACTCCATAGCACTCAGAAAAATAATACTTTAACTGTTCCGTTTCTCTTCAACTCGTTGCAAAGCCTTTATGCGATAAAGTTTTTTTCCAAGAATGTTCCGATACTTTTGTATTTGCAAAAACGTATTTCTCAAAGTATTATTCTGCTGATTTTAACACGAAAGCGTCTTCAGTTCGCGTTTCTCTCAACGAGATGCAATTAAGTTACCATGGAGACACGCACAGGATTGAAACTAAGTACTGAGAAAACTTACATAATAAGAGTCTCTTCTTCGCTTTTCAAGTGCAACTTAAAAACTGAATTTCAAATCAATGCAGAAAGTCGATAGCGTCTTGAATTACTTTTAAGAAGACAATAAACGAATTTCTATCATCTTGAAGAAAAGAAGTAAAGTGTCTTATATTTTTTCCACGTCAATAGATTCATTGTTGAATGCTCTGAAAGTTTTGCTGTATTATTAAATGTATATATAAATACTTATTGAGTAAAAAAAATCATGGAGTGGAATTTGGTAACTTGGTTCTTTGGCAAAAAAAAGTATGAAATAAATGTTTTGTTAATGCATTTCTCGTAATGTGTTCGGAAAAGCATTTATATTGATGTTTGTTTCGTTTTCTTTTTTCAGATATCCCGTACAAAAGAAGACCGAATATTCAAGAAAGTAAGTACAAATCAATTGTTTAAATTCGATTCGATTTTTTCAAGAAGTATTTTTAAAAAGAAGTATTATTTTTCCTTTTTTTAAGTGTATCTTATCTGTATAATAACACTTGATTAGATTGTTTTTCTGAATTGTTTTCCGAAAAGTTTTCACCCGTAGGTCATTTATTTTTTCCAAATAAATATGCTTTGGATTAAGTACTCAAAACAGAAAGTAAAGTGATTAAATGGAAAATATCATATTCCAGATTCAATTATCTTTATTTTGATTTAAAAATAAAATCTTTTGGAGAAAACTTAGAGGTTGCAAGCCTTTTTTCACTGCATAGATATAGTGAAGCAAAAAAATATTAAAATAAATCATGTCGATCGTATAATGTTGAGTGCTCCCATTATTTTTTTTTAATTTGGACGATTTGTATAGCTTCACTAAAAATTTATGTTTTATACTAGTGTATGCATATATATATATATATATATATATATATATATATATATATATATATATATATATATATATATATAATAGCAATAATAAAGTGTTAAAATGGTAACTAATAAAATGTAGGATCTAAACAAAAGAACTCTCAAAATCCTTTAAATGTGGAATTAAGAAAATTTAAAGAAAGAATCATTGGAGACTAAAATGGATAATTATTATGATCTCTAAAGCTGTCACTGATTTAGGACAGTGATATAGATTTAAATATTGCTTTGTAGGATTTTAACCTTGTCCTTCAGCCGCAATGTTTGACTTAATAAATAGTACAAGAGAGCACTATTGAAAATTAGGTTCAAGACTACACGTTAAATGATCAGAAAATCAATTATAAAAATAATGGATAAATAATGTAAATAAGATTTTTCTGTAAAAGAGATAAATATAATTAAAGCTTTAAAAAATTAAAAACACACAAAAAACACACTTAAATTTTGCTAACCAATATCTTAAAACTTTGTGTCTGCTATTGCGAACGAATAGTGTTATAAGACGTGTATTATATGACAATCAATGAGCTAAAATACAGAGGGTCCACCTAGATAGTTTTTTTTTGTAACTAATCAAAGTATTAGGTAGCTTAAAAGCAAAATTAAAAAATTTTTGAAGATCTAAAATAAATTTGAAATTTATTTAAAAACGAATTCATCTGGATAGTTGTGATCAACGCACCATTGTCATAAACTAAATCATTACTTACTTTTATATAATTTAGATAAGTATTTCTAAGAATGGCTGTGCGCAGATGGCTATTCTTCCGGAATGGCATTTTTATAATGTTTAACTCGAAAAAGTCTCTTTTATCAAAAATGTTGCTTTTAAGCAAGTTGTTATCAACTTTTAACAGAAGGTTCATAAAGTTTGTTCTCAGTATTATAATTGGTTTTAATAAGTTCAAATATTGTGGATATATATATATATATTTCTTGGAGCAAATTAACTTGAAGTGTTAGAATTTTGAAATATTTAAAATTAATATGGCACGCGTATTCCAGATCCAATAAAGAAATTCTGAAAAAAATATAAATAAGTGGACCTGAATTTTTTGAACTGAAGATTTTGAAAACTTGTTTTTTAAAAAAAAAAATAAAACCCGTTATTTATTTTATTTGCGCAATCAATTATTTTTAAAAATAAGTGAACCTTTTTATTAACTTTACGTGTTAGTATGAAATGATAAATTAATTTATCAAAATTTACTTGTAAATACCGTTATTTTAATTGTTTTAAAATTTAAAAAAAAAACTTTATTACGCTTTATAATTATTAAAATTCATTTAGAATTTTTGGGCGTAATAAAATACACGCGGCATAGTCTTCCAAAGGTTATGGAACATGCAGCTTTATGAAGCCAACTCTCTTAGCGATATATATAATTTTTATGTATATATATAAAGTCATATTAATAGTGTATGTGTCACGTTTAGGTTACGCATTTACTTTTCAAATATCAGTCCTTACATTTTTCGTTTTTAAATATTTATTATTACGACACGTTACGACCCAAAACACACAAACAATTATTTAGTCAATAAACAATTTTTATTTTGTGGGTAGGCACCAGTGACGTAACGGAGAATATTCGCCCCCCTCCCTTGCAAACAAGGGTTTGGGCCGAAAGAACAAATACATACTTAGCGTCAGTCTAGCTTTGGACCCCTAGAGCCCCTGCCCCCCGTATTGCGGGGGGTGTACATTACGCCACTGGTAGGCCCACTCAACGATTTCGGGATTCCATAATGGTTCAAAGTTATTTATAGCTTAATTGAATTCCCCATCGGTTAGGGAAGGCTTACGCAAATTTACACTTTAGGGATTACTGTGGTGCAAGTCGCTACAGTATGTTTATTTAAGGTACAATACATTTAAAGATCTTAATTAATTATTTATATATTAAATAATAACAATTTAAAAGTTATTTTCCTTGTATATGTTATTAGTTCATTACTTTGAAAAAATTTCTAGAGATGGAATCTAATAAGGAATATACCTAATCGTAGACATGATGCATGATCGGTGTCAGATTTTCATTGATAAGATTAGATTGCCGGACAAATGAACTGGAATGAAAGAAAATGTCCACCCATGGCAAACTCGCACCTTCATTGTAAGCATGTCTTTCATGGTGTATCATTCCTTGCTCTCACCAGATGTGAACAGATGTGAATAGCTTTTAAAGGGAACTTTGACTCATTGGTAAAAAAAAAGTATAAGTTTTCATTCATAGCATGCCCAATCAGCAAGTTGACATGAGCCATTCTTTGTATTCGCTTTATGAGGCACAACTATTCGAAGCACTGACATACACCTCTTCACGATGAAAAATGTTTTCGATCATGGTAGCTGAAATTGTTTTTCTAACTGCCGCAACTTACATTGAGTTGAGATACAAAAACAATTCTTCCAAAATTGTTTTTCGTACCGAAAGAGATAGAAAATTATCATCGAGAAAAGTTATAGCATGTGAATTGCTTGAAAAGGCCTTTCTTGAAATAGGTTCAAACTTATTTCAAAATTGCTGAAACATACTGCGAGAAACATTGACCAGTCCACCATTAGTAGCTTGAGCTAGACCAATTTTCATCCATCCGATGACCCTCCATCTTAAGAAAAATCAGGTAAACATGGTCTACTTGGCATACCAATGTTCTAAATCCAAATGTTTAAGATTAATGAAGCAAATTATGAAAACCTTCACAATTTCAAAATGGTTATTTTGAAGGAATTTTTTTATAGTTTTCTTATTAAAACATTTTTTTTTATCTAAATATAGTTATAAACACAAAATGTTTAGTTTAGACTATTCTATGATATTATTTTTCCTAGAAAATCATTTTACAAAATTTCTTAAGCATTTTGTTGCTTGAAAAATAGCTTTGATTAAAATAAATAGTACATCTATTGATAACTACCACTGAAAATAAAATAGTCCCTAATCTATTTCAAACTCATTTTACACATTCCTAAGGAGCCTTAGAGATAAATTTAAAGCTCTTATTTAGTTATTAGCAAATAACTTGTAATTTGGATCTATGATAAGGTGACGAAGATGAGAGTATATATACATTACAAATCTCTATACGAAACAACGCAAGTACTTCATTTATTTGAACGTGTAATAGTTCCCATACGTCGGTCTTTCATGGATGAAGATTATAAATCAGGAACATCAATAAACTCAGAAGTTTAGTACTGGTGGACAAAGGAAACGGAAATTTTTTCCAAAGGAAATATACGTACTTAGTATTATACAATCAACGGATTTCTCAAAATGAAAGAATATCGCCAATTCAAAAAACGTCGCCAAATTATGTTATCATGATTATTGTGACCGAACATAAATAATAAAATTTTCCCACTGTTAGCTGACAATCCCTTCATTTGGCGACTTTTTTTTTGATTTGACAAAAATTGTTTATAGGTATAATACGTAAATGTAAAAATATAATTGGCAATTAAATTAGAAACATTTTAAAAATATACTTATTCCAAAGAAATATTTAAAATATCAATTATATTTATTATAAATTATATTTATAGTTAAGTCTTATTTGACTAAATATGTAGTAATTAAAAAAGAGAGTTTGCAACTTTTAATATTGTAATTTAACGTGATGTGTTTATTTTTATAATGAGACTCTGCTTATCGCTGTTAAATGTAAAAAAGGCCTAGTTAGATGAATTAATAGGAACACATTAAGTTTATATTCATGCGTCTAATCTCTCTTTGTATCACTTAAACAATTACGAACATTTACCTTTTCTAATTGAGGCAACTGCAGCAGCGATTTACCTAAGTGCTAAGTATAATGCAGATTTATTACATTTTAAACAACATTTTCTAAATCCGAGAGAGTTTCCAACGAATCTCCTTTTTCATTATTATTCTCCTAAGAAACAACTAATGCTCTTGGAAGAGTTTTCTCGAAGCTCCAACTCGGGCTTTTGTATCTTTAACTTAAATTTACCAGAGTCGTACTTAAAAGGTCGGAAATGTTGAGACTCAAGTTCGGAAGAGAAGAAGACGGAGAGTTAATGACCATGGTCATTTTAATTGTGCCGTGGAGGCAGATTTGCCTTCTAAGTTAAAGGCTCATTATCGAATACCAACTCTCAAGAGAAAATCTAATCCACTTGTCAAAACAATGGCATATTTAAAATGGTTGGATTATTTTTCTCTCTTTATTAAAATGTCGGATGTACCTTAAATTATTTTATATATACTCTTCATTTAATTTCTCACCAAAGGTTTCATATTCAAAAAAAATCAGTTTTAATTTTTAAAAACATTTATTATCAAATTGAAATGGAATTTGATATCGTATGTTTCTTTTATTATTTTGTGATGGAATTTGTTTCAATATTATGCATCTTTTTTTTTAACAGAACACAATTCCTGTTCATTGTAAAGTTTTTCAGTGATCCATTGTTACATTCTTCTTAACATGAAAGTAACCAAATACGAAAAAAAGGTTTCAATAATGTAACAATATGATATACGGTTTACATATACTCAAAAATGACGAAAACATGCTTACAACTTTATGGGTTATCTATTTATGATTTTAAATATTAGGATAACAAAAGAAAAGGTCTTAAAGGAAAGGTTTTAACTTATGTTTCAAAATAATATTTTCTCCACGAATTGCTTTAGAACTCATATTTTTCTGCAAAACCATTTTTCTTGCAATGGATACAATGTAACGTACTGTAGATTTTCTTAAAGTTGAGTGAATTAAAAGAAAAAATTAATGTTACACTATTTTGTATCTTGAACTCATTACAACGAACAATATTGGGGAAATATTTTGTAAAACGGAAATAAACAGGCACATAATTCATAGTAAAATTATTTAATTAGGTATGTATACTGAAAGATTTATTATTAGATACAGAAATAGAAGTACTTAATATTAGGAACTTGTAGTTTTAGTCATTAAGCTAATATTTTTTTTTAATTTTACTAAGTAAAAACTAAAAGTAGTGTAAAGTTATAAACTTTAAGATGATAAGAATTTCTCCAAGTATTTAAATCAAGTCATGGTCACCAAAACAACATTGAAAGATGAACATTTATAATCCAGTTAATAGGCATTAAAATTAAGTTATCTTGTGAATGGTTGATTAATTTATAAATTTTATGTATACCGATGATTTTTGGTCAAATTATTTTACAATTTCAGAGAGGTGTATTCAATAAAATATCCTATTTCAATCTAAAAGTATTCGTAAATAATGCATGATGAGATTTTAAGCTTTTTTTCCAATTAATGACGTAATACATAAAAAAATATTGATATTGATTGAATTAAGTTCCTTAAACTAAACATTCTTAAAAAAAACATCAACACCATATTATTATTGCAATATGTTACGGTTTCCCAGTCTAAAAGATATTTAGACCAGAAAACATTCATTTTTCTGTTTTGTTAAAAAATCGTAATGCTTGTGTTTCAAATCCATTCTTTTAATTTGATGCCTTCGCTGGATTTTAAAAAGTGTTTTTGCATATTTTGTAGGAAAAAAATTATCTTAGCATTTTTACATTTATTCTAAATATGAATATGTGTTCCCTCATGTATTGGTTTTGCTTAAATAGAAAAACAGACTTAAACATAAAATTAAATTTCTAACTTGATTAGTCAATTTTTAATGTTACTTGAAATTATATTTATTTTAGAGATTAAACAGAACGTAGAATTCATAAAGTTGATTAACTGCCTAGTTAAACCACTACCATAAGTTGATTTAATATTCATCGTTCTATGTTTTATATTTCTATGAGCATTACTTGATACACGAGCTTCTAAATTTAATATAACTTTCCAAATTGCACCAGTTGAACTTTATAATATCCTCCAAATTATGTAAAATTTGTTCTTGTACTAACGGTTAAAAACCAAAAAAAAAAACACGCAAAAAATGTATTATTTATTTAAAGCGACAGAGTAAAAATTAATTGACAAAAGGCAATCAAAATTTCAAATTTTTTAGCCTGAATTATTTTTTTATATAATTCTCTATAATCTCACAAAATTTGAAAGCTTTAAGCTTAAAAAAAATCAAAGTTATGATGATTTGTAAGTTCATTTTTATTCATATCCCAATGACAAATAAAAACTTTTAGCGGATTTAATTCAGAAAGAAAAAAATAACTCATTTACCTTCACTAAAAAATTCTAAATCTTTCTTATTCTATTGTGCCTAATGCTTTGATTTTTTTTTACCTTTTGTTAATAAATACATGTAATATAAGGTGGTATGCATTTTTGAGTCAAAGCAATATTTATATTTTAAAAATTAGTTTAATTAAGAATTTACACATTTTTTAAGTAATTTTCAATAAGCATTTAAAAAAAACAAGTATTTTACGTATATCGATCATGTTAGCAGTAAACCCATACCAACTTTTGTTATGCATAGTTTGACGTATTTGTGTAAGTTAATAATTGAAGGAAGAGCAGCATTTTAAAATATCTTCATAAAATTTCAAACTTTTCTTTAAAAAATGAAATGGTTAGTATTTTATAATATTTTTGAGAACAAAAATTGTTTTGTTGGTTGCAAGCAAAGAAATTTTAAGACCATTAAATCAAAGAATTTTTGTATAAATCGTTGATTATATGGCATTCACCCGTATTTAGAGGCATTTCATCTGTTCTTGATAAAATCACGTACACTATCTCGCATACTTTGCGCTTTTTTTTAGTCATTTTTTTAAGACATACATTCAAATTTTATGGTTTTCACGTCAAACGCCGGAGCCCCAATGAATGTAGGCAGAGCAAAACAAGGATCCATTGTTGAAAAGTTCATCACTTGGTCTCGGGTGTACAACTCCTGTCTTTGGACAACCGCTTTCTATTTTCACTTACAAACATTATTTGCATGCTTGTTTTTGAATTTTTTAAAAATAATCTTTTGAAATTTAATGGTTTCTGGAAGGCAATTTTTTACCCTTTCAATTCCATGTTGATTAACCAAAAGCTCTCGAGTAGCTGAATAGTGCGACGTTAATATTCACTCACTTATTTGCTGGCATGTTAAATAAGTTCCCCAATACGGAGAATCACTATTGCATTCTCAGTTGAGCATTTAAACTTATTGTGAACATTTTCTATAATTTTCAATTCTTCTCATTGCTTATTTTTACAGATACTATGAACTTAACAAAACTTAAAATTTAATTGTTGTCTTTATATTTTGCATTGGAGTTGTACAATTTAAGATAATTAATGAAAATATGAGGCTCATATTAGGTATAAATGAAACATTTTTTTGAAATTAATTGGAAGATTAAAGTAAGATGAGTTGAATAATCATTAGGTATTCATGATGTATTTAATTTTTTCTTTGTAGGTCCAGCGATACATCATACTCATATTATTTCGTAATAAATAATAATTAGGGCAACTATTTTTCGTTTAGAGTATACAGTCTTTAAAGGAAATGAGGTTTAAATTGCAAAAAATAGAAACTAAGTTTAAAGAATAAATGTTAATAATTTAACTAGATTAATTATATATACAAATATAAATGTAAAAGAGCATAATTCTAGTTTTAAAAATGTCTGTTAAAAATAAGGATTTACATCTGTGTGAATTTTTAGGGCCAAAATTTAAAGGATTTCATGAAAGACTTTTGTGTCAAAAAAAAACTAACATATGTAATATTTAAAAGAAAAAAAAATGAAAGAAGTAAATTCTTATTCAAAACCTAATTAATTATTAATGAAACAAGCGGGATATTAAATATCCAACGATGAAAAAGTAAATGATACTTTTGTCTGGGAAATATTATACAAACTTACGCTGAATAAATTCTTTAATAATTTAAGATACTTTAAATTAATGAAGGATTTAATGATTATACTAAACTTTTTATTGGTAAAATTATATTTCTGCACAGAAATATATAACATGTAAGGTAATTACATTTAAATGAGTTGTAACTGCTACCAAAAATAATGAAAATTAAAACGTAAATAATTGAGCCGAGACCAAAAAAATGGAGTTCTGAATGTAAAACAATGAACAAAATAGTGAACTTTTCTTGTTCGTATCTTTCGTTTTCTTTTTTTACGAATGATGTTAATATTCATTTTTTTAAATGTAATGGGAAGATTTTAATTTACCTAAACATGAAAAAACAACAACACTGTACATTTTCACTGTATAAAATTCAAAGAATAATTTTGTCTTAGCTCTTTTTTGTCTGCTTTTCTAGTTGCATAAAGGATTAATGCTTTGAAGTATATTATAAAGTAGCATTTTAAATTAGAGACTGGCGTTTTGAGTAAATGGTAATTTGACAACCGAAATTATATCAAAATGATATTCTATACAGTTTTTGAAATCTGGTCAGGCCATAGCAAGCCCGTGACCAAAGGAAATAAAACTCAGTTCGTTTGTTTTTAAAACACTGTGAAATCTTAATATATATTTCATCACATTTGACTGTATTTTTTTTGAAAATAAATCGAAAGTAATGTCTTTTCAAAACACTTTCAATAACATTTCCAGAATATTAGGCAAACTTTTACTCTTTTAATTACGAAAAAAACACACATACAAAATAAATAAAGCAAATTAAAAAAATAAATCTTCTTTACTTTTTGGTACAGGAATAAAACACAAAAGCATTTCTTAAATCCTGAAATACTTTAAAACAAAATTTAAATAAATGCGTTTTTAAGAAGAACTGAACGCACATTGCTATTTGTGAAAAAAGTAATAATATTTTAAACAAATTTGAGCTTTATTCTGTCAGCATGAAGAAAAATCAGCGTAAATGATTAAGTATGTAAATTAAAGACCTAACAGCAAGTAATCAAAATGTAAAGTTACTTGAAATTTTTGTTGAAAAAAACATAAATATCTCGCATCAACGCATTTCAATCAGTTGAGAAAAGTACCTTGTTACATTCGGCTTTAAAACTGTAGTCTCGGACTTTTTCTTTTGATGTCCATAATTTGAAAAACAAATAAAAGTATTTTCTTTTGAAAAATCCCCCCATGTGTGTGTGCTTTCTAATTCCCCAATAATAATAAAAACATTTATATTATTAAAGGACAATTACCACTTTGTAAAATTTGCTGTTAATTGAAATTATTACTTAAGAATTATAATAATGTTCAGGGCCGATAAATTTATTATTATATTATTTTAAAAATTTGAATATTATAAGTAATTCTCTCTCTCAAGAGTATTTGTAAATTATTACATTTCAGATATATAAGTTCAAAGAAAATGGATTGCATATTTTTGCATCCTTTTTCCAAATTTTCTTAACTATAACATTCTAAACATGTCAGAAGAAAGTTTTATTGTGAGTACGTGTGAATTAATTAGTTTCTTGCTTAAATTCTGAAAAAAATTAATTAATTAATTAATTAAATTTAAATATCTAGGAACTGTTTAAAATTTTGACTAAAAATTTTTAGTTTACCTTCTAATATATTTATAAGAGAGAATTAAAATTTTATTACCCATACAATTTTTATATACGAATATTTATCTTACGACAGATTCCACAACGTAATTAAAAGAAATTGTTTTATTTCAGTTAACAAGTCGTTAGACCAAAAAGTAAACAAACTTTATATTGATTTTTTTATATTTAGGTCAAATATCTGATTGACTAATTTTTTCTATGATATATTGTGTTTCAAGTGTTTTTATCTAAAATGTTTTTTTAAACAATCTTCATTTTTCAAAAATTCTATGTTATTTACCAACCTCTCATAAAGAATACCTGTCACAAACAGTGCAGGATTTTGAAAGCGGTGACTGACAAATTTCGAAACCACCCTTTTGGAAAAACGTATAAATGAATATAAAAATGTTTTAAGAATATTATTACAAAATGAAAAAAAAAAATAATGCAACTTTTTGGCAACAAAAAAATGAAGAAAGAATAACATGATTTCAAAATATTCTCCTTTTATGAAGTCCTTCGATAATAAAAATGTTTTGTCTACATATAGCTAAGACTTTTGTGAAGAGCCTGAACTAGGAATTTCGAAACGTAAAATTGAGAAATGAATTTATTCAAATTTTAATTCATGAGAGATGAAAAATTTTAACAAAAAAAATATTATTTTAACTGATAGTAACTCTGAAAATAACGTCAATTTTTTCAAGAAAAACTTGTTGAAGTTGTGACTATATACAAGCCGAATATTATTGTTGTGATAGCATTTTATAAAAGTAAAATGCTTTTAAAAATATATTATGCGTTCTTAAGTTTTGCCAAAAAATTAGATTTAAATAGTTTTTTGTAATGTTCTTAAAACAACTTAATACTTATATTATATTTCAAGTACACAAAGTTTCAAAAAATCATTCATTTATGCGCTTTTTTAAAATCATGATTCCAAACATTGTCACTCCCCTTAAACATTAAAGTGACTTAAATTTTTTTTTAAAAAAAAGAGTTACGGAGTGTTTTTGCTTACATAAAACATTAGAAAACCTCTCACAATAGATTTTTGTCTTTTAATCTTATAAATTTAAATCTTGTGAATAGATGTAAAGTTTTTTTTTGTCCTAAATCTACCTTCTCAACCAATCATGACATAGACTCATCCAAAAAAAATCCCCTGACCACAATTAAACAGACTGTTTTTCTTAACTTACTTGAAAGTACATTCTGAAACTTTGTTATTTTATGGTATATCTATTTCTTTCTGATTCAAACACAAACAAATTTTTTTAAAACGGTTGAATTATAAAAACATATAACATCATTTTCATAGTTACGATCAATCGAAAAAAATAACCAGTGTTTTTGTTAAAATTTCTATACCCCGATACATTAAAATATGAATGGATTTTCAGTCCTAAATTATATATCTCAAGAATCTTATGTCAGGCTCTGTAAATAATTCTTAGCTATATATTGTCAAAATATTATTATTTTAGAAAAAGTTTTCATAAAAGATAAATGTTTGGTGTAATGATGAGCAAAGTAATGAAGCATGGTTACCCAAAATAATCTTTATTTCATTCTCACAACTAATATACTCAGTTAGAATATTCCCTTCGTCAGAGAGGAATTCTAGGAAGACAGAAGAAATGCCAGAAGACATTTTTTCAACCAAAGAAATGCAGTAGGATGTTTCGGCAGCCAATAAGGCTAAGTATCAAGAATATCTGATATTATGATCGTACACTACAAATGTTTGGAAAATATGTCATTTTTTCTTCCTTTTTTGCCAAAAAATTCCCTTTTAAATAACGTTTTACTGTAATAATATTCTTAAAAGAACTTTATATTTATACTCCAATTCAACTGACTCTAAATATAAAAATGAACTATTCATTTACAATCTTTTGCTATATTACGGTTCCAACAGTAACCAATCAACTTAACTGAAATAACACTTTAAATCGCTTGAAATCAGTAAGGAAAGATTTTCTACCACCCATAACATGAATACATAAGGATTGGAATATACTTCTAGTTATGGAGGAAACAATTTTGGTGACCGGGAAGTTAATAGCTCTTTTGTTTGATGGGTAAACGGCAGTTGCTATCATTTGTCTTGACTCGAATGAAGTGGAAGTTGCCGTACCCTAAAAGACAGCCCAGGAGTGAGTGAACTGCCCATGATTGTTTGCCAAAGTGTGGCCACGGACACTTTGCAGACGAGATTAATGATTCATCGGGAGGCATTAATAGGAAGAAATGAATTTGGGCGAAACGCTTAGCCTAGAAAACAAAGAACGTGTAAAGATTCGTTCACGCGAAAAGATGGAAGTCATTTATTAGGATAATGTGGAATTATAAATAAAAGCTCTCTGTTTGCAAACATAAAGTTTCAGCAGTAGTTCCAAATAAAGTGACTTTCGTGTTATTGAGGTCTTAATTTAGCCAGGAAGGGGGAGCTGGAGGCTGTATTTTAATTGTGTATCGAAGCTGGATGAAAGCCATCATAAATTTTAACATATTCCGACGTTATGTAAATTGTTCGACAAAACTGAATTGACGCTTGAGGAGAAAATTGGTGTTTTAATTTACACGTGTTAACAGAATTGTAAACTATCCGCCTATTATAAATTTGATATCTGACGTGTAACTAAACACACACAAGGGATTTTGAAACATTTTTTTATATTGACTAGGTGTAATGGGTATTTTTCATAAATTTTTTGATCGATTTTTTTAATGTAGCCAAAATAATGTTAATCATCTAAATGCTATGGGTAAACGTTTTGAAATTGAAAATTTGTTAATTATTTATTTGTCTTAATAACATTTTTCTCCAAAATTATATATTTCAGTTAATAATATTCGAAATTATTTTTAAAATCTACTAGAATGTAAAAGTATACCAATTTATACTAACTTTTTTAAGCTATTATATAGTTTTCAGCCAAATTTGAAGGTACAATAGATTACTGATTATCTTTTACAAAGTTCCTGCAGTTGAGGTAAGTTTTAAGAAACACCAAATATTGTCCATTTTGTATTTGTCTATTTATGTAACGATGAAACATATATTTGTCTGCTTATTCTACTTAAATATGTAATTTTTTTAATAAATACCTCTTATTTTTCTACAGGTAGGTTTATTTTTACTTTTTACAAGTTTCAATTATTCACACTGATCAAATGAATTTAAAAATTATGAAAAATAGTTTGTAAATATTTTTGTTAAAATTTGCGTATTATTCGCGCTTGTAATCTTTATGAATCCTTGTTAAATCTCTATCTTTCACTTTACTTAACAATCGACATGCATTTTCTAACGCACTTAAGCAGTGTGCGTTAGAGATTCTTATAATATCTACAAAATCTTTTTTATGAATTTTAAGTAGTAATCTTATAAATATTTGAGAACTATTTTCTTAAATATCAGAATCATGCAATTTATTTTTTTGTAAAATTCTATTATTAATTAATTTTATTTAATTTTTAAACTGAAGTTGTGTAATGTAACAGGAATGCTTTTTCTTTTAGATTTTATGCTTATATTTGGAATTTTCAAAATTCAATGAATGAATTTTCATTTGATCTTATAAATAAGTAAAATATATCTGTGCATTTTTTGTAGGAGCTAAGCTTTCATAATTTTATCCTATATAATATAGGTAAATTTACAATATATAATTTATAAGCAATTATTTTCCAGAATGTCATTCCTTTTGGTAAAATTTAAAAATATAATTTTAAATAAATTTAATTTCAGAATAAACGTTACTAACATTTATTTTAAATTAGGAGGTTGTGTCTATAGTGAATAATAAAATTTCACTGATATAAACGAAGTATATATGTTTAAACAATGTAAGTTTGTAGAATTTCATACGTCCCTAACCATTAAAAAAATGGAGTTAATATAGTAGAACTGTTTATGAGTTTTAAAACGCAATCAAATACCATATAACTTAATAATTTATACATTAATTCAAATAGATTTTTTGTCAAAAATTTATTTTCTAAAAGTTATGCTTAATTTGTAAATTAAGTGATATTCCACGTTAGAGCAAAATTTTCACAAAATTTGATTTTGTAGCATTTTGTCGAATAAAAAACTTTTTTTCACAAAAGTAACTTTTTGAGAGGAGTATCAACTAATAACATCTGAAATCTTGTAAAATTAGTATTTACTTTGAAAAAAAAAACGACAACTTCGAATTTTATCATTTTCAAGAATTTTTACCATTAAAAGGATCTTTGCTTTATAAATGGAATTTTGTTATGCAGATATTTTCGCGCATCAGCAATATTCCATGATAAGCATTTCTGACCCCCTTCCTCAAAATCGATATTGACTAAGCATCGTAATACTTCGGTAATCGTTTATGTCTTCCACCATTGTGGTGGAAATCGATCGTTTCAATTACAGTGTTCACCGTAGCGCGTAAATTGGAGACAGGAACTCCTCACCAAGTAAAAACCTAAAAAGTTAAAAAAAAAAAGGTTACCCTTTCCCCCCTCCCCCTTAAGTCTTTCGAACGACCTGGCCCAGAGGTAAAAGTCATCCTCAAACATAATAACCACTTTGCTCTGCATCTAACGCTTTGTCTCAATAGAAGCACGTGCCTTCTCTCTTGCACAACAGATGGCATAAGGCTTAAGTGCAGAAGGGAGAACTTCGAATGAGAAAAGAAAATTTTTGACTTTTCAAGAAAGATTCATTGTTCATTTTCGCGGAGTTTCGAGGATTGTTAACCCACCAGAGAGCTCCTTGACTCTTATTATCTTGAATGGGAAAGGGATTTCTCCTGGTTACTTTGAATGGAGATTCAGTACTTTCTACTTTCGGTATTTTTCACCATTTTCTCTTTCGCTCAGGGGTGGATTTGCATCTGTGTGGAATAGTTTCACCCGCAGTTCGTTTCAATGAACTTGCAGGTTCTACACATTTAGGTTATTGCGAAGCTTTTGTATATTTCATGTTATATTGCGTGAACAAGGCTGGAAACTCGAGCGATATTAGCATTATTAGCTTGCGTAAAGTTATAGTAGAGAAAAGTATTTTCAACTTGGATGAATTTGTGAAATTTACACTTGAAAACATAGTTTAGTGAAGTATATCAAACGCAATTTTACTTCTTAGGTAGAAGTGATTCTGCTTTTTCTTATACTGATTCAGTATCTTATTTAGGAAGGAAATTGCTTAAAACGAAGAAGATGCATGATTCAAAATATGCGTTTTATTTAAATAATATTAATCCGAAGTTTTTGATGTATCGCGATGGAGACCTTTACTAATTCTGGAAATACAATTTGAGAATCTTCATTTTCATTCCTTGGGAAATTTAATGCATTGTTGACTCATCTAGATGATGATAAGTTGTTTCGAACACTACACGTTCCAGGGTGGAAGCAAATATATTTTTATTATTATTTATTGCTAATTGGGGTTAGCACATTTTAATAATCAGAAGAATGTAATATTTAAAGAAAAAAATATCTTGGTTTTTTTATAGGAATAATAATGAGTCTTACCCGGGCTGAGTCTTAAATGGATATAATCTGAAATGAAATGTATTTCTCCAGTATGAGGCGTCTTTGCTAGTTTCATATAACAAAATTTGTACTGTATGATATTTCCTATAACACCACTTGCAATGCATATTAAAAATTCTGTGAAAGTGTTACTTGCACAATATGAAATAGTTTTATTTATAAATTTTTACTTTATTTATAGTATTAATCTATTTAATAATCATTAATTATAAAAGAATATATAGAGCGTTCTAAAAATATAGTTAAATTAAAGTTTCTGTTTAATGAATTGCGAAATAGTTTGGATAACATCCACGTTTTGCAACATTCTCGTTTTAAAATAGCGTCACCGCAAGAACAAAAGTAAGTTGTAGCATAGTTTATCGAATTTAAGTCTGCAACGCTGGATCAGTGTGAATTTCGAACGAACTGTAAACGAATTCCACCTTCAAGGTTACATAATAATTAATTATAGAAAAATATATAGAATGTCCGAAAAGTATAGCTACACTTTCAAAAATGAATTTAAAAAAAAATTCACTTCCTGTTTTTATATCCCATAAAGAAAAGATTAAAGTATTTGTTTAATAAAATACAAAATAGATGGGCTACATTCACCTTTTGCAACATTCTCGTTTCAAAATTTCTCCGCCACAAGAAAAAGTGCAAGTTGCAAAATGGTTTATCGAATTTAAATCTACAACATATATACAGCGTAATTAAGCAACACCACACTGGAGTTTGGAAGTGAAAAAGTTCTCCGTGTGATGGAGGGAAAGAAAAAATCATATAGCGTGGCCACCCAGATCTCAAGACGTAACAACTTTGGACTTCATGTGTGGATAGGTGAAAATTATTGCTTAAAAACCTTCAATTAGTGACATTGATGAAACAAAAAGTTGAATTTCAGTGAACATTCAGATTGGTGATCTAGCAATGTTTCACAGAACGTAGCTAGAAATCATTTATAGACTCGACGTTTTGCGCACAACTGATGGTGCGAATATTGGAATCGTAGTATAAAGGATTGTAAAAAAAAACTGTAATGTTTTTTTTTATGGAACACAAAAAATCGTAAGTGAATATATATATACGAGGGTTGGGGCATAAGTCATGACAACTATTTTTTTCTTGTAGATATGCGAACGGATCACAACCGTATATGTGTCGTGTGGAAGATCTACAAGCATAGTGTGTATGCAGAATATTAGATGGCTCTGTGATAGCTGATATTGGCTCAGTGAGGGCTGTGAAATCAGTCAGTTGGCGAGTGTCGTGCAAGATGAAAGTAACCCGTGTTGAGCAGCTTACATCAAAATAGTCGTTCTCCGAGAGTGAAATGTGATAGAATGTCACAATGAATTAGTGGAAGCCTTGGTAATAATGCCCTACCATACCGTACAGAAGCACGGTGGATAGGATAGTTTCAGCAAGGACGTGTGTCAACCAGTGATGAGCACGTTGGGGACGACAGGTCAGTGTGCGGAGCGATTTGGCACGTGCCGTCATCGAGCAGCTCATGGATTACATTAAGGGTCATGGACTACATTAAGGATCTTTAGGCCCAGGTTTGTCATGTCAACTTTATGTGTACTGTGTTGTCATTCTTTTGCACCGTGAAGACCATATTGCCCTGTATACTACCGTAATAAATTAGTGTGTTACGATATTTCAGTGCTATCCATTGTTCACACATGTAGTCAATACCTTGAGCTTTCGTCTGTATATGTCACATTCACCAACCGTACTGGTATTTTCAAGAAAAAAAAATAGTTGCCATGACTTTTGCCCCAACCCTCGTATATATATATATATATATATATATAATCCAAAACATAAAAATACACAGATAGTTAGAACTTGAGATAACTCTCTCTCTCTCTATATATATATTTGTAATAAATACTTGAAAGTGTGGTTATTCTTCGGACACCAGGTACACATTTGAATGCCATATGTAATTGAAAAAAGAGAAAATATATGAAATTTATAAGCGATTTAATGTATTTTCTAAAAAATGGTCTTGCAATTGTTAGGCGAACGCTCATCAGTTTTTTTCCCCTTCCAATTTTAAGAAATGTGTCTTTAAGCTATGCATCATTAAAAAGAACTGTTTCGATTTCTGTCATAGCATTCTTGAGTTGTTTGAAAATAAATGCCATTTTAATGATCACAATCTTCCTTACTTAAGAAATGGATCACATCTCTACGTTATTTTAAAACAAAAATCAATCAGAGAATAAAAACTATAAAATTCTTTTTTTCCCTCTAAAATTTCCAGGAAAACTTATTGAAAGAAATAATGAAGGGTAGCTAAAATGAAGCTTGCAAGTAATGAGTTACCATTGTCTTTTACATTTGAAAAATTCCGGAAGCTTATTTTGTTCAGGCATCAATAAGAAGCAAAATCAATTAAATAAAGGCAGAAAAATATTTAAACTTTTGATAATAGTTTTAAGTTACTAAAAATATTTTTCAAGCATTATTATCTCATTATTGCATTTTTTCCGATTGAATAAACAAGTAATTAAATCTATTTTATTTTTTAAAAAACTCAATGTATATATATAAATGTATCTAAATAAAAAACAATAAAATAAGAATATTGAAAAAGAAATATTATGAATCTACCATTTATTTAGAAAAAAAATAATAAATGGTGCATACATTTTCTGCGATGGAAAAAGTCTACAGGAAATACAAAGTGTTCACTCTCAGTGTAGTATAGAATAAGCACCATGACTCAACTAAAGATCTATGAATGTAAGATTTATCTAAAGTTGGTTTCAAAGGTGTAGCACAAGAAGTTGATGTAGACACCGCATAGTATTCCGCATCGAATATAGCATTATATAGATTGATGTCTTTACCAGGATGTTTTAAAATCACAATAATTTAAAGTATCGACTACGTTCGGAACCGTGATTTTAAAAAAGCGCATAAATGGTTAATTTTCATGATATTTGGTGTCACTTTGATTAGAATACATGCATAAATTTGTTTTAATGATATTACGACAAAAAAATTATTTAAGTACAATATTGGCCAAAAATTAACTTAGAATAAACTTTTTTCAAAACGTTCTCCTTTTATAAAAAATACTTATATAATTATAATGCTTTGCTAATATAAAGTAAAGACTTTTGATCATTCTATGTTCATTTTTAGTCAAAATATTGTACTTAAATAATTTTTTATTGTGTAATAATATTTTTAAAACAATTTTATATACATTTGCTAATCTAAGTAACACTAAATAGCATAAATATTATCTATTTATACGCTTTTGCTAAATCCCGCTACCGAACGTAGTTGGATACCTTAAGTGACTAAACACTTGGACATCAGCTTAGGATGTGTGTATGAAATAGCACATGAGATGAATTATTGGACATCAGCTTAGGATGTGTGTATGAAATAGCACATGAGATAAATTAAGCTCAACAGGTGGTTAAATACGACTTATTTAATAACCAAAACCTTCTCTATAGTCGGATACATAAACATACATACATTACCATGAAGGTGACTTATGTCGAAAAATCATATATGTAGGCATTCTTATATCGAAATAAAGATGCTTTTTCTTATTCATTTACCCTTGTGTATAATGAAGCCATTTTATTTTGCTCGAAACATTTATTTATTGTAATCAGTATTATTCCATTTGTGCGATACAACATTATGATATATTACTTTCAGTTATTTACTTGTATTATAATTAAAAACTTTTCTCGATTTTGGTAAAATTTTCAAAATTTTTTATAACATTTAAGTTTGAATTTTTAATCTTGTAATCAAAAGATAAGCAGTTGAACATCGAATTAATGCTCTATTAGTTAAGTTGTTTGATAAAACGCTTAGCTCAATGCAGGAGACTAAGGAAGCGGCTGTAGATTCACGAAAAACTTATAACGCCACACAAATTTAGCTCAGCCGTATGAAGCCACACCCGAGAGAGTACTAGAATGCATTTAAAAATCAATATATTTTTTTGCAAAAAAGAAAAGAAAACGAAAAAAAATGTACGTACCCCGTAAAATCTGGCGTATAACGCGCACCTATACTTTCAAGCTGCAATTTTCAATGTTTTTGGTATATTCGCCATGTAACGCACACTCCCTTTTTTTGAAAATAATCTGAAATGCACATATGCGATACTCTTGTGTTTCGAAGAAATTTATTCGAGATATAATTCGAATCTGTAGAAAAATGTAGCATACTTTTAAAACTACAGACTTTGAAGTTCATAATGAATGTCATTTCTTTTAAATAAACAATATTTTGATTTATATAGAAGCCCAGTTTTTTTTGTATGCGAATCTTTTTTTTTTTTTTTTGAAGCTCTCATTTTTATATCCGGCGTATAACGCTCACCCGTAAATTTTGATCTTAATTTTTTTGCCTTAAGAGTGAGCGATTACGCCGGGTTTTACGGTACTAATTTTAATTTTTGTTTTATTATAACATGTTTTAAACACTATCTTTTCGGTCAAGGGAACAAGTAGTATTTTACTGTAATACGGCTGCGGCTTAAAAGGCGTTTATGTATACCGTATTCGTAAGTATAGCATCAAAATAAATTTATAATTTACTTAAATTCCAATGTTGACTGAAATAAATTCTACATCACTGAGAATAAAATGAAAAGGAATACAATTAAATTGTAGAAAATGTATAATATTTTGGAGGAAAATAATCAGTTTGATTTTTTCATTTTATTACAGAACTTTTGAATTTATTTAAGATTTTTTTTTTATTTTGGAATTTTTTTCTGTAATGAGCAAATTACATTAGCATTGAAAATTCTCCTTTTTATTTATAAATTTTTAATACCATTATTAAGTTATAAATTTCCTTGACTGTATAATTAGTTTCTAATTTTAATTTAAATTAGGATTTGAACATTATCCCATATTAACATCAATAAATAATTTTTCTCAATGTAAAACACATTTTATGTTAATGAATGATCCTCAATAATTACAACATCATCTCAAATTTAATGAGATGAAGAAATATTTTAAAGAAGTCATATATCATCATATTCATACGTTATTACTTTCTTCATTAAGTTCTATAATATATTTTAAGAATCACATTATCTTTTTATCTATACTATCACATTATCTATACTATTGCAATTTAGTCTTTAATGATTAATCGTGAATTTGTATTCTGCTTAAAATCTTCTGTGATAAGAAACCATGAAATATGTTTCTATTTGCGTTTAAACTCTAATTACAACTGTTTTATATTAACTCCTAAATAATTATCAAGAAATAAAGCATCTGAAATATCGAGAAATTATCTTGAATATCTATCCAACATCATCTCTCTATAATGAGATGATGAAATTATGCAAACATGTCCATTTTATCCTATATACCTCTTCAAAAATATTTCATCAAATATTTCATCGGAGTCAATCTCCAACCACATGATACAATATTCCCTAATCTGATCAAGTGGTATTCACATCACGGCACAAGCAACTTCCGTCGCCATTTCTCCTGATAAGCATCAGCTATGAGATGAATATTCAGGGGTCCCTTAGTTTAGCTACACTGTGCCTAGGTGCACACATCACCCTCTGTCTGATAGTGGAGGGCCGTCATCGAACAGAGGTGTCAAAATCTGTGCTCGAATACACCTCCAGCTCACACCTCCCAGCAGTTTAATTGTTATCTTGTACCACCTAATGGTGTATGTAGACCGGAGACATGCATTACGCCCACAGTGTGTAGTCTAACCACAACTCGAGAGGAATTAATCGTCGGGAATAATATGTTATTTGCGAGCATCTAGTATTCGTTCCGGAGAGGAGGGTTGTGCTAACAGTTAATCGTCTGTCTGCGGATATGTCAGAGGTGTTGCCATCGAGAACTAGCATAACGGTGATAATTAATGGAATGTAAATGATCATTTGGGTTAGGCACTTATTGCTAAATATAGCGTCGATCGGTTGTTAGATAGTAATTTCAGGGTGTGAACTTTTGCTTTTGGTACACTCTTGGAATGTTGAATTGATCATTTTTTTTCAATTCCGTGATAGCTGCTATCTTGGATATGACAATTTTCAATCCGAAATGAAATGTTGGCTCGATGATAAATGTCCATAATCCTATCTGAAATAAGGTTAAAGTGATTTATTGAAGCGGAAATTGGTGTCATGTATCAGATTTAGCTCGGATTTAAATATTTTATTTCTTTCTAATCCTTCCAACCCATATTTATATCTTAAATTATTTTGGAAATTTATAAGAACGTAATGAAAATATTGGATTATTGTAATTTTAGTAAAAGAGATAATGAGAAGATAAAGAAAGACAAAGAATTAGAAATACTTTTCAGTTTTTCATCTCTCTCATTTACATTATTTTTATGAAATTCTGTATTTTAAATTTTTCTCTATGAGAAAATTATAAAATTTCGAAATAAATAAAACTGATGCTATGTGTTAAGTAAGTAAAAGTATATAAAAGTATGTTTTTAAAATATATAAAACGATAAAGTGTATAAAACGATATTTTTTTATATTTAGTATCAATTGAAGTATAATATACAAATAAAATGGTTTTAGGAATATTATTAAAAGTAAAAATTATTTAAATTTAATATTTTGGTAAAAAATGTAGAAAGAATGGTTTGTTTTCAAAGCATTCTCCTTTTACGAAAAATACTATAATAACGGCGACATTTTGCCTATTTAAAACTGGGACTTCTATACCGAAGTTGAACTAAAATTTATGAAAAATTTACTTTATTTTCAGAATAACGATTTATTAAAATAATAATGTGTTTTTTTGTTAAAATTTCTATAATCTGGTTTAACAAATAAATAAATAAATAAATAATTAAATAAATAAATCAACTTCTAAATTATATATTTGAAAAATTTTAGTTCAATCCAGGTATGAAAATCCTCACTATATATATATAGGCAAAATATTATTATTATAGAAGCATTTTTCATATAAATGGGAGAAATTTTTAAAATGTGTCATTCTCATTCTTAATTTTTTTATCAAAGAATTGCTTGTAAATAATTCTTTCTTGTAACAATATTATTAAAACAACTTTATATGTATATTCTAATCCAACTGACACCAAACATACAAAAAATTATGTATTTATACGCTTTTTCAAAATTACGATTCTGAACTTAGTCACCTTAAAGTTAGGTAATTTATTTAAAAAAAACAAAGTGACGAAGAAATTTTACTTTAGTATTAGTAAAAAGCCTCTCTCAATAGATTAACAACTTTTTTAATCTTGTGAATAGCTGTGAGGCTCCTTTTTTCATGTATTTTTCTTCTCAACCATTCATGACATCGAATCTTTCAAAAAAAAAGAAAGAAAGAAAGAATTCACTGACCAACAAAACAAACTTTTTTAATCAATGTGCGGGAATACTTTTCCCCTAACTTACAAGGAAAGTACATTCTGAAACATTGTTTTTTGTGGTACTTATATATTTTTTTCTGATCCCAACACAAGCAAATTTTTTTAAAAGGTCGTATAATAAAGACTTGTCTACATAATATAATACATCGTAAACAGCTTTAGATGAATTAACTTACTCTAAACTAGTTACTATTTATCCTTCAAGCATTTATTTTGTATCTTTACTGCATGATAAGTCATACATAGTTTTTCTCTCTCTCTTTATTTGGTAAAGTATATTTATATATATTGCTCTACTGATATTTTTAAATCTTATGATGACAAATTTCCCAATTTTTAAATTTTAAATTCTGAAGATATTGATGTTTTCTAGATATTTCCATATCTGCCTACTAAGTTGCATCCAACTAGTTGAACTTAATTTTTCATCCTTCCGTGGAATAATCATAATCACCGTGTTACTTTATAGTGAGAGTTACGTTAATATAACTCTCATTCACTCAGTGAAATTATCAACAACCATAAACCCCATTAAGGGAACCTGGGCATCATACGCATTCAAAAAATCGATTTTTCAATTTTAATACTCAAAAATAGGGCATATTTTTCTGAGTATAATAATTTTTTACACTTATATGTTTATTAATTAAATACCCTTAAAATATGAACAAAGTAATTGAAAAAAATGTAAACAAACGTATACAAATGTTTAGTTTTTTCACTTTTTCTCCAAAGCATAATTTTTTGCGTTTAAGTACACTTTTAAGAAAAACTATGACACTCTATGGTTCCAAATTTTTCATACTTCTTTACAGGATGCCTGTGTATATAATGAACCTGTTTTTTAGTCGAAGTAGTACACAGTTTTTTTAAAAAAATAGTTTTATGTATGAAAAAGGGGGAGGGGAAATAAAACTTTTCAAAATTACGAAGCTTTATAATGTTTTAAAGAATTTTTTTTTAATTTTACTAAAAAAAATAGAATTACTATTATTTGTGAATTGTTTTGTATATGTGCAAAAATATTTACATATTTATATGAGACACTTTTTTAAAAAAATAGATTTAAAAAAAGCATGTATTGTGATATCTCAAAAATTACACTGGTGTGCAAAACTTAAGCAACATGTGGGTTTATTGCCATAACTTCACGAAAAATCATCTGAGAGACATGAAATTCAGAAATGAGGGAGAGTATTAGGTACGTAAAGGATGACGAAAGCATCGGCGCTGAAAAAGGAATACAATGCATACGGTATGGAATCAAACAAAAACAATCTTTATTGAACGCATAGTATCGTGACTCATGATGGTCTATCCAACATGAAGAACAAAAGCAGATGTTCCTTAATATGGTATATGCCCTCCCCTTACTGCAATGGTTGCTTCGCACCGTCTCCGCATACTCAGAACCAGCTGGCGCAACATTTCTTGCGGTAGGAGTACCCATTCTTCAATCAGCATCCGTTGGAGTTGTTGGGTGTTCTTCGGATGATGTAAGCGTGCTGCAATACGTCTCCCCTAAGCATCCCACACATGTTCGATGGGATTTAAATCTGGGGAGTACGCTGGCCAATCCATTCGAGTGATATCTTCACTTTCTAGCAGCTCCTCAACAGCAAGAGTCCGATGTGGCCGTGCATTGTCATCCATAAAAATGAAGTCTGGGCCAATGGCACCTCGGAACAGACGCACATGGGGAAGAAGTACCTCCTCACAATAGCGATCCCCGGTTACAGACCCTCTATCGAAAATGTGGAGCTAAATTCGCCCGTTGAGCATAATGCCTCCCCAGACAAGAACTCCAGGACCAGCGTTATGGTGTCTTTCCTTGATGTTACTGGTATAAAACCGTGTCCCGATCTCTCTCCAAATCAAAACGCGTTGAGAATCGCTTCTGGTACTGAACCGACTCTCATCCGTAAAGAGGACACGACTTCATTGATCAGTGTTCCAGTTTTTGTGCTCTCTGCACTTCTGTAAACGGTGACGTCGGTGGTCAACTTTCAACGGGAGGGAGCGTTCAGGTCGGCGGGTGAATAGGCCCCCTGTGTGAAGGGGTCTGGCCACAGTAAACCGCGATACTTGTTGCCCGTTGCTGTAGAGAGTTGTTGAGCAATGACGTCGGCCTCTTTTCGCCTGCAGGATGATATATCGGTCATCCCTTGCAGTTGTCGTCCTCGGGCGGCCACCACCAACCTTTCTAACAGGTGTATCTGTGGTTTGGAACGCTTTCCAAGCGCGCGAAACGACACTTTTGTTGATTCCGAATTCTGCAGCTACACTGGTGACAGTACGCCCCTCCTCCAGCTTTCCGATCATTCTTCCACTTGTGAAGTCATCCAGGTGATTTCTTCTAGCCATATTTCACGAACTGACTCACTGACACTTGCAGCGAATATGTTGAATTGTGTCTGCGTCTTTCATCTTATTTTACTGTTGAGCAGCACGCGCCGACATTACGCGTTTTGCGTACGCTCACGTCGCTTCTGACGTTTCGTTCCTGATATTTGCATACGCGTGACGTTTCTACTGATTTACGTGTTACTAATCTCCAGACCTCCTTTTCTTCAATTTCATGGTTATCTGCTTAATTTTTACATTGTTGCTTAAGTTTTGGACACCAGTGTATGTCTAAATTAAATTGAACAGAAAAAATTAACTAAAAACTTATTTTTGTATTTCTGCAGAATGATTAAAGTATCTTTTTTTTATTATATACGATCATAAAAAATCTAAGCTCTATTGAATAATTTTTAAGATATAGGGCCTATAAACAAAGAGTCTTATTTTTGCCATTTTGCGCTTTCGAGCATGTCCGACTATCCCAAAATCGTGAACATGATCAAATATTTACAATTTTTTTCTTATTTTACTTTACAGGCCATCTTATTAGCTTTATAAAAATACCAAGTGTATTAGTAAAAGCTAATGCCAGAACTTAAAGCAAGATGTCAAACATTAAAATATGTTTTATTCGAAACGTGTTTTTTTTTAAAAATGTTCATATGGGGACAGCGATTGCGCAAAAAGTTTTGAATATAATTAACTCAAATTTTTTGTGTATGTTCTCTTTAAAAGTAGAAGCGTCTTAACCTTTACCAATCACTGTTTTATTACAAAAATTTACAGTCCATTATGTGAATATAATCACTATATTTCAAGGAATTTCATATATTAACTAAGATGAAATTATCTAGTTTTCGTAAAAATTAAAATGGTTCTTAGCCTAATGGTCATTTTAAAAATGAATAGCAAAGTAACACATGAAAATTAAAATTGATGTATGGAAATTAAAATTTGTTCATGAATTCATTGTACAGAATGGAACACGTTTATGTAATTTTTTGTAAATTTTTATCAATTTTTTTTTGTGTTTATTAATAATAATTTATTCTTTTCTTCTTAATTTTTAACATTTTTGTCTTAAAATGTATTAAATAAATCCAAAAACCACAAAAAAATATCCACACCTCCATTTATTTTTTTAAAAAAAGCTTTCACTTGTAGTCAAATACCTTAATGAAAATAAAAAAAAGAAAAATTCCGCTTTTTTAACCTATTATTTCAAAATCGTGTAAATGATTGAATGTTTATTAACATCGTTTCAAAAAGAGATATTAGGCTGTTGGGAACAGATATCTTAATTTTGAATCATAGTCGTGACGAGGATGACGAGATATAATCCCTCTCCGTATGTACACACCTTGCCATGGGAAGACATTGAACTACGACAGATTAAACGTGCGTCATCCCCTCCTCACAACGAGTCTTCAGTAGCACAAGGATGATCTCGTAACCATGACCAAGAGGCTCCCATGGCCACAAAATCGTGTGATAAAGACCGAGTAAAAATGTTGAATGCATGTTTGTCCCTTTTTTATTTAACGTAATGAATACATTTACAAAACTCTTATTAGACCAGTTCTGAAATATACATCTGAGACTTGGAGAATAACAAAACTGGAGGAAAATTGAGTGGAGTATTTTGAGGGAAAAATACTTCGAAGTATACTTTGAGGTGTAAGCGAAAACAACAGCTGGAGAAGAAGATACATTTTTGAATTATATAGAATTTGTAAGCAACCTAACATCATTAAATATATAAAAATAAATAGAATGAATTAGATAGACCATATGATTCGAATACCAGATCATAACGTTGTCAAAAACGTACTGAAGTTTAAAGTCATAACGTTGAGATGGGCAAAAATTAGACTTTAGTTATGAACGAGAAAAGTTGATTGAGAATTTAAAGTCAGCTGGGATTTGGCGACGGACCAGCGTGGTCAAGACAACCCCCTCCTAACTACCACACCACACCAACGGGAGGATTGGACAGATTTAACGTGCATCGCTGCCCTAATTCTTTAGACTTTTTACAAAGGATTATGAACGAGAAAAGTTGGAGAACAAAAGTAAACAAGAGGTCATTGTGGAGGAATCTTCAAAGGAAGGCACTGACTCACGAGGGGCTGTGTTGCCAGATACGATGCTGATGATAATGACTTCCAAAATTTTTTAATTGCTATCCATCTTTTTTTTCTTTTTTTCTTCATTTCATTTTGTCTGGCAGTGTTTGAGACAATTGTATACAATAGCAAATACACTGCATAAAACAGATCTTTACTTTTACCACACTCAGTGGATCCAATTACAGTTTGCATGATAAGATTAATGCTCTTAACCTTTTCAGTCCGAAATATGTATGATTTCTCTTTCTATCAATGTGCTTTTGATTGATATCATTTATATTGATTGAGACTTTGGAAAAATTTAAACCGTTTGGGACTTCATAGTAAAACTATGGGGAAGCACGTTCGTGAGTCTTATAAGGAACATTTTTAGAAGATTAGATTTGAGAATGTGTCTTCAAGTATGGATTCACTGTTTGAAGGTATTGGAAAGTTTTCATATAAAAAGGTACGAATAAAAATTCTGCAAAACTGATTTCGTATATGGTTTAAGTACAGATGAAATTCTGAAGGAAAAACGGGATGCATCTGCCGATTCAAAACATTTGTCTTCTTTTATTGAATAAAAAACAAAAAGAAAAGAACAGATTTTGTTTAGATTTAAAAAAAATAATTCGCCGGTAATATGTTCGGACTTTATTTTTGCCTTAGGAATGCAGTGTATACGATTATCACTGAAAACATTCTTCCATACCATTAATTTTTTGTGTGTTTAAATAAGAACATTAAGACTTTTTAAATGTTTATACACTAATAACTCTATATAATGTAAACCCATGAAGGAATCGCTAAATTCAATAAATTTTCACGTTGTGTATATTGCAAAGGGATATAAAAGTAATTAGTATTTAAGTGTTTTTATTCATTATGGGTATCTGTTGCACTACCAATAATGATATATAAATGAAGAACATAATGCCGTTTTGAAGTATGATAATTACTTTTCGTGCCATGCTTTTCTTAAGTTCCTTCAGTGTGCATTGGAGAACACAATCATCATCCGAGTAGGTTTCTGAGTTTGAATGACTAAGAAGTATATCTTATAAAGGAGTGATCAACCAAAAACTTTTTGGATTCCTTACACCTGAAAAAAATGTTTAAAAGAATTATTCTGTTACTATAAATATATATATAATTATTTTTTTGAAGTATGTATGCTTATAGAAAATTTTACGTTCCACAAATTGCAAAGTATTTTTATAATTTTAAAAAGAATTTAATACTGAATTCAATACAAAAAAGAAAATTCAAATATTTGCATCAAAAAAAGTTATGCGGCAATAATTGTCGATTAATTGCCTTACTTCGTTATTACATGATGCCAGGAAACAATTATATCCTCAATTAGCTCGTTTTTTATTTCATTAGTACCTCATTCGGACAAGAGTATTCAAACGGTGGCACAAGTTTTCAATAGGATCAAGGTCAAGACGGCTTCCTGGTCAGGACAACAACTCAATGATCTTAAAACGATACCGATCTTCCAATTACTTTACTGTGTGGCAAGGAGAAAAATCATGCTGAAAAATAAATGAATAATTGTTGGTAAATAAATCCCAGATGGAAGGCAGAAGTTTGGGTTCCAGAATGATGTCAGTGAACCCAAGCTTCTTAAACTATTTTCAAATCAATGAAACATCAAGGTGAAGCTGTAATAAAAAATAAAGGTAACCTCACTAAGCTCTGATTACTCACTGCTATCATCAGTATCTAATGTACATCGACAATTATTTCAACACAACTTTTTTTGCGTTGTGAATATTTGAGTTTTCTTTTTTGTATTGAATTCAGTGTTAAATTCGCCTTAAAATGATATAAAATACTTTGCAATTCGTGCAACATAAATTTTTCTATAAGTATACAAACTTGAGAAACATGACATTTTTAAAAGGAGTCCACAATTTTGGCCACCACTGTACATATATATACACCATCATGAGACAATTTCTTTCGTGCACCCCAAGTATCATTCTGAGTAATCCCTGCGATATGCTTACCACATTGATATAGAAAAAGCGAGTAATTCTTCTGAGATATCGGTAATCGTGTGGTATATAACTAAGCAACAATAATAATCAATAGTGATACAAATAATTACAAAATATTTCAACTCTAGTGAAAACATTTAAGGTATCCGACTACGTCCGAAACCGTGATTTTAAAAAGGCGCATAAATGGATAATTTTTATGATATTTTGTGTCACTTAGATGGAAAAATGCATGTATAAAATTGTTTTAAGGACATTTTGACAAAAAATTGATTTAAATACAATATTTCGGCAAAAAATTAACTTAGAATAACTTTTTTTCAAAATGTTCTTCTTTTCTAAAAATACTTTTATTATAATAATATTTTGCCTGTATATAGCTCAGTCCTCTGTATAGAGGCCTAACTATGATTTTTGAAAAATTCACATTATTTTCAGATTTACTACCGACTGAAATAATATTATCGGAGTTTTTTTTAATTTCTCCCCTCTGCTTTCGTAAAACATGGATAAACCAACTTCTAAGTTATATATTTCAAAAATTCTAGTTGAGCCACTGTACAGAGGTCTGAGCTATATACAGGCAAAATATTATTATAATAGAAGCATTTTTCAGAAAAGGAGAGTATTTTGAATATTGGTCATTCTATGTTCATCTTTTGTCAAAATATTATACTTAAATAATTTGTATTGTAATTCTATTCTTAAAACAATTTGATATACATTTTCTAATATAAAAGTGACATTAAATATTATATAAATATTATCCGTTTATACGCTTTTGCAAAATCACGGTTCCGAACATAGTCAGATTACCTTAAACCTCTTTTATCCATGTATCTAAACATGCTTAAAATTACAAAATAATAATAACAATTGAGGTATGCAATGAGTGAGCAAGTATTTATTAAGCTACTTGAGTTCTATTTACTAAGTACGAGTGCTAGCCTCATAATTTTAAACCATGATTAAGTGACGAGGATGAAATCTGAGCTGGTACCCATCTTTCAGAGCTTCTTTTGACTCTTATGACGTTAAACATCAACAGATTTAACGTGCATCAGCCCCTCTACAAGGTGGGTTTTTAGTCCCACTTTAACTCGCTCATGAATAAGGCTGTAAACAAGTTTCACCCTTGTCACATTAAGACATGCATTTTCTATACTAATTTTTCTTGCTTAATACTTTTAACAATAGTAATTTCTGAGAAAATCAATTAGATGAAAAGCTTTCAGTAAAATGAAAACATAAAAAGAACGTGGAGTATCTAGAAAGCTTAATCTAGAATTTTGTGATCGGATTTAACAAAAGCAATCAAAATTTCTTCTCAGAATTTCACTTTTAAGAGAATCTTTTTTATGTAACTCAGAGTTGGGATGTAGGATCATTCGTTTGGAGCTAAAAGTCACTATAAATTGATATTTATGAGAAACCTTAAGGTAGTAATAGCTAAAAAAATGAACATCGTTAACAGTACTAAATTTGCAGACAGTATCGATTCTAGAATTAAGAAAAACATTTTCTTTTTTTTATCTGAACTGGAATATAATCTTTGTATTTATATATATTTAATAAATCTCAGATAAATTATTAAAAAGAGCATTATACAAAATTTAAAATATATTTGATATTTATTTAACATTGTGTGGCGTATATTAAAGATTTTAAGTTAAATATGACTAAATATAAAATTGAATTTCACTTATTTCAACCAAACTGTTAATAGAATATTCCTTATACTTAAATTATGCTCTATGCATTTAAAGCAGTTTTTTTAAATATATCAAGGAAAATAAACAGATGAAAGTTATATCTCAATTGTATAAAATGTAATTAAGAAAAATTTTAGAAAACTTATATGATGAGATAAAAGTATATAAATACAATGATTTAATAGATGCACGCAATATTTTAAATTATCATCCCTACATATAGGCGGTATACATCTCCCATTTTCTGTTCTTTAAGTATACTTCTTGGTATTTTATGCATTTATAATGTTTTAAGAAAGTTTTTGTATTGCGTGATTGATTGTTTAGCAATGTCGCACATAAAAGTAACACGTGGGCTGTTGGAAGGCTTTCCGAACACCCGAGTTTACTCTAATGGGTTCAGAACTGCATTTGACCACTCCTGCAAGCAATTACCTTCTCACTCGATATTTAATTGAAAGTTTTTTTAAAGCTAACTTTTTTTCTTACTGGATAAGACGATCTTTAACAAATTTTGTTTACAACGGCTATTGCATAGTTTCAAAGCTATTGCATAGTTTCAAAGAACTAAGTATGCAAATTTTCCAAACAATTACCAAGCAAGAAAAAAAAGGTGAAGGAAAAAAGATTTTTAGAAAATTATATGAAGTACAAAGGTATGTGTGTAAAAGATACAAAGCAATTACCGATCTGAAAAAATGTAGGGTGAGAATTAAAAAATGTACTTTTAATTTTCTTGCAAAGATAAGATGTACAACACATACCTCCAATGTAAATATGTATTTGTGCAATATTACTCTTACTTTAACGAAGAACAAAATATGTTTATAGACTAGGATATACCAAGTTTGTCGCAAAATACGCACACTAATAGAAAATATTTTGTAGGTACACATCAAAATTTACCTAAGTAAAAGTCGATACAATGATTTATATAATTATAAATGTGGTCATAACTGCAGAATTTGTTTTGGAATTTTTTTTACGTAGCCACAAGGGTCACATGTTTGTTCATGTGCCATTAGAAAGAGACCATTCTTTAAAGCTAGAAATATCTAAATTACGGAAAGATGGAAAGTGTTTTAGTGTAGTATATTTTCAATTAAGTGTTTTGGTGCTAATCTTTGATAAGTGTACCCTATAATATTATTTTTGTTTAAAATGTTAATGTTTAAAAAATAACCACAGACGTAAATAACATTTTTGGTGTTTATTTGGTTAACACGACCTACAAATCTAGAATAACTGTTTGGATTAATATCACTCAAAAGTGAAATTAATACTCTTCGCTGGTAAATAAAAGTCGTAGGAGTATTTTATTGATTATTCAGAGCAATACACATATAATATATAGTTCTAGCCAAATATATCTTTAAAAAGAGTCACAAATATTCTTGTTAATAAAATTTATAAGTCCATTTCAAATATCTGTACTCTATATAAAAGGATAAGATAAATTGGTAGCATTCCCTCTGAGAGCTCCTTTTTTTTTCTCCAATTCTTTCTGATTTTTCTCTTTCTAACATTTTGCATTTAAAGAAGAAAAAAACCAAAACATTCTTCATTCCTACTATCGTATGCCAAGTCGCTAAAATTGATTTCGACGTTTTGAAATTTCCGATAATTTGTTCTGACCGATAATTGCATCTTATTGAGTTCCGAAGCTACAAACGATAGATTTTTTTTGTTAAATTTTTCTATATTCGTTTTGATTGTTATTATTTTCTTTATTTCTTCAAGAAAAAGGAAATTAACCTATATCGATTGAAATTGCAAGAATTCCTTCACTAGATGTGTGAACATCATTGCGTCTTTTTGTTGTTGCTGTTTACGACACTTTATTTTTAATATATATTTGGTTTCTGTTTTCGATATGAAAAGGTTTAAATTCCAGATCTTCTATTTGCTCTTTCATTGTATGTGCTCCTTAAATTATTAGGTTCTTAAAAGATATTTTTGATTTTGGAATTTTTGGAATTTAACTTCTGATATAAAAAGAAAACACAAGTGACAAGTAAAAAATGTTCTTATAAAAGGGAATACAAATCACAGATAAATATTTCGAAATTCAGGACATCAATTCTCATTTAAGATCTTCTTTACTTTTCCTGAAAGGAAGTCAATTTAATAAAGCTATAAAGCGGAGGTAATTCGTGAAAAAAAGGCGTGTCAAATTTTTGTGTGTGCTAAAATCAATGCAATCTTTTTTTAAATCTTAAAATTCTTATTTATTTTAGTTATTTTGTATGTATGACTAACTGTCTGGGCTTTTATTTGAATAACAAACATGTAAAAATAAATATTTGTATTTCTTTTTTTTTCTTTTATCGTTGTAACATTCTCTTAAAATGTGTATTTTTCAGAGTTTACTTTGATACAAGTAAATGTTTACTTATAAAATGAAGTTTTCTTCATGAAATGTGTTTCTAATAAACAATTGCAATTTTTTATATTTTCTAAATTTATTTTCCATAATTCAATTTCAATTTTTCGGCATGGGATTAAAAATGTAAAATATGTAAATAGAGGTTTAAAAAAAGTACATATATCATGTTTACCATCTTTGTTTTGTGCAGTTCCATTATTAAGTTTTCACAGCCACAGTAGTACAGCAGCAAGCTTAGCAAGCACCTTAGAAATCAAGAATGTAAGATTAAACATGTTTTTGGCTAGTAAGCCTTCACGTGTAATTTTCTTGTAATTTTCTTGTACCATAGGAAAAGGAAGAAATATTATATATATATATATATATATATAGCAGTACATAAATTAACAAAAAGACTAATCAATCCAAAAATATCTTAAGAACAAACCGAAAGAACCAAAAACATGGAACCATTACAAACCAAAAAAAGAAATATAGCTAGAGTGGAAAACATTATTATGGTTTCCCGAGCTGTCACTGGCTTAGGACAGTGAAACAGGGTTTAAAACAGTGTTTTGCGAGATTGCAACCTTCCTTTTCAGCGGAAACTTTCGACATAACAGCATAGGAGATAAACCAAGGCAAAGGCCCCAAAACCCACGTGGGTGAATATAACATCAATAGAATAGAATTGGAAAATTAAATTACTATAGGAATCCGGATGAAATAGACAAATATAAATATGTATATACAAAAATATTTGCACTAGAGGTTAATAAGGATTATGACCATAAGTAATAATAATGAAAATGTGCGCAAAAACTAAAATCTTACCCGATGTATTCCGATTCCAATAGCATACTAACGCCAAGCACAAAAAAACAGCATAATTAAAAATAATGGCGCCATCTATTATAAGAAATTTAGCTTATAACCTAATTCTGAATTTTTAACAGATTCTAATTTTGGCTATTGTAAATAATCTTACTTTTTTACTATTTTATTATCATAGGTTAATTATTTTTTTGCTTTTCTATTCCAGACATGTTTTTATTTATTTTTTTCTTATTTTAGTATATTAAAGTTTTTTAGCATTAGTTTTTTACTTTATCTCTTTTATATATATATAATCATTTTGTATATATGTAATATGTACTATCTTGTTGATACAAAATTGTTTGTATTGTTATTATTTGGTATTTTTTAAGGGGATGAGGGGCTATGTCTACATAGCTCTGCACTTTTAATTTTAGTAACTAAATTTATTATAAGAAAATTAAGAGTAATATACTATAAACTAAATGGATCTGAATACATTAAATAATAATAATTAAACAGCTATAATTTTGAAGACATATATTTATATATAAAATTAGCTGTATAATTATATTCTAAGCAACTTTGAAAGAACTTTTTATAATTATTAATTTTTAAAACTTCTTCAGATACTAAATCTCTATTTCTTTTTATATAATTTAGAATAGTATTTCTAAAAATATTGAAATGTGAAGGGAACTATTCCAATAAGCAGATAAGCATGAAATTGCAGAAAAGGAGGTCTGGAGATTAGTACAGTGAACATGTAAGTCAGTAGAAACGTCATGCGTATACAAATATCAGGAACGAAACGTCAGAAGCGACGTGAGCGTACGCAAAACGCGTGATGTCGGCGCGTGCTGTTCAGCCCTAAAATAAAATGAAGGACGCAGACGCAATTCAACATATTCGCTGCAAGTGTCAGTGAGTCAGTTCGTGAAATATGGCTAGAAGAAATCACCTGGATGACTTCACACGTGGAAGAATGATCGGAAAGCTGGAGGAGGGGCGTACCGTCACCAGTGTAGCTGCAGAGTTCGGAATCAACAAATGTGTCGTTTCACGCGCTTGGAAAGCGATATATAATCATTTTGTATATATGTAATATGTACTATCTTGTAGATAAAAAATTGTATTGATATTATTTGGTATTTTTGAGGTGATGAGGGTTATGTCTACATAGCTCTGCTCTTTTAATTTTCTTTAAAATATATCTATTTTAATGGCTTGGTATTACTTTGTATTAGCGACTGGCAATTAAGTTAGCTTATAGCTGACCTTTGCTCGGTGGTTACTGATTAGGTAGGTACAATATCATTATAAAATTACCTATTTGCATCTTTCTGTCCTGTTATATATGTGGTGTTTTGTGTTCTTATGCGCCTTTATACTTAACTTTGTTTTTATTTTATCATAGCTTTCTCTTGCCTTACTTTCAAGTTAGATTACTTTCAAGTTTGTTTGTTTAAAAATTAACTTGTTAGTGTTTTCCTTTGGCACACTCTCTCTCCTGACTTGGTTTAAATTTCTGTTTTAAATACGGAAATATTTGACTCAATTTGGACTTGTTAAGTTATTAGGATAAAGGATTTTTATAACTAATTCTCTAATGACAATTTGGGAAAGGAATCAATTTCTGTTAAATATTTAAATGCGTATAATACTAATACTAAAATTAAACGATTCAAGACAAGAATATTTTGGAACAAAAAGTTCATTAATAGTCATAATAATCATATTAAACAAAACAAGTTAGATTCTTGTAATTACATGACACAAAATATTAATAAAAGCTACATTAATAGTCCTGCTTTACATGGAAATAAAAATAATTTATTTTCATACAAATATGAAAACATTCAAACTTATAATAATCTTAAGTTAAAATTCAATAAATGTAGAGATAATAGGTGTAAGACTTGCGCTATGTTAAATCAAGATCAATATGATTGTGAATCTAAATTTAACATATGTAAAACTTTTAATTGTATTTAACTTTTAAATTGTAAAGTTTGTCCGTATAAATATAATCGACAGACTTCAAATACTATTAACATCAGGATTAATCAACATAGACATGATGTTAAATACTTTAATACTTCCAATAATTCTAATAAAATTGAACTTAGACACTTTCATTTGCATGATCTTAAAAATTTTGAATTGTCTATCATTAAAATTATTCCAAATACTAAGCACAGATTATGGGGGAAAATTCAGTTTATTAGGAGTTTTAATAAAATATATCCATATGATCTTAGTTATGTATTTTGCTAAAAATACATTGCAAATTTTGTTACAGAGTAATTATAAATATTTTTTTTATAATGTTAACAATTTAAATAATAATTCTAAAAGAAATTCTAGAAGTAAAATAACTAAAAGGAAAAATAGAGATAAAAAATCATTAACTGGTAATATTAAAGTTATTATTGTGGTTTTGAAAAAAACTTAAATATTAAGAAGATCAAATACTTCATGTTTGGTCTTGATAAAAATGAAATTGTATTGCTAAATGAAATCTTAAATAATGATTCATTAAAGATATGCCCTGCATACACATTATGATTGATTGAATATTAACGTCGCACTGTTCAGCTACACGAGGCTTTTGACGGACCACGTAATAACCATGGTCAAGTGACGTGGACGACACCTGAGCTGGCACCCCCTCTCTAACTACCACACCAAAGGACGTTTCAAACAGATTTAACGTGCATCGAAAATTCTTTTACTAGTGGGGCTCGAACCCGTGGCAAAGCAAGCCACAGTCCGATACCTATACCACTCGGCTACCGCGGCCACAGTACCCATTATGAAAGATATTAATAATTTTTCTATTAATAAACTAAAAATAAATATTGAAAAATTAATGAGCATTACAGAGTACTTTGAATAAAATAAAATTAGGTTTTTCTAATGTATTTAGTTGACATTTGTCACTTTTTCCAGTTAGAAATGTGGTTAGCATTTAAAAATAATAAAACGATGGGCAGATTTATCTTTAATTACAATAATAGTTCACCTTCTATTAACATAGAAAATTGTATATGTAAAAACTATAATGATTTTATTGATGGTCATCATATACCTGTAGTTACTGGCAACTTAGATATAATCAATGACAAAATTTTAAAGGGTATCATGAGTAAAGGCACTATAGTTTCAGATTCACTGTTTCTAATATAACAACAATACTGTTAAAACACAAATTAATAAAGATATAGATAATTTTATTACAAAATCTGCAATTAAATATGGACTACCTATTGAGGCATTTGATGAATATAAGTACAATATTTTAAAAGACCTTATGAAATTTAGCTACCATTCTCATTATAAATTTACTTTTAAAGATATAAAACAGAAAATTTATGAACTACAAAAGAATTTTATCATAGTTTACATAGATAAAGTACCTGGAAACTATGCTGTGATTTGTAAGTATTTTTATTGTAATATGCTTAATGAACACTTTTTAAACAATGAATCTTTTAAAAAATTGGATTTCTCACATAATGAAATTAGCAATCGTATTATTGCTTTTTATAAAAAATTGGGTTTTTGCTTTCCTAAAATTAAGTTTCCATATTTATTTTTAACACCAAAATTCCATAAAAGTCCTGTTAAATTTAGAACTGTTACAAATGGTTTTAAAACATGTATTACTACTGCAGGCAAATTACTTTATAAGATTATACAAAACTTTATTAATCAGCAATGTAATAAAGCTATAATTAAAAATAGTAAAGATAATATAGATTTTTCTACAAATAAAAATATTTATTTATAGTTCATAGTTTTGTCTTAGAAGATATTTTCAATTCCATTGATATCAATGATATTATTAAAGTAATTTTGGAAAACCACAGTAATTATAATCTTAATATTAATTTTAACAAATTTAAAACTCTCATAGATTTAGTCTTAAAAGAAAATTACATTAATTTTTTAATAATTCATTATATAAAAAATAAAAGGCTTCCCACAAGGAGGCCCTGCTAGCGATAGTTTGGCTAATTTATATTTACTTTTTTTTATGAATATAATTACATTGTTAATAATGACTATTAGATTTTTAGATATGTTGATGATTTTATTATTTTTGGTAAAAATAATAATTTAAATCCCAATATTACTTTTTATCTGGATTACTTAAACTTAGTTAAAATTAATAATAATCCAATTAAAACTAATTACTTAGATGTAACATTGTATATTAAAAAGGATTTTAAATTACATAGTAATATTTATGATAAAAGAGATGCCTTTAATTTTAACATTCTTAAAGTGCCTTACTGGAATTCAAATTTATCTATCTATCTATCTATCTATCTATATATATATATATATATATATATATATATATATATATATATATATATATATATATATATATATATATATATATACCGAAAGTAATATATTTCTAGTGTTTAGCTTGTGAGACAATGATAAGAAATGCGTATAATTTAAGACGTATTTTACTGGCATCTGTTTTTACGAAAAAAATTATGTTATTTAATAACGATATAAGCAAAACATTTCATTTTGTTGCGTGTGTCATTTAGCAAAAAATATCTCAAAGTTTTCTATAAATATCAATAAAAGCACGCAAATAAGGTAAATGTGTCATTATCAGATGTATGCTCTATTCCCTAAAATTCCCCCCCCTTAGTAAGGGAGGGTGTAGGGAGTATTTATTAATATCACAATACAAAGAAACACGAAAGCTATTGGCGACGGATCTATTAATTCTGTACCATGATCAAAGACGAGGAAGACATCCGCGCTAGCATCCCCTCAACAAAGTTCCCCTTCCAAGGCAACGCGAACTTTGACAGATTTATCGTGCTTCAGAGATTCTCTACACTGCGGTTTTCAGAAATATTAATACTTAAGCTCATGACACACTGGCCACATGTCAGTAACCATGACCACCCCCGCAAGCTGAGATTCCGAAAATACCAACAAAGAAAGAGAACAATTATGATACCGAAACGAAATTTTTATTTATCTGTCAGTATTTCTTCTCTACAAATATCTATGAATACCATTGAAAATTTGGAACACTACTAAATTGGTTAAAAGAAACAATGCAAAACAAATTTTGATGAACTCCGAATCGGTTGCTCGTGAAAAATTGACTTGATGTAACATAAAATAGAATTCGGGAAACACTCTGACCTAATAAGTATCCTTCTTCATAACTCATTTACAAATAAATCAATAATGTTAGCTTTATTGAATGATTTAATCTCCCTTTTGAGAAATGGGAAATAATTAATCTTCCTTTGTGAATATCTTTTATTTTTAAGATATTGGTAAACTAACGATGTCTCGCTCTGAGCAATCAGTTATTTTATCAATTCCAGTAAAATCATGAGGAGCCTAGCTTAACTCAGATTTGTGGATAAATCTCATTCGATAGCTCAATGAAAGCAAATTAGATTGTTAAAACGAGCTAATTTTCGGAATCACTTCCACCTCTTCATTAAATCACAAACTTTCGGGTGGTATCTGTGAAATCTACTAAAATTAGTAAGGAAAATCTAACTAGTGTAGTGTAAGTGTCTAAAGTGATTGAAAAAAATTGCATTATTAGGATCAGTTATAATGTATATAATGAAAATAAATTAAATTTTGTAGGACATCGATATTATAATGGGATGAACATTAGACATTCAAGTATGGTCTACTAAATATGTGTGAAGTACACATTTATATATTATTGAGTATTACATTATTTTAAGACTTTTAAGGACAAAAATAGTATTTTGATAATTATTATTTTTTTTTACTTTTAGTTTACACTGTAAGTGAGAAAGACTATTGGAAATGATTAAAAATGTAGCAACAGTTATTTTATATTTACTATGATGTTTATAAAGAGTGTGACGTATTGGCTCCAGTGTAGTTGATAATCAAACATTTTATAATTGTATTTCAAGAATAAAGAGCTAATTTTTAAACAAGCTAAGCCGGACCCCGATCTAATGAATTCATCGGACGAAACATTTTGTTTGTTAAATTAGGGTTATACTTTATATCGGGTTTTGAAAAATAAAAATTGTTGCACTCTTAAATTTTCAAAATTCTATAGTAAACAATTACATAGAAAATATTTATAGTTAGAAACTACACGTTTTTTAATTCCTACTATTAGCTCACACTCTCTATATATTTATTTATTTATCTTGGTGGAATTTTCAATCGTTAACAAAATACATTTTAAGGCACTCGATTGAGCGGAAATTTTATAGGCCTGATTGTTTTGGATGACAATACAATAATTTAATTATAATTAATAAAAAATAATTGATTAAATCTAATTATTTATTAAAGTATTATAAATACAACCACGTTGGCATCAGTTGTGGCGACTTAACGGCCCTTTTGGCGACCTATGTCAAAACTTGAAAAGGGTTTTTCTCACGTTTTAAAGCATTCTGTTGAACCGAAATTTTATACACACGATTGTTTTGGAGGACAATACGATTTTAATGATAATTAATAAAAACTAATTACCTCTTAATGTTGTGATTCTGTCATATATATATACATATTTATATTAATTGTAACTATTTAATAAAAAGTACCTAAAATAAAATTTTTCTTTGTTGATATAAGTAGGAATTGACTTTAAAAATTTGTTTTATATTACTTTTTTTTTCAACAGCTAAAATTGCTATTAGTGAATTTTTACTTGTCAGTTGATTAGAAATTTTAAAACAGTGACTAATAGATGTTTGACGATTTCTTTGATTCCTGATTCGAGAGAGTTATTTCTTCGACTTAATGCGTAGAAGAAAATACTGCTTCATTTACATCCTAACGCATAAGGTATGTTTTCTCAATTTGCATACAATGTAAAGCCGGGGTGGGCATTACGTCGATTGCGATCGACCTATGGACCGCCAAGACATTTTGGGGTGACCATATGAAGATTTTAGCAGTTAGTAGTTGTATACGGAAATATTCAAGATTGGCTGAAGTATGCAGAATATGTCTTCTGCTGACTATAACAACAAAAACTAATTTCAGATAAAAATGTTTTATTTTTTTATTTATTGTTACGTAGATACGGGTTTGTGGATTTTATGCAAAACAATCACAAAGAAAATAAACAGTTCTTTAAGAGCGACGTGAATTTATTATCCAAAAACCAATCCTTTAAATTCAGGATTCAGCAGCAATATTCACAGGGTAAATATCCGAAGGTCTTCACACCTTCGACAGCAATCAAACACAATCACCAGTGTTTAAAAATGCACGTACGTAAAGATTATTCACAAGCACAGCCGAGCTAATCGCTAGTCAAACAATCCTCACTACCCGCTGGCTTAATCAAGACTGATCGCTGTACCAGCGACCATCTTTTTAGGCGCGACAGAAACGTCCAGAAATATAACCACTCGTGACATTAGTGGAGAGATCTACTACTTTCTAGAAGATTCCAGAGGGTTCCGAACTCGCCAACAAGGTTGCCAATGACGCCAAAATGGTCGCCAAAACTGATGCCAACTTGACTCTACCGCCAAGATTTCGCCAAGTTCTCATTGAATCGCCATTATAACGTAAGGGGCGGCATTGCTTGTGAATAGTACAGTTTTAACATGAAATAAATATAATATAGAATAATATAAATGCATTAAACACTCAAATACAAATTATTTACCCTATTTGCACAAAATTCGTATCAGTATTTTGAATGATTTGATATTAAATGCATCATTTGATATTATTATATTTGTGGCTATTATTATTATGTTTGTATTCTGCATTTTGCTTCAAACGCAGTTTTAAAAGCGTTAGTTTTTTTTTTTTTTTTTTGTTCTCTAGGTAAAAGTAAGTACATATTCCGCATTTATTATTAATTTGTAATAAATATTGTGTTCACGTTTTACTACCTCACCACACCTACGACACTGGGCATCGGCGCACACAAGAATATTTCAAATTGGGGGGCATGGTCCAGGGTCGAAAGTCTACCATTCTCGTATCAAACCACAATGCACTCTCAAACATATATATATTTTTAATTTTGTAAATTGTCGGAAACAAAAAACAGTAAAAAATAAATTACTAAATAAATACTCAGCATTAAATAATGAAAAAAATATTAATATCAAATACTTAATTAAGTTTTACGTACAGTATAGATGGGATTAAAATCAATCGGTAAAAAAAAATGTCAAGCACGGTAGGGGAGGATCTGGACCAGTGCCCCCCTACCTCCTTGTGTCACTGTCATTGGGTGGACCGCAACAGCTTGAAAAAATTAGAAGTAGCCCGCAACCTTGAAAAGTCGCCCTCCCCTGATGTAAAGCATTACAAAATGTAACAGTTTCGATAAGGATTTCATTATCATTTTCTGCGTCAGAATCGCTATTCGTTGACTCCGATAAATCAACAATCAGCTACAGCAGCACAAATAGGCAGTCCCTCATCAAATGTATAATAGGCATTAAAATCTGAAATTTTCCTTTGCGTTGTGGAGTTGGATGAGATAAGAATGGAGTTTCCTCTCCTTTGCAAAACTTACACTGTACATTGCATTCATGACTCACCTGCACATTTAAAGTCTAATAATGGTTTGTACCCTTTTCCGACAAAATTTGTTATTTACAAGAAAAATCCTTTTTCTGCTCCAGACAAAAAGGATATCTGAATAAAATCCAAATTTTTATAATACAAATTAATAAAAATAAATTAAAAGTGTTGAAATAATCCGTTGTTTCTGGGTTCATTATTCGGTAAATATGATTTTTTTGCCGTTATATTAATTGGGGAAAGAAAAAAATTCGTTAAATCGCAAAATTTATTAAATCAGGGTTTGTCTATATATTGTATAAAAAGATATTTTAAAATTTTGAAACTTCAGTCATCTAATTGTTAGAAACTGCCTTTTTAAGAATAGGAAAGTATTTTATCAGTAAGACTCTGGCAGAATACAGTCTAATATTGTGTAAATTTGCTTAATATAAATATAATATGTGGTTCCCACACCCCATCCAGTATGGTTTTTATGACACTCGGCTTGCAATCGAGTGGGTTCGAATACCGAGTAAGACATGGATGTATGTTCGAGAAAAGAAATCGGGCCTTCACCTAAAATGAATTCCCGTCTCGAAAGGAAAGCAACGTACCTCTTCCGTTTTTGCTGGGATCATCGTTCGTAATAAAATCTGCATTTTTCTGTGATTGTTGTATGTTTCTGTTCATCTATCTTACATCTTTCATATGTATCCCAGTAATAAACACTTGACAACTACAGTATGAGGTTCCCTGTTGTCTGAAATTAAAAGTGACTTGGAAAAGCTAAATTTCGAGCATCTCAAAACTTGTACTTTAGTATATGGTGCAATTTATAAGAGCTATACAAACAATAAAATGCACTGCAATTTATTCTATTTTAGCTATTCCTTAACACATTTCGCATGATTTATTTTCAAAAAGTAATCGGTAGGTAGATATTTGATCGTTTCGATGTATTTATTTAATGTTTCATCATTATAACCCGAAAGGTGTCTGAATGGCTCTGAAGTATTGATGTGTAAAAATGAATTTCTGCTCAAATCATAGTTAAAATAACAAAAAGAGACTAATGATGAAATTATACTCTTCGTGTAAAAAAATATTTCCTATTTTTAATTATAAACGTATATTTTATTTAGTCAAAAACTATTCTTCTCATTTTTATTTTAAAATCCTGATATTATGTTATGAACTATCGTAACTATCGACAAGTCTTTCAAAAGAAAATCGTTAACACCTGAGTCTTCTATAAGAAAATGTCTATTCGTTCAGAGCTCTTATTATTTTTAAAGAAATCATTTTCGTATGAATAGTAAACATTTTCTGAAATAGAATTTCAGTACAAAAATAGTTTTTTTTATCTTTTGAATTTTTTAGATTTTATGAAGGTTTTTTTAACTATCCAAATACATGATACAAAGGTTATAGGGTACTGTTATCTCCGTGTGTTCGAGTATTAATGCCCTTAAGAGTTGTGGTAAAGTTGAAATCTTATTTTTGTTAGAATTTAAGATCTTTACTTTTTCAAATTGTACAGATTTTAAACTTTCTAAAAATACCTTACTTTAACCTCTAGGGTAATTAGAAGCCCTTAAAACTTATTTTTAAATAATCGTTGAAACTGGGTCACATCCATTTTTTAAAGGTGAAAAATCTAAACAAAGTACTTCATTTTTGTTTAAAAGTTTAACGTCTGATATAAAAAATTTTGTAAAAAACTCAAAAATTTATTTTTTATAAATTTTTATGCGAAAATTGGGTCAAATTTTGCAATGTTTGATGAAATATTTCATAAATTATTAAAAAGTTTAAAATTAGATAAAAGCTCATCTCAGTATAGTGAGAAAGGTGTACTTTAATTGTATGAAAAGTTTCAATCATGGGCATATAACAGATTTTGAGAAAAGGTACATCGAAAACAGTCAATTTAACATTCTCAGTATATATAGAGAGAGATGTTTCCAATTCCTCTTAAAGACCTGCAAAGTAAAAAGACTCATACACACACATCAAATATGCCGTGGTTCAAAACCTTTGCATTGACGTGGTCAGGTATTATTTTAGTCACTTGATCGAAGTTCAAAATTTGAAGCTCGTCGCCAATTGTTGTTCTGTTGTTTCTTAGAGTGACTTTAATAAACAATTAATTAGCTAATCGTAGATTCAAAGATTAAATACAAGACAAAAAATAATTTAGTAGCAGTTATTATTGATGCATACCATATTACAAATTCTTAGTAGTAGAAATAAATATACTTTAAAGAAACACTAATCTACTGTAAAAAAAATTTTGATCAAGCCCAAATTACAACTCTATGAAATCACTGATTACTGATTATATCCTTATCCAAACTCAAAATATTTCAATATTAATCGTGAACACGTTAAAAAAAAAATAAAATAGCATCCTCTATATCAGGGGTGGGCAGACTTTTCAAGGGTACGGGCTACTTCTAATTTTTGTAAGGTGTTGCGATTCACAGAGTGGCGTAGGTGTAGTGAGTTAAGAAAAATATCTACAATATTTATTATAACTTAATGATAAATTCGCGTGAAATATGCACTAATTTACATAACGATAAAAAAAACTTACACCTTTATGAACGCGTTTAAAGTAAGACGCAAGATAATAATAATAATAACAGCCACAAACAAAATAATATCAAATGATGCATTTATTATCAAATAATTTAAAATACAGTAAAAAATAAAACACGTTCATCTAAAAGTAGTTCTCTTAGTTATAGTTAGTAGAAGACTTAATCTGTATACTGTCAACCCCAATCCTGAATTTTTCGATTTATACTTAATAACTGCTAATCTTCAATCGGTCACCCCAAAATGTCTTGACGGTCCACATGTCGATAACGATCGACTTAATGCCTACTTCTGTTCTATATGTTTATAATGCAAAAACTTAGATTATCTTGTCTCTCTTTGAATCCTGCCTCACGGTTGTTTTGAAAATAACATTAATTACAAAAATAGAAATTGGAATTCCCTACAGAACGATTTATAAAATAGAATAAATCCGTACTGAACGATGCAATGAAGGTAAGAAAGTACCAATGCACAAAACTTTTTTATTCATTTATTAATATGATATCTAATTTTATATGTAAATGTAAACCCATGAAACATTAGTAAAAACCTGATTATAGTGAATAATACTAAAATAATTATGAGATCGCTGTTTTTCTCAAAATATTTAAAATGATGTAGTCGTAACTTCTTTAATACGGAAAGTCATCAATCTTTTCTAGAAGCATTCAATTACTGCTAAAGAGACATGGTGAACTTTCAAAAGCTACAAAAATTATTCATACACGTTTTACCAAATGCCCTCTCCTTGGCACTTCTAAATTCTTTACAAATAGGAAGTATTAATCAATTTCTTAAGAACTAATTTTTGAATAATATTTTTGATTGATGCAAAGTTTCTCCATTTGTCAGCTATACTAGACTACTGAAATGTCAAGGAACGTTATCTTTCATTGTGTCCCTTCGAACTTTATCCTCATCCTCTCGTCTTTATACAAATCTCTCTTTATGTATAAGACAGTGCTTCTCAAACTTTCAGTATTCGCGACCCAATTTTCAGTCAAATTTTTCATTGCGCCCCCCCTTATACAATAATGTATTGAAAACAATAATAATGTACTTTGACTCTAAAGCTGCAATACGATTTTAATTATACACCGAATAAATTATCTAGATAAGTATTAAATTTCATATATGACTTTATGGCATGCCCATAGGGCCACTGGGAATTATTAAACTTGTTCTTATAACTTAGTACTGTTAAATTAATTATGAAACACATTGTGTAATATCGATACATTTTTAAGTGCATTACAACAATGCAAATGTGTATTTTATTTTTTATTATGTCAGATAGTATTTTGTTACGCTTATTTTCAGTAAATTAATAATTTTTTTAAATAATTTTTTGTTTCCGACTTTTCGATATACTCGCCTCCCCCTTGTAGGGTTATCACGCCCCCTAGGGGGCTCGCCACACAGTTTGAGAAACACTGGTCTAAGAGAATTGGAGGTTTTATTTAAATCATTGTGGTTGTGTTACATATTTCCTCATAATCTTGGGGGGGGGGAATATTTTGAAATTGGACTCCACACATACATTAAAATTCCTAGCAAAAATTGAGTCAGACATATTTCCGACAAAAATGGCATGCGGCAATCTTTATTTCAACGTTACTCGTTTTGGATACTAATAAAATTTTAACTTCGAAAAATTACGTGAACACTTTTTTTTTTATTTCTTGTGTCTAAATTTGATAAATACCATCTAAACATTTACCGCTGGGAAAATTGGTTGACTGATATCAATCCCTGTCATCAATAAAGAACAAATACTTAGGAAGAAAAGTTTTCCATTTTGCTTCAGGTACCGAATCGGATTTCGAAATTATCCATTGCTTTAAAATATCTTGTGTGGCAAGATATAACAACATGCTTCCAAAAAAAGATTCTCAAAATATGAAAAACGGCTTTATTTAAAATTACAGCCTTTAATTTAAAAATCGCACAGATTTTAAAAAAGCTAACTAAAAATCTTAGACATTCAACAATCGATTATTTTTTTACGAAAAGCATTTAGCTCTGTAAATTATTGATGGGGTTTCAAATATTAATTTCAAAATTTAATTCTTCATCCAGAATTAAATAAGCACTCTCAACTCTTTTAAATGAATATTTTTCTTCGTATTTAATTAATATGGAAAAAATATATTTTTATTTATGCCACATGAATCGATTTTAAATTAAGTAAAATCCGGTGTATAACGCTCATTTTCAATGCAAAAAGTAAGTTTGAAATTTACGAGTGTGCGTTCGCCGGGTATAAAAATGATAGCTTTTAAAGTAAAAAAGATGAGCATAAAGGAACTTAAACTTCTAGATATATTGAAATACTGTTTATTTTGAAAAAGTTACATACCTTTTGGACAAGAGTAATTTTGGAAATATACTATTTTTTCAGAAGCTTGGCATATAGTACCTTGAATAAATTACTTCAAAACATAAGAGAACTGCACTCGTGCAATCAAAATTTCTTTGTAAATAAAAAGGTATGCATTATACGGCGAATATACGTAATTCTTTTTAAAAATGCAGCTTGAAAGTATAGGTGCTCGTTATATGGCGGTGCGCGTTATACGCCTGATTTTTACGGTATTAGTTTGCAAGGTATTCCTAGCAAAGATAGCTTTAAATGATTTGGAAGTATTTATCTGACTTATACATTAAAAAAGGGTCTCAAATATGAAAGGTAAAAAATTGATGCTAATCCCAGTGTTTGAGATTTGATAAAACACCAAAATAATACTCATTTGTTGAAAGTAAAAAAATGATATGTAATTTGTGTATTATTCAAATAGTAAATTCAAAATTTCAATTAAATAAAACATTATGTAGAGTTTACTCAATGCTCATTTGTAGAAATTAGTTTATCAAATTTATTTGACCAAAAAAATATTTATATTTAGTAAATAAATTTTTACACACACGTTTAAAAAGGAGTTGAGCGTGTGTGCGCTTTGAGAAATTACAAAAATAATTATTTCTATCGTATACTTTAAGAAATTTACCTGTAGATTCATGTAAAATACCTCCCAATTCTGTTTTGATTATAAAGAATAGTACCATAAATGCTTATAAACATCAACATCATTTAAATGTTCCTCAATTGCTGCGGTCTATTCTCTGCATCCTATCTAATTACAAATTCCTTAATTGAATTAAGTAATTGCTGTAATATGCGTGTATCTTTGATCTGATGCAATAAAAACTCGTTGGGCAACTTGTATATATATATATATATATATATATATATATATATATATATATATATATATATATATATATTTGCTGGAAATACGAGGGAAACCCAAATTAGTCACGGTGAGTAGGTTTTCTTTCTAAAAGCTTCGGAATGAATCAGTTGAATGGTTCACCAAGGAGAAATTGCAAAATTTTGAAGAGGCCAAGAAAGATTAAAAGATGTCTGAAAAGCCATTCATTAGCACGCGTAAATAAATGAGGAGTTTTATTCTAACGAGCGACGCTTACTAATCACTTAATGTTTCGCTAACTGACGTGAATTTGGCGGAGTTTCGTGTTTAAGCCTGTAATGTACGTAACGGGAAACTAATTAGGAAAGTTAACGCTTTACATGCGTTGCGCATTCCAGAGGAGACACGAGTTTCCTTTAACATATTCATGTGAATTACGTGCGTATTGCAGTGCAAATAATTAGATGTTTGTTTAACAAAAATAAACAATCTGGATACCCAGTATTAATGGAAATGTTTTTATAACAGTTTGAAGTTAATACTTTCATTAAATAGATGCGTCATTTTGTTTACAATAGAATGCTGTGAATACTAATTGAAATGAAATTTCTGCCGTAAATAAGCATTATTTAAAGAATAGAAAATTGGGATCGCTTAAAACATGAGAGTCTAAACTTCTATTTAATTAATCTTAATTTTATTGCTATTGCAAATAATATGATCAGTTATTTTAGTGTTTTCCTGGATCTAAATATAAGAGAAAATTACTATAGTGTAACAAATAATTAGTGTAAATGAAGTAGTTTACTTAAGGGATCCGAACACGTTGAAATGGCTAATTTCGATCAAAAAACATATTTTTAGTTTTCTTTTTTTTTAATTTTATTTTTCTAAATGGAGCATTCTTTTAGCTGAAGGGAACATATATTATTTTGTTTCTCTACGTTACTTAGAGTCCAAATTACAATGAATTACATACAATCAGAAAAACAGGAAATAGGTCTTTATCTAATAGAAGTAGGCATTTAAACTGCTTAAATTCTTTTGAGGCGAGTCTGATAATTCAAAATCTTACAAATGTATTTCTATGAAATTTTTTAACCCAATATTTAAATTGTTTTCTAGAAAAATGCACTAAAACACAATTCTTAGTAAATGAATATTCAATAATATCCTCATAGATATGTCACGTTTCTTAAAATATCCATTGGATCAACTCTAAAGTTTTTATGAATTAATAAGACATTAAAATTTTAGTACATTGCCTATATAAATGCAAGTAGTTTTATTGATATAAGTTGTAATAATTTTATAGATATTTGTTGATTACTTTTTTATCTAACTGCTTTAAGGAATCTTTAAAAAATTGCTAAAATTTCACTTATAATAGTGATTTTTGTAAAATTTAGATAGTTTATTTTACATAATGTGTGTGTGTGTTGTGTGTGCGCGGTCTAGTATTAATATGTATTGGTATTCATCGCTTAAAAAGTATTTGTAATGTATTAATATGCTATTTTTACAAAAGTACTCTGAACGTGTTCGGATACCTTAAGTCTGATGTGAAGACTAGAGCTTTTGGATATATATGATGTCGCATATGGGATTTAGGTATTTAATTTAATTAGATGGCTTAAAATCCTTGAATAAATAATGACTAAATGTTTCTTTTTTTATACTTCTGCATTATATACAGGTTCTAATTAATTTTGAGTAAGGCAGAAACATCTGTTTAAGAGAATATTATGATTTCATAACTTACTCTTTATATATACTCGTATATATAAATCATTAATCTCTCTTTTTTAAAAAATTTCTCAACTGATATAATAGACACTTTTGGGAAAATAAGAGGTCTGGTTAAAATTTTATTGTATCTTACACAAATAAATATAAAAGGGAAACAAAAACAAAAAATGAAATAATTTGTCAAATAAAGATAACTTGCATTTTATATCCAAAAAATGTATTGTTCTTTTTTAGTAAGTTCAGGTTGTAAAAATACGTATAATATCAACTTTAATGCTATTTATAAATTAATATTTTATACATATTTAATAGCAACGCGTACATAAAAGTTTACCTTTCGTCTTGCATTTGTATAAAATATAAAAAAATAATTATTGTTACATTAATTTGATCTAAAACTGCAGTACCATTTCCCCTGAGCTTTTAAGCAAGACAATGCAGTTCAGATATAATTATTACCGTTAGACAAACTTCTGAAATGTATACCAATATGAAAGAGAAACCACGTTTTCCATTATATATCAATAGTATAATATTTTTCATATCCATAGCATTTCACTAATTTATATCTACATGTTGCCATTCATTAGCAAATTATGATTGTTGATTTCTGTGCTATGCACATATTAATGAAATAGGTGTATATATTAGTGACATGTAAAGCATTCTAAAATATGTATACAAGTTTAAAATCATGAGTTAGTGTACTTGAATGTCATATCGTATGCGGGCTTTGTAATATTCCATAAATTTGTGATATTAAATTCATGCTTAACTTTAAAATATAAATACTATGCTTAAAACTAATAAAAATTACATCCAGAGAAACTCTCCATAATTTTTATACATGTTGAATATTAAAATAAATATGTTTCAGAAAAAATGGAAACATTTTTTGAATAAACGTGACAACATTTTGTTTGACTTAAGTTCGGTTTTTTTTTTTGAAAAATAATAAATAGAAAAAAATACTTTTCTTGATCCCAATAAAACAAATTCTTTCCAAATGTGGGAAATTTTTATTAAAACTTTAACTGAACTTTTTTAATATCTATTATAAATTCATCAAATATTTATATCATTTGCTTGAGAATTTCAAAAATTACCTCTTACAATATATTTTCCATATTAACTTCTAGATAATATTTTTTTAAAAAATTAAAACAAGCAGAATATGAAGCACTTGATATATTACAAAGTATTTATTTAAATGGTTTTTAAATTAATAAATTCTGAATTTATATTTAAGAATCAAGGACCTATTTGCATTATATTGAAAGGCAATTTTTATAATCCCATCACATACTAAAATAAACTGATGTACTTATAACTTAAAAAGTAAACTATTTAATTATCTTTAACTATCCTATTGATATATTCTAGAAAAAAGTTATTTCTAAAATACAAGTTTTTTTTATTTGTAGTTGCTAAATTAACTTATTACATGTAATACATATATTGACCAAAATTCATCTTCAACTCTATGCACCATACTTGTCCCAAGGGTGTAAAACTCTTTGTTAGAAATTTCTAGTTTCGTAATAAGTCTTTCGTGTAAAATAAACTTTTCTTGGCAGTTTGAACAATGAAGACGTGCCTGAGATTAGCTTGATGAGAAGGTAATGGTCAATACTTCACTAAAGAGAGTCAGATAATTACTCTGATGACTTAATTAAACATACCATCCTCCGTATCAAAAATTATTTTTAGATAAACATTATTGAGAGTCGTAGGTGGTAAAATAAATATTTTCTGACGAGTTTATTCTTTAAGAGTAGCTAATTTTAAAATAAATCTCACTGTTTTAAAGTGTTGTGTTGATTAAACTACTGTGGAATTGGATATTCGAGTAAAATGATTACAACTCTCACTAGTCATAACTCAAGACTTTATTTCCCGAACTGAATCTTTTATTTCCTCATATATTGCCATCGAACTTTCCAGAACTTTCGATAACTATATTTATAATTGACTTTTATAAATACAAATGGAATTAATAATAAAAAAAGCACAAGAGAAAGAAAGAATTAAAATTAATAAATATAAGCACGAAACCCAAAAATTAAAGTCAATACAAAGAAAACAAAATAAGTTATTTTGGCAAGTCGACCGCTGCCAGGCGCGTGAGTCTGAGAAGTAGATCGTGTCCATGACAACCGAAGTGAACTATTTTTGGTATAATATAATTATAATAAAAAAATGTGTGTTTCAGAGATTACTATTTTCTCGCCTAAGAAATCAGTTTTATGTACTTTTAATGAAATAAAAGATCTCTTTTATAATTTATAGAACCATAAATAATTTGTTGATTAAGGTTTTATGAGATCTAAGTAGAAATGATTCCCTGATGAATGATTAAATATCATGTGCTCGCTTTTATAAATGCTTATATATAAACACTGTGATTTTTCGTGCGTTTCCTCTGCACATACATTTAAGTAGCAATCGAACAAAGCATTTAAAATATCAATTTGTTCTTTTATTGATAATTTTTTTGTTAATCATCTTACTTTCTATGCACTGATTAAAAATCATATCCATTAAACCTTGGAAAATTACAATTAAAAGGTTATTTTTTCTAACATTCTTTTATTTTTCTGCATATAAATATAGGGTGTTTTTTTAGAGGTATAGAACTTTAAATTGCAATAAAACAACGATGTATTATTCGATTGACATGATTTTTTTTATTCGAAAGATAATCTTGTGGCATTACATTTTAAATATGATTTCTGGCATATGACTGCCACGGTTGGCTCGGATGTAGTCCAATCTGGACGTCCAATTTTCGATGACTTTTTCCAACATTTGTGGCCGTATATCGGCAATAACACGGCGAATGTTGTCTTCCAAATGGTCAAGTGTTTGTGGCTTATCCGCATAGACCAATGACTTTACATAGCCCCACAGAAAATAGTCTAGCGGTGTTAAATCACAAGATCTTGGAGGCCAACTCACAGGTCCAAAACGTGAAATTAGGCGGTCACCAAACGTGTCTTTCAATAAATCGATTGTGGCACGAGCTGTGTGACATGTTGCGCCGTCTTGTTGGAACCACAGCTCCTGGACATCATGATTGTTTAATTCAGGAATGAAAAAGTTAGTAATCATGGCTCTATACGGATCTCAATTGACTGTAACGTTGTCGCCTTCATCGTTTTTGAAGAAGGATTCCACCAGCCCATAAAGCGCACCAAAGAGTCATTTTTTCTGGATATAACGGTGTTTCGACTAACACTTGTGGATTAACTTCACTCCAAATGCGGCAGTTTTGTTTGTTGACGTAGCCATTCAACCAGAAGTGCGCTTCATCGTTAAACAAAATTCGCTTATGAAAATCGGGAACAACGGCAATCTCGTTTTGGGCCCATTCGACGAATCTACGCCTTGCTTGATCATATTTAAAATGTAATGCCACAAGATTATCTTTCGAATAAAAAAAAATCATGTCAATCGAATAATACATCGTTGTTTTATTGCAATTTAAAGTTCTATACCTCTAAAAAAACACCCTATACTTCAATGCCAAAATTTAAATTATATTCCAAAACCACTCAACAGGGTTTTCTCATTATTGCTTACTAGTTAGTGAAGTTTCTTGAAAATTATTTATCTTTAAGAATATAATTACTTGAAGAAATACATTCTGAACATGTGAATAATTTAAACACGGAATATATTTATTTGCTTGTGAGATTTCGTGACCTCTTTTAAGAACTATTATTGAGATATTTTATATATATATATATAACTGTTGAACATTAAAAATTCAAAAATACTTCCGGATTCATAGAAATATAAAATTGATGAGATATATTTTTATTGACCATAATATATTTTCAAAGCATGTATATTCATGTATCACAAATTTTAATCGCTGAATTATGTTTTTTTAAAAATTATTATCATTTTTAGTAGTAATATTAATTGTGTATTCTAAGAAAACGCTTCAAACCAAATATCTAGATCAAAGCTTTTGAGTCAAATTTATTAAAAGTGATTTTACATTGAATTGAATGAGTTCTCAATGCAGACGGATGTATCGAAATAAAAGTGTGCGAGACAATTGTTGAGATTTGAATATTGTTTTATTTACTTTTTGCATAACATTGCAAGGAAATTCACATATGTCAAGTATTTTTGGCCTGAATATCCTACTAATTAAGTACTACATTACGTAGTTATGTTATTATGTAATTAGTTTGAAAAATAAAAAGTATTTTTATTTTTACATATGCATGCTACACTTATGGTCAGTATATAAATTTTTTTAAAGACTGATATATATGTTTTATTTAAAATTATTATAGACTATTTTTATAGGTGCGTATTTTTGAATGATTTTCATTAATTATTTATCTTCAATAACAAAATTCTTTTATGAAACTTGGAATATTTTGTGCAAGTAAAACGCTTCCAAGCATCGAAACTTTATTCATATTACAATTTGCATTACCATCATTTTTAGAATTCTCTTCATCTCCAGAATTATCAAAATAAATGAATAAAATATACTCATTACGCTTTTTACATCATTCATTATTCAACTTTCTTCAATAAGAAAAGAAAATTTCAAATAATTTAAGAGACAAATCACTAATTTCCTTTTACTCAATTGTCAATTTTTAGCATATTTATCATTTTCCTTAGTCGTTTCTATCGAAATAATTATTTATGGTCTCGTTCTCGTAGTTGAAGTGTCATAAGTTTGAACCCAGTGACACTTAAGACCCGCCGTGCAGAGGTACCGATGCACGTTAAACATTTCGATGTTCAAAGTCCTCCCATTGGTGTGGTGTGGTAGTTTAGAAAGGGTACATCAATTCAGGTGTCATCCTCGTCACTTTACCGAGGTTCACAATTGCAAGATTTGTCATCAATAGCCCTCGATTTGCCTTATATATATATATATATATATATATATATATATATATATATATATATATATATATATATATATATATATATATATATATATATTGTTTACCTTAATATATATTCACCAGAAATAAAAATTTATATATGAAAAAAATTCAAAAGCTTCATTTTTATCAGACTACTAATTAAAAAAAATTCTGATAGTTTTTCAATTCCTACTATTAGCTCACACTCTTTAGATATGTATTTATTTATTTTTCTTTGTGGAATTATCAATCGTTAATAAAATACATTTCAAAGCGCTCGATTGAGTTGTGAAATTTTATTTACATGATTATTTTGGATAACAATTCAATAATTTAATTATTATTAGCAAAAATTAATTGATTAAAACTAATTATTCAAAGAATTACAAATACAGCCACGTTGGCACCATTTATGGCGACTTGTGTCAAAACATGGAAAAAAAAAATTTTTCTCACGTTTTAAAGCATTCAGGTGAACTGAAATTTTATAAAAACGATTGTTTTGGTAGACAATAGGATACTTTAATGATCATTAATAAAAATTAATTACCACTTAATGCTGTGATTCTGTCATATGTATACACATATTTATATTAAGTGTAACTATTTAATAAAAAGTTGCTATAATAAATTTTTTCTTTGTTGATTTAAGTAGGAATTGACTTACTTTTTTTTTATATTACTTGTTTTCAAAATTTTTACTGATATATTTACAATAATGTACAATATGAAAATTATTCATATATTATTCAAGAATATTTCTATTTTCCTAACAAGGTGGACACTATTTCACGGCGCTTGCGGTAATTTACCACAAAGACTGAATAAATATGTACAGAATAAATGCCTCAAACATGTTTATTCTGAATATGTTTACCGCAATCACACTCACAACTCAGAAGTAACTATGTTTGATACTCTTTGTTTACTCTTTTTTGGTAGTTACTCTTTGTTTGTCTCCGTCCATGGATACACTATTAAGTGTCCTGTCACGTAAAACAGTTCGTAAACCTCCGTCTTAAAGTGATTCATTCAAGTCCCTTATCTGTATTTCGTACAAAGTGTCTTTCTTAGCCCAAACACTCCAGAACCTCCAACTTCCTTCTTTCAGTATTACTCTAATTGTTTACAAATGGAATGTTCTCATAATCACATCAATTGAGTCTACCTTTCCATTAACCGAAATTAGTGTGGAACTCTAATCTTGGTTTTCTGTGGTATGGCTTTTCTTCTTTTAATTCAGCACCCTCTCATGCTCTTAATTTAATTTTCCCTTTACTTAATCCCGTTTCAAAGCTTATTTCTTTCCCTCTTTTAGCTGTGTTAAAATTTTATTTAGTTAAATTTCTTTTTTGTTTTCCTATATGAACTAATGTACTAGTAGTGTTCAAAAGTTCCCTTACTGAGACTATAATGTGGGAAATGTTTGCAGTAGAGTGACTACAATAACATTTCTGTGTTATTGCATTCTTCACCTTTGCTAAAAAATTTTTTTTTATCCAAATCACGTGATCGGTGGATCGCCATGGCAACGTATTTTGTAGGTGAATGTATTTAGTCGTCGGTGATTGAAATGAATTGCGTTTGTTGAACGATAATTGATATTTGTTTTTCTGTTTGCTTGGGAAAGACCGCTACGGAGACCTATGAAATTTTGAATCAGGTGTAAGACTTTGATACATTATCGCGAACGCAAGCTTTTGAGTGGCATCGACGTTTCAGAGAAGGCAGGGAAAATGTCGAAGACGACAAGTGCTTTAAGGGCTCCACAGATGTCCCGCTGAAAGCATCGAAAAGGTTTCTACGGCAGTGCTTAAGAACAGGCTCAAACAATAGCAGAATTAGTTGAGGTATCGTAATCCAACGTTTTACACTTTTTTAAAACCTAATTCCTTCTTAACAAATTTTCAAAATTTGGTATCAATCGAGACAGGTTTAACCTTGTCAGTATAAAGTGTCCAGTTTTTTCTTTCTTTCTTTTATTTTGGAGATTGGCAACCGCGCTGAAACTCTTTCTCACTAGGAAAAGCAATTGAAAACTTTCTCACATAAACCGGGATAAATAACAGATATGTATTTTTCTAGTCCAAATTAAAAAGATCTGTTTCTCAACTTTAATTTCTCCCTTGTTGACTATTCCGTTCAGTTCCTCTTGGAGTATAACATTTGTTTTCAGTCTTACCCTATGAATTTATTGTTTGCTGTGGTAACTAACACAGTCAAAGCATTCTCAAACCTAGATTGAAAATCGGAAAAGGGGGTATTTAATTGTTGAACGTACGTTAGAACGTTTTTTTCTGATTGATCATCTCAAGCTAATTGAAAAACCGGGAAAATTCCCTATTTTCTATATTATATTGTTTTAGCTTAATTCTGGCAAGAAAGGCTGAAATGATGGCCTTTGTTTTAATAAAATTTATGCTGTTGCTTCTTAGCTGCAAATTAACCTCACTAAATTTAGTAAATAAATCTGTTAAACAGGTAAAATTTGATTAAATTTCCTTTAAAATTTGTAACTATCTGGTTTAATAAGATCCAGTATATCGTAGACCCCATTTACCCTCAAATTATTTTTTCACTTCTTGCAGGTACACATACACCACTGAGGGTCGATATGGACCCTATTGGGAATCACTGCTTTAATGGATTAATAAAAAAAAATTATCATTCCATATATATATATATATAGTTTTCTCTATAAGTGATATTATTTTAAGAAAAAAAATTCTCAAAAAATCCGTAGAATAAAAATTTTATTTGGCATCTGGATTAATAAAATATCTTTGATATATTCTTAATTTAAATTCAAATAAATGAATATAATTTTATTTACAAAAAATGCTATAATTTTCATCTTGCATTTATTATTATTGTTCGTTTTGTTTAAAATAAAAGCTATAATAACTATAAAGTGTTAATTATAGTAAGAATTAAAACAATGGGAGAGCTATTGATGTCCAACCTCGAAATTTTGAACTTAAGTCTAATGATGAGGACGACATCTGAGTTGTTACCCTACTCTCATAACTTCCACACAACACCATTGGGATGAATTTGACCTATGACAGTTTTAATGTGCATCAGCCCGCTACACGGCGGGTCTTCAGTGTTACTAAGGCTTGAGCTCATGATACGTCATGACCAGGACCTCTAAGCTACCGCGGCCATTAAGTATTTAAGTGAACAAATTGAGAAAATTATTATTACATTGTATTTTTGTATCAACGGTGTACTTGCAGTTTTGTATGACAAAATATATAAACTATGTTCAGGCCATAGCGGAAATCTCGGCAATGATATAACGGACCTGTTGGCCAAAGAGGTGATTTGCCGAGATATTAACATTTTAATGTCTGTGCCATTGTCCCACTGGAAGCACTTAGCTTGGGAAAGAACTGTTTCCTCCTGGAACACCGAATTCTTCGCCCAAGCTAAAGCTTTGTGGACTAAAAGGTTTTTTTTCCTACCATATATAAGCGGCTTAAATGTAAGAAATTTGTTACTGATTTTAAGTTATCCCAGATTCTAACAGGACATGGAAATTTTAAGAGCTATTTGTATAGATTTAATTTATTGGGTAGTAATACTTGTTCTTGTGGTCATGATGCTGAAACTGCGGAGCATGTATTGTGTGACGGGCTCACGCGTCTTTTCTTTAACATGTACTTTGGGCCTAAATTCATGGCAACTCTTTTCCAACAAAATCCACGAAGAGGAATGTGAAAGAAAGATGCAAATTAGGAAGCTTTTAAATATCAGAAGTTAGAGTAAGCGGAATAGAAATTGATGGCAACTAGAGGAAAGTAAACAGTTCGTGGTTCAAGAGTAAAGAAGTTGTAGATAAGATTACGTGGCGAATAGTAGAATTTATACGTGAAGAGATCTATCGAATCAAGGTGCATACCATTGCACTCGAGTCATTGTACGTCCTCATCTAGGTGCTATAATCGTGACTACAAACAACAGCAAGGTAGGATTGATTATTTAATATTAGTATCGGCGATATTACTGGAATTGAGTTTAAGAGAGTCAGTTATTGATAGTGGTCCGGGTTAGGTTAATTTGTTATTATCTATATATTGTGTGTTGTGTGTTTTGTTATCGTAGATTCTTTCACATAAATTATTATAATCTAATATGTTAAAGCTTTAAGTTGAAACCTTAATAAAGCTATATTAAAATTATGTAAAATTCTAGTTCTTCCGTTAATCATACACCTCTATATAGCTCACGCTGATACCCAAAGAGATAATCACCCCATGGGGGGGGAGGGGAATTATCACAATTGTTGTATTGTAAACTATATTTTTGTAAAAGAGAAAATTTTAAAAAAGAGTTGAAGCGCTTAGGTATTTCCTAGTCACCAGTTTTGTCTTTGTTGGTCAGTTGTACTGAAAGCCTAAATGTCTTAAGAAAATGTGTTTACTATATAAATTTTTAAAGTTTTATTGGTATCTCCCCTTGTTTATATTTATGTATTTTTTTCCACCCTTCCTTTTTATATATATATTCTATATTTTGTCTTAATTGTATTTTTTTTTCCAAATTTTATTTTCAATATTTTAAAATGTGTTACCATTTAAGTCTGTAAAATATGTTATGCAATGTGGAGCATGAGGAGTTTTGCAAATAAATTATTTATATATATATATATATATATATATATATATATATATATATATAAACAGGCTGTTAAATTTTACTGTTGTGTAGATTCAGAATACACATTGTTCAAATTTATTTACATTTTAATGTGTCTTTTTGTATATAATTTATGATTCGAAGTACTTGATAGTATATATCAAATTTATTTATATTTTTTTTCTTTATTTAAATAGAATATTAATAGGAATTCAGCACTAAAAAAAGAATCTATTTTTATCAAATCATATTTTTAAGCAGGTCGTGAAATTTTTCAACTCAACAGAGAGTGTACGTGAATTTCAGACTTATCGAGACTTCCCTTTCCAGAGCAAAGTGTTATTTGTTTACAACATATAAGCTTTTCTTCTATTTTCTGTCTGTAAACAAAACAGCTCTTCGATTTAGACAGAAAATCTATTACTTTTCTTTTGTAAGCAAACTGGGGTGAAAGTAAATATTTCAAATAGACATCTTACTTCGTGTTTTATTTGAAAGCTGAAAAAAATCACTGACAATTCACAACTACATAGAAAATCCATGTATTACATCCTTAAAAAAATTTAACGACATGATTATTCCATTAGCTCAACGAAACTTGAAAATACGTCTTTGATATGCCCTATAGATATCTCTATACATTTCTTGACTGGTAATTCAAGTGCTTTAAAGATAAACTTTGAACCCAAATTTTTACTTCTATCTAACTTATTCGAGTAATATGTTTGGATTCTAAGATTAAACACAATATTTATTTTTTTGTAAAAAAATGGAATGAAAGTAAACAAATCAAAATAGATACATTAATTTTATTTTTATTCAAAAACTGATTTTCCAGCAATTTACTGCGATGAATACCTGCGCAATACATTTTCATGTCACTTAGAACATTTAACTGTAGAGCAGTATATTTCTCAAACTGTGGGGCGCGCCCTCTAGGGGGCGTGATACTCCTCGGAGGGGGACGCAAGCATGTTGAAAAGTTTAAAAAAGGATTATTTAAGAAAAATTATTAATTTATTGAAAGTAAACAAACAAAATACAGTCTGACATAATAAAAAATATTAAAAAAACATTTACACTGATATACACTTATAAATGTGCCAGTTCTGCACAATATACTTTATAATTAATTTAACAATGCTAAGTAAATAATAAGTTTAATAATTACCAGTGAATCCACGGAATCGTCATAAATAAAATTATATGCAAAATTAACTCTTATCTTAATAATTTGTACGGTTTATAATTAATCCCTTAACTGCCGATTAAAAGTTACGCGCTTTGCTCCCCAATGCCACTTTTCTGCCAGTATGCAAGCGTATGTGATGTATTGAAGGAGAAAGACAGAGAATAAATAAGAAAATCATTCGAAGTACGTAAACAGTTTCAAGGTTATTTTAATGAATTCCAAAGCCTTCGAAATAATTTTATGGATAGGATTGTACAGAGAAGATTGTATTTCGGAAAGACGTATATATACGCCCGGGCAATCATCGTATTTCGAAAAGACGTATATATACGCCCGAGCAATTATCGTACTTCGGAAAGACGTATATATACGCCCGGACAATTATCGTGTTGCTTTGAGCGAGACGTTTATATACGACGGGGACACTTATGAGGTTGAAGTCGTATTGTAGCTTTAACGTCACAAAGTATAGTATTATTGAACTCAATGCATTGTTATTTTTATGGAGAGGACGGGTTTGCGATGAAAATTATGATTGAATATTGTGTCACAAGTAATGAAAGTTTGAGAAGCACTGCTATAGAGGGTTCTCATGTGCATTTCCTTTAACTGACCTCTTGAGCTACTTTACTGCGATGTTAAATATAAGAACCACGCCCCCTTGTGAAGGAACTCTGATGTGTGCAAGTGATCATTTCTTTTTAAGCAAACGTGTAGTGAATAGATACATGAATATTAAAATAATGGGTACTTACTTATTATTGCAACCTATTGGCGACATTATATGATACAAAGCACCTGGTTGCCAATTCAGCGCGTACGTCACATAGAAAATCGGGGTTGCAAACTTGACGAGTTATTAATAGAGTTGGTGATTGTTGCGATAATACATATGTACGAAAGAATGATACATGCCAGTTTTGAAGTTCATAAGCGTAAATTCAGAGAATAATTAGTTATGTGGATAATTGTAATAGAGCGGATTCCTGAGGGAATCCAACTGAAGGTATTTGAGAGGGGCTTCATATCTAGGTACTGAAGATTCAATTTGGGATCGTAAGATAAGTAATATTGTTACATTATATCGTGGATAAGATTTTTGTTGGAGAAACTGCTCCCTGTGAAAAATTATTTTTACGTTATATTCAAATACAGTATTAAGTTCACTATCATACATGTTATTTTTTAAGATCCCATAATGACCCGAGACTCATTGTGGTTACAAAACGAACTAAATAAGAAAAGACTAGAAAATTATTATATTATGCTTCATAAATACCTATGTACTACATTTCTTTACACATAATTTAACCCTTTATCTACCGACCGTACTTATAAGTACCTTTCACTTTAAAATAATATTGAATAACTAATTTTATGAATATTCTGACATTACTTAGCAGGAATATTCTTTGAAATCCACTCTTCCAAGATATAGGGCAGCACGGGTTCTATGATGAGTATTTTAGCTGGGAAGGCGAATAGTTTTAAAGCAGAAATTGCGTTTTCAGCTGACAGCGTTTTCAACGGATTGCAAAGATTATCATTTTTGTTCCGAAATATAGTTAATGTCAAAATTTAAGTGTCTTATTTTTTTGTATGCTAATGAGGACCTTAGAAAACGATTTGACTCTTTATTTTAAGTGAACAGTGTATATAATTAATTTTACATTGGAATATCTTTAATTAATTAATTAGCTCTAACGGATTAAATTTAACCAAAGTTGAGTATTTTGTTTATGTATATCGCTTAATTTTCAATATAATGATCCAAAAAAATATATTGCATGAAACAAACTGCAGGAAATCATAATGCGATAGATAAAGGGTTAAATATTTTTAAAAAATAAATATAAAATGAAGATTTACCTTAACCGTACCCTAAGAGAAGATTTTGTATTTATTTTGTAAGAGCAAATCAGCTGTTAAGAGTTTCGTGAGCAAACCTATCATTTTTAACACCCATTTATAAGTTTCACTTGTATGTAACGGAATCTTAGAACTCAATTGTACCCTCTTTAAAAGGTCAGATTAACTCGAAATTTTGCTCACTTGTCCAGGATCTATGACAATATAATAATTTAATAATTTTATTCCATTGTCCTGATCAGAAACATCAGGACTAACGATTCCCAATTTTTGGATCCCATTCCACATCTGGCGATTAATTCCAGATCCCATATCAAAATTATTTGCCGAATGAAAGATTAAATTACAACTGTTCGCTTAGCTATAAGTGGGTATGTTTTATATTTTTAAACTGTAATTTTTTATTTAGAGTAAAAATAATCAAATTAAATTAGACAATTTATTTCTGATTTTATGCAAAAACAAACCTATCCAACAACTGATGCGCTGTTGATATGCGTATTGCACATCTTCAAGACTCTTCAACGACAATATTACTCCATTAGCCGAACGAAATAAGAAAAGACAAAAGCCATTACCATGTCCTTTTGAGGTCTATATTCCTTTTCTTCACCGGTAATTAGAGCGCATTAAAAATAAACATTGGAACGAAGATTTACCTTGGATCTAACTCAACCGCAAATTACTGCACTACAGGGAAAGGGACCCTTAATTGTATAGGTAGCATGAATTAATTCCAATTTACTCGGGTTCTCTGATATAATGCAATTAATGCCACAACGCGGACATTAGGGGACTCTGTAGAGAGGTACCCTTTATTAGGCAGTTCATCTTATCGGCCATTTGGAAACTTTGTAAATCTCCCTTAATGCAAATTGTTTTAGGGGAAAAGAATAGAAGAATCTTAGAGAAGCAGGTGGCCTCTGAAAGCTACTCCGAGTGTAAGGATTAATGTCCTTACAGTCAGGAAATGAGATAATAGCCATTCACTACCGAGGATTACGGGATTTTACCGTTTTTTTTCCCCAAAAAAATCTAAGCGATTATCTTATTGTAGTTGTTAGTGGAAAAAATGATTAACTTTATTAAATTGGATATGCATCTTAATACTTTATTAAGAAAATAATACCGATAAGAGATATCGCAAATTGTCTTTACGTATTGAATTGTTCAATTTTTTCGTATATTTGTGTAAAGTTTTGGTTAATGGAAATTTTTCACTATAAATACTGTTAGGAGTAATAGCCATAATATGATTGGCATGTAGTAAATATGAATATGTTGGAAGAAATTACTGATTTTCATTAACAACTGAGTTTTTTCTGGGTTTTTGATGTCATGGATTACATGAATTTTGCACAGAAAAATTCAAAGCTGGAGGAATACGAATCTCGCTTCAAATGAAGAAATCTTTGGATACAGATATTTGAAAAGAGCATCTAGTATTTGCTTAATTAATATTTTAAACACAAAAATTAAAAAAATATATATTGCCGGAAGAATTATTACTACACACACACACATACATATATATATATATTCCTTTCAGAGAAGAATAATGCATTATTGTTTCAATATAAAACTAGATTATAAGAAGGAATGGTAGTAGTTACATGAGGATAAACTTATGTTTCTAAGTCCATCGAAAAAGTTTTCTATGGCAAACAAAAAATTTGTTTTAAAAAAAAGGTGCATTACATATTATAGCAAAAAGAGTGTATATTTAATTTACATTATTAATCATTAAATTGTTAAAACTTGGTTTGATTGTTTATCATATTACGACAGTAAATAGAACCACTATACTATTACTACAACTTATAAAATTTCGATATAACCTAAAAATAAATAATGAGAAAATTTCTCACAATCCTTTTATTCTCCTTTATTGATTAATTCAGTTTCGATAACTGAGTAAACTAAAGATGGTTGGAAATTTCGATTGAATAATTGTATTCTTATAACAGAAGTAAACTGAATTTTAACAGCGTAGTTGATATAATTTATATAATTATGCTCTTAATATAAACTATATACATTCCAGCATGCAAGCCTGATTTGCATCCCTGAATGTTGAACATCATCCTTTATATTCTTTGATTTATTTGCTCGTCTGAATCATTATATTTCCGGATTTGTGTAGTTTTGTATAAGGCCTCTTATGATTATTTCAAAAGTTATTTATTTTATAATCTAGTATACATTAATGCCAATTAAGAAAAAAAACTTAAAACGTATACTTGTAAAAACGCGAAGATGCCATGTTTCAATACATACATAAAACTTTTATAATTTATCTAACGATCTTCAATACAATGTATACATATTTTTAAAGAAACCCTCGGCGTACTTTTATGGGGAATTCTATAAAAACACAGTCAGTAACTTTTAATTATTCATGATATGCATCTAAAAGTAAATAATATACACTGAAGTGCTACTGAATTAAGAATACCTACCAAGTAACGAGTTGGGCCTCCTCTAGCCTTGATAACGGCTGCCACACGACGAGGCATCGATTCAACAAGTTTCTGGAAACGATCCACGGGAATGACTTGCCAAATATTGACTAAAGCTGTCCATAATTCAGTAAGGTTCGTTGGGGCTGTGTGATGGCCTGTCATGCCTTGTTCCAAAATATCCCAAGATGCTTAATATGATTTAAGTCTGGCCTTTTAAATTGACAATTTAAGACAGAAAAGTCAGAGGAATGCTCATCCAATCTGCCAGTAGCCAACCGAGGCTTGTGAGATGTACAGTTGTCTTGCTGGAAAACTCCATTACCTTGCGGATAACAAAACAGCATAAACGGATGGAGGTGATCACCAAGGAACTCTACCTACCGAATTGCATTGTGGGAGGTTGATACACGTACCAAGATCCCAAACAGTGCCACGAAAAAACACCCCAGTCCATGATTGAGCCACCATGCCCTTGTACATTTCCAACCTGGCATGCAGGATCAATGGCTTCATGAGCCTGCCGCCATATTCTTAGCCTCCCGTCGGCGTTAAGTAGTCGGAATCGAGACTCATCACTCCATGCTACTCATTTCCAGTTCTCCATAGTCAAGTCTCTGTGCTCTCTTACCCAGACAAGATATGCAGCCCGATGGCGAGCATTGAGCAATGGTACTCTCGTAGGTCGACGGCTCCCGAAACCCGTACAGTGAAGCGATCTTTGCACAGTCCGTTTACTGACTGTACGACAGGCACCGTCATTCAACGGGTGGTAATTTGAGGTAATGTTTGGCTTTGCTAGCTACATACAATATGCTTGATTGGTCTCTAACAACGCACTGTTAAGGCTAATTGTCCGTTGCAGTTTATTCGATCGCTAGTATTTTGTCGATCATCCATGTATTCTTGATATCCTCTTGACACTGTCAACCTTGAAAATCCTAGCTGTCTGGCGATTTCGGAAATTGAATGTCCCCTGCGATTTGTCCGCGATCGAAGTCGTCTAAATCAGACAGTTTAACCATACTGGTAATTCCGACAACTAATTCAGAACCACATTACGCGCAATTATATAGTTACCTTACCCATAAATGATGTGCAGCGCTGTACAATTTGTATAGCTCATGCTATACCTAATTCAGTGGAATTTCAGCGTATTTTTAGAAATTCAGCAATTTATTTTTAGTTTGTAACTGCTGTATTAAGTATCTAACATTGCATTAGTTTAACAGAACTTATTACATTTATTTGGGCACCATTTTTATCGCTGAGATATAAAAGCCTGTAACAAGGATCAAGTAAAAGTCCTAAGCAACTTTCATTTATTGGAATTTGTCATTTACACATAAAATAATTCTGTTCATGAACTTATTTAATTCGGCATGTGAATATTTTAATTTTAGCCGGAAACCGTGACCAACGTAGATATTGAGCTTAACTTTAAGCTAGACAATTTCACGAGTCACATTATTATCATGTTACACGTAATTGTATATGTTTGTAACGAAATTCATATGACTATTATATCAATTTCGTGTACTTACGTATTATCGCAATAATTCCAACGTACAAAATAACTCGCCAAATTGGCAACCTCGATTTTGCATGTGTCGTCCGCGCTGAGTTGCTGACCATCTGTTTCGTTTCATGTAATGTCGTCAATAGGTTGCGATAATATGTAAGTACCCAATTTCCGGTAAAAACCCGTGATTTTAAATATGAGGAATTGTAAAAAAGAAGTCCTGCTGTTGGAGGATTAATTATAAAATATTGTCGAATTGTTACAGATAATTTTTAAAAGAATGTGTATAGATATACATATTCCCACGTATTTAAAATATGAGAATAGAGTAAGTGGATGTAATTTAACACATATTGCAATATTACTCATTCTTCTAATTAAACAAAATACATAATTATTTTGATTCTTGTTTCATTTTTAATGGATTGTCAAATGAAATTTGAATCTCTGTGAAGAAAAAAATTTGGTTTGTGTAAAGAAATCAGATTAATTTTTTGAAATAAAGCTTATCGTTTAAATGGTATATGATAGAGAGAGAGAAGTATAGTAGAACAAGAGATAATTATAATTACAATAATCAATATCATATAGATCATGAAAAGGGATTATAAAATGAACCGAGAATAAAATAACAATCGCAATAAAAAGAGCAATATTTTTTTTTAAATTTACGATCTGGAAAAAATATAGAAACACAAGAAAGTGATTGTGTTTTATATCCGGAATAAAAATTTTTTAAATCTTTCCATTTACTTCTTGGATGTTTCACAAACTTCTGTTGTTTTTTGTTTTACATATTCCATGACATTAAATCATATTATAAGTAATCTATTCGTCTGCTGAAAAAGTTTTTTTTAATTTCCTTAAGCCAATTTTTGTGGCCGCGGAAGTCTAGTGCCCAACGTAACGGACTAGTGGCTGGCATGTCATGATTTCGAACCTAGTGCCGAGGTCCGTCACCAAAATGCCTTCGTGTAGCTGAACAGTGTGACGTTAATATTTCCTTACTTACTTACTCGAGCCTAGTGCCCCTGAAGACCCACCGTGAAGGGAAGGGATGCACGTTAAATTTGTCGAGAGCTCAAACGTCCTACCATTCATGTGGTAGTTAGGAGATGGGGGTGCCAGCTCAGCTGTTGTACTCGTCACTCAACCATGGTTCAAAATTACATCGTCTGTCACCCAAAGCCCTCGTTTTGTTGAACAGTGTGACCTTAATATTCACTCACTCACTCACCCTCTTAAAACGTATGGTGATCGATTTTCTCAAAACCTGTTCTTGACAGATCTCTGCTCAACAAAAGGAACATATTCGCCAAATTTCAAAGCAGGTATAATAGCTCAAGAACGGTAATTCTTGTCTATAACGCTCTCGTAACTCCCTTGGGTGTGGACTTGCGCAAAACCCGTTCTTAGAGGATCGTTACTCTACAAAAGGAGCTTGCTTGTGTGAAAAATTTCGGATCTATAGGTCTAATAGTTTGCAGATTTCGTAATGAGTGAGTCACTGTTCTGCTTTATGTATAGAATTTTTGAATAAATATGTTAATTTTTGGATACATATTGTTGCTATTTAGCATTAATAAATTATACATGGAATAATTCAATAAGAATACATATTTTCCTATTATTGAAGGATTAGATTCAATCGAATTTTACAAATTTTTCAGTCCATTCTCTGATACTTTTGAATACTAGTATTTTCAGTAAATATTTCATGTAATTATTTTTGTTTCGAAAGATCTCTTCATTAAAAATCTTCACAAATATTTTTAATCATATTTTTAAGTTATTGCATGAAAATTTCAGAATAATTAAATTAGTCTTTCTTATTTTAAAAATCACATAGATATTTCAATTCTTATCGCCTTCAATTTATGGTACTTATGCTATCATATCCATATAAAAAATTAAATTAATATCAAATAAAAATACAAATAAATTTGATAAAATAGTAGATATGTGAAACGGTCCGAATTCTACGATTTTAACTTTTTCTCTTTCTTGACAACATATTTTTTGCTCGATGATTCACTTCAATCGAATTTCTCATTTAAAGAAACAGGTATTGGAAATCAATTTTGAAGGTGAAAAATTGGTTTTGAAAAATGGAAAAGCTTAAAGATTTATAATGCTCATTTATCATTCGTTTTTTTTTTCCTTTTTAATTATATTTTCTCGTATTTTCCTTTTATGGCATATTTCATTCTTATAAGAAATTTTTTATACTCCCGAAAGAACGTGTTTCTTGAATTAATAACTATATTTAAATATTTATTCTCATATATGTTAGCAAAAAGATGTGTGCATGAATTGTGAATCAATTACAATGCAACTGAATTTATCTTAAAACAATATTTTAAAGTGTATTTCTTTAATTTAAAGAATTCTGGAGTTGATGCTTAAAATTTAGAATTTTCTTCGTATATATGCATAATAATTTTTTTTTTTTTGTTGTTTTATATATGTTAGCAAAAAAGTGTGCATGAATTGTGAATCAATTGCAATGCAACTGAATTTATCTTAAAACAATATTTTTAAGTGTATTTCATTAATTTAAAGAATTCTGGAGTTGATGTTTAAAATTAACAATTTTCTTCGTATATATGCGTAATATTTTTTTTATTGTTTTAAGATTCTATCTATATTCTTAAAGTCATTTTACATTATTTAAATGTGTGTATCGTTTTGAAAAGGAACATACACATATAAACTAGGTTTAAAATTTGAATTAATGTTTTAAAATCGTCTGCGTTTTGTAACGTAATTGGTTTGTTAATGCATTTATATAATATCGTTTGCAGATCAGATAATGTTAACATTATTATTATTCACTATACATTTTCGGAAATCTTTATCTGACAATGAAGTTTTTCCTACTTCTTCGGCTTTAAAATTCATATTCGCAATTGTAAACTTGTAATGTAAAGTTGGTGTTTGGCTTATGTTATCAAATTGGACTATGTTGTTAGAAATATCGTGTAGCCAATAACAGAAAAGATAGTTTGTAAGCCCAAAGCTATTTCTTTATCACCAGAAGTGCATGGGGACTTACATGCGGAGTCCTTATTATTGTAAAAAAAATATATGTATATACCGGTTTCTCGCACGAGGTTTACCTTTTGTAAATAACTTAGGGATTTTTTAAATAATATTATATAAGATTTAACTATTACCTTCATACACGAGATGTGATATGTTAACGAGATTGGTTATAAAAAGCGAATAGCTATAGAGAAGAGGATAGAAACAATTAATAGATGATATAGGAGAAGTTAACTCTTATAGATATCTTCCTTCCAGTTGACTTAATTTATTTACATGAGTAATTATTCCCATATAAACTTAAATAATAATTAAACGTGTTATACTTGTATTCGTGATTTCGACATCCATTATCATGCACAGTTTCAATGATAGATATTTTAGTAACGTTATCTTCGGAGTTACCAACACATACTCTTCGGAGGTTAACCACCACAAAGTTAATTACGTTAAAAGCCTTAACGATGTATTTATAAGGGGTGTGAACCCACTAATTACTACAAGTAAAAATATTTTGCAGGAAGGCCCTTTTAAGTTCAATTTTATTGATAGGCATAAAATTCGGCTAAAATATTTAAAAGTATATTATGGAATAAATTGATTCTATGCAGATTTCTATTTATAGATTCTTTTAATTGGATTTTTTTTCATTCTTCATATATCCTATTTAGAAAGCTCAACAAAATTGGACGTTAAAATATGTTATAATAATTAAGCAAAACTTTGTTTCATTACAAAAAGTTTCAAAGAGGCTTAATGTATTTCAGTTATATATATATATATATATATATATATATATATATATATATATATATATATATATATATATATATATATATATATATATATGTGTGTGTGTGTGTGTGTGTGTGTGTGTGTGTGTGTGTGTGTGTTATTTCCCTTTAATATCATTTTAGTAACTTTTAATTATTGTGATGGTCCATTCCTTCAGGACCCGAGTTTAATTATTTTAACTGACTTACCCGCATAGACGGATTTTAATTAAAATAGAATAGTAAGATTTTGCGTCAGAAACTATCGAGCGTTAGTTTCTGACCAATCATAGGTTCTGTTAGAAAAAATCACGCGACATTCACTGCCTCGTATAAATAGCGAGACTTTGTTCCTTTCTTTTTGTCTGTTTGTCTTCTTCGTGTAACCATAGCCTCTTGCTTTCGCTATGTAGCTTGTGTCTGTTTACGTATCCGTACCTGTTAGTTGTGAAATACAAATGTGGTTGTTCATTTACGTTTATGTGAGTGTGAATAAAAATTTAACGTTAATTCATAAGATGTTTCTTGAAACAATATATAAACAATTTTTAAAAAACCGCCACCGGCTACCGTTACATATATATACATGTATGTAGTACCGTTGGCCGGTGTTATATTATTTGGATTGTTGGCATATCTGGTCTCAGGAAAAACATCTTCAGAATTTATTTTCAACGTATTTATTTAAACACACATAACGTTGATGGAGAATCGCCGTTGTATTTCACAGATATTTGGTAAGAATACGAAAACAGACATAACAGAAGCGATAAACCATAACGACATTTCACATAACGAACACAAAGACAAAGAGAACAATCACAAGAGATTTTCGCTTTATATACCCGGCAATGAAGACAGTGTAACTATTTTTAACAAGAGCTTTGATTGGTTAAAGAGAGACTGGGCAGAAAAGGGATTTCTGATGTAATAATATTATTCGATTACGATTAAGATTAGGGCGTTAGTTTTGAAGCAAAGAATTAAAGCTTGTTTTAAATATTAAGAAAGAGTTACTTAAAATAATGCAAGAGGGAATTATTACATGTACATATATATATATATATATATATATATATATATATATATATATATATATATATCTGAGTGTGTGTGTGTTTATATTAAAGATGAAATTATGATTAGGAATAACTATTCTCTAATAAGATTAATTTAACAAGTGTATAATTCTTGTGCCAATAATATAAAATATTCTTATAAACAACTACAATTACACACTTTTAGATTTCTCTTTTAGTTTCTCAGCCATTTCATTAATCATGCTTTATAGTAGCATTCCATTCGTTTTGAGATTAAATTTATAAATCACTTCTGCACAAAACTGTGAAAGGAGTACTTTAATTTCAATTATAGGTTCTATTTTCATTCAAACTATTCGTATTGTATCGTGGTACTCTATAATTATGCAAATCAGACATAATAATCGTCTATAAATGATCCCTCTCACCCGGTGATTAAACTCTCTGAGATATCTCCTCGTGGTTTATCGTGTACATTAGAGTCAAAGAATACATATTTGATTTTCTCATAATTTGCAACGTAATTTACAATGTGGTATAACTTATCATTTACTTATGACTTAAGTCATGTAAAATGAAAATTAATATTGCTTCTTTAACACTGTAGCTAACATTACACATAATTATCTTTCTGACAATCATTAAAAAATTAGGAAATCCTATATACTCTGTGGATGACACATGAATCTATTGAGGAACTTTTTTAGTAAGAAACTGCCTTACATTTGATTGTATAAAAAAAAGCATTTGATTTTGTGTGTGTGTGCATTAATTGACCATGGCTAAAATTGTAATAACCCTTCCCGATACTCACTAACTTTCCATATATTTGTTACACCTTCAAAAAGTTGTAAAGAACTGCATAAAGAACTTTCCGTGAATACATTTGATATCTATAAGAATCATATGCAAGATTTTCATGAATATTTAATTTTTGAAGCAATTTGCGTTTTTTCATTGTGGCATTTTTATTAACACGAAATCTACAGTCTGTTCACAGGTGTAAGTTTTGCATCTGAAAAAGTTTAAAAAAATTAGTTTAAAACTTAAGGTTACATTGGATGGTTTCCAAAAGTTTTATGGCTTCTAAATTGAAATTAAATTTTAATGGTCTTTCAGTATTTTATGTGAAAAAGATTTTCAGATGAAAACCTATGGATTCGTCCTGACTTCTGTCTCTAAGAGAAAAAAATCGAACTTAAATGTAATATTGGTTTGCTTATATTATAAATATTTTTATTATTATAATTATTTTAAATTGATTTTATCCATAGAAAAAGATATAATCATAAGCACTATAATTTATTATTAAATTCCCTAATTTAGTTCTAAAAGGTTACCATAATAACATTTGCCTTAAAATCAAAGTTGCGTACATAAAACAAAAAGATAATTATAACGTAAATAAGTATAATTATTAGACAATTTAGTTTTCAATAAATGTGTTTGTGCAGCAATTAAAGACAACTTGATGTGAAATCAAATCTATAATTTGCCAAACGAAGTCAAAATAAATTTTTAATACGATTGAAGGCTATTTTAAGGCTGTCTTCAGCGTAATGTTATATAATAATTATTATTTAATGTAATGTTATATAAATATTATTTTACTATTGTCGGGAATTATATAGTTCTTTATCTATAATCTTTAATTTGAACGAAGTTTAAATCAGTTTTAAAACCATCACTCATATTATTAAATAAAAAAAAATATTTTCAAAACTACATACTTGTGTTGCAAGATTTGTTAAGAAAAAATGTGATTTTAACAATTTACCTGCTGGGTTTCAAATTGCAATTCCTTATTTATAAATACGTAGCTAATATACCCGTTCTTCGAACGGGTGAACTGAAAAATTAAACAACACAGATTGAAGGATAAAGAAGTTTTTAATGAGTTAATTTTACGTGAATTGCAAATTAAACAAAAACAGCTTTGTTAAATTTTAAGTCTGTAGATCTAATAACTGATAAAAAGGATTTTTTTTATTTATAACTTCCCGTAACACTCTTGAGGGTCGATTTTTGAAAATACCTCCCTAAGCTGATCTCTGCTCAGCAAAAGTAACACATTGTTAAAAGTTTTGCGTAATGAGCGCTTATTATAGTGCAAATAATTTATATCTGAAAGTGTAACACATTAATATTACTTTCTGTTGTATTTATTTTATGTTAAAGTGTAATATTCGCAAGCAACGCTGTTTTAAATTATAATGGCGATTCAATTAAAAACAGCGAAATGTTGACGATAGAGTCAAGATGGCTACTTTCCTAACTCGAGCTTTATTAGAGCTTTGTAAGACCGGCCGTGTAGGGGAGCAATGCATGTTAATGCTTTATCTATCGCATTATGATTTACTACAGGTTTTTTTCATGCACTATATTTTTGGATCACTACATTGAAAATTAAGGGATACACATAAAAAAATACTCCACTTTGGGAAATTTAATGCGTTAGAGCTAATAAATTAATTAAAGATATTCCACTGTAAGATAAATTATATGCACCGTTCACTTAAGATAAATAGTCAAATCGTTTTCTAAGGTCTTCGTTAACATACAAAAACATAAGACACATAAATTTCGGCAGTAACTATTTTTTCGGGATAAAAATGATAATCTTTGCAATCCGCTGAAACCGCCGTCAGCTGAAAACGCAATATCTGCTTCAAAACTATTCTCCTTCCCCGCTAAAATACTCATCATAGAACTCGTGCTGCCATATATCTTGGAAGAGTGGATTTCAAAGAATATTCCTGCTAAGTTGGTGTGGTAGATAGGAGAAGGGAGTGCCAGCTCAGGTTTCTTCAACGTCACTTGATCATGGTTCAAAATTACGTGGTCCGTCGCCTAAAGCCCTCATGTAGCTGAACAGTGCGACGTTAATATTCACTCACTCGCTCCAAAAAATACAGTACAGTAGTTTTAATTATGTTTATACTTAAAAATGCAATATCGGTCTATTCAATTAAATTTATAGCGTTACAATTAACTACTAACCACAAACAAATTTTGAAATTTGTCCAAATGATGTAGTGTGAAAGAGAAAATTTACTTACTTTAAATACCAGAAACGATAAAAGTATTTATTTTGAAAAAAAAGATCAATTTCTTACTACCAAACGTGCATAATAAAATCATAAAAAATATTCCTATAAAGAGAGATTTATAACCACCTCTTCCTTTTAAAACTTTAACCCTTAACGTCCCTGATACCTCTTAATAATATCAACACCTTTTGTTTATGAATCTATTTACTATCAAATTTTAGATTAAGCAAAGGGGACGGCCAATTTATTATTAACCTAGATATTTCTAACAATTAGTCGTATCACTTCACTTCGCAGCACTGATGATCTTTCTGCGTTGGGATCTCGAACGTCGACGGCTTCAATTAGTATAACTAACACTCTTCCATATCAGCCTGACGACGATCAACATCCCTTTCTTTCTTCGTTTGATTTTAAGGGAAGTTGTAAACCTCTCTCTCCATATATATAAACAATGTTAAATTGTACGATTTATCTCTGCTCAAAATCTGTTCAATGTACATGCTTGAAATTTTTCATACATTTAAAGTATACATTTTTCATTATACTGAAATGAACTTTTAGCTAATTTTGAATTGTTTTATAATTTTTGAAATATTCTATCAAACATAGCGAAATTTAAACCCATTTTTCACATAAAAAATTTGTAAAAAATAAATTATTGAGTTTTTTACAAAAAGCTCGTTTTAGTATGTATTAGCCATCATTATAGATGTATCATAAAAAATATACATACCTGTGAACAGTAGTTTCTCAGAAAAGGTACATCGAACATCAAAATTAGAATTTTGAGAAAAATTTATTTTTATGTATATAGTGAGACTTCTAATCGGCTAGGTAATAAAAAAAATAAAAGGCTCTGTTTACAACGGAAGACACATGTTTTGGTTCATGACAGACGTTCAACATTTAAGCAAAAACGAAGTATTTTGTTGACATTTTTCGTCATTCAATTAGGCCTGGCCCAGTTTCAACGATTATTTAAAAATAGGTTTTAAGGTTTTCTAATAACCCTAAAGGTTAAAGTAAGGTATTTTTACAAAGGTTAAAATCTACACAATTTGAAAATGCAAAATCTCAAATTGTCAAAAAACTATGATTTTAGCTTTCCAACAACTTTTTAAATAGCAACTCACGTTTGCATAAATCACGGTTCCTTCATGGAAAGCCAATTTATAATCATATAATGGTTAAAAAGATTTATTCCAGAAGATTAATTAGAAACGTGAATGGAACCCATTACAGAGAGGCTGATGCGTTATGAATTGGGGGCCCAAAATTTGTACGTTGGCAGGATGTGAAATTTTTGTATATTGAGTCTCAGATCTCGTGTATCGTCCTCATCGCTTGACTATTGTTTAAATATACGAGATCGGTTGCCAATAGCTCTAGTGTAGTTTCGAAATGTGAAATTAATAATTAATCGAGATAAATGTCATTATTTTTCTTAAAAAATGTTTTCATTCCAATCAAGATTCTAATTATCGTTTACCATTATATGTGTTCATTGTTCTTAAGGTATCCGACTACCCTAAAACTGCGAATTTTGCCAAAAATTGCCTAATTTTTTTTATGATTTTATTTAATATGCCATCTTATTTGCTTTATAAAAATACCATGTTTATTATTTTCCATTCACTAGAACAAAAATTAAAAGTGTTTTGATAAAAGCAATTGTCACGACTTTAAGCAGGATGTACTTTAAAATGCGTTTTACTCGGAATGTGTATTTTTGAAAATGTTCAAACGGGAATAGCGATTTCTCAAAAAAGTTTGAAAATAATTTACTGAAATATTTTTACGTGAATATAATCACTGTTATTTTAAGCAATTTCATATAATAACTAAAATAAAGTGGTCTAGAATTTGTAAGAATTAAAATATCTCTTATCCAGAAAGTAATTTAAAAAATGAATAGCAAAGCAACACATTAAAATTTAAAAATTGTTCATAAACTGTTTGTGCAGAATGATTGCAGTTTCTTCTTTTTTTCTTAATTTTAACATATTTTTCTTAAAATGTACTAAATAAATCTAAAAACCACTAAAAAATCCCCATATCTCCATTTTTTTTTTAAAAAAATGTTGTTGCAAGTAGTCGGATACCTTAAGTATATTTTAACAGGTATTTTTAGAAAAGAGTAATATATATACAATAAAATAATTATTTTATTAAATAAGATGTATTAAAACTGTTCCTTTACTAGATAATTTATTTTATGAAACCGAAAACACACACACTTGTATATAGCAGATTTTGATTGCTTAGAAGTATAATAAACCGCATTTGTTGTTTTCTTTCAGGCTTGAAAATCTTTGTCTGCCTTATTACCGGCGCATTGCAAACCGTTAATGAAACAATGACTTAAAAAAACTGTGTTAACAGCATGAAAACAAATTTCTCGTTGATATAAAAAAAATTACTACGGATTTATTTCGAGTAAAATCTAATGGAAAACAAAGAAACAAAACTTCTCGTTGTAGGATTTGAAAACACTTAACGACCACAAACAAAACACGTTTACAAAACTGTGCTACCTCCAGGGAATCTCCCCTGAAGGAGATTCAATTTAGATTTTAAAACGGCGAGCAATCAATGGGGGTTTTATTTCCTTCCTATTTTATTTTTTCCCATCGTCAACCCCTTACCCATCGTTAGAAGTAATGATGTACCGCAGAAAGGCTGGAAAATAGAGCCATCATGCCAGCCAGACAGGGGAGATGAATTCCTGAAATCCGCCTTAAGTCTCTGGAAATTTCCATAATGTAGGCGCAAGGTAAGAGCGTGATTAATTCCTAAGGGAGTACGGTGTGAGGGGTAGGGCTGTTTGGCCTTTTCCGGTGTGGTTTTAATGTAAGCAAAAGAGGTGAGCCCCTATCAGCTCAAATATTTATCTTACACACACCGAGGCTGCGAGCATCGGTATGGCCACCCATGGATATGGGTGGTAGGGCATGACTTAACGCAATAATCCTCAGTTTAATTAAAGTCAAATTAGAAGCTCGCAAATTAATGTTATTTGTCTTTTAACTTAAAGTGCTCCATCCTTTTCAATGGGTATTTAGGTGGCCACAGAAAAGGAATTTATAGTTTGGCGAAAATGTTGCTTTTTTTTCTCACTATGATTAATTGAGCTGATAGGGAAATTGTTTATCGATACGTACATCTCCTTGTTGATTTCCCAAGAAAGATTAGAGTTTGCTAATTTTTTTATTGTTTATTTATGCATATTTCTGGGTGTTTTATTGTTAGATGGCATGATTTGAATGTAAGTAGGATTGTTTACTTTTGAAAATGTTATTTTAATGGCGAAAAATAATGTTTATTATTGATATTTTCTCTTAGGTTTGAATTGTGCTAAGTGTTTTAAAAACACTGAACGTAAATTTTATTTTTGACGATTGGCTAAAATGTACAAAATGTTTGCTAGATAAAAAAAAAAAGAATATACTATAAAGATATGAACTGCAATTTTTTTTTTACAATTATGGTGTTTTAATTAGAATTTAAATTTCTAATTTCTACAATTAGCTTTAATATCACCATCGTATAAGATGTGAATTTGTTGCGTTTTTATAAATTTTAAAGGATGTGTGTATCTTGTCATTTATACTTACTGAGAATTTTTGGTAATTAGTAATTGGGAAAAGAGTTTAATTAGTATAGTCAATACTGAATGTTAAAAAGGATGATTTTATTATTCATAACTTTTGATTGTAATAAGTATTTTGTGAGGAATTATTAATTTTTTTATGCCTACTTCGCATATTTATTGAATACGCAATGTACCACCAAATAATCATTCCTGTGAATAAGTCAAAAAACAACTAATTACAATTGTTACACAAATGTTATATCATTAATCTAAAATTCCGTATTATAATTTATGCATATACTTCTAATTCGTAGTAGTTCCCGGGGTTTTCAAGTCACAGGTTCGTGCCCTACTGCTACTGAATACTAACACTTTAGAGCAGGGGTGGACAGACTTTTCTAGGGTACGGGCTACATCTAATTTTTTCAAGGTGTTGTGGTCCATCAAGTGTTAGTGGCGCACACACGGCAAGGTTGGGGTCCACGGGTCCGGACCTTCACTCATAGCCCTTGATTTTTTCTTCGATTAATTATAATCCCATGTATACAGTACGTAAAATGCAATAAAGTATTTATTATTAGTAATTTTTTATTAATTAATGCTAATTATTTATTCAGTAATTTATTTTTTGCTGTCTTTTGTTCCCGACGATCGACAAAATCAATATATATATATATATATATGTTCGGTTGCCTATTGGGGTATGATATACGAGAATGGTAGACCTTCGACCCTCAATCCACCCCCTTTAAAAATACTTGTGTGCCCCACTACCAATGTCGTCGGGAAGGGAAGTGAAGTCAGGAAATGGTTATTATTACAACTTAATAATAAATACGAAAAATTTACTAACCTGCAGAAATAAAATTTTAAAAAAGCACACACTTCTAAAACTGCGTTTAAAGCAAAATACAAACTTAATAGTAATAGCCGCAAATATAATTATATCAAATGATGCATTTATTCTGAAACAATTCAAAATACATTAAAAGATAATGCATTTTTATCTTAAGTTTAGTTTTTGTTATCAGTAGAAGACTTATATACAGTCTGCTTAACTTCAGCTATTCTTGAATTTTCCTAATTATTAACAGCTAAAATCTTCAGGCGGTCACTCCAAAATGTCTTGGCGATCCACCAGTAGATCGCGATCGACGTAATGCGCCCCCCCCCGACTATAGGGGAACTGATGCACACATGTTAAATATATCAGAGCTTTAAGTCCTCTCGTTAATGGTTTGTGAAAGTTTGAAGAGAAGGTTCCAGGTCAGATCTCATCCTCATCACTTAAACATGACTGAAAATTATAAGGTCCAATACCAATAGCCCTTGCGATGCTTTAGAATACGAATCAAATCAAGTTTCACACATTTCTCCTTTGACGCGATAAGAAACCTGGATAAAAAAAAAAGTATAAAAGACAAAAAAAAAATTTGAATGAAAAACACAATTATCATTTACATGTATTTGCAATTCCATAGCAGTTCACATTTTGTCTGAAGTAAACACTGAGTTAAAATTACATTTTTAATGCATGCAAAAAATTAGCATGAAGTATTGTATGTTTATCTGAAAAAAGATCATCTGAAGTTTCATCTGAAAAAAGATCATCTGAAGTTTCATCTGAAAAAAGAGTGTTCACATTCCACCCGAGTGCTTTTCAAAAATAGGCAAATTTCTTTTCTTCTTTCTTAATGATTCAGAGAGTTGCAAAACTCTTATATCTATTTTCTCAATTTATACTTTTGTGTTTGAATTGTTGATAAAATTTTTGAAAATATTATTTTACATTTTGAATCACAAAAATAAATAAATAATTTTAATGTTAATGAGAAACAACGCTTCAGAAGTTTTAATATATCAGAGAATTCTAAGTATTTTTCGAAATAAATTGTATAAGATATAAATACTTTTTAAAGATTATTCGTATAAATTTTATAATTATCATATAAAGTTAGAGAATTCTTCATTTTCAATTTTAGAACACTTGAAGTTTTCTACACATATGTCTTTTTTAAAAGTAAAAGTTTCCATTAAATAATCTTATTATTTTTTTAAAATAAAATATTTTTTCCAAAGTAATTAATTTTTTTTGAAGTTAGTGAATTGATTAGATTTTAAGTTAAGTAGGAGATAGACATTTATAATTTTAACATAAGTCCATATTAAAGCAAGGGAAATCTTTCTGTACTGAATTTATTTAACAACTATTAATGACGCCTGTTAAAAAATTGCTGCTTCACAATAAAAATTAGTTTTTATTAATCTGAGGTAAATATTAAAGGAAAATGTTCGAAAGCTTTAAATGTTATTTTTAAAAATATATCTTTACATTTTACAGTTTTAGATTTATATTGTTGATTAAACTTCTGTGGAACACTACACAAACTGATCCAAACCTCTATCAATGGAATTAAACGTGGGCGTAACCGGAATCTTTGTGAATACCTATTTCGTAAAAGAAAGACATGGTTCACACACTTTATGGCTTCGAAGCTTCATGTCGCAACTTATGTCAATTAGTCTTTAGCATGAAACATTGATTCTTGCTTTCATTTAGGAATTTTGCAATAATTCATTAAAGCTATGAATGGAATGAGTTTATCAATGTTCACGGAAATTCTTCATGGCTTTACATGTAGTTATTTAAAATTTAAATTGCTTATATATTGCTTGATAAAACTTTATATGACTTTATTAACTTTATTTTTACTATAACCTTTTTAAAACCACAACAGATTCCGTGCTTTTTTCTCGATATTGCATTCTTATAACAACATTTTAAGAAATAATCATTTCAGATGGCAAACAAATACATTGAGCATGCTTTTTTAATTACTTTCATTTTTAATGAATAATAGCAATTGAATAATAGAGATAGCGCCAAATTTATACATTCACACACATAAATTGCAAAAATAATATATTAAATAGAGGAAAGAAGAAAGTAATTTTTATTGAAGTCGATTGATTAATTGTTTTTTAATAGGAACTCTGAAGCAACTCGAGGGCCCAAAGCTTAGGAAGCTCGAAAAAATTTCAAATACAATTCGAAAATACATGTTGCCTTGAATAAAACTGTAAATTCATAATAAGTCTTGTGTGATATCTTATAAAATGATTTTTTATTAGATGATTTTTTAAGAACATGTGATGAATGAACAATTAGAAAGTTTGAACGAACTATCATAAATCTTATTTTTTAATATGTAATATTTTATGTATAATTCAAGCCAAGAGACAAAATACTTACCTATAATTATAAAATTAATCAAATTAGAGTACAATTGTTTTTGTTAGATATTAGCAAAAAAAATTCTGCTCTTATAAAATAAAAATGTCGTTTTTCTTATGGAAGGAAATATTTAGAAATAAAGTACACAAAATATTTCAATATAGTAAGATAGCAAAAGGAATCTGATAAACCATTTTTTTATTTTAATTGTTTAATATCCAACTTTTAAACTGTGGTTGCTTAGTTCAAATAAATATTTTATAAAAAGAGAAATTTCCCAATTCAAATTTTGCGAATATTTCTCATAAATATACTGAGCATTGGCAGTTGTTTCCTAAAAAGTTAATAAAGAACTTTCAAAGATACAGATGATTCAAAACAGGTGCATAATTCCATTTTAAATAACCATACATAGAAAGCAATTATTTTATTTTTCTTGTTTTAAAACTATAACATTCGTTCAAAATGTATTAATATTTTGATAAAATTGGTCCCTTTTAACATTCTTGTTGAAACTTTGACAGAACACAACCAAAAATCTTGCGAAAAAATGTACCACAAAAGGTATAACATACAGATAATAAACATGATTTATAATAAAAGAAGCGTTATCGTAGAAATATGGTACTGTTTGTGGTCAAATATTGTGTATTGAGCTAAATGACCTTTTTCTTAGCATAATTTTCACTCCCATAAAAAATGCAATTTAAACGCTTATGACAAATTAATTATAGATAGTATTCAATTATAATATATGATTTAAATATTTTCATTTGCATATATATACTTTGAAAAAGTGTCAACCTAATTTTTTCTTAGCAACATGATAATGATACACTTTTCAACAATGTGCTCTGGAATGACTTATTACAGAAAGTATCCAATGTGAGATTTAAAGTGTTTAAAATAGAAAGAAAGGGGCTTTATTTATAGAGGGCCAAGTACCCTTTTAACGGAATTCAATATGGGATATTTTCTTAAGTTGTTAACCCTACAGGTGGGCTGTTTGCTTACGATAAGGGAAGATGCGAGAGCTATACTTTCCTACCTTAATCGAGCAGAAAAATGAAACAAAAACACCCTTCCTTGAACTTGGAGGAAGATAATGGATTTTCTACTGAGGTTCTGCCGATATTTGAGATCAAAATATGAAAGAGATCAATAGACCATTGCCTTTGGGGATTAATTTCTTACATTTTATCCGTTTTAAAGCCTTAACTGGATTCCTTAAGCGTAGATGTTCCGTGAAACGAAAACAATCCCTACTTTGAGAAACCTGTACAAATCCACATCTATTTCATAGGAAAAATTAGAAAATACATTCCTAATTAAATTCATGTGTCTATTATATTTACATATTGCATTTTGAATACAAATAATGATTGTGATGACTGTTATACATAAACTCAAAATAAAATGAAACTGCATCACACAATTTTTTATTTATCAAAATGAATGACTGCACGGTGCAAAAAATAAATTAGCTTTCGAACTCATAATAATAGCAATTTAAAAAACAAAATTAAAATTTAATAAAATATTTTAAAAAGTAAACAAGGATGAACTATGTAAAAAATAAAAATTCTACATAAAGTAATGTACAAATTGTGAAAATAATTAGAAAAAATTATTAAACAATGTCTTGTTAATTTTCAGTTGCATCAGAATTTTTCCTGCTTTTACTAGTTTAAACTCAATTCAGTTCAGTTAATTCAAAATTGAGTATTTCTTGATCTATTTGGGAAATTGTTTGAAATTTTGATTTTAAGTTTTATAACATGAAAATTCCAAGTATTAAAATTTCTGTGTGATACTTTTTGTATAACTGTAATTAATTATAGATAGTGGGGCATTGAAGACCTTTTTAGTGGTGCTGGTTTTTGTCCCCTCTCACAACATGGTCTGTACATTTAGTTTATTGTGTTTTAAAGAAGTTAACGGTAGACAAATTAAATTAATTATTTAAAATAAGTAAGACTATAGGTAAATCAAAAATAACAAGTAGCAAAATAATAATAAAAAAGCCTTAAGCTCTTGGCAAGAATTTTTAAAGTGAATTAACTTTGAGTAAATTATTCTAATTTTATTCATTAGAAATCGCAATGGGAAATTTCTTGTAATCAAATAATTTGTCTAAAAGTCCTAAGCGATATGCTATTATTTGAATCTTGAAAAACTAAATATATTTTTTCTGCTTACAACTGGTCCGATTGATAATTCAAGTATCTAATTATTAAATAGAAGCTTAAAAATATGTTTAATGTTTTAAAAAGGAAAACTAAAAATAACACATTTTATGATTTGAAGATTAATGTATTCAACTACAAAAATGTAATTTCATGAATATCAATTTTGAATTTAAATTTTAAATAATAAGAAATATGTTTTACAATACAAGAAGGCCTTAAATTACAAGTCTACTATTACTCAACTATTCATATTCAAGTCTTTATAAAAATGCTTACTTCACAAATTTCCCTTAAAGATTCCAGTTTATTAAAATATTCATTCTGAAGCGGGTCCTATAATTTAAAAATTATTTTATATTCAGTTTTAAAAAATTCTGCCAAAGGCTTTGAATTATTCAAGAAAATGTGAAGAATTCTTATTTTGTAGCAATTTTTCGATAAAAAATGCTAATTCGTATTCGTTTTGCTTTAAAGAATATGAAGCTTCTTAGCTAATGTTTTAAGCAAATAATATACATTTTTCTTAGCGAATAAAAGTAAAAAATGGAATAATTGTTAAGTTTATTCTCTTTTATGTATAAAAAATTTGATTTTCTGAAGTATTGAAATCATAATTGTGCTAAAATAAAAGCTCATTTCAATCATTGCAACTTCTTTAACTTTTTCAGTCTTGAATTACTAAAAATATACTCATTATGCCTCAAAGCAGCTTCCAAATCAATGTATACTTTTTAATCATCCAGCTTTAAATTTATTAGAAATGGAAGAAAAATATTTTTGGTGTTTGAAAAGTAATTTGTTTCGTTGTCGAATATATGTGCAATATCTACTTCTCGAAGTTATTGCTGTATCTGTTGACATTATTTTTACTAATATATCTTTCTACTTTTGTTAAGAAAGTTAATATTCTAGGAATTATACTTATTTTTCCTCTGAATAGATTCCATCCGTACAAAAAATATTTCACTGAGTAAAGTAAATAAATACGTTGTGCTTATACTAAACATATATTAATGGATTAAACTTGACGATATATTTTCTAATAAAACTCACCAATTCATCCAAATTTTTACCTACAGCTGTTTCGAAAAAAAATGTAAAATTTCATCTATTTAAAACATTCAAAACATTTATCCAGCTAAAAATATTTAAAAAATAATACTTTTTCAATGTTAGCCTATTTATTGACTTTAATGATTTTGACTTTTATTTGACTTTTTTCTTAAAGTAGATCTTTTTGTATATAGGATTCTCATGAATATGTAATTTTAATATTCTGTATTTTTCATACATTTATTGTAAAAACTCAAGACATCAATAGTAACTTCGCAGACATGTATGTTTATTCTATAATTTTCTAGATTTCTTCAAAAATATATTTTTTTAAAATTTTTCCATGACTTACAGATGAAATATATGTGAAAAGTAGTTTGAATAATATAAAGATAACTTTTGATGGAATTGGAAAAGTACCCAGTATTTTTCTAATAAGAATGTTGAAAAGTGTTCCTTATTTTGGTAATTTTGGTCACGTATTAGATACCATTAATAAACTTTAAGTATAGACAATTCTTCATTTTTTTACTACCATTGATGACAACGAATAGAAAAAAAAAATACTGTATTTGTTACAGACGATATTTTGTGAAAAACATAACAATCCATACCTTGAATCAACTTGAAAAAATAATTAAGTAGAATTTTACTAAGCAATATAAAAACAATTAGACAAAATATAGAATTAATTTAACGCTTTTCAATTAATCGATCTCTTTATTTAAATATTACTTAAAAAGGTAATGAATATCTGATTTCTTTTTCTGACTGTTTTTTTTTTAATTTTGGTAGTCTGATTGCGTAAAGAAACATATAGAAACAGAAATGTTCTTTTTCTCATTTACCACATAATCCTCTGATTTGTCCACCAGTAATTATTCATTAATCACTGTCAGACTATGAATGTACCCCTTTATACCATCCACCAATACAGCCCCACCTTGTGGCAATGTTCCAAGTTGAGATAGAAATCCATATTCGAAGCTTTAAGGCTGAATGTGTTACAAAAAAAGAACATAGCAGCTGCTAATAGAATGACACGAATTTACCTATTCAATCCAATAGACCTTTCATCTTTCTATGTTAGTCATCCGATCTTTTACAGGTTTTAATATTTTCATTTTAGTTCTAAACTTTTTAAATTGTACAAAAAGTTTCTTTCGACAATAATAATGAACCGTAAGTTTTTGATTCATTTGTTGTAAAAATTATAGCCTTTCATAGCAGAAAAAATTATTTCTGTTCTAATTTTTCCGTCCTAAGATTAATTTCGTATACAAGCATTGGCAACTATAAAATATATTCACAATCTATTATTTCTTTCCATATCATTTGTAATATACATTCTGCAGTTTACATGTTTGCATAAGGAATATCAAAATGGCTGTAATCTATATCCTTGATTTTAAATTTTGATGCTTAATATAGGTGTGACAGGTCAATATCTAAAAAAAGATGCTATATTTTATGAAAATATGTGTTAATTTTGAAATAATTTTTCACTGATTCATTTTTACCTTCAAAATAAAGTTAATTACAGATTTATAATTCTGTTCAATGTGTTACGTCATCAGCAAATAATACACTAAAATAACTAAAAACGTATTAAAGCAATACAGCTGCATTTAAATATTGCAAATTGTTACGTAATATTTAAATAAGTTATTAAATGTTTGTGACTATAGTATATGCACTTTATAAATAGCCATGATAAAACCAACAGTAAGTCGCCCATCCGGTACAGTAGTTAGTGATGCTGACTGTGGAGTATCGTAGGTCCTGGGTTCGAATCGCGGGTAAGACATAATTGTTTGTGTTGCATTCCTTCTGTTCTATGTTATGTGTGATCTAGGCTTGCTTCTATGTAAGCATCCGTCTGATTCTTTATGGTTCACGGGGTTATAAATGTTCTCAATAAAAAAAAACAGTAAACTATTAATTTTAATGTAAATATAAAATAATACTAATAATTTTATATTGGTATAGTTTTTAAAATGATGTTGCTTAAATATAAATATTTTTATTCGTATTTCAAAAATGATTAAGTTGAAAATCAACAAGGTAAGAAAATTAATTAATTTAAGATAAAATTGCTCTTTTAATTAGATAAATGTTGAAATAGATTTCTGAATCTCACACACATCGTCTCAATAAGCATATAAGTTGTTTAAAATGAACTCATAAATGATTCCAAGATGCACTATTAAAACTATACGGCAGCGTTTCTCAAATTGTGGGGCGCGACTCCTAAAGGGGGCGTCAAAACTCTACAAGGGGGCGCGAGTAATTGAAAAGTCGAAAACAAAAGATTATTTAAGAAAATTATTAATTTTTATAGAAGGTAAAAAAAAGTACATTCTGACATAATAAAAAATAAAATACACATTTACACTGATATAATACATTTACAAATGAATCAGTACTGCACAATGTATTTTATAATTAATTTAACAATGTTAAGTTAAGTGCAAGTTATATAACTACCAGTGACCCCATGGGCTCGTCAAATAAAAATTATATCCAAAAATTCATATTTATTTATCTTGATCATTTGTACGGTTTATAATTAATCCCTTGACTGCCGATTAAAAGAGTTTTTGCCATTCGATCTCCAATGCCACTGTTGTCCACGTGGGCAGGTGTATGTGATGTATTGGATGGGAGAAAAGGAATTAATAACCAAATACTCTGAAATATGTGTAAATAATTAACAAGCACTGTCAAGGTCCTTTTTAGAAGGACCGAAGGTTCCGAAGCTTTCGGAATAATTTTATGCATAACAGTTCCCAGAAAAGATCGCACTTCGGAAAGACGTATATATACGTCTGAGACCATTAATGCTTAGGCTTAGCAAGACGTTTATATACACTGGTGGCATTTAAGAGGTAAAAGCCGTATAGTAGATTTAGCGTCAAGTATAGTATTATTGAATTCAATACATTGTTGTTGTATGGAGGGGGGGTGCGATGAAAATTATGATTGAATATTAGGTCGCTAATAATGAGTGTTTGAGAAACACTGCTATACTGCGCTAAGTCAAAGTATTATTTAGCTTCTTTCCACGAATAATTTTAACTTTAAGAATTAAATCTGAAAAAAAATAAGTTTAAAAATCCTAACAAAATTATTTTTATCGTGTATATTTTTTGACTGTTCAATATTTTTCTACCATCTTAATTACATAATAAATACTCATTCTGAATTTAAGTGACTGAGCAGAAGTAACTAGCAGTAACTGTCGCAAACATGCTAAAACGAGCTGAAAAAATGAACTAGACATTTAACAAAAAAAATGGAGGAAGGGTATGAGCCTGCGGCAATAAAATTATACATGAATCACCTCCTCAACTGAACATCCAGTTAATCAGGCCCCAGTTGCAAGAGTATGTATGAAAAGTTTCATTTATTGCGGTAATTATAAAGTTTTCAATCTTTTTAAATGGATTTTATTGATGGATTGATATCCACCGAACTTACTTAAGGATAATTCATTTCCCCAAAATATATTTCAATGTTAAATTTAGTATTTTTATTGTGTATTCGTATTTCACTAAATTAGTAAAATATATTATATAATTTTATACATAATTAAATCGTTATTATGTTTTACAACATTATTGAATTACTTCTATCTCTAATTATCTATGTTTCATATCAAGCTGCTTTATATAACTAATCTAATATGAGCTGAGTTTTTTCTGTCTTCATTTAAGCTTAGTGTATCTGTTTTTAATCATTCAGTGAATAAGTAACTGAGTTTAATTATTTCTTAATCTTCAGATAACGATTTTTTTTATTTACTTTTTTTTTACTTCCCATAGCAACCCTTTTATGGGCAATTAAGATTAACAATAATTCAATTGTTGTATTTTAATAATAATTTTAAAACTTGATATGTTCATTAACTGTTTAATGTTTCATTACCTCTCATAATTTGGTAGATCTCTTTTACATGCATGTTGTGTTATTAAGCAATTAATGCGGCATTAATTTATACTGTTAGAAAAAGTTTAATATTGTTACTAAAAGGAATTTTTTATTGTGACAGAATTTAAATAAGCTTATCTAAATTCATTAAAAAAACACGCACAGGAAAAATTAGAAACGTATTTATATATTTTATGTATATACATATATATTATTAGTATTTATACATTTTGTATATATACATGTATATTATTAGTATTTAAACATTTTGTAAGAATTTATATATTTTAGAATTTGAAAGATAATAAATAATTATTGTAAGTAATACTCAATTTTAATTATCATGAGCACTTTTAAATATTTCACTTTTGAATATTCAAAAATAATTCCAAAGAATTAAAAATACTTTTTTCTTATTCTTCATGTTTCATACGTAAATTTTCTAATACGAACTAACACTAACATGACCATAAGATTTCTAAGAGTAAATATTATAATAAAATTGTTTGTTTTTGTTTGTTCAAACGTAAAATGAATAAAAATCATAAGAGAAATACATAACAACGAGAAGTTGTTTTAGTTCAGTGTGTAGTTTTATTAGGAATATGTTTTCATTTGTTTCTTATTGTACAAAATTGTACCTACCAAATTATTTCAAACATGAGAAACAAATTAATATGTTTCACACGGCACTATAAAAGGAAATAAGTTATACAAGAATAAGAATACAGACCACAATTTTTTTATCATTTGCTCCAATCGACATTATCATTTACTCCTCTCCCCTTTCTTTCAAGTGTTTCCGTTTACTTAATTGCGCTCGACTCTTATGTTATATTTTGAAAATCTGTATAAAAAATTCTGATAAGTTTATAATTAAATCTGACAAGTAACATTTTCAAAATGTGGGAAAATTTTTCCTGTAGATGTGAAAGGGTTAAAATCAAATATGAGTACAATGAAATCGACTCTGAAATAAAAGAAATATACTTTACTCCATAGAATATAATTGTTCCTTTTTAAGCTTGAACTCAAATTTTTTCGTATGATTTGTTCCAATCTATCTCCCTTTCCTTTTTTTCTCACCATTCCGTTTACGTAATTGCTTATAAATATAACCTTACATTATATTTTGAAAATCTGTATAAAAATGGCTGTTAAGTTTATAATTATATACGGCAATTACCAATTTCAAAAAGTTAAAATTACGTATGAGTAAAATGAAATCTACTTTGAAATAAAAGAACTTTATTCCATAGAATATAATTGTTCTTTTAAGATTGAACTGATAATTTTGTATCTTAATAAAGCCTCACTTATTGCAAAATTATTTTTTTTAATTTTCGGTGTTATTAATACATCATAAGTTTGTACTAATATATTTCGGCATTTCCAATTTTATAGTAAAGCAGCAGGCATAATTTATTTTAACTTATACTTAAAATATCTACTTATTTATTTAAATATTTTTTTTAAAAAATATTCTAGAAAGGAAAAATATATTTGCAAACAATTCGATTGTTTTTCATTTCCCTTTCCTTCTTTATTTATTATAAGGCAGGAATTGCAAGAGCACAAATTTTCCCATTTTTTCGACGATTGAATCGTAAATAAAATATTCAAAAAGAAATAAAACTAAAGCAAAAAAGCGGTCTAGTGATGAGATGTGAATGAAAAACACAGTTGAAGAAATAAGAAGGAAGGAAAGGAAATATCGGATTGATAAATAGCAATAACCCCAAAAGAAAAAGGGCCCAAAGATTCAGCTATGATTCAGAAGTAAATAGAAATGGCTCGTACCAGCCCATGCAGTAAATCGCGGAATTATTTGTGTCTTCCTCAAGGGCCACGGTACCCCTTCCTCTTTCAAAAAACTACCAGAAAGTAAAGTTGGATGACGTATGAGACTATTTCTTAGTTCTGGACTGTCGACTCTTCTGAATGAAGATTTGCAGCTTTGTTCAAGTTTAGACGAGAAAAAATGCAAGCCTCAGCAATATTTTCTTTCCTTGCCGCATTGTTTGAAATAGGGAGTTATATTTTACGAGGCATTCGCAAAGTGCTCCAGATCCAACAATTGCTCGACAAAAAAACAGAAATTTCTATGCAAGAAAAACAATGCAATCACTCGTAGATACATATTTGAGAGACAATATTGTATTTTTATACTGTAAATTTCTACACAAAATAAATATTACAGAGTTGCGTGTACGGTTAATATTTAAAAACATATGTCCACCTAAAAACTTTTGCATCTTAATTTAACATATGTATGCTTAAATTCAATTGACTATTGATTATATATTAAGTCATTAACAATTGAAAATCGAAGTAACTTGTGTTTAAAGGCTATCTTGACCTAATTTAAGTCACAGATATTTTAATGAAAAAAATATCAGTTTAAATTATCATGTTTGTCGTATAAATATCAGCATATAGAAAGCATATTAGCACTTAAAGAACATCATATTTTGCTATACAAACTGGTTTCTTAAACAATTCCTTTTTTATGCATATATAAAGTATTATCTATCTTTTTTGCCCTTATACTACAGAGAAATTATTTTGACTTTAGACGCTACAGAGAAAACCTGAACATTTTAAGATTTATTTTGATGTGCGGCGAGCTTGAGTTCATATTCGTGCGTGATACGATTAAAATAAGGGACACTTAAAAATCAAAAACGTTGATTTTAATTTATTCAAAACTTAATATGGCTTATAATAGCTAATGGAAGCGAGATACCTTTATTATTAATACTTATTGTTAATACATAAAGAAATTCAAACGAACGGTAATAAGGCTCCGAGTCCTATGTGTGTGTGCCCAGATATTCCTCAGATATTCCAAAAAGTAATTTTCAAAGATATAACTTGGACTAACTTTAACACCATCTTGCTTCTAACTCCACCCCTTCCCGAACTAGTGACCACAGTAGCCTAGTGATTATGGTCTCGAGCTCGTGACTGTGGTAGTGCAGTGGTTATGGACGCGAGTTCGAGTTATGGTACCTTTGCAGACTCAATGTGCAGTAGAGGCCGTTGCACGTTGAATCTTTCGAGGTTTAGTGTCCTCTCACTGGTGTGGTAATTAGGAGATGACCGCTCTTGGCCATGGCTCAAAATTACGAGGTCTGTTGCGAATAGTCCTCGTGTTGCTTTGTAGAGTGTGAGAGACGTTAATTAAACTCTCTCTTTCCTTCCCGATCTTGATTCACTTAATTTTAAAAATGAATCCTCACTTGTGCATGTGTCACGGTTCCTTTATAGAAAGAGGTTCAAAAATCAGTACTTAACAAAAGAATTTCACCTCGAGGATTCGTGGAAAAACCCAAAGAGAATGCGTTACAAATGGTTTAAAAATATGTTTTTAATAATAGATGTATATGTTATAATAGCATCAGTTTATACCAATTTTAAACAACGTTTAATCTAAAAAAAGGGCTTGAGTTCAAATCTACATCTTTAGCACTAAGCCAGAATTCCTTCATTTTTTTTTACTTTTCACTACACGCGCTTTTTTTATACTGTTACACGAAGTATTATGTAGTATTCAAAACGAGAGACTATTAATTGTGCGATCGGATTATAGTATAATACAAAAAAGAAAACTTCAGTAGTTATGCAAATACTGTGTTGCGATTAACATTTCGTGTGAAAAAAGACAGCATATTAAACACAGATCAATTCCACTGAGAATATACTGTGGAAAAGTAAATTGAATAAACTTAGTAATACACATAAATATAAAGGAATCATGAATAAGCGTAATTATGATAATGAATTGAGTGAGATTACGTGAATAGAAAAAATCCTGTTAGAATTCAGGTATTGAATTTAGGCATTATAAATATATATTTTTTAATTATACATTTTTACCTCTACACGAATATGTTATTCTGGAATCTGCGCTTAATTCTTAGTTTGCTATTCATAACAATTATTTAATCATTAAAAATGATTTTTCAACAAGACAGAGATATTTTAAAACATTATTAATAATTTGAATCTATTATTATTTTATTTAACTATTTGTCTATCTTTGTGTGTAATAATTATTTCTTCATTTTCCTGATTTTTTATTTCTTTTTGCTTTCTTTAAATTGTATTGTACTTTTTAAAGTGGTTAAATGTAGCGAGGAAGAATGAACAAAAAGATTTTAATTCAGTAAATATATACTGTAAATGTAACAATAAGCTAATCAACAATAGAGTTTTCTGTTTATCGAGTTCCATTTTTATCTGAATTGAATAATATATAGTTTTTAGTAATAATGTATCACTATAGTGTTCGAACAACAGCTAGAATAACTGACAAATATTAAAGGTTTATCTGAAGTCAGTCTAAATTAATAAAGAAGGTATATTATACCAATAAATAAAACTCTAATATTTAAAAAAATCAAAAGTGGCTGTGAATAAACTTAACCTTTATAAATTTATATTATTTTTGAAAATTTAAGGCTTTACAAAAAAAATAATTGACATCTACTTACGCAAAACTTTAAATTGATCTGGATGAATACCTTTCTTAATATATCTTTCAGATAAATAAAATTGATGTATGTGTTTTGATGAAATCGTAATGGTAGAAAAAAGTGCAAATTGGGCTCACACAGAATACGAATGTACATAATTGAAAATAATTCTAGGAATAGCTTTGGAACAAAAACTTTTGATGAAGAAAACTAATATATCATGCAATCTCTTTCCCAAGTTTCTTTTAACACGTATCGTTGTTTTTTCGAATTTGTCCAATTTCTTTCTGATTCATATACGTTTGCTTTTTATATTTTCTTTTCCACTTCGGATCTTGTTTAAAAATACTGCTTAAAGTTGATTCACATCTGCAAATAATGGTCTTATTTATTCTTTTCAAAATATTCAAATCCGTTACTGTTGAATCATGTGTGTGCGGCATTTTGTAATATAAATGGAAATGTAGCCTATCGATTTTTTTAAGTCACAAGAAGTTTATTTCTCATTTTAATCACTTTTTCTAAAAAATATGTGCGTATCTTATGATTTCTAAAGTAACGCATTTTTTAAGATCCAAGTCTGAGGAGCATTTGCATTTTTCATTTATTTGAAATATTTTATGCATTTGTATTTTATATATGCGCCCTTAACATTAATTAAGAATACATAAAGTAAGTGGCGTAAATACTCCTCAAAGAATAATTTTTACTTTCAAAATATTTAACCTTAAGCTATGAAATTTTTAAAATCAAATCTGGTACTTACTAACCGAAATAGTTTCTTTAAATGTATTTTATATGAAAATATGAAAGGTTATAAATTATGTTAAGTATATTTAATAACTCTTTGAGACTTTAACGAAGTTATTTCAAAACATTAAAGAAGTGTTCGATATTAATAGCTGTGGCTAAAGTTAATAGATAATTATTTGTCTCGTATCAAAATATTATACAGCAAATAAAATTATGAACACCATATTTGTTTTATTTATGCTTGAGGTGTCGATGGTAATATATACTGGTATCTTCTAAAATAAGAATTTTTCTGATTTTAATCTGAATCTTCCGTGGATTTCATGTACCCCTGATATCAAGTAAATTTACTTATAACTTAAGTCATTTATTTTGATATGGATGTGGAATTTACACTCCGATTTGCTTTAGGCAAAGTTAGGTAGTGAATTCAAAGAAAAGAATGATCCCTGTCTGGGTAAATACGAATGTTTAGTCTAGTTGGTCCTTCTCCAAGTTATAATAATATGAATATTAGTAAAATAATTATAGGGATTCTCTATTTAAGTTGTAGTGATGAATAGTTATAAAATTTTTCGAATCTGTATGTATTCAGGTCAGAAATGTGTGTGAGTGTGTTTTCCATGCTTTCATATAAAAATAATTCTTACGTATAATACAACATCTCAGTATAGTTTTACACTTTATTGTTATTCTAATTCCGATGCTTTCGGTGTCTTTTGAAATCTATTCCATGGAATTTCAAGATATGTGTTACGATAGTTCTCATTATAAAAATTGATTAAGCAACTTTTTGATTTTTCTGAATAGATCCAAATGTGTGTGTGTCAGTGTGTGTACTTATTCATCTTAGAGGGGCACCAAATACTTTAAGGATAATAAATATTACATTAACATTTTTAAATTTATCTCATTTACGAATAAATGCAAAAGTTAATCCTTTTGAAACGGAATCTATATTTGATTTTAAATGCATATTATGTCGCTACTAAAATATAAGAAATTTGCTAATGGACTTATTTCACCAATGATAAGAATAAATTAATATGCTAAGTTATATTTAATCTAGCTAGACTTGCCACACCTTTGACACAGATTGTTAGTATAATGTGACTTGACTCCACCCAAGATCTTGATACATTATTTTATTACACGTCATAGTGTCAATATCTTGATAAAACTTCTTATTATACAGCGATACTGGAACTTTCTTAACTGAAAGTATGTGTTACAACTACTAATTAAGTAGATTTAATTTACCTACAAACTAATACCGAAGACAACCGAAAAATAAATTAAAATGTACTTTTTACTTTTCAAATGTAATTGTCTCTCATACGTTTTTTTAAGTCTGTAGTCTTTGAATGCCTTAATAAATTAAAGCAAATAATGGAGTTGAGTAATAGACAGAATAATGATTCTAGCCCATCCATTGAGTCGACATAACGTTCTCAGTTTCTTTTTAAATACAGATATTAAGTAAGTTGATATTTCTGCATAAATTATTACATGAATTCTCTTGGAAGCAGTCGAGAATGATATTGATATTTATATTTCCACTACTTTATGTAAAGAATTATTGCCAATCACCTTAGTATATTGTACACAGAATAAACTTGCAATACTCCAAATAGAGACTAACGACAATATTTAACACACTTCGATTACTTCGATTGTAACTTGTATAATTTGCAATTTTTGTGTGTGTGTTATGGGAGCGACATGAATGTTTATATGTAATTGAGACACTGAAACTCAGAATTCATCCAATTAAATATAAACTGTGGAATTAAAGTTATGTCTAGATTCCATAATGTAATATGGGGATTTTAACCGGTGACTTATGGGGTCTCAGGGGTGTTAAATTTCTCTAGAGGTCTGAAAATATAAACGATTTTCAAACGGGTATAATTCTTTTAAATTTAAATTAAATGATTCAGATCTTTTTACATGTTATTTAAAATAGAATGGGGCTTCAGAAAGTATAAAATCTTTTCAAATATAATAATTTTAAAAGTAATAAGCATATGAAAATTCTATAATAAATATTAAGTATTTTTGCTTTGCGCACATTTTCTAAAATATTGGCCTCTGATGTATAAAACTTTATAGAATTATACAATGCATCATACTCTTTAAAACCTACCTAATTTTATTATTATATATCTTTTGTATTTCAAAATATTTGTAAAATATTGGGTAATTTTAAATGTTTTTTAAAAATGTATATTTTTTATTTATTAAAATATGAAAGTTATTATTCTATTTATATAAAAGTAGCTACAAAAAGTATTAAGAATACATTTGCCTTTATAAATCAATTTGTAGCTAGTAATTAAGCCTACTCTTTTAGAAAATAGCATGCGCGACGTAACACTTAATAAATATTTCTTATAGAAAATTTCTTATTTTCATATGCTTATAATTTTTAAAATAATGATTATATTTTAAACATTTTATACTTTTCCGAAGCACCATTCCTTTATAAGTAATGTGTAAAAGATTCGAATTATTTAACTTAAATTTAAAGAAATTATACCTGTTTGAAAATTGTTTATATTTTCAGACCCCTAGAGAAATTTAACACCCCTGTGACCCCTTATGGGAATGTGTCAAACAATCCACAAGCTCGTTAACATTAACACTTGAATTTATTTTCGTTAGCAGTTAGTATATATATATATATATATATATATATACATATATATATATATATATATATATATATATATATATATATATATATATATATATATATATATATAAGAAATGTGTATTATATATCAAAAATAAGAAATAATAGATAAAGAAACATAACAAGAAATAGCATAATAAAAATATAAAACCTGAACATGAAGAACAAAATTATAGAGAAATAAAAGAAACTACAAAAAGAAGAACCTAGCGAGTCAGAAAGCAATTTCGGACTTAGGACCGAATAAGTGGGGTTAAACTAGTTTGAAGGCGCCAACCTTCCCCTTTGCAACTCGGTAGGAAAACCAAATAAAATAAAATAAACAAAACTTCACAGTTTGGATAACTCAGAGAGTATGAAAAAACCACTCATTACTATTATGTAACAAACTCTCCCAAACTCTTAATGCAGAAAAATCACAAAATAATTACATAAGAAAAAGTAGAAAAATGCTAAAACAATTACATAAGAAAAGTATCTTTCAAGAAATAATTTAACAAAATTTCTTTACTCACAGAGCTTTTACGAGGAGAATCAAGCGTCTTGACATTAATGAAAATCGATTATTCACCAAGTTAAGAAATTCGAAAATGCATAAACACATCTTTTGAGCTGACTTTTAAACCAGCCAGCAAAGACAGGTATAAAAAAAGACGACAATCAAATACGATAGAATTTGAATTGGTTGATTGTCAAAAATGTAAATTTGCTAGGCTCTCTAATTTGGTTGGTAGTCAACAATGTGTAAGATGTTCAAGATGTGTGTGGAAAAAATGTAAACTGTGATATGAGTGTTATGATATAATCTTCACAGCAAGACCACTAACTAACATGCTGACTTTGAAATCCTATTGTTGTGTGGTGGTTTTGGAATTCGAAGTAGCAAGACGGTTAATGTATTTGTGATGAATATAAGTTCTTAAGAAATTAAAAGGGAATTCATGATCTAAACAACATTGAAAAAATTGTTTTATATTATTGTATTTATCTATTTTGTGGGTAGTTAAGTTATCATTTCTAAATAAAAAATTCAAAATGATATTTCTGTAAATTGATATATGCAAATTACTATTCCATACGGGAATTTTAATTATATGGAACTTAAACGAATCTCTTTTGTCAAAAATGTTACTGACTACATTATTGTTAATAAGATGCAAATCTAAATCCAAGAATTCCACCATATTAGAGTTGAAGTTAGTTTTAAGGAGCTTGAGGTAATCAGGGTAGAACGTAATATTTGGTTTGTATTCACTATTTTTACCAAAAATTATTATATCATCTATATAACGATTATATATACATATATATATATGTTATTAAAAATATTATATTAATGAAATAAAATAAAATATTTTTATTAAAATATTGGTGGTATGTTATATCTATTATTAAATCACTTATCCTTCGGAAACAAAAAAAAAACATGAAGTGTTTATTGAACAAAAACTTTGTGAAGATCCCCTTGGATCTCACTTTGAGAACGAGAATAATTTGGAGTCAGATAAGAGCCAGTAGCCATTTTTATAAATAACTTTCTTTATTTGGTTATCTTTTCCAATTAGAATCAAAGACTTATTAACAAATGTATCTAAATAGTTTTATGAGGTTTAAAAGGGACTTTCTTTTAAATAAACTTAAATATTTAATGATCCAATTAATTAACAATTAGAATATCGATCACGCAGAGATTACTGCGATAACAGATCCCAGATTTATATTCAATAATGTTCCTATTGAACATTTAACTTTAATCTCACTCCTAATATAAAACTTTAACGAGACTTTAAATATAAATCAATATTTACCACACAGAATCTCAACTCTTCCTGTGATTTATCCACCTAGAAATCTTCAATAATAATTCTAACTTCACCGTTATACCTTCCTGCTTCAATCTCTCTCTCCTACTGCTTTTTGCTTTACTATTCCGTTTGACTTAAATAATTTATCTAATCTGCATAAAAAGGAATCCTGTCCTCTTTTTGGAGCTGATTGGAAATTGGTAGGGGAATTAAATTTCCCTAAAAAAGACGACTCAGAAGGTTAGTGATAAAGTTCCGTATAGGTTTGTCACAACTTATCTAAAATTATTTACTGATTAAATTATACATGTGGTATCATATTATTAAACATTATTTCTGTATTATTGTATAAATATGCTACATTAGTTTTTCTTCAATCATAATTTACTTTATTCGTAATTGCGTTTATAAGTGTGGATTTGATACATAGGAACAGGAGGAATACATATTTTAAATCTTACTCTCTTCTCTCCCCTCTCTCTCGCCCCTCTCTCTCTTCTCTCTCTCTCTCTCTCCTCTCTCTCTCTCTAAGGTTTTATAGAATGAAAATTACATTAAAAATACATATTGGAATCGAATAACGGTGATAATATATGTATACTAAATCTTTTTGAAACGTTTCTTGCATTTAGACTACATGGAAATAATCACTTGTACTTTATTACTTATTTAAAGGTTTAACTTTAGTTAATAATAAATGATTATGTTACCTTGTAGATGTTTTCAGCTCAATTTTAAAAAAGAATTGTTTCATTTCATGTATTAAAGTGAGATTCGGTGTTGGTTTCATTACTTTCTTGTGAATGCTTTTATACTGCTCATTGTATTTTTATTTTTTCTAGTGAAAGTTGTATTTTTTGAATTTTATGTGAATATGTAGGGAATGAATTGAACCACTCCTTTTAAAGTTCTTTCAAAAACTTATTCGATGAAAATTGGAAATTATATATAGCACATAAAAAAATTCAACGATTAGCGGCCTTTATCGAACAGTAGAAGTTCCAGCGTTCAAAATGATATGTCGAGTCTGTGTTTACGCTTACACTGAATGACAGTTAACTTGCATTAAACTTGCATTTCATTTCCCATTTTATACTCACATATTTATAAACTACAAGAGGTGCTGTGTGTTTCTTAAATGCGATTTCTTCCTTGGTCTTGCATTTGAGTTTATGATCTTTAAATGCGTTTACTTTAAGAAATAACGAATAAAAAACCGCAGGGATTCTACGCTACTTCATTCAATATGCTGTGTATTGTTATTAAGGTACATTTAATATTTACAAATTTTCTACTTGTTCCTACAGTTTTAGAATTAATGTGGAGTATAAAGAATATATTGTTTCTGTATAACTTTAAGTTAAGGATAAGAATGTTGGTACTTACGTATTATACCATTGACCAATTTCGTGAAACCAAAAGTTATCGCCAAATTTGGCTTTCTGCCGCCAATAATGGAAACCATTTATCGAGTAAAATAAACTTGAATTACACTAAACCAAAAAAAAAAAAAAACTAGAGCTAGCTGTATAAGAATAGCAATGACAACATTTGGTGATGTCTTTTGCTTTTGTGAAATTGGTCGACTTAAGCTCCAACAATTTTAGTGTAAGTTGCTGTTATAATCATGTTATTGCAACCAGCTCCGCTTTATTCTTTTCAATCAAGGAATTTTAAACGATACTCTTAATTAATGAAATATCCTTATTTCTATAGTTTCAGAATATGTAAAAACATTTTTTATAGCCGAAAGTTTTCCATGGTGGGAGATAATCTTTCGCATTTTCAAATTGTTTCGAAATACTTATTTCTGTTTTAGGAAAGTAAGAAATAGTGCATATCCAAGATTCTCGAATATACGAAACTGAATTACTTTACGCTATTTTAATATGACTTTATCTCTCCCCCCCCCTCCCACCAAATATGAAAGTAGTATGTCCGAACAAATTTTTTGAGATTCTGCTGGTAAATTGTGCAGTTTAAATTTCTCTTGTAAACTGTCTGACTTGAAAAGTATCGTTCAATGCGCTACATGATTGGACTATGATTTATGGAATATGGAATATATTTAAAAGAAAAAAACATATATATCTAAGAAATACATGTTTTTTTTTTTTTATCCTTTATTGTAAATAACGAAAAGCTTTCTTTCTTCATGTCTTGGGGGTTTTATGAAGTGTCACCGAATTATGTCAAGTCCTGTATTTAGCAAACAGCTAGCAATCTATCATGTTTACCTACGAAATAGGAGTCAAGTTCATAGCTCACTTTTTTTACGAAGAATCACCTGTGATTAATATAAAATTGTATTAGAAACTTTATAGTTGCTATACATTGCAGGGATGGCAAACCAGTGGCATGCGTGCCATTGAAGGCATGCGATACAGTATTTTTGGCACGAAAGGGGTCAAAATGATTTGCATTTTATTTCAAAATTTCGAAGTTCACTCTGAAATATCGCGGGGCGGCGGGAAGCACGCCCCGCCTTTTGTAAATTTTCTTTACTGCATAGTCAATTTCATTGACACAACTGTATTTTAAAGTTCATCTGTGTTATAGTTACGATTTTTAATTGTTATTTAACATGGTGTAACAGACAATTTCAAATTTGTTAGACCGAGAAACGGGGAGTTATTAGTAAGGGCGACAAAGCGGTGTGTGTTATGTGTTCTGGAATAGTAATATGCAGAGCATCATCTGTAAAATGTATTTTGGAACATATTACAAACTCTCTTATCAAAATAAGTGAACCACAGCAAAAACTATTAATTGCTTAGAAACCGTTTGTCAAATAACTTAAATTCAGTATGTATTCTACAAAAAGTAACATCTTACAATCCTAATATAAGTTATTTGCCATCCACTATCTGCAAGAACAGAAGTCACACAAATTTTACTTTAATTTGAATTACACGTATAACTAAAACATTTATAAATATACCATGCAAAAGGTATTTTTCGTAGTAAATAGAGTTTTGTGTTGTTAGTATTTAGTTTTATTATTTTCCCAATAATCACGTCAAAACTATTTGACGGCACGTCTATGCCTCATTAAATACTTCTTTAGAAAAAAAATGACACGTTGAGAGATATAAAGGTTCGCTACCTCTGCTATAAGTTATGAAAATAAAATGTAGCATTAATGCAAAAGTATATGTATTACTTATATGCGAGTAACGATAACATATATAAATTGATTTAATTTCAGGGATTATCCTTAACTAAAAAACATATTGTGGATTCGTTAGTGTTTCTAAATTCCAATTTCCCTTTGAATTTTGTTCATGTAAAAACTTTAAAAAAAATCGTTGGCTTTTCTATCATCTTAGTTTTTAGGCATTTGGAAGTTTATTTATTGATTTCTTATACGGTTTCTATATCGATATATGATTGTAGTTTTTTTAGAAGTTATGTATTGATAAATTTTCTATAAAACCTGTAAAACTGAAATAGTTCTTAAAGAATTTGTACTATTTTTTTATCAGTAGTATGCATACTGTTTCATAATCTTGGAATATTCACTTTCTTTTACTTTTTTTCATTGTGCCTTACAACAGGTAAAAAATATTTAGTGGTATTAACATGTTAACAGATTAAAGTTTGCAGAGGAGAATAGAGCGATTCAGTTTCTATCGGCATTTAATTACTGAGAAACTCAATGAACTTTCCTAAATAAAATTTTTTAAAAAAATACCTCAATTATTTTTTAATAGGGAAGACTTATACATTTGCAGTACTTTCTTAATGTATATTATTAAGATGCAGAAAATAACAATTCCCAATTTTTCAAAAATGTCCTACTTGAACATCACGAGAAAAATTTGCATTACATATACTCAGTGGAGTAACGAAAAATATTAGGGTTCCCGTGCAAATTTCTGGTTTGGGGCCCCACCGGATCTTACAAAGCAGTGGTCTCCAACCCCGGTTCGTGGATCAGTACCGGTCCATGGATCAAATACTACCAGTCCTCACAAGAAACATTAAATTATTTCCATTTTATTTACCGTGATATATTTTCCTTGGGTTTGGGCTACTTTTTTGTGAAAATCACTTTATATTCCTTGTTAAATCACTTTATATTCATTTTTGGTGTAGCTATATTTTATTCTGAGAAGGCACGTTTAAATACAATTAAAATACAAATATTAAATCAAAAAAATTTAAAATATAAACAATCAACGTCCTCCCCCTCAGTGGGCCGCGATAAAATTATCCAACGTTGACCGGTCAGCGGCGATAAAAAGGTTGGGGAACACTGTTATAAAGGATTGCAAACCATTACATGATACAAGCTTTGGGCCCCTGTGAATCCTGGAGATCCTCGCGATGCGAGGGTAGAGGGGGTATACGGTACGCTACTGCATATTCTCATATCGTCGGCCTAGTTATCAGACTGCGTATCTCCATCGATGTTACTGATTTGATATAGGAGTGCAACGGGCCAAGCACTTTTTGAAGCGATTCCTTAATCTTTTTGTTTTGTCTACGCCATGCCTCAGTGCGCGATCCGCTTTTAATTTATTCCTCGATCAGTATAATCACTACTTTTTTATTTCATATTAAAACTAGTTTTCGAAGGCAGAAGGTGGTGACAAGATTTTAACTTAAAATAAATACAACAGAAAGTAATATTAATGTATTACACTTCCAGATATAAATTATTTACACTATTTTAAGCGTTCATTATACAAAATTTGTAACAATGTGTTACTTTTGCTGAGCAGAGATCCCGTGGGGGAAAAAACAAAAAACTAACACTAATATATGTTATCCCCATGGCAACCACATTATCGCACGATAAAAATATCAATGTAAACCAGATTGTAATATTATCGCCTATCTTGGCGAACATAAACAGCAACCCTAGCTCTACTGTATCAAATTAGCATCCCAGATGGAGTTACGCAGTCCGATATATAATCTTTTCATAGAATTTGACAAAGATATATTTCAGTATAAAAGAAAACTAAAAACTGTTTTCAAAACGAGAAGTGTAATTTCTCCCTTTGTACATTCATCATTTTTTTAAGTAAATGGAATTATATAGAAAATTCATCCTTTTAAGTTTTAGTACAGGTATAAAACAAGAAAACTAAAAAAAAAATTTTTAACTTATCATTGTTAACACTAAGAGAAAGACGTTAAAGAAAGTCTTTCTTTTTTTATGTAATTAATTACCCAAGATATGTCACCAAAACGCTGAGCATTGAGTTTTATTAATATCAATATTCTCTTTCCTCTCTGACATTACTGGAAACAATTCTTACCCGTTGTGTTAAATTTAATTTCCTATACTAAGTCCCGTTCATTTTTAAGACAGTTTCTTTTTCGGAATTGAATTAAAACAAGTCGATATCCAGCTTCGTAAGAGTGACATAAATAACCGTCGTTAAAAACTGGAGCAGAGATTCTTTTTATTGATGCCTGCTTTAAAGTTTCCTTTTAATGTACCGAAGCCAGAAGATTTTCCGGTCTAATGTGTTTCCAATAACGTCTCAGTTTATTTACCACAGATGTCGATAGATGTCACCACCTTCAAAATATTTTACGGGAGTCCTGTTTTTATGACTGCTAATGAAACGTGAAAATTACGGTAACGCCTCACGGATTCCCTGGTTTTATTCCTCACGTTTTGAAAGAAAGAAAAAAAATGTTAAAAATACTCAAAGAGTTTAAAAAACTGAACTTTATTCGTTTTTTAAAGTTAACAGCATTATTTTATTGTTTTTTGAGGTTTGTAACACAGGGACTCTTCATTAATTGAATTTGAAAAGATTTCTCAAGAGCACTTTTGCTTCGCTTAGAGAAAAATTACTATTTTCAGTAAAGTTAGTCTTAACTATATGAACGTTTTTCAGAGAAGAAAATAATTATATGATATAAGTAATATATTTTTTGTCTGTGGGATGGGCAACATGTGTGTGTTTTGGCTCACGGGAGAAATTGGGGGAGCGGAAAATACTGAAGGGCCGCAGATTATTAAAATGATTGTATTCATTATAAAAAAATAATAAATATAAGTTAAATAAAAAATAGTGGGAGTTTCATTCAATATATTTATTGTGTTAATTTTATATTATCTATAGCTGCAAGCCCATTTAATTTTTGAATCAGTTAAATAAGGCTAATATACCCTGTCATACTTTTCACCTTTTTTAAATGAATATTTGTTTACTGTAAAATGCGGCGTATAACGCACACCGCCATATAACACGCACCTATAATTACAAGCTGTAATTTTTAATTTCTAGGTATATTTGCCGTATAACGCTCCTCCTTTGTTTTACGAAGAAGCATGCAATGAAAGTATGCAATGTTCTTAAGTTTTTAAGTCATTTTTTCGAGGTATAATTCCAAGTCTTAGGGGAAAAAAAGTATAATTTTAGAACTAAAACCCTTAAAGTTCATTAAGTATGTCATTTCTTTTAAATAAACAGTATTTTGATATATGCAGAAGTGTAATTTTTTTCTCTGCTCATCTTTTTTTTTTAAAAGCTCTCACTTTTATACCCGGCATATATAACACGCACCCGTAAATTTCTATCGTATTATTTGTGTTAAAAGTGCGCGCTATTGATTTTACGGTATTTGAAATTAGGAGTGAGATTGCTTGCTGAATTTCTCAGCACAGTCCGCAAATGTATATCAGTCAATTTGCATTTATATTTTGCTGGTCTTCCTGCTAGAAAAACTCTGTCTTCTAGTATATGTCGACTTAACCCCTTAACGGTCATAAAAATGCCTATTTTTTATTTGAGAAAATTATATAAAAATAATAGTGTATGTTCAATATACACTGGTGTGCAAAAATTAAGGACGAAGTCGAAAAATTAGCATATCAGCTGAACGAAGAGGCAGAGCGGACAGAAAGACCAATCAGGAGATTAAGTAAGGTGATGTACGGTAGCACATGCGCAGATATGCAGGTAGACGTAATGGGGGAGTGTCTGAGTAGTATAAAGCATGTTGTCGGTGAAAGATCAGTATTTCTGGCAATGAGATTGCACGCCGTATAGCAGTTAAAATCACACCGAGTTGCTGCATCAGCGAGAAATGGCGAATAATCAATCTGTTAGACGACATCTGGATGCTTCGAGGTCGAATCATTGGGAAGTTGGAGGAAGGCCGCAGTGTGGCAAGTGTGGCTGCAGAGTTCGGAATTGCTCACAGCATCGTTTCACGAATTTGGAGACAATTTCAAACTACAGGAACAGCTATCCGGGGGTTCAGTAGTGGTCGTCCACGAGGAACCACACCCGCAGATGATCGGTACATTGTCTTACAGGCCAGAAGAAACAGGCGGGAGAAATCGCTAGACACACGACACAGGCGACTGGACGACCGATATCGCGTTATACCGTGGCCAGAAGACTGCACGGTGGTGGTCTGTTTGCACGACGCCCTGTACGGTGTGTACCTTTAACGCCTGCCCATCGGAGAAGGCATTCTCTGTGGTGCCGGGAACTCCGGAATTGGAGAGACAATGAATGGGGACGAGTACTCTTTACAGATGAGAGCAGATTCAGTTTGAGTAGCGATTCTCATCGCATACTCACCTGGAGAGAGCGGGGAAGCCGCAATCATCCTTCGAACAGCATTGAAAGGGACATGTATGGAGGTCGCGGTGTTCTCGTTTGGGGAGGCATCATGCTTGGTAGTCGTACAGACCTTCACATCTTCGACGCAGGTTCAGTCAACGGGACCCGTTATTGTAACGAGATTCTTCTTCCATATGTGCGTCTTTTTAGAGGAGCTATGGGTCTGCAGTTCCTTTTCATGGACGACAATGCACCATGTCATCGCACAGTAGCTGCCGAACAGCTCTTAGAGAGTGAGGATATTGAACGCATGGATTGGCCGGCACGATCTCTGGATCTAAATCCCATCGAGCATGTATGGGATTTTCTAGACAGACGCTTGGCAGCTCGTACCTTACCACCAGTAACGATTCGGGAGCTTCGATTGGCGCTGCAAGACGAATGGGTAGCAATGCCTCAACAACTCATTGACACCCTCATTCTCAGCATGGGCAGACGCTGTGAAACCTGCCTAGCAGTCAGGGGAGATCATATCCCCTACTAAAGACCGGATGTTTCTTGCTGGACACCCATCACAGGGATGTTTCGGCCTTCAGTCGCATTGCGCTCCATGCTACTTTTTCAATCAAGCTTCTTTTTATCCCTCAGATTTCTCTTTTAGTAAGTGTTGCTTACATTACACATGTCCTTACGTATTGGGGATCTTACGGTATTAAATGTGTTGAGTTGGAAAGCTTTTGTACAAAGTTATATTGAAAAAACCGTCTCGTCCTTAATTTTTGCACACCAGTATATTTATATATATATATATATATATATATTCATATTTTCAAATTTTGAGTAAGTTTTTAGCTTGAAATACAAAATAAATTTTAAGAAAAGCTAACATTTAGGGTTATTATGACTAAAAGTTGGTTTTCCAGCAGATAGATAAAATTTTAAAAAACATATGTTTTAAACATTAAAGGAGAGGTTTATTACGTCTATGCAATGTAAAAAACATTAGTAATTTTTCTTGTGAAATAAATTTTAAAGTATGAGATAAAAAGGCCTATGTATCACAGTTAACACTACACACAACCATCATCAATGCTGTCAGGCTCACTAACCGAACTTTTAAAACAATCAGTTATTTCAGAATCACTCTCAGATCTCTTTATACTTAAAGTAAAATCCGATTCACTTCCTAACTAACTCCATAATGTATATAATATTAAAAAATATAATTTTTTTTATCAAAGAACGCAATCTACAATTATTCACGAAGAGCGGAACTCAGTACGGTTACAAAAACATATTGGTAATATAGATTTGTTTGATTGTGCTAACTAGGGATTGCAATACCGGGATACCGAATACCGGTATTTTGAGTCATTTGTACAGTTTTGAAATACCAGTATTCACAAGTGTAAATTTATTAGAATTTTTTAAAATTGTTTCCAATATAAGGATCGCCAACTTAGGGAAATAGTGTGCGTTTTTGTTTTATGTTTCGTTTTAATTATTGTCCCACGATTAAAATATATTACAAATGAAATAATTTTAACATCCATTTCAGAAAGTGAAGGTATCAAACGTGTGTATATATATAACGCTCATTCCTGTCGTTCCTTTTTTTTATTTCTTCTAGCTGGTTCTCAGTTCTCAAGCAACTCATTAAATCCGTCATCTAATTTTTTCATTTCCAGATAAAACAGGATAAAAGATTACGAATCTGAACTTAAAAACATAGACATGAATTATTTCTCTCTGATAAGTAGAATAAATACACTACTTCTAAGTTCTCGTTGAAAGAGGAATAACATATCCAAACTCATCTGCCTTTCTTCATCCGTCAACACTTGTGATTACAATGTCACTCTAACGAGCGAAATTAATTGAACTGTGAATACAAAGTTGTTTCGTACAACCAAGTATTATAAAATGTATACACATTACATAGATTCACATTTTATAAAATATGTAAATCCTCCAAGGCCAACCTATCCTATTACACCTCAGAGCGATACTGCACTCTCACAGGATTCGTAGAATGGTGTTTGCATCTGAGAAACGAAGGTTGAGAAAATGTGTAATATTTCGATATTTTTTTTAATTGGTAAGTTTGTTATTCACATTTTATTTGCATTCCATACTTTAGTTTCAAAATATTTTTCAGATTCATTATATATATACTCATAAACAGTAACCCATAATAATGAATAAGAATAACTTTAAAGAACATAAAAAAAAACAGTTGATAATACTTCGGTTTGGTTTCATTGTTAACATGATGAAAATAATATGCTGGGTGCAGTTTAAAAAATGTTCTCGAGTTATTAAAGTGAATGGAGGAAGTACAAGTGGACTCCATACATATTTAAAAACGAAACATGATACAAAATTGTTAAGGAGGAAAGCATTTAATTTCGTTATAGTTACAAATTTATGCACAGTCTCTAAGCCCAAGCCGTCAGGAATGAATTTAAGATTATTTCGAAAAAGAAGATAATTTTTGGATTAAATTATAAGTAAAATGATAGTATTAGATGGTTTGCCATTTCAAGTGTCTTACACTTCTATTGAATTAAGAAAATCACTATCTACAGCTGATAATTTTTGCACAAAAATACGTTCTAGGCTCAATCAGTACAATTGATGCATTATGTTTTTAAAGATCACATTTCAAAAATTTGTAATCAGACTAACTAGTGATATTCACACTTTTTTGTGATAAAAAATTAAAAAAGATGTTACTTTTTCTTGTGATTCTTAATATACTGTTATAATTTATAAGTTAATAATTATTTTTTGTTGTATTTACACTCTCTAATAAAACTGGCAAGTAAAACAAAGAAACACACAGTGTTTACTTTCTTTTTCTAAAATTTCTACTACCGGTATTAAAACTGGTATCCCGGTATTAAATTCTAAGAAATACCGAATACCGGTATTTAACTTTTAGTCCGATATTGCAATCCCTAGTGCTAACATAAAAAAAATAAAATAAAATATAATAACTACCTCTAAACACTCTACTAATAGTTTGGTACTGCCATCTGGTGAGAAACCAACATGATTGCGGGCATAAGAAACAGATAATTTTAATATTTTAAGCACGTTACTTTTGAACACTCCAGCCCGGAAATATCACGGGCACGAGGAATAGAGAAGGAAATATCCCGTGATATTGACGGGAGCGAGAAGTAAGGGGTTAAATACAAAGAACAATTTCCCAACAAATTTCTTCATACATGGAAATTTTTAAGCTGACAAAAAATTGTAAATGTCATAGCATAAGCCATTTCCTTTACACTGTGATATGACTGCAAATCATTAAGTTCAAGCTGTGGTTTCTCAGATACTGTATGAAATCAGCAGTAGTGGGATAACACAGCAAACACTGAATTTAGGATAAAGTTTTTTTTTAAATTAAGATATTTTCTGATCCCGTCCTCTTAGCTCTATAGATAATCTCTTTGTAGAAACACTTTTAGGTACTTTGTTTTCCTAATAAAAAGAAATTTTGTTTTCCTAGTAGTGAAAAATACAAGACGAATCTTTGATCGCGCAAAAGGAAAGAAATGTCGATTCAAAATGGATTTGCTGACTCTCCTGGAGGGTCGCTATTTTCCCACCTCTAAATTATGCTATCAGTTACTTTCTGTTTTAATTTTGGAATATTCGAAAATTTCCTTCTTTTTTTTTTAATTTAAAAAAATACCAAGACGTTTTCTTTGGAGGAGAAAAAAAGATGAACAATTCTAAATTTGTTCTTAGCCAACCATTTGTTTTTTATTTCAGTTTGCACAATAAATCCAAGTTACTAAATAATTTGTTTTCAGTATTTGTATTTTGACACTACAGCTGCGTTTCTCCGAATGAAAGTTATAAGTGTGAGTGGAATCTACTATATGATGAAATATCTTCTATTAGAGAAACTGAATGCATTATGAAACATTTAACTGTTTAACCCTTTATCCACCGACGGTACTTATAAGTACCACTCACTTTAAAATTACTTAGAATAACCATTTTTACGAATATTCTGACGATATTCAGCAGAAATATTCTTTGAAAAATCTACTCTTCTAAAATATATTGCAGCTCGGGTTCTATGATGGCTATTTTAGCGGGAAAAGCGAACAGTTTTATAGCAGAAATTGCGCTTTCAGCTTACGGCTTTTTCTGCGGATTGCGAATATTATCATTTTTGTCTTGAAAAAGTGGTTAATGTCAAAATGTAAGTGTCTTATTTTGTTTGTATGTTCATGAAGACTCTTAGAAAACGATTTAACTATTTGTTTGAAGTGAACAGTATATATAATTAATTTTACAGCTGGATATCTTAAATTAATTAATTAGTTCTAACGAATTAAATTTCCCAAAGTTGAGTATTTTGTTTATGTACATCCCTTAATTTTCAATGTAGTGATTCAAAAATAATATTGCATGAAAAAAACTGCAGTAAATCATAATGCGGTAGAGAAAAAGGGTTTAACCTTCTAAATTATAACTAATATGCGTCCATTATGACTTTCTCATTATTTAATAATCTTGACATTTAAATAACTAGTTTAGACGATTAAAAATTAGTACACTCCCAATCATTAATGCATAGAACATTTTAAAGCAATGCATTTATTGAATCTATTTTGTTATGTATAAGTCAACTTTGTAAAACAGCAGTAAAGCAAAATTATTTATGTACTAAAATTTAAAAAAAATAGCAGCATTAATTTCGAAGTAAAAACTTTCAACACAACAGAATACCGGCATCTAATAATTCGAAAATCATCTGTTTGATTACTTCATTTATTTAAAGTTCCGAATGGTAAGCAGAGTTTTTGAACAGAAATGTGCTTTATGTTGCAATTAATCTGATGAAAAACATTTCTTCTCCGTATGTATGAATATTTTATTAATAATTTGCATAACTTATGCAATATTAAACAGTTTCTCTTTTCCCCGGCAACTTGTTAATACCCGCTTTTCTGCTTCCTAGAGCCCTGCGAATTGATGTACTGCTCATTTGGTGCTGAGTGCTTGGTGGATGAAAAAACTCAGCAGGGCTACTGTCGCTGTCAAGATAGCTGTTCAGATATATTTGCTCCTGTGTGTGGAACTGATGGCATTACCTATTCCAGTGAGTGCCAACTGCGGATGGCGTCCTGTTCTAAGCAAATAAAGATCTATGTCCAACATCACGGACAATGTGGTAAGTCTTTATAAGGCTATTAACCTCAATGAGACACTCAGCTATTTCTTTATTCATAACAATATAATCCGCCTTTTTTTCATCTTCCAAAAATTTTTAAAAAATGGAGTATATTTGATTATTCAAGTAATTTTAAATTAATGGTCTAAATGAAGAAGCTATGTAGTTTGTTTTTTTTTAAAAAGATTTTAATTTTGTTTGTTGCATTAACATTAAACATACCAAAATGGGTCAAATGACCTATTTAGAACTTTTGCATTGAAAATGCAGGTATCATCTTATTACTCTTGCACATTTGACTTCATGACTTTTTCTAAGTATTTAATCTACAGTTATTATACTATTTTTTTTTTTTCTTTTGTTTATTTTGAGTAATACTTGTCGTATACCGTTATCTATCACAACAGGTCATTTGACGTGGAGAGCATTTTTTGTTTTATAAGCTTATCGAGTCATATTCCTTATCGTATTGTAGGCGGTATAAGTTGCACGTTTCTGCAAAGACTGTTGCGTAAAGTAGTTCATTCAAAATAGCTGAGAATAATTTCAAGAAAAGTCTAATTTCAAAGTCTTGCAGATGGCCTCTCCAAGTTTTTTCAATATCCTTCATTTAGCAGGCATAAATGCCTGGGTTTTGTACAAGCAAACAACAGGAGAAAACATCTCAAGACAAGATTTTTTACTCAAGCTAGCAGTAGCACTTCGCTCCGATTTTTGAGAAGCCCGTGACAACCAAAACAAAGAAAAAATACGAAAGGATTGTTGCCTAAGTCTACTACAGATGCTTATCAACGTAAGAGATGTCAAATAGGATACTGTAAAGAAAATAAAACCAACAAAATTTGCTCTAATTGTAAAAAATATGTTTGCGGAAAATGTACAATGGACACATTTATATGTAAAAAATGCGATAAGCAAAGAATTAAAAATTCTATTTTTTTGCTTTTGTAATAGAAATGGTCAATTTACTATTTTGTTTTATTATAATAAACTTAATCTTTATTTTTATTTCCTTTCTAACATACTATTTCATACATTCAAGTATAAAACATAAAGTCGGGTCATTTGACCCGCTATGGTAGAAATAGGTATCCATTAAGTGTTGGTATGATTAGTGTTAAAAAAAAACGAACATGGAAAAAAGCATATTTTTTTAAACAAATATGAAAATATAAGGTTTGCTTGTAAACAGTTGTAATCAGTATCATGGCTATCAAAAGATCAGTGTGGTAATTTTTAAAATAATATTAACCCCCCGCCGCCAAAAAAACACACTGTGACAAAACTATAACATTATATATATACAATCGAACCTCCACATAATGAACCTCTATATTGCGAATTTTTCTATATAGCAAACTTTTTCCTGGAACCAAGAGCATTTCGCGATTTTCTTTGTAAAATAACCTCGCTATAGTGAAATGCATTTCTATAAAACGAACTTTTTCTTTTGTGAGTCAATTTTTGTTTCCCCTTTTTTTTAAAGTAAAGTCGAACCTCTATATATCGAAGTAACTAAATTCTGGAAAAAAAATCCGTTACATGGAAAATTCGTTTTATGTAGGTTCACCTTTCAATATAACTTATAAACCACATAAAACAAAAATTTAAGCTCATAAACACTATACATTAAAATAAATAATTATTCATACATTTTTGTAAATTAATATATAGTTATTTTATATATCTTAACTATCAAAAGAAAGAAAAACTGCAAGGACAGTTTCTTGACGCCTTTATCCACTTCCTGAAGATATAAATTTTTTTCTTTGATGTTCAAGCACTTGCGTTTTGACATTTTTCAGCTTCTAGAAACGAAGTTACCAGTACGGCTGATCAACATTACAAATGAACGGAGACTAGTTCAAGGACACGAGACAACTTCCCTGAGAGTGCAAGGGGATATCCAAGATGTTTACAGTGAACTGGACAATGGGAGCCAAAGGTTACACTTCTTGGATGAAGCGCCCAGAATTCTATTTTTCTGGACGAATTAGGAACCTAATAAAAACCATTTCAAAATTTATGACCACTATAAAATGTGTTAAAAGAGAGAATAACTTGAAATGTCCAGAAATACTTGAAAAATAGGGAGAAAAAAATTGAATCGCAAGAGAAAAAGTTCGTTATATAGAAAATGCGCTTCGCTATACATAAGTTATTTTACGAAGACAATCGTGAAATGTTCTTGGTTCCAGGAAAAAGATCCCTATATCGAAAAATTCGCAATATAGAGGTTCGTTATATAGAGATTATATAACGAACGATTATAGAGATCATACAGCGATGTATGTATATACAGAGTGTTTTTTCCAGGTATAGAAGTTCAAGTTGGCATTACTTTCCAAGATGGCGACCGATTTAACAGCTGTCAAGTGATTTATTCTCAGTTTGGTTTGGCAATTCATCATGAATAGACTCACGCCTGAACAACGCTTTCAAATTGTGCAATTTTATTTCGAAAATAATGGTCGATTTTCATAAGCGAATTTTGTTTAGCGATGAAGCGCACTTCTGGTTGAATGGCTACGTCAACAAACAAAACTGCCGCATTTGGAGTGAAGCTAATCCACAAGTGTATGTCGAAACACCGTTACATCCAGAAATACTGACTGTTTGGTGCGCTTTATGGGCTGGTGGAATCCTTCTTCAAAAACGATGAAGGCCACAACGTTACAGTCAATGGTGATCGGTATAGAGCCATGATTACTAACTTTTTCATTCCTGAATTGAACAATCATGATGTCCAGGAGCTGTGGTTCCAACAAGACGGCGCAACAAGGCGCAACATGTCACGCAGCTCGTGCCACAATCGATTTATTGAAAGACACGTTTGGTGACCGCCTAATTTCACGCTTTGGACCTTTGAATTGGCCTCCAAGATCTTGTGATTTAACACCGCTAGACTATTTTCTGTGGGGCTATGTAAAGTCATTGGTCTATGCGGATAATCCACAAACGCTTGACCATTTGGAAGACAACATTCACCGTGTTATTGCCGATATACGGCCACAAATGTTGGAAAAAGTCATCGAAAATTGGACGTCCAGATTGGACTACATCCCAGCCAGCCGTGGCAGTCCTATGCCAGAAATCATATTTAAAATGTAATGCCACAAGATTATCTTTCGAATAAAAAACAATTCATATCAATTGAATAATACATCGTTGTTTTGTTGCAATTTAAAGTTCTATACCTCTCAAAAAACACCCTTTATATATATATATATATATATATATATATATATATATATATATATATATATATATATATATATATATAAGGTATATATAAGATTGAACAATGCATACATTATAATACAGCTATGGAATAAAATATATACCAACCGTTACCCAACGGAAATATTTCTTCACAAGGTATTTTATTATGTCTTAAGATTGCATGCTTTTACATTATTAATACAGCTTTGGAATGTGTTAAAATACTTTATCCCTCCTGCCTCTTTATTTAAAAAGAAAAATGTTTGGATTTGAATTTTAAAATTCTTTAAATATTTTTTTTTTTATACAAATTTCTTAACAAAAGTAAACACAAAATTATTTTTTTATTAAATGTAAAAATTGTAATATAAACAACAGTGGCTTGTAAATATTTATCTTAAATACAAAGCAGCTTGGTGTCATATTTCATAATAATGATATTATTGCTAAGTAATAAACTCATCAGACGGATCCCATTGGAAATCCAACTACGCAACGGGAGTAATAAAATATAATTTTACTATATTCAAAAAAAATATTGAAATTTTAATATTCTTAAGACTTTATTTTTTTTTAGCTTCACATTTTTTGTTTATTTTTTAAATTAAATATAAAAAAATAATAAAATTTATTTTTTCATTGACGTAAAAATTGTAATATAACCAACGGTGGCTTGTAAATATTTATTTTAAATACAAAGCAGCTTGGTGTCATATTTCATAATAATGATATTATTGCTAAGTAATAAACTCATCAGACGGATCCCATTGGAAATCCAATTACGCAACATGACTGATTACTAACATTCTGAGTATATTGTTTCCACCTAATATAATTTAAAACTTATACATCAGACAAGAGCTTGGATGCATTTTCGGAGGTGTAATTTTGATGGATAGTGACATCTTTAACAACGAACTGAAAGAATTAATTCGCGGACAGAGAGAGATGTGTTCACTCAAACTTTCCAAGATTACCCTCGGAGCTAATCTCCCAGTTCCTTCCACCTTCTTTCCATCTTCCTTAAACTTTATTTTGTTACTTCCTCTTCTTCCTATTCTCCCCGTCCTTGTGAACAAGACTTGAGAATAGTGTTAACAAGGGCAATTTTCGCCTGCACCATGTTCAGTGTAAGGAAGCCATCTATCTTACTGTTTCTATTGACGACACATCCATTCCTGGACCTGATTGTATCCCCTTTGGATCAATTGGACACTTTCCCGCTCCTACTATCTCGCTGGATATCTAACTTCCTTTTTTTTCCTTCTTAACTTCCTTTTTTTACAACCGCATTATTCCTTTTCTCACTTAATTGACATGGGTAAAGAGGCAGTCTTTAAAACATAGGAGATGGTGCCTCGATAGATTTCTTTGTGTAATATAAATGTCAGAAAATATACTTTTCACAGTTCGTAGTTAGAAAGGCTTAATTTTTTTTATTACATTATTTTGCTCATTTTTAATGCGTTATTTTGCTCATTTAGTGTTTTTTATCACAGACAGTCGGATTTCCATGTAACAAATAGCTATTTTGTGAATTTTTCTATTTTACGAACATTTTACTGGAACTAAGAACATTTTACTATTTTCTTCGTATAAAACAACTTTCAAATAACGAAGCGTATTTTCTGTTTAACGAACTTTTTCTCTTGTGATTTGATTTTTTCAATTCCTACTATTAGCTCACACTCTCCTTATATGTATATATATATATATCTTGTTCAAATTTTGAATCGTTAATAAAATACTTTTTATTCATCCACTTTTTATTGAAATACAATTTCATAAACTTTTAATGGATGTCACTTGATGTTAATACAGCTCTTTTTAAATATTAATTATTAACTAATCTATAAATAGTAACAATTAAAAATAATAGTCCAATACCATATATAAAAAGGGAAATAAAAAATCACTTTATAGTTTGCCTCTTAATATTGTGATTATGTCATTTGTATATACATATTTATATTAATTGTAACTATTTAATAAAAAAAGTAACTAAAATAAATTTTTTTCTTTGTTGACCTAAGTAGGAAATTACTTTAATTATATATATATATATATATATATATATATATATATATATATATATATATATATATATATATATATATATATATATTACTTGTTTTCTCTTTATATTTAAAACGTTTCGGGATATTTTTTTCAAATTGATCTCTCTTTTACTACATTTTATGGTAGCGAATGATCTTGAACTAGTTTTAGCAAGTGAAAATCTCACATAAAGCAATAAAATATTACTATAATTTTTCAAACAAAAACCTCAAGAGCAAATGTAATGCATTTTACCAGTAATTTAATTTAAGTATGCATGTGATAGTGTATGCTTAAAATAACTGGTTATTAAATAATGTATGTTTAAAATTACTGATAGGCTTAATATTAGAAACTGTAATTAAAAAAAAGTTCTTTAGTTTTAATGTAAAATTATTTTTTAAAGTTGAAAATACAATTCCTTGACGATGTTTTTTTTTTTTTTTCTTTACAGATTCCTTTTTAATGGGTAAGATATAACAATTTACAAAACAGATGTGAATAATTACTTTTTTAAATAATGTATAGGGCTTATGAATTTAAAATTTGTTTTATGTGGTTTCTAAAGCATGTTAAAAGATAAATCTCTATTTAACGAATTTTCAATATAACGATTTTTATTTCGGGATTTAACGACTTCGTTAGATAAAGGTTTGACTGTATTTGTTTTCTTTTTGTATTCAGATATGCAATCTCTTACGATTAGAAGATATATATAAAGTATGAAATAATTACATAAAAGAAAACTGTTATTTTTTGTAAATATTTGTTTCGATTGTGTGTGTGTGTGACATTCAAATTATTAAATTCTTCTCTAATTTATTTATAAAATTTAATTAAATCTGTCATTTTTTGCTTTATTATATTTAGGTGATTACAAATTTTGAAAATGTTATATATATTCTAGAAAAATGTTATGCTATTAATTAACAAAAATTTAGCAGTTCATTTTGGATTCGGTATAGTTACATTTATAATAGGGAAATAAGCACTAAATATTTATTTTCAATTTCATAGTAAACATTAATTAAAATGCAACTAATTTTTTTCTAAGTAAGATTTTCCGATATTTTCTTCAAAAATACATCCAAGTCCAAGTTTTTAAAATCACAAATTAAGGAATGTTACAATTGCTTTTAGAATACAGTATTTTCCATATTCAAGAAAAATAGAACGGATGGGTATATTAAATGTCTTGTCTTTTGCTTAATATGTAGAGGAGTTATGAAGTATGACTCCAGCGTAGGTAAATAAACATTGTGTTGTAAATGAAATATTAGACTCAAATAGAATAAAAATAAAAGTAAGTTTTATTGATCAAAATAGATTTAAATTTTCTCCATGTAAATTTCAAAGTTTTAAAATACGTCGATAATTCCCTTCATCTTTTTTCCCTTCCTAGATTTAAGTGGGGAAATAATCATGTTGTTTTAATTTTAACTCTTCTTACTAAGGTGAAAATAAAGTACAGAATGATTTTCGAAACATTCTTTGCCTGATAGATTGGAAAACGACACTTTTTTCATGCATTAGAAGGATAACATTTCATTTTTAAAAAATCCTAATTGTATTTTTAATACTTAATCCTAAATAATTAATTAAACATTTATTTTCATAATAGTAGTTTTTTCTAAATTTTCATCATATCTGAGAGCTATAAAATTCTTCAAAAGGGCTAAAATAAGTATCAGTGTAACGGCATGTTACATTATTAGTAACATTGCTACATAATAGCAAACTACAGTTCTCTTTCAATGATAATTTATATCTAAGCATACACATACATTATCAGATGTAGTGTGAATCACATAATTTATCCCCGCATAAATTTTAATTAGTTGCTATATAACCTGATTTGAAATGGAAAACCATTATTTAATAACTAGAATTTTAGAACAATATATTTAATAATAACACTTTGAAATCAATTACTGCTATTTATAATCTACAGTTCTACAAAACAAGTTTTATCCCAGAAATTCAAGGATATTTCCTAATTAATATTCAGTGCATTCTCAATTACTGATTATATTAGAGATTTCGTAACTCATCTCTCAGGATCAGCTTAATCATTTTTAAATGATATTTCCATAATAAGTAATCATTAAAAATATTAATTTCATAATTTTTTCATAAAAAAATTTTTTTTTCGTATTTGTATCATAATATGTTTAAGAAAAAATAAAATAACGTAGTTCTATATTATGGGGCTTTAAAACGATTTCGTTTTCTATAGTGATGTACTTCAGAAAAGTTAATGTTTTCACAGTTTTTGCTACACAAAATCTGTACTACAGCGTAAAAAATAATAGCTTTTTTTGTATCTTTAAGTTAATTTGGCACTAAAATTTTCATTTCTTCACTGTAATACTTAATTTGTTGTTTAAACGTGCTCGTTTGTTCATGCAATGTATAAATTTTTATCTTGTTTTAATTTTAATAAATTGTAATAAAAATATTTCAAGAAAAGCAACAGAAAAAATATTGAAAAAAAGTGTGTAGTTGATTTCTCTGGTTTTCGGGAAAAACTACGTTTTAAATGGTTAAGTAAATTTTAACAATAAAACTGATTTCGGTTCTTAGTGGTTCGAAACCCTAATCTACATAAGTGGACTACATATAATTCAGTTCCTTCGTTTGTTTCTTTAAGATAAATACATTTTAATTATTCTAGTATAATCAAGTGAAAAGTCTTCCAAACCATAACTTAAGTTGTATCATTATCAGTCCGATTAATATTTAAGACTAATTTAATCTTTAATCTTGTTTGTATGGTTTGGATACTATAACTCATACATTCGGGTCAAAATTAAACAGGATAGGATTGAAATTTTCGGAGTTAGCATCTCAAAATCTGAGGTTACTGCAGCGACTTCTTTTCCTTCCTTTTACTTCCACTTCACACTTACCACGAGATAATTTTAAGGTCTAATTACGCAACAATCTGCATTTTATCACCTTTAAGCGGGTTTTTCCTTTTTTTTTTTGTAGAATAAGAATTTGAACGTGTGCCAGTGCAACTTAGCCATAAAAGTAGGGATTTTAACCTGTAAGCTACTACATTCCGGAATTTCTAATTTCTAATAAAATAGAGGAAACTTTGTTGTGGAAAACAAATCTTTGAAGCATTTATGTGAATAAATGTGCGTAAAAGTGCATTATTTGTAAGATGGATACAGATGATGCAGCTTATATGTAAAAATTGTATTTAATTGATATAAGATTGGTTTTATTTTTGATTACCGTAAAATCCAGCGTATAATGCACACCACCGTATAACGCGTACCCATACTTTCAAGCTGCAATTTTTAATTTTTAGGTATACTCACCGTTAACGCGCACCGACCTTTTCACCAAGAAACCTTAAATGTTCCAAGCTTAAAACAAAATAGTTTACTTCTAGAACTACAGAGCCCTCTGTAAGTTCATAAGGAATATCAAAAATCTTAAATAAACAGCATTTCGATATATGTAGATATCTAATTTTCTTTTATGCTCACTCATCTCGCGTTTTATTTCTAACACTAGATTGCCCAAGGAGGTCACTTTGACTGTTTTTTAGTTTTAATTAGAAAACAATGGTGTATATAATGGCACAATTTCTTAAAAATTTTTAGAGTATTTTTTTCCGAGTGAAGTAAATTTCTTTTAATGTTAGTATTTACTAATAACTTGTTATATGATTGTAAATAATATAAACAATATTAAAAACTATATATATATATATAATTTCAAACAAATTTATTTACACATTAGTTATTCTTTCACAATGCAGTCAATTTGACTGCTTTTAGGCAATATAGGTATGTACTAAGTTTCGGTCTTTCTAGTGTTTAAGCCAGTGTTTCTCAAACTGTGGGGCGCGCCCCCCTAAAGGGGCGTGATAACCCTACAAGGGGGGCGCAAGTATATCGAAAAGTCGAAAATAAAAGATTATTTTTTTAAAAAAATATTGATTTACTGAAAGGAAGCAAAACAAAATAAATTTTGAAGTAATAAAAAATAAAATAAGCATTTACATTGATATAAAACACTTATAAATGTATCAGTGCTACACAATGTGTTTCATAATTAATTTAACAGCACTCAGATCAGAAAAAATTTAATATAATTACCAGTGACCCTATAAACATGTCATAAAATTATATACTTATCTTGATAATGTGTACGGTTTATAATTAAAGTCGTATTGTAGCTTTACGTCAAAGTATACTATTGTTGAATTCAATACATTATTATTGTAAGAAGGGGGCGCGATGAAAATTATAACTGAAAATTGGGTCGCAAGTATAGAAAGTTTGAGAAGCACTGGTTTAAGCTATTATTTTTATACCCGACGTATAACGCGTACCATTAAATTTTGATCTTGTTTTTTGTGTTAAAAATACGCATTATACGCTGTATTTTACGGTATTTAAAGTTTTTAAACTAAGGAGACATCAAAACAAAAGAGAATTAAAACTTTATATTAAACTATCTGCAGCGTTTTGGAGAATATAAAATTTACTTTAAGTGCGAAACAAATGTTCCAAAGCTGCATCTACAAATTTCTTAAATAAACTTTTTCAAAACAATTTTTCCTTCTTTATGTAAATACATCACGTATCAATGATCGTCTTTTCCAATAAGCTTTCCACTCTTAATTCTGCTGAACACCTAACGTGTACCTAAACTCTTTTAAATTCTCTATATGTCCATTCTCTTTTCCTTCTTCACGGTTTCTCAAGTAGAAAATAACGGCAAGTTATCATGAGGATTACAAAACTCCGAAAGCGATTTATTCTTGCACAAAAAGCTAACATAAATTCCGATCAGGGGAAACTCCAGTGGATGGGGAATATACTCGGATATATATATATATATATATATATACCCACGGCCTTTCAACCATACTATCATACATGGAACCTGCATTAAGAGCAGAGATTTGTCAATATATTTGCCTCTGCTTGTATTGTTTAATATACCGACGGACATTCTTTATGTATGAGGGCACTAAAGGTAAAGGTGGGGAGGGGCCAGACTAAAAGAAAACTGCTTACGTTGATATTTTTTTCTTTCCTCTTTACTTCTTTTGACGATGTTGTTCTCTTTCTTTTATGTCGACGTAATGTTACCGATGTAATCCATCATCATTTGCCAAGGGACTACTTGTCCTGGTTAGAATGCCTTACGTGAGTCAATGAAGGCTTGGTCCATGGACTCGTGACGTCAGATGGAATGGATTGATGGAAGGAACATATTGTCATTTGAATAAAAGTTGAGATGTTAAGAAATTGCGCTTATAATGTGTTTAAGGTGTGATTGATGGTATTATAGTTTTACATATATATATATATATCGTGTTATTCATTTGGATGCTGGATAGAGTTTTCTTTTATCCTTTTATTGCATTAGGGATTCGATGGGAGTATTTGTTGTTGTTAAGTCTTGCAAAAATATTCCAATTTATCCCTTGACTCAATGTGTGGAAGAAACTCATCAATTTTATTTACCGTCAGTTTTATTTGAGGAACTTAAAGATGTGCTTAACTTTAAACCTTCCTTTACACTTAATGTGGCTATTTATCTATCCATTGAAAAAAGTTTGATTGTTATACTCCAAAATTTTCTTTCAAAAGCAGGCTAAATACATATGATCAAAACCTACCAGAATCAATATCATTTAATTGAAGATCATCACAAATATAACCACAACTTATGTTATGAGTAAAATTGTGTTAAAATAGACGGAAAAAAATTTATTGCTAATATTACTGCAAAAAATATTTTTTAATTATTTTTATTAAAAAATTTATATATATGCATTTTTATCCCAAATATTAAAAAGATTCTTCGGAAAACTTTCATACGTATCACACACACACACATTCTAAGATACGTTTTCTATTTATCACATTTAAATTGATTTTCAATACTTTTAGCGGTTATATTTTGAACAGTATATTCATAAGAAATATAATTCTTGCAAAACTAGGATTTCAAATGTAGCTAAAAGATTTGTACTATAATTTAACGAAATATATGGCTATTATATCTAATAATATAATCATTATGACAAAAAACCGAACAGTTTTTAGTTTCAAAGTTAGGTAACCAGCTTTCTAAATTATAAACTTCAGTTAAATAAATATTTATTGATGTGTACTTGAACAAAATTATTTGTAAAGACACATAATGTTGATTTTTAGAGTGAAATGAAATAAATTACAAATAGTTATTATTAAAATTAAATTAAGCATGATTTTTATATGACGTTAATCGGAAAGAGATCATGGTGTCTTTAACATGTGCATTTAGCAGTACTTTCTCAATTATTGGAGCTTGGTTGGGAAGTGGTCTTATCTTCATATTGCGCTTACCTTGCATCATCGGACTATCATTCATTTCGAAGTTCACGAAACTTTTTAAACGGTAAACTTTTCAATAATAACAATAACCTCATATCGCAATCGGCTAATTTTTTTGTTGATAAGGCCCAGAATTACCATGGGACTGGAATCATGAAGTTACCAAAAGATAACAACAGATCATGGAACAGATTGGGTGATATTTCACTTATTATACATTTTTGTACAGAAGATATTGAGTTTTGCTTCACAAACCAAATTAAAGTACTTACAAACCCTATCGATAATAGTTTAACAAACATGTACAAAGTCCAGCACTGAAATATTTTGAAATGGTTAATGAAAGTTATTTACGTTTATCAGACATGTGACATAATTGAACTTGTAAATATTTGTTAATCAATATTGAATCGAAAGCTGTTCCAGATGCATGCTTGAGCAATCTTCCTTTGCATTCCTGCATATATTCATTGCTCGAGAAATACAATTTCCGTGAATAGTATGGAATATGCTAAGATGCAAAAAAAATTAAGATTAGGTGAATGATTTTGAGAAAAAAATGAACAAATGATTTATATTAAATGGTGGCTTAACAATTCCATGCTTAGGGAAAAACATAATTTTTGTAATGGCGTATGTCTAGAATATTTACCGCATCTAATTTCATAATGTAAAATACTACTGATATACATATATTGGGGGAAAAAGGGATAGTTTTCTTACTTAATGCCTAATTATTCTTAAGTTCAACATATTCCGGATTAAACTAAATTCTTAAATACAGCTAGTATTAGAATAGAAAAATGTACAAATATTAATTTCAAACTTTGAGTAGTAAGAATCAAGCCCACACATCTGCTCTTTCTGAAACGCTGTTGAGTTTTTAAAGGATTTTTTTAATTCTGAAAGGAATTATATAGAGATGAATACATCAGCTCAGTTTTTGTTTTTGGAATTATAGAAACTCTGATTCTTTTTCATTATTTTTAAGGCAAGAGTCAGTTAAGTTTTAAGACACTGAAATCTTATAAAAGATATAATCGTTGTTTTATACCACACAGAAAAATTATTATATGTGCACGCACCCACAACCCAAATAGATATCTTTCTTTTAGTTTGCTTACGTAGTTCTAATCTGTCACTTTTCTCCAAAGCTTAGATAGTAAACTAAGAAATAATTTAGTAAATTCATCTTTCAGCACATACTTTAATGCTTAGTAAACTAAATATTCATGATTTTTCAGGAAAATTTTAAATATATATAAAAATATAATATGTTTTGTTTTTTTCTCGAAACTCAGTTTAATATTTCGTCCAAGAAGTTTATTCATTTGTCATTTTACTATTAAACAATTAGATGTCCTCTTAAAGAAATCGATGAATAATTTCTCGTTATGTATTTTTTTATTGAGTCAGTGTGCATTTTCTCTTTCATAGAACCTTTAACTCTTTATTTTTCGGAAATAAAACATACTTCAGAAAACAACAATCACAGTAATGGAACAAAAATATATTGAGCAAGCATATTGATATATGTTTCCATCAAAGTAATGGAAGAAGCTTTCAATATGCATTATTGTTGTGAAGGATTTTAGTTTTAATGATGCATGGATTTAGTGCACCCTTACCAGACTTTTTAGATCAGATACTGTGTATATTTTTCTACTTTTGTTTACTAGACATGAAACTGTGGGAGAACTGCCGTTTTCTTATATATGATATATAATGTGAAGTGTATGTTCTCAAATGGTGCTTTATTGCCTTTACAAAAGAAAAAAATTTTGGAACCGGACTAATTGTCACATCTATAATGGCATTGTAGTATTTCTCCGGTTACAATGTCCAAATTTATGACCATATATCTTCATAAAAAATAAACAATTTGTCAAGTACATCCATGAAGTGAGCTAAATCCGACCGAAAAAAACCATCCAATCTTGAAGTGTAGTGCCGTGTTGAAAAAAAGAAAATGTCTATGGCTAAAATGACAACAAAATTTAAATAGCATCTGCGATTGCAAATCTTCCGTACCAAATATTAACATTTGTAGAGAACTGCCTTAAGGTATCCGACTACGTTCGGAACCGTGATTTTGCAAAATCCTATAAATGGATAATAATTATAATATTTAGTGCCACTTAGACTAAAAAATGTATATAAAATTGTCTTAAAAATAGTATTACCATAAAAAATTATTTAAGTACAATATTCTGACAAAAAATTAACATAGAATGACCCATTTTCAAAATATTCTCGTTTTGCGAAAATTCCTTCTATTATAATAGTATTTTGCCTGTACAAAGACTCAACTAGAATTTTTGAAATATATATAACTTAGAAGTGGGTTTATCCATGTTTTACGACAACTGAGGAGAGAAATTTTAAGAAAAAAACGCCGATAATTATTTCAATTGGTTGTAACTCTGAAATGTATGTGAAATTTTCAAAAGTCATAGTGGAGCCTCTGTACAGAGGTCGTCTAAGCTATATACAGGCAAAATATTAGTATGATAGAAGCATTTTTTACAAACGGAGTACATTTTGAAAAAAAGTTATTCTAAGTTAATTTTTTGCCGAAATATTGTATTTAAATATTTTTTTTGTCAAAATGACCTTAAAACAGTTTTATGCATGTATTCTAATCTAAGTGACACTAAATATCATGAAAAGTATCCATTTATGAGCTTTTTTAAAATCACGGTTCCGAACGTAGTCGCGTACCTTAACAACAAATCTTTAACATAGTAACGTTTATGATTAATGAGAGCGCTAAACATTGTTTTAATTGGCATAAATACCTTAAATTCCAGTTGAATGATTTACAGAAGAAATTGCACATGTGTGACGAACCGTCATCCACATTAGCTTCTCTTACAAAACGTGTGCGTCTGGAAAAGCATAGATGATCGCGGTAGCCTAATTGTTATGATCACAAACTTGTGGTGAACGTGTCATTAGTTCGAGTTCTAGAGACTCGAGCTTGTAGAGGGACATATTCACACTAAATCCGTCAGACTCAAAGTCCTCCCATTGACGTGTTGTGGTAGTTTGGATATATGACAGTCAAAGAGAGCTCAGATATCGTACTCGTTACTTGACCGAGGTTTAAAAATATGAGTTCCGTCGCCAATAGCCCTCGTGTTGCTTTACAGTGAGAGAGGCGTTAATAAACACTCTCTATAGAAGCATATCATCCAGATTTCTATCCTTCCGTCGAGAAACGTGCAAGCGGCTGTTTTGTGATTTGAGCAGTGATTTTATTATGTTTATGCCTTTATCATCCTTCTAGAACAGTGATTCTGGATCACTGTGCTCCCAATCTTTTTAAAATTATTAATTACACTTTGAGGGAAAATAAATAATTAACCGGGTCCGAATCATTCGGCCGTTTTATAAAAATAAGCTGAGAATATTCGTGGTATATTTAACTTATACTTTCGTGTGTAAATAAATAGAAAAAAAATTTTGATATGGTTCGTAAACCATTAAATAATGGATACAACTGTGATGGATTAATTTTGATTGAAGAAGAAAAACTAATTTTACTCTGTAATAATAGAGATTTGATTTCAAAACATTCGGAAGACTCAATTATTTGATTAAAATTGAAGGGGATTATCTCATAATAGCCAAAAAGTCTTTATAAATATTGCTACAATTTTCTGCATCTGCGTTAATTCGGATTTTCAGCATTAACAGATATAAAAATGAAAAAAAAAAAGAAAAAGGGAAAAAAAATAAAATATATCAAAGCTTTTAAATGGAGTTGATAAAATGGGTGTGAATTCTACGAAGAAATATAAAAGAAATTGTGAAAAATCATCGAGCTCAAATTTCACATTAAATATATTCTTATAATTAATTACTCAATAAGCATTTTGTTGCACATATTATTTTATTTAGCATTGAAAATTACTAGCATAAATTATTTTACGAAGTGTATTATAGATAATATAAGTAAAATTCTTTAAACTTATTTTATTGTTAGTGTTCCACCAAATTTGGAAATTCTTAACAATATACCGCAACAATAACAACAACAAAAAAAAAAGTTGAGAATATCTATTCTAGAAAGTTGAATTAATGCAATTGGTTAAATGGGTCTTTAGTTAACCAAGTTGCACCCTACGGTTCAAACATTTTATTTTTCTTTGGGGAGTTATCCTTTTCCAGGATTATAACTCTTTTATCCATACAAATTAATCTATTTGATTTGAATGGTCTACAAATAAAATCCCATTTCTCATTGCCTTTCCCTAAATATTACTATGTTGTTCGCTTGTTTAGTTGGCAACACACTCTAAAGCCTATATCCTCCAATAGACTTTTGACATGAAGTTTTTCGAAATCATGATTGATTTGATGATGCTTGATATTGATTTGATATTCAATTTAAAAACCATATAAGATTTATACAGTTCCATTCTTATGCATATTCAGAATTTTTTTTTCAGACTGGTGACCCTACTCTAATTTATAAATCTTTTTGTATTATTTTATGGGGTTTTCATTAAATAGATAATGCTTTGTAGTTAAGTTCATTATATGTAAACTGATGTAACTGAAACAAAACGAAGGTATAACTAAGCCTTCTTAAAATGTTAAGATTAATTCTATCTAGCTCTTGTCTAAAAAATTTTAACAGCTTCGCAAAAGTATTAATCAATTAAATTTCAAATCTGTAGTTAAGTCATCAAACAGCTGTTCCTTACGCAGAAATCTTTTTCTTATAAATACAGTGCTTTTTGAAAGTCAGTTTGTCACAAATTTTTCTTCAGTTTTTTAGAAAAAGGTGATTTCTTTAAAACACTATTAAAATTAAAATTAAAGTCTAAGGTATCGATGCATATTCTTAGGAATTATATCAGACTTATTAAGGAAGTTTTCTGGTGAAGTATAACATAAAGTAAGCTTTACTAAAATTTCTCAGATAACTATGCAAGCTTTATTTTATCAGAAGTCATTATTTTTTGCTTGCTTACTGGATATTTAGTTCCAATGAATAATTAATTTAATAATCAGATATATGGTATTTAATGACCCATCTTCTATCTCACTTCTATTCTATTAATAAAGTTATAGTATTTTGAATTTAAATAACTAAATCCATAAATATTTTATTTTGTGAAGATTTGCATTTTTACTTTGTGCAAGAACAAATGATATGTTTAAAATTTCTTTTTTGTTTATGACTGACATAATATAAATATGCTAATTCTTACAAGTGTAATGTTATATATACATAACACAGTTGCCACTGAATAATATATTTAATTTTTCCTTATCTGGTATACCTTTATGGCAATATTCATGTCCAAGCCATTCAAATGTAATCAAATTACGAATTGAAGTTGTAAGTAATTTATTAAAATTCAACAATAAATGTTTGCTAACACACTTTGTCTACTGTGAGCAACGAAAATAAATGGTACCCTGTAAGCAATATCACACACGTCTCTAAAGATTGACAGAAACACCCATGCTTTTTCGTTCCTAGCTTAAATTTGACAAATCCACCTCCAGAAGTTATGACCCCAACGAGAAGAAATTGCCAAGCGCAGACAGATGCCATGATGGAATATATTGTCGCGTAGATTAAACTACTGTGGAATTGGATATTTAAGTAAAATCATTACAACTCTCCCTAGTCACACACAACTCAAGACTTTATTCCTCGAACATAATCTTTCCTTTCCTTATGTATTGCCATAGAACGTTTCAGAACTTTACATTATTATATATTAAGTTTCATAAATGCAAGTAGAATTAGAATAATAAAAGAACAAACGAATGAAAGAATTACAATTAAAAAAATTACCCCGAGACACAAAAGTTAAAGTCAAAACAAAGAAAACAAAATAAGTTATTTTTGGCAAGTCACCCACAGCAGGTGCGTGAGTCCGAGCAGTAGATCCGGTCCATGCAAACAAAGGGAATGATTTTTGCTACAATATCAAGCCAAATATATCCATTAATTAAATTTCTTTATTATCGAATTTTAAAAAAACCTTGTAATTAAAACTGCTTAAGAATTTTTCCTGATGATTATTATATACTCTTCCACTGAAGACCCACAGTGAAGAGAGATTGATGCACGTTAAATCTGGCGCTTCAAATACTCTCTTTGGCGTAGTGCAAAAGTTTGTAGAGGGAATATGGATTTTTTTTGTTCTTTAACTTGAAAAGGTCTTGTCTCTGCGCATAAAGGTCGTGGGAGAATTGAAAGGAAGACTAATCATATTTAAAGTCACTCAATTTATTTTCAACACAAACTACAACGCAAATTCAATCTACCAAAGTTAACAGATGCACCCAATTATTAAATATGAAAACAATTAACGAGGTACGCGAGATATGAGAAAACTTTAATTACTTAGAACACTTGCATCTCTCAATCGCTCTGACTTCTTAGCTACCTAATCTAGATTAATTATAATGTGACAAATCGTCAACTTAAATATAACAATTATCAGCTACTAAATATTTGCACCTTACTTCAAATTGATTAATCACTGCTTCACTAGCAGTGGATTCTAACCCTCTCACCTAACCTGAAAGCTTAGACTTTATATAGTGGACTTAATTTGCAAGCTCGCGTTTTCTTCTTCGGGAGGAAGTTTTATTATGAAATAATTTTTAAGGACCAAAAATTTTCCAAGAGGACAATTAGTAAGAAGATCGAGGATTCAGCCGTCATAAACTGAATCATTTTATTCTTCACTTACAAATACTTCTCAAGTTTGGATATTAGAATATATCACTTCAGATTTTTTCCTTTTTTTTTTACCACGGCAATTTTTTTTCGATGTAATTGAATCAATTGTTTGGAGGTAAATGATACAGTTAAAAGTCACTGAATTAATGTAAGGTTAGGAAATGAAAATTATATATAAGTTGAACAAACCAATTCTACTATATTTTAAAAACTAAAATTTTACTGAATTTTCATATATCCCAAAGTACAGTTAAGGTTTCTGAGGTAACACTATATTATATTGTGTAAGTATGATGGATAAGACGAACAAAAAGGAAATAGACAGAAAACACTTTTAAATACCTTGAGGATTCCGTTATAGAACTTTGTAGCTTTCAAGTTAAATATGAATCGTAAAATAATTCAAAATATGAAAAAAAAATAATTTTGAGAAAAATGAATTGAAGCAAAATAAAAACCCATTAAAATGTGCTAAGGACCTAAACAGAGGAATGACATAATGAACGTAAGACTGTGATATTCCCCTCCTTGGGAAAACATCTCTCGAAGTATCAGCGTGAGCTAGAGGCGTAGGATTAACGAAAGAACTAGAATCAAACATTATCTTAATATGACTTTATTAAGATATTCAACTTAAACCTTTAACTAATTAAATTATAGTAATAAATATGAGAGAATCTACGATGGCAAAATACGCAACACAATATATATATATTTAGATAATAAAACTTAATCTAATTCAGACTACTATCAGTAACTGAACCACCTAATCACTGATTCTAATATTAAATAGTCAATCCTACCTTATTATAGCTTGGAGAATCAGTTTGTGTTGACTTATGCTCAATCTTCTTTACTTGTATGCACTGGTGTGCAACTTGAATTAAATATATTCGAGTACTTATAACTTCTAATCACAGTCACGTAAAGCTCATTCAGACTTGAACCACGATTCCTCTATTAGACATCAACTACCTGCCAATTTCCATCCACTATCACAAATTGCCATACATTGCCATTTCGTTTACTCTAAGTTCCGATACTTAAAAGCTTGTTCATTTGCATCTGTCATTCACACCTTACATCTAGGATTTGGTTGCAAAAGAGTTGCCATTAATTCTGGCCCAAAGAACTCAAAGGACATGTTAAAAGAAAAGACGCGTGAGCCCGTCACAAGACATATTGAAAAAAAAGTCAGACTTGAATAACTTTCTGAAAATAATTGCTTATACAAATTTTTACTTATATTTTTTTAAGTAAATTTACCTGTTTTTAGTGTCTTCCTACTTAATCAGAATATGTGCATTTAAGAATATCATTAATGTGAAAATATGAATTATAGTTGTTTCCATTGAGAACGAATCTATTTTATAAAATCATAAAAACAATTATGTGCGTTTGAAAATATGAGAATTATCTATTTAAAATGAAACAATATTGTATTGTTTTAACTTTAAAATACAAGCATAAAGAAAGGTACAAACATATAATTTGGAAAAAGTATAACTTCTTTTATCTACACTATCTTGATTTTGTTATTTGTAATTTGGAAATGATTTAAAAACTGACTTCAGTACTGTATACTTTTTTTGTATATACATATATAATCTTTAAATATATTCCTGGCAGAATTTCCTTATTTTAAAGTTCACCTTGCGTGAATATGGAAATATATAGCACAGCGTGCATTTTATTCTATGATGGTTTCTTCGATTTCCTTCTCTATTCTCTTTATTTTCCCTTGTGAGTGAAAATTGTTATAGCTGTATGTGAATTCAATTTTCCCCTTCTTGGAGCTTGCGATTCCTAAGAGGGAAAAAATACTATTCTTCTTATCGCCATCTCTCTTTCTAGAAGCCATCATACTTGAATATAAAAAGATTCACATTCAATCAGAAAAAGATATTCTTTCAGTGCTTTTTCTGGAAAAAAAGGTTTTTATATGTTATTCATTGTAATATGGCAATTTTCTTTTAAATATGCTTAATTCTGGTGATTAAATTAATTGAATTTTTTAGTTGAAGTAATTATTTGTACGTATTTTAAGTAATGGAAAGTATCTTATTCATTTTAAGTAAATATTAATCTACAATAACTTGTTTTCTTGCATTATGAAGGGTATATACATATATATATATCATCTCTGCATGAGAAATCTTTCTTTTCTCTCCATTCATACATTCATTTTATTTTACTGTCTTGTGTTCAATGGACATGCAGATATTTATAGGCCTAATTTTTCAACATGGTTTTCTTTTTTCTATTATTTCGAAAATTTCTGCTGTACGAGGAAGGTGGATCCATAAAGCATTACTTAACCAAAAATCGCTTGCCTACTGCAGCGACAGCTGTAGAAATCATAATAGGCCTCCATTTTAGTCCAAAGACACTCCTTTGGTAACTTCAATTTTAATAGCTCTACACCTATGTTTTTTATCCAATTTTTGTGCGATATTCTTTTGCATCATTAATTTTCTTGATATGTTTTGGGAACCAGGACATCGTATGCTTTGAAAAAATAGATTTTTTAATTTTAGTTCTAAAAATAGTGCATATTTTTCTGAATCTAAAAATGTGTTATTCTTATATGTTTGTTGATAAAATAGCCCTAAAATATGTACAATAAAAATGTAAACAAGTGACCACGCCCCTTTTGACATATTTAAGTGTGTAGTTTCTCCTGCGTTTGATATATATAAACTTTGGATTGTTTTTTATTTAAAGGAATAATAAATATATCTAAACAGGATATATGTGCATATAGTGAACAAAATACGTTTTGGTAATGTCTAATTTTTTTAAAAATATAGATTTATATGTACTAAAAGAAAATTAAGATTTTCAAAAGTTTAAGGTTGTATGGTTATTTTAAAGAAATTATGCAATTAATTCATTAAAAAACTGGTTCATTATAGTTGATATGTTGCTTTATATATATGTGTAAAATTTTTTGTATATTCAAGAAATATTTTTGTAAGAAATGGTACCTACGTGACAGTTTTACAAGATCTCGAAAATTACGTTCATGTGAACTAAAAGAAAAGGAAAAAAAAAACATATGAATTTAAAATTACTTTTGTAACTTTAGAAAATTATTAAGCGTTGTTATTAGGCATATAAAAATAAGCAAGCAAATACTAATGAAGTGTATAATATGTGAAAACAATGATTTTTTTTAGTTTTTTCACTTTTTCTCAAAAGCACATTTTTTTGCATTTATGTACATTTTTTTAAAAACCTATTGCACTATAAATTCTAGATTTTTTATACTTTTACACAAGATGCCAATGCATACAGTGAACGCAATTTTTTTTCTATTAAAATAGTGCCTAATTTTTTAAAGATGGTTTTATGCATAAAAAAAAGCAGAAAAATAAAAGTTTTCCAAATTTCAAAGTTTAAGAATTTTTTTTTACAGAAATTAGACTAAAATTTTAATTAAAAAAAAGTTGACTGTATTTTTGTATTATTATTATTATTATATATATATATATATATATATATATATATATATATATATATATATATATGTGTGTGTGTATGTGTGTGTGTGTGTGTGTGTGTAAAAATATTTTGCATAGAAAAAGATTCTTTTTTAAAAAAAATGGTACCTAAACATAAGTATATATTATGAGTTCTCAAAAATTATGTATTACTTAAATTAAGTAGGAAAAATAACCTTTTGAACCAAAAAGTTATTTTTTTAGTTCTACAGAATAATTAAATTATCTTTATTAAGAGCATAAAAAATCTAAGCTCTATTAGAAATTTCAAAAGATATATGTCTCATAAACAAAGGATCTTAATTTTGGCATTTTACTTTTTCGAGCATGTACTGGTCCCCTTAAAGTTCAATTCCTTTTTTTTAGCCTCGTAGGATGTGCAATTTTGGCTATCATTATTTATTTTATTTCATTAAAGTGTATATATATATATATATATATATATATATATATATATATATATAATTTACTCTATTAAGGTGTTTTTATCTTTTATTCATATATTTCAAATGGTGTGTGTACTACTAAATAATCTATGTTGGTTCCTATACTTTCTAATAAATCAATCTACATAAAGGAGAAAAGTGTCTCCTTCATCATGAAATCTGCAGAACTATTATACCTACAGAGTTGAAATTTAGCAGGCATGGTATTTTTGTTTAGTGCAGATCCGCTAAGGACACATATTGCAAAAATCAACCCATCCAAAGGGAGTTATGAGAGAGTTGTAGAAAAATTGTTTTTGAATTATCAGATCTACACACCGGAAGTTTGGCAAGCATGTTTCTTTTGTTGAGCAGAGATCAGCGAAATAAGCGAGATTTGGTGAATCGACTCATCAAGGGGATTGCGATAATTAAGGAGGTGTTAGATATAAGTATACTTCTTTTATCAAATTTCAAGTCCTGTCGTTTTAAATAAAGAGGCGAGTGTTATAAAATGTTTTTCATCGCAATCAAAAGAACTTAATACTAGGATTTAGATTTCAATAACTTTTAACAATATTTAGTCATACAAAATTCAAAAATTCTCAGAGAAGAAGTGGCTAGCTGGTATAAATGATTTCTCAAAACTGCATGAAATTTTTTAAAGGTAAAAAGAAATATATATATATATATATATATATATATATATATATATATATATATATATATATATATATATATATATATATATATATATATATATAAGGTTACTAACATAATATCAATTTCTTTTTTTTTCTAACATAACATTTATTTATTCAAAAATACATCTTTCCCGGCACTTTTATCATAGAATGATGGAAGATGACTCTCTCTGAAACACTATTGTATCTTAGTTAACAGGACAGGGCAGCATTTATTTCTTTAAAAAATCTTTATTCAGCTTAAACAAGATTTCAAAATAAATCCTATTAACGGAACGGTTTCCCTAACCGAATCAACGAAAAAAATATTTTAACAATAATCAAATTGCGATTTTTTTTAACAGAAGTCAGTCCTCCTCCTGTTCACTACTATTCTGGTTATATTGTAATGTTTATTTGAAAATAACATGGTTTCGTCACAAATCGAGGTTCTTATATCAAACCATGTAATAAAGTACCCCAATAAGTTATTTAAGAGAAATCCTAGTGAGAGTATGTTACAGTGTATCAACACACAGCAGTTATGTCTCAGAATGAGGAAAAATTGCCAATCACACTCGTTTGCTTAATTGTGTGGTGCTGTCAAACGAATAATCATTCAATTAGAATAAATATTTCATATTTTATTTATATAGCATTTCTTTCTATTTTATTTGTTTACAAGCTGGTATAAGATTTAATGATGTTCTTTTTCGGGTTGTTATTTGTCTTCATTATAAATTTAAGAATTGCTTCCTTTACAAAGAGAAACTTTGTTTCTGATTTTAAAAAAAAGTCATCCTTAAGTTATTCTATCACATTCTGTTAAATTTTAAATGAGTGATATTTTTTGAATAAATTTATGCTGCTATGTTATGTGATTATTGATGCATGTATGTACAAAATAAAATAATAAAAATGAAAATGGAATCATGATAATATAAAACATGATTTTTAGGTCGTTTTTATATTCTTATTATTCTTACATTCTTATAATTAATCTAATATAACAGCATTAAATATCATAAATGCAAATCTTAATTCATTTAATCGTTTTCTTCATTTTAATTTGATTCAATTTTGTGTTGCATTTCATAAAATTATGCAAATCCTATAATTTTATTCCGAAGCAAAGTAAAAAACATGAAAATAATTGCATTAAATTGTTAGTCTGAGAATTTTTGGTGATTTAGGGATTCATTGAGAAAAAAAGAAATGAGTAATGAGTAACGAGTGGAAAACATTGAATTTTTTTGTGATGGTGAATAAAAAATTTGTAAACACTATTTGCATAGACGTAATAGAAGAAATAAAGGCTTTTCTTATTAAAAATACAAAGAATTTGACTCTATATTGCTTATGAAAAAATTCACCTTTGAATTCAACAAACGAGAAGGAGAACAACTTTAAATTCGAAAAAGGAGAATATTTTGTTTATTCCAAAACCCCGTGACTAAACTTCGAGAAGAGAAGGATTTGGTGTCTGGTCGAGTCGGTTTTCTGCTTAGAAAGAAGAGTAAAACAGGAAAGAATAAAAGGCAAAAGAAGAATCGCAAAACTTAAAAGTGACCAACTTCTCAACTCACAGGACAATGGAAAGGAAAGGACTTTCCAGTAGACAAAAGTACCGAAAGTGAAAGAAGGAAAATTGCTGTAAAAAGAAGCATCTTTAGTAAAAAAAAGTAGAAGATGAAGCGAAAGAAAGAAATCGAATGGGTGAAAATCGCCAGGATGAACGTTTCCAAGAATCAATGGCAACGTCACTTGAGACGTTCCAACATACCATGATGAGTCCGGGGCACCTTCAAACTCTTATTCCCTTCACACCATCCAGATATCCGGACGAGAACTTTAACTTTTTTTTATTTTCTTTCTTTTCTTTGCTATCTTTCTTTTGCTTTATTTATTCTACTTTTTTCTTTCACTATTTTTTCCCTTTCTTGACGCTGCTCTAGATTAGACTGAATCGTATGATTACCACTTTTCACCGTCATTCAAAAAGATGTGTAGCGCGGGAAAATTGCTTTGCTTTTTTTATTGCTTGTTCTTTTTTTTGGCGGGAAATTTCGCTCTCTCTTTCCTTTTCATATTGGCAGGAAGTTTTCTTTCTTTGCATCGTCCCTCTTTGCTCGTACCACATCCAAAAAGTACCATAAATTACCATACGAGACAAGCCATTTGCGGTAATATTCATACACGTGAGCAGTGTCGAGATAATGCATGGCGATGCCTCTCTTAATACAATCTTACGATAAAATAAAGATTCACTTTAGCATGAAAAATCGTAAAAAAGTACGAAAGAAAGAAACAGTGTTTCTGTCGATAAATTCGCTATGTTATTATTGGAATTCGTTCCCCTCCCCTCTTCCACATTTTCCTCGATGTATATTATTTTTTCTCCTGCCCAACAGTCATTACTTCGCTCTTTTTATGTTTCCTATATCATTTTTTAAAAAAGTTACAGAAAAGCACTTTACGAAGTGCTTAAGAGGTTTTATTAAAGGAGAAAACTGTGGTAATTATCACAAAGGGTCAATGTTCATAATATATTTTTTTAACTGGCTAGCATAAGGCATGTGTAATATTAGATTAATAACTTTTTAATGTATTTCATTCTTCCATTTTCAAATATTCAGAATTTCATTGTTTGGAAATTAAATCACAATTAATGACTATCTAAACCTGTTCATTGAAATTATTGCGGAGGTTTATCATTTATGTAAATTACAGAAAATACCGAAATTTCTAATTGAATCTAATATCGCTGTTACTTATAATCCAATACCATTTACCCATATACACTATTGTTAATATAAAATGAACCAGAATGCCAAGTTTGAGAGTAACATTTTTTACGATTTATTAATTTTGTTGAATATGTATTTATGAATGAAAGTAATCATATGCATCTAAGATTTACAGTTTGATTCAAAGAAAAATTAAGCCGAGGTAGTCTAATGGTCATGGATTTGTGGCCGGCATTGTCGTGCCACAAGTTTGAGTCCTGATGCTTCTGAAAACCTGAAGTGTTGAGGAGCTGATGCATCATAAATCTGTCGTGGTTTTAATTCCTAACTTTGGTGGGGAGTGGAAGTTAGCAGCATAGGGTATTAGCTCAAGTGCCGTTCTAGTTACTTGACCACGGTTCAAAATTACGAGGTCCGTATCCAATAAACTTCACGTCCCTTTAGAGTGTAATATTAATAATATATACTCTGACTCAAAGAAAAATTAATACAATCAATTATTTAAAAAAATATTCAAATTATATTGATAAAAGAGTTTTACCGACGGCAATCGCGTATAATACTGGAAATATGCTGCGCAATAAATTTTAAATGCGACCAAGATTTTAAGTGGCATAGCGAGATAGTTCGGATAATAAATATATGCAATGCTACTCGCACTTGCCATCAAAAATATTTCAAAGTTAAGAACTGAGTTTCCAGTATTCTGTTACAATTTAAATTTATACATGTTAGCTTTTTGTGGGAAAAAATAAAAAAAAGAGAGAGGGGAAAAAAGATTATAAGAGAGAGAATTAAACGGGATTTTCATTCGGGCATATAAAAATATATAACTCGAAATATTTTATATTGAATGAGTGTTGTAAAATTTATTCATGAATAAATATAAAATTAACTATTGTTGCGTAGGAGTAAACATGTAATGCTATGGAATTTTTTCACTGGCATATTCTTTAAATTTTTGTAAATTTCTGAAGCTACTTTTTCTTTTATATATTGCCATCTCTACAAAAACAGCTGAAATTTTTGATTAGTTCAAATGCTTTGGTAAATTTTTCAATTCCAACTATTAGCTTGAACTGTATATATTTATTTGTTCATATTGGTGGAATTTTCCATCATTAATAAAATACATTTTAAAGCGCTCAATTGAGCTGAAATTTTATATACCTGATTATTTTGGATAACAATACAGTAACTTAATTATAATTAATGAAAATTAATTGATTAAAACTAATTATTCAAAAAATTACAAATGCAGCCACGTGGGCAACATTTTTCGCGACTTGTGTCAAAACTTGAGAGATTTTTTCTCACGTTTTAAAGCACTCATTTGAGCTGAAATTTTCATACACTATTGTTTTGGGTATAAATGCGATAATTTAACTATAATTAATTAAAACTAATTGATTGAAACTAATTATTTAAAGAATTACAGATACAGCAACGTTGGTTTCATTTTTAGCGACTTGGGTCAAAACTTAAAAATATTTTTTTTTTCCTCACCTTTTAAAACATGCAGTTGAACTAAAATTTTATATACAGGATTGTTTTCGATAACAATAGGAGACTTTAATGATAATTAATAAAAATTAATTCCCGCTTAAAATTGTGATTCTGTCATTTGTATACACATATTTATATTAATTGTAATTGTACCTATTTAATAAAAAGTAGCTAAAATAAATCTTTTTTTTTTTTTTGTTGATCTAAGTAGAAATTGTCTTAATTTTTTTATATTACCTGTTTAGTACTATTCAGTTTGATTATCTTAACTTTTAATTAAATTATATTCACTAATTTCTTCGAATCTTTCTAAGATAGACCTTATTTTTGAATATGCATTGCAGGTTTAAACTTTGTTTGGACCAGCGAACCTTCACATATAATTTGACTATCCAACTGAGTTGTATGAAAAGAAAATAGGAGTATGGATATATCGTTATTAATGGAAGATAAAAAAAATATACTAATGCTATTATTAAATAAAATTATAACAATATTATTGTTTATGCATTATATACGCATTACTTGTAATTTTTTATTTGAGTCAATTGAGAATTTTGGTAAATTATTAATTAAATGTTGGTTTAATGTTTGTTTCAAACATTGCCCAATTTTTCAATAGTCATTCATTTTAGTTTAAAAGTTTGAATAGTACTGAAAATTTACACGTGCTATTATTAGGCTTAACTTCATTTTTCTATCTAAGCTTTTTCCTTCACTTTTTATTGCACTATCATGTCAAAATTTTCTGCTGAAGAGGAAGGTTAGGATCCTGTAAAACAGGCTTAACCCTATTTTACTGTCTTAAATCAATGACAGTCCTAGAACATGTGACAGTTTTGCATTTTGATCGAATGACTTGCAACGACCTTACAGCTCAACAAAACGACTCCAAAACTTAACTGAATTGATCTGTTATTCTTGTAGCGTGCCTGGTTTACCATGTGTTGTAGTTTTGGGAAGCTTATCTCTTAATTGCTCATTTAATCTTTTATCTTTAAAGTTAATAAAAATTTATTGTTATTTCATTCAACCGTGTTGTAGTGAAGAATGTCTAACCGCGCAACGCGGCAGTGGTGACCCCTTTTGGACTTAAAAACACGTAAGCTATTCTGTTCTACTGGCCGAATGCAATACAAATTCTACTACTACGGATGATCAGTACGTAGCGAAAGATTTTTTTCTCCTTCTCCTCAAGGCCACTTGAAGCATCTGCTCGGAGATTCGTTTCGCTTCCTGCTTATTCAACAATATGACTAGTGAAACCGTTGAAGTCGCTCGTATTGCGTTGCGGCTGCCGCCGTTTTGGAAATCGAACGTTCGTCTATGGATTGCGCAATGCGACCATGCATTCACATCAGTGGTATCTCCAGTGATGATACTAAGTATTCTGCTTTGGTTGCGAACCTGGATGCTGAAACTCTCTCCTACGTGTCGGACATTGTGTTAAGCCCTCCGAACAGTGACAAATATCACACTCTCTCGCAGCGGTTCATCACCCAATTTAGCGACTCGGAGACTCAAAAAATTAAGAAACTGCTTACTGACCTTCAGCTAGGAGATGAGAAGCCCAGCCACCTGTTGCGAAAAATGAAAGAGCTGTCTAATGGCCAACTCCAGGATGACTTTTTGCAAAGTTTGTGGCTTCAAAGAATACCACCATATTTCCAGACTGTTTTGTCTGCATCCTCAGAGCCTTTGGATAAACTGGCTATCATCGCTGATAAGGTTTCTGAGGTTGTTGGTGCGTCCTCGACTATCTGTGCTGCCACGACTGTTCCTCCACCATCCCAGTCATCTTCATGCAGTGCTCAGCCAACCATGGACTCTCTCGCCAGGCAGATCCAAGAGCTGTCTCTACAAGTTGCTGAACTGACAAGACAGCGCAATTCCTCTCGCCACCAACGTTATAGTTCTGACCGCTGGAGATCACATTCATGCTCTAGGAGTGTCAATAGAGGAAGTGACATCTGCTACTATCACCGCCGTTATAAAGAGCAGGCCCGCAAGTGTGTTTCACCTTGTGCATTTGTGCAAAAAACGAGTAAGCTCTGTCATAGCTGGAATGGCAGAGCCCTCGCAACATACCAGCCGGTTATTTTTATTAGACCGCAAGTCTGACCAGAAATTCCTCATGAACTCTGGAAGTGAAATCTGTGTCATCCCACCTTCTCCAACTATGAATAAATCACCTCAGTCTAACTTCTCCTTATTTGCTGCTAATAATAACAAAATTCCAGCCTATGGTATGGTTCGTAAAGAACTGAACCTGGGTCTGAGACGACCTTTTATCTGGACTTTCATAATTGCTGATGTATCATCTCCTATAATTGGTGCTGATTTTCTAAAGTACTTCAACATTTTAATTGACCTTAAGAAAAAAAGTTTGATGGATGTGGAAACTTCTCTTTTCACTCCTTGTGTTTTTTCAAATATTGTACAGCCCTCACACAATCCTCACTGTAGATGCAAACATTAGTTTTAAAAACATCTTATCGGAATATCCAGACCTCAGCAACCCTTCTTTAATTTCCAAATCAGCATCACATGGCACAGTCCGCCATATTATTACTACTGGCCCACCAGTCACTGCCAGGCCTAGAAGGCTACACCCTAAACTGTATGATGCAGTGAAGGTAGAATTTGAATTTCTTCTTGCTCAAGGCATTATTAGACCTTCCAAAAATCCCTGGAGTTCTCCCCTTCATGTTGTGCCCAAATCTGACTCTACAGTTAGACCTGTTGGGGATTACAGACAGCTGAATTCTGTTACTAAATTCGACAGCTACCCCATGTCTTATTTGAATGACTTTGCTCATGCACTACATGGCAAGAGGATATTTTGCAAAATAGACATTTTTTAAGGCATTCCACCAAATCCCTATAGCTTAGTGGGATATTCCTAAGACAACTGTAACAGCTCCATGGGGTCTTTACGAATATACCCATTTGTGTTTTGGCCTTGTGAATGCACCACAAACCTTTATGCGATTCATGCAAGAAGTACTAAGAGTACTTCCTTTTTGTTTTGTCTACTTGGATAATATTTTGTGTTACTCAGAAAATGCTGAGGAGCATCGTTCTCACTTAAGAACTATATTCCAAAGACTGAGCTCATATGGTTTAAAACTAAATATCTCTAAATGTGTATTTGGTGTGACTGAACTCATTTTCCTTGGCCACCTTATCACTCCTGATGGCATTAAGCCATTGCCTGACAAAGTTCAAGCAGTTCTTGATTACAAACAACCAGAGACTGTTGGCTCTCTGAGAAAATTTTTAGGACTGTTAAATTTTTATAGACGTTTCTTGCCCAAAGCAGCTGAACAACAGTATCTTTTAAGTGAATTTTTAAAAGGTTCTAAAGGTAAGAAGGACTCAAAGCCTTTAAACTGGTCTTCCGAAGCAATTACAGCATTTCAGAGGTGTAAACAAGCTCTTGTTGATGCTGCACTTCTTGCTCATCCTTCACCTTCTGCCCCGTTTGATCTTCATGTGGACGCCTCAGATTATGCCATAGGAGGTGCACTTCACCAAGTTGGGGACTCTGAGCTACAGCCATTGGCTTTCTTTTCCAGAAAACTTACTTCATCTGAAAAGTCTTACAGTGCCTACGACCGTGAACTCCTTGCTATCTACTCGGCTATCCGACACTTTCGGTGTATGCTGGAAGCTAGAGATTTCACAGTGTTTACTGACCACAAGCCCCTCACTTATGCTTTTAGGCAAAAAAGTGACAAGTGTTCTCCGCGGCAGATCCGTCAGCTGGATTTCATCTCTCAGTTCACCACAAATATTGTACACATTCCAGTATCTGACAATATTGCTGCTGATGTTCTCTCTCGTGTTTCTGCAATCACCTTCCCAAGTCAAATTGACTATGACTGTATTGCTGAGACACAACAGACTGATCAGGAGCTTCACACCCTAATAGCATCTGGAACTTCCTTGGAACTCTAAAAGGTAACTTTTCCCAATTCGTCTACTGAAATTATGTGTGATTTATCAACGGGCACAGCCAGACCCTACATCCCAAAACAGCATCGCCAAGATGTTTTCTCTGCTATGCATAATTTATCCTATCCTGGCATACGTCGATCAGTACATTTGATGAAGCAGCGTTTTGTTTGGCCATCAGTCTCATCAGATGTAGCTAAGTGGGCAAGACACTGCCTAACTTGCCAAAAATCCAAAATTCATCGTCATACTAGATCACCTCTTTCATCATTTCAAGAACCTTCCCAACGTTTTGATCATGTTCATCTGGATCTCATTAGACCTCTACCTCCATCAAATGGCTACACCTATTGCCTGACAATGATTGACCGTTTTTCGAAATGGCCAGAGACCCAACCTCTCAAAGACATAACTGCTGAGGCTGTGGCTGAGACCTTTTTCTCTTGGGTGTCTCGCTTTGGAACTCCTGCAATTCTCACAACCGACAGGGGCAGGCAGTTTAAGTCCTCGCTCTTCAAAGCTCTAAGCAAACTACTTGGTGTTCAGAAGTGTCGTACAACTGGATACCACCCTCAAGCTAATGGGATGATCGAAGAATTGCACCACCCATTGAAAAGTGCAATCAAGTGCCATGCTACTGAGCGTTGGACAGAAGTACTCCCTATCATCTTACTTGGTCTACGAGCTTCTCTTAAAGGGCTCTAGCTCGCCCTTTTCTAAGACCCAAGCCTCATTTTTAACTGCCTTGGAAGAGCAATGAATTTCCATTCTTACAGAATTAAGCAAAAACCGCAAAATTGAGATCATTACACATGTTCTATTTTGCTTTTTGGGGGTGTGGGGATCCTACCCTCATTAAATGCATTTTTCCTATACCAAACTGAAACAATCAATTTAATTCATTGTATGCACATGCTATTTTCTACAACACCAATATTGTCTGATGATTTCTTTTTATGCTATTTTATACCTTCCTATCTGTTGTACAATGTCTGTAATAGTTTCATTAAATTCTACGCATCATTCTAACTGTTTGAGTTATCATTACTTTTGTGATTTTTCCTTAATTTATAATAACCATTGTATTTATATGTTAATGAACTGATGTACATGTTATAAATTCAGGAATTTGTATAAAAATTTTACCTTTTGATTTTTTTATTTAAAAGAGCGTTTGGTTTTAGTTTAAACTCTAGACAAAAATACTTTTAAATAATAAACCCCAGACTCGAAACACTATTTTTATGAAGAGGAAAGTCCCCAATGCAAGTACAGTATTTACACTTCCACAAATAGTCAGAAAGTATCATATTTTATTACATTAAATAATTTCTATTTGAATCGTTCCATTTCTCTATATATGAAACATGCCCAATGTCTCATGTTGCTCTATCTCTAGCTATTAAAGAAAACCACGTGAATTACACATTACCAGAATATTTCAAAATTTTAAGTATAGGGTATTATATATATATATATATATATATATATATATATATACGTATTCTACAGGTAATGATGTATTTCAGAGTATCTTACAATGAATTATAAAAATTTCTCAAAGTATCCTGTAGTAAAATGTATATTTCAAAATATCCTCCATAACTAAAAGGAGCCTCTCAGGTAATTTAAAAATTCTGTGGAAGACAGTTTAGGAAGAGGAATTTCTTTCTGTCCAAATAACGTTAGTTCTAAAGATTGCCTTCAGATTAATTAATCTTTTTATTTGAAAACTAGTAGTACACATGCATTTTTTCGATTTCACACAGAAGCTGAGCTGTTAAACATCTAAAAATATTCGCGCGCGATCTTTTTTTAATGTGCTTGATACTCACTCAGATCTTAAATTTACTAAAACTTTGATTCTGCAATGGCTACTTCATGAAAATTTCGGACTTTGAAGGGATTTGAAAAAGTCCATTCAATCTTAAAAATCTCGAAAAAGTGAAGAAATTGGATGCGTAGTTTACTCGTCCTGGAAAAAGAAAAAATGTTCATGCAAAGGTAGTAAAGAAAGTTGCACTTCAAATAGAACAGGACATATCTTAAAATGTTTTTTATTTAGTATTAGTATCCGCAGTGTAGCAGAATAGCTGGGCGGGCTTCGATCAACGATCCCTAAGATCCAGCGGAATATCCTTCAGTATTATCCATGAACAGTATACATTTTCACTTGTGCAACGGTTGTTTCCACATAATTTTGACTCACGATTCCAGGTCACAATTTAATTTATTTTTACTAGCTTTCAAGTTGATTTGAAATAGCTTAGGAATATTCTCCGTACTAATGAAACGTGTTTCTTTTTGGACATTGCGGTGAATATTCATAACTACTGCCATCTGGATTTACAAAATTCGCGCTCTATTCTAGACGTTCCTTTGCACATTCTCTAAATATGATTGTATGGAGTGGTTTTCTGCATATTTTATTGTGGGCCAGTACTTTTTGGAAAGTTAACTACGACAGGTTCAATGACCAGGTGGAAATATGTACCACTGTCAGAGAGCAATTTATTTACAATCACATCAGCATTTTGCACGTACAGTTTTTACGCACGACAGAGATCGTCCACACATTTCACAGCGCGTTAAGAAAATTCTTCAAATACATTTTGCACAAAAACGTGTTAAAACTTTACATTTTCCTAATGGGGGGTCTTTCTGATTCGTAGGCTTCATTCCATGCGACTTTTGGATTTGGGGACATCATAAACATCTGGTAACTCATGACAACCTTAGAAATTTACCTTAAAGAAAGCATTTATTGATACATGCCCATCACTTCACAACACACTTCACTCAACTTCGAAACATATCGTCTTGCGATTTCAGACGGTAGCCAATGATGTTCATCATATGAAACTTATTTTGTAGCAATAAAAATTATGTAACTACTGTACAAATTTTAAGTATCTGTAGTAGTTAAATTTGAAACAATTTTTTATTATTGAAAGAGAGAAATTTAATTGATAAATTGGGAATTAAATGTCACACTTTTTCCGGTTGTAGGGAACATTAAAATACGGATTTTTAATAATGGACAATCCGCATTTGCTACAATTGCTTGGACTTATACTAATTTTAGGGCCCTGATTTTTGATTTAGCAGTTTACATTTTAGTGAAAATATTCTTAAACAGAGTATTACTTAAAACTTTATATAGAACCTAAACACTTAAATATAGAATACATGCACACACTTGGTGATAGGTGTCACACGAATCATTCCATTAGAGGAGCACTTTTGTGTTCCATAATCTACATGCATGAACGACATGAACTTATTACTTTTCCATATTTAAATAATCATTTCTAAGGTGAATAATAAAACAATGGATCCTAATTATTTCCAACTACTTTAGTTTTAGTTAAATTTTTACTCGTTCTTTCATTTTACTAATTATGTCTACCAATGCAACATTATCTCATTATATCAAGATTATTATTGCTACATTTGTCTCTTGGTAAGAACACTCAAAACAAACAATTAATAACGACTTTATTAATAATCAAACACCCAACCAACTGAAAATAAATCTCCCGTTCCCTGAATTTCCTTTTTTTACTCTGCCTCTCCTACCTCTTTTTTTTTTTTTTTTGGTCCTACCTTGTTTTCTCTTACTCCTCAATTTTACGACCTGCCGCTGATGTAGCACTTCAGAACGGCGCGTTTCTTAATCGCCAATTCAGCACAATCTCTTTCCTGTTCTTAAGACGCATAATGGTCGTGGTAGGGGTTGGCGATCACATAGGCGAGCATCTCAACCTCATCATGTGCCAAGGCTTAAACTGCTGTCCCTGTCGAGCTGGCGACAGCAGGAGAAGTAGGGAGGTCAGAAAAGACAGACGATTTTTCAATGAGGGAAACACAATATTTAAGCTGCTGAAAGGCTCTGCGGATAGCGTATAACGTGTTGCATATATTTTTAAGTCGTATAATGTGTTGCGTATATTTGGGAAAGACAGACGGTGTTTTATATTTTTGCTATCTTTTACACTGTACTTATTTGTGTGGGTCACTTTTGATGTGTAGGATATTCCAGACGAACAATCTTGACAGCTAATGGATTTCTGCTTAAAGGGATGCGCAGGAGGGATTCGATTGAAACCATAGAGACGTTTAAACATTTGTGAACAATTTACGCATGATTTGCATACATCTGCTCATATAAATTACATTGAACACATATTGAAAATTAGGGTACAATAACAAAAGAAATGATAAAATATTATAACATTTGCTTATAATTCTTCTCATTAGAAGGAAACTACTTTATTTTGAAAAATTATTTTAATTTAAGACAGTATCATTTTTTTTCTTTTAATTTTTGAAAGTATTTTTAATTATGTTTGCTTGCAAATATTAATTACTACGTTATTTTTATGTAAAAGATTTAATCTTGTGAAGTTCGAAAATATATCTCTTCTTTATTACTTTGTAAATATATTTAAAAAAGAAAGAAAACGTAAAAAAATGAAAAAAACTCTTAATTTAAATAAATGATTGTAATTTATTTATTTTAGTTTAAAATAAAATTATATTAATCACTATAGTTAACTGTCACAAAGGTTTATGAGACATTATTGTATTAAAAAAAATATTTCGTATGTTAGGATACTAAATTGTTTTAAAAGTTTTTGAAGGCAAAATTTACTATGAGTCTAATTTTTGTTTCTTAATACTTCCGCTTAAAATAATATTTAAATGTTCTGAAATTAAAGATATTTTTTAAAGAAGAATATATTAAAATAACATAAATTGAAATGCAAATAAGGTTTCATGTCCTCAGAAACCAATTCAAGTCTAAGTTTATTCTATAAACACCAAGTAGAGCATATATAAAACTTTAATCAGTCCTATTGCTCCGTATAGAAGTAATGAATGCTGGACCCTCAATAAACCAGAAGAAAAAAAGATGTTCATTTTTGAAAGAAAAATCTTAAGGAAAAACTTTGAATCTTTCAAAAGAACAACGAGTTGAAAATTCTGTACTATCATAAAATTTACTGGAAATATGGCAAATTTGGCATTGTGAGAACTATAAAAGCACCACATATTAGGTGGCTGGGCCATCAGTACAGATATGTGCCGATGCTTTTCTTACCAAAAAAGTAACTTTTACGAAAATAGAAGGGGCGAGACGTAGAGACCGACCACTTACACGATGGTTAGACGATGTTAAGAAGGACATCAACTAATGGGAATCAACAGATGGAATGTCATCGTTTTTGATAAGGTCAACTGGAGGAAGATTAGTAAGTCAGTCCTTGGCCTGCAAAAGGCTGTTGAGCTTATGAAGAAGAATATGCAAATATGTAATAAAAAGTACAAAATGTATTTTTAAATAATTTAATATGTAGGATCTAACTGCTGAATGATTGTCTTTTTTATTAGTGTTGCAGAAATCTTATTGATTTTTTTTTCCTGTGACACATAAAAATGTTAATTCATTTAAGTATTGATTGTTGATTAAGAGCACGAGAAGTAACACGAAGTAGTAATGAATAATTCGACAGGAACATGGGCACGTGTTCCAGATTATGATCTTATGGCGACTACTACAACCTCTTTTTGTCAAAATTTACAAGATATCAGAATAGATATCATATTGTGCAAGAGTACTCACTTGAGGGGATTAACTCCAAACTACAGATATATAAGAGAGTTATTTTGTTTTAATAATGTCCATTTATCAATAAAAACGAAGCTAGTATATTTAAAAAAGGTTTCCAAAACACATTCATTTTTTAAATTAGTATACAATTTTCTAAATAATTTCCTTCTTCGGTTGACCAATTATGATATGATAACTAACAAGGAGTTTTTGGATATTATCCTCATAAATTCTACTGCTTGTAATGATACTCAGTTATGCAAAATTGTTTCCTTTACTGCATCGGTGTTTAAGCGCTTGCCGGTCAGGAAGTTCAAGTGACAGAGATTGGTAAACTCGGATCCCAAATGCATTCACCAAATCGTTTTGATTACAAATGTTTGACCAAACCGTGATTCGTAGTAAACATTTTCTCTAATGCGTAGTAAACTTTATTACGCAATCGCACCCATTACACAGTATCACCGTACATGTCATATGTATGACGATGAATATCCACCGATTATTTAATGTTTTTTGCTGTTAAGAGCTATCATTTATTTTATAGTTTTACTATATAGTCGAAGGAGTGTTTGGTTTTCTTAAACATTTTACACTCTCTTTATATAAAGTATACAGGCTGACGCCGTTATTTATACACACAAAGAATTCCAGGACCCATTCTCACACGCACATGAAATTACTAATGGTATTCACGGATGGACTGTATGGAAAATGTAATGGAAAAAACAACTGTATATATATATCATATAATTTGGCGAGAGTAAAAAATTATTCAACAAGATTTATTGAACATTAAACACATCGCGTTCCGACAATACAGGACGCAGACAAAAATGATACAAAACACACACACTATCCGCAACTGTTTAAGACATTATGAAAACAAAGAGCTAGATTGTGGTTTTTCCAGGATCTCGGCATTTATACAAATAGGCAAAAAATACATTCTTAATTACAATTCCACTTTCATACATTTATGTACATTTCAGAATTTCTTAAGGCTCCTGTCGCAATTTTCTTAAAACTCAATGCACAATAAAGGACTGTGAAGCAATTATTGTACATATCATCATATCGACGAAAACTGTTTTATTTTTTCGTTTCAAAATTAGAATAAAAAACGGAAAAAAAGTTTAATCTCAGGTACCAGGAAGTAATCAATACTTTTAAGCTTGAACGCTCCTGAAACTTTACAAACAGGAATATTTTGCAGAAGAGAGGAGACACCCAAAAGTGCGTAAGGCATTTTCTCAAATGCTCTAGTTTCTTTTCTTTGGATTCTCTTGGTAAAGAATCAGAAATACTTTTTACGTGTTGGCGATTTGAACATCCATTTCTATCAGCTACGCATCATTGTATAATCTCTCCATCCTTCAAGAAAAAGGCGCTTTTGTTCAGCAAACTGTGCAAAAATAGTGCACAGAAGCATAATAAATAGTTCAAATGCTGTAGAGTGGCATCCACGTACTATGAAAGAGAAAGGAAAGGAACACTTGAATTACACCTATATTTCCACCTCTGATTTTTTCCCCTCTTCTCCCATAAGGCCAGCTGAATTTTCATACCACTCCAAAGAAATGTATTTTATACGTTTCGTTGAGTCCATTTTAGGGCACTATATCTCAAAAATACGATTCGAATACATAATGGAAGGAATAAAAAAAAGACGAATTTGAAATTTTTGAAAAGTAAAATCGGATTTGGATAGAAAATCTTTTCGTTGTAACACGTTTCTTGTTCCATTGAAAATATCTGGCTTTCCCATCCTACATGAAATAGTAGTTTCGTAAAGAAAAAGTGCCGAGAGCTGGGATTACAAAGATAAGATTCATAACATATGTAGGAATTTTAAGTGCGTAAAATTTTCGCAAAGTATCGGAATATTCACATGCTTCATACACTGTGTTTAACTAAATTGTCATTTATTTAATATTTAACCCCCCAAATTTCAATAGTTTATATATTATATCTTCATTTTTTTACATTTATTCTCTTTCCCTTCAGAAGAACATTTTCTCATTCAATTTTAGATACTCCTTACCCCTTTATTAACACCACACGTTTCATGGTTCCGAATATATTTTTAAAACATTCAGTTACAAAATTATTGGGAAGAAACTCAAACATTCAAACCATGATCAATATCTCCTAAGGGATCGTGTAATAATGCTTGAACTGATAGAAAATCCTAGAAGTCTTAGGTACTCTAATACAAACGCCTCCTACTTGCAACCCTCAAAAATATTAACTCAAAATCCAAGCAAAAAATTAAACTTTAATAAAAATTGTCAGCAACAAAACATGTTTTATCAACATTTGTCTTTCTATTAAAATATGTTTTGATGAAAATGCATTTTAATATAATAATGTGTCTGTCTCGTTAGTTTTTCAATTGATTGTTGGTTCATTTTTTCAATTAATACACTATTAGCTCACAATCTCTATATATTTATTTGTTTGTTTGTTTATTTATCTTGGTGGAATTTTCAATCGTTAATAAAATATATTTTAAAGCGCTCAACTGAGCTGAAATTTTATATATATTATTATTTTGGATTCAATATAATAATTTAATTATAATTAATAAAATTAATTAATTAAAACTAATTATTCAAAAAATTACAAATGCAGCCACGTTGGCATCATTTTTGGCGAACTTGAAATGATTTTTTCCCTCATATTTTAAAGCATTTAGGTAAACTGAAATTTTTTAGACACGATTGTTTTGGATGACAATACGATACTTTAATGATAATTAATAATAAAATAATTACCACTTAATGCTGTGATTCTGTCATATGTATATACACTGGTGTGCAAAAATTAAGGACGAGACGGTTTTTTCAATATAACTTTGTACAAAAGCTTTCCAAATCAACACATTTAATACCCTAAGATCCCCAATACGTAAGGACATGTGTAATGTAAGCAACACTTACTAAAAGAGAAATCAGAGGGATAAAAAGAAGCTTGATTGAAAAAGTAGCATTAAGCGCAATGCGACTGAAGGCCGAAACATCCCTGTGATGGGTGTCCAGCAAGAAACATCCGGTCTTTAGTAGGGGATATGATCTCCCCTGACTGCTAGGCAGGTTTCACAGCGTCTGCCCATGCTGAGAATGAGGGTGTCAATGAGTTGTTGAGGCATTGCTGCCCATTCGTCTTGCAGCGCCAATCGAAGCTCCCGAATCGTGACTGGTGCTAAGGTACGAGCTGCGAAGCGTCTGCCTAAAAAATTCCACACATGCTCGATGGGATTGAGATCCGGAGATCGGGCCGGCCAATCCATACGTTCAATATCTTCACTCTCTAAGAGCTGTTCGGCAGCTACTGTGCGATGACAAGGTGCATTGTCGTCCATGAAAAAGAACTGCAGACCCATAGCGCCTCTAAAAAGACGCACATATGGAAGAAGAATCTCGTTACAATAACGGGTCTCGTTGACTGAACCTGCGTCGAAGATGTGAAGGTCTGTACGACTACTAAGCATGATGCCTCCCCAAACGAGAACACCGCGACCTCCATACCTGTCCCTTTCAATGATGTTCGAGGGATGATTGCGGCTTCCCCGCTCTCTCCAGATGAGTATGCGATGAGAATGGCTATTCAAACTGAATCTGCTCTCATCTGTAAAGAGTACTCGTCCCCATTCATTGTCTCTCCAATTCCGGTGTTCCCGGCACCACAGAGAACGCCTTCTCCGATGGGCAGGCGTTAAAGGTACACACCGTACAGGGCGTCGTGCAAACAGACCACCACCGTGCAGTCTTCTGGCCACGGTAAAACGCGATATCTGTCGTCCAGTCGCCTGTGTCGTGTGTCTAGCGATTTCTCCCGCTGTCTGCCGCCTGTTTCTTCTGGCCTGTAAGACAATGTACCGGTCATCTGTGGGTGTGGTTCCTCGTGGACGACCACTACTGAACCCCGAATAGCTGTTCCTGTAGTTTGAAATTGTCTCCTAAGTCGTGAAACGATGCTGTGAGCAATTCCGAACTCTGCAGCCACACTTGTCACACTGCGGCCTTCCCCCAACTTCCCAATGATTCGACCTCGGGTAAAAGCATCCAGATGTCGTCTAACAGATTGACTATTCGCCATTTCTCGCTGAGGCAGCAATTCGGTGTGATTTTAACTGCTATACGGCGTGCAATCTCTTTGCCAGAAATACTGATCTTACACCGACAACATTCTTTATACTACTCAGACACTCCCCCATTACGTCTATTTGCATATCTGCGCATGTGCTACCGTACATCACCTTACTTAATCTCCTGATTGGTCTTTCTGTCCGCTCTGCCTCTTCGTTCAGCTGATATGCTAATTTTTCGACTTCGTCCTTAATTTTTGCACACCAGTATATATATATATTTATATTAATTGTAACTCTTTCATAAAAAGTAGCTAAAATAAAACTTGTCTTTGTTGATCTGAGTAGGAATTGACTTAATTTTTTATATTACTTGTTATATATGTTATGGTTATTTAAATGTAAATGACTGTTAGTCATTAGCGTAGACGAGACCACTTTTATTGGGAGTTGGGTTAAATTCCTAAAACCATGCTGAGGAAAGCACCATGACCTAATCATCTATGGTAAAAATGAAATCTATGATAGAGTTGAAATCCCAAAATAAACTTTTGTGTGCGCCGCTGCTGTTAGTTAATTATTTATAATCTTCTGAAATGTAATTTTTCGGAAGTAGGATTGGATTCATTTTCAAGCAATATTAGAAATAGGGTTTGTTATTGGGTTTACTGTATAGTCACAACACGATTCAACACAATTTTTCAAACAACATACACTTGCTTCGCTGGTACCATTCACTAGTATTCTGAATTGATAAACCGTAGACTCACAAACTATATAAAATATATTTAATATTCTTAGAAACATTAAATGGAAATGGGTATTAGAAAATATCAATCGCTGGCTTTTGTATCGTATAATTTTATATGCTGATTTTTTTAAAATCAACTTTTGTACAAATTAAGAAGATATTGTTTATTCTTCTTTCTGTTGTTTCGTTAGCTTATATTTATTTTAAGGGGACACAGTACGATTCAATTGACCAAAATCGGTCAGAAAATCAGATTTAATTTGTGTAGACTAAATTATTCTTTAAATACTTTTCTATAACCTGACGAAATTTGAAAGCTCTAAACTTAAAAAAACGCAGTATTATGATAGCTTTTACAATCGTTTTTATTCACATCCCTATGGCAAATCAAAACTTTAAACTTACTTATGTTAGAAAGATAAAATAACTAGTTTGGCTTCATTTAAAATGCTAAGGTGTTTCTTCTATTGCGCCTAATGCTTTGAATTTTTTTTTATCTATTACCAATAAATACTACATGTAACAAAAGTAGGTTTGCATTTTTTCAAAGCAATAATTATTTTTTTAAAAATAATTGAACTCAGAATTTTTATACATTTTTAAAGGAATTTTCACTAAGCATTCAGAAAAGGAAGTATTGTACCAATCATGTTATCTAAAAACCCATACTAAATTCTGTTACATGTAATTTGACGTACTTGTAATTCAACTTTCATGCGTGTACGTAAATTTTGGTAGAAGGAGTAGCATTTTTTAAAATCACTTCACAAATTTTAAGTTTTTTTCTTAAAAATTATATGGTTAGATTTTTATGAAATTTTGAGCACAAAATCTGTTTAAAATGGTATACAAATATAGGAGACAACCAAAATAAGTTTTAAAATCCTTAAATCAAAATTTTTTGTTTGAATCGTACCATGTCTCCTTAATTTTGATTATACTTTTTCCAGAGAGCTCACGTTCATTGAAATATATGTGATTTAGAATGTGTCACATTTTAATTTAATTTTTAAAAACAGCTATATTACAATGTATCCATCTTTCGATTGACTGAAAAATATATTTTAATACGATTAAAATGTATTCATCAAAAACTTCAAAATAATGCATTTTTAAAATGCTTCTATTACGTCAAATTCTCCCAGTACGTATTAACAAGTAGTTCTTAAAAGATGTTTCCTGTAATAGACACTCTAATATAAATACAGTCAAACTTCTATTTAACGAAGTCGCTATATCCCGAATAAAAGTTCGTCCTATGGAAAATTGGTTAAATAGGGATTCATCTTTTAATATACTTTAAAAAACCACATAAAACAAATTTTAAGTTCATAAACACTGTGTATCCTTTAAAAAAGTGTAATTATTTACACTTTTTTAGAAAATTAATATCTATTCATTTTATATATCTTATCCATCAAAAAGAAATTTGCAAGGGAAGCAAGAAAAATTTTTTGTCCAGGAATACACTGTATTTTCAATTTTAAAAAATAATTTTGTATTAAAATTAAGTCATTTTTCAGCGATATTTTCTAATTTTAAGCCTACAAGTTATTTTCAAAGTACATTATTTTATAACCTGTAGTTTTAAGTATACACTGCCACATGCACCCTTAAATTTAATTACAGATAAAATTTGTTAGTTTTATTTGAGTTTTTTGTTGGAAAAGTTATGGCCATGTCTGCCACCTAGGTAAGCTAGGTAAAACCGGTACAAGGTAATTGATCACCATAAAATGTGATATCCTGAAATATTTTTAAAGTAGAGAGGAAAAAAATTGAATCACAAGAGAAAAAGTTCATTAAATAGAAAATGCATTTCACTATTTGGTGGTTATTTTACGAAGAAAATAGTAAAGTGTTCTTGGTTCCAGGAAAAAGTTCGTAAAATAGAGGTCCGCTATATGAAGGTCGACTGTAATTATGTAGACTTATTTCAAATTCTTAACCGAACACTATCAGTTAACACTAGAATGACTGAAACTTAGTATATACCTATATTTCCCAAAAGCAGTCAAAACGACTGCATTGTGAAAGAATAACTAATGTATAGATCAATTTGATTAAAATTAATTTTTAATATTTTTTTACATTATTTACAGTCGTATAACAAGTTATTAGCAAATACTAACATTAATAGAAATTCACTTCACTCGGAAAAAAATATATTCTAAAAAAGTCTAAGAAATTGTGTTATTATATACGTCATTGTTTTTCTAATTGAAATTAAAAAGCATTCAAAATGACTTCATTGGGCAATCTTGTGTTAATACTGCCTATTTTTTAACACGCTTTTAAAAGTTTCACTTGTATGTAATGGAATCTTTGAACTCGATTTTTACCCACGTTGAAAGGTCAGATAAATTCGAAATTTTGCACACTTGTCAAGGACCGATGACTATAAAATAATTCATAATTTTGTTTCATTATCCTGATCATGATGGTCAGGAATAAGGATTTTACGGATTTTCGAGATTTGGAGACTAATTTTTTATATCGTTTCCAGATTTGGCGACTAATTGCATAAATCATTTTTAGATTTGGCGGCTAATTGCATAAATCATTTTCAGATTTGGCGACTAATTCCATATGACATTTCGAAATTTATAAAAGATTAAGGAGCAACCCTAAAACCGTAAATAGGATTGCAGTTAATACAAATAAAACCAAAAAAAGTGTTCTTTACGCGAAAAAGGGTAGGGTGTAAGTAAAAAAAAAGACTCGTGCGTGTGAATAAAAATAATTTATATTCTTACTGCTAAATATTTTTTTTTATTTTTATAAAAAATATTTATACATTTAGAAGTTTAGAAGTGATGATACGAATTAACATTACAGCAATACGTTTAAAAGGTGATAAATTTATGTTCTAACTGCTAACTATATTTTTTTTTATTTTGATAAAACAATATGTTTAAACGTGATGATACAAATTAACATTATAGCAGTACATTTAAAAGTGATAATACGATTGACATTTAACATTTTTTCTCAACACACTTTTATTAATTAGACCTGTATCTAAAAGACGGAATTTTTGAAATCTAACGATATGGGACTCGCACACATCCGAGGCCCCGTAAACGGAGAGAAAATAAATATCCTTCAGATCTATTAATTAATATCCATTGAAGAGCAAGACTAATACCAGCAGCCTCATAATTCCGTCTCTAAATTTCGAACTCAAGGATAAATTCAACAAAAAATAAATGATAGTTTTAAAAACTAAAAGAACAGGCTTTTATTGTAGATCGAACTAAAAAATGAAAAATAAATTATAGTTTATATAAAAAAAAAAACTAAAAACACGCTTTTATAGTGAATCGAACAAAAAAGTAAAAAAATAATTAATAATATAAGAATAAAATGATTAATGAGAAAATTAATGTCACTGTGGTAAAAGTGTGGGGTGCTGTGTACTACATTTTTCCGCTAACTCAACATTTCGGAATAGAACTAGTAAGAAATTATAACAATTAATATAAAGCAGCCCACGCTTTTATCCCAATGGCATTAATTTTCTCGTTAATCATTTTAGTCTTATATTGAGTTATTTTTCTTAACTTTTTAGTTTGATTCACTATAAAAGCGCGTTTTTCAGTCCTTTTTAAACTATAATTAATTAAAGAAAATATTATGCTCGCCTTACAAAATTATGTTAAATTCATTGATTTTATGTGTCTTTCAATACATTTACAGAAATTCTTTTGTTTTGCAGATGTGAAGGACCCGTGTGAACATAACCAGTGTCGATTTGGTGCTCAATGTAAGCCATCCTTAGATGGAGTGACATTTGAGTGCATTTGTCCCGAAAAATGCTCAGCTTATGGTAACAGTCGAAGTTCACGGCCCGTTTGTGGTACAGATGGTAAGGATTACCCGAACACGTGCGAGCTGAAAAAGACTGCTTGTAGAGAAATGAGAATTTTAGAGGTCAGATTTACCGGAAGATGTGGTAAGTATTTACAAGTCACACACACACACATTATTTAAAAATTATTCCATAAATCTTAAGAAATACATGAAATAAATGCAGTGAATTTCTCTGAAATTTAATTTTTATCCATACGAGATGATTTAAAAAAATTGAAAGGTTTTTTTAATTACTATTGAATGTCAAGAGTTTTAAACGGAGCAAAATTTAATTCATATATTAAGTTAAAATTACCAAAAGAAGAAAACTGAATTTTTAATTAAGGATATGTAACAATTTTTAACCACATGTGGGAGCCAAAATCTGCTAATGGACTAAAAGGACGTATAATTTTGACTTTTCTAGACGTAATATTATTTTTTCCAGAATTCTATAGATCGATTTTGTAAGTGTAACTTTTACGTATTACATTGCTTTTAATTCAAACTTGTTTGAGTCTTATTTATTTTAATTAAATTTAAATGATAGCGAAAGTTTAATAATTTTGTATATTGCATAGAATAATTTTCAAAAATGTGTATATTTACGTTCTTAAAGCATATTACTTGTAATAGTATTGAACTGAACTCAGGGGCGCAATAGTCCATGAGGGCCAAGGCCTAATGCGCCTACCTCAGTTTACGTGACCTTAGGCGCAGGAGTGCATGAGCAGATGCTTCGGTCAAGTAGACTCTTGCAGTAGTAACATCGAAAAATCTCGTTTGTATTTCAAAGGGGTTTTTCCCCCCTAAAATTTAAGTAACATTGTTTTCATTTTAATTTTGTTTTCTTACATTTGAGGAAAAATACACTGACGAATAATATATTATTATAAATTGCGTTCATCAAGTTTTAAGGAGTTCTTTTTTAAGCAGAGGCGGCGTAAGGCTTGAGCGGTGTGGGCCACCGCCTACGGCCTTGCGCCTCAAAGCCGAAATAAAATAAACGAAAAGTAAGGCAAATCCAAAAGTGCATGCCACAGGTCTTTTTATTATTAATAAATTAGAAAATTGTCAACTATATCCGTTTTTCGCCATAAAATATTAAAAAATTGATATTAATAGGGTGTTTTTTTAGAGGTATAGAACTTTAAATTGCAATAAAACAACGATGTATTATTCGATTCACATGAATTTTTTTTTATTCGAAAGATAATCTTGTGGCATTACATTTTAAATATGATTTCTGGCATATGACTGCCACGGCTGGCTCGGATGTAGTCCAATCTGGACGTCCAAATTTCGATGACTTTTTCCAACATTTGTGGCCGTATATCGTATACCGTCTTGTTGGAACCACAGCTCCTGGACATCATGATTGTTCAATTCAGGAATGAAAATGTTAGTAATCATGGCTCTATACCGATCATCATTGACTGTAACGTTGTGGCCTTCATCGTTTTTGAAGAAGTGGACGTAGTGCGCGCGCGATACGTATTCCGCACAGAACCATTATTTTCGAAATAAAATTGCACAATTTGAAAGCGTTGTTCAGGCGTGAGTCTATTCATGATGAATTGCCAAACCAAACTGAGAATAAATCACTTGACAGCTGTTAAATCGGTCGCCATCTTGGAAAGTAATGCCAACTTAAACTTCTATACCTGGAAAAAAAAACACTCTGTATATCGACTTTTTTTTAAAAAAATATTCTATCTTCTGCGTATGAAAGCATATGAATAAATAATCCATGGCAATATTGTTTTCCATTTTCTTTTAATAAAAATTTCTCAGCTTTGTCATTTCCGCCCATTCATTCATATTTAGTCTGGCAACATTAGCTACAGTTTAGCTGCTATCGCGGACAGTGCCCGGTCTGAGACGGGACATTGCTTGGAAAAGCTGTCAAGATTTACACACAGTCCTGCAATTCGGTGAGAGCAGTGACTTCCAACTTTACGAATTATTTGAAGAATTTTAAAACATGTTCCTAAATTTACCCAAAACCATTACAGACGTGAAACATCTGCTCCAATGTGTTATAGAGAACGATTTGAAAGAAATTTTCCCAAATACTTACATCGTCATTCGAATTTTGTTAACAATACCCGTACTTACCGCTTCCAATGAGAAGGGCTTTTCAAAATCAAAACTGGTAAAAAATTATGCGAGAAATGTAATGATTCAGGAAAGACATTCAACTTTGGCAGTTTTATCTATTGAAGCCGATATAGCACCTAAGATAAGTTACGAACCAATCATAAGGATTTTAACAAAACTAAAAGTTGAAAATTTCTGTTTATTCATTTATCTCATTATTATTTAAGGTGTCAAAGAAATACGAGTACACACACACACACAAAGCTTGGTTCTTTTCTTTATGAATAAAAATGTATTTTTTAAAATTTTTAAATCCTTTTTTTTTTTTTCGTCATCAGAAGGCCTCGCGAAATGTATCTTGCTCACATTAAGTTTAGGTCTCGTACCGCCACTGATTTTAAGAGTAGTGGAGGAAAATAACTTATTATATCGGTGGAGAATTATCATTAAGAATTTTCGTCTCAAAGAAACTTTTAGAAAATATGAGTTATTCTTTCCCCATCGCTTAGCAACTTCCTGCAACTCCTGTGTAAGTTCCACTTTTAAGTCGGCCGCGGTAGCCGAGTGGTATAGGTATCGGACCGTGGCATGCCTTGTCACGAGTTCGAGCCCAGTACCACTAAAGACCCGCCGTGTAGGGCAGCGATGCACGTTAAATCTGTCGAGAGCTGAAACGTCCTCCCGTTGGTGTGGTGTGGTAGTTAGGAGAGGGGGGTGCCAGCTCAGGTGTCGTCCACGTCACTTGACCATGGTTCAAAATTACGTGATCCGTCGCCAAAAAGCCCTCGTGTAGCTGAACAGTGCGACGTTAATATTCAATCAATCAATCACCAACCACTTTTAAGTCATTATGAAATAAAGAAGTATCTCCCGAGTCATTTTTAAAAAAATATTTTGAATCAATTTCAAATTTTAAATTTACAAAAGGGGTTAGGTGTTTATGTAGCATTTGTAAATCAAGAAATGATCGAAACATTAGCGTAGATACAAAACACTATATTTTGCAATCAAAATTTTATTTAATAAATCTTAAGGTATCTGACTACGTTCGGAACCGTGATTTTGCAAAAGCATATAAATGGATAATATTTATGATATTTAGTGTCACTTTGGTTAGAAAATGTATATAAATTGTTTTAAGAATAGTATTACAATTAAAAAATTATTTAAGTACAGTATTTTGACAAAAAATGAACATAGAATGACCTATTTTCAAAATATTCTCCTTTTGTGAAAAATGCTTCTATTATAATAATATTTTGCCTGTAGGTAGCTCAGACCTCTATACAGAAGCTGAACTAGAACGTTTTGAAATATATAACTTAGAAGAGGATTTATGCATGTTTTACGACAATAGAGGGGAGAAATTTTAAGAAAAAAACGCTGATAGTTTTTTCAATTGGTGGTAACTCTGAAAATAATGTGAATTTTTTTTAAAATCATAGTTGAGCCTCTGTACAGAGGTCTGAGCTATCTATCTGCAGGCAAAATATTATTATTATAGAAGCTTTTTCACAAAAGAAGAACATTTTGAAAAAGGTTATTCTATGTTCATTTTTTGTCAAAACATTGTACTCAAATAATGTTTTATTGTCATCATATTTTTAAAACAATTTTATATACATTTTTTAATCTAAGTGACATTAAATATCATAAATATTATCCATTTATGCGCTTTTTAAAATCACGGTTCTGAACGTAGTCGGATACCTTAACCTAATTGTGCACTGCTTCGAATGGAAAACAGATTCACTACGAAATCAGTGCAACTATTTTTTTAAACAAAATTCAAACAATAAAGTAAAAAATTGTTGCTGTTAGAAATAAAAATTTGCTTTTTGTTATTTACTGTGACTTCCGAACAAACGAAAAATTGACGAAAATATTTCTTCTGTATCACCTTCGTCTGGTAATTGTGTTTTCTTTCACGGTGGCTTCAGTTATTATGGTGCTTTCTAATAAATATGGAATGAATACTTAACTTTATATAACTTGCCGATTCCATGGTGATTTTTTATTGTGTTCGTAAACATTACACCAAAACTCTATGAAACAAAATTAGAAATATTATTTTTGTGAACGTCATACATAGAATGAAGCTGCAGTTAATTTGTTGTTTTAATTTTCCTTTCACACAAATTAATTTTTTTACATATTTTAATGAAATTGCATATGTATTTGTACCTAATCCCTTACAGGAGCATATGGTTGATATGAACAAATATTAGTATGTAACTGGTCATTTAGTTTAGAAGTAAAATAATTAAAACTCATATGAAAAATACTTAACAATATGTTGTCTTTTTGCATCAATGTGTCAATTCAATTTAGATAAATGTATATAGTTTTATCAGACATTTGTTTTGCTTTGTCCAAATATACTTTATTATTGAACAAAATTACCCTTACTGAACAACATAAGACTTGGGAGAAATCTCAGTAATATATTGTTATTCGATACAATAAACTGAAATAATACTAGATAATAGCCCGCAAATGTTTTCCGTTTGGTGCCAATTTATTTTCTTGTTTTTTCAAGAGTTCTCCTTTACATTAGTGCGTTACATTCTATTTTTGACGTTCTATATAAAAAGGCAGCATCAATTTCAAAATGTGGGGAATGTTTTTCTTTGTCTTTAAGAATTAAATAAATTTACTTAACAGCAAAGTTAAAATTTCTTTTGCTGATTTCAAAAACCCATTTATGCTATCCGTTTCGCGTTTATTAATTGTTTTGACTTTATCTCGTTTTTAGTATTAATTTTTGCGTGTTTGACATAAACAGTTATTTAACATTTAATACAAATACTAAAGTTATAATAACTATATTACTTTAGAGTTATATTTATTTTGTCAATTAGTTTTCCTTTGTTATAAGTATTACTTTGATCGAAAACAATATCTTAATGTCAAATATTCCTTTAAACTTAAGCATCAAATTTAAATATTAAAAAAATCTAAGAAAACTTCATTTAAATAGTATTTCATTTTTTTATATATTCCTGCTAAAATATAACAATTGAAAAACATTTACTTATTTATTATTTTTAGTTATGAAAATCAAATATATCTAATACTGAATATATTGTGAATCGCTAATTTGCAAAAGGTAAATATCTCACTTGTAATATCCTAAAATGTCAAGTAAATGTTTGATATCTGAAAAATATTATTTGATAAGGCAACCAGTCATTTCTCCATGTCGTATATCTCAATTTCTGACTAATCAAATCTAATATCGACGGTGCAATTGAATTTACATATTCAGCCAACGCAAATATTTGTAGGGAGATACTACATTAGACAAAGATCTTGTCCATCTCAGATAACTAAATGTTGGAATATAATTTTCTAGACTTCGGATATGTGAGTTAGCTAATAACATATATCAGCGATAAACATTTAAAGTAACACTAAAATAATAATGCTTTTATGTGAATATTTAACGTATTTCTTAATATATTTTTTAAAAAACTTCATAAATTAACGTAAAATAAATACAAGTTACTTGATTTTGTTTCCTAAAATGAAGTCTTTTTTCGAAACAAAATAATTTGCAAGTAGCCCTGGTGGTCGAATAAGAAAACTGCACTTAGTTTAATAATGTGATGTGTTCATTAGAAAACCTTTTTTATTTGCAAAAAAATGGGCAGAATTATTTTTTTTATTTCAAACACAAGATTTATTTTTAAAAAATACTAAAAATGAATTAATGTTCAAAATTGTATAGTTAACTCTATTTTGTAGTTAGTAATTCAATGTATTAAAATTATATTTTTTCAAAGTGAAGGTGTATTCGTCTAATACAGGAGTTTCCATGCTGTGTTCTACGGAAACCCTAAAATTTAAAAAAAAATCGAAAGAAAAGAGGATTAATATGTAAGTTTTTTGTGGGTATTGTAGACCCATGAGCATTTCAAACTGTGTTTCGTAACGTGGATCGCACGTTTTGCAATGGGTGACTTAAAAAAATAATAAGAGGGCCGCACAGCCTCTTTTTTAAGTGATTTTCTGAAAATTTTACTTTTTAAAATACATGGTTTCAAGAGTCTATACGAAAGCTACACGGTGTTAGCTATCAGGCTCAAAAAAGTGATAAATGTTAATTTCGTATTTCATGACATATTTAAGGGCAAACGAAAATAATAGGATAAGATGTCCACACACACAAACACTCTTTTGGAAGAAAATAGAGCGAGACGTGGCAGTTTGATTTAGGAATCATTTATTTGGGCTTCCAGCATTTTTACAAATAAGACAGAAATCTGAGACTCATCATTCCGGGTTTAAACAGTTAAAAATAACTATAACCTTAGGATTTAATGCATGAGTGGTTAAGTTACTGTCTCCAGTATATTGAAAAAAAAACATTTTGTTGCATATTTTCTTTTATAATGGTACATATATATACTTTTTTTCTTTTATATACATAAATATACATTATTTTCATCATTTTCTAAGATTATTTTTGAGTTGATCAACATGCTTAAGTATGTTTTCTAATCTTGAAAATGCTCCATTATATTCTAAATATCGTTTTATTCAGGGAAAATTTTATTTTCTTCTCATAGTGTGAACATTTTTCAGATCCTTATAAATATCAAAGCAACATTTAAAGAACGGAATACCAATGATTTTAAAATTACATCTTAGATTATATTAACAATTAAAAGTTTAATGAATTTAAAACTAAATTAATATAATTATCAATTTAAATTACGTTTGTTGATTACTATTCAAATAAAGGGATTTTAATTATGAAATAAAATGTATCTTAATCTCTCGAAATTGAAGTTAAATGTATTATATTAAAACTGATAATTTTGCTTTGTGGTGAGTAATAAATAAACAACTTTATAATTACTCAAGATTTAATTTAGACTACCGTATTTACTAGAATCTAAGCCGCATCCTGAGATCTCAAAATGTTTTTTTTTAAAAAACTGTTGTAAGCGATTCTAATCTGCATCCCCAATTCTCCAAACTTTTTTTTAAAAAAAAACTTTAATGTGTAAAAGGTTCATCAATAACCAATACTTCAGAAATTTTAAAAAAGTAAATTTTAATGATAAATAATAGGAAATTAATAATTTATTTATCTTAGCAGTATTAAAACCTTTCAACCTTTATTTACTCTAACCGACAGTATCATATTTCGAAAGGGATTCGTCACTTTCATTGTCATAGCTGACCTCCGAATTGGTGCCAGCTTCATCATTTTCCACACAGTGTCGTTTTCCGTGCCGTTCAATGCATTTGTTACGAAACATGCTTTAAAACAATTTTTAAAGAATACTGAACATTTTCAATCAAGCATTATAACATTTTGTTTACGCCATTGACATATATTTGTTTTATCCGTGCCAAATTTCCAGTGGCCGCTGCTCTGTTTCTGTTTTTTTTTTCTGCATAAAATAATTGCCTTCTTTTTCAACCTTCCCTCATAGTGAACTCGTCTTTATACTATTACTGCTATCTTTGATGTTCATGGGATTTAAAGAAGGGTACACAAAAAATTTCCTAAATACGAGCAGACAATGATATTTAGGATAGACTGAACACTGGAGATAAACTGTGGAATAAAATGTCATCGACGCAATTGGACAGAATGGACGATCTCATTTTTCTGTTTAAAGGTGTGGAAATTCAATTTCCCCCACCCAACAAATGTTTTGCCTTCGATTTTAAGTCTCATCCGATTTTCAGTACCATTAATACTGAAAAAATAGTGCGGGAAATTTAAGGTAATTATAAATAATTCTAAGGTAAAAATAAGGTATTTCAAACTGTCAGAGAAATTTCAAAGAATATGTGTCAATTATAAAGAAAATAAAAATGTTAAACTTTAACGACAGTAAATAACAATGGCGATATATTTATACAGATAAAGCAAAATCGTTAGTGAACTTCAACAAAGGATTAATATCACGATAGGTTTCAATTGCGTCACACATTAAACATACTCATTTTCTGTATTCATTGTTATGCACTTGCCGTAAAACGAATACCGAATGCATCAAAGGGCATTTTAACTGTCTGTGTTAAAATGATAAACTTTATAAAATTAAGAGGATTGAATTTGATATTGTTTAATTTATTATGCATAGAATTATCCAGAGACCATCAAACCTTGCTTTTACAATCGTAGTCAGATGGTCATCAAAAGGAAAAATATTGAATCTCAATTTTTTGAGTTAAATGATGGAATCATATTTTTTTACGAACTATAAAAAACATGACTTTATTATGGAACTTAATTATTTCCATCAGCTGTTGATATAATCTTCTCCCTTGCCTGTTTATTAAAAAATAAAAGAGTAAATTATAGATCTGAATAAAAAAAAATAATAATAGTCTTAGCTTTCCCGAGTGTCTTGGGATTGGGTCCCATCCTGAAATTAGTATTTACGAGTTGTACTCTAAAATTCATTTTACTAAGTCATAAAGGTGGCATTGTTTTCAATTTATGTAATCCATGTACTACTAATATTTTATGTAACATTTTTATGAGTATTTACAAGTATATGGAATTTAATCAATGTATACTTTAACATATAAGTGCATTTTTTCACTTCTTTAAATATCCATTACTTCATCATTTATTTTCTTCGATATCCCAAATTAATACATTTTAAAACTGTACAAATATTATTTTCAGTCTTAAAACATAATTTGATTTATTAGAAAAACTAACTATCGTAAATGATTCTAAAATGTTAAAAAAATATTTTAATACGATGTTATAAAATTCCTTCCACCTTACCTGTCATTCCATCATTAAATTTAAACTTTAATTAGTGACATTTATCTGCAGTGCCTAAAATATTCCTAGATTAAATTCAGTTTACGTTGGCGGCATTTTTTTCTTATGGAAACTAGTAATCTTCATCTCTTTAATTTCCATTCACTGCCTGGTAACAATCAGAAATGTATCCCAGTAATGCATGGATCTAATGACATGCATCCAAAACTCTTCTGAAATCCTCAAGACATTTTTTTCCATGTTTGAGGTAATCAATCACTGACGACCTTAACTACCGTACTTTGGACCTGCTCAATGATAGTCTCAGATCGAAGTCCTAGGTCATAGCTGTGATCAATCTTACTACTCGAAATATGCCATCAGCACGGCGAGTAAAAAATAATCACGGGTTCCGTATTTGACAAATCACTACTCTCCTTTAAAAGTCAACACGAACTAACCGAATTTCTTTGTCGCCCTTAACCATACATCTCAGGGGGCTTAACAAGAAGATGTATTGATATTGTCAACTGGTCTGTGTGGAATTGCAGTTAGCACATATTGTTGTAGTGTCTTCTTCTTACCTATGAGTTATCATATTTTTAGAGTTCATTTATCAGTGGAATTTTGTTCTGAAAATTAGCACCGTGAAAATGAAATGATTTATGATTCAGGTTCATGCTCATGGATCAAACAACTATTAGTTATTACAAATCAGAGTTTTCACAAAAGAAATTGTACTTTTCTAAGAATATTTTATTGGGGAATTGGGAAATAATTTTATCTTGATAAAATTGATCTAATATTGATGTTATTAAATTTGAGTTCGTAAAATTACAAGCATGGATTGTTAAATTTGCTCTATTTTAGTTTTGAATGAATCTCCGTGCATAAATTGATTCTTGAAAGATTTATCATCATTTATTTAATGAATAGACATTCAACGTCATCATTCTTTTTTAAAGATTTCTTGTACATTACACTTAGAATTGCATCTCTGGCAATCATTTATCTTCTTATGGAAGGCAAAAAATTATTGATCATTAAAGATATTTTACTACTTAATGCTCATTATTTTCACTTCAAAAAATGTAAACAATGCAATTCTCAACTATTCCTTTTTCTCTTCTAAAGAAGTTTTATTTAGCATGGTTTAAAAAAAGAAACTTTTAAGAACTTTTTAAGAAAATAATAGTCTTGCTATATTAATTCCTTATTTTATGGCTGAGAAAAAATATTATTGTTTTCAAAAAAACGATCTAAATGTTATTACAGTGATTTAATTATTGACACATTTTCTTATTATAATTTTGCATTTAAATCTCACTTATGAAATAATTGCTCAAATTTTATCATAATTAAGTGTTTTAAACATTTAAAGAAAAAACTTTCCAGGTATTAAATGTAATTTTAAATACCATAACTTTTTTCATGATATAATAAAATGTTTTATGGACGTATGTAATAGTATTAATATCATTTTGTCTCTTATAGTATTAATGTCATTATTAAATTTTTCATAAATATTATTGAAAATATGTTCAATGAAAATAGATCGAAATTTTTTTTTCGGTACACAAAAGTTATTCGATTGTTTTTACTATAAATAATACTTCGTTGAATTCCAACTTTTTGTAGATTATTCGAGATTTCTTTTTATATTAAGTGATGATACTTGCATTAAACTTTGATAAAACTCTGGTAAAATTTTCATTTAAATTATTAAGTATATTTAATTATCTTTATAGATATGAAAATCTAAATGTTAATAAAACATTATAAGCGCATTGGCTCATTTGATTACGAAAAAATAAAACATCAAACTAAATTCTTTTTGAGTTCATAGAAAAAAGAATATCTGATTTTCTTTTTGCACAAAAAATTAAGACGCTTTTTATAAAAACGGAATACACATATTTCAACCTTAAGTAAGATTTTAGAAAGTAATTTTATCTGAATTATTTTTTGTTGTAAGTAGGATGAGGGAAAGATATAGAAAAAGTTGTCTTTTAGAAGGTTTGAAGTCACAATACTATTAAATATACTCTTATATCTATAAAACTTGTTATAATCCACATTTTCATTAACTTGGTATATAAATGTACAATTGGTCTGATAATTTTAGGTAAAAGTTCCTGATTTTTGATGTGACGTTCTTAGATGTAATTTTTAATACATCAAAAATTTTTGTGTAAAAAAGATTTCTACAAACTTGTTATGCTATTATAATATACTTATTTTTTATTTGCATAACTGCTCAAATTATTAAGTACTGTATAAGAAAGTGATTATGATGGTTCATATACGTCATTTCTTTAAAGCTATTGTCCATGGATATCATAAATTTGAACCGTGGTGACGACACCTGAAGTGGCATTCTACACTCCAAATTTTCACATCACACCAACCCTTTGGAGCTTCTACAAATATAATGTGCATCAGCGAGTCTTTTATGACACCTTGATCTGAACCTACAACACTAAATGAACAACGCAGCATCTTTCAGCCCGTGACACAGATAAGGCAGTGGAATTCAAATAGTGTGCACCAGGCATTTCAAACGCATGCGATATTACCGGTCACAAGTTCTATTTTATATTAAGGTATCCGGCTACGTTCGGAATCGTGATTTTAAAAAGACGTATAAATGGATAATTTTCATGATATTTAGGGTCACTTAGATTAGAATACTTGTATAAAATTATTTTAAGGACATTTTGACAAAAAACTTATATAAATACGATATTTCGGCTAAAAATTAACTTTCGTGAAAAATGCTTCTATTATAATAATAAGTTGCCTGTATATAGCTCAGACCTCTGTACAGAAGCTCAACTATGATTTTTGAAAAATTCACATTATTTTCAGAGTTACAACCATTTGAAATAATTATCGGCGTTTTTTTCTTAAAATTTCTCCCCTCTGTTGTCGTAATACACGGATAAACCCACTTCTAAGTTATATATTTCAAAAATTCTAGTTGAGACTCTAACAGAGTAGTACAAGCAAAATATTATTATAATAGAAGCATTTTTCATAAAAGGAGAACATTTTGAAAAAAGGTTTTCCTAAGTTAATTTTAGCCGAAATATTGTACTTAAATAATTTTTTATTGTAATACTATTCTTAAAACTATTCTTAAAATTGTTGAGAGTCGCATGTTCTTGACCTTTTAAGCGGTCATTTTTTTTTAAAATCCAAAATGCTTAAAAGAAAAAAAAAGAGGCCCATTTTTTATTGTTTATAACAGAATATAAATTCTCAGAATTAGTATGCTGTAACCATTTAACAGCATTATTCCCTCCTTCACAACGAAACAAAATGCCGAGCATCTCAGTACCATATACAATCTACATCACCTTCGCAAAATGCTGGCTCTAAATGATACACCATAAGAATTAAAAATAAGTGCAAATCAAAAAAGGAAAGAAAATATCAAGCACGTACACAGCGTACGGGCAAACCAGTTGCGGCAAACTTTCAGTAGCACATTCGTCGTACGGGCAAACTACTCAAGGGTTGATATTCAAAAGAATTAATAATTATATTCGAAATAAATATATGCATTTTATTAAATAACAACAAAAATGTATGAAAAGGTTTAGAGAATTCTACCTATCTTGTTTTTATTTGCGTCTTTCTGTTATTTTCTTACACATTATTGTGTGCCAATATATTGGCCGGGCCGAAAAAAGGTACTTTGCGAGCCACACGTGGCCTGCGGGCTGTGTGTTTGATACCCCTGGTGTATATTATGGAATGGGGTAATGCAGAGAGAAATTGATCTTGTAATTTATACTAAGAAACATGATTTTTTATCAATAAATATAGCATCCACATCCCATTCAACAAATATGAAAAAGAAACTTTACTCTGCGTTTAACACACATAGAATTTAATTACAGAATGTTTCCTTTAATGTGTTTTTTTAATTAAGAAAACGTAGCTATATTTGAGTTTGAACTATGTTTGATCTGTATAATTGTTAAAAATTCAAATATTTTGACTTAATGAATGAGTTTATTAACTTTTTTTAATAAAATATAGTATGGCGAAATCATGGATAATATATGCAACACACAATGCTCTGTCAAATTTACGGTCGTGTCAACCTAGTGGACATGGTCATGATACTCGGGGCTGTGTAGTCACGAGTTGAATTCCTGATGCCACTGAAGACACATCGTATAGAGGGGATGCACGTTAAATCAGTCGAAGCTCAAGAGTCCTCATGTTAATGGGATGTGGAAGTTTGGTGATTGGGATATAAGCTCAGGTGTCATTTTCTTAGTCCACCTCTCCACCTTCTTGTTTTTTTAGAAGGCTTTAATTTTAGTATTAGAAAAAAACTCAACTTTGACAAAGAAGTTTCAACTATGCAAAATTATTCAAAGCTGAATATATTAATGTATCGTTAATTATTATAATCAAAAATTGGTTACTATAGTCCAAAAAATGATTACGCTATCTACCAATAAGTATGTCATCACCCATGCTAATGAAGAGTTTTTAGTTTTGATCTACGTCACTCCTTTTGTACTTAATTATCGTGTAGGAAACAGCATTGGAGCGTTAATCGCATGCTAGATGCCATGAAATCCAGAAATGTCTGAGTTTGAGAACGGCGTAAATGTTGAATATCACAGAAATGGCTGACTCTTAAGGGACATGTCTAATGAGTTAAACATTCCAAAATCAACAGTGGTTTTTGGGATTAAAAAGTGGAATGAGTGGTTCACCCCGACAGACCCACGAAATTAAGAGATAGAGACAGATAAATGCTGTCCAAAGTAATTCGGGAAAACTGTATCAAACCGATGCCTCCACGTAATCCAAGAGTTCCGACAAGCATCTGGGAACATTACTTACCATCCACAAGAAAGCAAATTTGCTAGGTTTTGATAGCCATAAATTTTTGATTACAAAATCCAACCGCTCTGTTCCGTTGAGCTGGTGCAAGGCACTTAAAAATTGTGCCATAGAGGAGTGGAAATAGACTCTTTAAAGTGATGAAACATAGTTCAATGTCGGGCAGTCGGGTGTCAGTCTCTGTGTTTGGTGTATGCCTAAAGAACCTCTTTTGCCACAATGCATTGTATCTACAGTAAAGTTTGGCGGAGGTGTAATTATTGTCTCATGATGTTACTCTTGGTATATATGGACTGGTACTTTGATTTTAATTCATGGTAAGGGCAACACAAACTCCTTCTAAACTATTCCAGTTTAAAATGTTCTTCCTACGCTGTGACAATTTCATGGGTTGGATCATTGTTACTTCCAAGAGTTCAACGCCGCATGTCATGTTGCGAGATCCACTTGCAATTTGTGTGAGGATAATGGGGTGAATCGACTGGACTATTCTGCTCAAGTCAAACTTAAATCCTATGGAAAACCTCTGAGATGATGTGGATCGATGAATTAAGGGGTGCAGCAATCGTCTAATATCGGTCAAAGAACTTGCATGTCTTCTCTAAGCCGAGTGGAAGAAAATATCTCTGTATCATCCAAACACCTGTGGAAAGCACGCTTCGAAAGGTTAAGGGTGTAATTATCTCAGGTTGAAGCTCTACCAATTATTGAATATAAATAAGTATTGTTTATATATCTCTTTTATCACAGGTGTACTAAAAAAGGTAGAGTTGATAAATTTTGATGGCAACATACTTAGAATCAGTTGAGATTCATCAGTAATGTATAATTTTTGCCCCAAACAGGAACTATATAAGAAACTGTTTGTTCTTTAAATCAACACGACTATGTTTGTAATTTCTTTATTCTCTAACAATATTCAAAAAATATTTCACTAAAAAAATTGGAAATCTGCATATTACAAAGTTAACAACACAAACACAATGCAAACATCATTTTCTTTTTGAAAAGAGTTACATCTTAAAAGGGTGACAATCCCTTGACTCCACTAAAAGAACACTCTCCTTTTTTATGCCTCAAGAATCGAAAATAAGAGAAAGATGGAGAGAGGGGATAGAACACGGTCAGCTTCTTCCGATGAAGAACCAGATGATATAGATGGTTCTTCAATAGCCCCCTTCAAGACACCTGACAGTATTGATTTATAACCTTAATCGCAGTGTCAGCCCGGGAACATAGGGCCGCGGTCATTTCCAAAGGCTCTCACTCTGGATATCGGGGAAGTTTATCAGAAGGACGATCACTCTTCCGAAACCTCATCCAAGTCTACTCTTAGTTTTGTTTTTGGATTTTTCCCTTTTTTCCCCTTAATACACGTCTTAACAGGGGAGAAGTGTTCAAGAAAAAGCATAGAAGTGATATCTCGCGTTATTATTCTTGTTCGATTGATGTCTGCTATATTTTGCAAAGTTGATTTTTGTATCTGTTTTGAATGGTTGTAGTGTAGTTTTTGCTTTGATTATTTAAATTTAAAAGAGAGAGAGAGAGAGAGAGATCGTAATTGTTTTTATAAAATGCTTACAATTTAAATTTTTGCATTAAAAGTTGTTTTTATTTTAAAAATAAAGCACAAACGCTTTTTTAAAATTCATCTGTTAAAAAACAGAATTCAAAGTTGTTGTTTTTTTTTTAAAAATTATTATTGAACATAATGTGGTCAAACTTTAAAAAACCCAATTAAACCCCAATACGTGTGCAGATTCAATTTATTTTTCAAACTCTTATAACTTTTTTTTTCGTACTTACAAAAGTTATTTAGTGTTATAAATTTAAAAGCTTTAATTATCTGTTTTAAATTTTTAAAAGAATTTAAAACTGTGCATATATATGTGGGAGTCCGAATAAATCTTCGAATAAAAATCAGACTCTTCAGAAGGCGGGATTTTAGATTGGCAAGGTGGTTTGTCTAGGGGTAAGTATTTAAGGGTGAGTGATGAATTATTAATTTAATCAAAGTCATTTAAACACAAATACTTCAAAGTAAAAAATTTATTTAAAAATTAAAGGGATATTTACAAAGAGAAAGACATGCAGGAATTAAGTTAATTGAAAGTTGAGTTATACCTTTAGAAGACGGGGAAATAAACCTTTCTCATTCTTGGATGTTAGGACTGGTGGTGCCGCGCAGGGCGCGAAATGCGCTAAAGACGTGACGTGTTGAACAAGCGGTGGTTAGTTGGCCTCTGCCGAAAAATTATTCAAGCCGGAGCTACGAAAGCTCACTAGATGGCGCTGCTTCGGAATACGATAATAAATAAAATTGAGATTTATGGTCCTCTGAAAAGGATATGACTCAACCTTTTAACAAAATGTTTCAAAGGTTAAAATCCTACAAAATCACCCTCTCCTAACAGAGCTGGTCTCTCAGCTCTTACAAAACGTTGAGAGGTAAAGTACTTTAAATACAAACTATTTTTAGTTACAACTATAAATTGGATGATTATTGGAATGTGAATGTAATAAAGACAAATAATACGATTCTTAAAGATAATAAAATAAAATATTACAGATGAAAAGATGCATACCTCTAATATTCACAATTCCGGACCTAAAATAAAGCATATAAAAACAAAATATTCTATATTGTGATCTACAATTAACTAAACCATAAAAAAAATCCTTCGCATCAATAGAAAGATAATGAATAATACGAAAATATAATAAATATTACGAGTGAATATAAAATGATTAATGGAAACGAGTGTGTTACCATAGAACATCTATTAATTTCTCAAGAGGGATATGAGAAAAAAATTAAAAATAATAACAAATAAAAAAAAATTCAATTAAGCATAAAAATGTTTCATCAAATCAGCTGAGGTGGTGGTTGAGTTCGGTCCATCGTGCTGACCAACCTTTTCCACTTCATACCTATCCTTGGAATTAACTTTTGTTACTTTGTAAGGGCCTAAGAACTTTGGTCTTAGTTTCAGTCCAGCTCCAAATTGGGTTCTTTGGATGGCTACTAAATCACCTTCTTTGTATAACGAAGCTTTCTTTCTTCTTCTGTTATACGTCTATTTTCAGACTGCAGGGTTTCGATTTTTTTTTTTTTTTTTTTTTTTGCATCGTTTCTTAAAAAAATTCGCGTTGTTCTAGTAATTCTTTCGCCATTTCTTCTAGAAGTAAGTCTTTGATTAGGATGTTTTCCTTGTTACGCATTTTGATTCCCACTAATAGTTCGAATGGTGTCCATTTCGTACTGCGACTTATAGTACTATTTAGTATTCTCTGTAATCTGTCGACGTATTTGTACCATTTCGTTGAGTCGTCTAATGATAGTTTGGTGAGAACTGGAATCAAAGTTCGATGAATTCGTTCAACTTGTCCGTTTCCTCGAGGAACACCTGTCGCTATTTGTAGATGTTGAATATTTTCTTCATCACAGTAGTCGCTGAATAATTTTGAAGTGTACGCTGAACCTCTATCAGAGATGATTCTGATGGGACTACCAAAGGTCTTCTGCTGTTGTTTTAGTTTTTCGAGGGCACTTTCAGCAGACACAGTTTTGACGGGATATAGCCAAGTAAATTTGGTAAATGCGTCTACTACGGTGAAAATGTGTTGATAACATTTGTTTGTGGAGGGTAAAGGACCAATGAAGTCAACTTGGTACGTACTTAAAGGAATGCTTTCCTTAGAAATAGGATTCAAAACCCTTCCTTTTTGCCAGTTTTCTTATTAGCTAAGATACATGGAACACAATTAACTATTACTTTTTAACAACGTTGGATAAATTTGGGATAAAAATTCCTGTTTCACAATTTCTTCTGTTTTTCCTACTGAGAAATGACCATTTTCGTGAATCAATTTAATTAGTTCAGCTTGCATTGCTTTCGGGGTTACAATTAATTCTCGACCATTTAAGTACTTGTAGAGTATACCATTTCGCTCAAAAAATTCTTCTGATTCTTGTTTCTCTAGAAGTGTTTTCAATGTTTGGATGTTGTCATCTTCCTCTTGTGCTTTTTTAAGCTTTGAAGTTAATGTATCATTGCATACCATCATTACGGGATATCGGCTAAGAGCATCAACGTGCTTCATACGACTTCCAGCTCTGTGCTCTATTTCATAATCGAATTCTTCTAATTGAAGCGCCCATCTGGCTATGCGAGTAATTAGCTCCTTTTTTTGCATAGTCTTCTGAAATGCTGAACAGTCAGTTACTATTTTAAAGTGTTGTCTTAAAAGATAAACACGAAACTTCTTTAATGCGTTGATAATTGCTAGTACCTCTAATTCGTAGCTGTCATACTTTTCTTCTGCTGTATTTGTCTTTTTCGACATGTAGTAAACGGGATGTAACTTTCCATCTTCTGCTTCTTGTAACAAAATTGTGCCGTACCCTTGTTTACATGCGTCTGTATGCAGTTCTGTTTTTCTTCCATACTTGTAAAGGTACAAGATTGGGCCTTCGGACAGGATTTTCTTCAATTTTTCAAATGCTTCTTTTTGTTGAGTCCCGAAAACAAAGATGTTTTCTTTTCTTGTTAAATCGCTAAGTGGTTTAGCTATCTTTGAATAATCCTTGATGTACTTGCGGAAATATCCAGTTAAACCAAGAAAACTTTGTACTTGTTTTATTATTGTTGGTTCTGGAAATTTTCGGACAGCTAGTGTCTTAGTGGGAGATGGTTTAATAGTTCCGCTTTCTACAATGTGACCTAGAAATTCAATTTTCTTTTTTAAGAATTGGCACTTCTTGAACTTAATTTCTAATCCGTATTTCTTTGCGACTTCAAAAATAATTTTACGTTTTTCGAGACCTTCCTTTTCATTTTTCGCTGGAATGACGAGATCATCTAAATAACGGATTACAATTCCTTTCCGAGTAAGATCTCTAAATATACTTGATACGTAGCGTTGGAAAACTCCTGGACTTGTGCTTAGTCCGAAAGGAACTTTGTTGAATTCAAATTGTCCATCTGGGACGATAAAGAATGTATACTTTCTGCAATCTTCGTCATCATCGACGTGAAAGAAACCATTGCGTAAATCTAATGTAGAATATTCCTTTGCTTCTTGCAAAGTGTCTAAAACATCTTCGATGATAGGTAACGGAAATTTATCTTTCACAAGCTTCTGATTCAATTTTCTGTAGTCAATGCACATTCTCGAAGATCCATCTTTCTTTTTACCATTACGATTGGACTTGCATATTCCGCAGAACTCGGACGTATAATGCCTTCGTTGAGCCATTCTTCTATCTGTTTGTTTACTTCTTGTCTTTCTGTGAAAGCTAGTCGACGAGGGTGTTCACAGACTGGTTCTTCGTCTTTTAGAATAATTCTCATTGTGACGTCGGTAGATGCTGTTTTTTCTGGCTAGTAGTCTTGAATCAACTTTTCAAGTTCCTTCTTGATTTGACGATTTTCAACATGACGTAGGTCTAGTTCTTCTTGAAGATTTTCAGCAGATATTTGCATAAGCTGTGCATGATTCTCATATTTGTTGAATTTAACTCCTTCTTTAGTAAAACTTATCGATGCTTGTTCCAAAAGATCTGATCCAATAACTGCTTCGAATTTTAATTTATCAGTCGGTACAACATGCTAAGTTATAGAGTAATTTTCATCATCTATTTTGAACTTATGTTCAAAGGAACCGATAGTTGTCACTTGTACTTCAATACCTGTGAGAAGCATCTTGTTCTTCGATAATTTTGTTGGATCCATTATTCTTCTGCTTGTGTTTTCTCGAAGCAAACTTACGGTACTACCACTGTCTATGAGCGCCGTGATTTTCACCTTTCCAAAAAATATCTCTTTAGTACGTAAACCTTCCTTAAGGATGAGTGTGCAAGTTTCTTTTGGAGGTTCTTTGAATTTCTGCGATTTTTAATAGTTCGTCTGAGCATGCTTGGAGGCATTGTGATTTGAGTGTTTCTCGTAATTTTTTTTTTTTTGTAATACCCTTTCTGCGCGCTGTCTTGATATCTTTGAACAGATTCGTACTTGGTGACAGGGGCTTCGTAATGTTTGTTGTAATTCGTTGACGCTGGAAACTTCTTATCTTTCCTGTTATACTCGAATTTTCCTGGTGCTTTATATCTGCGATTCTTTTCTGTGAATCTGAATTGTTGTTTCTTCACAAATGGACTGCTAGATTTTTGTTTCAGAGTCCTTTTAAAGTCTTCGAATTCTTCTAGTTTTTCTTCTAATTGAACAGGGGAGTTCATATTTGCCTATTCATCAAGATAATATTCTTTAAATTCAAAAGGAGTTTTTCGTTTGAGTTGATCTGTTATGATTAGATCTGATAACTTGTTGAAAGTATCTATCTTCAATCCATCTATCCATCCGTTGAAGTAAGTGTTTAACTCATGGTAAAAATCAATCCATGTTCTTTCAGGTGCTTTTTGGTGAGTGACAAATAGTTGTCGAAACTTTTCTGGAGTTAGTTTAAAGCGTTTCAGCAGTAAATCTTTAACGTGTTCGTAAGAGTTGGCTTTATCGTCAGGCTATCTCGCTATGATGTGAGATACTTCCGTCGGTAACAAGCCTAACAGTAGAGAAACCCAGTTTTCTTGATCAATATTCAATCTCTGCGCTTGACGTTCAAATAATTTTAGATAAAGACTGATGTCTTCTTTCAAATCAAAACGATGTTTAAACTTTGAAATTTCTTTGACGAGAAATTTAGTATCACTTTCTTTGGATGTATCAGCGCCTAACTTGGATTGTGTTTGGATTCTTAACTTTTCCAACTCAAATTCATCTTTGCGTTTTTTCATCTAACCTCAATTGTTCGAAGCGTAATTTTTCTTCTCGTTCTTCAATGCGTAATTTTTCTTTTTGCTCTTCAATGCGTAATTTTTCTTTTTGCTCTTCAATGCGTAATTTTTCTTTTTCTCTTCAATGCGTAAATTTTCTTCTCTGACTTTGCGATCCTCAACAATCGTTGAATGTATGTTTTTGGTCAGTTCGTCATAATCTTCACTACTAATAATTAGATCTTTAAGTGTGTTGATGGTCATAGATTTATCGAATTTTAAATTTAATTTCGTGGCTAAGACAAATAAATCTTCGCGTCGACCTTTGCCAAGATACGCCATTTTAAAATTTAAATTTAAGTTTAGATAGTAATCAAAGGAATAAACAAAATTACGCAAAATTGTCACGCGTTCAAACAAAAACAATGATGTTGCTATTGGCAATTCTCGTTTGCATTTACAAAAATTCTCAAGTTAAAATGATATTGCATCAAAATACACTAAATATACATTGAAATATTCAATTTCTATTCATTTAGAAATATTTTAAACCAGTAACGTATAAAGACAACAGTGCGAGCTAAAATACGTAATGCTTAATTTAAAGTAGTCAAATTATTAATTTCAACTAAAAACAAAACCTTTTTTTTTTAAACCATTTGATATATCAGTTATCTCATTTCGTTATAATAAATGCAAAAAAATTTGAAAGAAAAAATAAACTAATATAAATGTTGTTTAAAAACTGTGATTAAATTTATTGTGATATGAAAAAGAATTTAGGAATATGAAGTTCTTTGCTGAAGAAAGCAAACAATTAGGAGTTATTCAATTAAGAAAAATCTCATATATATTTTTTATTACACCAATAAAAATAAAATCTTTTAGTATCTCTTCAGAACATTCTAAGGATAAACACATGTTTAAATAGAAAGCATAATAATTCTGTCAAAAATGAACTCAAAATACTTATATATTGAATGATAAATACATCATTAAGAATAAGATTATACATGATCTTTCATCAATTCTAAAAACATAGCATATTCTTTCAAAATATATTTCTGGAATACTCATAAAAAATAATTAATTACCACACAGCTGCGGGAAAAAAAAATTTACACTATATGAGTAATCTAAATTGCCAAATGTTTAGGAATGGAAAACATTAATCTCTTAGTTCAAGGTCGATGACGTAACTGAAGAAACGCAAACTTTTCATACACGCATAAAATTAATTCAATACGATTCGTTAATAAATGACATACAAATAAAACACTTGAATATTACGTACGACTTTCTTAATATTTTAAAAGATATACTTGTAGAAAATTTTAATTGATACGATTTCTATACACATAGAAAAATAGTATTTCAGAAACACACACACACACATCATATTTAAAAATCTAAATTACTTCATGAAATCGACTACAACAATTTTTTCATAATCAAATTAACGGTGACTCACGTATTCTTTTAGATTTTTTTCCTTTTGAAGAACAATATAAAAAGTACCAGATACAGTTGACGACGTGTGATTAATTACTTGAAAACAAACTTCAAAGGCTCCTGGATGTGTTCACTGGACTTGTGAAACTCTTGTAGTTGTTGTACAGGGCAGAAAATAACTTCTCGTTTTATTCACCTAAATGTTAGTATGTTATGAGAGGCAATCCGCATTTTCGATTCAGTCCGCTTGTAAATTAGGCGTGCAGCCAAAAATGGGGGGTTTTTTTAAAGAAGAGAGTTAGAAGGTTATCAACTTATTATTTAGAGAAGATTTTCGAAATCAAGTCCCAGGCGATCCCCCAATTATTTCTGTGGGAGTACGAATAAATCTTCGAATAAAAATCAGACTCTTCAGAAGGCGGGATTTTAGATTGGCGAGGTGGTTTGTCTAGGGGTAAGTATTTAAGGGTGAGTGATGAATTAAATGAATCTAAGTCATTAAAACACGAATACTTCTTTTAAGTAAAAGAGAGAATTTATTTAAAGTTAAAGGAAAATATTTACAAAAAAAGATAATTACAAATAGAAAGAAATGCAGGAATTAAGTTAATTAAAAGTTGAGTAATACCTTTAGAAGACGGGGAAATGAACCTTTCTCATTATTGGACGTTAGGACTGGTGGTGCCGCGCTGGGCTCGGAAATGCGGTAAAGACGCGACGTGTTGAACAAGCAGTGGTTAGTTGGCCTCTGCCGAAAAATTATTCAAGCCGGAGCTACGAAAGCTCACTAGATGGCGCTGCATCGGAATGCAGTAATAAATAAAATTGAGATTTATGGTCCTCTGAAAAGGATATGACTCAACCTTTTAACAAATGTTTCAAAGGGAAAATCCTACATATATATATATAAGTAATTAAAGTGTGGAAATTTATTAAAAGACAGTATGCAATACACCAGTTTCTGCATAGTTAAATTTGTAATTTAAATTTTATCAAGAATTTTTCTTCCCCCCTTTTATCATAAGAAAGAGTTTGTCTGTAAGAGAAAATTTCCACCTATGTGCATATTTTTCAATAATATTTAAAAAAGCATTTCTTCCGATTTGTTTCTTTAAAAAAGAAAATTTTATCGCAAAGGAAGTTTTTTTCCATAAATTATTTGCGTTTCCTTTCAAAAATTTTACTCTAAATAAAAAAAAACAGAATTTAGATCTTTGAACCCTCTTATGAGTTTTCTTTAAAAACATTTAATGCTCACGAAATAAATATATTTTTCCACTAGAAGGCCGGGATTTATATGTCTAAATTTATGCACCAACTTTTTACATGGTGATTAGAATTTAATGTATTTATAATGCACTGGCCATAAAAATTTCACTTAACATATTGTGGAAGCTTAGAAAGAAAATTACATGTGGACGCTCAGTTGTCGTCTTCGTCACTTGATTGTGGTTCAAAATTACGAGGTCTGACGCTAATAGCCCTCGTGTTACTTTATAGCGCCAGGTTGATAAACACTCACTCACTTACTTACTCACTCACTGATAAACCGCCTTGTAAAGGATGTAAGTAAAGTTATATAAATCTGTCAAATTATACACCAGTTGGAGTTGTGTAATTTTTTGGAGAAGAGATGCCAGCTCAGGTCTTGTCCTTTTCATTTGACCATGGCTCCAAATTATTCGAAATCTGACGCTAATAGCCCTCTTTTGCTTTATAATTATATAACTACATATGTACGTTAATAAACCCTAACAGAAGTTCAGAATTAAGAAGTTTGTAACCAGAAATTTGTCGTAAGGCTTCGTAGAAACAATTATTTAAACTCAATAAAAAAATTAACCCAATTTCTGTTAAGTCAAGCAAATGTGTATATATATATTTAGAATATTTTATTCTTTCAAAATAAATCATCTAAGGGAAATTCAAAGTTTTCTTTAATTTTACTGAAATTTGATTTGGAAGTTTTTGTTAAAAGTCAATAAATAAATTAAATTAATTATGAAAATAATGTTTTCGCTTGGTAGCAAAACTTACTCTCACTAATCTAATGAAAATAATGTCATTTTCTCTAATTTCTTTTAATTACTGCAAATACAATGTAAGTTTTATTTTTGAAAAATGCCATTTTAAGCACTTTTTTTTTATTTTAAGATCCTTGTCAAGGCGTCGAATGTCCTAATTCTCAAGTGTGCCAACTAGATGAACATCGAAATGCCATTTGTCGATGTAATGCTGTATGCTCTGATGATATGAGACCCGTTTGTGGGTCTGATGGAAGAACGTATTCCAATGAGTGTACTTTGAGGGTAGAAGCATGTAAATTTCGTAAAAACATTCGTGTTGTCTATTCTGGCGAATGTAGCGCAGGTAAGAAGATAATTTTATTACATATAATACTTCTTTTATTAAAGATATTTTTTATCTTTTAATTTTTTAAATAATTAAATTTTCCGTTAGAGATTAATAATGGTGCTCTTGATTAGGTATATGTATTTGTTTCAAAAGAGAGTAATTGCTCAAATATGTCTTATTAAATTCGGAAATATATATTTTAAACAAAATAATTATTAGTTTAAACTTAGGAATAAACCTTTAAATTTTAAAAACTTGATCTAAAATTCATTATAAAATTGCTGCGAAATTTTAATTAGTATTACCTTTATACAGTTTTAGTAATATAATGTTAATGAGGATTTTTACTTCGATGATTAATTTTATAATCGAATTAATTTGCACTTAAATGTTTAATTTTATGTATTAAGAATATTATATCATTAATCTCAACTAAAAAAGAATAATCCAACTATGCTAAAAATACTTTTAAATGTAATAGGAAAAAATTTTGAGTTTTTTCTTTTAAATTTTTCTTTTATTTGTTTTTCTGATATTCTCTGTTGTTTAAATTTTGCTTGAAAGCCACGGATTTTTACAACTGTATTTTTTATTACATGATGAAAAAACACTAATAGAGATATGCTTATTTTGGTACAGTTTAAATACCTTATAACAGAAAAAAATGTATATCGAGCGTTTTTTAGAAGAAAACTCAAAGGGAGAAAAGAGCTTTAGAAGAAGCACAAAGCTCAAATTTTCTTTTTTGTATCGTTAGTTTCTAAAATTAGTGAGCGAAAATCAAATATCTTACATCTAAATTTGAGTATAAATGCTGTAAAAATATTTCTAGTTTAAAATCCTTAAGAATGGTATATGTATAAATAATAAACATCATGTTTTATGTTTTGATCTTATATGTGTTTGTAAGAATATGATTTTAGCTTTTGAATTTAAATGTTTAGGCAAGAACCCATGTGAGAACATAGTATGTGGGCCTTTCGAGGACTGCAATATCGATAAGTATGGTATCGCATCCTGCCAGTGCCAACCTAGTTGTGAATATGTAATGAAACCGGTTTGTGGATCGAATGGACAAACATACAGCAATGAATGTGAATTGCAGAGAAATGCTTGTTTGATGAAGAGACACGTGACTGTGGTTTATAAAGGCGCTTGCGGTAAGACTTCATTTTATTATGCATGAATGAGAACCATGAAACAATGTGCACATTAATAAAATATATGAAAAATAGTTACATTTTGTATTGTTTTGTTGTCTATATTGAAATCTGAAAGGGTTCTCAGTAATTGAAGTTAAGACTTATTAGTTGGGTATTTAGAAATAAATAAATGGTTGAATTAATTACACGTAACCACTTAAAAACACATATTTTTCAAAGCAATTCTGAGTGCGTATTGGATTAAAAATATAAAACTATAAGTATTATTTTCAGCTGTTTAAACTCTATCCGAAGGCGAAATTAATGAACACTCCATTGAAATTAGTGAAAATTTGATCATATAAAATGTTTACGTGGATATTACTGTTAAACAGTTCATCAAATAATTAATTAACGATTACAGTTTTGCCTTATTAAAGAATTGGTAATGGATATAATGCATTCATAAAATTGAGAGTTCTTCAATAAATTGTAAAATGCTTCAAATTGACTTTTAACCGTATGTCATCATTCCTGAACTAAAATTCGTGAATGTTGCAAATAATTTATTTTACTTTATTTATCTCGACTAATATATTTAACTATACATTATGAAGTGATGTTTATTTTGCTTTTTAAAATGTTCAATTGTAATCAACATTTAATAAATCACTTTCAAAATGTTTGCTAATGTATTCATTTAATTGATTCAAGTTTCAGACCATAAAAAATACGGAAAAGATTTTATTTAAAAATAAATTTTATAAGTACGTAGGTGATGAAAAATGAATCTATAGTATAAATATGATACTAATAGTCTGCGAATTAAGAGAGTAAGAATCGTTATACCCGTTTGTGCATGTCAGTTGTATATTGCGTTTAAATTCGCAATTTTATCAATGAAACTGTTCACTCACAAAATTTTGGTAATTCGGTAGAAATAATCAAACGCATTATTCGTTTAAATAAATGAAAAAGCGTTTGATAAAAATTAAACATAATTTGCTGAACAGAGCCATTATTATGAAAACTGAAAATAATAGATATAAAGTAAGCTTACTTGTGCACATAAAACTCTCCCTTAGAGGAAGGACAATTTATTCAATTATAATTAAAAAAGGTTTTTTATTAGTTCTACAAAACTTAGATCCTCTTTTTAGAAGTGCTTAAAGTTCGTTCCCAAAAATTGTACCTAAAATGCTGGCGGAATGATATATTTTCCCCTAACGAAGACCAACATATTTACCACAAATGAGTCGGTTTGAACCAACTTTTTTTTCTTTAATTCATTGAAAAAATTAGGGGAAATGTGTGTTCTAAAAGTGTAAATCTTTAAAAAATGAAAAAAAACAGTTGTAGTTAGCAGTGATAATTAAAAATATGATAGACAACATTATATTTTTGTCATGAATCTTTCTGGAAAAAAATAAGATCATGTGCCATTTTCTACACCTTTATTTATTTATTTTGTAAAAATAGGGAGGTCATATTAAAATTACTCATCTCATAATTAAATTAAGATTTTAAAATCCCCCAAAACTATAGATTGAAATTTTCCCAAGAAATCTAAATTTAATTTAAAATAGGCCAAAAGTCAAACCGTGACATTGCAATGTTCTTTCCGAAGACGATACAGTCCCCTTAGTTCGAAGTTTTACTTTGAATTTTCTGAGACCATGATAATCTCTACTTATCATCAAAATCTCATTAATTACTAAATATTTAAATTTTACTTTCATGAAGCTTATTGCTTTCTTTTTTCTTTACAATTAGGAGACACCGGTCCATGTCATAATTATGTATGTTCCTTTGGGGCACTTTGTGTTTTAAAAAATGATCGCCCCGGTTGCGAGTGCCCAACCTGTCCAGAAAGATTTGAGCCAGTTTGTGGATCTGATGGCATATCTTATACGAATGAGTGTAAGATGAAACGTGAATCCTGTGAAGAGAGAAAAGAAATCAGCATAGCTTACATGGGACTCTGTAGTAAGTAGTATTTAATGAGTGCCAACTTTATAATAAATTTTTGTTTTAATTAATTTTGTCTAACATTTTATTAAATCTGAAACAAGTGGGAATTTTATTTATTATATAATAAATAAATTATAGTTTAAAAAAATCAAAAAATAAACGCTTTTACAGTTAACAGAACTAAAAAGTAAAAAAAAATTGGACAATTGTTTATGTTATGCTAAGAAATTGATTAAGCATACTCCCTTTTTTCACTTAACGAGCATTTTTGTTTGTTTGTTGTATTTGTATTAACCATGAGCGTTTTCGCTTTAATGTTGTAACAGTCTTTTATTCGCCAAATCTGGAAATGGGATCTCGCATTAGTCGCCAAGTCAGAAAATGGGAAATCGTTAATCATGATTATACTAATCAGGAAAATGGAACAAAGTAAAATAATTATTGTATTGTCATCGGTCCTTGACAAGTGTGCAAAATTTTGAATTAATCTGACCTTTTAAAGTTGGTAAAAATTGAAATCAAACATTCCGTTACATACAGGTGAAGCTTATAAAAGCGTGTTGAAAAGATAAATTGTTTTAACCAGTCACCAACATGCAATTTTTCATTTGATTCTAATCAATTAATACTGCAAACAATTCAAAAGTTATATATTATTCCATCATATAATATATACCATACATAATATAATATGTATCAAAAGTTATACATTATATTATGCATTATACCGTTGACCAATTTCGCCAAACGCGCGAACATTAAAAAACATTTGCCAAATGTCATCGTTATTATTACTGTGTTCGACGGTGCGCGGGGAAGGTTTCTACTGTTGACTATAAATAGCAACATTTGGCGACCAGCATAACATATGAAAATTTATTTTATTTGCATCTTAAACTCTATGGCTATAAAAATATTAAGTGTGTGAAATTACCAATTAAGTTTTTTTAACTATTTGTTATACCTTTGATACTTATCTGAATTATGTTTTCAAATTTACTTTAACAACACTTCACTTATATTCTTAGAAGTCCCTATTCTGTGATGCAGAAATTTGTATAATAATAAAAAAAATGTGCTTCTAAATTTAAATTCAGATAGTTGCTAAATAAAGTTTTTTGAGCATTAGTGCTTGCGTCACCACAACCAAAATTGCGCCACGAGAATCATTTTTATTCAAATAAAACGTTAGAATCTTTGTTGTTTTGATATCAAGGTGTGATTCACAAGCCGCAAATTTTACGTATTAGCGTCACCGCTAATATGTAAGTGCCATTGTTTTAACTATTTTATCATTAAAGTCAATTATATTCATTTGTAAATATTAGGCATTTTTCCCCTGTTTACTTGTCTCTTCGTGGTTCAATACTGAATGTTAGTTACTTTGATTTCTGTAAAAAATAGCATATCATTACTTTCATGGCGTGTTTACTGTATTTTTTTCCTTAGCTTATATAATAAATACATTATTTCTGACAGATACTTGTAGTCAAACTCAATGTGAGTATTATGCAGTCTGTGAACTGGATAATGGACGAGCAACTTGTGTGTGCCCCCAAAGATGCGTCAAGGTAATTATTATTTTGTTTAAATTGTCAAACGTGACTTACAATTTAAAATATCGTTGTTGTTGTTTCCAATACCCTAGAACAGGAAAGCCTACACGAAGTTCACTTGGCCTTTCCGCGTAATAGTGTCACACACCAGGCCTTGCTCTTCATACAACTGTCACAGGGAAATGCCCCAGCAGTCCATAATATGAGCAGGAAAAGCAGGGACAGGTAAAGAAAGACTTACACCCTTGCACAAAAGTCATACTACGCAGATAACCGCTTCTAAAGCACGCCAAGGCCGTCTGATAAACCCTGGAACTCTTGCACTGTATAGATAGACCAGGACTCCTAGAAGCGTACCAGTGGTGAGCAGGAGGGTTTCGCCAAGTCAAATTCATTTTATTTCTTTGGAAGGAAGGAATTTCCGAATGGTTTAAGATAGTGGAACTGGGGTTAGAGAGATCACAACCCCTACCAGCCAGCTCATCAGCAGTTTCATTCCCAGGCACACCCACATGTTATGGAATCCACTGGAGGCATACTTGTTTCCTCTGACCAAGTCTAACTAATTTGGATAAAATATCTAAACCAGTACTGTCCATAATTTTGGCTAATAAAGGATGGAACTTCTGCTGTCTGTCAGGATCCAGGTACTACCTTATAAGAGTTGAGAAAATGATCGAGAGCACCTCTAATGGCAATGAGTTCCGATCTAAAGACGGAACAGTGGTCAGGATTTCTCTGATACTGATTTTAACATCATTCCCAGGAGCGTTACTCAAAATACCAGTCCCTGCTCTACCCGTATCCGAACGACTACCATCTGTATAAATAATCAAGGCTTGATCGGGTATGTCATTTCAACAAGTGCTAGTTGTCTGAGTAATTCCGGATGGCTGCTATGCTTGGGAGTACTGGTCAATAATTCCTCCCGGAATTCAACATGATTAAAAGAATCAATAGGTGTGATGCAGCTAAAAGGTGCAGATGTGTCCACATTGAAATAAAAAAAACATGTTTACGCATGTAATTAAGTGGGCTGTCTCGATATAAACGTTGGTTACTTGTCCAATTTAAAATGAAAGAAGAGGTTCTATTGAAGGGGAACCAAAGCTTTTAATTTTGTTAAAATGCCTATATGAGTTGACTTCAAATCATCTACTTGTTTCATTTAAATTACCATATTTACTCGAATCTAAGCCCCACTACTTTTCCTGTGTTAATGCTACCGAAAATTGGGTCATTTTAGAATCGAAGTCCAAAAAATTCGTTAGATGGAGAAGTTGTGTTTCCACCTCTTTTAAAAGGAAAAAAATGTTGCCGTCCATTCTGCCCACCAGCAGCCATGACTCGTCACATTCCGCGGTTTATCTTTAATATTAAATTTATCTTGAATTTCACTGTCTGCTCGTATTTGGTAAAGTTTTGTACAGTTGAATCTGTTTTTGTTTGGTAGATAGGGATCGCATAAAAATAAACGCACAAAAAGTATTCAAAAATTTCGTAAATTCTTACATAAAACAAACTAAATCGCGGAAATACTACAGAATTTTTTATGCGGTGGATAGGGACCGCATAAAAAAAAGTCGCATTTATAAAATATGCCAATTATTTACGAAATTTATATATGTAAGAGAACTTCCATAACAAAATAAATAACTAAATATTGCACATGGAAACATTTTAAAAACATATAGTTTCTCATTGTCTATACGGATAAGTTTTCAGAATGCACATACATAATTCATTGTTATTCATCGTAATCCAAAGCCCTGTAATGAATAAGTTCAAAATCGCTTCCGTCACTTGAAGGTACAATTTCAATAGATTTATTTTGTGGCAACATAAATTAAGAGATAAGGTCCGGTGGTCAGTTGCTTGTAAATGACACGATAACCAGATACGCATAATTGAAGCCCTTTTTCTAATCTTACATTCCTTTCTTAATTGGTATCTATTTAAAGAAAATGCCTTTCCAATTTGTTGGAAAGCTGGATACCTGCACATTTTTACCCGCTCTCAAAGAATCCGGTTCTTCTTGTCCGTCTTCATAATGCATCACATTATTGATAATGTCACTGTCATTGAACGATTCGTCTTCAATCAAGCGCGGGCTGCTGGAGCGTTGGGAGAAAGTAACTGAATGCGCATTGTCGGGAGACTGTTTATAACAAATGAGCAGATCGTCTTGAAGTGTCTACATTTCAGTGGCGTAACGTACACCCCCGCATCATGGGGTGGGGCGCAGGAACTAGGAGCCTAAGGCCTGTTTTACGCTAAATACGTATTTGCCCAATTTATAAAATATTAAAGATAATGCTGACTTTCAGTGGGGTTGGGGTTCCCCTAACATTCTCCGTTACAGCCCTGGTATATAGATAGAAACATAACAGTGACGCCAAAGTCATTGAAATTCATACACCACATAAAAAAGATCGCACATCAAAAATCGCACAAAAATAAAATCTCATTAAAAAAGACTGCACAAAAACAGGTTCTACTGTAAGTGCTTTCTTTTAACCTTCTAAACGTAACACATATTGGTAATAGCATCAAGTAGAGTTCACTATGATGCAAGTATGAAAAGGAAGACGGTATGGCGATTCCGTGTGTTATAAGAAGCCATCTTCAGACGCTTGACATAAGAATTAATTAGCCATTTAAGGACTACGTAAGAAGTGAGTACGAAAACTGGTAACATTTGGAAAACACCGTTTAACCGCTTCCTAGAAAATCAAGAATGCAAGTGCATTGAAAATGACAGAATGAATTTATGTTGCCTGGAAAAAAGTTTCCAATGATACTATAACACATTCTTTTGAAAATTGTTGCATAACAAATGCATTGGATGGCACGGAAGCTGATATTCTGGGAAAATGGCATCGCCGGTACCAGCTCCGAAGTTAACATGATACTGACAGTTAGTGCAATTATAGACTTATATATGTATTTAAAAGTTTTTAACACTGGTAGAATATAAATTTATTAAATTCTTATTATATATTAAAATATTTACTATTTAAATTTATTTTTAAAATTTTTAATATTGGATATCAATGAACCTTTTTGCATTTATATTTTTTATATTTGCTCTGGAAAACGTGTTGAGAGCTGAGAGGGCGGTTAAATTTGAATAAATACTGTAATATTTATTTAATATGATGCGATATTTTAAAAAAATCCATTAAACATTTTTAAAAAAATACTTTGACGTTATAATGTGTTAATACTGAAATATTTTTCTCGTATTCAAAAGGTTAATTGAGTATAATTTTGTCATGTAGTATTAAACTCTGAGAACAAATTTATTTTTCTATAATTTCCATATTATTCAAACTTTAAAGAAACAAAACATTTCAAATAAATTTTATTTTAAATAGATTCATTTTTACCTAGATGTAACAATTAGTTTAGCATGATATTTCCATATTTGGTTAACAAAAATATTTTCTGGGTTATTATTACAAGCAGTTGCAATTAGTTTGTTTCATAAAGTTCTGATTTTTTTTATCGTTGTAATATGTAATTAATATATATATTACATGGATACATTAGCTTAAAATACTTATGATAATAAGCCAGGGCTTCAAATCCTAATTTTTTTTCGTTCCAGTTTTCATTCCGGTTCAAATAAAAAAAATATCGGTTCAGTTGCCAAGGAATAATTATATTTTAAGTATATATAGTCTTATTTATACTAAATTATAATACTATCATAAGCAGAAAATGTAATTCTATCAAAATTTAGGAGATTTTATTATTTTTAACTGTACACTATATGAATTGATACAATTAACTAACACGTACGCGATACGAGAGATAGGCAGAGAACGGCAAACATTGGCATTGCTATCCATCAGCAAAATCGCAATTTACAACTAGGTTCATTATTATGTTGATTATGTGTACCCTTATTGCTTGACGCTCAGATTGTGAACTTGGCCTTGCAATAATTACGTAAAAATAGTTTTATTTATTTAACATATGAAAATTGCTTCTAATATAGATATATATTGTAAATGCGAAAGTTTGTGGGGATGTTTGGGCGTCTTTTACGCAAAAACAACTGAATGGATTTTAATGAAACTTAACAGTAATATAGCTTATTCATCAGAATAACACATAGACTATAATTTATAGCATAGGCTATAATTTATAAAGATATTGTGAGAAGTGTCCAAAATATAACGATATTTGTCAAGTAAGTAGGGAAAAATTCTACTATCTGCAAGTAATTCTGGCGTGCACTGCAAAAAAACCTACGTCCGCATATATCTATCTTTTGTTTCTGAAAGAACCCTTTTTGTTTTGGCTACGCAAGGCTCTCGCTTCTAATTAATTCCTATGATCAGCATGATCCATAATTTTTTTTATTTCAGAATAAAACAAAGTTTTGAAGGGAGAGGTTGTTATAAATCTCTCTTTATTTAAATGTTTTTTTAATGATTTTATTATGCACATTTGGTGGTAAAAAATTGATCTTTTTTCAAAATAAATACTTTTATTGCTTCTGGTACTTACAGTAGATAAACTTTGTCCTTCATACTACATCCTTTGGACATATTTGCATAGTTTGTTTGGGGTTAGTAGTTAATTATAACGCTATAATTTTAATTGAATAGGCGGATATTGCATTTTTAAGTATAAAAATAATTATAACTACTTTACTGTATTTTTGGAGTGAGTGAATATTAACGTCGCACTGTTCTGCTACACGAGAGCTTTTGACAACGCACCACGTAATTTTGAACCATGGTCAAGTGACGTGGACGACACCTGAGCTGGCACCTCCTTCTCCTAACTACCACACCACACCAACTTAGAAGGAATATTCTACCAATACTTAGCAGGAATATTCTTTGAAATCCACTCTTCCAAGATATATGGCAGCACGTGTTCTATGATGAGTATTTTAGCTGGGAAGGCGAATAGTTTTAAAGCAGAAATTGCGTTTTCAGCTGACAGCGTTTTCAACGGATTGCAAAGATTATCATTTTTGTTCCGAAATATAGTTAAAATTTAAGTGTCTTGATTTTGTATGCTAATGAGGACCTTAGAAAACGATTTGACTCTTTATTTTAAGTGAACGGTGTATATAATTAATTTTACACAGTGGAATATCTTTAATTAATTTATTAGCTCTAACGGATTAAATTTCCCAAAGTGGAGTATTTTGTTTATGTATGTCCCATAATTTTCAATCTAGTGATCCAAAAAGAAAATATTCTATGAAAAAAACTGCAGTAAATCATTGCTAAAGCATTAACGTGCATCGCTTCCCTACACGGCGGGTCTTACAAAGTTCTAATAAAGCTCGAGCTATGAAAGTAGCTAGACATTTGCCAACTTGACTCTATCGTTATCATTTAGCTGTATTTTTCATTGAATCGCCATTATAGCCATTATAATTTAAGAAACGGCGTTGCTTGCGAATATTACAATTTTAACATAAAGTAAATACAACAGAACAAAATATTAATGTATTACACTTTCAAAAATAAATTATTTACACTATTGTAAGCATTCATTACACAACACTTTTAATAATGTGTTACTTTTGCTGAGCAGAGATCAGCTTAGGGAAGTATTTTCAAAAATCGACCCTCAAGAGTGTTACGGGGAGTTATAGATAAAAAAAATCCTTTTTATCAGCTATTAGATCTACATACTTAAAATTTAACAAAGGTATTTTCTTTCTTTCTTTTTTTGATTAGTTGAGATACGCAAAAAGCTTTTTTTTAATATGCAATTCACGTAAAATTAACTCATTAAAAACTTCTTTATCCTTCAATCTGTGTTGTTTAATTTTTCAGTTCACCCGTGCGAAGAACGGGTATACCAGCTAGTTATTAATATACACTGGTGTGCAAAAATTAAGGACGAAGTCGAAAAATTAACATATCAGCTGAACGAAGAGGCAGAGCGGACAGAAAGACCAATCAGGAGATTAAGTAAGGTGATGTACGGTAGCACATGCGCAGATATGCAGGTAGATGTAATGGGGGAGTGTCTGAGTAGTATAAAGCATGTTGTCGGTGTAAAATCAGTATTTCTGGCAAAGAGATTGCACGCCGTATAGCAGTTAAAATCACACCGAGTTGCTGCCTCAGCGACAAATGGCGAATAATCAATCTGTTAGATGACATCTGGATGCTTTTACCCGAGGTCGAATCATTGGGAAGTTGGAGGAAGGCCGCAGTGTGACTAGCGGGGCTGCAGATTTTGGAATTGCTCACAGCATCGTTTCACGACTTTGGAGACAATTTCAAACTACAGGAACAGCTATCCGGGGGTTCAGTAGTGGTCGTCCACGAGGAACCACGCCCGCAGATGACCGGTTCATTGTCTTACAGGCCAGAAGAAACAGGCGGCAGACAGCGGAGAAATCGCTAGACACACGACACAGGCGACTGGACGACCGATATCGCGTTTTACCGTGGCCAGAAGACTGCACGGTGGTGGTCTGTTTGCACGACGCCCTGTACGGTGTGTACCTTTAACGCCTGCCCATCGGAGAAGGCGTTCTCTGTGGTGCCGGGAACACCGGAATTGGAGAGACAATGAATGGGGACGAGTACTCTTTATAGATGAGAGCAGATTCAGTTTGAGTAGCGATTCTCATCGCATACTCATCTGGAGAGAGCGGTGAAGCCGCAATCATCCCTCGAACATCATTGAAAGGAACAGGTATGGAGGTCGCGGTGTTCTCGTTTGGGGAGGCATCATGCTTGGTAGTCGTACAGACCTTCACATCTTCGACGCAGGTTCAGTCAACGGGACCCGTTATTGTAACGAGATTCTTCTTCCATATGTGCGTCTTTTTAGAGGCGCTATGGGTCTGCAGTTCCTTTTCATGGACGACAATTCACTATGTCATCGCACAGTAGCTGCCGAACAGCTCTTAGAGAGTGAGAATATTGAACGTATGGATTGGCCGGCACGATCTCCGGATCTCAATCCCATCGAGCATGTATGGGATTTTCTAGACAGACGCTTGGCAGCTCGTACCTTACCACCAGTAACGATTCGGGAGCTTCGATTGGCGCTGCAAGACGAATGGGTAGCAATGCCTCAACAACTCATTGACACCCTCATTCTCAGCATGGGCAGACGCTGTGAAACCTGCCTAGCAGTCAGGGAGATCATATCCCCTACTAAAGACCGGATGTTTCTTGCTGGACACCCATCACAGGGATGTTTTGGCCTTCAGTCGCATTGCGCTCTATGCTACTTTTTCAATCAAGCTTCTTTTTATCCCTCTGATTTCTCTTTTAGAAAGTGTTGCTTACATTACACATGTCCTTACGTATTGGGGATCTTACGGTATTAAATGTGTTGAGTTGGAAAGCTTTTGTACAAAGTTATATTGAAAACACCGTCTCGTCCTTAATTTTTGCACACCAGTGTATATTTTCTAACGTGATTTCACTGAGATTACTTCTTTGTCTCGGAGAATAAATTTGCAACCTGAAAATTCCCTTTCAACGCTTTGCTGGTTACGGTAACAAAATGACTGATGAACCGAAATTAACTGATTTTTTCCCCGGTTCAGTTCTGGTTTTCGTATCGACCAAAAAAATATTTTTCCTCGGTTCAGTTCAAGTTCGAAGCCCTGTAATTAGCTTTCTATTTGATAACAAACACTATATCTCTTTTATAGATTGAAGCTAAAGTATGTGGAAACGACGGTGTAACGTATCAGAATGAATGTGAATTAAGAGTTGCAGCATGTACGAAACAGTTATACATAAGTGTAGCATCGAGAGGACCATGCGGTAAGCATCAACAAAGCAACAATTAGTGATTAATTATTAAATGTTTTTATCTAGATATTTATTTAATCTTGTAATTTAAAAAATAATACTTAATAATGAAGCATTGTTGGTTACTACTCATATATTAAACATATAAATCTATCTGATTATTAATAATTTCCAGTGAAATAGTTAAAAAAATAATAAAGAAAATGGGGGCCCACAGACATATATAAGCTGTAAAAATTAAAATTGTTTGTGCTCTTTCTGATGTTTACTTTAATTTACTATTTTAATAATGTAGACTCAATTTTTTTATATTTCTTAAATGATAATTATAAATTCTTTTTAGTTTAGTTTATGATAAATTGATAATTGAGGAATAATAATGTCTTCGTTATAATTAATCCAGTTAGTTAATTCTTTATACATATGTGTGCTGTGTGTGTTTGTGTGTCTTTTACATTATAATCTAGATTATTTATAGCATTTAATTGTGCTTGTTTGAATGTTTTTTCATACGCTTTAACTTCCATTAATTTCAATCGAAATTTTCTTCAATTTCTCACTTTTGTGACAATTTTTATGCTTGTAATTTCATCATGAATATATTTTTATCTTCTACATTAATCATAATTATACTTTAAAACAGTTTTAGCTATTTAAACAAAAAACATTTTTTTTTCATCTTGTGTTTGACACATTACGTCCCGAGAGTACCTGACTCTAAACACTCCCATCTTAACCAATCTCAAATTAAAATCCTTAAATTTGTCAACCCCAATGAGATAAAATTTACATTTTTTACCATATCATATTTTTAAAATATGTTAACTTCATTACACTTGTAGTTATTTATTGTATTTTTTGAACATTGCATTTCAATTTAAAATAAAAATAATTAAATCTCAGGTCACAAAAATGTTTAGGGGAAACATACTATATGATGGCTCGCATAAAAATCTGTCTTAACTACCTAGCAACAGTAACTTCATAGTTTATCTAAGAAAACGAGATATTTATTATATTTCCTTTTCCCGTAAGAAAATGTTTTCAGTAAAAAAGGAACAAAAAGTATTGCTTCTTTCAGACCTCTGCATCAACGTTCATTGCAAATACGGTGCTCGTTGTGAAGATGGAAGATGTGTATGTCCAACCGAATGTCCTGAAAATTATGACCCAGTATGCAGCAGCGATGGAACTACCTACAGAAATGAATGCGAAATGCGACGGGCTGCTTGCGAACAAACCATGGAGCTCAATGTCCTCATATATGGGGAATGCGAAGATGTTGGAGGATCTGGAGCAGGTAAATGTCACGTTTTGCTATTTCATACAAAATACTACTTACATGTTCAAATATTAACAAGTTTTTATCACATCAAAACTAGTAGTAGCCGTATCAGAGCAATAATAGAATTCAGTATCAGGATAATTGCAGTTTGAATTCTACTCTCCACTATTATTTGTGTTATAAAACTATGACAATTGACCTTTGTTAACTATAACTTCGCATCACAGTACGGTTGGACCTTTTTTGTGCGGTAGATAAGGACCCCATAAAAATAAACACACAAAAAAGATATTCAAAAATTTCACAAACTCTTACATTAAATTCGCGGAAATACTACAGAATTTTTTTTATGCGGTGGATAGGGACCGCATAAAAAAAGTCGCATTTATAAAATATGCCAATTGTTTACGAAATTGATGTAAGAGTACTTACATAAATTTCAAAATAAATAATTAAATATTATACATGGAAACATTTCAAAAACATATAGTTTCTCATTGTATACACGGATAAGTTTTCAAAATACACACACACAATTTATTGCTACTCATCGTAATCCAAAGCCCTGTAATGAATATGTTCAAAATCTCTTTCGTCACTTGAAAGTACAATTTCAATTGATTTATTTTTTGGCAACATAAAGTAAGATATAAGTTTTTCTGACGAGGGTCGGGTGGTCAGTTGCTTGTAAATGTCACGATAACCAGATATACATGATTGAAGCCCTTTTTCGAATCTTACACTCCTTTCTTAATTGGTATCTATTTTAAGAAAATGCTTTTCCAATTTGTTGGAAATCTGGATCCCTGCATATTTTTATCCGCTCTCAAGGAATCCGGTTCTTTTTGTCCGTCTTCATAATCTATCAAATTATTGATAATGTCACTGTCATTTAAAGTTTCATCTTTAATCAAGCGCGGACTGCTGGAGCGGTGAGAGAAAGCAACTAAATGTGCATTGTCGGGAGACTATTTATAACAAATGAACAGAGCGTCTTGAAGTGTCTACATTTCAGTGGCGTAACGTTTATCCCCATATCACAGGGGAGCGGCAAGGCTCTAGAGGCCCAAGGCCTGACTTACGCTAAATACGTATTTACCCAATTTATAAAATATAAAAGGTAAAACCAGGCTTTCAGGGGGGTCCTAACATTCTCCGTTACGCCACTGGTAAATTGATATAAAACATTACAGTGGTGCTAAAGCCATTGAAATTCATACACCGCATAAAAAAATCGTACGAAACAAATTGCACGAAAATAAAATCGCTTAAAAAAAGACCGCACAAAAACAGGTTCTACTGTATTAAATTTGGAGATTTAGAGACACAATTTCTCACATTTTTATTACTTGAATATGCTTTAAAATTACGAAGTTTGTCGTAAGTAGTCCTGTGATGCCTCTGTAATGTTAATTTAAAATATATAAATCAGAGGTGCCCAACCCAAATCGGTTGGTGGGCCACATAAAAATTTACTAAACTGAGATGGGCCGCACATATCAAAATAAAACAAATTATTCAAAATATTTTATTATCGTAAAACATTAAAAATATGATATGGTCAAAAAACACCAAGTTTACCTTTTACTGGATCACAGTCACAACAAAGTTGAAAGTCCGATTGCACTTGTTGGTGGAAGAATATCTCTTAACCTACAAGGTTCTTATCTACAGTAGATTTATGCTGCCATCTGAGGTTACGTAGTATTACAACTATGTGCGTAACATCTTCACATTTTATACGTGTGTTACAGTATGTTTGCATAAAATTGATTTAGATTTTCAAAATTTTTATTTTAAATGCAAAAAGGCAATTAAGTAAAGAGGAACGGCATTGTAATTATTACAATGTTTGACAAAAAAAAATTTTTTCCTGCCCGATAGCCAAATGTTTAGTTTCTTATTGTATGATATTAATAATTGTACCATGATTAAAATATATCATAAAATGAAAAAAAGTTACATAATCTCAGAAGGTTAAAATATTAAACATTTTTATTCTGCTGCCGTAATTACCTTACATTTCTACTAGCTGGTCTTACAGCTCTGAGGTAACTCATTAAATCCATCATCGGAATTCTTTCATTGCCAAATAAAACAAGAAAAAGACTACTAATATGAACTTAAAAATATAGGCATAAAATATTTCTCTGACAAATAGAATTAAATACACTACTCACTCTCAACGATCGAGAGAGGAATAACATACCCACGCTCATCTGCTTTCCTTCATCTATCAACACCTGTTATTACAATTGCTTGGAAGTCAAATGAAGGGAAAAAATTCATTTCAGTAAAAACTGCACGGGGAGAGGTGGGGGTGGGTCAAAACACGATATTTTCGATTTAACCGTCTGTTGTCCAAATGTCTAAAATAATATAGACAGAAACTTCAATTGGGCCGCAAAAAGTATCCAAATGGGCCGCGGGTTGGGTATGCCTGATATATATAAACCGTATAATTTATTGCTTATTAACAGAAGCTTGGCTCAAAATTACGAGATACATTGTCAATGCTACTGTTATTCCTCGTAATAATTATTGGTCATATACTGAAAATGAAAGGGGCATAATTGTTCCAGGGACTTCATAATTTGTTTCTTTTCCAAGTCAAAGTGCAAATTAAACCAAATTTTTCAAGAACGGATTTTATTTGTTTAAAATTAATGCATATCTTAAGCTGCGAGAGGTTTATTTGTCAACTTAGTTTTAAAGACAACAATGAAGATGTCACACTTTGACTATACCTTAGTCTCTTAATTTGCTCGTCCTACTATACGGGTACTAAAGACCTAGTTTAACTAAGAGTGCATTTCCGCAAGATGCCCTTTGCTGTTATGTACAATTGAATTTTTTCTGAACACCACCTACAAATTTCGTGATTCTTAACCACTCTGATTCTGTCTGCTTTACTAAAGTAGAGATATTACTACTTTATAGAAGAAAATAATGGATTATTCAAAAAAATATATAAATATGGTTTTGTTTGTGTTCCATAGCTTTTTCTTGAGTTTCTGTAGGGAGCTGCTTCACCTGTTTGTTTTAGTTTAGTCTTATAAAGTACACATTTAAAAGATTTAAAGAGCCGCCCAGCCAGTATGGTGGATAGGACCCTCGGCTTGTAACCGAGTGGGTTCGAATCTCGAGTAAGGCATGGATGTATTTTCTTCGGGGCAAGAAGTCGGGCTTTCACCTGTACTGGATTCCCGTCTCGAATGGAATGCAGTGCCCCCTTCTGTTATATGCTGGGATCATCATTTGTAATAAAAATGTCTATATTCTTCTGTTTGTGTTGTATGTTCCTGTACTTCATATGTAGCGCAGGATAAAACACATGACAAAAACAAAAGATTTAAGAAATGATGTACAGTTTTTTTTATTCGAAAATTACTTATATCAAAATAGTATTATTCCCTTCCTCCCAAATAAAATATTCTGAAGTGTATACGCAATGTAAAAGAGGCAAAAAATCACATGTTTTCAGATTTTAATTTTTAAAAAGAATGCATTATATCACAAAAATTATTCGAAATTTTCTCTATTAAGCAGATAACTTATAAGGCAGATAACTAAACTAGCCATTTTTTTTTATCTAGACAACTAAACTTAAAAATATGTGTTAATTATTCTAACTAATCATTCAACTCACAGACTACGAATTATATACAAGTTATACTACGAGTTTTTTTTAAGTACAATTTTTTATATTTCCTTTATTTTATAAAACAAATTTTTGTACTTTAAAAGATGTGCTAATGTTTCAATCAATAAATAGAAGGGTGATAGAAATTAGTATTTTTGCACTCTTTTCAAATGTTAAAGTTAACCCACCAAAAATAGCCTTGATGTAGTAGTTCAGTGTTTCTCAAACTGTGGGACGCACTCCCTAGGGGGCGTGATAACCCTACAAGGGGGTCGCGAGCTTATCAAAAAGTCAAAAATAAAAGATTTAAACCCACCAAAAATAGTCTTGATGAAATTATTTAGTTAACCCACCAAAAATAGCCTTGATGTAGTAGTTCAGTGTTTCTCAAACTGTGGGACGCACCCCCTAGGGGGCGTGATAACCCTACAAGGGGGTCGCGAGCTTATCAAAAAGTCAAAAATAAAAGATTTAAAGGAAATTATTTAGTTAACCCACCAAAAATAGCCTTGATGTAGTAGTTCAGTGTTTCTCAAACTGTGGGACGCACCCCTAGGGGGCGTGATAACCCTGATAACTTATCAAAAAGTCAAAAATACCCAAAAAATAGTCTTGATGGGTTCAGTGTTTCTCAAACTGAGCTTATCAAAAAGTCAAAAATAAAAGATTTAAAGGAAATTATTTATTTACTGAAAGGAAGCAAAAAAAATACATTCTGGCATAATAAAAAAAAAATGAAATACACATTTACATTGATATAATACACTTCTAAATGTACCAGTACTGCACAATGTGTTTCATAATTAATTTAACACTACTAAGTTAAGAACAAGTTCAATAATTACCAGGGATCCCCTATGGGCATGTCATAAAATTATATACTAAATTTAACATTTATCTTGATAACTTGTATGGTTTATAATTAGAGTAACATCGTAGCTCTTTACGTCAAAGCATAGTATTATTGAATTCAATACATTATTATATGGAGAGGGACGCGAGGAAAATTATGATTGAAAATTGGGTCGCAAGTATAGAAAGTTTGAGAAGCACTGCAGTAGTTGAATACGTAATTTGTCATCTTGCTTATCTAGCAAGGAGAGGGCACGACTAAGGAAATTGATTTGAGGTCGAGACTTGGTGTAATAGTAGTACTCCTTTAGGGTGTTTAACCCTCAATGTAATTCCGTCGAATGGCAGGTCAATTCGGAGAAAAAGCCTTAGAAATTCATACTTAGCTTTTGTACAATTAAATTTCAATTTCCTCCAACGATTTCGGAGCTTGGTTATTATATTGTCTCCATACTATGCGTGAGGTCTGGGTTCGATTCCTCGGTCATTTTTTTTCATTTCATTTAATTATTTTTGAGACTAAATAAACTTATTTATGAAAGGTTTATTAAATATTAAATGATATTTTGTGTAATTATTTTGTATTTTATAAAGTAAAAAAAAATACTATAACTATATATTTATATTTAATTTTATAAATATATTATAGATAGTAAATGATATTATATTTAAAAATTAGTTACAAATAGTTTTATAATGTGAAATAAAACATACTATAAATAAAGTATTATATATAATATAAAATAATTCATAAAGTATATTATTAAATTAATTATTTTATAATTAAAATAAAATAAAAAATGTCTTTTTTATATAGTATTCATTGAATTGTTTTATAATTTTATAAAATATTTGATAAGTCATTTTTTAATAAATTTAAATAATTTTAAAAAGTTTATTTAAGTAAGTTTTAAAAAATTAATAATTACTTCAATAATAAATAATAATTTTAATAATAAATTAATAACTTTAATAATTAATTAATATTTTTAATAATAAATTAATAATTATTTCCTGAATAAATTAATAATTTTAAAAATAAATTAATACTTTCAATAATAAATTAATAATTTTAATAATAAACTATTAATTTTAATAATAAATTAATAATTTTAAAAATAAATTAATAATTTTAATAATAAATTAATATTTTTAATGATAAATAAATAATTTTAATAATAATTCTTATTAATAATTAATTCTTATTATTTAATTCTAGTTATTAATTATTTTAATTAAAACTTATTTTAAAATTTTTTAAATAATAATTATTTTTAATAATTTTAAATAATAAGTATTTTCAATAATTTTAAAAAATAATTATTTTTAATAATTTTAAATAATAATTATTTTAAATAATTTTAATAAATATTTTAAATATTTTTATTAATAATAATTTTAAACAATTTTAATATAATAAATAATTTAAATAAAAAATTTATTTAATTGTTTTTACTTTGTAAAATACAAAATCATTACATAAAATATCATTTAATAATAAATAAACCTTTCATAAAAAAGTTTATTTAATTTTAAAAATAATTAAATGAAATGAAAAAAATTGACCGATGAATCAAACCGAAACCTCGTGCATAGTATGCAGACAATATATCGACCAAGCTACGAAATCGTCGGAGGAAATTGAAATTTAATTGTATTATAATCTAAGCATGAATATCGAAGGTTTTTTCTCCGAATTGACTGGCCATTCGACGGAATTACATTGAGGGTTGAACACCCTAAAGGAGTACTACTATTACACCAAGTCTCGACCCCAAATGAATTGCCTTAGTCGTGCCTTCTCCTTGTAAGTTGAATAGAGTGTACAAAGTTTATGTTTGTAAGGGTGAGTAGTTCATTAGACGAATGTTTACTTTTTGAGAGTTAAATATATTATTTACAAGTAGTATCTTTAATAAAAAATATCAAGCATAAAAATAAAACTCGGACTAGAGTGTGACTTTATTTTATTTGAATTTTTCATGCCTTGAGAAATTCTTAAACGTTTTATTCAAAAAGAAATTTTTAAATAAAATGACTATGTCTTATATCTTCTTTTGTTTCTATAAAACCGAAGCTCAATTTTAAAACAAATTAAAATAGCTTAAAACTATAGTAAAATAACAAGTAATGTTATAGTGCATATATATATATATATATATATATATATATATATATATATATATATATATATATATATATGTATGTATATATGTATGTATGTATATATGTATGTATGTATATATATATGTATGTATATATATATGTATGCATGTATATATATATGTATGTATGTATGTATGTATATATATATATGTATGTATATTTATATGTATGCATGTATATATATATACAGTACAGTCCCGCTAATCCGAACACGGCTAATCCGAACATCCGGTTAATCGAACGGCTCCGCGGAAAATTTTTATAATTTTAAGGACGAAAATCGGTGAATATTTCAATATAAAACAGTGTAAACCTTAATTCAAAACAGTTCTTTATTTAATATTCACGCAGAGGCATCACCGTTCATTAATTTATTTAATTGAATAGCCTTTTCTTGAATGATAGGCCCACTGAGGGGGGTTCCTCTTTGTTTTTCCTGGGTAAACCAAATATGAAGCGCATTATCAACTTTATCGTACAGAGATTGCTTTGCTGTCTGTCTGTTTTCAAGAGTCTCGCCAGAAGAATTAGCACAGTATTGTTCAAGCTTTCGACGATTTTTCTCCAATCACAAATTGTAGCTTTGCCAACATTAAACTCTGTAGCCAATTTTTTGTGTCACACCTTCACCTTTATCTAAACGCTTTAGAACCTCTAGTTTGTCTTTAAGAGTAAGTGTTGAGTGTTTACGCTTACTCGCCATAACAATCTTTACGTACACTGCATCACAGATAAATGTCCAAAACACACAACAAACGGTTTTCACTGTAGAATATCACACTGTAACACTGTTATTAACACAGACACAAAAGCGGACGAGTGTAGAACGAGCGCGGAACGACTGACGGCCAACAGTACGGGCACACGCAGTCACACTGACACACTAAGTTAGGAGTGGTGTAGGGAGGACACACGCGTCGAGGAGTGGGAGTCCAGTCCACGCGGCAAAAAAAGCGGGCGCGTACGCTCACATTACGACAAAATACATAGACACAATAGACCCGTACTCCCGGTTCAAATAGTGATTTCGCTGTTACTCCGGCTAATCCGAACAATCACGTAATCGAACAGGGGTGGGTCCGATATTGTTCGGATTATCGGGACTGTACTGTATATCTATGTATATATATGTATGTATGTATATATATGTATATATATATATATTCTCTATGTATATATATATATGTATATATATGCATATATGTATATATATATATTTTCTATGTATATATATGTATATATATATGTATATATATATATACATATTCTCTATGTATCTATATTTCATACATATTACTAAAATGATATAAATCTAAAACAGTGCTTAATGTATGATAACTATTAATTTCTGAAACTCTATCTAAACCTGATATTTACATTTTTTTAGGAATAAAATCACCAGAGTCTGGTTCTGGTAATTCTCCTTGCGACAAGGATGCCTGTCGTTACGGCGGCATTTGTGATTATGATTCTGAAGACAGGTTATTATGTGTGTGCGCTTTCGAATGTCCACCGATACGAGCTCCAGTTTGTGGATCAGACGGCGAATTCTATGACAGCGACTGCAAAATGAAAGAACAGTCTTGTAAGACTCAGAAGAAAATCGTAATTGTTCCTAAAAATAAGTGCCAAAGTAAGTTGACGGTCATAAACTAAATTTCTTGTTTAAAAGGGTGATTTTTCATAATCCAAACGTTTCTTTTTTTTTTTGGCATTAAATATTTAGATCTTAAAATTTTAAATTTCTGTGTCAGAATAATTTTTGTATTTAATAAACGTACATTTCTTAAAAGAGAAACGTCTTTAATAATTGCTTACAATTACCAGCAGCTTCGTAAAATTGGTATTGTGAGTTAATTATTTAGTTATTGTATTAATTAATTTCTAAAATAAAATTTTATCATTGTCGATGCTTGCGTGTATTTGATTTCTCGGTTTAAAATTAAGGTATCCGACTACTTCAACAACTTTTTTTTTTTTAAAAAAAAAAAGAAGATATGGAGATTTTTTTGTGGTTTTTAGATTTATTTAGTACGTTTTAAGAAAAAAAGGCTAAAATTAAGAAGAGAACAATAAATTATTAATACTAAAATGGGTAAAAATTGACAAAAAATTACATAAACGGAGCTCGCTCTGTACCAATAGTAAATGAACAAAGTCACAATTTTTCAATTTTGATGCATTACTTTGCTATTCCTTTTTGAAATGACCTCTCCAGGTTAAGAGATATTTTAACATTTACAAAAGCTAGAGCACTTTATCTTAGCTATTACATGAAAATACTTAAAAAAACAGTGATTATATTCACATAATGGACTGTAAATTTTGTACTAAAACAGTGATTGATAAATCTGAAGGTTAAGACGTTTCTAATTTCATACAGAACATACACAAAAAGTTGTAGCTAATTATTTTAAAAACATTTTTAGCAATCACTGACCCTATTTGAGCTTTTCGAAAAACAAAACACATTTGGAATAAAATGCATTTTAAAGTTTGAATTCTTATGTAAAGTTATGACATCTGCGTTTACTAAAACACTTGTAGTTTTTGTTGTAGTGAATGGAAAATAAAAAACTTGGTATTTTAATAAAGCTAATAAGATAGTTTATAAAATAAAACCATACCAAAAATTTGTCAATTTTTTAAAAAAATCAAGATTTTAGGGTAGTCGGATACCTTAACTTGAATTTAAAATTTCTGAAATATCTGAAAATTTCGGAGTACTATGTGCTTGAAAGATGAGTTTTCTAATATTAAACAAATGTCTCGAGTACTTAACGATAGAATAAAAAATCGCATTCAACTCTTTCCCAAGTTTTTTTTTTTATTTCAAAAACAATAGTCAGTTTTACGCTCAATTTTGAAAACATTACAAAATTTGAGACAAGCAATTTTTTATTTAAGCTATATGAATTATCAAATATAATAATGAAAAAAGATAATTCTAACATACTGAAAGTTATTCACATATTTAAATTCATCGTATCTTAAAAACCTTAAGTCCAAAGTTTCATGTTACTCTTTCCAACAGTTCAGAAAGTATTCAAGGATCAGAATTCGCAGACTCTGCGCCGTAGGTTAACATATATTTAGTTATCGATCCTTTTATCACGTGCCGTTAAAAGAAGAAAAAAATATAGTGAATCCTTTGAGTGGAATTAATTTAATATATCCATCCATTAACGATTTCTTTTTTAATATATCTGGAAACAGCCACCAGATTTAAATACTGTATGAAGCAAAATCTGTTCAAACCATTTTTGGAATAATTCCACACAAAAAAATCGGATTATTTAAGTTTATTGGTTTATACTGACATTAAAATATTCTTATGTTTCAGCTGTTAAGAACGATATTACTCTTATTAAGCTAAAATAAAAACTAGGAAAATTATTAAAACTGACAATTTTTACTGTAACTTTTTTTTAGCTTTAATACTCCTCTAACCAGTTATTTCACTATCTAATTTAATTTAATGGAAATATGTATCTTACAGCAATAAATATGGTAAGAACATCGTCATTTTTCTGGGGGGATGTATTATTAATGGTAAATATTTATTTTTATGCAATGCGATTCCGTGTGAATGTTGAAGTGGTGATACATTGAATTCCTTTTTGTTGCGTTTTATGTTGATTTTCCATTCATGTAATATATGGAATTAACAATTTATCAAAAGTTAATATAGAAAATCTAATTATATATATCATACATTCTAATTGTAGTAGTTCTTATATAGTTTGGATTCATTTGCACTTCATCGAGATATAACTTTATCGCACATAACAACATGAATGTATAATAAAAAAAGTATCACAAAAGTACTAAAGGTTTTTTTAAGAATATATTGTTACAAATAACACATTGGATTTGATTTTTATGTCGACTTTTGAATTCTGGCATGTACTGCAGTTCGAAATTTTACTTTAAATATACGTTTGGAGGAAGATAATGTTAGACAGCTATATTAAGATAGGTACATCCTTTAAAATACCAGTGAAATGAAGAGTTAAATCTACAAAATTTGTGACGATCACTCCTCCCCAATCAAAAGTATCGTCGTTCTAGGTATAATATCCTCAACAAATCACAAACAAAAGAATACATTTTTCTTTATTTATTAATACACTAGTTAATCAAATAATTTAGTTTATGCTAAGGAGGATTTTCTCACATAACAAACTATAGTAATCGGAAAGCTACTATCTGCCAGAACCAATAATGATTCAGGTTGACTGTATTGTGTACATCAATAATATAAATAATAATGTCCGTTACCACTGACCAATACCAACTAATATGTCTAAATCTTCAACTTAATAAGCCACTGGGATCCTTCTAACGGAACACCGGATATATTTTTGCTGAAATAATCTCCATAATCCTTGCTAACTTAATTCCTTACACGTGTCCACACACACTGCTCTTACTACTCTCTATTTCATTTTGTTTTGTATTTACAGTCGAACTTCTATACAACGAACCTCTATATTGCGAATTTTTCTATAAAGCGAACTTTTTTCCTGGAACCTTGAACATTTCACGATTTTCAACGCAAAATAACCTCTCTACAACGAAATGCATTTTCTAAATAACGAACTTTTTATTTCGTGATTCAATTCTTGTTCCCCCTTTTTCTAAAGTATTTCTGAAAAAATTTCAAGTTATTCTCTCTTCAACACATTTTATGGTGGTTATAAATCTTGAACTGGTTTTATTGGATCCTAACTCGCAGAGAGCAATAGAGTTCTGGACATTTCATCCAAGAAGTGCAACCTTTAAACCCTGTTGCCCAGTTCACTAGAAACCTCTTTGATAAATAACCTCTTTCACCCTCAGGGGAATTGACCCGTGTCCCCGCGTTGTAATTATAAAATAATCTATGTTTAATACTACTTGTATGCTTTAAATTATAAAATGTATTTAAAATTCATTAATTTTAGTTTAAAATTATTATCTTAGTATTGAAAATACGGTGAATTATTTGACATACTTTTTTCTTTCTTTCTTGTTTGATGAGTAATATTTATAAAATAAACATATATTAATTTTAAAAAAGGTATGAATAATTTCTTTTTTTTTTAATATATAGTGTTTATGAATTTAAATTATTTTTGTTTTATGTGATTTATAAAGTATACTAAAAGATGAACCTCCATATAACGAATTTCCCACTTAATGAAATTTTTTTCGGGATTTAGCGACGTTATATAGAGGTCCGACTGTATATACACACATAATCTGTGTATGTGTGCCTCTCTCTCTCTCTCTCTGATTTGCATATCACATTTCAACTAAAAGAATGTGGCTGGTAAAATATGCAATAATATCAAAGAAAACCAGAAATTAATTTCAATAGGAAACTATTACAGAGAGCAAAAACAAAGGGATTAACCGTAGTTACCATAAAAAAATCGTCCATGATTGAAAGTTAATTTAAAAAAATAAATACTTTTAAAATATCAAGTAATAAATTGCTTTCATCTTTAAATACAAGTAAAAAACATTATTACATCAATGAAGAAGCACTAAAAAGGCATAAAATGGAAAATGTACTATTTAAATAACAAATTGACTTTTACACCCTACCTTAGATGAAAAAACAGAAATACATTCCTCAAAATATGGAATGGGAACTTCACAAAGGGTACGTAACGTACTTTGAGTACGTTTCTTTTCCACTTTTTCTCCCTGAACAACAATTTAATGCGATTTGTTGCAAACTACGAAACGTTTGCAGTTTTGAAATATTTTATTTCCGGTACAAAACTTATCGAAGGTGAAAAATAGAAAAGCACCTTGCGGGTTTTGAAAAGGTGTTCCTCTTTCCTGAACGAAAAAAAAATCTCATCAAATTCACACGTATTTCCTGCTATCCGGGATAGCTTATAGTGTTTTTTCTTTCTATAAAAATATGTATCTATTCTATCGTTATTCTTAAAATTCTATCAAACAACTCCAGAATTCTACAGAACACCTGAGTCCAGGGTTGTTAAGTGCAAACTTTTTCTTCTGGAAGTAAGAATCGGCAGCAATATTTTGCATTCCATAAATATCAAAAAAAGTTTTTGTTTTAGATACAAACCAATTCTGTTTTAGACATTTTTTTAAGAAATCTCATAAGGGATTCATAAGTTTTTTTCTATCTGTAATTTTAATTGCAAAGCGTCTTTATTGATATTCCTGCATAATGATCGAGCGATAGTAAATTAATTAAGATTTTAAACTGCTCCCCTTTATTATAAAATGTAAGCTTTCAGAATTTTTATGAATAGGCACATAATAAAAAAGTTTTATTACTGATACATATGTTTTCTTTCTAAATTTTTAAGAATTATTTGCGAACATGATTTTAATTATAAAAAAGTTCTATCAAATATCAATCATGTTTTCATTGTTGCTTTAAAAAAGGATGGAAACAATTTATATCTAAATGCATTAATTTAAGATACTGACTACCTTAAATTTATCATATATATATATATATATATATATATATATATATATATATATATATATATATATATATATATATATATATATATATATATATAATTTATATAGAAGGAAAAAAGAAAGAAAGAAACCAGTTGTTTTTTTTTTACCCTAAAACCATCCTTTTTGTAATCTACGTTGTAGTTGAAGTGCTCGTCATGAAATTAATTAACAACATCTTTAAAATCTTTTACATCTTCGTAAGCATTTTTTTTATCGAAAACAATTATAAAATTCCCGTGCGCCACAAAGTATCACACGGGGATTACAGAAGTAAGTATTAAACACACATTCAAGGGAAATAAACAATTTAAAAAATGAGGTTAAAAAGAATTACAAACAGTTACAACAAATTTACAGAAATTTTTGAAAGCACTTCTGGTGGAAAGAAGTTGGTGAAAATTCGGTGGCCAATTAATGTTGAGTCTCTTGAACGCCAGTCTTATGATCTTTCTCTCTCTGACATACTTGGAACACAGAAGGATTACATGTTTTACATTTTCCTCGCCACCAATATTACAGTCACAGAAAGATGAAGTACTCGTAAGCATTTAAACTAAGTTTTTCTTGTGTGTAAAAAGTAGATAAAAAAACTTAAATTGACATGTTCTATCATATTGTTTCTGTAATTATTCCTTATTTTTCATTATTGTTTGGGATATCAGTGTTTTTTTAAGTTACCATGAAATAAAGAGTATAACGTAAACCTATACTTTCAAGCTACATTTTTTAATGTTTAGGTATATTCGTCGCATAACGCGCACCTCCTTTTTACGAAGAAACCTGAAATGTATAAATGCAATGTTTTCATGTTTTGAAGTCATTTATTTGAGGTATTACTCCAGGCCTTTGAAAAATATTATATATCTAGAGCTACAACTCTTTGAGTTCATAAAGTATGCCGTTTTTTTAAATAAACAGTATTTCGATATAGGTAGAAGTCTAATGTTTTAATGCTCGTTTTTTAAAGGGTTTCATTTTTATCGTATAATTCATACCCTTTATCGTATAATGCATATCGTCGTATAATGCATACCCTTAAATTTCGGTGTTAATTTTTGTGTTAAAAGTGCGCATTATACGCTTGATTTTACGGTAATTTAAAGGAAATTAATTCATCTTAATTCGTTTGGGAACAATTGCTTTAATCTTCATAAACAAATTTTACTTTCATAACTCTACAGTTTCAAATATAAAATCCTTAAAAATTCTGATTATTATTTTATAGATTGTATAAAAGCATTTAACTAAATTTGTGTAACTTTAGTTTTACTGTGATATATATTTAAGTTTTTGACACGAGCTTCCTCAAATACATACCTCGACATTTCTCATACATTTAAAATGTTTATTAATGTTTTATATTTACTTGTATTCAAGTTATATGGGCAAAATTCCCAATGTGTGTTTTGCAGAAGTAGAAGAAATAGCGTGTGATGGAGAAAAACCATTAATTAATCCTGTAACCGGGAAAGATTATTTCTGTGGAGATGGTCCAGATTCCAAGAATTGTCCCCCTAGCAGCTATTGTCATAAAACTTTAGAATTTGCAAAGTGTTGTAAAGAAGGTAATTATCGCATTTTAATTATGCTGTTTCATATGAAAGACGTGTAAATATATGATTTACTTAAGGTATCCGACTACGTTCGGAACCATGATTTGCAAAAGCGCAAAAATGGATAATTTTCAAGATATTTAGTATCACTTAGATTAGAATATATGCGTAAAATATTGTTTTAAGGACATTCTGACAAAAAATATTTATTTAAATATAATGTTTGGCAAAAAATTAACTTAGAATAATCTTTTTTCCAAATGTTCTCCTTTTGTCAAAAATGGTTCTATTCTAATAATATTTTGTCTGTATATCAGTGGTTCTCAATCTTCAACTATTGTTGACCCAATTTTCAATCATAATTTTTATCGCCCCCCACCCAAAAAATAATAATGTATTTTATGCAATAATAATGCACTTTGGGGGAGGATGCTAAAGCTACAATACGATTATAATTATAAACCGTACAAATTAAATATTAAATTTTGTATATGTTACTTTTAAGTAATATATATTTTTATTTTTTTTATTATTCACTATAAAAGCGTGGTTTTTTTAGTTTGTTTTTAAACTATAATTTATTTTATAATTATTTTTACTATACACGATAAAAATCACAAAATTCCAGTGAATAATTTAATTAAGAGAAAATATACTTACCCCTACTTTCAAGGACTTTTCAATTTTTCTTTGATTTTTTTTTTAGAAAAAATCCAATAAAACTAATGAAAGTGTTCCAAATCTGCGTGCCCTTAATAAAGGACATAAAGCATGTTCATAGGAAATATTTTTGAACAAAAATTGTAACGCAGGGAACTCGATCAAAACTAGTAACTTGATTGTAAAGAAAACGTTTGCAACTCCCCCCCCCCTCCAAAAAAAGGGCGAAATGTGATAAATTCATTTTAGTTCCCATTAAGACTGTCATACTGGAGGATACTCTGTCAAGGTTATTGGTAATAAATAAACAGTTTTCCCAGAATTAACGATTTCGTGAACATCAGATGACTGCGCATCGCGCGACCGATCCCGTGTTAAAAGTGTATTTAAAAAAAAAAGGATATTAGTTTTAAAATATAATTGCGTAAAAATACATCTTGGCCAAATAATCCTTCTAAGTACCCAATATGCTTATCCATATATCATATAACTCATTCACATGGAAAAAAAGCAACAGAAAAATATTATTTACAACTTTCCTAAAAGAAAAACAGATGGGGTGAAACATACCAGTAAGTTTGAAGGTCAAAATATGAGAGTCAAAAGTAGTATTTTAGGGGTTAAAGAAACGTGTGATTACAGTAAAGCAAACAAAATGTCTTTTTTATTTGGTTATAGGATCAAAGATAGCTAATGAACGTTTGAAGTGGAATCTTTTATTTTTGATGATCATCAGATCATCAGTTGATATATATAAATAATATCAGTGTAAATGTGCATTTAATATTATGTCAGAAAGCATTTTGATTTTCTTCATTCCAAAAAATGATTTTCCTAAACCTTTTATTTTCAATATGCTCGCACCCTCCTCGCAGGGATACCGCACCCCCACAGTTTGAGAAACACTGCTGTATATAGCTCAGACCGCTCTACAGATGCTCAAGTAGAATTTTTGAAATATATAACTTAAAAGTGGGTTTATTCATATTTTACGACAATAGAGGGGATAAATTTTAAGACAAAAAAAACCCCAATAATTATTTCAATTGGTGATAATTCTGAAAATAATGTGAATTTTTCAAAATTTCTAGTTGAGACTTTGTAGGGAGGTTTGAGCTTTATGCAGGCAAAATATTATTACAATAGAACCATTTTTCACAAAAGGAGAACATTTGGAAAAAAGATTATTCTAAGTTAATTTTTTGCCAAAATATTATATTTAAATAAATGGTTTTTGTCAAAATGTTCTTAAAACAATTTTATGCATGTATTTTAATCTGAGTGACACTAAATATCATGAAAATTATCCATTTATGCACTTTTTTAATGTCACGGTTCCGAATGTAGTCGGATACCTCAAAAGTAGAATTTTTTTTTTACGATACGGTCTCTAAAAATAGTCTTTATTAATGACTTCTCTAATACCAAATAACGCTATACATTTTTAACAGCTAAAAACTTAAAATAATTTTTTCATGTAATGATATTTAAAAATAAAAAAAATTGTTTAATTTGTAAGCTATGGTAAAATGATATTTATATCGTTAAATTTTTTTCAACGCTCATTTTATTTTTATTTGAAAAAGGAATGTTATCATTTGAGAAGATACAAACATTAATCCTTTAATAAAAAATCTGCGGATTGTGTTCTGAGAAGTTAAGTGGACCTTTCAAGAACCAATTTATTTCTATGAATATTTTACCGTTTAAAATGATGCCAAAAAACTTTTTCTTGATAATTTTAAGATACACCACTTAAGATATTTCCACATTGCTGGACATTTTTTCCGATGTTGTGGTACTATAATATACTGTTTTTTTTTCTTTTAATTTTTGATATCTAAGCATGAAACATTAAAATTTTGATTGTACGGAAAAACATTCTTATAAACTTCCCCTCTAAATTTAAAAGAACAGGACCTGAATTTTGAAAAAGGAAGTATAATATATTTCATGTCTTCATTCCCTCCCCTACCTTTGATAGTCTTATTTCCTAATCAACAAAAGAAACATGTAAACGAAATTTCAAGTCTAGGTATAATAGTTCGTTAACGGAAATTCTTTTATCTATATAATGCCCCCTTAAACCCTCACAATCTCTCTTGGTAGACGATTTCCGAAAACCCAGTTCTTTTGGGATCTGTACTGAACAAAAGAAATGTGTTTACCAAATTTCAAATGCGCAGTTGCGAAGATTTAGTGTTGAGCGAGTGAGTGAGTTAGTCACTTTTCTCCTATATATGTATAGAAGATTGATAATTATATGAAGTTCATAATGAAGAGTTTTTATTATTCCTTGAAATATTCAAAAATAAAATTTTAATAAATATTCCGTCCACTATTTTGTTATAATCAATGTTTATATCCAAATAGGAATTTAAAGGTAATTTTTGTTATTAAGATACTCTTTTTTTTAAGAACCAAACACATATATATTACATCTGATACTGTAAAGAACTTATATAATTATTTACACACACACATTAGAAGATTTTTATCATCTTGAGTGAATTTAAGGTATCCGACTACGTTTTGAACCGGGATTTTAAAATGACGCATAAATGGATAATTTTCATGATATTTAGTTTCACTTAGATTAGAATACATGTTTAAAAAATTGTTTTAAAGGACATTTTGACAAAAATTTATTTAAATACAATATTTCGGCAAAAAGAATAACCTTTTTTCAAAATGTTCTCCTTTTGTGATAAATACTTCTATTATAATAATATTTTGCCTGTATATAGCTCAGACCTCTGTACAGAGGCTCAACTATGAGTTTTGAAAAATTCACATTATTTTCAGAGTGACAACCCTTTGAAATAGATACCGACGTTTTTTTCTTAAAATTTATCCCCTTTGTTGTCGTAAAACATGGATAAACCCACTTCTAAGTTATATATTTCAAAAATTCTACTTGAGCCTCTGAACAGAGATCTGAACTACCTACAGGAAAAATATTATTATAATAGAAGCATTTTTCACAAAAGGAGAATATTTTGAAAATTTCTCATTCTATGTTCATTTATTTGTCAAAATATTGTACTTAAATAATTTTTTATTGTAATACTATTCTTAAAACAATTTTATATACATTTTCTAATCTAAGTGACACTAAATATCATAAATATTATCCATTTATACGCTTTTGAAAAATCACGGTTCCGAACGGGGTCGGATACCTTAATGTATTACAAAACAAACTTTCAAAAATAATTCCTTTTATATATTGTTAAAATATCACAGCCAATAATTTGATAAATACTAAATGCCACATATTAAAAGGCGTTTATGCATTTTCAGTAAGTTAATTCAACTTATGGAATTCCTTGTTATTTTCCTGTTACTTTCAGTAATAATGATCAAGAGCTGCGCTGACACTATCCACGGCTGCTGTCCGGACGGAAAGACTACTGCTCAAGGTCCAGATCAAGCCGGATGCCCCAGTAAGTGTTTTCTGCTAACGATGTCCATTTTGTTTCTGTCTCCCATATCTTACGGATGCCTGGACAAACTTCTTTTTTATTGATGACCCGAACAGGACGGAAACTAATGAACCTGCGTGTTCTGGCAGTCAATAATTGTTATTACTTTGTATGTATTGAGCCATAAATAGCACGTATCCTTCCAATTAATGTGGATCTGTTTTTCGGTACTTGTGTTAAATATGTTTTATTAGAGGATTGGTTTTGATCAATTCTTGCATTTTTAAATATTTTATAAATGCGTATGCTTTATAAATACGTGTCATTTCTTTCTTTTTCGTACCGTTTATCATAGTTGTTTTTTGAACAAAATAAAGCATAAATAATATTTTCAAAGGATTTGAAAAACTCTTTGATGCAAATGTTATCAAAAAGTAATGCAATAATTCCTAATTCGTGATTTGTTGATTAAGGTATCCGAATACGTTTGGAATCGTGATTTTGCAGAAGCGTATAATTAGATAATATTTATGATATTTAGTGTCACTTAGATTAGAAAACGTATATAAAATTGTTTAAAAGAATGTTATTACAGTAAGAAATTATTTAAGTGTAATATTTTGTTAAACATGAACATAGAATCATCTATTTTCAAAGCATTCTAGTTTTATGGTAAATGCTTCCATAATAATAATATTTTGCCTGTATATAGCTTAGACTTCTAATCAGAGCTTGAACTAGTATTTTTGAAATATATAACTTAGAAGTGCATTTATCCATATTTTACTACAACAGAGGGGAGAAATTTTATGACAAAAAAAACGCCGATAAATATTTCAATTGGTAGTATCTCTGAAATTAAAGTGAATTTTTCAAAGATCCTAGTTGAGACTCTCTGGAGAAATCTTTATTTTATCTAAGCAAAGTATTACTATTGTAGAAGCATTTTTTATAACAGGGGAACATTTTGAAAAAAGGTTATTCTAAGTTAATTTTTTGCCAAAAAATTGTATTTAAATAATTTTATTTCATAATACCTTTAAAGCAATTTTATACATGTATTCTTATCTAAGTGACACTAAATATCATGAAAATTATCCATTTATGCGTTTTTTTTTAAATCACGGTTCCGAACGTAGTCGGACACCTTAAATTGATAATATACCTATGTATAAACGTAGCTATCTGCCTAATATTCTTTGGTTTAATTGTTTCCTTTTTACGTTAAGCTGTGTAATGGAATAATGATAATGCAATTGCCTTTGTTTTTCAAACATTTAATTAAATCATGGCTATTTTTTTCTTTCATAAAAGTAGGTTATAGTGCATATATTACATAGAGTTGAAGGTAATTTTTTTATGTTCTAATTTATGTATTATACACTCATACACACACGCGCTGTGGCACGAACACACATTTACATAAAATCTTTGAATATTTTAATAATTGAACAAATAATTATTTTCTTTTTTATAATATTTACACATTATGTAAACATTTTGTGGAAAAAGAAAAACAGATATTTTTCTCTTTTTGGCATGTGTTTTTCCCACAATCTTTTTGTGATTTTGCCTTTTTTATTTTATTGTATTATTATGTAATTCAATCACTTCATCAATTTCGAAGTGGAATGATGGAAAAATAAATAAATTTATAGTAATTATAAAAAAATAACAAATAATAGAAGCTTTTTTTTTAAGAAAATTATTTTTCCAATTTTATAGATAAGGAACAAAAAAATATTTTTATTTTTTTCATTCTTGAACAATAGGTGCTATCACAAAGCTACGGCTAATGACATTCATACAACTAGCTCCTGGCCACGATAAATTTCGTAAGCTTCATTTTAACGTTGCTGTCGATCGGGTGGCATAAGTAACAACAGCACAAATATTAATCGTTTATAAAACTCCTTTTTTAAGTTACTTAAAGCAATTCAATTCTATATAAATGCTTATGTGTTTCCCATTGGACTATCCAGTAAAATGTGTATAATTATTTCGTTATGTATTCAATCTCCTTTTATGAAACTTGTGTGGCCAGTAATAATGTATGAAATAACTGTTTTGGTTTTTACATACCTAATACTGATTCTTTGGCATCTTCATTTATTTACTTTTTCATTGTATTCCTTAGGCCAATGCAATTGCAACCGTTTGGGCTCGTACAGTTCTACGTGTGATCCAGTCACGATGCAGTGTCCTTGCAAACCAGGAGTCGGTGATCTCCGGTGTGATCGTTGTGAACCGGGATTCTGGGGATTGCACAAGATTTCTGAGGGTAGTAGTGGATGTTCCCGTAAGTGTAGAAATTTTTTCTATGACTCTTTTTTTTTCCTTTTAGGAAAACACATATATGTTTTTTGCCAAATCTATTTAATTAACAAGTGTGCGATTAAATGCTATACAAACACAACTTATAAATAAGGATAAAGTATGCAAATTTAATGAGATATAAAGGAAATTTTTCAGCACAGAAATGTATATATGTCAAAAAATAAACCGTTGTGTAATACAAAAAACTAAATACTTTAAAAACATTTTTGATTAAAACCATCCATGTTTTATGATATCGGAGACTGAAGCCATTCCTGTTGTTTTCACTCGCAGTGAACTACTGTAGTAGTCGTAGAAGGTAGTATAAGAACTTAAGTATTAAGGAAACTGAAAAGTTTTGGAAAAATTAGAAATCGTTAATGTAAATAAAATTGCATTTTTTTAAAAAAATTTACTTTATTTTTATTTTTGTATAAAAATAAAATACTTTAAGAACTTGTATTTGTGAAGTATACATGTCTCTTAACATCACAGGTTTATAATGAATGTCTTAAAAAAATATTCCCATTTATCTGTGTCGTGTTTTAATCGTTGATATATGATGAAGAGCCATAAAAATTGGTAAGCAGGTTGTATGCAAATAATAAAGGTATTCAACCAATCAGGGTAACGTGGTGAGGTTGTCAATGCGTATATAAAACAACAGGTGTCTAAGGAGGCTATTGCATCGATTATTGCTGTTGCAATGGCTGGTTATCAAGATTCAAGTGATTTTCAACGGGTACTAATCGGCGGCAAAAGAGAGGTGGGGTGCAGCAATTCCGAAGTAGCGATGAAATTTGGATTTTAGCGCACCACCATTTCAAAGATAAACCACGAATATCAATTTTCCGGTGAAACTTCAAATCTCCGACAACGGTGCGGTCGGAAAAAGACCTTGACAGAACGGAATCATCGACAGCTGAAAGGAATCGTTACACAAGGTAGACATTCAACACTTGCTGAAATTGCTGCAGATTTTAATGCAGACCTATCAACAAGTGCCAGTGTACGCACTGTGCAACGTATCTTAATTAATATGGGCTTTCGCAGCTGTAGACAGTCTTGTGTATCATTGTTGACACAGCAGCTCGAAGCGCTGCGCCTTGCCTGGGCTCGCCATTGAACTCTTAATTACTGGGAAAACGTTGTCAGGTCGGCGAGTTACGTTTCCAGCTGTATCGGGTGGGTGGCCGTCACGGGTATAGAGAAAACGCCATGAAATCATGGACGCATCATGCGTACAAGTAACTGTTCAGACTGGTGAAGGCTCTTTGATGATATGGGAGTAGGCAGTTCGAATGAAATGGAACCGTTGATACGTCTAGACTCGACCGTGACATGTCTGCCGTACGTTATCATTTTTGATCACTAGCATCCATCCCAACGGACGAAGACCATTCCAGCAAGATAATGCGTCGTCCCACAGGTTTACAGTAGCTACTGAATGGCCCGAGAAGCTCGAGCATATCTGGGATTCTTTTCAACGTTCTACCTTTAGATATCCACCACTTCACACTCAAATGGATTTGCGGACTTCCGTGCAGGAGTCATTATGTGAACTTCTACAGAATATATTCACAAATTAGTTGCATCTATGCTATGCCATATTGCGGTAATTTGCGAGCTCTTGTGGGCTCTATACGATATTAGATTGGTGTACCAGTTTTTTCTGGCACATCAATGAATTATAGTTTATATTTTTTCCAGAATTGTGTCTGTTTTATTTATACATTATATAAAAACAATAAAGTTTTTTTTGTTTGTTTTTTTGGAAAATTATTTCTTTATGCACTTTATATTCATTTGATATAATAATGAATAATAAAAAAAAATATTTTGACGAGAATACATATCTTATAAACTTTTATTACATTTAGCTTGTGATTGTGATCAATATGGGTCAGTTAGAGATGATTGTGAACAAATGACTGGTCGATGCGTCTGTAAGCATGGTATTCAAGGAATGAAATGCAATATATGCCCTGCTGGAACAGTTTTAGGACCAGACGGCTGTATGGATGGTAAGATGGTATCCTTCTTATAAATATATATGTATGCACTGAAATTTCATAGCTTTGTAACATAATACGTAATAATATACTAAATACATATTATGTACTAAATTAATATTACTGAAATATAAAAACTGTGGTTTCTCTAATCCTCTAAATAAATATTATTAGTTAATTAGTCTGATTGATATTATAAGTTAAATCAATTAATATTTAAATATAAGTTAAATAATTATCAAATATAAGTTTCGTAATTCCAAAACTGCAACTTTCTTATCACTCTTGAAACATTAAATATTTTCCTTGGATTAAACAATTCCAATAGTATTCATCATCGCAATTCTAGAACAACTATTTATTTGAGATAGACTTAAAAGAGAAAGAATTTAAAGAAAGAAAAAAAATGATATATTAAAAAGCTTTTTATGAACAAAACCCAATTACTTATATCCTCTGTGATTATATCTCAATATAAAAATTAATAATATTTTTTGTGTCAACTTTTCCCCCAAACCAATTCTTATTTATGTAAATTTTCTGTGAAGTTCTTCCAAACATTTTCTTAACATAGGTATATTTATTATGTACGCAAACATTTCAAAATCAGCTCTTGTAAAGTGTAATTCATTTTTCCTTGTGTTAAATGTATACAAGCAGATGAATGTGTAAATAAGATAATTGTGTTACAGATGAATGGCCCTGAGTTATTAAAACACTCATAAAACATATTTTATTAATCCAAAATCCCTGTGTAAAGAAATAAGATAATTGTGTTACTTAAACTGTCGAAACCAAAATTGAATTATACGTCATTTCATAATATATCATTATGTGTACCCATTCTGAATATAAAAATTGTCATGATTTTTTAATGGCCCTGAGTTATTAAAACACTCATGAAACATAATTTATTAATCCAAAATCCCTGTCCAGATCCAAAGAATAGCATAAATTTATTTTTATGCAGGTTGATTCATAATTAGTACAAATATTTATAAAAGTATATATTTATTTATGATAAATTTTAATCGCTTTACTACCAGTTTTACTTTAAAAATGAAATGTTTAAATTACCATTCTATTTTTTTGAATTATTGGGAGTAAATTATAGTTTCGAGATTATTCTCTCAAACCCGAAACGAAATATTAAAGCTTTTGAAGGATGATTTCTCGTATTCTGTCATAAATAAAGCATTCAAAAATCAGCCAATTTGAATTTTAAGAAAGCAAAAAATTGGGATTTTAATGAATTACACCGGTGTAAAAAATTAAGATAATTTACAGACTTGATAGATTATCTCTAGTGGAGACCTCTCTCTCTCTCTATCTTAATGAAATTTGATATTTACATACATTGATATAATACAAAACAAATAACCGTTAAAAAATTGCAGTACTCACACATGATCGTGAGTAGCACTCGTTGGAGTTGGAAGGTATGAAGCAGAGGTTGCAGAATAAACAACAGAAATGGGTTAACAGGGGATATGGCCCCCCTCTTACAGCAATACAGGCCTCGCAGCTTGTTTAACTCCAAAAATAAATTCTTGAAATAAGGCAATTTTATCAGTTCTAGACGAGAGAGAGGAGTGTGGCAATTGGGCCTCTGATAAAAAAACAAGTAAATTGAGAGTAGTTTTTAATGCAAAATGACCTTTTTCAATAATGGTTCAGCAACGCTGTTTTCATTTCTTCAGCGCATGGGAGAGAGAAACATGGTTCTCGGAGGAAGGTTGCGAGTTGCTGTTACCCTCCCCAGAGCGTCTCAGACATGTTCTATTGGGTTGAGCCAATCCATACGGCGAGTATCCTCACTCTCTGGAACAACGAGTGCACCATTTTTAGCGACACGTATAAATTCATCTACCAGTAGGAGACTTATGTGGCCTCAAAAATTATGGATGTTAAAGATTGATTGGACGTTATCGCCTTTTAAAATAAACGCTGGGATACATACACCCTAGAAAAAGTGGACATAAGGCTCCAAGACATCATCTCTATGCCTCACACCAGTCACAGAGCTTCTTTCAAAAGCATAGAGAGGTATACGGCCATCCAACATGACCTGACCATTAAACTTTCTCCGCCATAATTGTTGATTTCGTGGACATTGGAGGGTAGGTAGTGTGAGCCCCTAGTTCTCTCTATATGAACGTACGGCGAGAATCGGTGTTTAGGCGGAAACGGGACTCATCGGTGAACATAAAGGTCCCCCATTTTTGATTCATACTAGTGATATTAATTATAACCAATCTCTATGCTGTCAGTTTTTACTAAACGGATTCTCCAAAATGTTCGTAGACGTGAGATCGGGACGCAAACAAAAATTATCCATTCAATGCAGGTCCTCTGGCAAACATCCCTCTCTCATGAAGTCTTTTTTGAAACTTTTTCATTTACTTGCCAAAGGATATTAAGCAGGTTTTATATTTAGAAGAAAAGGTAAATGTTTGCCTTAATAGACGGTTCCTGTGGCTGCATACAAGTAACGAGAGAGCTGAGAAACTGTAGACCCTCTGTTATGCCTCGCAATAATCGACAAACGGATATCTTCTCTGGCAGTCGTGGCTCTTGGATAACCTTTCCGAGGCTTTCTCTCGATGGATCCAGTGTCCTGGAACAATTTCCGTAAGTCGCACAAAACGCTGGGCGTTAAATAGAACTCTGTACAAATTTGGACTTGACATTGGCTTGCTTCTAGACTCCCTACAATTCGCCACCTCATTTCATCTTCTATTTGTTGGTGGTTAATCATTTTTACTATTACAATTTGAATTGAGTCGTTTCTGCTTTTTAAAAATCAGAAAGGGATAACACCAAAAAATTAAGAAATTCGCCGAGGTGTCCTGGGAAGGTATGAAGCAGAGGTTGCAGAATAAACAACAGAAATGAACGAAATACGTCTCAACTTACAGGCCTGCTATAAAACCTGTTTTTCTGCTGTCTCCGCCTGCACACACGTCTACGCTTACGTAGTTGAAGGTATGAAGCAGAGGTTGCAGAATAAACAACAGAAATGGGTTAACTATGGCTACAGCAATAAATTTAACATACTACCAGAGAAAACAGAACGCTTTGCCGTACAAGATTTGCATTTTTATCTAGAAGCAGTGATTTTCAATTCAGTTCAGTTCTTTTCATGCAATTCGATAAAATATGCAAATTCTCTTAATTTATTTCATCAGTGTACTATCTAAACTTAAAAATAGAATAAAATTTGACTGGTAATAAAAAGCTCTAGAAAAAAAAGCGTGGACGAAATGAACGTGTTAGTGAAAAAGGGAAAAAAAAAGAAGCAGAAAATATACTCATCGAAGTAGAAAATCCTCTGCCTCAAAAGAACTTTAGCAAAGGCACTACTGGTATTAGAATCGACAATTTGCAGTCAAATAAAGAAAATTGGCTTAAAAAAATGTAAAAAAAAAACAGCACGTCATCAAATATCTGAAAAGACCTTAGAAAAACAAAGAAAATGTTATTGACCTCTGTATTTAATGTTACGCGATGGTAGATATGAAACAAGAATAACTTCGGATGAAGTAATGTTCCATCTGTCATCCACAACTAACAAAACGAAGTTATAACATATTTCAAGCTAAAAGCGTCGCAAAGACACAGCTGTTTTACAAAATGCAAGTTTGGCTGTCAGGTATTATGACATGGATAAGCGTGTCCTTCAAAACTTAAAAAAACATTTTTTGTAGAACCAGAAGCCAAAATTTCATGCTCAATATTATCAGAAAAAGTTTTGAAACCCATGATTAACGAAAGTAAGCGTCTTTTCCCTCATATAGAAACTTTCTTTTTCAATAAAATTCTGCCCAAATCATACTGCAAAATCAACTAATAATAAATTTTCTTCCTGCTTAGAAATGTCTACGAACATCCCCTGACTGTGCTCTTTCGATTATTATTTTTAGGGGCATACTTAAATAAATAATTGCAAGACGTAATTTATATAAAGAGCACTTCAAGGGCTTCAAAAAGTAATCAAAGAGCAAGTTAGAAAAAAACCTTCCAAAGAGGTCGAAAAAGCTCTTTTGGCTAGGTCTAAACGTTAACGTAAAGTGTACTATGCTAAAGGAAATCTAATGTTAAAGGAAATTACATGTAAATAACTTTATTCAATACAAATTTATGATGCTCTGAAATTGGTCACATTGTTTTTGAGTCGACCGGTAGGTGTATTACATGCAGCTAGTTTATTATTAGATAATTCCATAGGTTTGAAAAGCTTTCTAATGGTCTAACATAAAAAGAGGAATAAGTATATAAACCAAATAACTGAAAAAAGTATCAATATCATTTATATATGCTCTAGTGGTTAGAACATCGGACTCCAGACCGGAAGGCCTGGGTTCGATGCCCGATGCCTCCGAGTACACAAGGAGTACGTGCTCGTTAAATCAGTGGGTCCGAAAGTCTTGTAGGTGGTCGCATCTGAACTCACGAGTGGTGCAGAGGGCTGGAGAATATTTCCCTCCCCTCCAGTTCCATGCCTAAATTGTGGAGGTGGAGATTGGCGATGTCGCCATCTATCGTAAAGAATTCCAACCTATCTCACAGGCGGGAATTTCACCGAGCTAAATCGTACTGTCACCTGTATGCTGCTCAAGGACAGGCGTACCTCTAGCCCATTGCCACGAGGAATCTCGTGAACCTCGATCTGACTCTGTCACACAGGTTGCATTAGCAGCAACAGATATAATAAATTGAGCATCTATAGTTTGTTCAAAATGTATTATGTTTTTTTAAACTTTTAGCCTTTAACAGTAATTATCATTTTTATATCAGACTTTGCAGTGATTATATTTCCATTTAATTTTAATGCGGTATATCCATAAAAATACAGAAAAAAATAATAATAGCCCTAATTATTTTGTAATCTATTTAACACTTTTTATCTTATATCTGATAAAATATTTATTAAAATTCCAATATCTTTACCCGCCACCAAATAAAAATATCACTTTTGAAAAGCATTTAGGATAAAAACAGAATAATTACTTGTCATATATATTTATTTTTTCAAATGAATCATAAGAATCCTTTCTATTTGTAGTGGGACTAATTTTAACTTGATTTTAAATTAGTTCTTTATATTTAAGTAAATACACAACGTAGCAATGTAGGTGACTTATAAGGTATTAAATCAGCTTTGAATGAACTAAAGGGTTTTTTTCCTTAAAAAAAAGGAACGGGTTGTAGTGTTTTGGAATATTTAGTACCTTATTTAATCCAGGGTTGCGTATGTTTCATACATGTTTTAGCTCTTAAGCTCCAAAAGGCACGAAAGTAATACTTTAGCAGTGATTATTATTTAAAACAGGTAATTATTTTTTTTAAAATACTGATACTGAGAAAGTGAATACTTCGCAAATGAGATAGATATAAGTACATGAAATTTAAAGCTTCTTAAGTATAAGTAAGGCAGCTTGTTTTTCGAAAAAAATTATCGTCTTAATCTTATTTTTCAAGGAAAATGTATTAAACAAAGAATCCGTTCCTTGTAAAATTTTGCACGTTGCAATCGATCGCAAACGTGATACCTTTAATAAACATCCAGATAGAGTAAATATTTTTAACCTCGTTGTTTATTTCATATTTCTGTGAGCTAATTATAAAAATAAAACTTTTTGGAAGTATTAAAGCAATTCTTAGAAGCAAAGAAAGTGGCGCATCAATTGATATAAAAAAGAGGGATTAATATTTTAATTAAATGGATATTCCTTCGTTGATCAGTATGTTTTCTTCAACAAAATATGAGTGTTGTTGATGTTAAACAAGTTGAAAACAATAATAATCCTGAGATTAACTAAATGTTGACTAGAAATATTTCGACTGTTTTTTTAATTAACTTTTAAAATAGAAAAAAATACTTTAGCAATGAAAATATCCTACGGAATTGCATAAATTAAAAGCTAATTTTTATTTCATAAACAGGTTATTAAACTGTTATTTCGTTCTTATTTGAAAAATATAAATACTTGTTGATTTATATCTTGTTTAACCAAATTTATTGAAAAATTACCCTCCCATTTTTTTTATATTTAAAAAAAATTATTCATTAAATTATCTTCGCACGTTACACGTAGATATTTTATTACTAACTTTGTATTTTTTTATATTAAAATTCATGATGAATTAAAATTACCAGAAAAGTATTATAGAGGCAAAAAAGTCGTGTCGTATTATTCAAAAAATGTTTCATATAAGAGATAATGAACGTTAAACCTCTAGAGCACACAATGATTCACACCCGCAGCACTTTCATTTGCCGCCAATTATTTTTAAGGTATTAATAATACTCTCAGAAAAAAAATCTGATAATCCAACTTTTATATTAAATGTATTCTTATAATTACTTTGTAATAATTAATTACTCAAGAAACATTTTGCTGTCTTTGTCTTTGCCGTGCATAAGTTATTGAGAACATTGAAAACTATTATCATAAACTACTTAACATATTGTATTACAGATAAGTAAAATTCTTTTAAGCTTTTTTTATTGCTAGTAAGCCGTCAAAATTTGAAATTTTTATAAGTGTGTCTCAACAAAAGAAAGGTTGAGAATCACATCAATCTTGAGGCTCAAAGTGCTTAAGTTGACGTTATGAGAAAATTTCAAGAGTTAGGATGCAAGTTCATTAGACTATGCTTAGCTCGTCATTTGACTATGGTTTAAATTTAGGAAATCTATCACAAATAACCCTACTTTTATTTCTAAGTCTGATGTAAATAAATAATCACCAACCAATTTCTCAACCACCAAAATTAATTTTTTTGAGGAAATATTTATGTAATATTACATGAAGTATATATATATATATATATAGATAGATAGATAGATAGATAGATAGATATATTTTTAAATATTTGTTGATTAGAAATTTTTTTTTTCCAAAAATCCAGAAAAAAGTATCTTTTTTAGTGAGAAAGTAATAGGGAGAAACTACATAATTCAAATTTTTTTTTCTCTAGTTATGTTATTCAAATTTTATACTAAATCAAGTCAAAGTAATATCAATTTTTTTCGCATTCAAATCATCAACTATCCTATTTTAGTTATCAAATTTTTCTGATTTTATTTTTAAATATTGGTTTTCCTTCTCAAATAATCATTTAATAACATAAAAATAACCATCTATAATTCACACCATTCTCTTTTCTATGGAATATTGTAAATTCCATAGTAATAATTTTACCCTACATTACTGATAAAAAATTTTTTAATTTTATAAATAATTTTTTTATCACAGCCTCCATAGCAAAAGCCGTAAGTGGTTCTTGTGAAGAATTAGAATGCTTCCATGGTGCTAAATGCAAAGAAAAGCATGGTGAGGTACAATGCGTGTGTGATTTCAAATGTACTAGTGAAGACAGAGACACAAAAACCATGGAGGACCATACCGTTTGTGGTACAGACGGCAATTCTTATGGATCGGAATGTCAATTGAGACTCTTCAGTTGCAGGTATCAAAAACCAATTGAAGTTGCTGGAGAAGGTTCTTGTTTCAAACGTAAGTACATATCAATTTTTTTTCAAACTGATTCATATTTCTTCGTTTGAAGATTTTAAATCTTATTTGCATCAGGAATTAAAATATAATTCTTAAATCTGCAAATCTACATTTGATTAATTTTATTTATTTTTATTTTTTCTAACACATTTTCTAAATATTTTAGATGCTCTTAAGTATCGATTTTAAGAAATTTCCTCATGAAAATTCGAATGTTCTATCTTTTGATTTCTAGCGTGTAATTTGTTTTATACGTTGCATTTTGTTTTCTTTCAAGCTCCATTCTATATTATGCAGTAAGCTCTACATTCATTTATATATATATATATACCTTAAATATTATTATTATTCTACTATTATATTTATGCTTTTAACGTTATTGCTTACAATACCAAAAGCAAAAACATTATTTATACTTTTGAAGTTTATTATTAATCTATTTAAAGAGGTAAGATAAGACAGAAACAGGTTTAAATGTGAATAATCACACTTTAAAACTAAAATTGATACCAAACGAAATTTTTCGCATTGATGTAAAACTTAACTCTAAGTTATAAAAATTAATCATTCGTATAAAAAAGAGAGATCTTAATTCCTATAGATAAGCAACTGGATAAAAAGAGTTTGTTCAACTATTATTTTTTATTTATTTGCCATAAATGTATTTCATATAATTTGATTGAAAAATTGAGATATATTATCGATCTGAAAACATCTATTTTGATCAGTCACGTCTGTTTACCAAAACCAGTTTTTTGCCACCAAAAATATCCTTTAATGTAATTTTCTTTTTTAGAATTTTAGAAATAATAATAGTAATATAACAATTTTTGAAAATTTACACTTTAAAATTTGCTTATTATTCTTGAGTACTCTTAAATAGATGTTTGTGTGTATTTTTACTTTGTCGTATGTTTTGCTATTTAAATCATTTTTACGATAACTGATCCATAAATAGATTTTTAAATAGCACTGTTTAAAGAAAAATTACGTTAACCACACTACAATCCCTCTAAATATAAATTTGAAGATAAACTTTAGTTACTTCTAGAGTATTCGTAATAAAAAGATAACTGTATTTTATGATATAATGATAAAAAAGGAAATGTATATTACCCTACAAAGACATAAAATATTTAATTTACTAAACTTTCTTTTTATATACGAGTACAAGCATAGAATCAGAAGAAAAAAATCAGGACTCCACAAAAATGAAAATTCTTCAGAACATAACTTTATGGTTTTGGCTATACAAGTTGAAAAAAAAAAAAAAATCCAAATTAATAGGTAAAATGAAATTCAAAAATGTTTGAAAGCAAAAGTATTTAGCATCAGACCGTTTATATATCGTACGCAATTTATACTCCAATAGTAACGTTCCAGGATCTCTAGTGCAACATATCGTAACCAGAACCGTTACACAGGTGCATTAAATTACGCACGATTTAGGGAATGTCGAGGCGGGCGGTAATGATCCAATTACGACCATAACTTTGTGTCTTATTTGCAGTTAATGTCACCTTGTCCACCGTTCCTGTGTCAACTACAATGAGCTCTACCCGAAGATCCACTGAGACGACGACCAGGAAACCTACTACTGTTGCTGAAACAAAAATTGTCAGAGAAATAACAGACGAACCGCTGGAAAATTTGCTGCAAACGCCGAAATCTGCTCTGGAATTTTCAACGCCAACTACTGGTGTGTTATTTCAATAAAATGACATATATATTTAAAATCAAATGAAATAACACATGTATTAATAATTAGATTAAAGGGTTTTTATTAAAATGGATGAATAATTGCATTTAAACTATAATGCTATTTTTTATGGCAAACATCCACTGAAAAATGCACTAAGTACCGTTACAATAATAATTATAACTTATGGTTTTAATTTTTTCACCTAGATGGAATGCTTATATTTTTCGTTATTCGTATTTTTAAGCCTAAATTTCTCAGAAATTAAGAATGTGAGGTAAGATAATTTTAACTGATGAAAAATAAGTCTAAGGTGTATAATTCAGTTATTTCATCGAATAACTAGGTATTTCATGAAATAACTAGACAAACCAGTTAAAGTACATAAAAGAAGAAAAAATTCACACTTTATCTAGTTATTCTATGAAATAACTAAAGATAGACGTTTTAAGTGAAAAAAATAAAAATTTCAAAAGTTATTTTATAAATTAATTGATTATAAATAGCTAACATTTCTCAAAAAATACATTTTATTCCTGCTGCGGATGATTAATTGATAAATAGTAAAGAAAAGCAGATGATAATTCTCATATCGCTAACATTAGTTAAACTGAAAGGAAAAACAGAGAATATGTTGCAGACATAGTTATATTTAAATATCAAAAAATACTGCGAGGAAGGAAAACTGTTGCTTCGTAAAAGCATTGCGTAAAATTTTCAAACAAAACTGTAAGAAAATAATTATTTAAATTTTATGAAATATCTTTATTTTGCTTTTCATTATTTATTAGAGCAAGGATTGCTGTGATGACACTTTAAATTGAGGCTCAAATTTGACTAAAAGCGAACCAGTTCGAAGAACTTTCGAGTGTCGTACTTCATATTTTAACGATCAAGTAATCGTTATTCTATAGAATACCCAGTTAAATCGTAGAATTCAATAGTTTTATAGACGTTAACTGACTTGTCTAGTTATTTCATGAAATACCTAGTTATTCTATCAAATAACGGATTTCACACTTTAACGGTACCATTTAAAATGAAAATAGTGCCAGGGTAACGTTCCTTATGAAATTATGAAATAATCTTTCATGAAATTTAGTGTACTTTGACGTACTCTTTCTTAAAAGGGCTAAATGAATGGTTATTTGAAAATTTTTAGAAGAATTAAATGTTATAAATTAAAACAAGTTACAAGTTTGAAAAGTTAAATTCATTATTTTATGTCATAATAATATTTTTATAAAGACCGTTGCCTCTTGCATGCATAAATTTCTAACATCACACTTGGTATTATAAAAACTATGTTGATTATCTAAGAAAATTGTAAAGTGTACCATTGAAATGCTTTTATGATGTTCATTTTAAGTTGACTGAATAGAAGTATACATTTAAATATTTCGTTAGAATAAAGAATGATCCCACTTTCTATAAAAATTAAATGAATAGAAATAATAAAAATGTTTTAAGATTTAATATATAAATATATATAACTTATCATTGTCCAATATGTTGAGGACCTGTTTATTTATTAGAAATATACACTTCTCATAACTTTCATCTGGTTTTATTTTCTATGTATAAAAATTCCTCATCAAAGATTTCTTGTTAGAATATTGTAACTATTGTTTATTAATTTTATGCCTGATTTTTGAGTTTCAGGATGAAAGTGCATAATACAAATATTATTTAAATAAATGAAACCATTTAATATCAAGGCATTTAATTACCAATTGGTTATGAACGTTTTTTTCTACAGAAATAAAATTGATACATAGAACTGAAAACATCATATAGAATTAAAACATATTGTCAAGAATGATCGTTTGCATATGTTAACATTTTAGAAAATTGCATATGCTTTTAAATGTGATAATGACGAGAGTTAAATGGAAGAATTTTATCGTAGTATTATTTATTACTATAATTATTTTAATTATTGTTATTTGTTATTATTTTTAATTTAATTTTATTTTTTCTCCTCGCGTTCGTATCCGATTTTAACCTGTTATTTTACTGCGTCCTCAATATGTAACAAATTATAATATAAATCGCAGTGTTTTGGCTAATATTACCTAAAACACTTCACTTAAAAAACCTAACTCTAAGACGAATAAAGAACAAAGTGATATTAAAATAACTATTGAAAATATTTAAATCTCTATATTTGAAGAGAAAAAATAATTCTTTCATTTTAGAATAACAATTTTATAATACTTGCCGTAAAATCCGGCGTATTGTAGAGTTTCTCAACTCCTCATTCTAGTAAGCTTTTCATTACTATCTGCGCATGCGTGAGACCTCCAGCAATTGCGAGTAGTGCTTACTCGCGCAGGCACCTAAGATGCAATTTGCGCATGCGTTAGCTTGAAAGCATAGATGCGTGTGAAACGCCGGTGCGCGTTAAACACCGTATTTTGTTGTACATTTTATAAAAATAACTCTACTTGAAGAAGAATTTAATCTCTAATACTGAAATAAGTAAAGTATGGATTGCCATTGGTGATGAGAAATTGAACTGAAAGTTTAATGTAGTTTTTTTATTACGAAAAAATAAATATTACTTTAACAAAGCATTTTTTTGCACTCTTATTTAAATTTCGAAACCAACTTAAGAATAATGTTATATTAAAACTTAATAAAAAATCACACTGCTTTAAAATGTTCTGAATCAATAGAGTGAAAAATTTCTTTCTGTTATACGCAAGAACGTAACTTAGAAACGCCTAATAATTGGTATAAATTGCTTTAAAGTTTCTTTAATGAATCCGATAAAACACTAAAAAAATTTTTCAAGTATTCATGACAGAATTGTTTCAAATAATAAGATTTAAAAAGGATCTTTTTTTTGAAATTTTCCTATAAAATTAAGTATAAAATTACTAATTATCATACGTAAAATGTAGCTTTAATAACTAAATAATTAATAAACTGCTAAAAATCATATTAACCTAAAAAAACAGTAAACTATGTACTATTATACATGAAAACTTAGAATACAATCTGTTGATCAAGTATTCTGAATTAATTATTCCTCATACGAGTATCAATATAGATTACCAAGTTGGAAACAGCTCCCTCGTCACTGTACCCTTAAATGGAAATCTGTGTTCTGTAATTGCCTTTTGTTTAGTGCCTTACTGAATGGCTAATCTGGCCTAATTCGCAGTGAACGTAATCGGAATGCCGCTCTTTTCGGGGAAATCTTACCTGGAGTTGTCAAAGCTGGAGGCTTACAGCCGGCTTGCCATAGAACTGGAGATTCGCACTCTGGCAAATGATGGAATTATCCTCTACAACGGACAGACGGCGTCGGGTAAAGGGGATTATGTGTCACTCGCCATTAAAGATGGATACGTCGAATTCAAGTAAGGAGGACTTTATTAATGGAACTTTTCTGTTTTTTCTCCTTTAACATATCCCTTTGTTTTTCTTGGGAAATCTGGTGTCGGACTTGAAATAGAGTTGTGTTGTAGAGGGGACATATAACTTTGCGATATTCACAAACACGTTGTTTTAATAATAGAGATAGTTTTTGTGGATTTTACATGACACACGCTTATACATTTGGATGGGTCAAAAATATTTATATTACAATTATGTATTAAAGGGTATCAGGGGTGTTAATTTTTTCTCGAGAGGTGAAAGTATAAACAATTTTCAAACAGATATAGTTCTTCTAAATTTAAATTGAATAATTCGAATCGTTTACACAATATTTACAAAGGATTAGAGCTTCAAAAAAGTACAAAATGTTCGAAATATAATCATATTTTAAAAATTATAAGCATATGAAAATATGTAATAAATAAGAAATAATTTTTACGTTGCACACGCTATTTTCTAAAATAGTAGCCTCTGATGTATAAAACTTTATAGTATTATAAAATGTATCGTACTCTTTAAACCCTAAATGATGTAATTTTTTTAATTTTTTTAAAAAAATATTTTATATTATTCTACAAATATAAATTAATACATTTAACTTAATAAATAATTTTATTGCTAGTAATTAAAACTACTACCTTAGAAAAAAGCATGCGCAACGTAAAACTTAATTAATCTTTCTTATAGAAATGGTCCTTATTTTCCTGTGTTTATAATTTTTTAAATTATGATTATATTTTAAACATTTTATACTTTTCTGAAGCCCAATTCCTTTATAAATAACATGTAAAAGATTCTATTTATTTAATTTTAATTCCAAAGAGTTATATGTATTTGAATATTGTTTATATTTTCAGCCCTCTAGAGAAAGTTAACACCCCTGAGACTTTTAATAATTTCTTTTTATACAATATAAACGATGGAATAGTCTGGGTACTATTTTTATATAGTCATTAGAAACGTTACAAAATACATCTTTCCCTTAAAAACAACAAGCTTTAAAATCACAAATGGATTAATTGATATAACGTGAGACTACAAAGCAACGCGAGGGCTGTTGGAGATGAGTATCGCGACTTTATACTACATTCAACCAAAGAGACGATACCTGAGCTGACACGCTACTCCTATTAACATATATAAGCTCTTCTGCACGATGGTTCTAATGTGGTTCTAGAACTTGAACTCATTACTCAGCAGAGCACAAATGGAAACATAACAAACAAAAACCAAGTTACACTTTTTGAACTTCACTCCAGGTAGATGGTGTTGTTTTGTTAAATCATTGTAATTCGTACTCTCACGCAGCATCCACATTCTCGGTAGCTCGAACGGTTTTTGCACTATCACCATTTTTGTTGCTTAATGGGTGTGTTTTTTAAGTTGTTAGACCAAACAGAAGTGACTTCCCCTCTTGGAGCAGCAGCATTAGATGCAAGATGAAAATAAAAGCATAATTCGTGTTATGCATTTACGCAACCATTTTTTAAATACTGTAAACAATGAAACCTCATTGCTCATTGATCCAACTTGTACAATTACTAAATTTTCCAGTATGAGGAGAATAAAAGTCAATGCCTACTTTCCCTACCGTACAAGTTTATTTGAAACATGAGATTTGACTCCTCCTTAATACTATGATACTTAATCTTTTAAAAAAAACCATTCTTTTTCTTTCAAAACAATCCACTGATTTCGTCAGTGTGTATTATAATTTCTAAATTTACGATTATCGACTTGTATATTAGCAACTTCTTTTTAAAAATCATTTTAGTAATTTGGGACAACTAAAATCATACTTTAATATTTTTGTGGATTTTAAAATAAATCATTTTTCAAATTTCAGCAAAAATTATCAATACGATCTTATATTCTTGAACATTCAACTTATGCGTAATAATGTAGAAATAAACATTTCAAAATAAGTTATTGTATTTTTATTACCTTCTTTTGGTTTAAACAATATTTAAATATAAGAGGACTTGGAAAATATTCAGATTTTCTTCTTTTTAGAATATATATATAAGTATTCAACTTTTCTTTGTAAATAAATAATTTTGCATAAAGTAATTTGCTGGTACGATGCATTTTATGTAAATAAGATGGATTAAGCAAATTAATACAACCATTTGAAATTTTAACATTTTGTAATTTGAATTTTTAATTAAAGAGAAATTAATTTTAGCCTAATTTATAACAATAAAAGTTCTTGTCCTATTTAATTATTTTGCTTCAATTTCCAATTTTTGTTTCAATAATAAAATTTATTTTATTTACAAATTGATAAGTAAAATATTTCAAAATATTTATTTCAAATCAGCTTTTTTTCTATTTTAAAACTTTTTTCTTATTAAAAATTACACTTCAATTATAATTTTAAAATGCATCCTAACGTGAAAAATGAATAAATTTGTTACATACTTTGGTAAATTAGCAGATACAATTTTTCGGGCTTCATTAAAAAAGGACGAACATTAATGTACTGAATTTTAAGCAAACAAGATTTGATTTTCAAGAAGATTTGAAGTCATTCCATTTCAGATATAAAATATTTAGATTTGTTTTCTTTAAAACGATTCGGGGGAATAATAACACCCTTAGGATTTTCAAGTTTAAATAAGTGAAATTTATAATGGATTTATCACAAACAGCAGTTTTAAAACAAATCTTTAACTTTAAACTAATTTAGAGACTTTCATACGTTGATTACTTTTTGCTATACATACTACGTTATGAAAACAAATCCTTTATGAATGAATAATTTATTTTCTAGAATTTCTTCTCATCATTTTTAAAATTAAAGCCTTAAAATCTTGTTTCAAAATATTTTCATTAAAATATGTTTTTAAGGCATGTCTAGACATACCTTGCACATCTTTAGGGAGGGGGGGGAGATTACGTACAAAAAATACTTACAAGTTTATAAAAGGTAGTAATTACACATATAATCACGTATTGCGATGCAAAAATTTTGCGAGATGGGAGATTATATCAAAATAAGAAATATGGTAAAATTATATTTAAATGTAAAAATCTTGCAAATATGTTACTAGTATTAAGTGTAATTTAATGTAATCTTAAATTATTTTATTCGGTGAATTATTGAATATTAATATCCTTGCAGCGTTATTTAATTGAATATATATTCCAATTGTTAAACCTTTCTCTTCCAATCCAATCTAACACGAAACATTAATTTACATAATTAATACGTATTACTTTATTAACAGCAGACAAATCATACAAAAAACATGAAAGAAATATACAACCAAAAAGCCCCCCTCTTTTTTTACGCTTCGTGCAATTTTACAAAAATAAAGGGGTAAATGCGTTATCACATAATGAGATATGATCTGCAGTTTTAACCCTTTGTTAATTTGAATTATCAAGAGTTTGAGATGTCAAAATACTCACTTACGGAATTAAAATTAAATATTTTTTTTTATTATTTAGCAATTGATTTAACGAACTATCAGCTTGTGGTAGACATAACAAAAGTATCGATGTAAGCACATTAATAATTATCAAAGCAGGAGTAGGAAGTTAGAGTAAGTTAGGTACTTATACATATTATCGTAAACTATTGGCAACACTATACTAACGAAGCACTTGGTTGCCAATACAGCGCGTACGACACTTAGAAAATCGGAGTTGCCAACTTGGCGAGTTATTAATAGAGTTGGTGATTGTTGCAATAAAGTACGTAAATGCCGCAAGTTATAACTAAATTAATTCTTAAGCTTTCAATTAATACTCTATCCGTATTCAATTTATTTTAACTTAAAATCCTGTTAACCATTGAAAGAGAAGTCTAAAATAATCTTCCTTTTCCTCCATATAAATCTCTCCCTTCTACTATACCTTGTACAGTGAATCAGTTCATTTCAGATCTATGGTTATATTATCTTATTCATGATCTTATGTATGATCAATTAAATCTTCGGTAAACGAAAGAAAAATGAATTCACATCGATTGAAAAATAGAAATGCATGCCAAAGAAATAAGAATGAATGCAAAAATAAGAACTAAAGTCACAGTATAAATAAACTTTATTGGTTATAAACTTCATATTCATGAATGATTATGATATTACATGAGAATAATCACTGCGGATAATTAGATATGCATAAGCGTACAACTGAGTATGCATGAATAATTGAACATACATTCGGATCGTATCCTCGCATTCAGTTTATCGCAGATCGAAAGTCACGGATGTGAGAAGGCTCGAGAAAGAAGCAGAAATGATCATAAAAATAGTTAATTTTATTCAATCATTAGTTCTTTACTAAATATCCAATTTTGTAACTTAACTGTGGGAACAATAAGAAATCCTAACCCGTAATCGTATAACTAAATTACCGAAAGTACTTATCTGGATGAAAGCTCTTTGCTATGATCTTTCATGAAGCCCGATAACGCTATCAGATCCAAGGTTGGTTACCTAACCACTTCTGGTAGATTCTACGTCGACTATCAATCTACAGATGTGTACAACTACCAGTTGCTATTTACTAACACTTGAATTTCAAAGTAACGATCAACACTTAACCATTAACTCGCATACTCAACGACAGACTCTTAAATAGTAGTTACTTTTACATAAAATTAAGTCATCTCTCTACGGAAAAAAGTTTTTAAACTTAAGTCTAGTTAAAGAATATTTTCCCAGAAAGTTAGAGTATTAGCAGAAAATCAAACCCGCTACAAGTTTCATTTAGTAGCATTGAGTTTTCCGGTGGAAGAGGTGGCCGATATCGTCTGGGGGCTATGGTTACGAACTCGATGTCGGCTTGCCATAAGTTCGAGTCCTAATGCCACTGAAAAAACACCGTGTAGATGGGTTAATGCCTGTTAAATCTATCGACACTCAATGTATTCCAGTTGGGGTGGTATTTTGGAAAGAGAATACCAGATCAGGTGCCATCCTTGTCACTTGACCGATGTTCAAAATTATGAGTTCCGTCAGCAATAGTCCTCGTGTTGCTTTGTAATGCTACGCTAAAAAAAAAACATCCACTCATTCAGTTATCGTATATCTAACTCGTTTTATAATAATTTGTGGGTTATGATAAACATTGTAAATGAGTAATATGATGTGTATGTAGTAAATGAATATTCCTCTCCAATATAATTTTAATAAAACATCACCTTTACTCAGCATAAATTTCATGTTAGTAGAATTTATATTTACTTACTAGCAAATGCAGCTGTTCGCTGAATAAATGAGGTGTGTATGACTTATATTTATAAAAAGTACTTGTTTGCAAATACAACAATTTGATATTAGTCTCCTTCCTATGAGATTCCCCACACTTTTCCCAGTAATAATTTTATTGTTGAAAGCAACGCTGGAATGCTTTTAATTAAACTTTGGCCTTCCATTTCTATTTTGAATTTCTCACAGTTTTTTTATGTTTTACTAACAATTAAACAATAGCATTTAAGGAAATATATTTTATTTGTCGAATTTTATGTTTACATTTAAATTTTAGGGGTGAGAAAAATACTTCCCAAGGAACAATTCACCTTCATAAAGAAAATTAAATTTAATGGTGATTATTTGCCTTGAAAAGATTAGAAGCATGTTGCAATGCACAAAGGGTCACCACATTCTGCACACATGTAGCGGGTCCTCTTTGCTTTCCCCTTTCATTCACATTTACTACATCGTCTATAGTTAGAAACCCTCGTAGGCATATGATTTCCCACATTGGATAAGCACACATGGTCTGGAACTATACTTTTTTTTGCTTGAAAGCTAACAGAGCGTCCTTTCCTTTTTTCTTGAAGAATATCCGTCTATTAGCTGATGAACTAATGCTATACAGAATGTTAGCTGGAATAAACTTCTATTTCTTTTGTTCCCTTGCCGCGGTATGGACCTATTTATGATGGCAAGGTCAATAAGAAAATAAAGGATACGATGCCACCATTTTACAGATCTTCTTATTTGGTATATTTCTTTTCTTTGATCAAAGCGATCAACCCCTCCCATGACATCTTTATATACAACGATAGCTTTTGGACAAGGTACTTCTTCTTTAGTACCATCTTTTTCAGTCCGATTTACAGATGTCATAATCACTGGATTATGTGCATTAGCACAAAACTGAAGCGAAAATTAATCTTCCCATCGTTAGAACAGCAAGTACAATATATTAAATTGGGTTTTGTGCTTCCCACAGCTGTATTTTGTAAGATCATGTAAATAGGAAGTATTCTTCCCAAGGCCCACGAAAAGGTTATGATGGCACTTAATTGGTCTCTGTTCTATTCCCAGTATCTTCTCCTGATTTAAATATGATGCTCTTTCTTAAAAATCAATAAGGTTCTGAAAATGTTTGATGCCTTAGAGTTGCTCAGTTTATCAAACATGAGAAATTGCAACAACACTCCTTTACACTTAGTTCCTCAGTGGTCTGTTTTCAGGAAAAATAATTTACCCAATTGTGCAAATATTATCTACCTACGGGCAGAAAATCACTTCTTCCCAACATAATGGTTCACGTACGACAGATTCTGATCAGATATACTTTGAATAAAAATCTGGTAAAAGGGTATGCATTTTTCCATGACATGGAATATTTGTAATTTGTAGTCATATGTGTCCAAATTAGTTTAGTAAACTTAAAGATCCTGTGCAATAATATTTTTCTGTATTAATAATCAACACTGGTTGCTAAATGTAATGATAACTTTAAATGAACTGCAAAATGATTTTCACTAAATTAGAATGATAAATAAATCAATCATTATATATATATATATATACTATTTCTATAATTAAAACAAGTAATATAAACAAAATTAAGTCAATCCCTACTTAGATCAACAAAAAAAAATTTTATTTTAGCTACTTTTTATTAAATAGTTACAATTAATATAAATATGTATATACACATATGGCAGGATCACAACATTAAGTGGTAATTAATTTCTATTAATTATCATTAAAGTATCGTAATGTCTTCCAAAACAATCGTGTATATAACATTTCAGTTTAACTGAATGCTTTAAAACGTAAGAAAAAAAATTCAAGTTTTGACACAAGTCGCCAAAAATGATGCTAACGTGGCTGTATTTATAATTCTTTAAATAATTAATTTTAATTAATTAATTTTTATTAAGTATGATTAAAAATTATTGTATTGTCATCTAAAATAATCGTGTACATATAATTTCAGCTCAATTGAGCGCCTTAAAATGTATTATATTAACGATTGAAAATTCCGCCATGATAAATAAATAAATAAACATATAGAGAGAGTGTGAGCTAATAGTAGGAATTGAAAAATGTTGTAAGAACTTCCTTCATATAGCTTACGCTATATTATTAAAACATCATATGCATTTAGTAACATTTTATTTATTTAATAAGCAATAAAAGTACTATCTATAACTAAAGATTTGACGATTAAATACGATTTTACAATTATAGATATGATCTAGGTAGTGGAGTAGTAGTTTTACGATCGTCACAGAAGCTTCAAATAGGCCGCTTTCACCGAATCATAGCGAAAAGATATCAAAGAGATGGTATGCTGTCAGTGGATGGACAAGATGAAACAACTGGTCACAGCAAAGGTCCGAAAAACTTCTTGGATCTAGGAGAACACCTTTATATAGGTTTTGTCCCGGGATCCGTTGAACAGTATGTAACTGTGTTTATATATTTAACTTAATAACTAATTACAGATCAATCTCTTCCAAAATAAAATTTCTGAAAATTATTTTAAGATACTTTTTTTTAATTTGAATATTAGTATTTTTTAATTCACAACAGAAACCGGATATATATAAGCGTTGGGTTTTTTTTTCTTAATATACATTATTTTTTCTAGGATTTTCGACAACATTGGGATTTCGTCAGGCTTCAATGGATGCATTCGGCATTTCAAAATAGGTCGACAGTACATTGATTTAAAATATCCAGGAAGTAAAGTGCTAAAAGCAGTTGACATTAGTAAGCCTGAATTTGGTTATATTTACGCGCCTTATCAATAAAAAAATTAATTCTCCTTTATAGTTAAGAATTTAAACTTTTCTACATAATGATAATTTTTACTTGTATCGTAAGTTAAGTACTCTATTTCTAACGTAAATATTTTCTTTTCGTAACAATATTCATTTGGATTTTTAGATCGCGATCATTTAATATTTGAATATAATTTAATGTAATTTTTGCATGCAATGCATAATAAAACTCAATTTTTATGTATAAAGCAAAATGGATATGGATTATGAATTGAATTATGTTATGCTGGTGTAAATATATTTTCATAAGTGACTTTATTGTTAAAAAATATTCAGCGTTAATAACCAAGTACTTAATTTAAGTTGACTTTTTACGAAAACTATTTAAAGTTTTTAGTTACCTTAGTTGTTGTTTTTTTAATTTCGCTTCTTGTAAGGATTTGTGATATGATAGTTAAATTATAATATTTTATTAATTAATTGTTTCATTTATTGAATTTTGTTACATGTAACAGCTAATCTGTCAAGATTAAAAACAGTTTTAAAGTTAAGTTATGATATATTTAATTAATAATAAATTCATTGGCTCTTTTATATATTTATTTAAATCTTAACATGTTGTTATGGTAACTATGTGATGGTTTTTGTTCTTTAACTTTTTGACATCCACAATCCACATGTCTTTTTCTTTAAAAAAAGAAGAAAAATCCTTGCGGTATAGTAATATAAAAAAATTTGAAATATAAGTAATTTGAAACATTTTTAAAGAAAATGAAATTCGTTGGTAGATTTTATTTACAAATCTAACACTTCTTTATATAAAAACAATTTTAGCATCAGCATAATTATTTTACAGATGAATGCAACGATGACAGTTGTACTAGCATGCCATGCCTAAATGGTGCTTCTTGTATCGTAACAGATGATCAAGGATATTTTTGCAAATGCCCTGCAAGCTTTACAGGTAATCATCTTTCGTCTCTCATTATCTAAATATTATTCATTTGACCATTTAAGATATTACCGCATTCAAAGTTAAAAATTCCTTGCCTGGGAAGTTATCTATTGTACATAATGTTAGTTCACGAATTTATAGATGCCAAAAAGCAGTAGTCATGTTAAGTAATTTTCGTAGCTTTATTGTGTGTGAGCGAATAAAGTTGATTATTTAATTTCTCCAAGCATACTGAAATCAGATATTACTAATTAAATTTCGGTAATTTACTTCTAGAAAAGAAATTCCCTACAACGAAATCATATTTGTTTTAAAATATTAGTAGAAAGAGGTTCCATGGTCCATAGTTCAAATTTCAACCCAATTCTATTATAAGTTGAAGAGATATTTGTGAAAAAAGATTTTATGGGAGCTATATATTAGATTACTTTGAGAACAAAATGACAATCAAAAAGGAAAGCCATTTTGAGAAGCTAATTAACTATTAAGTTAAAACGTATTGAGATTATACATATATATCCAGTTGCGATGCATGTACTGACAATTATTAAGGCTATTTGTTCTGACATTGTACTCACTTTAATATTCAAAAATTTAGTATCCAAAATTGATATTCAGTACCATTTCTATGAAACTCATTTTATTAAAGAAAATATAAATGTTAAGTTTGTCTTCGAAAAACAAATTATTTTTACTAAAAGAGAACAGTTGTTTCTTAAGACACATTGACTCTTAAGTTCTTGAATTATACAGTATAAATTTTCCTTCTTTAAAATTCTTCTCTGCAACTCTTAGCATAAATATGTGAAGATATTTCTATGCATTGTAATATGCAAATATAATGAAACGTTTGAAGTTATTACATTAAAAAGAATGCTTAATCATAATAGTATTTTTTAAAAAATTGGGGCACATGTTAGGGAGATAAATATATAGAGAACAAGAAATTAAAATTTCAATAATGTTTTTTTCGCTTCGCAGTTTATTATACATTTCTCTCGACCAGGAATTTAAACTTTATTTTTTTATCAAATTTCAAAATTATTCCTTCAAGTATTTCTTAGAATTGAATAATGAATAAATATATAATTATTCATGTATATGTATAATATCTTCCACACCGCAGATCCGAAGTTCAAACCCTGGGTTTTTAAAGTAAAGGCTTACACGTATACTCAAAGAATTCCACTTAAAACAACATAAAATCATGAAAGTAAATTGCATTTAGAAGACTACAGGAGTAATTAGTAAATATAATAATTCTCTAAAATACATTAAAATATACAAAATGATATTTAAATAGTGTCTGAGAAAATATATTATTTTATATTTGTTTAAAATGATATAGTTTGTATGCAATATTTCATTTTATTAGCTTTAAAAGTTCATTTAATATTCTATATGAATTTAAATGTTAATAATAACTAAATTAAATAAATCAGTAATGGAAAACGGTATTTTTTCATTCAAACGATTTTATTAAAAACATTAGCGTACAGAAAAATACTTATGAACTAGAATGAGAGTAAACTTTAACACGCAGTGATTTAAAAATAAAAAAAATATTTCTCTGCCACTTTTTAAAGTTAATAGAAAAGTTACGGAAGATTTACATTTTCTCAAAACTGATGGGATGAATCTCGTTCAGATAAGTACAATTTTCGTTCTATCCTACGCCCATTTTTGGCATTTCTGCCATTAGTCGACGAGCAGACCAATCAAAAGATGACAAAGCATAAAAGAATTAAAATTTGCCTCCATAGAGTTGTCTACAAATAAAACAATAGGATAGTGCCTGAGGTGTTCACCATCTATTTCACCCTGGAGGCGCAGAGGGCAACAAGCCGAATCCTGTACTCCAGTGTTTCTCAAACTGTGGAGCGCGCCCCCCTGGGGGGCGCGGTATCCCTGAGAGGAAGCGCCAGCATATTGAAAATAAAAGGTTTAAGAAAATAATTTTTTGGAATGAAGAAAATCAAAATGCTTTTTGACATAATAAAAAATGCACATTTACACTGATATTATTTATATATATCATCTGGTGATCATCAAAAATAAAAGACTCCACTTCAAACGTTCATTAGTTATCTTTGATCCTATAACCAAATAAAAAAAGACATTTTGTTTGCTTTACTGTAATCACACGATGAGAGATTTTTTTATTACGTTTCTTTAACCCCTAAAATACTACTTTTGACTCTCATATTTTGACCTTCAAACTTACTGGTATGTTTCACCCCTGCTGTTTTTCCATTACGAAAGTTGTAAATAATATTTTTCTGTTGCTTTTTTTCCATGCGAATGAGTTATATGATATATGGATAAGCATATTGAGTACTTTGAAGGATTATTTGGCCAAGATGTATTTTTACGCAATTATATTTTAAAACTAATATCCTTTTTTTTTAAATACACTTTTAACACGGGATCGGTCGCGCGATGCGCAGAGTCATCTGATGTTCACGAAATCGTTAATTCTGGGAAAACTCTTTTTTATTACCAATGACTTGACAGAGTATCCTCCAATATGACAGTCTTAATGGGAACTAAAATAAATTGATCACATTTCGCCCTTTTTTTTTTGGCGGGGGGAGAGTTGCAAACCTTTTCTTTACTAGTTTTGATCGAGTTCCCTGCGTTACCACTTTTGTTCAAAAATATTTTCTATGAACATGTTGTATGTCCTTTATTAAGGACACGCAGATTTGGAACACTTTCATTAGTTTTATTGGATTTTTTCTAAAAAATTCAAAGAAAAATGGAAAAGTCCTTGAAAGTAGGTAAGTATATTTTCTCTTAATTAAATTATTCACTGGAATTTTGTGATTTTTATCGTGTATAGTAAAAATAATTATAAAATAAATTATAGTTTAAAAACAAACTAAAAAAACACGCTTTTATAGTGAATCGAACTAAAAAGTAAAAAAATAAATATATATATTACTTAAAAGTAACATATACAAAATTTAATACTTATCTTGTTAATTTGTACGGTTTATAATTATGATCGTATTGCAGCTTTAGCACCCTCCCCCCCAAAGTGCATTATTATTGCATTCAATACATTATTATTTTTGGGGTGGGGGCGCGATAAGAATTATGTTTGAAAATTGGGTCGCCAGTAGTTGAAGTTTGAGAACCACTGCTGTACTCCAATGCGATGTAAATGCCTCTGTAAATAATCATGTCCAGAAAGTAAACGAAAGCACGCAACTCCAACGGATCGAGGCGGGGAACTGGGGACTCACCACTTTAGTCAAGAAAGATATTCCACCTTTTACTTACAGCTGCATCACCATACAGGGAGGCTATAATAATTTGCAGTTTACTGTAAATGATTATTTTTATGTTATGCAGAGGCCAAAGGACAGCCAGGCTGGGACATGAGAGATATCGCTTTAGCAAGCTTATATGCTTTATCATTGCTAGAAATGTTATAACCGATGGGAATCCACTGGAGAGCAATGCTTTCTTTAGGCATCCTAATTTAAACTAACTTCATTCTACATGAATGAACTAGTGCGTTTTCATTATACCTTGAGTTTATTAAAGACAAAATGGCAGCTTGAGAATCGATAAAAAACTCAATATTGCGTTCGGAACAGCTTTCCAATTTATCGGTAGCAAATGATATTGCTGCTATCTCACCATCAAAATTGTCACAATACTTTCCAACAGGGAAATTAAAACTGAAAGCACTTGAATAGGCTCCAGCATCAGCATTTTTAATAGCATCTTCTGTTGAACTATCTGTGTATACATGGAACCATTTGTCAAGAGGATATCTGCAATGTTAAGTAGCAAGAGCATCACTTTTTGAGTAACTTTATATAGAAAATTGTTTATCAACTTTCCAAACAAGATCCATGTGGCTCTCCAACGTCACTTGACACATAATAGGGTTAAATCGTCGTTTCTCAAACTGTGGGGTACGCCCCTAGGGGGCGTGATAAATCTACAGGGGGGCGAGGATAATAAAAAGTCGAAAACAAAAGATTAAGCTGGAAGTAAACAAACAAAATACATTCTGGCATAATAAAAATAAAATACACATTTATACTAATATAATACACTTATAAATGTATCAGTACTTCACAATGTATTTTATAAATAATTGTACAATTTTAAGTTAAGAGCAAGTTGAATAATTACCAGTGACTCCATGGGCTTATCATATATACAATTATATACAAAAATTAACTCTTATCCTGATAATGTGTACGGTTTATAATTAATCCTCTAGCTGCAGAGATTAAAAGTTATACGGTTCACACCCCAATGCCACTGTTTTTTTCATGTAGGCGCGCGTATGAGATGTATTGGAGGAGGGGGGATAAGAGAGGAATAAAGAAGCAAATCCTCTGAAACACGTAAATCCTTCACAAACACTGTCAATTTAATTTTTTTTTTGCATTACAAAGCTTTCGGAACAATTCTATAGATTGAAGTTCACAGAAAATATCGTACTTCGGATAGACATATATATACGTCCGGACCAATTAACACATTGGCTGACCAAAACGTTTATATACGTCGGTGGAGCTTAAGAGATTTAAGTCGTATTGTAGCTTTAGCATCAAAGCATAGTATTACTGAATTCAATACATTGTTATTGTATGGAGGAAAGGGGCGCGATGGAAATTATGACTGAAAATTGGGTCGCAAGAATCGAAAGTTTAAGAAGCACTGGGTTAAATACCTGTGGGGAAAGGGCAGTAGTGTGAGGGAATATCATAAGTGTCATAAAGATTATGAACAGTTGAAAGGAAACACTTATGGGTTTTCAATCTCTCATTTGTGGGTCTGTAATAATTTAGAAAATTGTTTCTTCTTCTCAACATCTTTTCAACTCGGTTTGGGGCATTCCATTGGCTCCTTTTACTCAAAGGTTCCAAATCTCTCTGGAGTTCCATAGCATCTATAGGAGTTCATTTAGCCCCGCCAGTGATTAAACGCAACATCCCAAGAGGACAGCAAAAGATGTATATTCCTTTTTAAAAGAAAATTTTATAAGTACAAATTGATATTTACCCTTTAGCTTATCTTATCTGCATATCGCAAGTGGCTAGAACATCGGGCTCCAGACCGGAAAGTCTGGGTTCAATGCCCGATGCCACCAAATACCCTCTGAGTACTCACGGAGTACGTGCTCGTTAAATCAGAGGGTCCGAAGTCTTGCGAAATGAGTCACGAGCGCGGGGTCTGCAGAATATTTCCCTACCCTTCAGTTCATTGCAAAAATTGTGGAAGCGGAGATAAGTGGTGTCGCCATCTATCATCGTCCCTTCAGAGAATTTCGCCGAGCTAAATCGTACTGTCACCTGTATGGTGCTCAAGGCCAATGAAAAGCGTACTTTTAGCCCCTTGCCACGATGAATTTCATGGGCCTCGATCTGACTACGTCAGACAGGTGGCATTAGAAACAACAACAACAGTGCCAAACTTAATAAAAATAAATTACTACCAATTCCATGTTTGTAATTATTTTGATTTTGATTCAATGGCTTCTTCACCCATGCTGGTTTTGGATCCCATTGAGAACTTCTATGATCAGCAAGATCTAAAATTCAAGCAACATGAGGAGTAGGAACAGCGACAAAGATAGAAGATAAATTAAAGTTATTAAGATTTTGGAACATAACACTATGCACCTATCTAATATAAAGCAGCGTTAACAATAGTTAAACAACTTCAATGTCATCTTTTCAAATGCAATATCATTTTCATAAACTATTCAGCCATTTTGGGAATTTTAATGAGTGGAGGAAATTTGATCCATACTAATTACATTTTGACAGAGCTCTAAGAATAACTGAGCATATATCGCTTTCCACGACGTTGAAAATGCGATACTAAGTTTAAGCTTCCATAATTTCAAACGTGCAATTCTCTCGCATCTTCTATATTTGATATCATTTCAGTTTGAATAATTATTATGCGTTTTGAAAACCATTTTCACGATAGTCACGATTACAGTTTCATTAAGAACACGATAGGAGTGCATTTAAAATATATAGGTACACATCAGATGACTGATGTTATCTATAGTAACACACAAAAAGGCTTAAAGTATACAAATAGTTTTTGAATTCTTGAAGTTCAGATATATAGCATTAAATATAGCATTTCTATGATTATAATTATTAAGAAAACTGAGCTTCCGCCTAAAAGAACATTAAACAATAGAATAATTCTCTATTGTTCATAATATTTCGTAAATATTATAGAATCCTGCATTTCAACATCAACTCAAGCTTGGAAAATGGTCAGAATAGCCGTAGGGATTTCAAGCCTTCAGTAATGAATAGAAATATGTTTACATAGATAAAATTATTTCATACCGAGTAAGATTGGCGTAAATTCTCAGGTATACCACAGCTGTTTGGTACACAAATTTTCGTAACCACCCTTAAAGATAATGATAATTGTAGAATACCTCTCCATATTGTCCCGTTTTCGAGTTGTCTCGTATGATTTATGTGATGTCATCCTATAAAATTCAACAAATTATAAGATCCTTGACTGAAACATCCGATGTTACAGTACAGTTCACATCAGATCCCAGTAGCTTATGAGCATTGAATTAATTAGAATAGAGGGGCTGTCCAGTTCGTATTAACATTGGCCTCTAATCCAACGGTAACGCTACTTCATCCTGTTAACGTGTTTATAAGCACAGATAGGGACTTACGAATGTTGTTTAATAGAAGCGTTTGGAATGAGAAGTGGTTCGCGTATTTGTATGCTTCTGTGTCAAATAGTATCTGTGCTGGACTAAGAACACTTTCATTAAATAATTTGTTGAGTGTTTTGTAATTAATCCTCATTCACATAACCTTTATAAGTGGTCAGATTATTTCTATAAGATAAAGTATTAAGAGCGTTTGGCTCCAAATATGGTTTGACGAATATAATAACTAACAGTGGCACACACAATTCGAAGGGGGAGGGGAGGTCCCCCCCACTGTTTTGATTTTTTTTCCGATTGATTAAAAACCAAAGTATATAGTACGTAAAATTTTATTAATTATTGGTTTTTAATAACTTATTTTATTAATTAATATTAATTATTTATTCAATAACTTATTTTTTACCGTTAATTGTTCCCGACAATCGACAAAATCAAAACGATATATTTGCGGCGTATTGAGATATGATACGAGAACGGTGGACTTTCGACCACCCTTGAAATATTCCTGTGTGCACCACTGCTAGCTAAAGTTCAGAAACAAATAGTGCTACACGGAACAAAGTTTTTCAGTGACCTAAGCATTTCTTTAAAAAAAAATTGTAAACTAATATATCAGCTTGTGAAATAACTATTTATTCCGTAAAATACTCTTTTTTCCCCGTCATTCATCAGAATTTCCCTATTCTCAAGCCAGCCACTTCTAGTTTCTTTGTTAGTTGTTATCTGTATTAAAGTTTATAAAATGATTAATAAAATAGAGCTGAATAAAACAATTTTTTATTTTAGCATAATTGTGATATCATTAACTCATAGAATTGTTTACTCCTTCATGCTTTCCAAATTTTCAACCTAATCTAAATGAGAATGAGCTAAGTTTTAATTAACTGCTGGCGCGATGGCAAACTGAAATCATTCATGAAACTATTTTCCGGTTAACATGATCTAACAAGGTATTAAGTTTTCCTATCCCCTTCCGAATTCAATACGGCTGTGGAACCAATTTACGAGTAAGTCGCGAGATTTACGTCATGAATGCGAGTTTTCTCTGAACAGCCTTAAATCTTCAGTTCCGAAAGGATTTGTTTGCGTTTTCTGGTGATAACGCGCATATGTCTTTTCTAAATTAATTCGATTCATTCTCAGAGAGAGTGTGGTAATAAAAGACGCAAACTATTAAATTGGGAGAATCTACTACTTTCGTTTCTTTAAAAATCTAACTTATCACTTTTCTAGTGTTTATATGTAAATCTATTCCCAATTTAAATGATTTTACTCTCATCTGTGTTAATTCTGCCTTGTATATTTACTTTCCCAATTTTCAAAACATTATATGTGTTTAGTAATAATTTTAGTTACAAACAACTTTCCCATAATACTTCATTATTGTTTTAGAAGCTTAAATTAAATTGTTTGATTCAGACATTTTTACTTTGAAATAATTTAATTATTTGAAAGTAAATGAAAATATACTTTTTGTAGGGGGATTTAATATTTAAAATGTGTATATAAATAGGGTTAAGCAACTTATTAAAGAGAGAGTTGTAACTGACGAAATTTTTTCCCCCAAGTTTTCATTCTGTTACCTTCTTTAAAAAATATTTTGCAATACGAAGTTAGGATTTCCTTAACAGTTGATATATGTATCAACAAATAACAAAAAACATGTATTTTCGGAAATCAATACGGTAATAACTAACAAATATTCAAATTGAATTTTTAAGTATCTCTTCATAGTACATAAAAGTAATAATTGAGATCTATTATTATTAAAATTATTTATTTAATTAATACAAATTTGGGAATGAAGAAAACAATCTAAAATCCAAACCAAATATTCGAAAATGTGTAATGATTTTCATTTTGGATGAAATCATTTAGTCATATACGAAGCAAGAAAATATATAGTCAAAGTATAAAGGGCTCAGACATACAGTGGCACACACAAGGGGGGAGGTCCTGGGGTCCGGACCCTCCCCCAAAGCCCGTGATTTTTTTCCGATTGATTATAATTCTAAGTACACAGTACGAACAATTTAATTAAGTATTTGTTATTAATGATTAATTTTATTAATCAAAATGCTAATTATTTATTCTATAATTAGTTTTTTACTGTGTTTTGTTCCCGAAAATCGACAAAATCAAAAAGGAGCATGATACAAGAATGGTGAACTTTCGACCCCGGCCCCCCTTGAAAAATTCCTGTGTGCGCTACTGCATTCATATATAAATTATTCTGTACTTTTTTACTCACTTATCTTATTAACCACTTATGTGGTCAATTTTTTGCCCAAAATGTTAAAAAAGACATTTTTAATGCATATAACTAAGCATAGTACTTAACAGAATGCGAAAACGAAACAATTTTATTTTAATTTTCAATTTTACAGTTTTCGAACTATTTTTATATTATAATTGCGAAAGCACACACAAAAACCCCTAATTGCTTTTCATTAGTACAGTTTGCTTGTTATGCATTGTGTTTCACATATTTTAAAAGAATTTCTCTCATGCTTGCAAAAATAGTTAATGTTCGTACTACTTTTTCAAAGGGTTGAGGATTTTGTGTAAGTGTGTGTGCATACATTGAAATGGGGACAGAGATAATATCAGTTTATTTGGATTTTCTTTCCATTTTCATTTCTTCTCAAGCAAAAAATTGTATATTTCCTTGTCAATCCCTATTCTTTGTCGAATATTTTCAAGAATCTAGATTCCTGCCTTCAATGAAAAATTCCCGCCTTCACCGCAAATAAAATCCAGGATGAGCAGTAATTCAATACCATTAACAAATTATATCTCTTAAAAGCACTACTACTAAGAATCTCAACATCAAAATTAAAAATATGTGCAAATCAAAGTTAGAAAAAAGTAAATATCAGTGATCATACAACGCACGGGCAAATTAGTTAAGGAGTTACTGCTATGCATTTCAGAAAAGGCAATTCAGTCCTTAGTCAGATGTAAGAAAACTGCACTTGTGCTACATATTTCTTTACGAAGTATTAGAAAACTTTAGTACACATGATAAAAAAAAATAAATTTCTTCTCATTATGGAATTTTCATTTCAGTTTAAATTGATAAGTAATACATATATTTAACTCTCTGGCTATTCATATTCTTTATTTTCCTTCAATACCAATATAAAAATATAAAGAATAAAAAATTATAAAAATTTTGCTAGAAACTTCATGAAACTAATGAAAATAAATAAAATTGTAGATTAATGCATGAAATGTGATTTATTAAAAACGTAATATTATATTTCCAACTTAAAGAACTTTAAAAATGTAAATAGCCAATTTGTTGTAAATAAATAGAATCGCACAATTTGGAATGTTTTAGTTAAAGGTATAAACTACTGAAAACAATTAATTAATTTTAAACAAAAAAAATGAATTTTTACTGCATTGTGCAATAATATGACGTACAATTTAAAAACAAAGCATAGAATCACATTCATTATGTGTATTCGTATAACTGACTTTAAATGCAAACATTCAATATTTTTAATGCAGTGTTTCTCAAACTTTCAGTACTGGCGACCCAATTTTCAATCATAATTTTTGTCGCGTCCCCCCCTGTACAACAATAATGTATTTACTGCAATAAAAATGCACTTTGAGAGCGAGACGCTAAAGTTATAATACGATCTTAATTATAAACCGTACAAATCAATACGATAAGTATATTAAATTTTGTATATGTAACTTTTAAGTAATATTTATTTTAAGAAAAATTACTTAAAATATATATTACTTACTTATTATTATGTTATTTTTCTTTCTCCAATTTTTAGATGGCAAAATGATATATTTAATTAAAGATTTATTTCCTTCGTCATCCATTTCTTAAAGTACAAATGTCATTAGAAAAATAGTCTAGTTTATGTTGCTCGCTATCATATCCATCACATCTGGCATTATCGGGTACGTTTGCGTGAGTCTGGGCAACCTATCAGACGTCTGCGCAAAACATGTAAAAATGCTTTTCCTCGTACAATTCCAGATACAATTCGACTCGATACTTCTATAGCTACCGAATCTAGCTTGAATGTACATTTTTAATTTGCACGTTAATTGTAATTCACGGTAATTAAGTATTTACGGCAGTAGATTAAAACCAAATCATACATACATTTTTAAGTCGTAAGCAAACATTCGACGATAATAAAGGATCAACAAGTACACAGGCGAGCATGGTTCCGATAGTTGTTGTTTTTAAAACCATGTAAAATCATTTAGCAATGTTGTCAAAGAATTTTAAAAAAGTATTTTCTGCATGGGTTGAACTTGGTAGCAAGTTACGAGGGGATTAGGGATCTATTTCAAGACACTCCAGAAAAGCTCTCAACTTCCGAAGAAATCTTCATAGATTTCACATCCAGTGAAAAATTAAAATGCAATTTTGTAATAAATCGCTCTTTGAATTTTGGGTAGAGGTGGATGATGAATTTTCTGTATTGAAAACAAAAGAACTTCGTACACTATTACCATTTTCAACATCCTACCTTTGTTAAACCGGATTTTCAGCGGGGGCTGCTTTGAAGACAAAATATAGATCTCAGCTAAATATAGAAAAATAACTCAGAATGTCAATTTCTGATATGAAAACTTCCTTTGAAAAAGTTTGCTCTACAAGTCAAACCCATGGAAGTCCCTAATAATTATTAAACTTGTTCTTAATTTAGTATTAAGAAATTATTTATAAAATACCTTCTTCAGTACTGATACATTAAACGTATACTGGCTGAAACACCTGCTCTTCACACGGGTTCATTTTTTTTAAAAAATAAAACATTATTCTTGATATAATAGATGAACTGTAAGGAGAGTAAAACTGCGTGCACGACATTGTATACAAAAATATAAAATGATTTTTTTTAATAAATGCTATAAGTGTAAATAACTGTTTAAAAGAACAGTAATTTTAAACCTTCAGAATTAGCATTTAGAATTAATGTTAAATAATGAAAAAGAATATAAAATTCTGATGAAGAATAATTGTGTTACTTTTTAATATTTAAAGCGAGAAGACTTCAAAATGTTTTAACCCGGGAGCAGGCGCGCACTCGATACTAACGCTAATGGTAGTACGGGGAGGCACCCCAATCATTTGTTTATATTTATTTTTACTGTACACGGTACAAATCGGAATTCCAGTGAATAATTTAATTAAGAGAAAGTATACTTACCGGCTTTCAAGGACTATTCAATTTTTCTTTGATGATTTGAGATAAAATCAAATAAAACTGAACTAAAATGATTCAAAAGTGCAAGACCTTATTAAAGGACGCAAATCAGAGACACTTTTCACTAATATTACAGAAATGTTATTTGCTGGCAAAGCTGTCATATTTTGTTCAAGTTATTGTAGTTTTAATGAGCTTTCATGATCGAGTGAGTGAATATTAACGTCCCACTGTTCAGTTACACGAGGGCCTTTGGAGACGGACCTCGTATTTTTGAACCATGGTCAAGTGACGAGGACGATACTTTAGCTGGCCTCTTTTAATTACCTCACCACTCCAACAAGAGGAAGTTTGACCTCTCGACAGATTTAACGTGCATCTCTCCCCTACACGGCGGGTCTTTAGTGGTACTGGGCTCGAACTCGTGACACCTTTGGTGATCAACAAATAGCAAGTTGAACTTTTTCTTTCTTGTGTCTTTTTGACAAGGCGAACTGAACGTTGTGGTACTTTTAAGGCTTCATATTTTAAGTTGATGGAGTCCTTTAGGAAGCATTTGAAAATTTTCCTTTCGTTTCATGTTCATTGCGTTTCTCAATCATGAATAATATGCATTCTTTCAACTTCCTTCAATAGAGATAACAGATGTCCCGCGTTACTGCTCCCGGGTTAAAAGTGTATTCAGAAAAAAATACGGATGATCTAAAAAGGATTATGACGTTTTTCACTATGCTTTATATGTTTGTGAGAATACTCATAAAAATATAAATCTTGACCAAATAATCTTGTGAAGATCCCCCTGGATCTTACTTTGAGAACCGGAATAATTTTGAGTCAAAGAAGAACCAGTAGCCATTTTTATGAATTACTTTCTTTATTTGGTTATCTTTCCCAAATAGAATCAAAGACTTTTAAAATATCTTTATGATGTTTAAATGGGGCTTTCCTTTATATTAACTTAAATATTTACTGATCCAATTAATTAATAATTAGAATATCGATCACGCAGAGATTACCGCAATAAGAGATCCCAGAGTTATATTCAATAATGTTCCTATTGAACATTTAACTTTAATCTCACTCCTAATATAAAACTTTAATGAGACTTTAATTATAAATCAATATTTACCACACTGAATATCAGCTCTTCCTGAGATTAATTTATCCACCTAGAAATTTTCAATAATAAATCTCTAACTTCAATATTAAAACTTCCTGCTTCAATCTCTCTCTCCTACTGCCTCTCACTTTACTATTCCGTTTGACTTAAATACTTTATCTAATCTGCATATAACACGGAATCCCTGACCTCTTTTTGGAGCTGATTGGAAAGAGGTAGGGGAATTAAATTTCCCTAAAAAAGACGTCTCAGAAGGTTAGTGATAAAGTTCCGTATAGATTTGTCACAATCTTTCAAATCAATCAATTCTTTTCCTAATATCAAAAAACTATTTATTATTTACTATTTGCCTAAGCGAAAAACAAACACATTAAAAATGGGACGGAACTAATGTAGAACACTAACTATACCAGTAAATTTGAAGGTCAATCAAATGATCAGCAAATGTATTATGCAACCTGGCTGAAAAGTGAATCATGTCTTCCTTTTCTTTTTCTACAACTAATGTACAGAATTTCAATAATAATTACATTGATGAATTGTTTATCTTCTTAGAATTTTTCTCAGGGTCTAAGTTTTGTTTTTTCTTTTAACGAGCAATATTTTATGTTAAAACGCAATAAAAATCTCTCATTGAGGAAATACAGCAAATTAAACAAAATGTTTTTTTTTTCTTTAATTTGGTTTTGGGATCAGAGATAGCTATTTGATGACGGAAAAACGCCAGTTGATAAACATAAATTATATCAGCATTGTGTATTTTTTTTATTATGGAAGAAAGTATTTTGTTTTATTTCTCTTTAAGGTTATTTTTTTAAAAAAAAATCTTTAAATTTTCGATATGCTCGCGCCCTCCTTCCCCAGGGGGGCGTGCCCCACACTTTGAGAAACACTGTTTTTAATGCGTGTAATATTTTTCAAGTATTGCTACATCTCTCGTAATATGTTGTTGCTTTCTAAAAAATAATACAATTGCAAACATTTTGATAGACCATCCCCCTAAATCAAATTTTCAAACAACTGTTAAGGGCTCACAAGACTCTTAACAGATATCCGCGCACTCGAAAAAGAAATCATTCTTCAAACCGATGTAACTTAGCAATAAAACAAAACAACAATTTGAAATTTTGACCACAAGATAATAATATACATATACATTATTTCTCAAAATTCCAGAGAATTTGAGAAGAAATTTAAAAAGTTATAAAGAAATACAAATTGGACAATTTTTCAAAACTATGAAAATTAGTATTTTACACGGCGCAGAATTCTGAAGTACAAATTTGAACAAAATTTGCAAAATTAGCTTTGTATAAAAATGTTCACTTATGAAGTTATACTCACTTTTAAAAAATTTAGAGAAAAAAATATTTTTTAAATACAATTATAACGAAAATTTTAAAATTTTAAGAAAAGAATTAATTAAAATTCAAATAAAAAGGATTCTTTTTTTTTGAAAATTGATGCATAAATTATGAAGAGCCTTATTTTAAACACGTGTATAAAATTTCAAATTGATACCATAAATAGTTTCTGATAAATCCTGCGTGGAAGCGAAAATTTTATGTTTTGCGAAAAATGAAGTTAAAGATAAGAAAGAGATAGGGTTTTCGTTTAAATTTCACTACTTATTTCTCAATAACTTCGGAAGTTTTCGTAGTATCAACACAAATTTGGTACCAAAAGGCTGAGAAATATTGAGGCTGTAACATATATTTTTTTCAAAAAATTGAAAATTTCCAATTTAAAAGTCCTATGAGTGCTTAATGTATTTGAGATACTGATTGTAGATATTAAATAGATATATAAAGTATATGTTTTGATTTATATTTCTTATAACAACGAAAAGTAGTCCGTAATATTTCATGAAATTCCATTATCTATCCATTATCTATCTATTCCATTACAGGTCGTCATTGTGAAGTTCAGTTGGATCCTTGCGCTTCCGAACCTTGTTCCTACGGTGCTACATGTATTTCCCTTACGGAAAATAAACTTTCTTGCTTATGTCCCCCTGGTAGTGCAGGAGAGTTTTGTGAACTTGGTAAGTCTAATTTATGTGAACTTTTTACCCCCCCTTTTTTTTTTTTCTTCTTCACATAAAAACAGCAAAAAGAAAAATAAATTTTCTTCTTCTCAAGCTCAACAGCCTTTTACAGACCAAGGCTGACTCCCTGATACTCCTCCAGTTCACCCTATCAGTCGCGATGGACTTTCATCGGTTGATTCCCATTAGTTTGAGGTTCTTTTCAACATCGTTTAACCACCGTGTAGGTGGTCGTCTTCTATTTCTAATCCCTTCAATTTTCGAAAAAGTTACTTTTTTGGTAGGAAAACCATCGGCATAACTGTACTGATAGCCTAGCCACCAAATATGTGATGCTTTTATAGTTCTCACATTGTCAGTCCCGCCATATTTGCCATATTTTCTTTAAATTTCATGATTGTAAAGAATTCCCCACTCATTGTTCTCTTGGATAGGTCCAAAGATTTTTCTTCCAAAAACGAGCAACTTTATTGGGAGTCCCACCTCCACATAGAGAAATAGGCCTGATTAAAGTTTTATATATGCTCAATGTGGTGTTTATAGAAATAGACTTAGACTTGAATTGGTTTTTGAGACCATAAAAACTTCTATTAGTCAAACAAATTATATTATTTATTTCAATTTTCATACCATTGTATATAAGATCAGAGTTTCTAAGTAAACTTTTTTAAATTTCGTAAGTATAGTTACTATCTTCACAGGAGACAAATCCAGAGATTTATTAGTTGAAATAAAGAAATTTGTTTTGTCCGCATCGATAACAAGTCGCATCTCTTTTGCCACAGTCTCAGGGGCTATAAAAGCGTTGATAACAGAGCTTTTTTATATTCTAATGATATCTATACCGTCTTTTCATGCCAAATAATTACCATTATATTGAATTTTTTTTTTATGACGGTAAATTATTCCTTGGGAAGTATTCTTCCCACCCCTAAAATTTAAATGTAGACCTAAAGTTCGGCAAAATAAAATATATTTCCTTAAATGCCAGTGTTTAATTGTTAAAGAAACATAAAAAAACTGAGAGAAATTCAAAAGAGAAATAAATGACCCACGAAAGGGTTAAACAGTAAATTTCAAACAAATTTTTAACAAATGTGGCTTAAGTTTTCAAAATAATTCATGTGGTTTTGTATGTAGTAACTAGGAAATGTTTTAATATATTTTTAGAAACATCTGAAGGTGGAGATGAATCCGGAATTACTCTTGATTTTAAAGGTGATAGTTACATAGAATTCCCGACTCTTCCCAATGCTGCTCATTCACTGAGAGTTGAAATATGGTTCATGACACGTTCATTGAATGGTCTTTTATTGTACAACGGACAAAAACCGAATGGAGCCGGTGACTTTGTTGCTTTAACTCTATTGAACGGATTTTTACATTTCACCTATAACCTTGGAAGTGGAACTGCAAATATAGCGTGAGTAAAATCCTTTTTAATTAATTTTATGCGTGGCATTTTTTATTCATTCGGCTTATCTATTTATTTTAAAAAAGGATATGGTAGGGTTAATTATGATTTTTATATTTCAATAGGCTCAATTCATGACGGTCAAATGATAACGATAAACACATGTTCTCCATTGAATTCAAAACAGAAATGTACTTCTTGAATTTTTTTTAACTTTGATAAAATTTCTTAATTTGATAAACTTTTATTTCTTAACATTTTATTTCATCGAATGCTATGAAAAATATGTAACTTTATATATTTACTTTTAAATAAAATGCATTTTGTCTGCCATGTGCGTTACTATTATTGAAAAATTTGTACTTTTTAAACGAAAGTTTCTGAAGAGATCAAAAGTTGGCAACAACGAAGTGCGTGAACTGATTAGCTAAAAACACGCGATTGCTTTTATCGTGCGACTATGACCATCACATGAGTTTTTAAACTGATCGGCTTATTAATTTTGTGTTTATTCTAGCACATTTTTAGTGGTTTTGTTATAATTTAAAAATGTATGTCGTATTGAGTGATTATGTATATTTAAACTTTGTGGGAATAACATTAAAATATAATATGAAAGATTTAGTAAACTTTCCATGATATATTTGATATTTAATCATTTACCTTTGTAAATAAAACTTTTCTACAACCATGTCAAGTATCTATGAGTTTTTTTTTTCATTTATAAACAAAATTGAAATAACTAAATCTTGTAAAAATTTGATTTAAAGTATAATATAAATTTTTATTTTGTTTTTCACAAATGTTCTTTAACTTGTTTCACGCAGCCACTTGGAAGTTTTAAGGTAAGTTAAATGATTTTGTAAGTGTGTATGTGTTTCTTTTTACTTAACGTTGCAAGGGGTGCATTTGTGCAAATTTTATGACCAATATTATACTTCCTACATTGTTTTCCAATAAGGCACCTAAGCGTTCTTAAAGTTATTAATATCTCGTTATTCATATTCCATCCCTTTTCAATCAAAAGGCTTGTTTAGTCTTTAAGATTAAATTTCTTTTATTTCATTAATTTTACGCAGTATTTTTCTTCATTCGTAAAGTTTACGACGCGCGCGTCCACTCTTTCAATCAGCTTTTGCATCTTCACGTCTTACAATGGCATATTAATTTATTGTTTTTAAAAACATCCCTTCTTAAACACCAATTCTTAAATTCCTCTTCTAATTGAGAAATATTTAAACACCGATTACATCAAAACAGATAAGAAGAATGCATAGACGTATGATAAATTAAAAAATCTCTATAAAGTGTTTTCAGCTTCTTATTAAACGCAGTGAATATTTATTTAAAATGTAAAAAAATAATAATAATAAATAAGATAATAAATAACAAAGTAATCGAAAGTAAATAGAAAATAAATAAGATTTTCAATTACTTAGTAATTCAATGTATTCTGTGAGTAAGAAATGCATTTTCATCGTAACTAATAAACAAATAAATACAACAAAATTAAACTAAGATTTATTTTTATACGTGTTCATTCTATAAGTACTTTATCCTGAATTGAAAACTTCCAAAATAAAATAGAAATTCGATTTTTTCAACAACATGTCGAGATTATGAAATAGAGTATTTTAATGCTAAAGTAATCAAAATATTATCTATTTCCGGAGAAAATAAACGTAATTTTCGAAAACAGTGTAGGAATAAACTTTAGACTACTACATGGAAAAAGTCAAGAGTCAAAACAGAATAATGGGGGAAAAAATGAATCTTCTTTTTTTCTATTCTCATTTTTTGGAACACAAATCCTAATAATTACATTGAAAGTAAAAGTCATTAAAGTAAGTGACTTTCATCTTCATGAGAGCTCATTTAATTGTATTTTAGAGGATTACTTTAAAGTGCTTTTTTAATCTCATTTAATTTAGCTCTGAAGGAACATTTAAATATTCCAATTAATTTTCCAGTTCGATACCATTTTTTTAGACTTTCTGATTTAAATAATGCGAGTTGTTTTCTTAATGCAAATGGGGTTTTTCTTTTGTCTTAAGATTTTTTTGTGGGCATGGTAGGAGATGTTTAATACAAATTTAAAATAAGTTAATAATTTAAAATATAGGTAGATTAAGTTATACTGCACACTTTTTGATTTTTTGTATTACCTGAATATTAATAAGCATGTATTATTTTAAAAAGTATTTTTATGCATATTTCTTGGTAACTTCATCCTTTTGCATTTTTGTACGAATTGTTAAAATACAATAAAAGTAAATAAAAAACATTTGAATTGATCATAAATTTAACTTAATTATACATTCGGAATTGTTCTTTTTAAATAAACGTATTCCACCACTCATGTTCTTACTACGAAATGAATGCTTGGGCGAGATTAAGCTAACCATTTGCAAACTTTATTTTATTAACGATATTTTAAAACAAATACGCTGTGTTAATTCAAAGTTATCTTAGTATAAAATAGACTTTATGCCATAAAATATAAAATATAACTAACAAATACTATCCCTATTTTTTAATTCTATTTGTATCATAAAAGAATGCTAATTATGTAATGTTTCCTAATTTCAAGTTTTAATTAACTACGTAATTACTATTTTCATGATGAAAATTGAAGCACTTTTGATGTTAAGAAATATATTTCCCTATAACTTAGAAAGTTTAATCAGAAAATTCCACTGAACTTAATCTTTAAATTTATGTTTTATTTAAAAACGTTTATTTTCATGAAAAAGGGTATAAAAATAATGAAACAAAAGCTATCATACTTAATGTTTCAAAATATTATAATATTTCTAAACTATTGCAGAAGGAATCTGGAAAAAAAATTTACTTTTTTTACTCTATTATATTGAGTTCGACTCTGTTTTTAATAGATACAAAATTCTGTTAATTTTGCGATTATAATTTTTGAAATATTATGAAGTTTCTTTTGGAAAGGATTGATTGATAAACAAATTTATTAATGTTCATAAATTTCATACAATACAAACAGAAAATTTTAAAAATCTCTACAATATCAGTCACAATTGTAATATATATATATATATATATATATATATATATATATATATATATGAAATATTTCTATAATATTTCTGGAGAGTGGTAAAAATAATTGTAAGACGTGGTCGGTGATGTGATTTTCTGTGTTACGTGGAGCGTGGTCGAGTACGGTATTATCGAAGAGGCACTCATGTAAATCATAATTCCTTTTTATTCACATCCGGAGACGCATAAAGATCCAGTAGGGACGGCATTAAACATACAAGAAGCGAACATCATAGCACAAACAAAGATAAACATAGAACGCGTTGCAGCAGGCTGATTACATGATGAAGGCAGCTAGACAAAAGAGAGCGATTACACAAGATTTTTTGCTTTTTATACCAGTAGTGCAAGCGCGTAATGATTACGTAATCGTAGTTCTGATTGGATAAAATGGGCGGGGCAGGGATTTCGGACTAGCCGATTACGATTAAGATGAAAATGTTAATTTTAAACCAAAGAGTTAAAGTTATTTTAAATATTAGTACAAAGAGTTAATAAAAATGATACTAGAGGGAATTATTACATACACACACACACATATATATATATATCATGAGAAAACATTGTGTTAATTTATTTAAAAAATGAAGCACTCTAACCACGTGATTAATTTCTATTGCATCAATCGAGATCCCAAAAACACGTAGATTTATCGATATGCGTGACACTTGCAAAGATCTATTTTAATGTATTCACTTTATGGGACTTTGTATTATTCGCCGACCAATTTCGTCTTACGAAATAACATCGCAAATTGCAAGAATGGCTCCAAGACCACCGTTATTATTAATGTGTGCGGTAAAAAATGCAGCTATTTGCTGCATATTGCGGCATTTGTGTTGTGGTTAATACCACCTGTCTAACGTAGTCAGAACGAAATTCATCGTGGCAATGGGCTAGAAGTACGCCAGTCGTTGGCCTAGGCCTTGAGCACCATACATGTGACAGACGAATTAGCTCGGCGAAATTCCCCGTAGGGACGATAGATTGCGACACCACCTATCTCCACCTCCCCAATTTTGCCAAGGGACTGGAGGGGAAGAAAATATTCTCCAGTCCCCTGCACTCGTGATTCATCCCACAAGACTTTCGGACCCACTGATTTAACGAGCACGTACTCCGTGTGTACTCGGAGGGTATTTGGTGGCATCGGACCCTGGCTTTCCGGTCTGGAGTCTGATGCTCTAACCACCAGGCTACCCACAGCCCTTTTCGGCATTTAAGTATGTCTTTTGAACTGACAAAATTGGTCGATAATATAATGCCCAAGTACCCGCTTTATGAAGATGCTACAGATACCTACGATAATTATGTAGTACATTTTTATAAACTGTGTGCGTTTATTCCATTTTTTTTTCATATGTATTTTACAAACTTATAGGAGTCTTCAACCAATCAGAATAGGTGCATGGCATTCTGTGAAGATTTCTCGTATAAAGAATAGAGGAATGCTACAAGTAGATGATGGAGAAATCGTCAGAGGAGAGTCAAAAGTATAAAAAAAATCTTTAATTCTTTTTGTAGCAGGCTATTCTTCATGCATAAATTATCATTAAATTCGATTTAAATTATTTTTAACTGGACATTTTCTTTTCTTTGAAGGGTACCCTATCTGAACTGAACTTAGGTCGACCATTATACATCGGTGGTGTTCCTGAATTCCTACCATTGAAGTATTCATTAGTAGTGCAAATAGGTCTTGATGGAGCAATTCAACGCATTATTGTAAATGATGAAATATGGGATGATATTCTGAGCTTCTCAACAGGACAGCGCAACATAGAGCATTTTACAGGTCCACCTTGCGTACCAGATATCTGCAAAAACAATGGACGATGCATACCAATTTTAGAAGATTATAGATGCCAGTGCGTAGATGGCTATTCTGGAAAATGGTGCAATAAAAGTAGGTTGAATACTTAATATGTGAACAAAAATATATATGTAATTATCCACAAAAGTATTCACAAAGTGATCAGTGTAGGTAATATATCGATTAATTCGATTGTAAAAGAAAACTCCAGCTTAAAATAGGTTAAATATTGGGATATTTATCCCATTGTTTTAAATTACGTGTGACAAAAACGTGATTAAACTTTGAAAATTGTCATAAAATTTTCTTCATAATATCCTAATTTAGAGTTAGTGACAAAAATAAAAAATAATAATTAAAAAAAGCAGTTGTAATATTTTTTTTTGGATCAATTTTCCACATTTTAAATTTCCGATGTTATCTTGGTCTTAAAGCATTTTTCACTCCCCCTCCCCCATTTATCCTCATGCTGCGGCCCTCGTGAAATAACTAACATAGGTATGCGGCTCGCGTGAAATAGCTGCCATATGTATGCGGCCCAGCAGAAAAAAGGTGAAGAGCCCTTTTATAGACACTACTATAATATACTAATCATAAAATAGTACAGTATGGTACATCTGATGTGATTTATCCTTTTACATTTTCAATTGACTTCAGAATTTTAGGGTTTTAAAATTTCGTTGGTAATATTTGACTGACCTTATTGATAGCAATTTAAATCACTTCTATTTTCTCAGTTTAAAGATTTTCTGCAAAAATTTTATGCTCCAATTTATTTTGTATTTATACATTGTTTTGTGAATCTTATTTCTTAAAAAATACTAGGCAAGAATGGTAGTACTCAAAATTTTAGCCGAATTTTTATTGTTAGCTGCTAATTTCTGCTTTTTACCACTTTTCTTCAAAAAAAATGAAGTGCAAGATATTTTTTTTAATTATTTATACAAACGAATTTTTAAGTATCTTAAATGCTGCATTATACTTTTTTTCACTTATATACAGGTGCACGAAAATAATTATGTATTTAATTTTACTTGTAATGAAATATTAAAAAAAACTAATTTCTTTTGTTACTAAATATTTTTGGGGTTCATTGATTATATACTTTTACTGAACTTATTTTTATGAAGTTTAAACTATTTAAATCGCTATTAAGACTCATATTGAACTCTACATGCTACTTCAAAGATGTTTTATCTAGCAATTATAAACACGTGTAAAAAATTAAGGTCGTAAACGTAAAATCAGTTGAAACTGATGAAATATTTACTGTGCTGCCACGAAATTTAGATCAGAGACATATTACAATGTCAGAATGAATATTACAACGTGTTAATATTGAAAAGCGTTTCATTTTGAATTAAAATACGTCATATTAAAAAGTGTGAAAGCATGAGTCAGGGATAAAGCCTTTACCTCGGGAAAAGTCTTTCTAACATGAAAATGGAATATCACCACTGTGAAATGCCATACAAGCCTCGCAACGATGAGCTGCTATGCTATTTATGAGGTTGCCAATTAGTACTTGGGGCAACAAAGCCCATTTATTCAAAAGCAAAACTTTTAATTCCTGGGGGGTCCGGGGAGGAGCTATGAAGAGAAATGGCTTTTATTTCATCATCCCAAACATGTTCTATAAAACTGTGATTCGGAGACCTCGAGGGTCAATCCATACGGCGAATATTTCCTCTATCATGAAATTCAACAGTGTGAGTTCTGCGTGGCCGCGCCAACATTAGGTCACCAAACACAAGGATTAATTTGTCATCAAATCAGTCGATCCTTGTTACGTAGAATGGATGAAAACCAGCAGCATTTTCTCTCCATGTGGAAAGTCGACGAGATTCACTTTGCCTGGTACATTTCGACTCATCACTGAAACGAACACGCCCCCATTCTTGTGGTGTCCACAGCTGATGTTTCCAGACCCACAAAATCCGGTCTTTCTTACTTGATGCAGTCAAGGGGACGCTGTAGCGATCCTGTGCAGATGTTGATACTCTGGGGTGATCTTGGCTGACCCCTTCCTGGTGAGACTACCACTTGTTTAGAATTGATTCCATAACCACTTAAGAGCCATTTGTAACCATCGAACAACCTCCATTTGACACTGGCCAGCTTCAAGCCTGCCAATGGCTCTCCATCTCAAGATATCGTCTAAACGATTATGAGAAGTCATTCTCACTGCAAACAGACAAACTTGTTTGTTTTAATGCAATATTCACAAAACTGGAGACAAAATTCCTGTGCATGCTTGAAAAGTCTCAGTCCAGTAGCTCTGCAAAAGCTAGCAACATCTTTTTCTAAACTGAAGGTTAATATTGTACTACCCATCCTTCAAAATATGTAAAATACAAAGTATATCAGTTTTACTGGATGCATTTTAAAATTATGACAAAAAACATGTTTGTGACCTTAATTTTGGACATGAATATCAGTGAAGAGTTTATTTTGTAATAGTTTGAATTGCTAAAGAAATTCATTTATTGCTCACTTATATAATCATTAACTGTATCAAATGGAATTTATAAGGATTTCTATTTCTGAAAGTATATTCATTTTATTTTCAGGTGAGGAAATCATGGAAATGAATGATAATGTTTTTAATCAGCCAGTTAAATTTGATGGATCTAATTTTATGCAGTTTTCCGACGGTACAAGAGGAATGAAGTAAGCAAAATTTATAACTTAAATACTTAATATATATAACTTCTGACCTTAACGTATAAATAACAAGCCATTCTCATGACCTCGACTTATTCAGTAATAAATTATAATGTTTAAAATAATTTTCATATTAGTTTAATGTTTAATCAATTGTATTTTTACTGACGATCGCCATTATTATTGCAATAAACTTGTTTGTTATCCTCTTCAGATTGAAAAAGACTAGAGAAAATTACATCACAATAACGTTTCGTACAAACCAGGAGCACGGCTTGATGTTGTGGATGAATAAAGGACCCAATATGCGAGGAGATTACATTGCCATAGCAATCGTTCGAGGATATATCACTCTCAGCTTCAACCTTGGAAAAGAAACAGTGCCACTCATTTCAAAAAGTCACTTTAAAGTAAATGACAATAACTGGCACACAGTTACTGTTAAAAGGTAAGAATGTTGACGAACTCTAAGTTACATGTGACGTTTTTGATTAAGAAAGCTGTATCTTTTGTAGAAGTGACATATCAAATATTTAGACATTTAGATTTCACATATCATGTAAAACTAACTTAAAAAATTCATGCTATCCCCTCCCCCCCCAATAATTCAGGAAATATTCCGGATTTACTTTGCAAATGTAAAATGGTGCCATTACGGGGGGCTATGAACTGGTTTACAACATTAAATTGTCAATCCACTTATCATACGATCTTCTGAATAATACCAAATACGTTCAAAAGCTTTTATATATTTACAATTGAAATGCCATATAGTATACAATATCTCTACTCGTAACATTAAATAGATCCCAATAAGATTTTTTTATGTTCAAATACGTACTATATGACGCTAAATAAGTTTGTTCTGTAGAATATCAGAACCGAACCTTTTTATCGAAGTACTTTCTATTATACATTGTTTGTTTCATTCGAAATAGTATATTCTCCCTTTGTGTAAATTTAAATAAATCAGTACCATTAATTATCATTTTTCTTAATTCCAAGATGCAAAAATCTTCAAAAAAATTTAATTTTTTTAACCGTTTGCGTATTACGAGCCTCTTTTCCGCTTTTCTGATGTCGTGTCGAAAAAGGCCAGCGCATTTGGCCGATACAGACAATAAACGGCGCGATCACAATTTGTCGAAACGCGCTAAGCATTTAGGACGCATGCACGTCGCATTGCTACTACTATAAGTTTTCCAAGTTATAGATTTAGTATTTCGTTACCTGTTATAAATTTATAATATGTAGATTTCCATTTGTTAGTATTGGCGCTTTTCGATCACGTGAACGGTTCAAATATTAATTTACTAATAACGTTTAATCACTGAATTAAGTTATAGAATTAATTTAAAATGTGATCATATGGAAAATTTATATCTAAAAATGTGTTATTTTTATTTTTCCTTTTTTTTAGTATATTTATCTAAAATTAACTATATACTTTACTGTCTCGCGAAAACACTCTTTTAAAACCCTTTTATAAAAAATTTTATGTATATAACTAGGTGCTCCAAATTTATATAAATATGAAAATAAACGGTATATATATATATTTTTTTATATAATATATATAAATATGTATACAAAAAGTTATAATCCTAAGTATAACCAGTCAAGACAGTAAGAAATATTAGCTTCAGTAATACAGTAGTAAACTCTTGACTTTATATAAATAAATATGTATGTGTATATATAATATATATAAATGAGTACATATATATATATATGTATATATATATATGTGTGTGTGTAAATATATATATATATGTATGCATAAATATATATGCATAAATATATATATATATATATATGTATTCATAAATATATATGTATAAATATATATATATATATATATATATATATATATATATATATATATATATATATATATATATATGTAACGAAAATGTTTATCTAATTCATGAAGTTTAAATTACAAATTACAAGAAGTATAATTCCTTAATAGAATACTAAAAAATTACTAAAATTAATTTAATTAATTGGTTAATAAAATACTAAAAGCGGTGTTCAAATGAGTTTTATTTTACTTTTCAGAAACAAAAGACTAGCTCATCTTATATTAGATAATACTCCATCTATCACAAGCACATCTGAACCAGGAGCAACCGAACTCAACACAGATGGAATACTATGGATTGGTTAGTGTTGAATAATTATCATGTGATTTAATTTTATCCATAGATTTGTGTTTGAATTAAAATTTTTTGCGTAACACTGTTTTATCTTGAAAAATTATGAAATTTATTGATTGATATTTAGTTCAATGTGATAAATAGACACTTTTTTGAATTGCGTTTTGTAAAATGAAAGTGAATCGAAGATTACTTTATCCAAAAATAATTTTATCTTATGTGATTTTGAAAAAAAATTAATTTTATTCATTATATATAAAATGCTTGTGTGAAGCAAAACCTAACTGGATGTCAATCATTTACTCCAATTTTTTCTCAAAGCTTTGTTTTTCATAAAAACTCTCCACTGTTAGTATGATAACTCAAAAACTTATAGAGAGGTTTTCCTAAAAGTTTCAGAAGTATACTATAAATAATACGCGCAATAAAATGAAGCAAATTTTGATGGTGGTTAAATACAAGTTGTGAAGTTAGTAAATAAATGCATAGTTGCACATATTTTTTGGACCTAACATATTCAAAGAAATTTTTATCATAAAGTACTTGGATTTGAAGATTTTGATTCATTTTTCATTCATCTACCTATTCTATAACTTTATGTGAATAAAAATAAGATTTCTGCGTTAGAGTTTTCTGCAGAGCGCGTTAACCGATTAGATTAAAATTCATTTTAAATATTTTTACAAAAGTCAAAAACTTACATCGCTATTTTTTTAAATATTTTTTTTAAAAAAAGTTTGGTATTATTATTTGTGTTTATAGATGATTACACACCTAAAAACTATGAAAAAAGGATTCAATTAACTAGAAGATTTTCACGATTTTTGTCATTATAATTTTAATTGCGCGCATTGGTAAATTCCATTCATGAATCTTTTTGCTCATTATTAGCACAGAAAAAAAAAACTTATTAAGGTATCCGACTACTTGCAACAACTTTTCTTTTTAAAAAAAATGGAGATATGGAGATTTTTTTGTGGTTTTTAGATTTATTTAGTACATTTTAAGAAAATAAGGCTAAAATTGAGAGAAATTAATAATTATTACTAAAATGAGAAAAAATGGGAAAAAATAGACAAAAAATTACATAAACGGGGCCCGCTTTGGTGTATTATTTTGCTATTCCTTTTTGAAATGACTTTCAGGATAAGAGATATTTAATTTTTACAAAAACTAGAGTACTCTTTATCTTAGCTATTATATGAAATTGCTTAAAAACGTGATTATATTTACGTAAAGAACTGTAAGTTTTGTAATAAAACAGTGATTGACTAATCTGTAGAGCAAAACACTTCTACTGTTACACAGAACATACGCTCAAAATTTCAGCAAATTATTTTCAAAACTTTTTAAGCAATCGCTGTTTTCGTTTGAACTTTTCGAAAAAAAAAACACATTTCGAGTAAAACGCATTTTGAAGTTTGACATCTTATTAAAGTTATGGCATCTACTTTTACTAAAACACTTGTAGTTTTTTTTCTAGTGAATGGAAAATAAAAACTTGGCGTTTTTATAAAGCGAATAAGATGCCCTACAAAATAAAATCAGAAAAAATTGTCATTTTTTAAAAAAAAATCATGATTTTAGGAGAGTCGAATATCTTAACAATATATATCTAATCTTCTGTTGTACTCAATAGGTAATTGAAAGACATAAAATTCGGTAAAAGGCATATATATATTATAAACTTTTGAAATATGAGAATTATATTCTGAATTGACATTTTTAATATGACATTATATATATTATTCCAGGTGGTTCCACAGCTGTACCTTCTGGATTCCCCGAAGCCTATTACCATGGATTCCGCGGCTGCATTTCATCTATCACGATAGATAGTGAATCACTCAATCTATCAAGAGGTTACTCCGAATATTGTCAGCCTTCTTGACAACCGTAACCGGCGAACTTCCACCATCCATAACTTCGGGTAACTGCACAAAAATTGCCGAAAGAACTTCGACAGTGCCGCCCAACAAAATAAAAATAAAATAAAAACACTTATATCTGCTTCCAAGGACTTCTACGTGTATATGTGTGTTTGTGTGTGTCTATGTCTTTTTCAATGTGATAATGAGCTCGTTTTATTGACTTCCATAGTGTTTCTCAAACTGTGAGATTATCGTGTAGTTAAGACATAACTAATCATATGATTGGTTTATGCAATTTGCTTCCTAAGAACTAGTCATTGGTTAATCGAGATTAAAACGATTCAGAATTTTTGAATCTATTACAGTTTTGATCTAAAGTGCTTGGAACTTGGAAATGTTTTCTACATTACTTTCGGAGCAAGTTTTTAAAAATTATGGTGCCATAAAATTTAAATATTCTGATTTTTTTAAAAGCGTAAGCTGTATTAAAAACCAAAGCTAAATTTCGGTGTAAAAAAATAAAGGTTTGAGAATATAAAAACACACTGGAAGCAAATTTCTGCCTCTGCATATAATTGAGTATTATGTAAATATAAATGATTTTTTAACCGTTTCTTGGGTAAGGGCTGTATACTGCATTTCAAAATTAGCAATTCCTTTTTCTTAAGCTTTATTATTCTAAGAAAATTGTTTTTTAACTGTGTTCCAAATAAAAAAGTAGAAAAAAAAAGGAATGTCAATATAAGTAAGAAATTTCAATATTAATTTACTTATAAACGACCTGAAATGTAAGGGTTCATACATATATTTAAGACACTTTGTATTCTTAAAATTAATAAGCATTATTAAAAAAGTTTAAACTGTTTGAAAAATAATAATATTCCTAAGAAAAGAAAATTAACAATAAACAATGAAGAAAACAGTTTGAGGGATACAATGCCGCATGTTAACTTTGCTTTCAAACAGTTTAATTTAATTTATGAATGTTCAGGTAGTAAAAGAAAAAAGATTTTATCGAAGCATTTGTTATATATATATAAATGCTCAAAAATAAATGAAATATTTGTAATGAAATAATGTTCAATAATTTCAAAATTATGTAATAATGTTTTTTTAAACTGATTTTTAAATAATCATTTTTAAAATGCAGCATGACACACAAGTGTTTTTAGAGATAATTAATTTTAATTGCAAGAACACTTTCACTGGTTAACGTGCTATCGTCACTGAAATACTTAAGACAATTTTCAAATTGTATTACATTTACTTTCATTGTTTCTTCCCGTTAACTTTAGTTGCCTAGAAAAAGAAAAAAAAGTATAAAAACAATTTCGTAAAAAGAATTTTAAGACAGATTGAGAGGTTATCGAGCTTTCAACTAACCATTATAATAAACTTGACCATTATAATAAATTTGAATAATATCTTGGCTAAAATTTATTTCTATTACTAGTATTACTATTTTTTACAATGAAATAAACATTGAATGATAATGTATTACTTGCTAAAATACAGATTTTTAAAATGTGTTTTTTTATGTGATTTTACGTGACCTTAGATTAAAAAAATGACTTATAATTCTAGAAAATCAGATGTTTATTTCAAAAATTACCCATTAATCCATCGTATATGATGGAGTATCAGTATTATGTACAGTATTGTGTACTGTTCAAAATATTAAACAGTTGTGGATAACTTTAATTTTAGATCTCCGAAATCGCTTACAAAATGAGCTAAGATTTCACCACTTGTAGTTTTAATATGTACAAGTTTTCCTGTAGCAATACTTAAAAGCTTTAAGTAGACTTCTTTAGGAGTAAACGAGATAAACATATTCCTTTGTATTCGAAGCATTATTGAAGGATTCTAAGTTACTTTTAACGTGAGGATTTCTATCGCTTATTACAAATATTTTATTGAGCTAATCAATATCTTTACAACGGAGAACCTCTCTTAAAAATAAATGCAAATTTTATTGTACGTATGATACTCATTTTCAATTTTTGAAAAATGTCACTTTTAATTTTTTTTTAAAAAAAAAAAACCACACTTTTAATTAGATGTACAAAATCAAAAAAGAAAAGATCAATTTCCATATACTAAACAAGGGACTGTCTGTAAAGGAATCTACAAAAGATGTTTTTTAATCATGCTTATGGCTTTCTAAAGGAGAAAATGAGCATATGTGTATGCTAAAACAGACGTGTCTTTATTTGCCAGCATTAAGACCTTATCAAATAAGTACTTTGTAATATGAGCTTTATCTTGTGTTTTAGCTAAACTCTTTCTCACCCTTTATAATATCTTTTAAATTTCATTAAAATTTGAACATATCTGTATAACGAGTTTTAGTTTTCTTAAGAGATGATATCTGTTAAACCTTAATTATAAATGTACGTATGTTACAACTCTTTAGTGGTGTTTACCCGGAGTATTGACTATATTATTTTTGTTACTAAAAAAAACCCATACGTACTCAATTCAATATCGAAATAACTTGAGCTTTTGATTGTGCATATTAAGAATTGCCAAAGAAGTATTCCATACCATTTTTGTAGGTATCTAAATAAATATTCATGTGTCGGTTGTTTTTTTTTAACTTTTATAATTATGCTGAAATAATATGTAACCCAATTGTGAAATCCAAATTTATAAATTAATTTATTTAGACAAAGAATCATTTCATGTAAAATTTAACTTGCATTAAATCATATCAAACAGAACTGAAGAAGCTAATTATCTTTGAGAAAGAATGACGTATTTCTATTGTAACCAAAATAGAGAAATAAAAACGGAAATGGCCCATCCCTTTTAACATATAAGTTCTTTAAGCATACAGCCAAATTCCGAGTAAAATATTTTTCAATGTTTAATCCTGTGCTTTATATTTAACTGACAAAAGATCAATCCTGTATGTTGCCAATGTTTTATTAATTTCATGTACAGTTTGAGAAATACCGATACATGTTATAAAGCTAAATGTCTGTTGTTATTAAAAAAATAGTGCAACAAATATGTGTTCCAGCTGTATTAATACAACGTTGTAGCGGTGGGCAAAATTTATAGTGGATGGCAGCTAAACATATCATTTTTATGAAAAAATATCACTTATTTCATATCATATTAAAAAAAGCAACTTTCCAATTATTATATTTGTATTTGTAGCATTGGTGTATCTAAGAATGTTATATCTGCTGTACACGTGGTAACACGTAATTCCATTTCAGGTAGTTCATTACAGAAAGACTCCAACTTTTAGTTAAATGTTTAAAGCAATGTAATAAAGTAAATACAAAATGATGCAATATCTGTTATTTCTTTCTGGTAAATGTTTCTTACGAAGTTGAAGAACATTATAAATCTTTTTACTAACGTTAATGGACATCATTAGTTATTAAAACTGATTATTATCCATCAAGTATATTTAATTTCTTAACTATACATGTATGTATGAAATGCAATTTCTTAATTAATTGTTTCTATCTGAAATGTAGCATCTTCGAAAACGATTAATGTATATTTTTTACACGTTGAATTCATTATAATGCAAAATTTGTATTTTTACTATTATAAATTAATGATATTTGGTTTATGTAAGTCTCATTGTATTGATGATGCTAAAGAAATAATTAATTATTGTTATTATATTTATTTAGCAATATTTTGCGATGTTTAGAATAGTTACTGCATTGTCCTGTCATATCAGATTTTTAAATGTAATTAAATTTATGTTCATAATAGTTCGATTTAAGAAGTGTTTTTAATTATTGTTTTGTTTGTTATGATATTGATAAATTTAAGATATTAAAATGTTAATTGTTGTGATACATAAATATCTTGAAGTGTTTTAAGCAGATATGATGTGAAATGAAAATGTCATATTGTTATAAATGTGCTTCAACATATATATCGGAAAAACAGTAAAAGCAATTCCATAAATGGATTTATTTCTAGTATATATATGACATCGAAATCTGATGTACTTCCAAGAATAATGTAATTTATGGTGTTGTATTCGTAATATTGTAATAAAATCTTTAGTTATAATTTGCATGTTTCATTGCAATCGTATACGATACATTTCACATAAGCATATAAAAAATTGTTTTCATATATACTAAAGAACTTATTTTTACAATAACTTACTACATTGTTTCATTCATGAGAAAAAAATATAATGTTTTTACTTGTGGAAAATTCTTAATCATGAGTATATGACAAGTTTTTTTTAAATGTTTATTGGTTGTAGCTAAAGCAAATTTAATGTAATATTAATTTTAAACGAATAATTAAGAAACAAACAATTTAATTATATGTGTTTATTTTCATTTTAAAGAGGATTTAAAATACAAATCATGCAAAAAAATTTACATTATAAAAATTACGTGAAAAAAATGACACTTTAAAGTACACTAATGAAATACCGGGTGTCCATAATTAAACAACCCTACTTCAAAATTGTGTACAGACGAAACTATTGTTGAGAAAGTTGTAAAATTCTTTGTACGACATAAAGAAAGGATGGGAATTTGTTTGATCGAATAAAAAAAATTAGTTCAAAGTTTCGCCACTAGAGGACGCTTTTGAATGAAGGCCACATTTATTTCCGATTTTCTATTTGTATTTTATCGCTTTTTAATCCACAGGACATGGTAACACAATAACTGATACTCATTAAAAAACACAATCTTTAAAATGAACAGCAAACTCTAATTAAACTTCTTCGATGACTAATTTTCAAAGGATTTACACGAAGGAAGACGAAAATATGCAGATGTTTTCGACGTCACACAGCAACTGTTATAAAAGCAATAAACTTTCACGTGAGATTAGTTTATTTTCAGTGTACTCGGTATTACTAATCAGAATGTCATTACGTTTACCAGATCGAGCGTTGTTAGTAAAGTTATTCTATGAAAACGATAATTCCGCAATAGTTGCTCTACGGAAATTTTGGACTTTAAAGGGGATGTGAAAAGGTCCATTGACTGCTAAAAATCTTCTATTAATGATAACCAAATTTGAAGAAACAGGATCGTTGAAAGTTCGTTCTGGAAGAGGAAGAAACCTGTTCCTACGGAAGCAATAGAGAAAGTTGCACTTCAGGTGGAAGAGGACAAAGCATCCAACGTGCAGGTTAGTACAAGTGTTCGCCGTGTGGAAGAAGCATTGGATCTGCCTCGTTCAACTGTCCAGAAGATCATGCGAAACATCCTCCATTACTATCCATACAAGCTTCAACTTGTGAAGGAATTGCTTCCACATGATTTCGAGACTCGCCATCTGTTCTCACTGCAGTTTCTTGCTCGTTTGGAAGTTGATCCAGAATGGCCTTGGAATATCCTGATCTGCAAGCACGTCAGTGCCTTTCACGCATAATTTTTATGCAAGATGGAGCTCCTCCACACATTACACGCTGTGTTAAGGACGTTCTCAAACATCACTTAACAGAAGAACGTGTGATCAGCCGCCAATTTCGTCATCTGTGACCTCCCCGGTCGCCTGACCTCAATCCATGTGATTTTGATTTTTGGCTTTGGTGCCATTTAAAAAGCTGGTAAGCTGTGATCAACGAAGAACTTTACCTGATCTCAACGACAGTTTTTTACGACATGTTCTTAACATTTACCAGAATACACTGTGGTCAACGGTGGAACATGCTATTTTACGATTGAAAATCGTAGCTGAAAATGATGGTCATCATGTTGAGCATTTATTCTTGTAACAAAATTTGTTAACTGTTATAAACGTATGCTAAATATGATCTCCATTAAAAACGCCCTCTAGTGGCGAAATTTTGAACTAATTTTTTTACTCGCTTAAACAAATTCCCATCCCTTCTTCAAGTCGATCACAGAATTTTACAACTTTCTGAACAATAGTTGCGTCTGTACACAATTTTGAAGTAGGGTCGTTTAATTATGGACACCCGGTATTTCAAAAGAAGAGCAATTATTATTATTTTTTTAAGTTTGAGGGTAGGACAGGTATTTCTGAAAGATTTATTCAAAATGAAAATTGACTAAACATTTTGTGGTTTTTATACCACACTTATAGTTTTATATTACGTGGCTTAATTTTGGGGATTTGAAAAGAAAATAATATCAAATATCAGCAAATTACTTGCAATGCACAAATTCATGAATTTAAAAAAAATATTTTCGGAAAATTATAGAACTGAAATACATTTAACAAAAACTTATTTATATCAGATAAATCATTCAAAATGAGGAAGCAAATACGTACATGTATTATTTTATTAAAAACTTTATAAAATTTGTTAAATGTCTGTCAAAGTAATATGAAAAAGATTAAACAGACAAAAAAATTACAAACAAATATTTTTCACTTATAAATTACCCTTTCGCTAACTTCGTAAAAAAATATTTGCTTTGACTTATTTTGAATAATTAAAGAATAAATAAGATTAAATAGCGAATAGATACATTAAGGATAATTAAAAAAAATTTCTTTAATAAGATCATTCATTCTAAACACGACCAATTTTATATTTTAAAATGTACTCAATGATTTTCATCACACGCATTCTTGAATTAATATGATATCTTCTAAAAAATTGCAATAAAATATGAAGAACATATAACTCTAGCATTTTAAGACGCACATTAATTTAGATCACTTTTACATCGTGAAAACTTTAAAAAAGATTATTATAATTCATTTTAAATTTTTTTGGAAAAGTTCATTAAGATACATGGGCCAAATTTACCTGCAGTAAAATATTTTAAGATGTAATTGATATTTTCTGTTCTGATATTTTAAATTTATTAATATTTGTCGATATTTCTTACTGTAAAACTGGTGTGCCTAACGACTATTTCCTGATAATGGTAATACAGTGAGGTATACATCCACAACTTGAAAGGAGGGGGGCAATATTTTCGTTGTATTTTATAACAGCTTTCAGATGAAGAATTTCTTAAATTTAAATCATTTGTTTCCCTTATTAAGAGTATGTTTTTGCTAAATACATTATTTCTATAGATTTTAATGTGTATTCGCTTAGTAAAAAGCTGAAGTTTCATTAAATTGTTTTTAAATATTAAGGAATATGCCAATAGATAAAAAGTGTCTTTACAACCCCTTCTCTCTCTGTTAAATGCATGTGTGAACGAGTAGCACCATAGAGCAAAACAGGGGTTTTACCTCGTAGTTTTAAACTTCCATTAAGTGTCGAGGATGAAATCTGAAGTGGCATCTTCTACAAACTACCACACCCTACCAATATGAGCACTTTGATCCATGGCCGATTTAATGTGCATAAATCCCTCTACACGGCAGATATTCAGTGGCACTGGGGCTCGAACTCATGACACGCCTACCACGAGTCCGTCATTAGTAGGACACTGCATTGAGTACATTCGGACCTCTATTTAACGAAGTCGCTAAATCCCGGAAGAAGTTCGATGTATGGAAAATTCGTTACATAGTGGTTCATTTTTCAATGTACTTTATAAAACACATGAAACAATTTCTTAAACACTATATATTAGTAAAAGTAGGTATTTACACCTTTTTGTAAATTAATATTTATGTATTTGATTTATCTAGAAAAACTGCTAGGAAAACAAGAAAAAGAATGTTGAGGAATATATTGTATTTTCAACATTAAGAAAATAATTTTAAATTAAAAATGAATTTTAAGAACATTTTCTAATTTAAAACATACTAGTAATTTTTAATATACATTATTTTATAACCAGAGATTCTAAGCATACTTTACCACATGTGTTCTTAAATTTAATTGCTCATAAAATCTGTTAACTTTGTTTGAGTGTTTTGTTTTTTTTAATTGAAAAAGTCTGTTTCACATAATATATATATATATATATATATATATATATATATATATATATATATATATATATATATATATATATATATACGCTTCACATCTTTGCAATGCACCAAAATTCCCTTTATGACCAACATAAAATGTGTTGAGAGAAAATAAATTGAAATGTACAGAAATACTTAAAGCATAGGGAGAAAATAAATTGAAACACGAGAAAATAGTTCGTTATATACAAAATGCACTTTGCTATAGGGAGGTTATTTTACGAAGAAAATCGTGAAATGTTCTTAGTTCCAGGAAAGCGTTCTCTATGTAGAAAAATTCGCAATATAGAGGTTCGCTATATGGAGGTTCGACTGTATACGTTTGTGCTTGCATGTGTGTTTGTGTAATTTATATATATATATATGGTATATATTTATTGATTTTAGTTAAAGTAATTCTCGCGACATTGGTTATTTTTTATAACATAATATGCATCTTAATTAGTATGAACCGTCCATTCCAAAAATGTACCATCACTTAAATTATTATGACAACAAAATTTCTAGAATGTTAATGAGTGGTTCCCAACCTTTTTATTGTTGTGGACCGGTCAACGTTTAATTATTTTACCGCGGCCCACTGAGGAAGAACATTAGTTGTTTCTATTTTAGATTTATTTGATTTGATAATTTTAATTTAATTATATTTAATATACCCTCAGAATAAAATACACGCACACAGATACATCAAAAAATATATTCCATCTTAAAACACTTTATAAAGTGGTTTCCATGGAAAGTCGGTCAAACCCGAGAGAAAACAACCCGATACTATTTTATCCACTGTTCGGTAGTGGGGACCTTTATTCTAGACCACTGGCTTAAGGCTTACTTTAAAATATTTTTTAAGACCATGAAAGTCTATTAAGTTGAATAACGAGAATAGTGCCCACTGAACTGGACTACCCTTACAGTACTCAGTTATAGCAATATGGGGTGAAGAAACTATCTCAAAGTTCTTGCATACATTTTTACCGAATTTCAGATAAATTTGTATGTGTGTACAAATTATATTCCAAATTCATATATATATATATATATATATATATATATATATATATATATCTTTATATATAAATATCTGTGCGTGTGTTTGTCACTAAACTCCTCCTAAACGGCTGGACCAGTTTCGATGAAATTTTTTTGTGTGGGTTCAAATAAATTCGAGAAAGGTTTAGATTCACAATTCGGTCCGATATCGCAATTAGTTAAAAAGATATTAATTAAAAACATTCAAAAAATACAACTCAACATTCACCTGCATTGTTGTAACAACACTATTGTTATAAACACAAGTAATATAAAAAAATTTAAATCAATTCCTATTTAGATCAACCAAGAAAAAATTTATTTCAGCTACTTTTTATTAAATAGTTGCAATTAATATAAATCTGTATATACATATGCCAGAATCACAGCATTGAGTGGTAATTAATTTTTATTAATTATCATTAAAGTATCGTATTGTCATCCAAAACAATCGTGTATATAAAATTTCCTTTCAACTAAATGCTAAAATTTTTTTCAAATTTTGACATAAGTCGCTAAGTCACCAACGTGGCTATATTTGTAATTTTTAAAATAATTAGTTTAAATCAATTAATTTTTATTAATTATAATTTAATTATTGTATTGTCATCCAAAATAATCATGTACATTACATTTCAGCTCAATTGAGCGCTTTAAAATGTATTTTATTAACGATTGAAAATTCCACCAAGATAAATAAATAAATAAACAAACATACAAATAAAATATGTATAGAGATCGTGAGCTAATAGTAGGAATTGAAAATGACGTAAGTTGGCGTCGAAAATTGATTTTCAGCCAAACTGGCCAAACCCGGTATTTATTGTTACGAAAATGCAGACGATTCGAGCTTTTTAGCGCGTTTTTAATTAATATCTTTTCAATTAGAATAGGCAATGGCATTAGAATACATTAAGTTTATGTACAATTTAATAAATATACCTGATATAAAATAATTTGAGTCTCAACTTTTTCACCTTTAATTAAAACAAGTTTAAGTTTTTATTCACATAGCCTTTACATTTAACTTCGCTCATAGTATACACATACTCACACGCTATCGATTGATTGAATTGTGATAACCGTATATGTGTAATGACGTTTGACATTGTAATAACTTTATAATACAAATTTTACTCAAAACGGTCCAGATTGTTAAAGCTTATTCATAAAAATTTGGAATTTTTAAATTTAAGATGTGTGTACAGGGCAACGTCTGTCGGGTCCTCTAGTATATGTATCTCTCTCTCTCTCTCTCTCTCTCTCTCTCTCTCTCTCTCTATATATATATATATATATATATATATATATATATATATAAAGCTGTTAAACTGTGCAGATTCTATGTAGAGCAAAACCAAGACTGTTACCAAAAAGTATTAATATTTTCCATCATTTCCTTTCAATAAAGAATATATGGGATTCAGAAAAGGATGTTTTAAATTGTTACCAAGTAAATAAACTGACATCCACATGGTTTTTATATATATATATATAATTTTATACATTAAAAGGCCTATTGACACAGTAGTAATAATAGAGTTATTGTTTTTATGTGTAATTATAAATATTTCAACTTGTCTAAGCTTCTTTTTAGTTGCATTTATTGACGATTATAATAAGAACTCAAATATATATTTTGCCTTCAATAGTTTTTATGAATAATCAATTTTGGAAATAACTTCTCATTTTTTTAAAAATAAAATAAAATAATAATATAATAATATGTTATAACAACGTTTTAAAAGTAACAAATATCTGCATTGTAGTGACATACGTTGCAATTTACAGTTCTCGGCTGAAATTTTATTTTTGCTTATTTCATATTTATGACATTTCTTAGAAAATAAGTATTTATCTTATGACAAATGATCTGTAAAAGTTTGAAACTGACATAAAAATATTTTCTTGTAATGAACATATGAACACACACATATTTTTTATACAAATAATTCGAGTATTTCCTCTTTTCTATAAACATGCGAGTATTTGGATAGAAATATCGTTTTATTATTGAAACCATTTTGTCGTAAACTGCGTATAATATTTTGGTTGAATGTTGATAAATGACTTGTTGCTATAATTAGAGGATCTTTTTTTAAAAAAAATATTTTTCTTCTTGCAGAAGCACCAGTTTTGAGCGGTAGTTGTTAAAACTTTGTTCTGCGATTAAAATAAAACTTTTCACAAATAAAAATTTTTAGTAACTCTCAGCCTTTCCAAATAATAAATTAATTAACGAGGGACCTAACATTTTAAGAGAATTTAATATTGTGGAGGGTTTTTTTTAATTCAAAATTGTAATAAATAATTAAAGAATTAAAAGAAATATAAACTAAACATCAAATCATGTTTTAAAAAAAGCATACTTATGAAGAAATAGTTACGCGATTTCATGTCAAAATGAGCTATCTCATTAATGTCTGAAATTATGAATAATTCATGTGCACTTTTTTAGATAATTTTTTCAAGGTTTGACTGCATATAAACTAATACGTCAAACTAAACAAAACAAACGGCACATGACAGCCACGCCCAACTGCGTCCATCTCAGTTTTCATGACCTTGAACAATGAGGTGCATCAGCAGATGTTCCTGTCAGGTGTTCAATCTGACGCGAAAGCCCGCGTGTTTAGTTTCCAAGAAACCTTGGTACACATCTATCGACTACTGAAAGGGATGCAAGTATGAGTTGACCTTGTCCACAGTGTGGTTTAAACCACGGACCTGTGGTGTGGAAGCAATATACGCCACAACTCAATCACTAGGCTTTAAAATATGTCAATTAATAGGGTAAAAATCACTGGAGTTCACATTTTACACTGGTGACCAATTTCATCGCATTAAAAGACATCGCCAATTCAAAAATGTTTCTAAATGCTGTTGCTAGTTCAAAAAAATGTTATTTATGTGTTCGATCCTGTTCGAGAACTGTTTTCTCTATTGGTTGCCTACAGCATTTGGCGACACCATTTGGTTTGACGAAATTGGTTGCAGATATAATGCGAAAGTATCAAAATAATTGAGTTATCTGCCAATTTTTGTCTGAATGTAATAATTTAAAAAAAAAATATTCTCCGGCTTGAAAGCAAGTATGAAGAGTAAAACAAGCCCGTATAATCAGATTTTGCGCATTATATATTTTCACATCAAGTAGCACATAAATCATATCTTCATGCCCATTCTATAAGAAAAAAGAAAGAAAGATGCAAGGAATATCTTTCTTACCCTTTAATTTTTAATTAAAAGTTAAGCGATTCGCTCCCCAGTTCCACAGTTTTTCAAATAAGCGTCCGTATGCGATGTGTTGGGAGGGAAAGAAAAGTCATGAATAAAAAATATATTTCTAAGAAATAAGTAAATCCTTCGCGAGCACAGTCAAGATCACCTTATTGGGTTCCAAAGCCATCGGAAAGTTTTATTGATAGAAACGTAAAGAAAAGGATCATATTTCAGAAAGACGTATATATACACCAGAGGCAGATAACGCAGCGGCTGAGCAAAGTGTATACATACTCCGGTGGCACTTAAAAAGATTAAAAAAGAAAAATGACATGCTCTCGATTATAGCAAGAGAAAAAACAAAATTAGTCGTAAAAATAAAAAATCGTGTTTTATCAACATATAATTTTTTTTACTTATTACAAATATTCAATGAGTGACTGAATAATAACGTCACACTATTCAGCTACACGAGAGTTTTTCGCAACGAACCTCGTAATTTTGAACCACGTTCAAGTGACGAGGGCGACACCTAACCTGGAACATCCTCTCTTAACACACCACACCAACGGGAGGACGTTTGAGCTCTCGACAGATTTAACGCGCATTGCTCTCCTACACGGCGGGTCTTAAGTGGTACTGGGCTGAAACACGTGACAAGCCAGCCACGATCCGATACCTTGACCACTAGGCTACCGCTGTCATTACAAATATTGAATCTTGTGTGATAGTTTATAACATATGAAATGCAAAAAAAAAAAAAAATCCTAAAATATTATTTTGCGTAAATTATGCAAATTACAAAAAAGAAAGAGAGAGAAAAATGACTGATGCCCTTATTGTGATTTATACTTATTTATATCGCATTGTTTCCAGTTGCTAATTTTTCTGATTAAACCTTGTTAAAAGGAAAATTCAAAGCTTAACTTGTACTGTTATTTTATCTTGAAGTGTTTATAAAAAAAATGCTTTTTAACAAATCCTATTTTTTTTTCATGCCTCCCCTTATGCAATCATTTCAATCTTGTGCGTTAAAAGTTTGGTATAATATCCTTTATTGCTTCATATCCCACAAAACCTTGTGACGGGCTCACGCGTCTTTTCTTTAACGCGTCCTTTGGATTCTTTGAAACCAGAATTAATGGCAACTCTCCAACCAAATCCAAGAAGTGAAGTGTGAAAGAAAGATTCAAATTAAGAACTTTTTAAATATCAGAAGTTAGAGTAGACGTGATGGCAATTTGTGGCAAGTGATGGCAATTAGAGGAATGTAAGCAGTCCGTGGTTCTAGATTGAAGAAGTTTTACATAACGTTACGTGGCAAATAATAATAATTATACGTGATAGAGATCCATTAATCAAGGTGCAAACCATTGCACACAAGTTATCGCAAGACCTCATCTAAAACTAGTATGATCATTTACTGATACTACAACAAGGTAGGATTGATTATTTAATAAAGGGTGTTTTTTTAGAGGTATAGAACTTTAAATTGCAATAAAACAACGATGTATTATTCGATTGACATGAAGTTTTTTTTATTCGAAAGATAATCTTGTGGCATTACATTCTAAATATGATTTCTGGCATATGACTGCCACTGCTGGCTCGGATGTAGTCCAATCTGGACGTCCAATTTTCGGTGACTTTTTCCAACATTTGTGGCCGTATATCGGCAATAACACGGCGAATGTTGTCTTCCAAATGGTCAAGCGTTTGTGGCTTATCCGCATAGACCAATGACTTTACATAGCCCCACAGAAAATAGTCTAGCGGTGTTAAATCACAACATCTTGGAGGCCAATTCACAGGTCCAAAACGTGAAATTAGGCGGTCACCAAACGTGTCTTTCAATAAATCGATTGTGACATGTTGCGCCGTCTTGTTGGAACCACAGCTCCGGGACATCATGATTGTTCAATTCAGGAATGAAAAAGTTAGTAATCATGGCTCTATACTGATCACCATTGACTGTAACGTTGTGGCCTTCATCGTTTTTGAAGAAGTACGAACCAATGATTCCACCAGCCCATAAATCGCACCAAACAGTCAGTTTTTTGGATGTAACGGTGTTTCGACATACACTTGTAGATTAGCTTCACTCCAAATGCGGCAGTTTTGTTTGTTGACGTAGCCATTCGACCAGAAGTGCGCTTCATCGCTAAACAAAATTCGCTTATGAAAATCGGGAACAACGGCAATCTCGTTTTGGGCCCATTCGACGAATGTACGCCTTGCTTGATGATCGTTTTGATGAATTTCCAAACCAAACTGAGAATAAATCACTTGACAGCTGTTAAATCGGTCGCCATCTTGGAAAGTAATGCCAACTTAAACTTCTATACCTGGAAAAAAAAACACTATTTATTAGGATCAGTGATTGTATTAGAATTAAGTGTAAGAGATTCAGTTATTGATAGTGGTCCGAGTTAGGTTAAGTCGTTATTATAAATATATTGTGTGTGGTGTGTTTTACCATTGTAGATTCTCTCACATAAATTATTATAATCTAATTTGCTAGAGGTTCAAGTTAAATATCTTAATAAAGTCATATTAAGATAATGTTTCTTTATAGTTCTTTCGTTAATCCTACGCCTCTAGCTCTCGCTGATACTCAAAGAGATAATCACCCTACGGGGGGTGATTATCACAACCTAAAACTGTTAAACGTAAGTATTATTTTTTTTACTCATGTTGCAACAACCAAAATCCTTTACATTTCAACAGAAATAGTTTATTTTAACAAAATTACATCACTACTCAGCCATTTTCTAGTAATTTATGAGCATCAGTAATATAGCGGTCATATGGTGAGCTCGAATCTTAAGGTTTAAATTCCAAATCTACTCAATATGTTGCACAAAGATGCTAACACACAAAAAGTTCTCGGAACTTACGTAGTAACCGTTAATCAATTTCGCCAAACAAAAGGCATCGTCTATTTAGAAAATGTTACCAAATGCTATCATCGTCCTTATTACTGTATTCAATTAGCACAGGAACAGTTTCTACTCCTAGCTGTATATTTCGGCATTTGGCGACGTATTTTGATTAGACAAGCTTGGTCGACGGTATAATACAATACCAATTTCTAATAACTCAAAACCTTAAAGCGGATATGACTTGGACATAGAAAATGGGTGTGATCTTAAGGTATCCGACTATAATATTCTATTATAATAATATTTTGCCTGTATATAGCTCAGACTTCTCTACAGAGACTCAACCAGAATTTTTGAAAAATTAACATTATTTTCAGAGTTACCACCAATTCAAATAATTACTGGCGTTTTTTCTTAAAATTTCTATCCTCTGTTATCGTAAAATATATGAATAAACCCACTCCTAAGTTATATATTTCAAAAATTCTAGTTGAGCCTCTATAGAGAGGTCTGAGCTATATACAGGCAAAATATTATTATAATAGAAGGAATTTTCACAAAAGGAGAACATTTGGAAAAAAGATTATTCTAAGTTAATTTTTTGCCAAAATATTATATTTAAATAAATGTTTTTTGTCGAAATGTCCTTAAAACATCTTTATGCATATATTCTAATCTAAGTGACACTAAATATCATGAAAATTATCCATTTATGCGCTTTTGCAAGTCACGATTCCGATCGTAGTCGGATACCTTAAGATTCGACTTCGTCATTTGATGGTAGCTCAAAATTATGAACCATATTGGTTGTAAGGTTCTTTTCCCTTTTCGGAGACAGAAGAAGGGGGAGGGGGCTTTTGCGAAGGTGATTTTTTTTTTTTTTTTTTTTTTTTTTTTTGCCAAATTAGACTCAAAGCAAAAAATTAGTTAATAACCAACAACATGTTTCACATAAACAAATTTGCCAACGCACTCTCCGTAATTCCTTGCGCTTATGTGTCATAAGCACTCAAACTCGCGAAATGTGAGGTAAATTTACCAATGAATAAATTTTTATTGGCATTTGGAGATTTTTTGTTTTATTGTTACGACCTATCGAAACGGAAAAGTACTGGCGGCATTGGCACACACAAGGGGGGTGTCCTAGAGGTCCGGACCCTTCACAAAACCTTGAAAATTTTTCTGATTGATTATAATTCTAAGTATATAGTACATAAAATTTAATTAGGCATTTGTTATTAATGATTAATTTTATTAATTAATGCTAATTATTTATTTAATAATCAGATTTTTACTGTTTTTGTTTCCGAAAACCGACAAAATCAAAAGGAGCATGATACAACAATGGTAGACTTGAGACTCTGGACACCCCCCTTGAAAACTTTATGTGTGCGCTACTGACTGGAGGTAATTAGTTTGATTTTCATATAAGAAGTAATTAGTGTTTAATAGAACAAGCAAATGGCCATTTTGTATTATTAAGCGTAATGCACTTATCCTGGAATATATCTTTTTAGATTTAATTTTATCATATTTAACTGAATACAATAAAATACATCTAGAAGAGTTAACACAAGTTTCATATCCACGAAGAATGATGAATCAATTCATTTATTTATTTTACATTTAAAAAATGTATTCTTTAATATACATATAAAAATAAATATTTAACATCACACAAGTCATTAAAATTCTCCTAAAATATCTTTGAAAACTGAAGTGCGATACAGTAAGCCACAAAAACCTTTCTTGCTTTTTATTCTTTCGAATACATTTTATTACATTTGAACAAATGCGGTAATCAAGATTTAAATGAGATGCCTCAATAAAAATTGATCCGGTGAATAGGCTCAGAAAAATAAAGACATGATGAAAACACTCAGTCAAGTCTATATACACGGAATGGTTTTTTCCCCCCACCTAACCAAGTGGTGTAATATAATCTTCCCGTTTTAGCAGGTGCGTTTCCGACCTAAGGGAACATTTCGTTTAAGAATTCAGATATGCCGTATAATATTTTAATGGTGTATAATATTTTAACAGCGTATAATATTTTAAATAGAATGGTGCTCTATTTCTGTTTACACTCATCAACAAAAACACAAGCGAAATGAAAGAAATAATTTTGGATGCTTGTTTTCCGAAGCAGAAAAATCGGCGAGTAATTTTTCAATGTGGAGATAGAGCGCGGCTGACGTCAGAGCATGTCGTTTTGCTTACGGCCAAAAATTGGACGAAAATGTTGCATGAAAAATATACGAGCGATACGGCCTTTACAGCATCCCACAAACTTAAAATACTCGTATTATGAGCATTATAATGTCATTCTTCTGTATGTATCGGAAGATGGAGCCTTAATAGACAAATTATTCTAATTAATGCAATAATAAACTTGCGTTTGATTGGTCCAGGCTTCATAAATCAAAATGAATACCGACAGATACCATTAGGTTATTCAAAATCTCGCTGTAGTTTTTAAGTGGTTACTTTGAGAATAATGTACTGTGCTCAAAATATCTGTTTATGGCTTAAAACTAATTGATTAGACATTAGGATGTATTGATTTTTTTCTTTCAGAATTTCAAAACCCACTTATGCGGAAAAGATGTTTTGTGGTATATAGATAAATAGAAAAAAATAAAATAAAAAATAATAATTTTTATGTTAAGTACTACCACAAGAGGAAAGAAGTTTAGGTTTTATGCTTTTTTTTATAGTAAACAGTCTGAGTAATTCTCATAAAAGTAAAACATATATTTTAGTACTTTTAAACATTTTTTTGCATTGAGGGGACCCCTGCTAAGCAATTGCAAGAAAAAGCATCAGGTACATTTAACAGCTCTATTAGTACACTGCTGGACAATTGCTAAGGACGGATCACAAATTGCTATGTAGCATAACATTAAGCGAGACATGAGGCCTAGTAGGATAAAATATAGTTGCCACACTGTTCAGACATTAGAATAAAGAATATTTATTGTTCTGGAAAGTACAAAAGCTATGAAACATCTGAAAGAAAAAAAAATGTTCGTTTGATCTGCGTACGGAGAAATGGAACAATGCATCTAAATGTCAGCAGGCACCTTAAAGAAAGGTATCAGTACGGGATATGTCCACCGTGGAGTGTGATGCAACATTCCACACGTCGTACCATACTTTGCACAACATTATCCAGCAGCTGTTGAGGCAATTTATCCCATTCCTCAGTGAGTGCACGGATGAGAGTGTTCCTGTTTGTCGGAAGATAGTTTCGACCAGCAACTTGCCTCCCTAAAGCATCCCACACATTTTCAATGGGGCTTAGATCTGGAGAACGCGCTGGCCATACGAGACGTTGAATACCCTCGCTGTCTAGACAATCCTGAACAGCGAGTGTTCGATGACATGTTGCGTTGTCGTCCATAAAAACAAATTTATCACCGACAGCACCACGGAAAAGTCGAACATGAGGAAGTAGAACTTCATCAATGTATCGTTGGTCCGTCATAGTCCCATTCGCAACCACATGTAGGCGCGTGCGGCCATTGATCATGATGCCGGCCCACACCATGATACTGCATGTCGGATATCGGTCCTTTTCCTCGATTTTTCTGGATGAGAAGCAGTACCACTCTCGCGCCAGATCAGTTGGCGTCTACAATCCGATGTCAGACTGAACCTACTCTCATCTGAGAATAGTACGCATGCCCAGTCCTGTTCAGTCCAATTGTGATGCTCACGACACCATTGCAAACGGGCAGTACGGTGCTGTTTGGTCAATGGGACACACACAACAGGTCTCCGTGCGTATAGTCCTCCTCCCCTCAAACATCTGGCAACAGTTTTTCGGGAGATCTGCTTTCCTGAGGCAGCAAGAAACTGATTTGCCACCTGCTGAGCTGTGGTGGGCCTGTTCCTTTTTGCTGATAGGACGATATATCTGTCTTCTGCAGGCGTCGTACTTCTAACATGACCTCCCCTGTGCCGTCTACTACACATTCTAGTAGTTTTAAATGACTTCCACAGCCGTGAAACAACGCTGTGAGCGATGTCGAAGTCCCTGGCAACATCTGTTATTTTTCGCCCTTCTTCGATCTTTCCAATAATTCGGCCACGCATAAAATCATCTATGTGATGTCGGGAAGACATGCCAAAAATTTTAAGCTCGTCTATTAAATCTTTCCTGTAAAACTTTGACTTGAAACAACAACTGTCCACACGCGTCAAAACCTTTAAAGCTCTTATGAACGCTATCACGTGATGAACAGACGTGGGGAAAAAAATTCATACTCATACTTCTTCTTACTAATATCCCTCACTTATTCTAATTTTCCACATTTTGTTTCCTTTCATTTTGTGGTTGCTATGGAGGATAGTGTTATCCGTCCTTAGCAATTGTCCAGCAGTGTATTACATTTTAAAAAACCTTCTATCGAAATGTAAGGTACACATTGAAGTAGAAGACGGGAAAAAAGCTTGAAAAGAACGGATTCGACAGTGCGTGTTGCTAAAACAACGATTCATCGTGAATAGGCGATGATTATTTACGTCAGAAAATAGTTATAACCCTCCCCCTCCTTGTTTTTGTTTCAAGTATTTACACCTACTAGATGTGATATACCCATTGAAGCGAGTGACTGGCGAAATATCCAGTTTTGAACCGATTAACAATTGGTAATAATATTTATAGCTTATTAAAGTTTGTTTGTCAATTTAAATAGAAGTAATTATTTGATCTGAATTATTATGAAAACTTAAGACGAACCTGCAAGATACCGAATTATAATCATTGCGTGGAGACCGAGAGAGATGGGGTTATGAAATGTTGCGATTTATATATATGTAATCTTTTTATAATATTTCTGGAGAGTGCTTGATTTAAACAATGGAGAACCAAAGGTAGGGCGTGGCCGATGATGTGATTTTCTGTGTTACGTGGAGCGTGGTTGAGTACTGTATTATCGAAGAGTCACTGGTGTAAATCATTATTCCTTTTTATTCACATCTGGAAACACATAAAGATCCAGTAGGGACGGCATTACACATACAAGAAGCAAACATCATAGCACAAACACAGACAAAGACAAACATAGAACGCGTTGCAGCGGGCTGATTACATGATGAAGGCAAGCAGACAAAAGAGAGCGATTACACAAGATTTCTGTTTTTATACCAGCAGTGCAAGTGCGTGATCATTACGTAATAGTAGTTCTGATTGGATAGAATGGGCGGGACAGGGATTTCGGAGAGTAGCTGATTACGATTAAGATCACAATGCTAATTTTAAACCAAAAAGTTAAAGTTATTTCAAATATTAGTATATATATATATATATATATATATATATATATATATATATATATATATATATATATATATATATATATATATATATATATATATCGTATTAATCCCTTCCTAGCACTCATTTATCAATAACATCGTTTGTGGTTATTTTTATTGTAAAAAGGTAATTTTGTTTGGAGAGTAAAGTCATCTAAATAAAATGAAGTCTTCCATTTTCCATTTTTTTAAATATAATATCTTTGTGGAAATATTGCATTTTTCCCTAATCTCCATATTATGAAATATCTTTTTCTGTATATGTAGGTTCCAATTAATAATAATTTATTTTTCTCCATATAACCGCGTTATTATTAGGCATGCCTATGACACCCTACACTGGAAATCAGAAGCATTCACAAAAACAAACACATATTTGATTATTGTACGAGTAAATTAATTATTGAAACATACTTATTATACAAATTTTGTTGTAAGAAAAAAGCTGCTTCTTGTCAGCAAGTAAGCTTCTCAATATATACCATGTTAAACGAAAATAAAATACAGATGTCTATTTTTTATTAAACAACGAATAGTTTTCCTTTTAATTTGACGCGTAATCAACCTTGAAGATTATACATCAACGGCCAGAAGCTTAAACTTTCTTCTCAATCACACCCTTCCTAGTAAAAGCAGGGTGATGCACAACCCACCAGCCTCATCAATCCGTAGCGGAAGGAAAAGTTTTCGGAAGGAACTTAAATGTCCTGAGAGCTATACATCGTCGGGATTGAAATTTATCTCTTCTTAATACCACCCACGACAAAAGCACATCACCTGAAAGACAAGGAAAACACATTGCGGGGGATATTTTGCTTCAACAAGCTTAAGAAGTAGGGATTATCCCAGCCACCACTAACTATTATGGAAGTGAAAGACAAACTATTTAAGCTCTATCACTTTGCAGCAGCTGAGGCTTCTCTCCGTTTCGTGGGGGATGTCCTCTGTTGAGGAGAAAGGTGGATTTTTTTAGTCTCTCTTTTCTTATGAAAAGTTCAAAGAGGTGGAGAAAGGATAATTTATTTTCGAAGCGTTTAACTTTCTTGATTAAAGTTGAACCATCCTGTGACATTAAGGATTGATTAATTATTGTCCTGGACAAAGAGCTTTGCTGGTTGTACAAATATGTGTTGTCATTTTATAAAACCATACTTATAAGTGTTCATATGTGCTCGTATGGAAAGTAGTTTCAGTAAAAAAAAATAATCAACAGAATTACTATATTTTCTACAGATGTATAGAAATATTAATATTAAGCACTGAATGAATTTAAAATCACACTTAACTTAAAACTTTGAATATATTTGTTCTTGAATCAGTGGCGCTCTCAGCGCAATTATTTATTTAATAATTATTTATCTATTGTTTTTGCTCAGAAAATCAATAAAATCAAAAGATGTTGTGTAGCTTATTAGAGCATGATACGAGAATGGTGGACTTTTGAACCTTGCCCCCCTCCTCCCTTGAAAAATTCTTGTGTACGCCATTGTCTTGAATATATAATGATATAAGAATTTAGATTAAAATATGCTAAGCTTTCATCGCATTAAAAACCAAAAGCTTTTATTTAATATAAATAGATAATATCCATTATAGTGATTAGTAAAGTGATACATATGCATAATGTTAATATAGCACACATAAAGCAATGATAAATAGCATATAAAAGTAAAGACAATTTCAAGTATAAAATTGATCAAATGCATTTAAGTCGAATACATACACTTAAGACTTGGAATTTAATTAGATAACAGCATTAATTGTTTTCTAAAATGTCGTTACATATGAACAGATTAATATATTTTTTTTTTTATTTCAATGAGTTTAGTACTTTTATAAGTCATTGTCGAAAGTCTTTTTAAAAAAATCTGCTGGTAGAATATTTTAAATATTTTAAAAACTATAATCTTCTTGTTCATCAGGCCATTTTAATTTTTCTTTTCATTATTTTATCAACTTAAAATGCTGGATAAATAGTTGAAGAACTTTTAATAGAGAGAGAGAGAGTCAAGTTTAAACTCTATCGGGCACAAAATTAGTTTAATCACAAAAACTATTTTCCGCTACTTTTGAGATTAAAGAATTTTAATCGTTCTCTTAAACGTTGCAATGGGCTCAATTCGTGACATCACATGATGAAATCAAACACGTGCTCTCCATTGAATTCAAAACAAACATTAAACTAATAGTACGTGTTCTATTTGTAAGATAAAATTTCAAATTTCATGTTAAGATGTTTAAATGTCAGGGAAAAAAATTTCTTCAAAAAGATTTTTTTAAATTAAAAAAAAATCATATTTTATGCTTATACTTTTAAATAAGATGCATTTTGTTTACAATGTACTTTTTAAGAAAAAGTTTCTGCAAAGAGCAAAACTTGGCAACACCGAAGCGCGTGAACTGATTAGCTGGAAACACAAGATATTTTTATCGTGTGACTATGACGTCACATGAGTGTTTGAATTGATTGGCTAGAATCACGTGGCTATCAATATCATGCGAGTATGGCGTCATATGAGTTGAGCCCATTGAATGTTTATACAAAATGCTTGTTTCAAACAGATATTTTTTTTTTATTTTATGGACTGATTATTTAATAAGGCCACGATTGTGAGTGAGTGAGTATTAATGTTCAGCAACTCGAGGGCTTTTGGCAATAGACCTCGCAATTTTGAACCATGGTCAAGTGACGAGAACGGCACCTAAGCTGGCACCACCTCTCCTAACTACAACACCACACCAAAGGGGGGTTGAGTTCTCGACAGATTTAACGTGTATCGCTTCCCTACACTTATTAAGGACGCATTCTCAAGTAACATAAAAGCTATTGGCTATAATCTTCGTGATTTTAAACCAAGACCAAGAAGCAAGGATGGCATTTCTTTTGGCATAACACGCCAACTTGATGACTCTGAGCTTTGATCGATTTTTCGTCCATCCTCATTGTAAAAAGGTGGTTCTTCAGTGGCATCATGAAGAAAGCCCGCGACTCTATGAAACATCCCCGGCTCTAAGCACATGACTATGACCATTTGGTTATTGCTATTGCGTAGACAATGTTACAAAATATTATTCAAATATGTATTCTGTCGCCCATCCGGTATAGTGGTTAGCGACGCTGACTGCTGTGCCGTTGGTACTGGGTTCGAATCCCGGAGAAGACATGGATGTTTGTAGCCGTATAGTGCCTTCGCGGCATGGGGGTACTTTAAATAGCCGTCGAGCCGCAAGTCCTCTTGTGAGGTTGGTCGAAGGGGAAGAGAGGTGGGAGGCCCCTGGCCACCCCCTGGATGTTTTCCCTCTAAATTGGGGTGAAACCAAGCTAAAACGTTCTGTCACCTGTATGGTGTTCAAAGCTACGGATAACGACAGGCGTCACTTAGCCCTTTGCCATGATGCATTTTGTGGGCCTTGATCCGGTCTTTGCCGATCAGGTGGCATTAGTAGCACCAACAACAACAATATGTATTCCTTATCAGCTGTTGCCAGATTTTATATAATTGCATAGTGAGATGGACCGAGGGAAGTTTTGTATAAACACAACTTTTCCAACAAATTATTTTTTTTATGTATAATGTACAAAAATAAATATATTAAAGATGGGTACGTACGTATTATCTCAACCTATATTGGCGACACATTATATGAAACGAAGTACACGGTTGCCAATTCCGCAAGTAAGGCACATGGGAAATCCGGGTTGCCAACGTGGCGAGTTATTAATAGAGTTGGCGATTATTGCGATAATACGTAAGTACCTAAAATTGTTGCATCAACGCTGTAGAACAGACCACGGCAGTTAGGAATGGATTGGTAAATGATAAATATTTGATGATTCAAAGTTTTTTTCAAGATTTCATAAAAAAATCAACAATATCTTAGCTTTAAACATAAGGAAACTTCAAAACGAAACCAAAGAATGAACCCCGAAGCTACGAATTCAAACGAAGTGGTTTTGATTAAAAATTCGTAAGAAATGTAATAGTTAAAACTAACATAGATCATTTACAAAAGCAGTAAGATTTTCATTAACATCAAAGTATGTCAGCATATAGTATCAGTAAGTTACTCATTTTTGGCATGATTTTGAAGCTACGTCTAATAAATCTATGGCAACCAATCAAATGTTATCATTACAACTTGGTATAATCTCACAACTATTTGGCTAAAAAATCCGTAGCGTACCAATATCAAATTCATGCCATAAATAATAGGTGAAGTATTACAGTCATTAAAACAGCTTGAGAATTTTTTTTGGTTGCCGTGAGTTTTTGAGACTTTTCTTAGAGTATATTTTAGAATTTTAATTTTACTTTGATTGATTTTTTTTGTTCTTAAGCTTTGGATACCTGTTTCTGCTTCTTTTTTATTTTCTAGTAATACGCGAAGATCTTTTCTTATAATTTTCTGCATTTCGTAAGAAAGTTCACTGGAATTCGGTATCAATCGAGGATTAAATGGGCATTATACTATAGTGATTAATAAAATATCGTGTGTGTTTCATAAAAATAAATGTAAATAAACACCAAAAATAAAATAAAATATGAATTTTCAGATTAGATGTAAATTTAGCAATTATTGTTTGTTTCTAGACACTTATTTTTAGCGATTGATTTGAGATTGAATAATATTTTAAACTCCACTGCTACAGAGTGCTTTTTTTCCAGGTATAGAAGTTTAAGTTGGCATTACTTTCCAAGATGGCGACCAATTTAACAGCTGTCAAGTGATTTATTCTCAGTTTGTTTTGGCAATTGATCATGAATAGACTCAAATTGTGCAATTTTATTTCGAAAATAATGGTCAATTTTCATAAGCGAATTTTGTTTAGCGATGAAGCGCACTTCTGGATGAATGGCTACGCCAACAAACAAAACTGCCGCATTTGGAGTGAAGCTAATCCACAAGTGTATGTCGAAACACCGTTACATCCAAAAGAACTGACTGTTTGGTGCGCTTTATCGGCTGGTGGAATCATTGGTCCGTACTTCTTCAAAAACGATGAAGGCCACAACGTTACAGTCAATGGTGATCGGTATAGAGCCATGATTACTAACTTTTTCATTCCTGAATTGAACAATCATGATGTCCAGGAGCTGTGGTTCCAACAAGACGGGGCAACATGTCACACAGCTCGTGCCACAATCGATTTATTGAAAGGCACGTTTGGTGACTGCCTAATTTCACGCTTTGGACCTGTGAATTGGCCTCCAAGATCTTGTGATTTAACACCGCTAGACTATTTTCTGTGGGGCTATGTAAAGTCATTGGTCTATGCGGATAAGCCACAAACGCTTGACCATTTGGAAGACAACATTCACCGTGTTATTGCCGATATACGGCCACAAATGTTGGAAAAAGTCATCGAAAATTGGACGTCCAGATTGGACTACATCCGAGCCAGCTGTGGCTATCATATGCGAGAAATCATATTTAAAATGTAAAGCCACAAGATTATCTTTCGAATAAAAAAAAATTCATGTCAATCGAATAATACATCGTTGTTTTACTGCAGTTTAAAGTTCTATACCTCTAAAAAAACACCCTTTATATAGGGGAGAGAGTGAACTATAATAGTAGGAATTGAAAAAAGAGCATGATTTGTCTGCATTGTTGTAACAATGCATTCCCCAGTTTGGCTGAAAAACAGGTTTTCGATGCTAACTTTTGTCTTAATAGTTACATTGTTACAACAATAGAGACGAATATAAATTAGCGCCAAAAACCGATAATTAATTAAATTACTTAATTAATATTTGAAAAAAAAATATATTAACATCAAGTGTCATCCACTACTAGTTTAAAAAAATCTATTTGAACTTGATTGGATGAACAGAAAGTATTTTATTAACGATTGAAAAAAAATTTGAACAAGATAAATATATAAATAAATAAATATAAAGAGAGAGTAAGCTATAATAGTAGAAATTAAAAAAAGTTGTTAATTTTAATTTTTCTTTTCTATTTGAAGAGTGTGGACTAAGCTATAATGTCTGTATTTACGTATTATACCTTCGAAGAATTTCGTCGAATCAAAAGATGTCGCCAAATACCTCGATTTGTAGCCAATTGTGGGAAACAAGCCCTGGTATGTTTGAAAACCATAAAAATAATGATGACATATTTTGATATTTTTTGAATAGACGGAGATTTTCAATTTGGAAAAATTGGCCGACGGTATTATACGAGTGTGTGTATGTATATAAGTACCAAATATATATATATATATATATATCCTGCTACGAAGAGAATATCCAAAGCACTGAACAATTATAGGTACTAGCGTATTATCGCAACAATCCCCAACGTTCAAGATAACTCACCAAGTTGGCAACCCTAATTTCGCATGTCGTATGCACTGAATTGGCGCAGTCATGTGCATCGTTTCATATAAAGTCGCCATTAAGTTGTGATAATAGGTAAGTGCTCAATTATGTAATTTTAAAAAACGGATACCTGTGTCTTATTCCGCCGATCATAAACAATGGGGAAATGTGACTGGTACCTGCCTCACACACACACAATAACAAATCATTCCATCATGATATTCAAAAATAACTGACGCATTATTTTTAGTCACAGTGTTTGGTGGCAGATTTTATTTGGCATAAATGGTCGACGAGATAGTCCGTTAGCACCTGAAATCGTGTACCGTATTTTTTCAGTTTAGAGTGAACGTTTAAAGCCTTTTTTCAACAATTTCTTCCCTTAAATCTATAAATTTGTTCTCTTTAAGGATTTTATGAGCATTCATACGTATATATTTTTGCGTGACTTAGGAAAATCAAATAATATCGAATTTATGAGCATTATGTTAGAAATTTCGTGAAATTTTGACTTGAATGTGTTTATGTATGGCAATTAGCGTTAAAATCATACTGCTTCTTTCGAATGGATCGTTTTCTGGTGCACCTGTTGGAGAAAAGTTTTTGGTGCCAAAAGTGATGGGTTAATCTTGATAACCCTATTCACTTTATCACAACGTAACATTTGCTTTGTGTTTTCTACGACGTCTACCGTCCATTTTTTATCAGAAAAAGGGGGTAAATATGCTTATTGTTCAACAAAAAGACAATTTTATTTAAATGGGAATACTATCAGAAAAGTGGAGGACAGTAATTTTTACTGCATCAAAACGATGTACGAAAATTCCCTTTCGTTCGTTTTTAAAACTAAACTGCTGTTGATATCAAAAAGGAATTAATATAAGTGGTAGATAAAATTGATCAGCCATCTCCCCTTCCCCTATTACTTTTGGTTCCTTTCATTATATTTTCTTTGCGAAATTCAAAATTTCATTATGCCATGCTTTTCTTTAAATCAGCATCTCTACCATCATTGATTTTCAGATCGACGCCATTTAGTTGTAAGTTGCAACGGCTTCGAATTTAAAAATTTGCGCCTTCGCGTCATCTTGATATATTTTAAAACCATCACCTAGGAGTGCATCAAAATAGAATTTAAATGATTAACGGATGCCTAAGATTTTTAATGTCTGGATTAACGGATTCTAGATTACACGAATCACTTGTTCCAGAATATTGGTATCTGACAGCTTACAAATTCAAACAACTGTATCCACTTCCTAATGGGCAGAAAATATAATAATCCGATATAAGGCACTTTGCTATCGTCACCATAAAAATTTTACATTAAGAAACAGTAAGAAGGAAAGAATTTGTTAGTTAATTACACTACCCACTCAAAACCGGCATCAGAGATATTCGGTATTTATTTATTTATTTTCATAAAATAAATTACCTTCGACTATTACACCTAGGAAAAATTCCGAATCAAACTTGAATCATTTGGTGCCAAGAAAATACACCTAATGAAATAGCTCCCCAAAGTATGGTTATCATGGAAAAGTACCTTTGTTGCATTACACTTACAATGGTATTGATGCTGATTCTATAAAATCATTTTTATTACGTAGCTAAATCATTGCTCGTGAGAATAATATATATTAGTTTCAATATTACGAGGGCTATTTTTTTCAATTCCTACTATCAGGTCACACTCTCTCTCTATATTTTTATTTATTTATCTTGGTGGAATTTTCAATCGTTAATAAAATACATTATAAAGCGCTCAATTGAGCTGAAACTTTACATACATGATTATTTTGGATGGCAATACAATAATTTTTAATTATAATTAGTAAAAATTAATTTATTAAAACCAATTATTGAAAGAATTACAAATACAGCCACGTTGGCATAATTTTGGCGACCCTTTTGGTGACTCGTGTCAAAACTAGAAAAGGTTTTTTTTCTCACGTGTTCATTCAGTTGAACTGAAATGTTATAAACACGATTGTTTTGGATTACAATACGATACTTTAATGATAATTAATAAAAATTAATGACCACTTAATGTTGTGATTCTGTCATATGTATATACATATTTATATTAATTGTAACTATTTAATAAAAAGTAGCTAAAATAAAATTTTTCTTTGTTGATCTAAGTAGGAATTGACTTACAATTTTTTTTTATATTGCTTGTTTAAGTAAGATCCGTTGGCGCGTATAGTTCCCTAGTTAGCGCGTATGCCGCAACGAGTCTTTACGGTGGTATTCACCGCTAACCTGACCCAGCGATGAAACCTGGAGTTAAGTAACCGGCAGTCAACCCCAGGTTAGAACTCCAATTCACAGCTCTTTTTCGACCTCCAGTTCCTTGACTCGGAGTTCCTTAACCTGGATTTACTGGTCGATTCCCATTGGTCGAAATAAACCCCGTGACTTCCAGCTGGAGCTACAATTTTTACGTTCGTGTTTTTAACCTCGTGTATAAAATGAATACCAACAGAATTTATTTTACGCAGTACGAAAAAGAGTTGGTGTTGGCTTTGATGAAGCCGCACTTACATATAATAGAATGTAGGGAAACAAATGCTGTTAGTAGCACAAAAAAAAAAAAAAAAATGAAGCGTATTTTGAAATAACGCGGCAATTCAATGACACTGATGGAGTGATGAATCCGCGAACACCACAACAGATCCGTCAGTGTTATTTAAATTTAAAAAGAAAATGGCAAAGAAAAGTAGTGTTTTGCGGCAAGAAAGGAGACAAACAGGGGGTGGTGAAGTACCCAAAGAAGCAGAATTGACGGACTTCGAGATGAGGTTTTTGGAGGAGCCGATTCTGACACTGCCACTTTCCACGCCCTTTGACAGCGACAGTACGGATATCGAAATTTCAAGTAAGTAAATTTCTTGAGTTATTATATAATTAATTAAATTGTAGTCAGTAAAAAAAAAAAAATGAAAGCTATTCGTTAATGCTCACTCCGCATGGAGACTGTCTTGTCATTGTATTCTGTTTTAGATGATTAAAAAGTAAAATACTGTTTTGAAATTTTTCATAAGTTTCTTTAAAACTACCCAGTAAATAGTATTAAGGTAACATTAAAAAAAAGTTGCTGCAGATAGTTAATTTGTCAAGTAGAGATCGTTTCACTACTTGTACTAATTGCTTTATTTAAAACGTATATTTTTCTTTGAAACAGAACCTCAATACCCCAGTACATCAACTTCTGCTTTGTTGATTCCCCCTGTGACTCCTTCACAGAACACTGAAAAAATCACAGAATATGATTCCTCGTCAGATCCTTCAGTAAGTATATTTTACTATTTTAACTCATAAATATAAAATTTATTACAACTATCACGACAAATAAATTGGATAAAAATACTTGAGTTCATGAACTGTATTGGTAACAAAAAATAAAGTAATAAATGTTATAGCCTTTTCTGGTTTTTGGTGATAACATTGCAAATTTTTTCCTTCCAAACATGGTCAATTTATCATTTGAGAAATAAGTTTATGAATATAATATCAAAAAAAGAAAAGTTATATTTCAATAGATGCCATATTTGGAATATGAACCAGTTTTGCTTTCGCCATAGTAATTTGGATGAAAGTAATCGTTTACTTTTAAATCCATCCAGCTGCTTAGGGTAACTGGAATGTTAAAATGCTTCAAACTTTGCTTTTTTTGTTTATCTTACTTTTAAAAAATAGAGGGTGTTTTGTTGTACAATTTACGATAATTCGATAAATAGAACTTAAGAAAATTTTATTTATAAAATGTAAGCAAATTTGATGCAACTATGATTTAGGTACATTTTCTTCAAAATCTGCTTTGTATTAATATGTATTATAAAATACTAATTTTTACTTAACGAGGAATGTATTTTTTCAGTATTATATGTTCAAAAATTAAGAAAAATTTAAATGAATAGTTATAAAATTAAAAAAAAAAATTTTTTGAAATGTCAATAACACTGCTACTAAATAGTTTCACTAATAAACTTTTAATTCCTTGTGAATCAAGACACAAAACAGGATATTACCAATCTGGAAGTAAAAGGAATTTTTTATTCATAGTTTTATTAGATTTAAGGTAACAGAACACCTTCGAAGAAAATTTTTTGAATTAACCTGAATTTTGCCTGTAAATGCATATTTTATGACCTTATGGGTCTCTAAAATTAGAAAAATACCCAAAAAAAGTTTTGTTAGTATACATTTTTAGAGTCAAAGGGGTATTTTATTAAAAAAATAAGCAAAAATAAGACTTTACGCAAAACATGATAACTGAAAATAAAATAAATATATTGACATTTTTTGTAAATTGTGTGAATAATATAGCATATAACCTTATCTAGGGAATAGACTCTTATTTTGGTAATATAACTATTACGTGGGAAGTTCTTGTGTTTCGAGCTTCTATACGTTGACATTTTCTTTAAAAGCTATTGTAATTTTCATTTTATTGCTATATAAAAAAATTTCTACTCAACACAAACTCTTAAGAAAGGTCTATTCCCTGTATAAGTATTTAAAAACATACATATAAAATTTTTATTTAATTCAAGCATAATTTTTTGAGACATCGTGTTTTGCGGTAAGAAAAATGTGAAAAAAAACTCATTTTGAGAAAACGACAAAAATAACATTAAACTCATATGATTACAAGAAAAACACTTTCTTATTAAAGTACACCAGATTTATAATCCTTTCCCTCTTTAACTTCTAAAACACTAATTGTTTTCTTTTAAGTGCTCTTAAAATTTTCCAGTTTTTCTTTGTTTTGGGGTCTGCATTATGAATTGATTCCCGGATTCTGCATTTATCTAAATATTTATATCCATGTAAGGTAAACATCCCAGGGTTTTCTATATTCATTTTATTAAAAACTTTTAGACACCCATTTAATCCTTCATTGAAGTGTATAATAGCATTATATGACCCAAATTTAATTGTTTTGAGCGAGACAAAAACTTCCTTTGGTACTTTTTGCCAAACTATTCCATTAAAACACTCGTTGGCATTTTGCGTGCGTTCATGCAAGCACTTAATATCTGTCACCTTAAGAACTACTTTGTGTTTCTATTAAACATAGAATTATTTATTTTACAGAATGCAGTAATGGACATGAATGATTTGAAACCAACGCCAAAAATAGCGAGGCCACTGAAGGAGACATTAGCTATGTTCAAAACGTGCCAAAACACCAACAGCTCCCTCCGCTGCTGCCAGAGCTGCAGCATGCATCGAAGAAGAACATAGAATGAAAATCAAATACATGGAGATGGACGAGGAAAGGAAAAATGAGGAGCACCAGCTGCGGATGGAGCAGTTGAGTAATAACATGAAGATGGATGAGGAAAGGAAGAATGAGGGAGCACAAACTGCGGAATGAGGAGCACAAACTGCGGATGGAACTGTTGAGAATTAAAATTGCACATGCAAAGGAGAAAATGGAAGTGCAGAAAATTTTAGTAACTACCTTGAAAGATAGCCCTAAAATCTATTTACAAAATACTGAATAAATCAATACTAATACAAAAACTTGTGATTTTTTGTTTATTAAAACTGATTTTTATAAAAATGTTTACAATTAAATTGAGAAAAAATTTGTCACAATGACATTTCTTTTAGCAAAACCGGCTGGGCAACGTGGTCTTGTTTCAAAGCTCAGTGTTGCATCTTCATTTTCCAGCTCTAATTGGCGTACTAGAGCTTCTATCTGGGGATCTACAGGTGGTTCAGGATCCTCTACAATAGTACATTAAACAATATAATTATTATAATTGGGAATAAGTTGAAACTATGTATTCTTATAAACATCAACATGGTTCTTACTATTTTACCAAAACAAATAATTATCAAATCATGACTTTTCTGCACGTAACTATGAATATGCATTTTAAAATTTCGCTTTTCGGTGTACGGCACAATTTTGAATTTTATTTAGATAAATTTATTATAATTTGATATATATACCGTATTTTCCTGTATATAATCCGCAGCGGCATATTATCCACAAAGCCTTTTTTTTTCGAGTAAAAAAAAAAACATTGTATAATCTGCGGCAGTTTTTAGACCGAATAATACCAAATATAAACTGCCGATAATGAGTGGCATATAAGATAAAAAATACACAATATAATTGAAAATAGAAGTAAGAATTTGTACAGGAAAAAAAATTTATTATGAAACGTCTTTTTAAATATGTATGATAATATTTTTTTACGATAATCTCAATAACACAAAAAAATTCTTTGCTACTGCCATCTATGTTTTGAGTTGTCAAACAAAACATTCCATGCAGAAAAAATCTTTCTTTTTTTAATTTAGCAAGTTAACAGCAAAAAAAATTATGATTGAGACTGCTTTCCCACTGTAACTTTCTTTTAAAATCCTTTTATTTATTTCTTCCTCTAATTCTGGCCAGTGAGGTTTACCACGATGATAGGCACTTTAACGTCGATCACAATTTTCGAAGTTTGTCTAGTTTTTCTCCACAAACGAATTCAAAGTATTTCCCTCCGAAATTTCATGTTTTGTGAAGCAAACAAAATTTTCGTCTAGACAACAGTATAACAAGAATACAGATGTATTTTCTTCTCAATCTGTTTCATGCGCGTTCTTTGTAAAATACAAATTCTTTTAAAAGGAATAAAATTTTTCTGCAGTATATTCCCAAAATTTTGAGTATTCAACATTTTTGTAAAAAATTTTCTAATCAGTTAATATAACCTTCTGGTTGTTTTTTAAAAATTATGTTCAGTATGCAGAATATTATGTTTATAATTTATGAGTATTTTTTAAGATTTTAAATTAAGTAGATATTTCATGCAAAATACATTAAAAAATATGTACACAATTTGTAAATGTAAGCATTAAACATGTTAAAAGTTGCGATTATGTAAATTTACATACACTGAAAGCTTAAGGCTAGACAAATAAATAAATTACAAAATATTCTTACCCAGGCGTATACATAAGTTGTGAAGAACACAACAAGCAACAACTATAGCTGGTACTCTATCAATGTGGCAATTCAAGCCAATTGATAAGCATGGAAATCTTCTTTTTAAGATTCCATACTTGCGCTCAATCGTGTTCCTTGTTAAAACATGTGATTTATTGTACCTGAAACAAAATAAAACTTGATGAACTGTCAAGAAATGTCAGTAACATGTAGTTTGTGTTTTTGTCAAACTATATTAGCAAGTTATATGTTGAGGTGAAAACAAAAATGAGAACATATGTTGTCCCCATTTTATGCAGATATTATCATCAAAGCCTAAGCATTTAAAGTTATTTTTTTAAAAAAAATATTAGCTCTGCTATAAGGTTTTGTACTGTCATTGAAAGAGATGTGAATCACTCCACTTTATTTTATTTCAAAAGAGAGATGTCAATTGCGTCATTTAGCTAGTTCTTCAGATTATAAACTAATTTCTCGGTGAAAACAAATTAATTTTTCTGTGACCATTCATATAATTCATGGTGAAAACAGCTTCAAATTCCTTCAATTATTTCTGTCTTTATCTAAATATCTTTTACATATATTTATTATTCACACAATCCAAGGAAAAGATTACTTTTTCAGTATATGACAATTAAGGTAAATTTTGCTTTTAAAATATTTTCTGGTTGCTTGGTACAATATGTTTGGTAATTCTATTTATCGAATAAGGCTTTAGAAACATCTATTAATTAACCAAAATACTTTTTACATACCTAGCTTCAGATAGAGATCTTGGATTCCCAAAAGGAGTTAATAAATATTTTTCACATGCATAGCCTGTATCTCCTAGCAAATGAAAATCTTGATATAATGCATTTGTTTTTAATGCAAGACAGGCTGCACTGTTGTTGAAAACAGTGCTGTCATGAGCACTTCCTGGCCATCTTGCAACAACGTTCCTGATCACAAGATCAGAATCCACAATTGTTTGGACATTCAGTGCAAAGTAGTTCTTTCGACAGCGAAACCTTTCTGCATCTTCACCACCTGGAGACACGATACGTACAAAGGTGCCATCCAAAGCTCCAATAACTTTTGGAAATCCAGCGATACTGAAGAATTTCCTTGACACCTGAATAAAAAATTTTTGGCAATTTGAATGGCCAACTAGTTTTGATTTTTATGATTTTAAACGAGTAAAATTACAGAATATATAATACATAGAATGAAGTAACTGTTTATGCTTTTAGCAAATAAAGATCAGAACATCCAAGGTAGAATATAAGCATCAAATAAATACCAAATGTGGAACATGTATCATCAAATCATTATTTGTATAAGTAATCATATATTACTTCAGATAATGCTGCCTTATAATTATTAATTATGAGAAATCTAGAAACCAAACTTAGCATCATATGTACATCAAGGAAATGTCTCTAGATAGAGCTACAAAAGAAAGCATACAAGCACACATGTCTGGGTCACTTAATTAAAATTAGGAAATGTAAAGGAAAAATATCCTACACATTTAAATCTCGTTCAGTCAATGTATTCTTGTTATTGGAATTTTAGCTACTAACAAATTCAAAATCTCATTTTGTAACAGGCTTATTTTATTGAACAGCCAAAATAAAGATAAGTATGTATTCTTTTATGAATAACAATTCATAACTTCAAAAAAAATTTCTACTAATTTGAAACAATTAATGATAGGAAAAATAAATAATTATGAGATTTACATACCGTTTTGCACTCTTCTCTGTTGACTGGTAGGTGAATGAAATCAGGCAAGAGGGATGCTATGGCTTCACTGACTCTGTGCACTACTCGACATACAGTCGGCTGGCTGACATCGAACAAGTCAGCAATTGCTAATTGCATACATGCAACAGCGTAAAATCGCAGAGCAATCAGAACTTGCTCCACTGGCTTTAGGGCATTATTGCACGGGGTTTTACTCTCTAATTTTCTTCAATTAGCAGAGTCAATTCTGCGACACTTTGTTTTGTCAGTCGAAATCTTCTCTGAAACTCGTAATCGTCCAATTCCTCGAACAAATTACTCCTTCTAACTAATTTTCTGACTTTTCTGATTTCCTGATTTTCTAAAAACTCTAATTCAGTAATAGTGGAAACTTTCTGAATTGTATTCATCGTAAAATAAAAATCTATCCCAACTCAAAACTTGCACGAAAACGTAAACACTCGAAAAATCGCTTACTGCGCATGTGCGGTTGCAACTGACCCGGCTGTGGCACTGGGTCAGGATTTTTTAACTTGAACCGGAGTTAAGCTATTAACTTGAGATGGTGAATAACGTTTTCGGCGAAACCCAGATTTCCTTCCTCTAACCGGCGGTCAGGTTAGCGGTGAATATGGGCGAGTGTCTCTGACCAGCATCCTTTGCGAACACACTTGCGTCATTTCCAACTTTGCAGCAGTCGTGTAAGCTTCACTGTGTGCCTTTTAAATGTTTAAGATGATTGAATCACCCGCCAAGTGTGATATTACTTTAAAACCCGAATTATTTTTATCTTTAAGTATTAAATTCTTCTGGTTATTAATACTAGAGGGACCCCAATGACACTGGAAAATTTTTTTAAAAAATCCCCGCTGACCCCCTGGAACGCAGACGGTACCCGCATGATCGTGCGGGTTGGGCGTTATTTGTGTAACAGGTCACCTATGAAATTTTGCGAGTTATACATTTTTATATCTAAGTTGAAAAAAGAAACATTCTTAATTCAACTAAAATTGTTACACAAATAAATAAATTATTGATGTATAATTAACTCTTTTATTAATTCATTATTCATTTACTGTAAAAATCTTTTGTTTTGCTTTTAACAAGTAATCTTTTGTTTTGTTTTTGTTTTGAAACATCGTATTTTTCACATGTTTTCGAACTGCTTTCTTAGTTTTCAAATCTGCACTTGCGAGGCACTTGAAATTTCATCAACACATCGAAAATGGCTATAGATGTCAATCCTTTTCTCCTGAAATGACCAGAATAAAAGCCATGGCATGTATAGCAGGTGGATTATAACGCTTCGATATTTTTCGATATTCAGCTATCTCTAACTTAATATTAAGCGATCCATTCTGATTTTTAGAGGAATTTTATTTGATATTGCATTTTGTTTGCACAGAAACTAAGAATTTGCAACAGCTCAATCATTGTAATGAATGTATTCAAGAGACTTTTATGGTAAATGATAATCCAAAATTGTCTCTCCATTTCAAATATTTCCAAATTTTTTTTCATCTCTCTCATCTGAACTTGATTCTCCTTCCAATATACGTGATTCATATGTTTTCTTCTCAAAATTGTCATCATCCAAAAGATCACTAAGTTCAATCTGATGTATTTATCAATTGAAAAAAATTTTCTCTTATAATTAATTCTTCTCCTTTTAGACACTTGAAAAAGTTTTTGGTTAGTAGTTAGCACAATATTCCATGAAAAATAGTAAAATGTATCAGAAATAATAATTAGATATATATTATATATAAAATTCAAAATAAAAGATTTTTGAATATTCGATACTGCGATCGTAGTGCAGTCTGCCGGATCCAATGTAAAACATTCCAAGATCAACAATTTATAAATAAAAAATAAATAAATAAACATTTCTAAACCGAATTATAAATCTAAACCATTCTCGATTCCACTGGAACAGACAAAAACTTTCATCAAAATCGGTCCAGCCGTTTAGGAGGAGTTCAGTTACATACACACGCACAGAAGAATTACATATTTAAAGATTATTTGAAAAGATATTAATTAAAAACGCTAAAAAGCGTGAATCGCGTCTGCATTTTCGTAACAATAAAGGCCGGGTTTGGCCAGTTTGGCTGAAAATCAATTTTCGATGCCAACTTACGTCTTTTTCAATTCCTACTATTAGTTCACGATCTCTATACATGTTTTATTTGTTTGTTTATTTATTTATTTATCTTGGTGGAATTTACAATCGTTAATAAAATACATTTTAAAGCGCTCAATTGGGCTGAAATGTAATGTGCATGATTATTTTGGATGACAATACAATAATTTAATTATAATTAATAAAAATTAATTGATTAAAACTAATTATTTAAAAAAATTACAAATACAGCCATGTTGGCGATTTAGCGACCCTTTTGGCGACTTATGTCAAAATTTGAAAAGGTTTTTCTCACGTGGTAAAAGCCTTCAGTTGAAAGGAAATTTTATATACACGATTGTTTTGGATGACAATACGATATTTTAATGATAATTAATAAAAATTAATTACCACTTAATATTGTGATTCTGTCATATATATATACATATTTATATTAATTGCTACTTAATAAAAAGTAGCTAAAATAAATTTTTTCTTGGTCGATCTAAGTAGGAATTGATTTTAAATATTTTTTTTATATTACTTGTTTATAACAATAGCGTTGTTACAGCAATGCAGGTGAATGTTGAGTTGTATTTTTTTGAATCTTTTTAAATAATATATTTTTAATTAATTGCGATATCGGACCGAATTGTGAATCTAAACCATTCTCAAATTTACTTGAACCCACACAAAAAATTTCATTGAAATCGGTTCAGCCGTTTAGGAGGAGTTTAGTGACAAACACACGCACAGAAGATTTTTATATATAAAGATATATATATATATATATTTAAACCACACCATACTAATTTCTACCGGAAGAAATATGGATGCAATATCTGTGGGGATGATAAAAATGCTATACTCCTCTACAAATGTATGAAAAAAATTAATTGCAAGAGAGAGAGAAGAAAAAAAAAAAAGTAGAGACTCAACCATAGTGACCCCCAAGAAAATTTAGTATTAATTATATAACATATACATAACTATTATAACTATATATTTCATTTTTATGTAGGCTTTCATCAAAATTGTTGAAAAAGAAAAGAAAATTTGCATGGTAAGTAAGTACTTACCTTTACAACTGCTGTGACTCAAGTAAAGTCCAACCCGCACGATCGGGCGGGTAACGAAATCCTGAGTTCTACAAGCAACATTAAAAATCTATAATTAATATTTTTTCTATTTCACAATTATTTAAACATTAATACAAAAATTTGTATCCAAGCAATTAGAAATATATTGATAGTTACCTTTTTACGACAGATAAAATGAAAGCGTGTTTTCGTTGTATTTGAAAACAAAGCTAGATTTACCAGCTGAAAGTAAACATGGACCGCAACTATCGTCTGTTGATAAAAAGTAACACTTTACACTGGCTCAATCGTTGGATTCGCGATTTTCTTGCATACGACTATTCCAGAAGCAAAAACGTATAAGAATATCTAACCCGCACGATCGTCCGGGTTGGGTCTTAAAGAGATATACGGTCTGTTATGCGTTTTTTGACTGTGAGAAACATGTCGGCTGCAGACATTCACCGGCAGATAACAGAATTTTAGGGCACAGAAGCAATAAGTGACAGCAAAGTTCGAAAATGGGTCAAGAAGTTTAAAGGTGGGATAACAAAGGTCCATGACGAAGAACGTTCAGGCCGGCCCTCTGTAATCCCTGATGATTTGATGCAAGCAATTGAAACAAAAATTCATGAGAACAGGAGATTCACGATAACCACTCTTTCATTGGAATTTCTCGACGTTTCTGGGTCGGTGGTGTAAAAAATTAGGACTCAAGACCTCGACTTTAAGAAATTGTGTTTTCGGTGGGTACCCAGACTACTCAAAGTGGAACGCAAAGAGAAAAGGTTTGCCATTTCATTGGACTTTTTGATTCATTGCGAGGAAGAAGGGGATGACATGTTGAGTCAAATCGTTACTGCAGATGACACATGGGTATCCCATATCAACCCGGAATCAAAGCAATAGTCGAAGGAACACTTGTCACACATCCTCTCCCGTCAAGGTCAAAGCTAAACAAACGTTTCTAAAGCGCAAGATTATGGCAACAGTGTTTGGGGACCGGCGCGCTACTTTACTAATGGACTTTATGCCCCAATGAACAACGATTAACTCAGGTGCCTACTGTACAATTCTATGGAAGCTCCGAAGAACATTGCTAAACAAACCACTTGGCATATTGTCAGAAGGTGTTTTGTTCCTCCACGATAACGCAAGTCCTCACACTTCTCCAAAGACTCGGAAGTTAATCGGATCTTTTGGCTGGGAGTTTAAGACCATGCACCATACAGCCTTGACCTTACTCCGAGGGATTTCTACCTTTCCCGGAACCTCAAACTCAGTCTTAGCGGGAAGTGTTTCAGTGACATCGAAAAAGTGAAAGTGGTCGTGAACTCGTGGCTGTATTTGTAATTCTTTAAATAATTAGTTTTAATCAATTAATTTTTATTAATTATAATTCACAATTATTGTAATGTCATTCAAAATAATCATGTATATAAAATTTCAGCTCAATTGAGCGATTTAAAATGTATTTTATTAACGATTGAAAATTCCACGAAGATAAATAAATAAATATATAGAGTGTGAGCTACTAGTAGGAATTGAATTACAATAATACAATGAAAGCTATATAAATAAAAATAATAATAAGACGCTTGCAAGGACCCTTTTTAATCTATTTAAGCTTTTTAATTAAGTCAATTGTAATTAAAAACGTGTTTTGTATTAGTTTATTTTGTTATTTCAGTAACTAAATTTGATTTAATATTATTTTGGAAAGAAAAACATGCTATCAGCTCAAAATGAATCCATTATTATAAAATGTTGCATTTTCTAGCATTCCAAATGCTCTTTTGATACTTTTTATTATACATATTTTTTTCTGCAGAATTAAAATTGATGAATGTAATTCCTTATACATGTGCATTGCGCATTAGTGTTTAAATGATTATTTTTAAACAATTGTTTTAAATAACAACTGTTTTTAAAACTAAACCACAAATAATGTAACTTAATTTTTATTTGTTGTTCTTGAGTCTTCTTTATATTTACAACACACCATCGCTTATTCTGGTAATTTCTTGGCCAAAATTCATCAGGTTTTGTCAAAAGCCATTGTTCCACCCTTTGAATTATAGCAGTTCTGTTATCAAACCTCCTATACCTCATTTATTTCTCTTTCTCTCTCTTTTTTCGTATTTTCGGAATAAAACAAAGCTATTCAGGGAAAATTCGGAAAAATAGGATGGATGTGATTCAGACATACTGTTTTGTTTCTTTCCACCGTTTCTCAACATGAATGAATAGATGCATCATAGGCTAGAAGATGGTGCCTTTGGTGATCATATCGTGCTGTTTATTGACCAGAACCACACACAATTTAATCATCAGCGCACAGTAATAGGCACTAGTAATGGCTTACTCTTCTCCAGGTAGTCAAGATGAGTCAATGACAGTCCGAAAACCTCCTATCCTTCCCTGTCTTGCACTCTAGGGCTTTTTCATTCAAGTCAGCTTACACTGCACCTAACAGAAATAGCAGACAATTGGTGTCTAGTTTTGAATAGAAATCGCCTGGGTGCTTTCAGATGAGGTCAACTGGCACTCTCTAGTATGCCGTTCCTTCAAGAACCGGCACAACACATTCTTCTCCCCATAAGTTGACTAAAATGAAAGGGTTCTGAGGAAGCTACGCCAGTGCTTCTCAAACTTCCAATGTTTGCGACCCAATATTCATTCATAATTTGCATCGCACCCACGTCCATACAATAGCGATGTATTAAATTCAATAATACTATGACGTTAAGCGTACAATACGACTTAAACCTCTTAATCCCCCAACGTATATAAAAGTCTCTCTCAGCCACTGTGTTTATTGCCCTCAGACGTATTTACGAAGATATATCTTTTCTGTTAATTGCTATCCATAAAATTATTCCGAAGGCTTTAGAAAACAATAAAATAACATTGACAGTGCTTGTGAAGGATTCACTTATTTCAGAGAATTTGATTACTTATTCCTTTTCTATCACCCACCCCCTCAATGCACCGCTTAGGTTTACCTACGTATTAAACAAGGGCTTTGGAGAGGGGGAATCGCATAATTTTTAATCTGCATTTAAGAGATTAATTATAAACCGTACAAATTATCAAAATAAATCTTAATGTTGGCATATAATTTTATACATGACAAATTCATATGCTCACTGGTAATTATTATACTTGTCCTTAAGTTAGTATTGTTAAGTTAATTATAAAAATAGATTTTGCACTACTGAAACATTTATAAGTGTATTATATTGTAAATAAATATTTTATTGTTTTTAATTATGTCAGAATGTGTTTTGTTTGTTTACTTTCAGTAAGTTAATAATTTTGAAAATAGTTTTTTTTTTTTTTTTTCGACTTTTCAAGAGACTCGTGCCCCACAGTTTGAGAAACACTGAGCCACGCTCTTCCCACCCGGCTACTTGTGCCTTGAAAATGGAGGAATCTTTTTATTATTTTTTTGGTTTCAATCTTTATACCGATCAGTCCAGAACTCCTTTTTCCCCCACGAAACTTTCTTTTCAGTCAACTTTGTGTCAGCAGGTGAAAGGAATTATCTCTCATCTTCATACCAGAAGTGTGGTGACAAGAAATGAGTTGACTCGCACAAAGTGATGAATGAAACAATTCTCAGTCTCACCTTGATGTTGAAGGGAGGGGAGAAAGCGAATAGTTGTACTACTTTTTCACTGTGCTTATCTCTTTGGTTCCTGTATTAATCTACAGCAAGGGTGCCTAAGGTTAACTTTGACCAAAGAAATAAGGTTTAATTTTAGGTGGACCGTTAAAAAAATTCAATATTCATAGAAACTTAGGCACCATATTTACCAATTGTATAGTATTCAAAATAAATATACGCATTTTGTTTAAAAATAGCAACAAAAAATGATTATAATTAAAACACCTTTAGCGAATTCTACCCATCTTATTTTTATTCTACTTGGGTTTTTTTAATTTATTATATTTTATTGTGTACCGATATATTCGATGGGCCACAAAAATGCTCTTTGCGGGCCTCATGCAGCCCTCGGGCTGCGAGTTTGACACTTCTGATCTATAAGTAACCGAATTAAGTTATCTTCGTTTTACACTAAAAGATTCAACACTTCTCTTGACAGGTCAAACTGCATTTGCTCTAAAAATGAGTCAGTAATAGTCGAACTCACTATGCTGACTCCTTTGACTTGTCCAGTTCTTTATGAATAATTTTCCTTACACTGCCGTTATTAAGATAAGCCTTATATATAATCATTTACAGCGGTCAAAATCATTATTCGGCATGCAACGATTTCTGAGAATATGGACTTTAAATACCTTACTATGCATAAACAACGAAACTATGTTTCGTTATTTGTTACATGTAACAGTTCAGAGTCTAATGTAGAAGTGTTTGTGTTTAAAAAAACAAACCTCAACAAAAAAAATCACCGTTATAATTTTCAAAACTGGTTTGGCAAGCAAAATAAGTATTCGACGTAGGAGGCTTGTTGAGAAAACAACTGTTCAACTCGTTGCCAGCTAATGGCTGCATACAAGCCAAGTGAGTTAATAAATAAATAGAAATGTAATAAAATTATAGAACATTATAGTTTGAAAAGTAATCAATAAACAAACAGAAATGTAATAAAATTATAGAAAATTATAATTTGGAAAATAAGTAATTTTTAAGATGAATTTTCATAATTTTATAGTTAGGCATTTGTAATTTACTATATTCTGTATTTTATGTAAACTAACTGTATTTATATTTATATTTGTAAAGCTGGAAGCAATTTCTTTGTAACCTTAAGTTTACCAAATTGGCAATAGTCCGTATTTTGTCATCAAACTAGTTGCAACGTTTTGATGTTAGCGCAACCCTCTATCAAATATTTAGAAGTTCATTTTTCCAAACGGAGCCAGAATGCTTCATTAAATAGCAAAGCATTGAAAAAAAATTAATAGCCTTAAGGATATGGCATACATACAAGCATCATGGACCAAGAGTAGCAGATCTGATTAAAATAGTAAATACTAGTATATGCATTGTTTTCTACTTCTTTAGCCATATAATAAATAAATGGTCTGATAATCAACTGAAACCTTTTAATGTCATTCAAACCAAAGCCCCCTGAATTGCATTAGGACTTCCACAATGGACTTCAAACGTTGAACATTTATAATTGGCTGGACAGGAAATTTTATCACACAAAATACGAAGACTGGCACACAAATAAGTATTTCCTTTCTCAAATTTCTAATCAAACATTTTCTCCATTATATAGCAATAACCCTGAATCTCTGAATCTAAATATTATGGAAGAAGAGATAAAAAATATTATAAACATACTAAATCCTTTGAATGTGCCGTTAGTGGTCAAATTATCCCAATCCCCGGAATAACATCTTTTGCAATTCTCCCATGCAAAATATGTGTCGATAACTTCAAATTTTAGGATAAAAATTTACCAATACAAATTATAAGGCGTTTATTTGATGAAACAGTAGATCGTGATTTCCAGGTCTTCTATATAATAGCTACTGATGCTTCCAAAAATGATCAAATTACATCTATTGCAAGTATTTCCAGAAAATCATCTTTTCCTTATAGAATCAATCCCAATAATTCTATTTTCACAGCTAAAGCTCTGGCTATCTGCAAAGCTTTAGATTATCTGTCAGTTACAAACAAGAATCTGCTAATTTTATCTGATAATCTCTGTTCTCTCTGCTCTTCAAAATTATTCGATCGAATCCCATAGTGTTATCCATAAGTTAGCTAGCAAGATATACATTCTATCTTATTATAATTGTCAGATAATTCTATTTTGGACTCAAATATATTGTGAAATAAACAGGCGGATAATCTCGCAAGAACAGTCACAGAGTCCAATGTTTATATCGACTGGATTGCCTCAGAAGACATCAGCAAAAAATATATCAAGAGAATTTTAAAAAAAAGCAAATGATAACTTCTGTTCAAGCAAATATTTTGAAAACTTGGGCAATATTCCAAACATAGGCTCGATCTCTAAGTGGACAAGTAATAGAAGAGAAAAAATCCTGTGCACTAGAATCTTCAGCAAAAGGATCATCACTCCAAGACTTCTACGAAAATTTAATTTATCAGACAATGCAATATTTAGAATTTGTAATTTCTTAAATGATTTGGATCACATCTTGTTAAACTGCAACATATATACTCATTCTCGAAAAAAAAACATTTTCTAAAAATTGATCTACATTACAACATTACTTTCAAAGAACTATTGGAAAAAGCAATGTCAAATAGATTAACATTTAGATTTTTTTATCCAGAAAATGAAATATCTTGATATTTATTAATGTATAATTCCTTTAGTTTTTTAGGGGTAATAGCTTTTGTTGCTCCATATCCCACAAAATCAGAACTGAACTGAACTGATGTTAGCGCAGCTAAGCCTAATAAGAATAAAAGTGTTCTTCGAATTCTCTTCAAAGCAATTTTCTATACTTAAACGTTATAGAACCAAGCGTTAATAACAGGCTTTTATAAATTTTTATACCGAGAAGCAAAATTACCGTTAGTATGGTTTCAATTTTTTTGTAAATCAAAGCATTTTTATTATTTCTGACAGCATTTAGAAAGTTTTATTTAAGAAGTGAGAGCAAGACGGGCCGAAAACAAGGAGAATTGTCAGTGGAAATTAAGAATTTAATCATAATGTACTTTAAAAATGGTTTATCTGAAAGCAAAATGTCGGCTATTGTAAATAGGCCTAGAACAAGTATACACTATTTAGTTAAAATGTATAAAGAGCAAAAATCGGTTGGTAACAAGCCAAGATCTGATTGACCAAAAAAATTTTCCGAAGCGGTGCGGTGATGGCTTGTACGTAAAATTAAAAAGGATCCCAAAACCGATGCATCAAATCAGGCAGATGTTACCAAAGATAATTTTTACAGAGATGTTACGCCCAAAGTGTAAGAAATTACCTGCATAATAATGGATTTAAGGGTGGAACTGCTCGAAAGAAGCCACATATATCCAAAGGAGTATCCATATATATCAGGAATAAGTAATATTGTCGTAATTAACGGCATAATGGACCATCTGTATTTCATACAGATTTTAAAAGAAAATTTGCATCCCAGTGCTGAAAAACTGGGGATCGAGGAGGACTACCAGTTTTACCAAGACAATAATCCCAAACACTCCGCTCAAAATACAAGGCTTTGGCTGCTATACAACTGCTCCAAAGTTAAAAAATACCACCCTAAGTCTAGACCTCAACCCAATTGAGCACCTGTGAGGCAGATTAAAAAAAAAGATTAAGAGAGGGCAATTTTTTGACAAACGTAAAATGGAGGAGATCCCTAGAGAGGAATGGTAGAAAATTGACTAAAAGGAGATAGAAACTTTGGTTAAATTGATGGCACAGTGTTTAAGAGAAGTCATCCGTCAGAAACGAAGAGTTACTAGACATACGTTTTATATTATTTGTATTATTTTCATTTACTTTTATGTCTTGTCGTATACTTTTTAGCTTGTTTAATTATCTTTGAATGTAATAATGGTGATTTTGTTAATTTATTGCATTTTAATGTATTGCAAAATGATGCTGCATTTAATACTTAATGATTTTTGGCTTAAAATCAATGCAAATTGTTTTGTTTTTCATACATTCTTTATTTACTAATTCAATACATGCAGAAATCTTCGCATATCGAATACTTTTTTTGACCGCTGTAGGTCAGAGGTAATCAACCTTTTTTTTTCTTCCAGACTGCATATACAGAGTGTTTTTTTCCAGGTATAGAAGTTTAAGTTGGCATTACTTTCCAAGATGGCGACCGATTTAACAGCTGTCAAGTAATTTATTCTCAGTTTGGTTTGGCAATTCATCATGAATAGACTCACGCCTGAACAACGCTTTCAAATTGTGCAATTTTATTTCGAAAATAATGGTCGATTTTCATAAGCGAATTTTGTTTAGCGATGAAGCGCACTTCTGGTAGAATGGCTACGTCAACAAACAAAACTGCCGCATTTGGAATGAAGCTAATCCACAAGTATATGTCGAAACACCGTTACATCCAGAAAAACTGACTGTTTGGTGCGCTTTATGGGCTGGTGGAATCCTTCTTCAAAAACGACGAAAGCCACAACGTTACAGTCAATGGTGATCGGTATAGAGCCATGATTACTAACTTTTTCATTCCTGAATTGAACAGTCATGATGTCCAGGAGCTGTGGTTCCAACAAGACGGCGCAACATGTCAGTGCCACAATCGATTTATTGAAAGACACGTTTGGTGACCGCCTAATTTCACGTTTGGGACCTGTGATTTGGCCTCCAAGATCTTGTGATTTAACACCGCTAGACTATTTTTTGTGGGGCTATGTAAAGTCATTGGTCTATGCGGATAAGCCACAAACGCTTGACCATTTGGAAGACAACATTCGCCGTGTTATTGCCGATATACGGCCACAAATGTTGGAAAATGTCATCGAAAATTGAACTTCCAGATTGGACTACATCCGAGCCAGCCGTGGCAGTCATATGCCAGAAATCCTATTTAAAATGTAATGCCACAAGATTATCTTTCGAATAAAAAAAATTAATGTCAATCGAGTAATACATCGTTGTTTTATTGCAATTTAAAGTTCTGTACCTCTCAAAAAAACACCTTTATATGATGGCTATTCACGCGGGCCGCAACATGAGAATTAATGGAGGAGGGGAGGGGGAGAGAAATGCTTTAAGACCAAGATAACATAGAAAACTTAAAATGTGGAAATTGATCAAAATATTAAAAAACTCCTAGTTTGCTTTTTTTTAATTATTATTTTTTATAATTTTTATTTTTGTCACTAAATTTTTCTAAAATGGAAGCATTTAAGAATCACTCTATCACAATTTTTGCATCAGTAAACGGTTTCATAAGATTACAAATAATAAAACAAATTTCATAGGGTGCCTTTGTTACCGCTGTGACATTACCACTGACAAAACACTTTTGCTGTTGTAAAGAATATTCAAGAAAGCCTATTTATCACCGCTTGAAAGAGATCTTCGAGAAAAAGTGTCATTGAATGTGCGTGTGTGTAATTCCTGTTTATTGGTATTTTTTAAAAACACTTTCGCGACAAATCAAACAATTACTGAACGAAACTTGTTTTTCACTACAAAATAGTCAACTTTCCAATCGTCTTGAAACAATCTATTATCTTCGAATATTTTTCACTTGCAAGATATGAAAGATAGTTAAAAATTACTCACACTCATAAAATGATTTCTACTTCACTGTTGTCTGTTATCACTAAACAGAAAAAAAAATATATGTATATCGATTCGCACCCAAACGCCGTCTACAGCAAAAAGCAAAATTGATTTATTTGATTTTTTGACAAAGAAAATCTCACCCAATTTTCATAAATAAATTAATTTTCAGAGCAATGGGCCATAACCGGGCCACTTAAAATGGCCCGGTGGGCTGCAGGTTGAATATCGTTGATTTAAATGATTGTGTTCTTTGGTATAATAAGGTTAAGTTTACTTTCTTTACTGTAGCAACATCGTCCATTAACGGCGGTCTTCAATTTCTTGTATCAGCTGTGAAGGACATGTGACAAGTTTGAATACGTTCTCCACATCACAGGAAAATCATATAGTGAGCTATATATCAATTCGGTAAATAATAGGTTCACCATAGATTTCCCAGAAATTGCAACCTTTCAAGTGAAGGAACGTTATCACATAGCAAACTTATATCTTCTCTTTACTTCAATCTATGGCTTCTTGAAACCAAACTGATGCTCATTAATAGCTGTAACATTCAACATTATGCTTAAAAGGATCAATTAATAAACAGAATACATTTTATCCAAGTATCTTAGCTATTTCTCTGTAATAATTGGAACTTTTCGTTACCACATTACGTACAGTAAAAATACTGTATATACTTGAACCTAATCCGCACTTTTTTTAAAAATGTATGTTAATACTACTAAAAATTGGGCGCGACTTGGAATAAAAGGGAAAAAATTAATTTGATGGGAAAATTAGAGCAATTATAGGTTCATATATGTATTAATAATTTTATAATATTGGTAAAATAACTAATTATTCGCTTATTATTAGTTATCCTTTTAAATTTATTTTGATTTCATAAAATAGGATATCGATAAGCTATTTTAAACCATTTTTCGTTTTTCACAAACACTTGTTGAGAATTTGGGCTGCGACTTAGATTTGAATAAATACGGTAATTTCGTTTCGACTGAAAAGAAATATGAAATTCATAAATCAACCAAAATTGATTCGATGCAAAGAAAGCAGTATTTAATTTTGTGTGTACTAGCAGTATTTAATTTTGTGTAAATACTAAATCTTAGGTACACATGCAAAGTAAATATTTGAAAAGGCATGAATGAAAACTTCCGAAAAAATGAGTAAATGTCAAATAAATATATATATATATATATATATATATATATATATATATATATATATATATATATATATATATATAAATTTGCCTAAACTATAGAACGTAGAATTTAATGTAGAAATGCATAGCACATTAAAATTTTGATAACATATGGCAAAAAAGATGGAAGTTAAAAACAACTTTAAATGTAAAAAAAGTGAAATTCATAGATATTATGTTTAAATTGGGTTATTTTGTTGAATCTTTTATTGTGAATGCTAATTAAACTGGCAGTCTGTAATGTTCTTTCCGTGAAAATATAAAAAACAATTATTAAAAAAAATTAATGCATTTATGATTCATTGTATTTTTGAATGTACGTGTATGCTCCATCGGACTTTTCCAGTACTATAATAAAGTACACCCAAAATAGATATATCGTGATAACTAACTAGAATAATGATTTCAAAATTTCATCGTTAACAACTACAAGAAAATGTGCTGTTTCATTTTTTTTCTGTTTATTATCAAAAGCAGCTTTCTCAGTTTTCATGAATCCTTACTTACCTAGGACAATTTTTTATTGATTTATTTTTTGTGTATGTCTGACTAACGATATGGTTTGTTATATTTTTAATTTAAACAGTTGTGCATTTTTTGCCAAGTTCTAAAGTTCTTGGTTAATATTCCTGACTTCAGTTTTTCTTCTATAATGTTGTGATCATGTTTGATAAAATTGCATTGTTATATTCCTTTATTTCGGACAATTTAGAATATGATTCTAGCCACAAAATCTTTTGCTTAAATTTATTGCTGGTAAACAGGTAAGGTACTTATGTATTATTGTAACAATCACCAACGTTCAAGATAACTCACCAAGTTGGTAAATCCAATTTCGTATGTGTCGTAGGCGCTGAATTGGTAATCACGTGCTTCGTTTCTTATAATGTCGCCAATAGGTTGAGATAATACGTAAGTACAAGGTAAATATTATAAGTAATCAATAGTAGAATGGAAAATTTTTAATAGATTGATAGTAGAAATATAAATAATCAATTAGGAAGCTATAATATTTATTTTTTAAACATTCATTGAAATTTTGGTACTTACGTACTATCGCAACCATCGCCAACGTTCAAGATAGCTCGCCAAGTTTGCAACCCCAATTTCAAATGTGTCGTATATGTCATGAGCTTCGTTTCATATAACGTCGCCAATAGGTTGCGATAATACGTATAAGTACTGAAATTTTTGTAAACCATTTTAAAGTGGATGCAAGATAAGCTATTCCTCGGGAATGTTGAGTTTAATACGAATGATGTGTGTGTAGATTTAGGCACCATGTTTTTTTCATGGGCATTAATTATTTTCAACTTTATCACTACATTTTTATTTATAAAATTACAAGATTTTCAGTTCATACGTATTTTACCATGGACAGATTTCGCCAAAAAAAAAAAAACATCTCCAAATTTTGACATTGTATGCGTGAACAAGATTTTTGTATTTGTATATGTGTGGGAACAGTTTTGCATTAGTGGCAACATATCATAGCATCTGGCGACGTCTTCTTTTAATTTAGCGAATTGGTTGACGGTATTATACACTGGTGTCCAAAAAAAATTAACGTTATAAATATACAAATTTCCTATTATTTCAAGAAATCTACCACTATTTTTTTAAAAAACATATTCTATATCAGTGGGCAAAAACAATCATCATATCCTACTTTTGTGAGTTTTACTGATAAAAAGAATTTTTATGGCCATTTCGAGTGCAAAACATTAAAACCGTTTTTACTATAAAGCTTTGAATTTTGTGTTTAGCCCTGTGTATTGCACTGTGATAAGTACAAATTCGTGTTGATCTTATTAAAATGAATTCTCACAATCATTTAGATGATGATTTGACGCTTACCTGATAATGTCATTTATGCCCAAATGCCAGTGGTATATATGTCCCTTTGAAACCACCACAGAAAAGAACTCGTCTTTTATGGATCCAGAAACATGTGTCTTGGGCAAATCAAGAGTGAGGCCATGCACTTTTCACTGATGAGCCCAGGTTCAGTTAGTGACTCTTATCGAGGTTTCATTTCGTGAGATCATAGGACTCACAACCATTCTTCTAACATGAGAAAATCCGGATATTGTGTTTGATGGATATGGAATTCTTGTTTGGGGAGGCATTATGTTAGACGGCCTTGCGCCGCTACACATTTTTTATTCGCTTTCTGTTATTGCACAACAGTATAAAGATGAAATTCTTGAACCTCTTGTGAGACTGTTTTAAGGAGCAATTGGTCAAGATTTTATTTTTATGGGTGGTAATATGAGGCCACACATAATTGATCTTTGTTGAAGACTTTCTTGAGGAAGAGGTTATTTGACGGAGGGGGAATGGCCAGCAAAATCTCCTGACCTAAATCCTATTAAACATTTTTGGGATGCTTTAGAAAGAGCCATTGATCGACGTTAATACCCTCCAAACACACGCCAGACGTTAAAATCTGCTATATAAAATATTGGGGAGGGTTGCAACGAGATGAAATTAACAACCTAATTTGTAGTATGAGAGCTCGTTGTGAAGTCTGCATTGCAGCAAGAGGTGGCCACATTCTTTATTAGATATTCAGTATTTTAATTATTCTACAGCGCGCTTTGACAATATTTTAGCTAATTTGCATATTACAAGAAATAAACTTCTTTAAGATTTTATTTGTTAGCATAACTATTCTTCGAGTATGAAGAGCGTATGTAAAAAAAATATCACAAATAAAAATTATAAGTAAAGATACTGTATTTTTTGTGTTTGTAACCTTGATTTTGGATACCAGTGTATGTAAGTACTGCTTTCCATTAGAACTTTCAAAACATTTTGTACAGATGAATTTTACTTGCGGATGTCAAACTTTTATAAAAAAACAAGTAAATAAACAGAATTTATATTTTTAACAATTATATTCTCTTTAATTTTTGAATTTTTAATTATAACTTTTTGCCTGAAACATTAAAATTTGATTCCCTGCAAAGAAATTCTGTAATTTCATAAACTTCTTTCTTAACTGGCATCAAAATAATTAGATTTATTTATTACTGTAGAAAAATATAAAAATTCCCCTTCCACCTCACTCTCCCGAAAGAAAGAAAATTTAAGAAGTAAAAGAAAAAATGAAGCGCTCTACACCTCCTAGCTCAAAATTCGCCAAAAAAGTTTTAAAACGAAATGTAGAAAACAAAGGTGCATCATATGCTTTTGGTACCAGCTTGTTTTCGACGAAGCAGGTGAGGAAGAGCTATTTCTTACATTTACTTATTTCTTTTTTTTGATTGAATAAGGGGTTTATTTATTTTAGAGCTCAATCATTTTTAAAATTACGTAAGCTAGCAAATTTGCTTCAAAAGAGCTAATCACACAATTTTTTTCAATAATTGTTCATAAATTGGCACATGATATATTATGTATTTTCACAATTTTTTTATTACATTAGTTAATAATTATACAATTGTTCATTTACTGCAATCAGCTATTAAAATTTCAAAGTCTACTCGGATTTTTCATTTGATTATAATTTGTGCTCATTTTGAATTTAAAAGATAAACATATCAATGCAAAAATAGCATTTAATATTGGATAGCAATTCATTTTCAGAATTCGACTTTTTCCTGATTGAAAAGCTTGAATCAAAAATCGAAACAATGGAATCTAATTAAAAGTATTAGAATTTAAATTATTTTTCCGTTTCACCGGCTAAAGTCTCGCCAAACAGGCTTTATTGTTGACAACCTACAATACAGACATAAAAAAATGCTATAAAGTCCGTCGCCAGAAGCCCTCAAGTAGCTGAACAGTGCGACGTTAATATTCACTCACTCACTCACTTGGCATCAGTTTTTTTTTCGACGAATTTATCGCGTGCCCCGGTGAAACGAAAAAGTACCGAATTTAAATATGCTACTGTAAGTGTTGCTATTAATGAATTTACAATAGACATTCAATCGTTTCAAATAGGGTAAGTTAATAAATTAGTTCATTTATATTTTAGCCAGATATTGTAGGTATCAGTAAATAGATAAAGGAGAATAATAGCAAATTTCTCATAGAATAATGCAGCCATATCAAGTTTTTTTATCAAATAAATGCAAACATTTTTGTCTTAAGCTTAAATATTTGAATGGCAGGACCCACAAAAGAGTTGAGTTAGTGTTTATAAATAAACGACAATCTTTCAATTTTAGAATTAAAATTTTATCTTTTATCAAACAATCTCTCCAATTTCTCACATTCTAAAATTATATGAATCTTGCGTAAAACCAACTAATAATTCATTCATTATTTTTTTAATCAAAATATGAGCAACAAATCATTACATTTCTTTTTTTTTTCCTGTAGAAACTACCTGAAGCTCTTGGTCCCGGTTGGTATGAAACTCAGATTTTAAATGTGGGAAGAAAAGTTTCATACCCTCAGACATTTGGCGGTGCTCCAATAATTCGACATAAGAAGTATGAAAATGAATGCGATTTTGTGAAAAATTTATCCCCTAGAGATGTGAAAAAAATGAACGCTAAAGCGGATTATCTCAGACTGTATGAAAAAAAAGAAACCTCTTAAAATTCTTTTGTCTAAATAAAAGTATCTTTATCGAATGCTGTTCACTATCATAAAATTCCTACTCTACTGATTAACAAAAAAAAACGTTAACAATTTAACTAAATGCTGCAAATTGTCTTTAAAGATGTTTCTGCCTATTCTTTAGTATTCTTTAGTTTTAAACTAAGAATACACATAAAAAAAGAAGTGCTTCAGTATAAAAACAAGTTCATGTTTCTTTGTCTTACAGACACACTTAAGTCAGGCACATATGCTTTTGTCCTTCAATGCAATATTTGATAATGACTCCTTTTATTATCAATCTTTATTTCTTCTGAAAATTTGATAAAAAAAAATTACATTATTACAAATTTTGTGTAATGAACACTTAAAATAGTGTAAATAATTTATATTTGGATGTGTAATACATTAATATTACTTTCTGTTGTATTTATTTTATATTAAAATTGTAATATTTTTAAGCAACGCCGTTCCTTATTTTATTATGGCGATTTAATGGAAACACAAAATGTTAAAGAGCCAAGTTGGCATCATTTTTGACGACCATGTTGGTAATTGATTGATAGGTGAAGAAGTTGATATGTTTCAGCGCCACCTGGTAGGAAGCTGCAACAAAGAGGATAGCACAAAAACCTTCTCCACAAAAATATACTAATGCGATGCCCAAGTTTGTTCATTTAATTTATCTGTTCTACACCCAGATTCTTAATTTAACATCGCATCATGACTTAAGTTAAAATTAGTTAAGTTCTATTGACAAATTAACATTACACTAAATTAACAGTCCGATCGTATAGTGATAACAATTAATTTTATTGAATAACATATTTCAGTAATTATAAATTTACTTCACAACAAGATTAAAATTTAACTTAGCTTGAGAGAGAGATGAAGTGGGGCAGGAGGATGGACATGGTTGACGCCTGGAGTCCCGCGGAGGATTCGATTCTCAAGGTCTGGGATCTGCTCAGTCTGTGTCTCTCTGTCTCCAAATCGAGCTGCATCCCGTTTTATTTGACGTCCTTTTCACACGAAAATCCTAGAGCGGACTATTTGCCTTGTCCACTTAATTGCCTCTAATTGGTCCAGAACCAGCGCAGAGTTACCGCACGAGGTTCATTGCGCTTTCGGAAGCGCGGGAAATCTGAGGACGCACCCCGTAATTTATGGGTCCAGTGATCCCCCAGGCGTGGGAGCCTTCTCACACCCTTGCCGAGGAATTCAACCCCTCAGTGATGGGAAAAGAAAACGAATTCCACCAAACTGAGTTCGAAATTTTGAAGTTCTGTTGAATATTCCTGAATAATCCGCGCCTCTTATCAATACATATACATGCCAAGTATCATAATGATCGGGTAAACTGTGTTGGAATGAAGCGAGGTCATATATACTAACATTCATTTATATATACCGTAAAATCCGGCGTATAATGAGCACCTATGCTTTCAATCTGATTTTTTTAATTTTCAGGTATATTCGCTGTATAACACGCACCCTTCTTTTTACGAAGAAATCTGAAATATTAGTATACATTGCTCTTATGTTTTGAAATGATTTTTTCGGGGTATATAATCATAGATTTTTGACAGACAAAATAGTTTTCTTCCAGAACTCCAACTCTATTAGTTCGAAAGGCTAGTCACATTTCTTTTAAATAAACTGTATTTCAATATATATATATAGCAGTAAAAAAAATTTGTGGTCATATCGTTTGTTATTTTTAAAGCTATCGTTTTTATACCCGGCGTATAACGCACACCCTTAAATTTCGATCTTATTGTTTGTGTTCAAAGTGCACGTTATACGCCGGATGCTACGGTATATAGATTTATTTAAACACGAAGAAAAATAGGATTCTAAGAGTATAAACTGGGAATTGTTTCTGTCTGATTATACTTTTCTTTTGATTATAACGATCACTTGAAAAAATATTTTTTTAAAAAACGAAAACTCCAGACGAGAGAGAATCAATAAAAATACCTTAGAAAATCGACGGAAAGATGTTATGACACACAAGCAAACATTTTTTTACTTTTCCTCTTTTTGAAGGCATATAATTGCATTTCGATCTATGTGATAGTATAGATTTGATGAAATAAACAGAAAATGCGTACAGAGTATTGATTTCGGACTTAAATTCTCAAGACAGATAGTAGACAGGAAACAATCGATTTTTTATCAACTGATCTAATAAAATTTAATTGTACTAAGTTCTTTAAAAAATAAATTACTGAAATTGTATTGAATTCTCAATTTTAGGATGAAATGTTAAATTTGTTGAAAATAAGTTCTTGTTTTCAACAAAGTTTACATTTCATCCTAAAAAGGAGAATTCAATACAATTTCAATAATTTGAAAATAAATTCTTGTTTTCAACATGTTTAATTCCTATTTAAATTAACTGAAAAGTTAGGGAAAGTTAGCTGAGATTTAGAATCAATTTCTGTGAAGATTCGATGAATTTTTTTTCAAATTAAAGATGATTAAATTCGATTTAATCGAAGAGAACTTTTCATAATTTTATTTTATTTAAATTTAAATTTAACAATGAAAATTAACAAACCAAATAAGTAAGGATGAAACTAAGTAACGAGAACCATTTCTGAAAGACAGTGACCCAAAATACTCGATCTTGATGTCTTAATTTGCAAGATTGTTACAAAAAGTTTTAATTGCTCTATTCAGTTGGCTCGGTGGCTTAGAGGTAGTGTGCCCGCTTCTTCAGTCCAAGTCTGAGGGTTCGATTCCGGGTGGAGTCGATAGATTTTTTGGATGTGAATGTCCTAGGTCCGCCTGTCATATGATTATGTGGCATGTAAGAGATCCCTTGAACATCAATTTGGCTCTGGTACTCACGGCAACTTCTAGCATCCAACAAACCTTGAATTAAAACAATTCAAGCGCCAAAATTTGGTAGCATGATTCACCACTAGAGGGTGCCATTATGAAATGGCTCTCATATTTGGGGACTTGCCGTGTCTGCAAAAGCTTGGTTGCCAATATACAACCCATTAAAAAACTTCTCTATTCATTATGACTTTGCACTGCAATACGGAGTCTTCTGCAAGCGAATCTAAGTTTGTTTTTTATTGTTGGCTTTTAAGACAACGTAGAAATTGAAGAATATATATTACGTATCCTAGTTTAATATATATTGCTGTTCTTAGACATAATCAATAGAAAAGATTAAATTCGAGAATATAAACAAATTAAGATTATGGTATGATCAAGCCCTTTATGTACAAGTAATCATATAGTAACCTGTTGCAGATTTAATTTGATTTACGTCGAGTTTAGATTTAGTTGCTATCATTAGAATTTGGATATAATCGTATTACATTCGCAATTTGCATTTGTTTCAATAACCCATGTAAAATGGTTTCTTAAAATAGATATACTTGTTATACTTCTTATAACAATAATTTGTGAAATAATTGGCTTAAATAAAAAGAATTAATTCTCTTTTTAGTTGTCTCGAAGAGTTTGATTTTAGAATTGTGAATACTTCGTGAAATAGAGCTCCGTATTCTCTTATTTCAAGTAACTTTTATCAAAAACTAAATTAAAGAAGTCAAAACCAGCCATTTTCTTCTGTATCTGATTGAAACTATTTTGTTTTAGATGTTTAAAGAAAATAATTAGGCTTATCCCATATACATATATATATATATATATATATATATATATATATATATATATATATATATATATATATATATATATATAATTCTATTGTAATTCTGGAGATTGGTTAAACTAATTGCAAGACGTGGCGAGTGGATGTTCTTACTGTGGCGAGTGGATGTTCTTACTGTTGCGAGCCAAAGATAGGGCGTGACCAGTGGTGAGTGATTGTGTTACGTGGAGCATGGTCGAGTAGGGTAGTATCGAAGAGGCACTCATGGAAATCGAAATTCCTTTTTATTCACATCCACACAAAAACACATAAAGATCCAGTAGGGACAGCATTACACATAGAAGAAGCAAACATGGACGACACAACACAGACAAAGACACACACACAGAACGCGCTACAGCTGGCTACATGATCGAAGAGAGAGAGGTTTCCAGAGACATCGGCTTTTATACCCGGCGTTGAAGACCACGTGACAGTTTTGTAATAAGAGCTCTGATTGGTTACAAGGGGCGGGAAAGGGATTTATGATGTAATATTATTAGTCGATTACGATCAAAATCAGGGTGTTAGTTTCGAACCAAATAATTAAAAGATTATTTGAATATTATTAAAAGGAGATGCTGGAGTTATTATTATTATATATATATATACATATATATATATAACAAAAGACGCAATCAAAAGTTAATTATATATTCTAAAATTTTAAACTGGATTCAAACATTATTTAATAGACATTCTAGATTATGACATGGAAAGCTTTCGCGTGACTATAGTAAACTGGAAGCAAAGTTAACATAGAAGTATCATAATGATATTAGTAGAGATTCAACGCATACTCTGCTTATATTTATTCAAATATACAATAGTTAAATGCTTTTCGCAACAAAAATAGAAATTTATTTTTCCTTTTTGTAAAATTAACTAACTTTTTTTTTATAGGAACATAATTTAATGTTATAAGAACAGACAGATACAACGCGATTGGTAGTAGCTTTTTGGAAAAGTACTTTTTAAGCTAATTATATTATTTCTACTGAAATTTGTTACTTTGGCGATCACAGTTTTTTTTCCACCTTTGAAGGAGCAGAAGGTTTATGAGACCTCTACTAGTAAAAAGTTAAAATGAAAGAATACTTCCTCAAAATCCATCAAGATTTCATTTACAAAATTAGTTACTGTCAAAAACAATAGATAGCAGCACGAGACAAATAGTATTTTATTTAGATTATTAAAAAAATTACATGAAAAGCTTAATAATACAATAAAACTAAGTAATACTAAAACATATCTTATGGATTTTAACATTAAAATTATTTCGTTGAAGCCTCATGTTGACTTATAATGAAATTATGGATATAAATAAAATACATACTTCTACATATATGAATACTTTCTAAATTTCACATTAGATGGCAGCACGATTTAAAACTAAAATGGTATTGAAAATATTTTGTGACGCGGATATTTTCTAGAATGACATAAACTGAACTCAATCGTTAAAATACTCGACTGAAGTAATATAAAGGGAGATAAATTTAATGCATTATTCCAAAATGATAGAATGTAAAAGTTATCAGTCGAATTAATTTCACAAATATCAGTTACACATAATCAATCTTTTTAATTTCTTTGTAAAGTTATTTCTACGTAAAAAAAAGAAAGAAAGAAAAGAAGAAAGAAAACATACTGCAAATAAACTTTTCTATGTTTTCTCATTATTCAAGCCAAAAAATTCGAATTTTCAAAGCAATATTCTTGATTAAATACTTTTTCAGACTATATAATCACAAATTTATTGAATACTTAAATCATTAGTTTAACACATTTTAAATTCAATGTGTGTGTGTGAACCTACCTATTAACTTAAATTATATATTTTTTCTTTCCTTCTTTCAATGTTTTCAATGTATTTTAATTTCATTTTATATGCTATTAATTTTCATTATATAATAAAAATTTCGTTACGAAGGTAAGTACAAATATAAGTCATTTTCTGCTAAATTTAATTACGAGAAAATTTAATTAATAACTTACAGGTTAGAAAGCAAATACCTTTAACTATGAAGAGATCCATTCGTTATCCCTTCATTGAAGTTTTAGTTACTCATTTCATCATAAATTACTTTAAATTTGTCGATATTCTGAAAAAATTATTCTTTCAATTATACATCAACACACATGAAATTGCAGTGACATAGCACAAATATGGAACTTCCATTACTTAAAAGAATTGTAACTAAATATATTGATATTTTTCTATCTAACATAAAATATCTCAGATTTTTCTTTTTAAAAAAGGTTTTTTGAGTATGTTGGTACCTCTACAGCAGAAATAAATATTTAAATTACAAAATACATTTGATTATCCCATCTTGTGATTTATTTATATGAAATACGATCTGAAATATGTGTAATAAATAAAATTTATTAATTGTCAGTTTGCATGAATAAAAAGTTAGAATTCATTGCTAAATAATGTACTAAAATAAGTTACCCTATTTGGATAAAAATATATTTGTAATGAATTTATATAAGCATGTTCTAGCCCAAAAGTAAAAATTAGTTATCAGAATTTAAGTATGATTTTACTCGGTCGAAGGCTTGGGCTAAATCCGTCAGCAATTCTTAAAATAATTAAATTTATTATGTTTAATTATTATAATATATGTGATAAATGTAGTTATAATAAATAACACTGTAAAAGTTTCTTAAAAGTACAAATCATAAATTATTTAAAAGACAATTTCCATTCAAGTATATAGTTCTGATTTTAGCTAAAATTTATTATGAGTTAATATTAGTGTGAGCATTTCATAATGGATTTACTCACCATGTATACAAATATATATAAAACATTAAATAACAATTCAGCTTTTGTATGTGTTTTTTTAAGGTCTCCCTTATCGATGTTAAAATTTAAACCATTGCTTATTATTATAGTCGTAAGTTATTTACATTGAGAAATATATATGAAGGAATGCGTAGATTTTTTTTTTTTTTTTTTGAAAGTTTCACATTCTTCATATACCGTCACTAGAGAGCGCTGCTGTTTTGTGGGTTCTCATTGTCATTTTAACAGAAAGTGATTGTCTATTATTGTCACATTTTGAAGCAACCGCAGGTCTATTGACGATGAACCTTGAAATTTTGGTCAAAAGATGAAGATGATACATGATCTAAATCGCTATGCTTTAAACTTCCACTCTACGACAATATGTCTACTCTATTTTTCTTGCAATATGTAAACATGCAATGACTCACATATTAGTTGATGTTTTGATAAATGCTGCTGTGTTGTGCAAGAGTTAACTTGTTACATGGACTACTTGTAAATAGCTAATATTTCAATTAAACTTTTATACTTCTTCAATTAACCTTTGTATTTATAGTAAATGAAAAATGTAATGTAAAACCTGATGAATATTATAAGAACTGTAAAAAATGTCTATGTTTTATTAGCATTAAATAATCAATCTATATATTTAGAATAATCATTAAGCCCCACTCATTTTGTAAGAAATAAGATCACAAAATGTACGTCTCCAGGAGATATTTGCAGAGACAATATCTAAATAAAAGTTGTATTTCTGTATTTTTTTTTTTCAGTTTGATGAAGTAGTTCAGTTTTGATCAAGTCAGATTTACAGGGAATTCTACTGCATTTAATTATCGTTGCCTAAAACTTATTTTAAAGATTTATTACACTATTGAGTTAAAATCAAAAAGGGTAGACAGATAAGAAATAGTACATTGTTTAATAAGCAAACATTTCATTAATAATTTTAAACACATTGCTTAATTAGGGAATAACATTTTACAGTAAAAAAATATTCGAAACAATAAATTAAAAGTATGCATCATAATGATGTTCTTGGTTTAAAAATCATTAATTGTTATTAAAGAAAGGTACATTTATTTATTAAAATTAAATAGTTATAAAGATATTAAAAATAATAACGAGTTTTTTTTAAAAAGTCTTTAAAAAATTAAGAAATAATACAAATAATAATAATACTAACCGAAATTAATTTGTTCATCATATTGAGAGGAACAGCCAGGAGAAGTTTGGATTTTTAAGTATGAAGAAATAACATTATTGTGCTTTCTCTCACCAATTTATACAATTACTTTAGTAATCCACTTCTAGATGGCAGCACGATTAATTTCTGCAAGGACTTGATTTAATTTGTTTAATATTCTGAGGAGCCTTAAAACAATCGTCAAAGAATAAGGACAAATGTTAGTAAATTCAAAATGAAATGATAATTATATGGTTGTACTTTTATCACCCAATTATTTTGCAGTGTCATTGATCCAATATAATTTTTTTTCGGGCAACCTGGAGAAACAAGGATTGCGCCAATTTCAAAACCTTTCTGCTATCCAAGGAGCAATGACATCAAATTTACACATGGATTGCACATGGATTAGCTTATTTTACACGTAGAATATTTGTTATAGAAATAACGTTGAAAACCGTATGTTTTATTTTGAGTCTCAAAGTAATTCATTGTGAATTTCAAACACTTGAATATTAAATACAAAATTCTTCATTATTATTTCTAAAAATCTGTATCACTTTTCAAATCAAAACAAGAAAAACCATGTCCTTTAAATTTCACACATATACTTAAAAAATTATTAATACTAAAATCGAATATAATCTGCAATAAAAATAATGAATCCAAAAAAAATATTCTTTATATGTCATGAAACCAAAAAAAATGCTTCAATTTATCAAATTGTCTTTATTTAAAAAAAAATATTAATCAAAGTAGAAAAAAGTAAATTTGTTTAATTTTTAAAAAAATAGCAAATATTTTTCTGTAATTGTAAAAACACTTAATTCTGTTTATCAAGAAAAATACTGTTATATTATTCACTACTATGAGATAATTAATTACGCAAAATACCATTCACATCATTAGGCATCTTACAATAGATATCTCTGAGTTTTATCAAAAACTCTAAGCTGCTTCCTGCAAAGTAGTATACCTAAATTAATACGTATAGAAGAGATTTATCAAAAACTAGCTTTCTGAACTCCTGTGTGTGTGTGTGTGTGTGTATTCACACCTTTTTTTAAAAGTAATATATGTTTATTTTATATATCTTACCCATCAAAAAAGAAAGAAAAACTGCAAGGAAAACAAGAAAAAAAGAATGTCGAATAATTAACTGTATTTTCAATATTAAGAAAATAATTTTACACTAAAACTAATGAATTTTAAGAACATTTTCTCATTTAAAGCTTACAAGTAATATTAAACACACATTATTTTATAATTAGAACACGGAGACACGGGACAACTCCACTGAGGGGGAAAGAGGATTTCGAAGGAGTTTTCCGTGAACTGGGCAATGGGGGTTACAGGTTGCACTTCTTGGATGAAACGTCCAGAACTCTATTGCTTTCGACGAGTTAGGATCTAATAAAACTAGTTCAAGATTTATGACCACCATAAAATGTATTAAAGAGAGAAGGACTTGAAATGCTTAGAAATACTTTAAAAAAAGGGGGGAGGGGAATTGAATCACAAAAGCAAAAAGGTCGTTATATAGAAAATGCACTTCTCTATAGATAGGTTATTTTACGAATAAAATCGTGAAATGTTCAAGGTTCCAGGAAAAAGTTCACTATATAGAAAAATTCGTAATATGGAGGTTCGTTACATAGAGGTTCGACTGCATATGGAATTAAGTGACACACACTTCAGTAAAACTTGCAGCAAATATTAAACTTTGTGTAATCATTTGTCTTTTTTAAAAATCATATAACATTGAAAAATGATTAATTTTATTTTCAAGCAATTCCCTTTACGATACATAACCAAAAACTTTTATGTCTTAGTACGATATCCATGATAAAATAATGTGGATTTAATTTATGCTCAATGAAGAAATATGAATAAGTTTGTAGACATTCACGGTGAATTTATTCGAATGTATTTTGATGAAGTACGTTTTAATCATATATCTCTGTAAAAAATATATTACTTGTAAATTCTACATTAACTTGAAGGCTGTCTTCAGTTAATGTTAAAGAATAGGGCCCAAATTCGGAATATCTTTTCAGATATAAAAGTACTTCAACGTTAATATTATATTTTGGCTTCCCTATCCTGTAGAGAATCACTTAGTAGTTCATAATATTACTCATTTTTATCTTAGCCGAAATATTTTTTTCTGTTATAAAATGTGTTTAACATTTTTTCTCCTATACCGTAATGCTAAATGAACTATCCCTTTACATGTTAAAAGAAAAATTATTTATTTATGGAATATTTTGAAACTTTAAAAACACTATATGATAAACGAATGTATAAGTTACAATGTTACAAATTTTTCTGAAAATAGTCATTTTTTCAGTCCAAAAATGTGCTTCGCTTTTAGTTCGAGCTCAAATACATTTGTCGAAAACAGCCTAACGAAAAAGGCAAATGTAATACTTTTACTAATTTACTATAATACTACTTTTTATTACTTTAATATAATACTACTTTTTATTACTTTAATATAATACTACTTTTTACTAAACTATAATACTACTTTTTACTACTTAACTATAATACTACTTTTACGTGTAATACTTCTACACCTCTTTTTATCTTAACAATTAACTAATATTGAAATTATTAAATAAATGTATTTAATTTAAAAAACTACTAATAAATAATATTATTTTCAAATATAAGCTATTGATGTATAAAGTTCGTTTTCTTGTCGTAAAAATAAAGACAGCAAAAAATGTGAAATCCAATGAGGCAATAAAATCATTTAATTCTGGATCTTAACCACTGAATAAAATTTACTTACTAAACTCTTTTCCTTAACTTAATAAAATAAAAATTTTCACTTATAAAAGTATCCAAAATTTAAAGATTCAAAGGAACAGTTTTAAGCTAGAAAAAGCTTGTTGAAAATGAGAAAAAGCGTTTCCGGTAATTACTTTGATGATTGGATGAATTACTTGGAATTTTCTCAGTCGTCTGCCATTTTGGCAAAGGAACCTCCTACGTACCGTTCTTTTATCATTCAAGCATGTACTTTTCGTAGAAATCCACTGAGAAGTGGAATTAACTTCTTTAGGAAGTTTTGAAAATGCTAGAAATATTTATAGGAATGTGGTTAAAAAAATTAATTTGTATCGATGAAGTTAATTTGTTTACAGATCTTTGAGTGACTGGCTTTCAAGATGAAAAGGGACAGAAGGGCTTGGGGCTATAGAATTTATAAAGACGATTCCTCCTTTAAGTATTATTTCAAATTAATCAAATTATTATTAAAAATTGCTTGAAAACAACAAGATAAATAACAAATCTTTGATGAATTATTCCTTTAAAATTTCAGTTATATTTAAAAAAATACGCATACATTCATTTAACAAATCAAAGAATATTTAGAACAAGGGTCGGCCACCTTTTAGCAGCGGTGTACCAAAGAAATCTACCAACATGATTTAACATGCTACACAGTAGGATATTTTTCAAACGATTCGATTCTTGTTATAATGCATGTAGAATTAAGATAATAGAGGTCAATAATTAAAATATTTACCGTTTTATTATACATTAATTTTGGATCACTTAGAGATATTTCTTTATATAAAAATACATAGCATAAATATATAACTATTTCTTCAACAAAAATTTTATAAAACTAAAATTGTATACTGTATTAAAACTTTACATATATTATGTATTTATAAAAATATTTATTAAAATAAGAAATGTACAACGTAAAATATAAGTATTTCACTCCATTACAGTTAAATAAAAAGATAAATAAGAATTTTAATGTGAACCTAGTGCTTTTGCACTTCTACTTTCATATCGCAACATCAGTGGTATAATGTGTGAGACTTCCAATTTGACTCGATTCTAAGCATTCAGTTGTGAAACAATTTTTTTGCGTACTTTGAATATTTTTCATAAAAGGAAGGTTTTTTACTTTGATATATAGAACCAAAAGTGGAAAGAAGAGTACATATAATTTTCTCTCTTCAAGTAATTAAATCTCTCCAACAATGACATCCAATAATAAATAGCTGTAAATTGATCTTTAGAGTTATTTTTCGGATTTTTTCGTACTTTTTTATAAATGTCCATAGTTCTGAATATATTTCTCAAACAAAGGCATTTACAAATTTATCAACTTCCATTCACTTAAAAATTGACAAGTTTGTAGAGTAGAGCAGAGTGTTACTGCAAATTATACCGCATGCCACATGTAGCACGCATGTCATAGTTTGCTGACCCCTGATTTAGAAAATAAACTATTTTATTTCAATGTGGAAATATCATCTATAAAACATACCTTCTAAATAAATTTATAAAGAAAGAAATCTTCATATCTAAAGGCATACTAATGACTTATTTATACATTAGCTAATATATATAATATAATATAAATAACATCACTCTATCACATTAGTACTAATAAATATATCTTAAGTATTAAAATATTAATGACAATATTTGACGGCTTTTATAAATAACATAATCCACTCTTAAGGGTAGAATAAATCAAAATACAATAATTAATGATCTCCAACATCTTGTTGATAAACAATTCCATATTTATTAAAACTTTGCAAATGGACAATTAATGTACTACAATAACAGTTTCGGATAAATTTCCAATCTCAATGCGAATTAAATTTCTAAGACTTTTTAAAAATCAATTTATCACAAGAAGTGTGATAAATTGTGAAAAAGAATGTGACTGCACTAAATTAATCCCATTCAAGAAATTAGAGAACTTAAACTTTACATGGAAACAGTCGTTATAGAAATAAGGTTAGTATATTGTTTGCGCGCATTTATTTGTGTTGATAACTTCTCATATAAAGTACAGGGATAGATGTATTTAAGAAAACAAGTAATATAAAAAAATAAGTCAATTCCTACTTATATCAACAAAGAAAATTTTATTTTACCTACTTTTTATTAAATAGTTACAATTAATATAAATACGTATATACTTATGACAGAATCACAACATTAAGTGGTAATTAATTTTTATTAATTATCATTAAATATCGTATTGTCATACAAAACAATCGTGTATATAAAATTTCAGTTCAATTAAAAGCTTTAAAACGTGAGAAAAAAAACTTTTAAAGTTTTGACACAAGCCGCTAAAAATGAAACCAGCGTGGCTGTATCTGTAATTCTTTAAATAATTAGTTTCAGTCAATTAATTTTAATTAAATACAGTTAAGTTATTGTATTTCCCCCCAAAACAATAGTGTATAGAAAATTTCAGCTCAAATGAATGCTTTAAAATGTGAGAAAAAAAAAACCTTTTCAAGTTTTGACACAAGTCGCCAAAAGGGTCGCAAAGTCACCAAAAATGATGCCATCGTGGCTGTATTTGTAATTCTTTGAATAATTAGTTTTAATCATTTAATTTTTATTAATTATAATTAAATTACTGTATTGTCATTCAAAATAAGCATGTATATAAAACTACAGCTCAATTGAGCTCTTTAAAATGTATTTTATTAACGATTGAAAATTCCACGAAGTTAAATAATTAAATATATAGAGAATGGGCTAATAGTAGGAATTGAATAATATGTAACAAAAAGATAAAATAAAACTTTTAAGAAGAAAATCTTCCCTTTCATGATGTAAAAGTACTCTATATATATCAAGAGATAGAAATCAAGTTATTAGTGCCATAAATCGAAAGGTCAACACATGCAGCTTTATATAGAGGATCCATATGTATAAATAAATAAATGATTTTTTTCATTAAGTATTCTATATTTTTCAAAGTCATGATAATAAGGGAAGTTTAGAGGGATTATTAATTCTTCTGACTATTTTTTCTTTTTCCAAATGTAATCCCAAAATGTGAGTATATTCTAATAGTATACTCACAGTGCCAAACTTCTACGATTTATTTCCAATTGTATTATCAACTTTATCTTAAACAAGTAGCATAAAAAAAAATTACCGTCAACTCCTACTTTGTTAAAAAAAACATACTGGCCCCCTTTGTTGCAACTAGTTGTAACTACGGCAGAAATAAAGTGGAATAAATTTAAAATTAAAAAAATAAACTTTAATTAATGAATTAATGAATTCATATTTGAAAAAAAACTGTGTATTAACATCATGTTTCATCCACTGCAAGTTTTAAAAAAAACTTATTTGAACTTGAATGGATGAATAGAAAGTATTTTACTAACGATTGAAAATTTGAACAAGATATAAACAGGGTGGTCATAGTTAAACTGCAAGTGTTCAAGGGGTTTTGGAGAGATAGCTACTCGGAATATTCCGGTGAAATTTGGTATCTACAAGTTTTAGAACATGCGTAAGTCAGATATGCAAGAAAAAAATAGCCGTTTTCACCCGATAGATGACGCTGTGATGTGTTTCATATATGCAAATTTTAAGCCCATCGAACAGTTTAAAAACAAAGCAACATTGAGTAATTGCCAATCAGGGCTCTGAATAAGGAAAAAAGTGCATTATTAGTGAAGATATTTTATCAGAATGGTAGCAATTATTCAACAATTATGTGGAATGACTTGTATTTTTTATAGGCTCATATTTCTTTGAGACCCCAGCTCCAAGTGGTCCCAAAAGCTGCAGTGTTACAGGGACTAGTTAAGGTGCGATGTAAAAAGAACAATTGGTTCCAGCATTGCAAGAGAGACTGTTTTGAAACCACGATATTTATGCAGGATGGAGCACCCCCCTCATATCGCTAAACCTGTTAAAAATTGCTACATGATACATTTGGTGCGAGTGAGTCATAAGCAGAGGTTTCGAAAACGCTTCATCTCCACGTCCACCAGACTTTAATCCTTGCTTATTTTTATCCGTGGTGACGTTTGAAAGATATGATTTATTAAGAACGATATGTTTCTGTTGCTGAATTGAAATCTAGCATAACGAGACACGTGAGGTGCGTTACAACAGAGATTTTACGGTGGACCATGCTGTTTTACGTTTTCAACATGGGGTTGCATCTGGTGGTTTTCATATTGAGCCCAACGTAAAATAAGTACATTGAATAAATAATGCTTAAATTGTTTTACAAAGCGTCTTAATGGATTGTTGAATTTGTGATCTTAATTTACGTTAATTTTTGATTACATGATACCGTAAAAATTTAATTACTGAGCAAATTGCATGGAATTTTGATAAACTGTAAGGGATGTTTTATATCGTTTATATGACTCTTAGAATGTCATTATGCACTGTCTATCTATCGGTTTTGGATGAGCATGTTACTGGTGAGCGTTGAAGTACGGTACAGCGCCATCTATCGGGTATAAATGGTGATATTTTTTCTTGCATATTTCGCATGCGAATGTTCTGAAAAGTGTAGATACCAAATTTCAATGGAATATTTCTGATAGTTTTCTCTCCAGAGCCCCTTGAACACTCGCAGTTTAAATATGTCCACCCTGTAAACATAGGGAGAGAGTGAACTAATAGTAGGCATTGAAAATAAAAAGTGAATAAATTACTATAATTTAATCTTAGCCACGATTTGTAATCAAATATGTTATATATGTATGTAAAAATCATAATGTCATAATCATCATAATCATAAATGTTGTTAAACATGTAATCATATATGTATGTATAATTTTAAAAAATATTAATGATTTTTATATAATCTGTTAAACGATATTTTAATTTTTTCTTCTTTTTAATGAACCATAGGTTTCATTGGTTTTTCAATGTGGTATTCATTTATTTAAAAAGAATTATTTTAAATAAAATTAATATCAAATTTAATATGTGCAGGGAATTCATAATCGTCATCTCCAAATATGTTAGTTATTAACCTCCTGATCATACAGGTGTTTAGGTCGGCATCTATCTCTTTTTAATAGCATCAAAATTCAGTTTAATTTATATTTGTTATTATTTTTGTTCTAAAAATAATTGCCATTATTTCTGTACAGTTTCTTCAATCCTCAAAACAAATTTGAAAATAATGGAAATTTAACTTCCTAAGGACAATTTATTTTAATATGCAATTATTTTGCTTCTTATTCATGTATGTTTTGCATCTCAATAAAGTATCGATTTAAATCTTGAGTTCAGATAAATTTATTATAGAACCACAAGATGGAAGTTTTGGTTCTTAAATCAATTGCGTGTGCCCCTAGTGTCAGTTTTGAATGCTAATTTAAAACTAGGATAGTTTCATCTTCTGAAGATTATTTTAATTATAAAAAAATTAAAAAACTACTCTACTCAAACTACTGTAATGTTCCTATGAATCAAACCGGGAAATACAATCAGAGAAATGTAATTTTGTAAGTCAAAGTGAAACTTAAATCAGGTTTTTTAAATTTCCCCTCTATATAGCAAAGAAATTCTTGGAAAAATATTAAAAACCTGTGAATTGATTCAAATATAAAAGTAACATGATACTTTTCATAACATTATTACACTTACCAAAATTATTTATCTTTTTCTTTACAAGCTTTTAAAGAATCAAAAGTTATTGAAATATATCAATGAATTAAACAAGTAATATAAAAAATTTATTATATATGAAGTTAATTTATATCATTGACTTCTATAATCATTTGAAATAATAAAACATGATATATATATATATATATATATCACATGTACTTTCAGCACTTTTTGTGGCCGCGGTAGCCGAGTAGTATAGGCATCGGATCGTGGCTGGCTTTGTCACGAGTTCGAGCCCAGTACCACTAAAGACCCGCCGTGTAGGGCAGCGATGCACGCTAAATCTGTCGAGAGCTGAAACGTCCTCCCACTGGTGTGGTGTGGTAGTTAGGAGAGGGGGGTGCCAGCTCAGGTGTCGTCCACGTCACTTGACCATGGTTCAAAATTACGTGGTCCGTCGCCAAAAGCCCTCGTGCAGCTGAACAGTGCGACGTTAATCTTCACTCACTCATTCAGCACTTTTTTTGAGCCTCTGACATTTATTCTTCATAATATGACTCGTATAGTTTTATCATTCTTTTCTAAAAACAAACGTTCTTATTATAAAGAAAAATATTTCTTCGTTTTCGAAACGAATTATTGTTTAGGATTCAATACAGTATTTATCCAAAATTACAAGTAACTTCAAAAAGGATTTAGTATAACCTTATTTTGTAAAAAATAGCCTTATAATTATATTTTCAGTATTTTCTCTAGTTTATAAAAAAACTTCTAACTGAACACAGAAAAGGAACACAATGTACTTTTGTATTCGATGTTTGTTTTGATTTAACATGCTGAGATATTTCATCATATCTCTTTCAATACCTAATTAAAATTTTAAATAAACACCACTTGACAAAAAGACAGAAATAAAAAAGGTTCATTTCTAAAGAAACTTAATCATGCTACAAGAAGCAAGAATAATCTGAAGTTGACATTGTTCAATAAGTGCTTTGTTTTAAATGAACAAATCGTCTCTTAAACTAATTATTTTTTGTTAGCATTTGTATATTTCAATTACAGTTCATAATATTTTTTTATCAAGTAAGAAAAAAAAGGAAATAAATTATTTTCACATTATCATACTTTTCTTTGGTGAATATATATATATATTTTTAATTTTACTTTAGTCGCCAGAAGATTTAAAACATTTCATCAACTATCCTGAAAAATGCATTTTCTGCCTAGCATAGAAAAGGAAACATCCTGATAGAATTGATAGTTTGTGATAAAAATTGTTACATAAACAAGGAATGCCTAGTTTTGAAAAGGATTTTAAATAAAGGAATTTTTTTTTTTTGTAAATAGAAGAGAAGTGTTACAAAACCTGTGTTTCTCCTTTTTTTTCAGTTCGTGTTTTTGTAATATGTACATTACAATTTGTATTAGCTTTCTTATTTTTACACATTCACATAACAAAAATTCAAATATATCTTCCTAGAATAACTGCTAATAACTACTTGGCTGCTGATTTTATATACCTAAACTTTAAAGAATCTCTCTACAATTTTTTTTATTCTTCATTCCTCAGGTGAGAATGCTTGATATCTCATTTGGAGTTAAGACTACATACTCTTTTAAACTACATACCATAAAATCCGGCGTATAACGAGCACTTTTAACACAAAAAAATAAGGTCGAAATTTAGGGGTGTGCGTTATACACTGGGTATAAAAAAGATGATGGTTTCTAAAATTAAAAAAAGAGATAAGCATAAGATAAATTAGACTTCTACATAGATTAGACTATTGTTTACTTGAAAGAAACGGCATACCTAATGAAATAAAAGAATTTTGATTCTAAGAATATACTATTTTTCAGAATTTTGGGATAATACTTTGAATAAATGGCTTAAAAACATACCAGCATTGTACACGCATATTTCTCGTTCTTGTGTAAAAATAAGGGTGAGCGTAATACGGCGAATATACTTAAATTTTTTAAAAAGCAGCTTAAAAGTATGGGTGCGCGTTATACGCCGGTGCGCGCTATACGCCGGTGCGCGTTATACGCCTGGGTGCGCGTTATACGCCAGTGCGCGTTATACGCCTGGGTGCGCGTTATACGCCGGTGCGCGCTATACGCCAGTGCGCGTTATACGCCTGGGTGCGCGTTATACGCCGGTGCGCGCTATACGCCAGTGCGCGTTATACGCCTGGGTGCGCGCTATACGCCGGTGCGCGCTATACGCCGAATTTTACGGTACTCTTTTTTTTGCCAACTAATGGCTGTATTAACCAATAGAGTTTAAGAGGACTTGGTACCCCAAAAATGACTGACGGATCGTTTTTTTTTAATTTTTATTTAATATTATTCTTTGCATAATTATCTTTCGATTGATATATCATTTGTGGAAGTCGGAAAGTTAGAAGTTGAATAAAACTTCATTTGAAAACAAATTAAACAATTCGGCCACGTCCCCTTTTTAGAAAAAAAAAACTAAATAAAGCGTTATGATTAAAAAAATCTACTTTATAAAGAGAAATAATATCTATAAAAAATGTGTAATATATAAAGCAGAATATGTCCGAGGCAATGCAATAATATAATTTTTCTTCTTTGTGAAATGTGTGCATGTAAAATTTTTTAATTAAAGCATTTTATATTAATAATTTCATAATTTCAGTTCTTATTCCTGATACGTTTTTCATACAAATATAATACTCGAATATTATGTGAAGAAAAAACCAAACTTTCTGTCGTGAGAGAAAAAAAAAATTTTTTAACATTTTTCTTGAACTTTCTTGTGTGCTATTAATACCTTCTTAAAATTGATCATTTATAAAAATGTATGGGTTGAAAAAAATACGAAAATGCAATTATTTTAAAGAAAAATATATAACTAATATCTTAAAGTGGTATTTTAAGTTTATTTAAGCTTATTATAATTTTTTTCAGAATTTTAAACTTTGAATTGGTTTTTCTCAGTTTGTGTTTTTCGAAACATTAGTGCCTTCAAAATACTACTCCTTCCACAACTATTTACCAATAACTTCCATTTTTTTCCTCTGTGTTGCACATAAAGCATGTAACAAAATTAGGGATCCATTTTGCTGTAAACTGAACTCTTTTTTTTTTCCCAAAGAAATTAAAATGTAAGAGATATTGTGGTTTTTTCGTTGATTTTTAGCATGCATATCAACATTTTATTTTTTTCTCAAAAGCGAATTAAGCTATTGTAAAATCTATCCCTAAAAGTTGTTTATAATATCTATAAGAATATTACAAAAAAATTTCAGGTAAAAAATTAATAATTACAGGAGTAGGATTTTAAAATTTTGCAAATTTTCTTCAAAAAATTTAAAATTTTAAAATTGTGTGAATAATATGTGAAAATTTTCATCTCGTATCATTTTCATAAATAGAAACATTATATAAAACGTTAACACATAATTTTTAATTACATAAAGAAAGAAAGTAGTTCAAAGGGTACCAAGTCCTCTTAATAAACAAGAAAAAAGTGTAAAAAAATTAAGATGAATTTCATAGTTTTATATTTGGACATTTGTAATTTACTATATTTTGTATTTTATGTAAGCCAACTGTATTTATTTTTATACTTTTAGATCTGGAATCAATTTCTATGTAATCTCCATTTTACCGGATTGGTAACAGTCCGTTTCTGATATGAGACTAATTGCAACATTTTGATGTTTGCGGCAACTAAGCCTAATAAATAAGTGTTCTTTTTGAATTTTAAAGCAATTTTCTATAATTTAACGCTATAGAACGCAACATTCATAACAAATTGGTGACATTGGTATGCTCGCGCTACGGATATAAATTTTGCCATGTTAGGAGGATAACAGTGCAATACATTAACCTTAGACTGGCCACCAGAAATCTATTTGGCGTGATTTCAAAATCACGACAAAAACTGGTAGAGAACCTATATCAAATTAGTTTCAAATCTGTCATAAATTATGTATTTGAAATTTTATATTTTGTTATATTAATTACTTAAATATATATATTAAAAATTTATGTGATAAAATAATGTAATTGCTACAAATAATATTCTGGTTTTTTAAACGAATAAGTATTTGTAGAAATTTGTTACGAATAATAAATTACTAAGCTCTGTAAAAAAATAAAATTTCTGACTCATAATTGGTCAAAGTGCAGTACAGGGGGGGGGGATCCCTTGGCGCAATTAATTTCTTTTGGCGGACGAAAGCGGTCGCCAAGGTATTTTATTCAACGATAGGTGTTTTTGGCAACCGGATTCGATAGCCAAGCTACTTCATTTAGCGGTAGGGGATTCCATGATATTACAAACTGTAATTTTGAAATAAAAACGAAGAGATATTAATGTTAAATAAAAAGAAATATTTATAGCATTATCATTAATGCATAAAATTATAAACTGTATTTTTTTTAGCAAAACGAAATGGTAAATTAGAATACTTCAAAGTATTCTTACCTGCGCTCAGGAGAGTTCCTTCAAAGGAGGGTATATTTCTTTCACTACCTCTAAAAAGGTAGTGAATAGGTCATTCGGATTCCTGGGTCGCCTCATCTTTCCCCACATGTACTCCGCAAGGTAAGAATCGAATTGATCCTTACAACACCTGTTGGTTTCATGCAGAAAATTTTTAATGGCACTCCACGAACTCTCGATGGAGTTCGTGTGAGTGCCCGTTTCTGGATCTTTGAAATGTAAACTATGATTGACTGAAAGATTCAGGAGATATTCATCTTCCAGACAATCGTAAGCTTTCTAGCAATCCGATACGACAGGTGTACCCTCTTTTACCTTGCACTTGATCGACTGAAGAAGAGTATTCTTCAACCTATCGTGAACCACATGAAATAAGCACTTATTCGATGACCTTTCTATTCCTCCAAACACCCAGATTCCATTCACTCCTTTGCCTCTGTTGTATTTTCTTTTACCAAACATGATTTCGTCAGTTTCTATTATCACATCAGGACCTCCAAGCATTGAACTTTCGTACACACACATTTCCATGCATACCTCTCTACAAAAACTCATCTAGTTCGTGACTGTTTTCTTCGAAACATTAGGTTCAAAAGAAATAAAGTCACGGTTGGCCTTTCGCACCCACATATTCGTCAACATGAGAATCTCATGCATACTCAGCTTACTTTCTTCAAACCAGCTATTCTTTCTTACACATCTCTTCATACGATGTCCATTCTCTCCTTTCTTGAGGCTGCGGTAGCCCAGTGGTCAATTGTGATGAGTTGGAGCCCAGTACCACTAAAGATCTGCCGTGTAGGGAAGCGATGCACGTCAAATCTGTCGAGAGCTCAAACGTCCTCCCGTTGTTGGGGTGGTTTATTTAGGAGAAGGGGTGCCAGCTCAGGTGTCGTCCTCGCCACTCGACCATCGTTCAAAAGCCTTCGCGTAGTTGAACAGTGCGACGTTAATATTCACTCAATCTCTCCTTTCTTTCGGCATTCCTAAATATATCCGTTGCTCGAATTCTTCTTAAGGAACCAGGACATGCTCGAAAGAGTAAAATGCCAAAATTAAGACCCATTGTTTATGAGACATATATCATTTACAATTTCCAATAGAGCTGAGATTTTTTACGTTCTTAATAAAAATAATTTAATTATTCTGTAGAACTAAAAAAATAACTTTTTACTCCAAAAGTTTTTTTTTACTACATAATTTAAGTAATACATAATTTTAGAGAACTCGTAATATATACTTGTGTTTAAGTACCATTTTTTAAAAAAGTATCCTCTTTTTATGCAAAATATTTTTACACATATATAAAACCATACAAAAAATACAGTGAACCCATTTTTTAGTAAAATGTTAGTATAGTTTCTTTAAAAAAAATTATGAAACTTTGAAATTTGAAATTTTTTTATTTTTCTGCTTTTTTTATGCATAAAACTATTTTTAAAAAGTTAGGCACTATCTTAATAGAACAAAATAGGTTCACTATATGCATAGGCATCTTGTATAGAAGTATAAATATCTGAAATCATATTGTGCAATAGTTTTTTTTAAAAAATGTACCTAAATGCAAAAAAATATGCTTTTGAGAAAAAATGAAAAAACTAAAAAAAAACAATATTTTCACATATTATACACTTCATTAGCATTTGCTTGCCTATTTTTATATGACTAATAATAATCCTTAAGCCTTTTCTAGAGTTACAAAAGTAATTTTAAATTCATATGTTTTTTTCTTTGTTTTAGTTAACATGAACATAATTTTCGAGATTTTGTAATACATATTTTCATGTATAGGGACCATTTCTTACAAAAATATTCTTTGATTATACAAAAAACTTTACACATACATATACAGCAACATATCAAACATAATGAACCAGTTTTTTAACGAATAAATTGCATAATTTCTTTCAAATAATCATAAAACCTTAAAATTATGAAAATCTTATTTTTCTTTTTGCACGTATAAATTTGTTTTTTTAAAAAAATTAGACATTACATACTAAAAGATATTTAGTTCACTATATAGATCGTTTATATAGATCAAACACAGGAGAAACTACATATTTAAAGTTCAAAGGGGTGTGTCAAAAAGGGCGTGGTCATTTGTTTACATTTTTATTTTTCATATTTTAGAGCTATTTTATCAACAAACATATAAGTATTATACATTTTTAGATTCAGAAAAATAAGCACTATTTTTTAGAACTAAAATTGAAAAATAGATTTTTTCAAAGTATACGATGTCCCTGTTCTCTTAATCAGATTCATAGTCTTCTTGCAAACAGAAGATTCAGCACTGGCAGCAATCAATCCATTTTCCATGTACCAAATTATCACGCAGACAATATCCCCTTTCATTCAAATCATAAAAAAAAAACGCAAATCGCACTTTTCAAACATACTCTTCAAGATAAGTCGAAGGAAAAAATATAAAAGCAGGGAAATGGAATATTAAAAATAGGTTTAAAAAGCTAATATACTACACGGACGAAAATAAATTTCAAAATGAAAAATAATTTAAAATATAATTATTGATTTGAAAATCGTCTGCTCGTGGTTAAAATATTCATATACTATTTAATTAACCAATAGCAATTTCTTAGAAAGAACACTTGACCTTATCTATAGAGTGAGTAAGTGAATATTAACGTCGCACTGTTTAGCTTCTCGAGGGCTTTTGGAGACGGACCTCGTAATTTCGGCCAATGGTCAACGAGGACGACACCTGGGCTGGCACCCCCTCTCCTAACTACCACATCAACGAAAGGACGTTTGAGTTTTTGACAGATTTAACGTGCATCGCACCCCTACACGGCGGAACTTTAGTGGTACTGGGCTCGAACTCGTGACATACCAGCCACGATCCGATACCTTGACCACTAGGCTACCGTGGCCACACCTTACCTGTATAAGAACACAAATAAAAAATCAAGATTTACCAAATAAATCAGTGTGCCAGAATGAATTCGTTATCTCATCATGACATTTAGATAAAAAGTGTCAAATCCAAAGGGCTCTCCCTATATACTGCATTTGAGTTCAATGTTTTTTTCTAATTAATATCTTGACGGATTAAGAAATGATATATTATTTTTAAAACCATTTATAAAGGGGAAATGTGTAGAAAATATGAAGAAAAATATTGGTATATATGACTATATATATAACAGTAAAAACACCAGAAATTTAATATTTTTATGATATAATATAATTCAGATTGCAATGGTGAAAAGCTTAGTTTTTTAAGTATTGACTTTTAAATTTTTGAGAATTTGGATATTTTCAGATGGGCATACCAAGTTGCAATAGAGGGAATGTTGGCGCCATCAAACTACTTTAGCCCAACTTATCGGTTCTTATTGTACTTGGATAACTTATAAATTTTATCTCATAATTTTTTTTTATTTTGTTTTAAAACGTTGGTATTTTATTACTTTTTATATTCGTCATAGATATTTTGAAATGGGAGTTTGTATTCTAGGATTCTTATAATTTCAATTTTTTCTTTACTTATAGAATTGTGATTAATTTATTTACATTTAAAAATTATACATATTCCAATAATTTTTTTTTGGAGAATCGGTTTATTGGAAATGACTTTTCCCCCATATTTTTCTAGAATTTCTAGAAAGTATCCATTGCAACTAATTATGGGGAGATATTTTGAGATACTCTGAAGAGAAATTTTTAAACAGAATTATAAAATAATGCAATTTTGATGCAAATTACTTATTTAAAAAGCTTTCTAAAATATTTTTATCTCAGTATTAGTTTCTTGCTTTTCTCAGTGTTTTCTAGCAGTAATAAAAATCTCATTATAATTTAGTTTTCTTCGTATATTTTTAATAAAAAATAAAATCATTTCCTTTTTGAGCATAATAATTCTATATTTTTTACCTATTTATTGCAGGCAGATATTTTGCAGAGAAACTATTTCTTGCATATTTCATTTTAAAACGCTTCCTTTCTCTTTAAAAGTAGAGATTTAAATATTAAATACTAACTAAAAATATTTTTTTCAGATCTCTACATTAAAATAATATAAATACTTTTAAAAATCTTATGTTGGATGTTTTTGCTGTCCCTGCGTCTATCCGAAATGTATAAGATGATAATGTAGGGTATTAATTAAATTAATATATTTAAATATTCAGCTTTAAGAAAAAGTAAATGATTTACATAAACTCTCTAACATAAATAAAAATATATTCCGTACGGTAGATAATATATTTAAAAGATATACAAAATATCAGTGATCCTTTCATTGAAAATAATGACGTTCAGAATTTTCTTATATATTAAAACAAATCTTATCTCTGCGTTAAATTTATTCATAGAGATTATATCTCAAGTGAGTAAAGAGTGATAAAAAGAGTAATTTGCATTGTTTTTCCGATGTAATATTGGCATGATTCATGTGTTCATAATTTATTTCATTGCATACTGTATTATTTAATTAGAAACAAATTTCATCTAATGGTTTGCGGCAAATTTTATGCGAGGTTAGAATGAAATTGCATGAAAAATGAGGTTTAATCAACGAAAATTTTAATTAAGTTTCTCACAATATATTTCGTTCTTTTCTATTGGCATAAAAATATTTCTTTACTGAGCTTGAAAATGTAAAATAATTACTAAACTGTTTTGAAACTGTGAAAGCTTTGTGCTCCTTTCTATTTGTACTTCATTATTTCGGGTACCGCTTTTTTCAACTTAATATTTAGAAGAAATAATAAGAAGTACTTTGCAATCACACACAAATTTATACGCAATTCAAAAACCTTTTAATATAATTTTAAGGATCATTTTTTTTTATTTGTTGCAAGTTTCGAATTTGAAATATATTGTAGTTTATTTTTATCCTTTGGCGTTGAAAATTAAAATAATTTATGTATTTAATCTAATTTCTCGGAAAGTTTTGAACACAAAGAATAAGACTTGTGCTTCCAAACAAATATGTAAATTTTTAGTATCAATGGCGTAAACGCAGTGCTTCTCAAACTTTCAATACTGGCGCCCCCCTTTTCAATCACAATTTTTATCGCGCCCCCCTTATACATAATAATTTACTGAATGCAATAATAATGCACTTTTACGATAAAGCAACAATATTTATTATAAACCGTACAAATTCATGACATAAGTATTAAGTTTTGTATATGTTACTTTTAAGCAAAAAAAAGTTAAGTAATAGTATAATTACTAAGTTATTTTTCCTTTCTCTGATTTTTAAATTGGAACATATTACAAAATGCGGTGTTTGCTTAGAAGACAAAATATAGATATCAGCTAAATATAGAAAATGAACTCAGAGGGTCAATTTCTTATCTTAAAACTCCTTTCAAAAACTTTGCTCTGTAAGACAAGCCCATGGAAGTAGCTAATAATTATTAAACTTGTTCTTAATTTAGTATTAATTAATTAGTCCTAAAATACTCTGTGCGCCACTCATACATTAAAAGCAGTGTTTCTCAAACTTTCAATACTGGCGACCCAATTTTCAATCATAATTTTTGTCTCGCCCCCTGTACAACAATAATGTATTTACTGCAATAAAAATGCACTTTGAGAGAGAGACGCTAAAGTTACAATACGATCTTAATTATAAACAGTACAAATTAATACGATAAGTATATTAAATTTTGTGTATATTTTAAGTAATATATATATATTAAGAAAATTACTTAAAATATATATATTACTTAGAATTGTGTTATTTTTCTTTCTCTAATTTTTAAATTGGAACAGATCGCAAAATGATGTATTTAATTAAAGATTTATTTCCTTCAGCATTCATTTCTCAAAGCACAAATGTCATTAGAAAAATAGTCTAGTCAATGTCGCTCTCTATCATATCCATCACATCTGGCATTATAGGGTACGTTTGCGTAAGTCTGGGCAACCTATCGGACGTCTGCGCAAAACATGTAAAAATGCTTTTCCTCGTACAATTCCAGTCAGTTTTGGTCGACTCGATACTCCTATAGCTACCGAATCTAGCTTGAATGTACATTTTTTTAATTTTCACGTTAATTGTAATTCACGGTAATTAAGTATTTACGGCAGTAGATTAAAACAATATCATACATACATTTTTAAGTCGTAAGCAAACATTTGACCATAATAAAGAATCAACAAGTACACAGACGAACGAGCATGGTTCCGAAAATTAAATCAAGGCGATCTTCTCAAAAATACTTAAATTTTGGATTTACCACTACTGAAGTAAATGATGGAAAAAAGCCCCAGCTCGATATGTGTTAAAACTTACAAATCTGTAGAACAACTTGTGAAAGTTGTTTTTAAAACATGTAAAATCATTTAGCTATGTTGGCAAAGAATTTTAAAAAGTATTTTCTGGATGAGGACAGCTTGGTAGCAAGTTACGAGTGGATTAGGCATCTATTTCAAGATACTCCAGAAGGGCTCTCAACTTCCGAAGAAGAAATCTTCACAGATTTCACATGCAGTGAAAAATTAAAAGGCAATTTTGTAATAAATCGCTCTTTGAATTTGGGGTAGAGGTGGATGAGGAATTATCTGTACTGAAAACAAAAGCACTTCGTATACTATTACCATTTTCAACATCCTACCTTTTTGCAAACCGGATTTTCTGCAGTGGATGCCTTGAAGACAAAATATAGATCTCAGCTAAATATAGAAAAATAACTCTTTAAGTGTCAATTTCTGATATTAAAACCTTCCTTTGAAAAACTTTCCTCTACAAGAAAAGCCCGTGGAAGTCCCTAATAATTATTAAACTTATTCTTAATTTAGTAATAAGATTGATTGATTGAATATTAACGTCGCACTGTTCAGCTGCACGAGGGCTTTTGACGACGGACCACGTAATTTTGAACCATGGTCAAGTGACGTGGATGACACCTGAGCTGGCACCCTTCTCTCCTAACTACCACACCACACCAACGGGAAAAAGTTTCAACTCTCAACAGATTTAACATGCAGCGCTGCCTACATGGCGGATCTTTAGTGGTACTGGGCTCGAACTCGTGACAAGGCAAGCCACGATCCGATACCTATACCACTCGGCTACCGCGGCCAAATTCAGTAATAAGAAATTATTTATAAAATACTTTCTTCAGTACTGATACATCAAATGTATACTGGCTGAAACACCGACTCTTCGCACGAGTTCATTTTTTAAAAAAAATAAAACATTATTCTTGATATAATAGCTGAACTGTAAGGAGAGTAAAACTGTGTGCACGACATTGTATACAAAAATGTAAAATGATTTTTTTTTAGATAAATGCTATAATTGTAAATAACTGTTTAAAAGAACTGTAATTTTAAACCTCACACAATTAGCATTTAGAATTAATGTTGAATTATGAAAAAGAATATAAAATTCCGATGAAGAATAATTGTGTTACTTTTTAACATTTAAAGCGAGAAGACTTCAAAAAGTTTAACCCGGGAGCAGGCGCGTACTCGATACTAACATTAATGGTAGTGTGGGGGGACTCAGTCACCCCAATCATTTGTTTAGAATTATTTTTACTGTACACGATACAAATCGGAATTCTAGTGAATATTTTAATTTATACAAAGTATACTTACCTTCTTTCAAGGACTATTCAATTCTTTGATGATTTGAGAAAAATCCAATAAAACTGAACTAAAATGATTCAAAAGTAAAAGACCATAATAAAGGACGCAAATCAGACACTTTTCAATTATCCTACAGAAATGTTAAACCAATCAATTCTTTTCCAAATATCGCAAAACTCAATTATTTACAATTTCCTTAAGCGAGAAGCAAACACATGAAAGATGGGAGGGAACTAATATTGATAATAACCATACCATAAGATTGAAGGTCAATTTAACATTCAGATTTTTTTATCCAGAAACTGAAATATTTTGACATCTACTAATTTTTAAGAAACATCTGTCTTTTAGGGGATCATATATAGCCTTTGTTGCTCCATATCCCACAAAACCTGAACTGAACTGAACGTACTATGCAGCCTGGCTGAAAAGTGAATCATGACTTCCTTTTCTTTTTCTACAACTAATGTACAGTATTTCAATAATAATTGCAGCGGTGAATTGTTTATCTTCTTAGAATTTTTCTCAGGGTCTCGGTTTCGTTTTTTTTTTAACGAGTAATATTTTATGTTAAAACGTAATAAAAAAATCTCTCATTGAGGAAAAACAGCAAATAAAACAAAATGTTTTTTTTTTTTAATTTGGTTTTGGGATCAAAGATAGCTATTTGATGACGGAAAAAGCTAGATAATAAATATAAATTATGTCAGTGTGTTGTTGTGTGTATTTTTTTTTATTATGGAAGAAAGCATTTTGTTTTACTTCTCTTTCCGGTTATTTTTTAAAAAAAAATCTTTAAATTTTCAATACGCTCGTGCCCCCCTTGTAGGGTCAACGCGCCCCCCAGGGGGGCGCGCCCCACACTTTGAGAAACACTGGCGTAAACGTATACAGTGGGTGATCGGTTAACGAACATAATCCGTTCCAAGCCTATGTTCGCTATCCGAATTGTTCGTTAACCGATCATTGAATTACCATAGACTTCTATGTGAAATCGATTAATTCGTTCTGGAGACCCTAAAAATTAAATTTTAAAAAATGTATAATTTCTTAGTCAGTTTTTTTAAAAATTAATACATACATATATATAGTCTTGCATATTAATCAGTCCTTTTCATTTCTTGCTTATGGGGCGTTGAAGAACATGTCCAATGTCGATTGCTTTTCTCTCTTTTTCAGGATTTTCCGGAAGTAATTAATAATTAATAGCATTGTCGTTGTAAAGATCCCCTACCCTGCTAAAATCAGATTGGTTTGGGTGCCATTCTAAGACCATTGCTCTGACATCCGCCCACTTTTTCAAAAGATCTTTAATGGCAGATGTCGGCATTGGTCCTCTTTCGTCTTCCTCTTGTTCAGAAGGAGACACATTTCGTTGTGTTTCTTGATGTTCTTCATTCAATATTTCTTGGAATTCTTGAATTTTCAGTTCATCTTCATGTCACATTATGAGCTCTTCTATGTCATCCTCGTTCATCTCCAATTCCAGATCTCTAGCAGTTGTCAAAATTTCATCCATAATTTCAGGGGTGTCTCCCTGATCACCTCCGAATATGTGTTCGTTGTCCGAACACAAAAAAGCTTTCTTGAAAGTGTTCGTTATCCGAATATGTGTTCGTTATCCGAACACAAAAAATCTTTCGTGAAAGTGTTCGTTAACCGATCTCTTCGTTAGACACCATATCACCGTTAACAGTGTATTTAAAGGAAAATGCTTTTTGATCCATATTCCAATATTGACGATTCGTTCGTCAGGCACCTCATCTATTTTCGTAAGATTTTTTTTGTAAAGTTAGGTGATATTCAAACACACACACACACAACCAATGTTTGTATAAAGACCAATGAAGAATGCTATTTATCCATAACGATGAAACGTAACAGGAATATAATTGCTTCTCAACTATTTTTCAAATACAGTTGGACTTTCATTTTATGAACCTCTTTTTAGCAAATTTTTCTACTTTACGAACTTTTCCTGGAACAAAGAATATTTTAAATATTTTCGATTCGAGCGATTTTGTTCTCCTTATTTTAAAAATATTTCTGAACATTTCAAATTATTCTCTCTTTTAACACACTTTATGGTAAATAATGTCCTTGAACTGACTGGTTTTACTAGGCAAGTAGCTCACATAGAGCAATAAATTTGTCGTAATTTTTCAAATAAAAATTCAAATAAAATTTACAGATTTTATGTTATTAAATTTAAGGGCTCGTGTGGTAATGTATGTTTAAAATTACTGGTTCTAAAGTAAAGTACGTTTAAAATAACGTGTAGGCTTACAATTAGAAAATGTCATTGGAATTTATTAATTTTAATGTAAAACTATTTTTTAAAATAGAAAATACAGTGTATTCTTAGACAATGCATTTTTCCCTGGTTTTCTTTTTGATGGACAATATTTATAAAATAAATCAATATTAATTTTAAAAAAGTGTGAAGGATTACTTTTTATAATAATATATATAGTGTTAATGAACTTAAAACTTGTTTTACATGGTTTCTAAAGTACATTAAAATACGAATCTCTATTTAACGAATATTTTACGTAAAGAATTCATATCTAATCCTTAGCAAGGGGCGTAGCTACCGTCGTATCAGCCGTATCAATTATACGGTTCCCCCAAGCTACATGGGCCCCAAGATATGTAGCTATAGTCCCACTAATATGGTTCTCATATTTAAAAAAGGTCCCCGACGGAAATTGATACAGGGTCCAGTCATAACTAGCTACGCCAGTGGCCTTAGCATTAAGCTTTTGATAGTAATCAAAAATATTATTATAGCCCTCGCTTCTTGATTTGAAAAGGATATGACCTGAATTACTAAAAAGGAAGTATAGTTATCTTTAACGGTCCTGTAACCTACCTCACTTTTGAGTCGATTTCCACAAAACTCGTTCTTGCATGCTTAGCAAATTTTAAGTCCAAAGGTCTAATAGTTCAGAAATGAGAATTTTTATCTATAATGCCCTCCCTTTGGGAATTGATTTTCGCAAAGAAAGGATTTCCTCCCCAAGGAGTTGATGTTCTAAGCAGATTTCTACTCTACAAAACGCATGTTTGTGTTAAACTTCCTGTTTGTTGGTCTATTTATTCAAAAACAGGAATTTTTAACATCTATAACGCCCTCTAATAATTCCAGAGATCTCGTGATGTGAGTGAGTTGCTTTTCTCCTATATATATATATATATATATATATATATATATATATATATATATATATATATATATATATATATATATAATATCTGCTTAAATCAGAAATACTTAAGTAATTTTATTAATAATTATACGTATAAAGCTATTCAAAATTGTAAGAATTAAAAATTCTTAGATTAATAATAGTTTAATACTATAAATTTACATATTTCATAGTTATAGTTACCTCCGTTTTCTAATATTAGTTAAAATTATATATATATATATTATTATTATTATTTAATTCATATATACTCTAGTATCACTATAGTTAGGGTAATTTGTAACTCTCTTATTAATTTTTGTTTCTGTTATTTTTATATACTTTTGTTAAGTGCTACATTTCAGCCATTCACATGCTTTGAATCTGCATTAGAGTCCAGAATCTGGCAGTAACTTATTTATTGCACTCACACATATTTAGCGCGGGCTCTGCATTTTCAAGTGCAATTTTTAGGTAATCTCTTGTAATAGATTTAGATACTCCTATCCATTACTTTCAATAAGTTTTTGCTCAGTATTATTTACATAAAGGGGGAAGCTTGGGTGACCAAAAAATATGCTCAACCCCAATTTTATATAAATTATTTTATATATTAGCTGTCCTAAGTCAGCAATGTTTATAATACTGCAGCATCCATTTTATAATTTTTAATCTAGTGTCCTTAATGTATGATCTTTTTACTGTCTACGTGTTTTTTCCGAATGTGATTGATGAATGATTATCTGTTGTTTGTAGAGAACTAGACTATATATATATATATATGGATAGATAACTATAATAGAAGAAATGAAGAGAAAATATTATACTGAAGTAAATAAGCAAAGAAGAATCGCAAGACATTAGAGCAAATGATGAAAAGGGTTATTCTAGTGTGTTTCTAAATTGATGAAATCAAGAAAACATGTGTGCTACTCTAGTGAAATCAATGCGAAGACGGGTTGAAAAGGCCATTTCTGCTAAAGGAAGACATATTTTGAACTAATATACAGATTTTTCAGTCTAATTAAAGTATGTAATTATAAAAAGCTAAGGTTTTAGAAAAAAATCCCTTTTTCCCATTTGTCCCGATTAATTTCAACAGTATAGTAAATTTATGTTGAAGTTTTTCTGCTGGTCACAGTTATTAATGAAATATATACCGGTAGCTGTAAGAATATTCATAGTCAGAACATTAGCGTTCTCGTGAACATCTGAGATATTTGTCTTTTGACTGTGAAATTTGTGTGGGGAGAGAATTAAGCTTTACCTAGCCAACATTCTTTGACGATTGTCTATAGCTTAAATCATAACTTCATCATAATCACTGAAAGCAGCATCTGAAGTCGCAAGAGATCTGTGTGGTGTGGGTCCATTTGAAATCTACTGAGTACCGAGTACTGTTAGGTCAAGTCTTGAGCTTATCCTCAAAATTTAAGCGTGGAGAGGTCATCTAGTCCACCTCCTACACACCAACTGAAGGTTAGCAGGTTCTTTTGTTGGAATGTGAAATGCACCACACAGGAAATCAATTTCTTATGTGCTTTTCGCCATATCCTCGCCGACATAACTCTGATCAAAAATAATTAATATTTTCTCACGTTTCCATTTTGGGGAAGGTATCCAATTAGTTGCCAATTTCTCAGAGTCATTTTATGATACCCCGCTGCGAGGGGGTATCATCTCTTCATCTACGCGACCTAGATTTGTAGGAATAAATGATTGATCACTCAAAGTCTCCATAATAAATATAATTTATTGTGTCTAAATATATATTGATCAACGCAACACAAGTCTTACTAGAGGGATATGATTAAGAGGGATATTACGTAAATATCAATTCTAAGAAAATAGCACCTGAAATCCTACTAACTATCTTTATGAGAAATTAACCTCAGAATTTTAATCTACTGTAGATTCCTTAATAAGCTTAAATCCGTTCTATAATTATTACACTACTATAATTAATCTATTACCAATATATCACGGGGATCAGCACCTCGGCTTTCTGTCTCTTCTTGTATTCTGTTCTTCTACTATTATTCTTCCATTCTATTACTATCCGACTCTTATTCTACTATCCAGCTTCTATCCAACTTCCATCCAACTAACTCGTGAATGCTAAAGCTCCCTTATATATCTATTCACTAATCTGCATATCGCGGTTTCTTTTTGAGAGGATTGTATTGAATTAATGCCATTCTGGCCTCAAAGATTCCCCAAGAGGATTAGTGAGAAGGCGCGATAAAGCCCCGTCACAGTTTTTACGACATCCAATTTTGCTCTTCTGGAATATTCAAATAGATTACATCTCATAACTTTTGTCTTGGTATGTTCTATCATTCCTCATATTTAATCGGTGTAATTAAATATTCCCTGCGTGCAAGAACTCGTCTTGATATCTAATCAAAAGCTACTTTCCAATTATTTTTATGCTGCTATACGCCATAAATATACTTTGTTTAGTTTCAGGAAATATCTTTATAGAAGATAAAAGGAAACTTAGTAAATGTTAGTGTTTTAACATACTCATATCTAAAAATCATTGAAAATAAGACATTTATACATCGGGCACATACAAAAAATATTGAAATTATGTATATATTTTTTCCCATTTGTGTCTTATAGTACTTCTATCCATTTTTTCCCTTCAAACATTTTATTCGCTGTGGCAAATTGTGATCTGCAGTATAAATTGCCCTTCGAAAGAATATCGTCTGAAACTCCTTCTCTAAGTGCTCAGCTAATGCCTTCCCTAATCCCCTGAACTGAAGAGAAAGTGCTTAAGGTTAAGCCGAGACACACAGCTGTTTTTCGAGCCCTGAAGATGAAAGCAGAGATACCGATAATCCACACAATATTTCTTGACGCATGATTGAACACCTTATACTTGTGGGGACTTCACAAAAAAAGAATGTTACATTGTTGGCCTACTATTATTTGGGGTAGAACTGGTCTATGTGTTAACTTACTCATTGGTATGTTTTATCAAGAAAGTAATGATAGTACATATAAGGATAAAAGTAATGATAATCAAAGTAATAAGTATGAGTGATGACTTAATCAACACACGATAAATAATGTAATTTATAGAAATCACAACACTAAAAGGTTTTTACATTTTTACGACTGTCTTTGACAATCGTCAAAATGTCCTTGATACCAAAGTGGTCATGGTCACGAATTCGTGTATGGTATGGCCCCAGTTGGGAATTATGTGGGTTCGAGATTTGGTGCTGCTAACGATCCGCCATGTAGAGGACCTGATGTGAACATTAAATATGTCAAAGTTTAGTCTTCATATTAACGAGGTGGGGAAAATTGGAGAGTGGTATTCTAATTCAGGTGTCGTCATTATCGTTTGACAGAGATGCACGATTACGGGATTCGTTATCAATAGTCTTTTTGTAGCTTTAAAATGGATAGTCAAGTTTGGATTAATTAATTATTTATTAAAACGTTAGTTTTTATTATATTGATTACCAAGCCTTTGCAGACACTGCAAGTCCTCAAATGTGAGAACCATGGTGGCAACATCTAGTGGCAGTTCTCACTACCGAATTTGGACGCTTGAATTAATTTTAATTCTCATCGGATGCTAAAAACTGCTGCTATTTAATTTTGGAAAGAGTGCCAGACCCAAATTCTTACTCGAGGGATATTTTATATGCCCCATAATCATATGACATGCGTACCTACTATTTTCACACCCAGCAAATCTGTCGACAGAAAAAAAATCTGAAAACTTTAATCACATTTACAGACAGAAAACTGTTACAATTTACATGCAAATTCTCGACATAATGCAAACATCCATTTATTAATATGTGATAAGGTTATAGATTGCGCTGTTTCACAATAACGGCGTTGTGTAAGTGTAACCCCGGGAAGGCGGAGAATTGTGAGTAAGACGTGAGAGAGAGAGGAGCGTTAGAGAGAGAGTTTAAGTAGAATATTTCTGAGGTGTTATGATTTGTGAGAGTTAAGTAGTGTATAAGGTTTGAGATATATAGTTAGTAATGAATAAGGTGTGAGTAGTTAGAAGTTGTAAATAAAGTTGTTTTTTTGTTATTAAACAGTGACAGAGTTAATTGTAGTTAATAGCGTAATCAGTACAATATGTGTGCTCTTAAAAATTATGAAAATGTGCATTTTTCCACTTGGATACGTAAAGTTTAAGAAAATATATAGCTTTACAGCCTAGAAGGCGAACTATGGAAAACATTTTAAGTAAGAAAAATTATATATTTATTTATACACAAAAGGGTGGTATAATAAAATACGTTGCTTCCATTAATTTAGTAAACTTGGAATACAAAGTTTCTATTCAAGTGTTCTCAAAAGTGGTCTGATTTGAGTTCCAATTCTTTAACATTATACAAAATTGCCTTAGGCAACATTTGGTCATATATTTGAAAATGACTATTTAAATTTATATTTATTAGTTCGGTGTGTGTAAATGAAATGCTAATTAATAAAATTATGAGGTACATTCTAAGTTTGAAATAATCCTTAACATTTGAGAGCTGAAAAGCATTGAATGTGTGATGTTCCTCCCCTTGGAAGAACATCTCTCGAAGTATCAGCGTGAGCTAGAGGTGTAGGATTAGCGAAAGAACTAGGATCAAACATTATCTTAATAGAACTTTATTAAGATATTCAACGAAAACCTTTAACAAATTAAATTATAATAATTAATATGAGAGAATCTACGATGGTAAAAATACGCAACACACAATAAGACTTAATCTAATTCAGACCACTATCAATAAACGAACTGCCTAATCTCCGATTCTAATATTAAATAATCAATCCTACCTTATTACACCATGGGGCAACGATCAATCTTGTCTTTGTATGCAATGGTATGCAACTTGGCTGATTCCTTCTATTCGATCACTAATAATTTGAATTCACGTCACACAAAACTCATTCAGACTTGAACCACGAACTGTAATACAGGTAATCATCAACTGCCACAAACTAACGTCAGTTGTCAAACATTACCCTATATTGCCATCCCGCTTACTCTAAGATCCTATATTTAAAAGTTTGTTCATTTGCATCTTTTATTCACACTTCACTTCTTGGATTTGGTTGGAAAAGAGTTGCCATTAATTCTGACCCAAAGGACTTCTTAAAGAAAAGACGCGTGAAACGTCACAAATGCTCTATTAGGATGTTAAGTAGTGTTGATACTTAATTACCATTACTATTACTTCTATATTTACCGGATTTACCGTTTATTATTATTTTTTAAAACACAACTATATGCACAATTATACACGACACAAAATCTTAGCAAAAATACAAACATCTTCTTCACCACGTTTCTACATTAAACTCCTTTTTCCTACTCAATGGAAAACTAATTTTATCATCATTTACACCAGCGCCCTCTTTTCTAATCTAAAGGGCAGTACAAACTAAGCTTTTACAGCACCTTACAAACTAATCTTCAATCATTTTAAATTCAATGTCATTTATATAAAATTTCATGCAATAGCAATAATAAAAAAATTTGTCAAAAAAGAAGAAATTAATAAAAATAATTGAACACAAGGTCAATTTTTTTAAATTTTTATTTTAGTGCTTATTTTTTATTTCATTGGTAATACATTTCAAGGCACTTTATTTATAACACTTTCCAAGCTATACTAATAACACTAATACTAAAATAATACTGATAGTTAAACTAATACTTAAAATTAAGATCTAAGAAATGTTGATACTTGACGATTGTTATTTAACGGTATTCATGCTATTTTCCACTGTTGTGTGTTCAGTAAAGAAGTTTCTGTCTTGTTCACAAAAAGAAAAATAGTTCTCCAAACCCAATGATCCATTACGTTATTAGTGTAAATTTTTCTTTTCAGTAAATTAAAAAATATATATTTTTTCAAACTTTTAAAAAATTTTATTTATATATTATTAATTAATATTACTGTTTGAATTAACTTGTCCACTCTATTTTGGAAAAAACAACCTTTTAATAGCTTTAAATATGTACTGTGATATTTTTAGAGCCATAAAAATAAAGTATATAGCAAAAGAATCAGCATCATTATGCATATAAACAAGTAATATAAAAAAAATTAAGTCAGTTTTTACTTAAATCAACAAAGGAAAATTTTATTTTAGCTACTTTTTATTAAATAGGTACAATTAATATAAATATGTATATACATATGATAAAATCACAACATTAAGTGGGAATTAATTTTTATTAATTGTCAGTAAAGTATCGTATCGTCATCCAAAACAATCGTGTCTATAAAACTTCAGTTCAACTGAATGCTTTAATACGTGAGAAATAAACCTTTTCAACTTTTGACACAAGTCGCCAAAATTGTAGCTAAGTCGCCAACGAGGCTGTATTTGTAATTTTTTAAATAATTAGTTTTAATCCATTAATTTTTAATAATTATAATTAAATTACTGTATTGTCATACAAAATAAACTCATGTATATTAAATTTCACTTCAATTGAGTGCTTTAAGATGTATTTTATTAACGATTGAAAATTCCACCAAGATAAATAAATAAATAGAGAGTGTGAGTTGATAGTAGGAATTGAAAAACGTGAGTATATTAAGTATTATAATATAAAAACTAAAAAGGAAAGGAAAAAGAGGCAGCATATCAGGGACTGTCCTCAAAGTTCTGAAATTCGAATTTTGAATGATTTGTCACTAGAGCAGTGATTCTTAAATTGTTGGCAGCGCCCCCCCCTAGAGCGGTGTGATAGTCATATGTGGGTGGAGCAAACATATGGGAAATTCAAAAATAAAAAATTATTTTTATAAAAGTAATAATTTACTTAAAGACAGCAAGACATTCCAATATAATGAAAAATAAAATAAACATTTACATTGATAAGCTATACAAATAAATGTATCAGTATTTGAGATAATGTATTCGTATTAATTGCCTCATAGTTAGAGCTTAACAATACTATTTTCTTTTTAAAAAAAGGCTTATTTATTCCTATTATTATTTTTTTATGCTATTTAATTTCCTCTCAATAAATTCAAATTTTTTATGAAATTTAAAATGTCCCAACCCCCCTCTTTTTTGTGGCTTTTCTTCCGTTTAAATATTTTCTTGATTTTTCAGTAATAACATGAGTAACTATTTATAAGTCTATATATTACATTTTAATAAATTATAATAAACATTAAAATTACAATGCTCCAAACTTGTATAATGGGGAATGTATGCAATATTTTCAACAAATAAACAAAAATTATCAATATAATCAACAAAATAATAATAAAAAAATTATCCTTTGTGTAATTAACTTATAATTATCTAATATATATGCCTTTAAATTATACAAATTTATTTTAAGCTATTACAAGTGTTATTAAATAAATTAAATTTTTATACCTTTTCTCTTTTTCGACTTTTTTAATTCATTCAGAAGTTATATATAATTATAAAATAAGCTAATTAAAAAACTGGGAAATTTTTTTCTGAGACATTTTTATGAAATTTGAAGAATTTGAAAGCATTAGCATTGAAAAAATCATGGTGTCCAAATTATAGTTTTTATTAAATTTAGCTTTAATTAAAATTAAAGTTTAGCTTAATTAGCTTAATAAATAAATTAATAACTTTAACTTAATAATTCAAATTAAAATTTAATAAAAAAATGAAATACTTCAATATAAATAACTTGTATTACATAAAAATTACAAGGGGTTGGGTAACCTTGTTTGCCTAATGGTGGACCAATCCCCATTGTACGAATTATAAAAATGTTCATACTGATTACTCAAATTATAAAACTGTAATTTGCACATGTATTATGTAGTTCTGTTTGTTTTTCTTTTCGCAAAAAGTCGTTCTTGGCACCCCTCTTCAGTTAAATTCGTCACTGAAGTTGCATCGTTCAACACTCCATTGATAGTCCTTAGGTTTCAATAAACTTGCAGCTCTTACAGCTTCCTGGAAAGTTAGGTATTTAGTTCCGTTGATTGTTAATAAGTCTTCTTCTCACGCAACGATTCCCGTCCAGGCAATCGTTGCGATATTTTTCTGCAAGAGAGCTTGCAATAATCTATTATCGCAACCGTATAAGAGAAATAATGCGAAACGAAGAACGATTGTTAATTCAGCACGTACGACAAATGAGCAGATGGGGTCGCCAACTTGGCGAGTTATCTTGAACGTTGGCATTGTTGTGATAATACGTAATAAATTTATTACAGCATCTCACAAAAACCTTTTTTATGTAGAAAGAGAAATGTATTATATATATATATATATATATATATATATATATTAATACGAGTTTGACTAACATTTCATAAGAGTTCAAAAGGCTGACTAATTATCCATCTCCAGATTTTCACTTCACGTTACTCAAATTAAAGCTAATTTGCTTATGTATAAATGTATTCTAATATAAAAAATATATTCAGCTTCAACTATGCTTTTTTAAAATTGGCACAATAATTCTAATTAAGAATAATTGAACGTTCAAATTTTTCGAAACATATAAAAAAGTTTATAGCAATTAATAATGCATGATAATTAATCCCACTCACACACATTTACCACGTATAATTAATTCCTTCCGATTGAGATTTAAAGTTTTTGAATGATCTTGAAATTTTCAACATTTATCTATAATATACTCTAAAACCATATTAATACGAATGCCTACTATTATCGGAATAAAAATCATAATGGAAAAGAATAGTAGGCTTCAAAATAAGCAAAAAGGTTTTTAAAACTATTATTTCTATAACAAAAAGGTTTTTATTTTTATTTAAAAGAGCACATCAAAACAAAACATTAATATCACCCTCATCAGCATTCACCCACGAAATACTTGGATTAATGTGAAAAATTCTGAAGTGATGTCTTCTTAGAAAACAAATCTTTACTATTTCGCGACACAAAAAGTGTCGACACATCGTAGCTAAATGTACACGGAATTGTTGCAATAAGTCGCTTAAGTCTTCAAAACTCCAGTATCATGCAAAAACACATATGTTGGACCCCTTTCTTACATTCCTGGTAAGATCCAAAGCGTGTATGATGAATAGGCTTCCCAGATTTTACAAGGAAAAGAGAGCATCCACTGCAGAGGCCCCATACATCACTTGTCAATGTCGCTCCTTCACATTTCATGTTATAAATGAAACTTTCATCCAAGGGATCGGAGAACACTTTTTCCGACACAAAAATTGAAGGCTTCCGCCACGGCATGTCCTCTCCCCCAACTTCACCTTGTCTGTCTCTTTCCTAGGGCGGGTTTGTTTCTTTTGCGTTTTTATTCTTTTTTTTTTAGGAGTGTTAGCTCTGGAATTGGAGGGTTTTAGCTATTTTTAAGATTACCCGTTTGGGACATGAAAAATTGACAATAGAAAATGGCCCGTGGTATAAATCCCCTCGCGATCGTATGAAAGTAAAAACGTTAGATGCTTTTTTCTTATTTAAAAAAAAAAGAGTAAAAAAAGATTCGATTCTTATCGTTCGCAAGAGTTAACACCCTTACATTTCTTTAACTTTTTTTGAAATGATAGTTAGTGCTTATTTTTTTCGATTTTTGATAAAGAAAATCACTTTAAATTATTTTAGGATTTAATTGTAATGGGAAAAATTAGTAATGCATTAATGCAGATTTCTTGCGCAAATGAAAAAGTTTCCGCACATATCATATATAAAAGCGCTAAGAAATTTGTAGTATTCTTGAACCAGCTTATACGCACACATTTTTTCTAAATTTGTTATGTTTTTCTTTATGTATATTTGTCCTTATTTAAAAAGCCTCAAATAGGTCTTTTAAATTATCACCTCGAAAAGAAAATTTACTAAGACAATAACGTAATTTATCTTTCTTTATTATTTTGGTGTAAATGTTTGTTTGGACATCAAGGTATACTACACTCACAAGGTTTCAAACATTACTTGAACCCCTATCTGCTGATTAAAAGTTACACGATTCACCCCCACCCCCACCCCAGGGCCACTATTTTTCACATCGGCTTGCGTTTGAAGTGTATTGAACGGAAAAGAAAAGTTACAAATAAGCAAATTTTTTCTCTGAAATAAGTAAATCCTTCGCAAAAACTGGCAAGATAATTTTATTCCATGCCAAAGCGTTTGGAATAGTTTTACTAATAGCATTGCCAAGAAAAGGGTCATATTTCGGGAAAACTTATATATACGTACAGGTAATTTACCGCGTTTGTTGAACTAGATGTATGTAAGCGTAGGTGGCATTTAAGGGGTTAATAATCAACTTTATCTGGATTAAAAAAGAACACTAAAGAGAATATCTTAACATACTTATTTTTAAACACCTTTAAGCAAATGCTCCCAGGTGGAAAGTATTATTATGAATGTGCTTTATTGCTGATTAAAGATCACGCACAGTGGGCGCACACAAGGGGGTGACCCCTAGAACCCCCCTTGTGTACGCCCCCATAGCCCTTGATTTTTTTTTTTGGCTATAATCCTATGTTTATATTACGTAATATTTAATTATGTATTTGTTATTAATAGTTAATTTTATTAATTAAAGTTAATTATTTATTCAATAATTAATTTTGTACTGTTCTTGTTGCCGAAAATCGGCAAAATCAAAAGAATCTGGTGGGCGGCGAATTGGAGGTATGATACCAAAGTGACGGACTTTCAACCCTTGACCCCTCTCCCCCTTGAAAAATTTTTGTGTGCGCTATTGATCAGGCATAATATTTTTAACCAGTTCATTTAAAATAAATTAAATATGTGAATCAATTTAACTTAACCCGACAATCTCTATCAAGTAAAGAATTTAGTACTCTCTACTCGCGTTTTTTACTAAGCGATAGACTTCTAATAAGAGGATCTGATTCAGGCAAACCATTCTAAGTCACCGTTCTTGTAAAGTTTCACTTAATCTCAGCTATACTTCTTTAACTCCTGTTTCCTTTTTTTATCCTTCTTTTTTCTTACTTTCCCTCCCATTCATTACACTTCTATTCAGTGGCGTAACGGAGAATATTAGGGTCCTCCCACAAAGTAAGATTTTGGGCCCTGAGCTGGATATTACAAAGGGTACATACTTAGCGTCAGTCCTGCTTTGGGCACACTAGAATCCTCTAGCCCCGCGATGTGGAGGTTGCGAGGGTGTACGTTACGTTTCTATTCAAAAGGTAACGTTCAGCTGCATATATCACGATTTGTCCACGACGAAAGGTTCTTGTATCAAACATAGTAGAAAAAACGCCCATAGTTTAGCTAAGGGAAATGCATTTGAGAATTCATAACGGTTCTCTGAAAACTTTATCAGACTACTATAAAAATTTATTTATAGAAACAAAATCTCTCTCTCCCTCTCTCAATAGTTCAAAAATATATTACAGAAATATTTAAGTAATGTTATTAAAATTATTACATTTTATTGCACATCTTGTTTTTAGAATTAACAACTCCTAAGCGATATACAGTTGGAAATTATTTACAGATCACGTAAATTTGACTCAAAGTCAAGAGGTAATGATGACTAATATTTATGTTAACACGTTTATTGACACCCTAAATTTTGTCTTCCGACTCACTTAAGTATTTGTGCTTGTAGTTCTTAAAACAACAGGGCTTGATTTTCGTTTTTTATCTGAATGAAATACAGTAACACCCCGATTTAATGAATTCATCGAAAACGTATCAGGGTTATTCGTAAATCGGGGGCCCAAAAAATACGAATTTTTTTCATTTACCTCTTGGAAATTCTGTGTAATAAGCAAATACACACAAAAAATACCTATAGTTCAAAATTACACACTCCTTATTTATAAGCTAAAAATACTATTAGTTAATTGTTACACGCACCAATTAATTGGAAACTTTAAGCACTGACTAATAGATTTTTGACAATGTGTTATCAATTCCTGACTCGAATAAGTTCTTTTCCAACTTAATGCAGAGAGAAAGTACTGCGTCATTTACATCCTGCTGTATGAGGTACGTTTTAACTGATTTCAAACAGTATAAAAGATTAAAAAAATGTAATATTTTCATTAGAGTTTCATTATCAATTTCTGCTATGACTCCTAAATTTTCAAAACAATTTTTTTTTGAGAAATCGTTTATGTAATAAACCTCACTTCTCTCAAGAAACAGAGCAAATGGTAAAAACTCTTAAAATATCCCCTGGAATTGTGATGTGGGATGAGATAAGAAAGAAATGTAATGTCCCCTTCAAAACTCACGTGATAGGTTACACTCATGATTTATCTGCAACTGTAAAGCCTAATAAAGGACTGCAACGTTTTCCGTCCATGTTTGCTGATTAAAAAAATGTCTTTTTTTGTTCTAGACAAAAAATATATATCATTTGAAAAGAAATCCAATTGTTTCTAATCAAAACTAATAAAACAAATTGGGGCTGATACTTCGCAGGAATATTCTTTGAAATCCACTCTTCCAAGATACATGGCATAACGGGTTCTATGAGGAGTACTTTAGCGGGGAAGGCGAATAGTTTTATAGCAGAAATTGCGTTTTCAGTTGACGGCGTTTTCAGCGGATTGCAAAGATGATCATTTTTGTTCCAAAAAAATAGCTAATGTCAAAATTTAAGTGTATTATTTTTGTATGTTAATGAGGACCTTAGAAAAGATTTAACTCTCTATTTTAAGGGAACAGTGTATGTAATTAATTTTACAGTTGGATATCTTTAATTAATTAATTAGCTCTAAGAGATTAATTTTCCAAATGTTGAGTATTTTGTTTATGTATATCCCTTAATTTTCAATGTAGTGATCAAAAAAAATATTGCATGAAAAAAACTGCAGTAAATCATAATGTGGTAGATAAAGGGTTAAATTGGGTTCAAATCTAGTGTCAGTTATTTTTTCAATAAATATTAATATCCAAAATAATCATTTTATTCACATCCATCTGAAACATTTATTCCACTTATTGTCCATCAAATCATCTTAAGTGCGTCTTTATGACTCACAAAATAACGTACTGATCAGAATGGGAGGTATTTCCCCTTTTTTCCCTTAACTTTTTCCCTGCTTTCTTTGATGAAGTAAATGGCAAGCGATTATCAGACACCATTAGTTAAAGCTCACACAGACCTAAAGCTGCTGTCCCAGCCAACATCTATGCCGTCTTTCATTCTCTTTTGAAGGTCCTACCTCCCCTCATCACTTCCAGGACTTAACGCCCTTATCGTTGTCCCAGATAAGGCCAAGAAGAGGGCAACTTATCTTGGTATTTGTTTCCTCGTAAGCGTATACTGGAAACCCACTTCATCTTGCAGTAATCACACGTCTCTTGGCTTTCGACAGTAATTGGCTCCCGGAACTCACACGAAGTACCAGATTTTTCCCTTTGCTTGGATCGGGATTCATTACTTTTTCGCGGCCCGTATTTTCCTGAGTTCTCCAGATAAAAAACGTTTCGGTTCCTGTCATCGATATCGGTGTCGCGTCTGCTCCTTTCAAGCGACGGAGGCTTCCGTTGACTGTTGTTTGGTCAATGGGAAGTAATTACTGTAATGGAAATATAGTTCTGATTCGTTTGAAGAAAGATAAATGAAATGTCCATGACTATTGTCACAGCTCAAAATGTGAACACAGTAATTATTTGTCAGTCTCATAACTTATAAGTGTTGTTGTCACTTTTGTAATAGTATAGTTATTAGTTTAGTGTTATAAAAATTACTAGATATACTGTTTATAACTAGACTTATAGACTAGATATCTAAATAGACTCCAGATAGCTTTATAAATGAAGTGACAGATAAATCTACTTTTAAACTTTTTTAGCAAATTGTTATTTTACACTCCATTAATTTAAAATACATTTTACTCTCTTCTTCGTCCGAATAATTAAGCTGCAGTAGGTTATAAAATCAGTGCCAGTTTATCCATTGGTCAAGGCCCAGAGGCCCGGATAAGCTGGAGTTAGTCATATTTTTTGGTCATAAATTTCGATCCTACAGTGCCAAGGGAGCCTGTAGATCTTCTGCACCCAGAGTCCGATATGAGCTTAAATCGGCTCTGAATGAAATGATCGAAATATGATTCTAAGGAGTTTCAAAGACTCGTTGACTATTGTCAAATATTATAATGAAACGTATGATAATTTCTCATTCATGTATTTAGCTACTTTAAATATTTTATGTATTATTATATGAGTATTAATATATATAAATGAGTGTTGTAAAAGTTACTGCTTGTCAGAATGCACTTAATAATTTCCCTTTTTACATACGAGAGTGTGTAAGTGTATACATACTTTCAAACTAATATTTTATTTGCTATTTGAAAGCAAACATTATTTTACTTGCATTAGTTCGTAATTAAATGGTTTATGTAAATTTAGTTTCATGTAAATTTCTCTTTTCCATTCAGGAAAATTCCTTTATTTTTGGTCATACGATTAATAATTGTTGTAACGAAAACACGAATTTGATGCTTTTTTATTTATTTATTATTTAATTAAAATAGTATTTCGGTGCAACATGAGGCTTGTTGGTGACGGACCTCCTAATTCTGACCCACGGTCGATAATACTGAGTAGCACTCTACTCTCCAAATTTCTACACCATGATGTAATGGATGGGCGAACCCATCCATTGGTGTATGAGGGTCAGAAGGAATATTAGCCATAGCCAATACAAACTCTACTTAGTGAGAATTCTCAACAACGTAACAAATATCAACAATCCAAGTTAAAAAATGCACCAATAGTTAAATATGGCAGCAATAGCGAGGCAGACGAGATAATCGGAGACTTACACTTATCACATCGAGGCAATACACCTTTTTATATTTGAAGATAATTTCTGAAGTAATCTAATTCAAACTGATTCAAATCCAGTTTAACAACTAACTGACCAAATCGTCAATTTTAATATTAATCAAATAATCTACGAAGTGCTCTCGCCTAGCTTTACGTTAATTACTACTTGTTATCCTGTTAGTTTCTAACCTCTCCTTCTCTTCCCGAGCTTGAGAGTTAATCTTTAAATGCAAGCCTTGATTTGAATAAATTGCGTCTTCTTCTTCGAAGGAAAGTTATCAGTAGAATAATATTTAAAATCCCATTATTCCCCAACAGAAATATTAGTAGGAAGAACGCAAATATACCCTTTACAATGTCAGGTGATGATTTTAAACTTTGACAGATATGACATGTCTCATTTGCTCTGCACAGTGGATCTTCAGTGGCACCAAGAATTGAGTTTTTTGAATATACAAAAACATTAGCCATGAGTTTGTAACCATGACTACTGCGGCTTTCTGAAGGCCCATGTAATGAAGTATTCATAAATAATGTCCCAATATACAGGGTTAGTGAAATTAAACTTCCACTACTCAGAGAGCCCTGGAGATCTTTCTACTAGTCGGAAGAGAAAAATATTTGAGGAACAGACATTTCAGACGATGCGCTCAAGGTTTATGAAAAAAAAAAATAGTTGAAAAATAAGCACTAGACGGCGCTTATGGCGGCGAAAACGAATCTTCAAATCCAATGCAGTTGTCAAACGCTAGCAGTAAACGTTATCTTTCAAAAAGCCACATAACCAGAAGTCGCAAGGCGTGAGATCGGGTGATCGTGGAGGCCATGCAGTTTTTGGAAAGATCAGCAGTTCACACGTACGTCTGTCAATTCCTGTCTTAACAATTGTTGGACTGAGTTCACTTGTGAGGTGGGGCTCTATCGTGCATAAATATGGTTTCTTGTAGGCAGACTCGTTGCTGTAGAGTAGGAATTACGTAGGTCTGTAACATCTCATGACACCGATCCCCGTTAATAGATGGTAAATCATTGAGGGGTCGCTTGTTCAAAAAAGTAAGGGCCGAGAATCAATGAAGCAGTGAACCTGTACCGTACGGTCACTTCCGTATCATGCAAAGCTTTAACATTCTCACTTTTGCGGTAGTATAGTATCACAAGAAGTGCACTTTCAGGCTACGTCGGCATTCTGCAATTTTTTTTCTCATAGTGCCAAGAACAACATCTTCCTTTCATTGTGCGTGATATTAACATATTTTGGTGGAATTTTCTGACCCACATCGCCATCTATTAGAAAATTTTAAACTTTTTTTTTTAATTTGAGAAACCTCGAGCGCAGCATCTGAAGTGTCTGTTGTCCAAATCTATTTTTCTTCGGACCAGAAGAACGGCCTCCAGGGCCCTCTGAGTAGCGGAAATTTAATTTCACCAACTCTGTATATTTGTATACTAAAGTTATTATTTAGTTATATATATATATATATATAAAATTAATATCTAAAACTATATTTTTTTATAATTGTGTGAATATTAATATGGTGTTTTAAATAAGATGCGTAGAAAAATTCTTTTGATAATTTAATAATAATAACCAAATATAATAAATATACTTTCAGATTTATTTCTTCACGATTGGTTTTATAACAAAATATCATTTTCGCAATAATTTTCTTTTCCATTTCTAAGAAAATAACTGTATTCAATAATGGCTAATAATTACTGTAATTGAAACAAAATACTGATATGTTTCGGAGGCTTAATAACCCGTTTATAGCTAATATTACAATTTATAATTGTGCATGGTAACTATATTTTGTTTAGTCGGATAACAAATAGTAAAGAACCTTATTATTATTTATAATTATGCATTTAATAGAAGATGTTTTGAAAATACCACTCATTAAAATTTTGAATAAAATCTAATTAGTTTATAAATGAAACACAGTAAATGTTGTTTCATACTAATGTCTAAATGATCAATAAGAGAACTTAATTTTATTCCTGATTTATATTTATTCCTCTACCTTTCAATGAACTGAACTGAAATTAGTTGTACTTAGGAGGAAGAAGTTGGTTTAATGGAAATATGGGTACGAAATTTATTCATGAATGATGTCTTGTCTTTAATTGATAGATATAATTATTTTAAAATTATTTCATGATTTAATTCCCATAATAGCTATGCATTACAAGATTGATTTTTAAATAATGTAGTGATTTCTCCTCTACCTTCCTCTATTAACTTTAGATCTATTTATTTCTGTTAACGATTACTTAATTGCATTTGAAATTTTATTATAAAACTTAATTATATTAATTCCAACGGCTGTACACATGATGATGAAATAACGATTTTTACAGATTTCAAAAGCACAATAACGTTTTCACGACCAATGCAGCATTTTAAATTGAATAATAAAATTATTTTTTAATGATATATCTAATCCATACAAAATATTTTGTTTCTGAATTTGTAAAACACAATTTCTTTACACTATTTTCATGAACCTCTTATAGTAACTTATTGATGATTAAATGTAAATTTTCTTTTTTCATAACTAGTCTATTTTTAAGAAAAAAAAATTCAGTTTCATATGGATAACAGAAATCAATATCTAAATTGAGAAAACAGTTTTTGAGTGTTTTAAATATTGTACAATATAATTTTTATCAAAGATTACCTACAATTTGTTCGTAGATTTGTTAATTGAGTATAGTAAAAATGTTATCTGTTTACTGTCATATATTTTATACACCATTAACTTTGGGTTCATAATTCTTTTAATCAATTTTAGTAAACATTCATTCAAGTTTAATTTAAAAATAGCTTATTTATATTTGAATTTTGTTACACTAAAATGATAGGGTTATGTTTACTTTGCTTCGGCCTAGAAAACTTAGTTCTGCTTCAGTAAGTGTAAATAATAATGCAGCTGACTAATAGCTTCATGTTGCTTTTTGAAATCGTGATAAAATGTTAATAATATATGATAAAGTTTAATCCCTTAACTCAGTGTTCCACAACCTTTTATCGTCGCGAAACGGTCAACTTTGGATAATATTACCGCGGCCCGCTGAGGGGGAGGATGTTGATTGTTTAAATTTTACACTGTTTTTTGATTTAATAATTTTAAAATGGTTGTATTTAATCGTGCTTCAGAATAAAAAATAAAAAATGAATATCCAAAAAACACCAAAAAATGAATATAAAGTGATTTAACAAGGAATATAAAGTGATTTTCATACAAAGTAACCCAACCCCAAGAAAAATATACCGCAGTAAATAAAAGGCAAATAATGTAATGTTTCTTGTGCGGAACAGTAGTTTTTTATCCAAGGACCGGGGTTGGAGACCACTGCCTTAACTGACTCCAGCGTATATATACGCCTTGCTCAACTGATCCGTCGAGTGCTGCTCCGGACATAAAGAGTGTTTTTTTTCAGGTATAGAAGTTTAAGTTGACATTACTTTCCAAGATGGCGACTGATTTAATAGCTGTCAAGTGATTTATTCTCAGTTTGGTTTGGCAATTCATCAAAACGATCATCAAGCAAGGCGTAGATTCGTCGAATGGGCCCAAAACGAGATTGCCGTTGTTCCCAATTTTCATAAGTGAATTTTGTTTAGAGATGAAGCGCACTTCTGGTTGAATGGCTACGTCAACAAACAAAACTGCCGGATTTGGAGTGAAGCTAATCCACAAGTGTATGTCGAAACACCGTTACATCCAGAAAAACTGACTGTTTGGTGCGCTTTATGGGCTGGTGGAATCCTTCTTCAAAAACGATGAAGGCCACAACGGTACAGTCAATGGTAATCGGTATAGAGCCATGATTACTAACTTTTTCATTACTGAATTGAACAATCATGATCTTGTTGGAGCTGTGGTTCCAACAAGACGGCGCAACATGTCTCACAGCTCGTGCTACAATCGATTTATTGAAATACACGTTTGGTGAGCGCCTAATTTCACGTTTTGGACCTGTGACTTGGCCTCCAAGATCTTGTGATTTAACACCGCTAGACTATTTTCTGTGGGTCTATGTTAAGTCATTGGTCTATGCGGATAAGTTACAAACGCTTGACCAGTTGGAAGACAACATTCGCCGTGTTAATGCCGATATACGGCCACAAATGTTGGAAAAAGTCATCGAAAATTGGACGTTCAGATTGGACTACTTTCGAGCCAGCCGTGGCAGTCATATGCCAGAAATCATATTTAAAAGGTAATGCCACACGTTTATCTTTCGAATAAAAAAATTTCATGTCAATCGAATAATACATCGTTGTTTTATTGCAATTTAAAGTTCTATACCTCTCAAAAAACACCCTCTATATGTATACGTCGTTCTGTAATACGATTCCTTTCTTTGCACTGCTATCAGTAAAATTTTTCCGAAGGGTATGGAATGCAATCAAATGACCTTGACAGGGCTTGCGAAGGATTTACTTATTACAGAGAAAAATTTGATTATCTGTACCTTTTCTTTTCCCCCAGTACACTGCATACGTGAACCTATGTGAAAAATGGTGGCACTGGGGAGCGTATCAAGTAACTTTTAATCGACAGTTAAGGTGCTAAATTGATATGATGAGCTTATTTTTCATTTCGTTAAAGCAGTACAGTCCCAAAAAATCAGCCACACCCTGGCGGATTGAAAAATCCCATGTGCATTTCTTTGACAATTTTTGCAAAGTCATCTACTTAATTTTCATTATAAAGGATGTTTTTTTAGAGATATAGAACTTTAAATTTCAATAAAACAACGATGTATTATTCGATTGTCATGAATTTTTGGTATTCGAAAGATAATCTTGCGGCATTACATTTTAAATATGATTTCTGGCATATGACTGCCACGGCTGGCTCGAAAGTAGTCCAATCTGAACGTCCAATTTTCGATGACTTTTTCCAACATTTGCGGCCGTATATCGGCATTAACACGGCGAATGTTGTCTTCCAAATGGTCAAGCGTTTGTGGCTTATCCGCATAGACCAATGACTTTACATAGCCCCACAGAAAATAGTCTAGCGGTGTTAAATCACAAGATCTTGGAGGCCAAGTCACAGGTCCAAAACGTGAAATTAGGCGCTCACCAAACGTGTCTTTCAATAAATCGATTGTGGCACGAGTTGTGTGACATGTTGCGCCGTCTTGTTGGAACCACAGCTCCAACAAGATCATGATTGTTCAATTCAGGAATGAAAAAGTTAGTAATCATGGCTCTATACCGATTACCATTGACTGTACCGTTGTGGCCTTCATCGTTTTTGAAGAAGGATTCCACCAGCCCATAAAGCGCACCAAACAGTCAGTTTTTCTGGATGTAACGGTGTTTCGACATACACTTGTGGATTAGCTTCACTCCAAATCCGGCAGTTTTGTTTGTTGACGTAGCCATTCAACCAGAAGTGCGCTTCATCTCTAAACAAAATTCACTTATGAAAATTGGGAACAACGGCAATCTCGTTTTGGGCCCATTCGACGAATCTACGCCTTGCTTGATGATCGTTTTGATGAATTGCCAAACCAAACTGAGAATAAATCACTTGATAGCTGTTAAATCGGTCGCCATCTTGGAAAGTAATGCCAACTTAAACTTCTATACCTGAAAAAAACACTCTTTAAATAGCCTTAAGTCCTCTTAAAGTATTTTTCTGAGGTGTGTCTGATCAGGTAAATTATTGCATACTATGTATTCATTAATTATCATTTTCATGTAGGGAATAATACCCTATGTCTTCATGAACTACATAATTTTTCTTTGCTTATGGGCATTTGGGCAGTTTTTTCTTTCTGATGAATTCTCAAGCAAACAATACATATAAGTGTAATGCAATATTTTTTGAGAAAACTATCGTGCTTATCCCTTTCTCGATAACTTGGTACTTTCCCTAACTTGACTACCTTTCTGTCCACATTTGGTCCATTTTCGGGACTCCTATGTAATAGATTTTAACATGTTAGCCATTTAATAAAAAAATGTGTAAAAAATATTTTTCACTTGAATTTTCTAAAGAGAGGATCGATTTTTTTTTAAAGAAAAATAATAGCATTTTATTTCAATTGACTTAACAACATTTGTTTCGCTTATTTTCTCTGAATAAAATCTGACGCACATAAGAAAAATTACATTTCTTTAGGATTAAAATAATTGCTTTTAACATCATTTACAATGATTAATGACGCTAACTGTGGGTTCTAAAATGAATTTCAAAGTTGTTTTTTTTTAAATTATTTGCCTTTCAGTTGTAAGTCCACTGCTATTTCAAATTGTATCTATAAATAACAAAATTATTATCTATAAATAACAAGATATTTAAGTAAATATTAAGTTTACCATTCTTCAATCTCCTTAAATTCATTTAAATGAGCTATTTCCTTTAATATTTTCTAATTTAATATGAATGACTTGAACATCCATATAATTACTTAACTCCTTAACATGAAATGTGTTTCCCTTCTAAAAAATTTGAAAGTTTGATCACCTGGATAATTTTATATACCGTAACACAACTAAAACTTTAAAAGTGTTTTAAAAATTTATTTAAAAAAAACAGATTTCTTAATTTTATAGGAAATTTACTGCTTAGAAACCTGATATATACGTGGAATCAGATTAATATTTCAGAAAAATTTATGTGATGGAAGCAAAATAAAGATATTACTTCAGCTCCGTTTTTTATTCCCCATAATATTATCGTAGTTTTGGAACTTTATAATGAATTTCAGCCAAATAATGACAAGTATATTTATGGCTAAATCTTTTTTCTTTAACATGAATCTTGGATTCCTATTAGGATCTAGATGGAGCCCTTGAATAACTATGGTAGTTTAAAATGTGTTCCAGTGTTCTACTGAAGATCGGTGACAATTTTTCTGCTTTAAAATTTTATTTAATTTGTATTAATTGTAATTATTATATAAAGATATCCGTTTTTATATGGTATATGTTTTTATAGTTATATATATTTATTGATAGATATTTGCAAAAAGAGGTGAAATCCATGGAATAAAGTAGGATGTCATGTTATAAAAATAAAAGACATAAATAAAGTAGAACGCTATTTTTCTTATTTTCTACTCAAAAGCTTAGAAAAATTGTATCTCTAACTTTTTGTCCAATAATTAGTATAATAGTTACATTGTATGCAGTATTATACAGAAAATGCAAATGACCTGGGAAGTAAATGTAAAAGGTGTCGATATAGGGAAAAAGTTTGTGAGCCTTTGATGTAAATGTTTCAAAAGAGTTTTGAATTTTCAAAATATTATTTTAAGAATTTCTTCTGTTTATATGAATAATGTTTATTAAATGTACGCATCGTATTCTGTGTATTATTTAAATTAAATACGTTTTGTATAATTTTTTATTAATAGGTTTGATTCAAATAATTACGATTATAACAATTACTCTAACCCGTATTATAACCTAGGACTCTATCAGAAACATTTTTCTTGCTACATTTCTACAGAAAAGAATTTCTTTAATTTTGTCTGTTAATGAAAGCATAAGACTTGTTTGCAAAAAATAAAACACAACTAAAACATCCTGTAAAAATATTTTAATAAATTTTTAGTGAATAGGAAGAATTTGTCAAATTTAATCTAATATATCCGAATCATAAACCCTCTGCATTAATATTTCTAGCATACTTCATCAAAACATTCATTTTTAATGTTTTCAAATATCGTAAATAAATTTAATTTTCAATTATTCAAAAAAAAGTGTCATGCATTAAATTGATGAAAAAATTATCACGCTTAAAGAAGAAGCTTTTTTTTTCTGTAACTTATGCAATTTTCATGTACTATCGAATAAAAATGAAGTAAAATTTATAAAATTAAACATTCACTTATTAAAGATGGAATTCGTTGACAATTGACATAGCAAGGTCCTTTAAAGTAAAAGAATGACAAATACAAAAAAAAATATTTGGACGTCAATTAAATTATGAAAAATAAATGAACAGAAATTTATTTTTTCCAACAATATCGATCAAAATAATTGCAGCATACTTTAACATCAATGGACATGTATTGTAAATTGATTTTAATTATTAAAGGCATAAAACCTTCTAAAATCCAAAGTTCTGTGAGCAAAATAATAAATTAATTCATCTTTCATCATGTTTAGAAAAACAATGCATCATAACAATTTTTTTAAAGAAAATGCTACAAATTTAGTTCTTTAATGCCTACAATCAAGTACAGATATATTTTTCAATCAGAACTTATCAATAAGTGAGAAACTTAATTTTCAAAAATTATATATAATCTGCAAAAATCTATTTCTATAGTACTTTTTTTAATTATCAAAAATTAGATTATACTTCTCGTAAGTTCCAAAAAACCCCTTCGTTGAAGTATTTTTAAGTCTCATGTATGGTATAGCAGCGTTCTTTTTAATTAAAACTGTTTTAATTGCTTTATATTACTGGTATTTATTTCTTAATTAAAAATATATATCATGTATCGAATTTTAATTATTTCTTTACATTTCATTACATCCACATTACACAAATATATTGAACGTATTGAGTTAATTAAAAATAACATTAAACGCATAGCATTTTTAAAATTCTTGCTTTAATAAAAAGTAATATGAACTTATTTGTATAGTTACAGTTATACCATGTATACATTTTAAATGTATTTAACGGTGGTAAATTACTTTACACAAAATGTTTTTATAATTAAAACTGAAAATAGCTTATTTTGGGTTCTTATTAATCCTTGTAATAACTTTACTAGGTTTTAAATAAATACTCATTCCTGCTCCTAAAAAGGTTGCTCCATATTGACATAACTTCCTCGATTTAAAGTATTCACATATGTTGATAAATTTTACAACATGTATGTAAAATTTTCAAATGTCTAATATAGCTATAGGTAACGTAATATATGAGTAAAGGGTTTCTCAAAATATCCATTTTATAAATTATAAAATAGTTAAGGTATAATGAAATGGATCAGAATCATAATATATATATATATATATATATATATATATATATATATATATATATATATATATATATATAAATATATATATATATATATATATATATATATATATATATATATAATTATCAACATTAAGATAAAAAACTGGTTGCAATCAATAGAAAACTAATATGTAATATACTATCAAAATCTCTTAAAACTTCAATATTCCAGAGTAAAATGTTCCTATATGATTGTTAAGTACAATACAATATCTGAAACGTTCCTTAAGAATCAGAACTGGAATCACGTAATCTGTTGTAAATGTACTTATGGTAAAAGTCTTTTCTCGAATTTTGTACAATAATATCATTCCAAAAGGTGCTTTAAGACACCTGTAAACCACAAACATATTTCATGAATAGTCCTAAAACTCATTTCTGTCAAATGTACATTTCAGAGCATTTGCATTACAGATTCACTGCATTGAGTTGAAAGTCAAAGTTCGGCTTTAGTACCATGCAGAACAATATTTACATTTCATGTAAAAGCTTCTAAAATAATAACTCCAGTATGCACTATATACTGTTGATACTTTTTTACTAAAAATTTATAAATGATTGTTTGCAATTTTGAGGATTTTGTAGTACAAATGATGTAGAATTTTCTATTTTTTGTTCTTATCAAAATAATTTTTATACTTAAGTCAAAATAAACCACAACTGTATAGTATGCAACTAAATAGTTTTAACATCAGATCTATATTTCCTATTTTATGTATGAAATGCACATTATAATAAGTACACTTCGATCCAGCTATGCAGTCACTAACTAAGGAAAATTAACAACTGTCTTCATATCTCAATTGGGAATTCTCACATAGATATCAATCGTTCTTGACACTTGGCATCTGATTATTATTATAATAATCGATAGAAGTTATTCCATGTTTGTCCGGCATTACAGTTGTCTTATTTTCGAATTTGAACAGTACTCGATGTCTCTCTTCCCACTAATAATTTGATGAATTGGACTTTTGTCGACGGTGATAGATTCCATGCAGCCAGTGAATCCTTCGTAATAAGCTGGGGGTAAGCCATGAGGAAGTGCCGGCGAGCCACCTGAATTTGGGAAAGAAAATAAGTAATCAGTGAAAAATAATGAAAAAAGCAAAAAAACACACACACACACATAGGGAAATTAAAAGGATTGGTTTGTAAATTCTTAATGCTTTTATATTGCTTTCTGAAGTTTTGATATTCATAATCAAATCGAATCTTGGATATTGGGTACTTATGAGCTACACCGTCTACCAATTTCATCGAATAAAAAGACGTTTTCAAATGTAGCAATATGCAGCCATTAAAGGAAACCATTCCTGTCCATGTTCGAACACAATAACAATAATGACGAAAGCATTTGGTGACATTTTCTCAATTGGTGACATATTTTGATTGGGATAAATTAGTTAACTGTGTTAAACAGAAGTACTGAATATTATTTTTACGCCTTTTAACTGTAAAATTTTTAACTTTTAAGTGATATTTTGCTCTACCTCAAAAGCATCATTAATGCAATATATTTTAATAAATTTTGAAAGAATTGTATTTTTTTAATTTACATTTACAATACAAATTTACAATATTGTACCTTTTTTATTACAAAATCCGTAATTTATCCGGGTTTTTTTCTTTTTTATTTCAATATGAAGTGCTACAATTTTAGGCATAGCAAAGTATGTTTGAACACACTTTTGGTTCATATTTTTATCCAAGGAAATAAATAATTACCACGGGTGTTTTCTTTTCTAGGTTAAACCTCTGTGGCATACACACATACCCAAAGTTGAAACTGATGTATTTTTTCATGATAAATTCAAGAATGTTACACATATCATACATATCATACATGACAACACATGAATGATGTATTTCTACATGGTGCAGATTTAATGTTAAAGTTGCTATATGTAAGTTTAATGGTACTATATATAAGTTAATACAAAAGTTCTGTGGTATACGCACACACCCAAAGTTGAAACTGATGTATTTTTCCATGATAAATTTAAGAATAATAATACATGACAACACGTAATGATGTATTTCTACATGGTGCAAATTTAATGTTAAAGTTAATATATATAAGTTTAATGGTACTATACATAAGTAAATAAATGAATTTCATTTTTTTGCCACAATTGGTAATTAAAAAGTAGGAAACTTTCTTTCTGTGAATTATTTTGCTTCATATTTAATATTTGTTAACTTTAAAAAAATGTTTCCTATTTATCTATTTTACTTGAAAAAATGTACTTATATCATACATAACCGTGATTGCTAGACATTAATTAGTTAGGTGTACTTACAAAAATAGCAAATCAGATTAAATATCACAAACTAATTAAAATATGTTTTAAATAACATTTTGACAGTCAAAATACTTCAAATATACATATTTAAGCTGACTAAAATAAATTTAAGATTACCTATCCATAAAATGCCATCAGTGTTCAAATCTGTGGCTCCAGATTCTGATATATTGGACACAACGTGGGTCTTATCAACACGTATTTCACCTAATCTTTTTTTTCTGAAATAAAAGTAAGATTGATATATTCATATAGATTATCTGATCTTTTATTGATATCATCTAATAGAACAAAGTTCAGCCACAGTAATAATACTAATAATCATTTGAAAAATTCAAAAGTTTCGACCTTTTGTTTATACACAGTACTAAATCTTTATATTCAAATTTATATTCAGAAGAATCCAGAATAATTTTTAAAACGACAAACTTCCATTTGAAAAAAAAATTTTATTTAAGTTTAATGTGATTTAAATAAAAATTATTTAGTAATTATTTTCAAATCTAATTGAATAAAATAGATACCTGTTTCGTGAAATTCTCAAATTAAATTGTGAGGGATTAAATAAATATAAATTCTCAGTTAAAAGATAAAATTAAATTTTATTCGGCTTATTCAAATAAAATGTAAGACTAGCCGAACAAAAAAGTGACAATTAAGTTGTTTAAACATGAACACATTTTTCCAATTTTTTACAAAATAAAAAGTTAAAAAAATTCTTGCTTTAAATTAATTGTGAAATAAAGTAATTATTTATATTTTTAACTCTGCAAATTGGCGAACAACTAAATAAAAAGGCAAACATTTTGAATTTTATTAATTGTTATTTACTGTAATGGATACTGCTGGAATAAAATAAGTAATGTATTATTTTATAAGGATTCATATTTATTTATGATTACGATACGATATTTGTGTTTTTCATTTACAGTTTTTATAAATAGAATTACGCAGGACGAATATAAGACAAACATTTTTGAAAAAAAACTAAGTTAGGGTAAAACAGAATTTTCAAGTTTCCCCACATAGAGATCATGAATGTTAAACAATTACTTATTGCAAAAATATTTATAAATATTTAATGATATTTAAAATATAACTCTATGTAAACCATAACGATGTATAAATAAGAATTAATCTTTAGAAACTGCACTGTTAGATATATTTTATAGGCTATAATTCTATGCTTAGATGAGTACTAAATTATTGTGAATTCTTTCTGATCTAGCCAATGAGCTTTAGATTAAATACATGAGTTCCAAAAATATTCAAAATTCCCAAGACCAAAAGTGGACATACCATCAAATCCTTTTTAACAAGCCCAAAATGAAAGATTTTTAGAATTGTGATGACCCCTATACCGCATTTTTAAAAGATCAGAAAGTTTTTCTTAGACGCGATGAATCTCAAAAAACAATAGTCACTAACCGGTCATTCACCATTGTAATTACCAGTCATGCACCGGATACAGAGTCGATGGTAGAAGTTATAATGCTTTAAGTCATACAGTGTATTAAAACTTGAAATGATGAAGTATAGCTTGTTTGATGATTGACCTCATTACGCAGCTGAGAACGTCTTTTAATTTTTTCAAATTTTTAATACAAAATGCAATATAAAAATTTCTTTTTTTACTATTCTAAAAACACAATTATGTTTCATCACAACGTTTATGAAAAATAAATTAAAATGAACGATGGATGACTTTAACATAAAATAATTAATTGTTTTTCAGTTCTTAGTCTTCAGTAGTATAAATAAGGTATAAATAGTCATTGAAGTCACGTGGCTTAATGAAGCAGATACCAGTGTAGGCAATCATGATGATTTAATCAAGCTGCATTATAGTAAATAGGATTAGTAATAAAAAATTTTGAACGTAACAAGCTTTTGTGTAATAAAAAATTGTATCAATAATTATATCAATAATTTGGGTGTCAAAAAAATTAAAACGTTAAGTATTTATTCAAACACTATAAAATGATAAAAATCACAAAAAGTAATTAATGTAGAAAATAAGGTGCATACGGGAATTTTAGTAAAGTACTTAAACACGAGAAGAAGAAAAAGAGCTTGCCTATGCTTAAGAAAAAAATTTTGGAAAATAGTTTTAAAATCTCTCTGTTGTAAGCAAAGTTTCTGTGAATATCCTCAAAAAGAAAACTCCCATACATTTATTAACAGTTAAAATAAATGGCGAATAAGATTAAGTTTTTTATTTACTTAGAGCATTCAAATCAGTGTTTTATATTTTCATGACTTTTTTTTTATCCAAAGATATTTTTTTATAAATTACTTTTTTTTTGTTACATTTTAGTGCAATATAATATTTCTTTTTTCTTAAAATTTTTATTAATGATTGTTTTATTATTATATAATATGCTTCAGAATTCAATAGAATTATTATGGAATCTTGTGATCAATTTTTTAACTGGACATTCTTATTTGTTTTTTTAATGACAAATATATCTAACGGACAACATACATTTATTTTTATTACGAAATTCATAACCAAATGGTTTTCTTTTTCAATACCATAAAAATTAAATTAAGATTAATGAATTATTTGATAATTAAATTTGTTATTTCCTAGTTACTAAAATATATCATATTATCACATCATGCAGTAATAATTATACAAAACCGAAGAGTTCTTGTCCATCGGAAAATGAGACTAAAATTGATACCAATTGCATTTTAAAAACGACAACAAAGCCAATAAAAGCTGCAGAAATGTTTAAAAAAACTTATATTGTTCCATCTCTATGCCATGCATACGTGATATATATATATATACACTGCTGGACAATTGCTAAGGACGGATCACAAATTGCATGTAGCATAACATTAAGCGAGACATGAGGCCTAGTAGGATAAAATATAGTTGCCACACTGTTCAGACATTAGAATAAAGAATATTTATTGTTCTGGAAAGTACAAAAGCTGTGAAACATCTGAAAGAAAAAAAATGTTCATTTGATCTGCATACGGAGAAATGGAACAATGCATCTAAAAGTCAGCAGGCACCTTAAAGAAAGGTATCAGTACGGGATATGTCCACCTTGGAGTGTGATGCAACATTCCACACGTCGTACCATACTTTGCACAACATTATCCAGCAGCTGTTGAGGCAATTTATCCCATTCCTCTGTGAGTGCACGGAAGAGGGTGTTCTTGTTTGTCGGAGGATAGTTTCGACCAGCAACTTGCCTCCCCAAAGCATCCCACACATTTTCAATGGGGTTTAGATCTGGAGAACGCGCTGGCCATACGAGACGTTGAATACCTTCGCTGTCTAGACAATCCTGAACAGCGAGTGTTCGATGACATGTTGCGTTGTCGTCCATAAAACAAATTTATCACCGACAGCACCACGGAAAAGACGAACATGAGGAAGTAGAACTTCATCAATGTATCGTTGGCCCGTCATAGTCCCATTCGCAACCACATGTAGGCGCGTGCGGCCATTGATCATGATGCCGGCCCACACCATGATACTGCATGTCGGATATCGGTCCTTTTCCTGGATATTTTCTGGACGATAAGCAGTACCACTCTCGCGCCAGATCAGTTGGCGTCTACAATCCGATGACAGACTGAACCTACTCTCATCTGAGAATAGTACGCAAGCCCAGTCCTGTTCAGTCCAATTGTGATGCTCACGCCACCATTGCAAACGGGCAGAACGGTGCTGTCTGGTCAATGGGACACACACAACAGGTCTGCGTGCGTATAGTCCTCCTCCCCTCAAACGTCTGGCAACAGTTTTTCGGGAGATCTGCTTTCCTGAGGCAGAAAGAAACTGATTTGCCACCTGCTGAGCTGTGGTGCGCCTGTTCCTTTTTGCTGATAGGACGATATATCTGTCTTCTGCAGGCGTCGTACTTCTAACACGACCTCCCCCGTGCCGTCTATTACACATTCCAGTAGTTTTAAATGACTTCCACAGCCATGAAACAACGCTGTGAGCGATGCCGAACTCCCTGGCAACATCTGTTATTTTTCGCCCTTCTTCGATCTTTCCAATAATTCGGCCACGCATAAAATCATCTATGTGATGTCGGGAAGACATGCCAAAAATTTTAAGTTCGTCTATTAAATCTTTCCTGTAAAACTTTGACTTGAAACAACAACTGTCCACACGCGTCAAAACCTTTAAAGCTCTTATGAACGCTATCACGTGATGAACAGACGTGGAAAAAAATTTGCATAATCATACTTCTTCTTACTAATATCCCGCACTTATTCTAATTTTCCACATTTTGCTTCCTTTCATTTTGTGGTTGCTATGGATGATAGTGTTATCTGTCCTTAGCAATTGTCCAGCACAGTGTATATATATATATATATATATATATATATATATAGTTACAGTTATAAATATCTTATTATACCTGAGAAATGAAACAGTGTGCCAAAGACCATCATCAACTCTTTGATCACTTCTGACGGACCAGATATTTCTTTGTTTCCTGAGGATGAAACTCAGCTCTGGATATCCATCAACTATGGCAGCGGCCAAGTAGTCGCTTTTCAAAGCAGATCTTTTATTCGTCCAAAATAATAAACCGGATGAACCAGTAGTGCGGAAGCGGACTTGAAACCTGTTGGACTTACGTCTCTTCGAACTGTAACAACAAAGTCGATTTTAAAGGACTATCAAACAGATGATTTATTTACATTAAAGATTCTCACATAAGAAAATTTGGTATTTATGTATTATCGCAATCTATTGGCGACATTATGTGAAACGAAACACATAATTGCCAATTCAGCGCATACGACACATGCGAAATTGGGACTGCCAACTTGGCGAGTTAAGTTGAACGTTGGCGATTGCTGCGATAATACATAAGTACCAAAAATTCAATAAGTTAAAATTAATAAACTTTTTTATGTTAGAATTAATAGTATTATAAATTTAGTTATAAAAAATAACAAAACAAATAAATTTTTTAATAAGCATGTACTGCATCTATATTTTTTTAAAAAATTATATTCCTTTTCAATATATATTTTACAAATGAAAATATTCTAAATTTATATTTATGTAATAAAAACTAGATAGATTACGAAACTTTGAAAGCTCATTCAATAAATATTTATAGCGCATCTCTACAGCTGTTGATTGTAAGCTCCGGAATATTTTTTCCCCGAGAAACATTTTTCAAACTCTAATCCTAAATTGTTTCACATTTAGTAGGGAAACGGCTAGTTTTACAAATATGCAAAAACTATTCAATGCAAAAGAAATATCAAATCATTTACAATTTGTAAATAGTTTGAAAATACTTGAATAATTTTAAAAGACATGGCTAGAGATCATCGTTTTAAAAGATAACAGAATTTTCATTATAAGAAAAATACAAATGTTTCTTCTGTTTTTATGATAAAGTTTTAAAAGCTTAATTTCATTAAAAAATTATAATCTTAGCATAATAAAAAGGTTTATTTTTATCTCTATCTATTTTCTTTCACTAAGATAATCGGAAGTTAATGTCGGTATTATCTAAATTTTATTGAATTTATAACGCTCCATTGTGAAATGCATGTTTATTTGTATTCATTTAATTACTATCACTCTTTCATTGAAATTTATAGAGAACTTTGGAGTATATATCATAATAACCTTCAATTTGAAAATTAATAACATCCTTTAATTAATTATATTAGCTCACTATCAATTAACCGCAAAGTTTTTAAGGCAGTGACGTTAAATAATATACCATATCGCTCGCTTAATTCCAAAATCGCAAACTGGAGAAAATAGAATTAAACCTTTTATATTAAAACGCTTTATTATATTTTGATGTAATAAATTTACGTATAATATTAGGACAAAATTTAGTTGATAAGTAAATTTTAAATGAAATTCATTCCATCAGTTACCTATAAAAATGTAAATTTACATGTCTCAAACTATGTCACTTCGGGGAATTAAAATTTTAGAAAAATCAATTATTTACTAACATTTTACATTGGATCTCTATTTAATAGAGAATTTAAAGGAACGGAATAAACTGTGTTTCTCTAAATTCGAATCTGGAAGTAAATGTCTAAATTTTATTTAAATAATCGTCCTTTTTGTAAATATTCTCGTATAGGTATTAATTTTTATCACAAATTTATTATTAGAGTAAATTTAGTTTTTCTAAGGAAAACACATATTCTCACAAATGGAAGAACCTCTTCAATTTAATTATGTTACAGAGAATTACTTTTGTAGTTTGAAATTAGCATTGCAATTTAATTTATACAGTTATTTCGTTATGAAACATTTTTATGCTTAGTTTTACGAACATTAAAAATGGCTCCTCTATTAATTCCTTTATATTAATAAAAATGATTTTTGTGTACCGCATTCTGTTTTGAGTGTTAGGCAATGAAAAACGTTAAAGCTGATGGAAAAATGCGTTTGAATTTGATTATTAGATTCCAAAATCTATCATGTCTAATACTAGTCTTTATATCATTCAACCAGTCAAATATAAACAGTATAAAATATTGCTTATTGCATAAAACATTTCTAAAGATCAGTTATCAGAAAATCGTCGAATAGCATCGAAATTTATCATTTTTTTTTACAATTTATTTACTCACGTCATATATATATACTTGAAAGTTATTTAAATTACCTACTAATATTTAGATAAAATTTTAATCTTACCCTTTCATATTAATGTAAGGGAAATTGAAAACCGTTGTACCATTGAATGATATTGCTCTGAGAAAATCTTTCTTTCTTATTCCTGAAAAATAAGTTTTAAAGAACAATAAGGGCACACATTTAATGACACATTCTTCTTTGACTTATATTTTCAAAATCACATTCCAAACAGATACATAATTATTAGTGACACATATTTTGATCATTTTCATGCAAAATATATAAATAACTTATTCTATAATATTTTCTCAACATATTTCTATAAAAATATTTGCATGACTTTAAACAAAAGCAGAAGACATTCTTGCTTATGCAATGTATAACAAATATAATTTATAAATATATATATATATATATATATATATATATATATATATATATATGTCAGTTCTAAAAGATATTCGATTGTTTAAAAATATTTTGCAACTGTTGAACGATTTTTTTTAGAAAAAAATAAGTAATATAAAAAAAATTAAGTCAATTCCTACTTACATCAACAAAGAAAAATTCAATTTTAGCTAATTTTTATTAAATAGTTACAATTAATATAAATATGTAAATACATAAGACAGATTCACAACATTAAGTGGTAATTAATTTTCATTAATTATCATTAAAGTATCGTATTGTTATCCAAAACAATCGTGTATATATTTCAGTTCAACTGAATGCTTTAAAACGTGAGAAAAAAAAACCGTTTCAAGATTTGACACAAGTCGCCAAAATGGTCGCTAAGCCGCCAATATGGCTGTATTTGTAATTCTTTAAATAATTAGTTTTAATGAATTAATTTTTATTAATTGTAGTTAAATTATTGTATTGTCATCCAAAATAATCGCGTGTATGAAATTTCACTTCAATTGAGCGCTTTAAAATGTATTTTATTAACGATTGAAAATTCCTCCAAGGTAAATAAATAAATATATAGAGAGCGAGCTAATAGTAGGAATTGAACAAAAAAATACTTTTATATTTATTGCAATTGAAAAATTTCTACTTACGTTTCTCACACCGTTTCCCCATATATTTTGTCAGGCATTGACATATTTGGCTGTTCAAACGAGGAATACAAGTTCCACCATTAAGACAAGCTCCTGGTGCACAAGGTGGACCCTTGAAATTTCGTATTCCATGAGCTCTAACAGCCTTGGCAGTAAAATGAGTCCATGGCTCCCCGTTTAGAATGACTTTCTGTATGGCACCATCCAATCCTTTTGTAACACCAGAGTCTTGATGAACATATCGTGTATTAGGCACACCTCCGATGTAAAATGGAAGTGCTAAGTTTAGTTCTGTCAATGGAGGCTGTAAATAGATAAGAAAAAAATAATATGACAAGCTTGGAAAAATTTAAACTTGTATTTTTGCTAAAAGTTGCACCGGATTATTACGAGCATTTCTCTTAATTAACTTTCAACTACAATGTTTGATATGAGGAACTCGTTTTGTGGAGGAACAGTGATGTATAGAGATATAAAAAAAGATAAGAAAGAAAGGAAAGGCGAGACAGAAAAGTTAGTATGCGTTGTATTATCAAGATCTGAGTAACCTCATTAGAAGAGATTCAATACTCTGAATTGAATCCCATTGTAAGAAATCTTATATTTAGTGATCTTGAGAAAAGTAATCCTTATTTGAAAAAGTCTGGTTAGAGGATACATCACCTCACATATTTAATATACACTGTTGTGCAACACTTAAGCAACAGGTGAGTTTATTGCTATAACTTCACGAAAAGTCATCTGAGAGACATGAAATTCAGAAATGAGGGAGAGTATTATGTACGTAAAGGATGACGAAAGCATCGGCGTTGAAAAAGGAATACAATGCATACGGTACGGAATCAAACAAAAACAAGCTTTATTGCCCGCATAGTATCGTGACTCATGATGGTCTATCCAACAGGAAGAACAACAAGCAGATGTTCCTTAAAATGGTATATGCCCTCCCCTCACTGCAATGGTTGCTTCGCACCGTCTCCGCATACTCAGAACCAGCTGGTGCAACATTTCTTGCGGTAGGAGTACCCATTCTTCAATCAGCATCTGTTTGAGTTGTTGGGTGTTCTCCGGATGATGTAAGCGTGCTGCAATACGTCTCCCCAAAGCATCCCACACATGTTCGATGGGATTTAAATCTGGGGAGTACGCTGGCCAATCCATTCGAGTGATATCTTCACTTTCCAGCAGCTCCTCAACATCAAGAGTCCGATGTGGCCGTGCATTGTCATCCATAAAAAATGAAGTCTGGGCCAATGGCACCTCGAAACAGACGCACATGGGAAAGAAGTACCTCCTCACAATAGCGATCCCGATTACAGACCCTCTATCGAAAATGTGGAGCTCAGCAAAATGGCTCCCCAGACAAGAACTGCAGGACCACCGTAATAGTGTCTTTCCTTGATGTTACTGGTATAAAACCGTGTCCCGATCTCTCTCCAAATCAAAACGCGTTGAAAATCGCTTCTGGTACTGAAGCGACTCTCATCCGTAAAGAGGACACGACAACATTGATCAGTTGTCCAGTTTTTGTGCTCTCTGCACCACTGTAAACGGTGGCGTCGGTGGTCAACTTTCAACGGATGAAGCTTTCAGGACGGCGGGAGAATAGGCCCCCTTTGTGAAGGCGTCTGGCCACAGTAAACCGCGACACTTGTCGCTCCGTTGCTGTAGAGAGTTGCTGAGCAATGACGCTTGCTGACTGCCGTCGGCCTCTTTTCGCCTGCAGGATGATATATCGGTCACCCCCTGCAGTTGTCGTCCTCGGGCGGCCACCACCAAGCTTTCTAATAGCTGTACCTGTGGTTTGGAACGCTTTCCAAGCGCGCGATACGACACTTTTGTTGATTCCGAACTCTGCAGCTACATTGGTGACGGTACGCCCCTCCTCCAGCTTTCCGATCATTCTTCCGCGTGTGAAGTCGTCCAGGTGATTTCTTCTAGCCATATTTCACGAACTGACTCACTGGAACTTGCATCGAATATGTTGAATTGCATCTCCGTCCTTCATTTTATTCTACTGTTGAGCAGCGCGCGCCGACATCAAGCGTTTTTCGTACGCTCACGTCGCTTCTGACGTTTGGTTCCTGATATTTGCATACATATGACGTTTCTACTGACTTACTTGTTCACTGAACTGATCTCTAGACCTCCTTTTCCGCAATTTCATGGCTATCTGCTAAAGATAGCCATGTTGCACACCAGTGTATTTTAATACCGATGATTCGAAGACTGAATGAGCTAATTGAGGTCTAAGCATCTTGTTCGCACTAATAAGGAAACAGGCCCATTACAGTGTGAAAAAAGCACAAATATTTTTTGTTGTTAGTTCTTATCCCAGATGGTGTAGCTTTGCAACACCATCTCCATAAAACTAAAAATCACCATAACATCCAAAAACAAAATATGATTTCTTATTTTCGTCATCAGTAAAATTCACGCAATTAAAAATATGACTGGGAAAGGGTTGATCATATTTGCACCAATGGCACTCTGGAAAAACTTTCCGGCCCTGTTGAAGAGTAAGATATTTAAAAAAAGCACTAAAAAGCGTGATAGAGTCATCTGCTGATTCCTAGGAATATTGAGTTGGTGATACCAATGGGTTATTTTCCCAAAATACCAAGGGCGAGAGGTAGTATTCTCCAAAGTGCATTCAATGGAGGAGAGTTTGGCAAAAGTTAGACTAGTGTTACCTTGCAAGGTTTCAACAGTGGCAGACATGACCAAACTATCGGCTATATCTTTACCATTCAATCCAATATGCAAGGAGACCCATTGAAAGCATATAGAGCATCTAGAAGAAAGTCGAACCACAAGATCCAGATTATTTAGGCTTGTTATATCCCCAACAGTTGTTGAGAAAGGTGCTATACATAATAGAACGACTATCAGATAAAACCAAAATGTCTCTGAAAACAAGTTCAGAAGCCACGTCAGTAAATTGCAATCCCTTATATATTGCAATAAGTTCAGACCTAAAAATAAAACAGCAATTATTATTTCTAATATTAATGTAAAATGCAACATCAGGTGTCTCAATGTGCGCTACACTTCCAGAAACACCACCGTCGCCCATATTGCCAACAGTATAGATTTTTAAAGATTTTTCTGAAAGATAATGTTTAATTTTCGTTGTATATCTTCTGTTTTTAAATTTCGTTTGATTATTGTAATCTTAAAGAGATCTTTTAAGTGTAAAATTTATTAAGTACCATTTATTTTAGGATATGCAATGTAATTAACAATAGAGAAGAACGTAGATATGTATCACTTTCTTCTGCTTATTAATGCGTTTTCCTTAAATTAACATACTTTCAACTTTTGTATATAAGATAAAAATCTAAAATGGTTTGATGCTATTTTTTTTTTAAATTAGACCACCGTGGGTTTCACTTTGGAAATGTCTTCAGACTCCATTTTACTTATTTCGGGTTTCAATATTTCCGATCCTGATTTATTCTTAAATTACAAAAATTGTAACATGCTACCTCTTTCTCTTTGTCTGACGAGGTTTTTCTTTTGAAACTAACCTAGTTTTCTTCTATGTCATTGAAATTCTTAACTGATAACTTTCTTACAGAAGAAACGTGTTAGGTTGGCAAGTTTGATTATATAAAACGAGTTGAAGTATTGAGAGTTGTTGAAAAGGATAAGTTAATAAACATTGCATGAACCTACTACAATCAAGTTAATATCCAGTGTGACGTTTCCGCACCCCACAGCTGAAATGTTGGCTTTTTTTGTGGATAGGATAACATCCTTCCTACGCATACGTGAATCGTTAAACATTGCGGGGACTTGTCTTCTGACATCGCTCCGGTGACCTATGACCGTGGGCCAGACACTCCGAGCGAAATTGGAGGTGTCAGAAAGAAACCACTCCTATTTCAAGACCATGAAGTGGAGGTGAGTAAGTAGGAAAACACCAAAGAGAATGTTTGTGTTGCCTCTTCCCTCACAAATAATATATTCTTAGCCAATGAGCAATCAATCTTATGAATAACTTCAATGTAAATGTTTTTCTGTAATTAAAATAACAGTGACGTAAGTAAAGCAACTATTTAATTTTCCTAACTCTTATGCTAACATTAATTTTCTCAAACACCACACCAGTTTTCTGTTAGAAGAAAAATTCTAGAGATCAACTACATTAAAGGCTCAGAGTATATGCCTTGGATAGTTCAAATGATTGCCTATTTTTTCAGTGAGCAAAGTTGTATTAATTATAAATTAATCACTTAAGAGCGGAAGAAAATCTTTCGATCATAAATTTAGTTGTGAGATTGTTATTCTTGTGTGTCTGATTTGTTAAAGCTGTGACACCTAGAATTACATCAATTTAGATTAGAGTACTCAGAAACGAAGTTTTCATGTTTTTTGTTACACTATTCCCATATTTGTATATAGTGTGAGGACTTTTGCATACATTTCTTTTGATAACTTTTCAAATTATATTTCACATAGTAATTAAAAACCGTTTTCATCTAATACATTAATTTTAAATAATAGGATTTTAATTAATTTAGTATTTGATGAAGATGTGTGTGTGTGTGTCAAATACGTTTCACACACACACTGCAGAAGTATAATAAATATTAGAATTCTAATTTTCTTAATTCTGTGTATTTCTCCTTTATATTTCTTAGTCATTGGTCGGTTTGTCTAAAACACATAATTTTTGTGTAAAAAATACTGAATTGAACTCAGTGGCGCAACAATCCATGAGAGCCAAGGCCTACTGTGCCTATCTCAGCATACGTGACCTTTGGGCGCCTAAGTGCCTGCGCAGATATTTCTGCAGTCAAGTGGTCAGTCTGACGCAAAACCCCTACTGCTCAGCTCCCAAGCAAGCTTGGTACTCATTTATTGACCCACTGAAGGGATGAAAGGATGATTCGACCTTGCCCAGGCGGGATTTGAAATCTGGGCCTTTGGCGTGGAGCTGCGATACGCTACCACTCAGACACTGGGCTTCAGGTAAAAAAGGAGCATCATAAATATTATCATTGAAAAAAAATAGTATAAAAACATATCTGTAAATTTTTTGATTTGTGTATCTTCTATTAAAATATCAGACACCGTACATTGAATTCGAGAATGTTTCAGATCAACTACAAAAATACTTAAAGTAGATAATTTTTTATACATATATATAATAATATATAAAAACAAAAATATCTCATTTTAATTAATACATTCGTCAGTTCATCAATTTCTACTTACAATCTGGAGAAAATAAAGTTTCATTTTCAAAATTGTTTCCTTAAATAAAGCTAACTTTTATGTACATTTCAAATTATCGCAAAATTGCGAACAAGGAAAAGTAACCAAATAAGGAAATGAATATTTGTGATAAAATACTTAATATCTCTTTTTAAAAATATTACAAGGGAAAGAATCTCTTAATGTTTACTTTATTAATTAGTAAAATACATTCGACAGAGAAAACAGATTAAATTTATTTTCTATAGTATGTATATGCATTTTATATCTGGTTGAAAAAACTATATATATTTCACGTTCAGGGATTACGTTACTCAATATATAATTATTTCAATTGCAGAAATATAAAAGCTTTCTCAGCGGCTGAGTATATGAAACAAAATTCCTTGAATTTTGATATCATTAAAATTTCGTGTAATATATATAATTATTTAATAGTTAGCATATTAAGATATTTTATTTTCCTTACTTAAAGAAATACAGAAATGTTTTTAAAATACTTTAAAAAAGTATACAACTAAACAAAAATGAATTTGTTGTAAGCTAAGCTGGAGAAAATCTATTGCCATATAAGAACGAATAAATTAAATAAGACATCCGTTTCATATTAAGTTATTTCTTTTCCCAATTTCCATACGTATAATTAGACACTTCAATTACATAACTAAATATTTTTTTTGTCTTACTTGTCACAAACAATACTCAATTAGAGCATATTTAACGTAATATACTTTCTCTGAATTTTCCATTCTTTTTTTCCCAAGCAAAATTGTAAGGATTTTTAAAATTTTAAAATTTAACCGAGATGTTAAATTATAAAAAGCATTAAAAATAAAATGTGCACTAAAGGAAACAAAATATCTAATACATACATTTGTGACAGTAAAATCAATTTTTAATTCTTTTTAAGGGTACAAATTTGATATATATGCACATATATAGCAAAATAAAAAAGAAAAGGAAAATAGATTACGCAGCCGTAAAATTAGGTTACATATTAAATAACAGATAAATCTTACTTTCGATTTGCCGACTATAGTCGTATCATTATCCACTTTTAAGGTTCCCTGTCTTCTCAATCGACTTATTTTTACTGTGTGCCATTTGTTCAGAGATACTGGATGCCGGGACCTTTTATTAAAAAAAAGTAAGTTTACATAACAAAGGCTAATATTGCAAGAATAATTATTTCATGTAATTCATTTCGGAATTCAAATCAACGTATATTTGAATTTATAGTATTTTGAAACAAATATCGAAGTATTTTTTTCTCTCTCGTTATGCTATTTACATTAAAAAAATTTAAAATGTTAAATATACTCATAAGCTCTGGAAGAAAATTCGATAAATGAAAGACAACAATATGTAGATCTGACACAGGAAAGTTTTAAGCTATTAACTAACTGAGCCAAGGGCCCCGCGGCTTAACTTAGGGGTAAGAAAATGAGGAAGAGGGGGAGGGGGTAGTCTAGCCTCGTTCTCGGCTCAGAAGATTAAAATTTGAATAATTTTAATGATCAAATGTTATCCCCGATCCTTTTTACCGAAACACTGTGAATTTCGAACTATATCACAACTGAAAAGAGTGGCAAGACAGCATTGTTATTTCATATCCGTGCTTAAACATATCACTATGAGTCTATTTGTGCCTAGGTTTATGAGTCACGCACATTTATTTGTTACGGGTTGCCGTTTTTTCGAGTACTATACAGCGTGCACTATACACAGTCAACTTAAATAGGGGTTCTGGTAGGGTCTACTTTTGCATAGGAGCCCAAGACCTCAGGAATTCCGAAGCCCTTGGAGTTTGCAGCTATGACTATCTGATCTATTCAAAATCTATTCAAAAATCAAACTGTGAAACTACGCAACAAAATTTTTATTTTACAAATCAGTTATGGTAATAGTTATTACTTAAAATATAACTGCAAAATGATTTATTCAAATGAATCTATTAGGATTTTGTAATTATGCGTACCAAATGAATTTATAAAAAAATAAAATTTATTCTCACAGAAAGATATTTTAACAGCTACTTCATACAGATAAGTGATCCGATGACCATTCATACAATCTGGAATCTAATATATGGATAATACAAGAGACGAAATATTATTATTAATGAAAAACGCACTTTAGTCATCTATCGCTTGGTTTATGGAAATTATTTCATGCTTAGGGTATTCTACCTTCTATTAAAATTGTACTGAAAGTTTTTTAACACAGTGAGTAACACTACTACTTACGTGATATTCGCCGATCCACTCCCTAAATTGTAAATAAAGCTGACGAATCCTTTTTCTAAATTCACTGTAATGAAATCTCCCTTTTTATTCAGTTTCTGACCATTGTAAATTAAAACTCCATCTGGTGAACGAGCAAAGAACCAAATCTCCATAGAAAAGGCATGTTTGATGTTTTGCAATGTGGGTAATTCTAAATAGGAGTTATTCCCAAAATCTGGAATGCTTACATTTCTAAAATCTTTCCGTGCTGAAAGGAAAGATAAAATAAACATAAGAAGGTGACATAAGAATAAAAACTCGCAAATATTACTTCAAATTTTCAATTCATCTTTTTTTTTTTGTCCCTATATATATAATGTGATATAACAAAGTTTTTTAGGTTATTATTTTTTATACGTGACCATTTTGAGGCAATTACTTCTCAACATAAAGACTTGTAAAAAGACAAAAGAAATGCCTTACACAGAACAATTACTTTTAATCATTTACTATATTTCACAGATGATAACACTGAATCATTTGAATTTAAATCTCGGGTTACAAACTAAACAAGTTCTGAAGGTTACAAGTAATATAAAAAAATTAAGTCAATTCTCCTAATTAGATCAACAAAGAAAATTTTAATTTTAGCTACTTTTTATTAAATAGTTACAATTAATATAAATATGTATATACATAGGATAGAATCACAACATTAAAGGGTAATTCATTTTTATTAATTATCATTAAAGTATCGTATTGTCATGCAAAGTAATCGTGTATATAAATTTCAGTTCAACTGAATGCTTTGAAACGTGAGAAAAAAATCTCTGCGAGTTTTGACACAAGTCGCCAAAAGGGTTGCTAAGTCGCCAAAAATGATGCCATCGTGGTAGTATTTGTAATTCTTTAAATAATTTGTTTTAATCAATTAATTTTTATTAATTATTATTATATTATTGTATTGTCACTCTAAAATAATCCTGTATATAAAATTTCAGCTCAATTGAGCAATTAAAACGTATTTTATTGACGATTGAAAATTCCACCAAGATAAATAAATATATAGATAAATAAATAAATATATAGAGATTGTGAACTAATACTAGGAATTTAAAAAAGCAAACTGAGGTTTAGACTTTTCTTCTAGTTTACTTCAATGTGCATTTAATTTGTGTTGTAGTAAAAATAAGAAATCGTTTACGTAGTAAGACTTGACAAAATATACAAAATTTTGAAAGATTATATTAAACATGATATATTAATATTTTGCTACATTTTTTCAAACCATAATTTTGAAACTTGATAAATACGATATATTCTTATCCATTCAGCATCCAACGAGAGCTTGAATTAAATTAATTCAAGCTTCCAAATTTGGTAGCGAGAGCCACCACTAGATGGTTCCACCATATAATGGCTCTTAAGTTTGGGGATTTGTCGTGGTTGAAAAGGCTTAGTTGCCAATATGAGGCCCATTAAAAAAATTTCACATTATTTTAAGGTAGATGTAACTTAGCTTTCATTTTAGATTTACCTCAATTAATATAATCAAGCTAATTACAAAGAATACAATTACAAATTTTAAATGAAACAAAACTTCCGTAAAATAAAAAGAAAGGGTTTAATTTTGTTAAAACTCGTTTTGTTTTCTATAGATTACCAAATCAAAAATATTAAGTAATTAATTTTAAAGGTTACTTGGACTAGAGTTACGAAATAGTTCATGCTCTTAAAAATAATTCAATAAATAAAGGAATATTTTTCACTAAGCGATAAAAAATAGATAAATATATTTCTAACTCTTGCTCTTAAATGAGCAATACATTAAAATGCATTACTGCAAAAAATACTCCAGAGTTATCTTTGTTCAACTTATTTAATTATTCAGCGTATGATTAAATAAAAGAAAAAAACAGTTACAAATCCAAATGTTTTTTTAAAAATTTGGACTAGAAAATATTTTCAATTATTGTTTACTCCTATATTTTTAATAAAGATTATGTTTTTGAAAGTAAACATGTATAGCCACAAGAATCAAACGAATTAATTTCCTTTCATTCGTTTTAATTAACAATGAAATTAAATGAATTGCAAGTATGCGTAAATAATTTTTCTTTTGCCGAGTATAATTGAAGTGATGTAAACAGCTTTTAGTACGGAGAAAAAATTAAAAATGCATGATTAGTAATTGCCTCATTAATTAATCAGGATAATTCGATATTTAGTACCATGGTTATCCAACTTTTTTTTTTCAAAACAACATTTCTTAAGTAACGTACAATTTTAAATAAGTGATGCCATCTGATTTAATTTAATTAAGCTTATAGATACATAAATTAGTTGGAATGAATGGCGTTTTGAATTTTCTATGATTCCGCTTTTAATTTCTGAGATAAGTATTATATTAAAATATATATATATACTGTAGTAAAATACTTACGCTTATTGCAAAATTTTCCTGTTTTTTCTGCTCCGCATTTGCAAGTAAATTCTCCTTGGGATATAGCTGCACATGTTGCACCGTGGCCACAAGGATTATTGCTACACGGATCTATTTTATGCTCACATTTTTCACCTATATAAAAAATGGAGGTGAAATGAGAAGCTTTTCGTAAAAATATACAAGTGAAATAAAAAAAGAATTGGTAGTACTAAGTTGTATGCGCCGGCTGGGTGGCGTAGTTGGTTTGTCGCTGGCCTTCTGCAACCAAGGCAGAAGGTTCGACCCCGGCCCAAGTCGGTGGATGCAGAAAATCGACAGCGGCCATGTTGAATGATTATAAGGCATGTAAAAGATCATTAGAGTGTTTGTTTGGTTTTGATGCTCTCGGCGAAATTAAACCCTGGTATAGGTTAGCATCGTCAGAATTCAGGTGTCTCCCCTTAGGGAGAAAACTGGGCGTCAAAATTACCTGCGGTTATTGTTATCCGCCTATAGGGCGCCACACTAAAAAGTCATACCAGCTTCCAGGGGATGTATTAGGTTTACAATGGTTAATGACCAATTCGCAGCCCATTAGAAATTTAAAAAAAAATATATGTAGAACGATTACCCCCCTCCCACACACACACCCTCTTCACTAGGTATTTCATGACATTGCAAGACGGTACATTATGTTTAGGTTATTGTTATCTATTTACTTACATTAAACTTTCAATTGTATTGAAAAATATTCTTATAGTCATCGTCATCATTGAAAAGTAACAGTGACGAGGACGACACCTGAGCTGGCTCCCCCCTACAAACTACCACACCAATGGGAGGACGCTTGAGTTCTCGACAGAACCTTTTGAAATTACTAGAGTTAAATTATTAGAGAAATCTATTAATATCACATGCTATGACGTAAGCGGAACTTTTCTCGAAAGATCCATGTGGTCATCACAGAGGTGGTCCATCGTCTTTCGTTGAGTACGGGTGTCATAATCCCCAGATGTCCTAGTGATCTTTCACTTTCCCCAAGTGGTTTACTGTCTTTGGTAAACACATATGTTACGACACTGGGTACCCTAGTGTTCTTCTCTATTTCCGACCCTCCTACGTTTCATCAAATTTCCTCTATTCTTCTTTTCACGTCCAGAACACAGTTGTAATTGTATGTAAATAAACTTTCAGATTTCTTTGTTTTGATTGTTCTCTTCTTATTTGTTATTAATAAAAAATAAGAATTTATACGTAACGTAATTATATACGCAAATTTGGCTTTCCTTTTGTTAATCGCTAATTTTCTCTGTTTCTTTTCTTCAAAGTTTCATGTTTGTTTTGAGCTAACAACGTTAATTTTCCGCCCTGCAAGTTTACCACGTGCGGCGTCCCGTAAGGATCAAAATAGTGTCCTGAGGATACATTTTGGGATTCCTTTGGCCCACGCTTCGATGTTGAGGTAAGAGCGAGAATGCTCCTATCAATCCGCTGTGGATAAGTCTCTTCGGATAGACACAGCGGTAGGGCTAGTGCTACAGATAAGGGCTATCACGTTTACCCGTCGGATCATCACCCTGATTCTGTATAATGCTATATCCTGGTTGTACTCGAGTTAAGCACCGAACCTTATTATTGACTCCTCCTCCCTTGTTAACGCACACTTCCTCCCTTTATGGACTCCTTGGTGGGTGGAGGCACGCCAGGATGAAGTCCGATTCGCGCTTATGGATCCAAATATGCTGTGCTCGGGTAAAGGCCTTGTTTACTCAACATTAACTTTGATACAATTGCCAATTTGATACAATTGCTTTGATACAATTTGAATTCAAGATTTTTATTAATTTCCAGCCTAACAGTGTCATGTCTACGAAATCACCGTTTGATATGCATAAAGCTCTCAAAGGAATAGGTGGCGAACCGAAATCCATTAAAAGATTTCGATACGATGATCTACTTGTTGAAACCAGTTCTGCTATACAAATAAAGTTTTTTCTTACTTGCCAAAACATTTCTCTATTCACCTGTGAGTAAACTCCACTTAAATCTCTTAATAAATCCCGTGGCGTCATTTCTGAACCTGACTTATTGTACACCTCTGAAGAGGTAATACTCGAAGGTTCTTTGATCAGGGTATAATTCAGGTTAGAAGAATCATAATAAATAAAGATGCAACAGTTACACCGATTAAACATCTAAGTTTAGCTTTGAATAGCCCCACACTATTAAAAATTACTACAGCTTGATATTTGAACTGTAAAATACATCCATACATTCCGAATCCTCTGCGCTGTTTCAAGTGTCAGAGATTCGGACATTCACAAACTGCCTGCCGTGAACAATTAACGTGCTTTAGATATACATCTGTAGGACATGACTTCTGAAATTGCAGTCAAGAGAAAAAATGTGCTAATTGTTCGCAGCCTCTTTCTTCTTATTCTAAATTATGATCAAAATAGAAATTAGAAAAACAAATACAGGAAGTTAAAACCAAGAAAAATACCTTTTATTTAGAAGCACGTAAATTAATAGACCCACAGTTATCTCAAACATATGCTCAACTTACTAAACCTTCAGCTGTATCCACAACTACCCAAACAGATCCCAATATAACAAACATACTCTGCCCGCCTTTGCAATGCCTTAAACCATTATCTTCTGTCAGGTAAAAAATGCATCGTCTTCTATGCCTTTAGTCACCAAATGCTCCTCATCTACTTCTCCTTCCGTATCTTTAGTAGTACCTACCATACCACGGGAACCTCAGCCACCTAATCTCATTTCTACTTCTGTTACTTCCAGTGTCACCAAAACTGGTTAGTATTGTTTTTACGGTTATCAAAGTGTTGCTTTGAAAGTATTGTCTTGAGCTGCTGAAGAGAGAGAGAGAGAGAATTGCTTCGATCGAGCGACTGCTTGCGAATACATTATGTATTTATATTTTTAGACGTTGACAGTTGTGGCTTAGTGCTGTAGAAGGTGAAAAGACCTTCCAGGGTAAAGTTTGCAAATTTTAATGCTGCATTCTGCACTTCTAAGGATTGCTTTTCAACAATAAATTTTCATCGCCCCTGAAGAACTGCCTTGCTCTTCGAGATGGATAGCATAAAATCCTCGACCCCCGATCTACGTATCAATATATATAGATAAATATATTAGTAAATATGTACTAAGGTTTACTAATACGTCGATACAGAAAATTATCAGAGTGACTATATTTTTAAGTATCACTGTACCTGAAAATCCATTAAGACAACGACAATGAAAAGTTTTGGGTTCGGATGAAACACAGGTTCCTCCATTTTTGCATGGTATACTGCTACATGCATTTCCACCACATTCTCCTAAAATCCATATATAGATCTTTTAAAGAACATTATTTAAAATTATTTTGAAAGCATTTTTAATTAAAGCCCTTAAAACAATGGTTAAATGTGTGCGTGTGTTCTTATCTTAATTTAAAATCTAAATTCTAATTCTTGATATCGAATTTTTTATCCATTTATAAATCCTAAATCCATATATTAATTCCATTGATTAACTAAATAACAGATGTTTATTAACGAAATAAAGGACAAATAAAAAGTTGTAAAAATAAATGTGTCAGTTAAAGAAAATTATAGAATATTCTGACTTCTCATAAAAATTTTCTTTCATATACAAATAAGGTACTGCTAATAACTAATATATAAAATTGGTTTATATTTTTAATCCAGACATTCAACATTAAAGGATAAAACAGTTCGTAACACTTGAGGAAGAAAACATACTTATGCCATAACTTCTCAAAATTTCTTTTGAAGATGGATATTTTAAATTCACTTCTCTTCGGTCTATTTTTAGGTGTCTTATGCAACCATTTAAACCATGTTCAACTCCTGTATTTAGTGCTATTCTGAAAGAAAAAAAATCAAAAACACAAATCTTGTACTTTTTTAGTTTTTCGTAATTGAATTAAAAAAAAAATTGTACCACAAACATAACTGATGATATTTAACTAGTTGTAAGGGAAAGTTCTGTTTTTTTTTTCCTAAAGAAAGAGAAAACAATTTGTTCGCTTTTCATTTAAAACTTAATCTAAATTGTAATTATGTCCCTTGTTAGCTACAACTGTTTTTAGCGTTCTGGCAGCTAATCTAACCACCTGGAAGTAAGTTCTCTGTTTTGGAGACAAAGTAGTGTTTCACTACCATTTGGACACTCTAATAATTTATATATTTATTTCCATGAAGAGTTTTACAATGACCTAAGCAGATGCAAGTCAGATGGTTCAATAACAGGAATATATGCTGGCTGAGTAAAAATTTTATAATCCAACTGAGATTTTTTATGCATTGTTTCTTATCACGTGTAGTCCAGCATTGTCTTGTAGTATCACACCCTTTCTGTTGGCCAAAGATCGACGTTCATGTTGAATTCTTTATACAAAACATCAAGTTGAGACTATTTCATTTTCTTTCAGCAACTAAAAATACACTATACCCTTGAATTCCCATCAAAAACACAGCGTAACCGTCTTCTGATGCACGACAGCATCGGATGTAGGTGATCACCATGACACTATCCACTTTTCATCTCCAGTCACCAAGTGGTGCAAAGACAGTTCCCTTTTGTAACGAGCAAGATTCGAAGAATATATCGAAATTCTGTCCATTATTATTATTATTTTGCTTAATTCATGTGGCACTCAAATAGAAAGTTTGGACACAAAACCAAGCCTTTTAATGTCATCTAAAGCAGTAGTCTGATTAATCCCAAGCTTGCGTAGCACTTTGTTACTGACATCTGATGGCCTTTTGTGATATGGTTCATTTTTCAAAGAAAAAACACCCATGAGAAATTTCAGAAGCCATCTTTGGCATATTCGAGCTGTTACTGATTGATTCCCCTGCAAATACGTCACACAAATTTATTTTTGCTTCCATCGGGTTATTCCCTTTTTGGAGCTCAAACAACGTACAATGTCTAAAGTACTCTTTTCTTCACTCATGTCGACAGTTTTGCAAATAAAAAAAGGCTAAATTATGAAACAATGTGTGTAAATAATCAATAGTATACTAATCTAACTATTTTAACTGGTTTCAGTTTGATCCGAATTCTTGCTCAGGATCAACAACGCATAAAAGTGCACGTGTTCAAAAACGACACAACTTTCCCTTACACTGAGTCAATAAATATTAATGTCCAGCAGTAGCGCACACACGGATTTTTCAAGGGGGTCGAAAGTTCACCATTCTTGTATCATGCTCCTTTTGATTTTGTCGATTTTCGGGAACAAAACACAGTAAAAAACTAATTTTTGAATAAATAATTTGCATTGATTAATAAAATTAATCATTAATAACAAGTAATTAATTAAATTTTACGTACTATATACTTAAAATTATAATCAATCTTAAAAAATATCAAGGGTTTGGGGGAAGGGGGGTCCGGACCCCCAGGACCCCCCTTTGTGTGCGCTACTGATGTCTAGAAACTAAAAACAAATATCACAAATTAACTACTTTTGATTATTCAACAGAAAAAGATTAAGGAAAATTATAAGTAAAGTAATATCTCTTTTTTATAGCAGTGACTTTCAGTTTTTATTAAATACAAATATATCCATTTTTTCGTCGAGGTGACAACTTTAAAGTGGTAATAAAAATTTTAAAAATACATATAAGATTTGTCTTATAGTTTTATTTAGATTAAGTACCTTAATCAAGATACATATTATAAATGCGAAAGTATATATATGTTTGGTAGTCTTTCACGGAAAAACAACTAAATGCATTTTAATGAAACTTTACAATAATATAGCTTATACATCAGAATAACACATAGGCTATAATTTGACGATAACGTGTGAATTTTGCAAAATATAACGATATTTGTCAAGAAAGTAGGAAAACAATCCTGCCATCTGCAAAAACGTCCGTGACAGCACATATCTATCTTTTTTGTGTGAAGTAAAGCTTTCCCTTTTGTTTTGTCTACGCCATGCCTCAGTACGCGTTCGCTTTTAATTTATTCCGTTGATCAGTGTAATCACTCTATTTTTTTTATTTTATAATAATAATAGACTTCGAAGGGAGAGGTGGTTGCAAGATTTTAACATAAAATAAATACAACAAAAAGTAATATTGATGCATTACACATCCAGATATAAATTATTTACACTACTTTAAGCAATCATTACACAAAATTTGTAATAAACTGTTACTTTTGCTGAGCAGAGATTATTTTCGGAAGGTGGCTTCACACACACAAAAATCGACTGACAAGAGAGTTACGGGGAGTTATATAAATAAATAAAAAAAAATCCATTTTATCAGCTATTAGATCTCAGGATTTAAAATTTAACAAATATGGGGGGGGGTTGTCCAGCTGAGGTACGCAAATAGCTTTTTTTTTGTTTAATTTGAAATTCATGTAAAATTAACTCTTTAAAAACTTCTTTATCCTTCAATCTGTATTGTTAATTTTTCAATTCACCCGTGCGAAGAACGGGTATACCAGCTATATAATATAAATAAAATATTGTATATCTATACACAAGATTTTCTCTTTTACTGCTACTTCTTAAGCAAACGGTACGTCACAATTATTTGCTAAATGAAAATTTTTAATCAATTTTACTATTTTAAAATCTAATAAGGAAATTATTGTTAAAATAATGTGAATATGTTAGTTTTGTATAACATAGTTTTTTTCCGTCCAATACGTGTTTAAAAAATTTACTAAACACAGTGGAATGAGAAACTATGAAATTAAAATAAAATATCAAAATATTTTTATCAGAGGTTTTTTTTTTCTTTGTGAATGTGTTTTCAGTACATGTAAGTATAGATCTAGACTTTTTCCTCGTATTGTTCTTTATAACTTACATATATACTATATGTATGTTTATTCAAGCATTAAAAGAAAGCAATCGTTTCAATAGCTAGCTGTAAATTTTTCTTTTATTTATTACTTATAGAAAATGGATTTTAATTAATATACATATATGTTTTTTAAAAGGATTATTTCTATTATTTCGTTACTAAATTAATTATTTGTTAGTACATCATCCATTATTTTGGATAAAAATACATTTTAGAGATATTTTTAAGCTAACTATATGTAACGATTGATTGATTCATGAAAATCTGAATTTCATTTTATTATTTTAGTATCTTAGAAACTAACTATTATTTAAAAAATTATGAAAGTTTTTAGTTTTACTCTTAGCATCAGAATCATTTTCTTTTTATTGCTTTACATTAATAATTTTTTAACTAACGCAATATTGTATTTCGTAAGTCATACATCGAAATTTGAAGCTATATCTTATCTGTAAGGGGAGGGGAAGAGGGAACAATAGTTTTACACTAAAAAAACCCCGTGTTATGCCGGGCTAGAGAGAGGGAAAAGAAACATTTCTTAAACCGAAAATAAGAGGAACAAATTTCTCAAAAGGGAAATTTAATGAAATAATTTTAGAAATCACTCACATTGTGCGCGTGTATAAACACACACACATAATTGCTGGCGTCATGAGGGAAAGAGAAAGCCCGTGCAACGCCAGGCCATAAAGCTAGTCATTCTATATTTCTTTAAACTTATTTGGATCCGTAATAAGGGAAAGTAAGAAAGAAAAACAGTATATATGTTCATTTTTAAAGCACAGAGCTAAAAATAGAAAGCAGTGTTTTTTTATCGTTTTTTTAATGTAAAGTAAAGAAGCAAAAATCATATTTATTGTACATAAATGTAAAAGAAAACTATTTCAACAGGCTGAAATTGCAATTAAAAACTGTTTAATAGAAATTTATCATTTAATTAAGATTTTCCATATTCCAAATGCTTTTGGAATTTTAGGAAAGGAAAATCTGATATTATCACGTTGCAGTAATATAGATTATAAAGTACAGAATAAAACAATTAATACTTGAACAGCTTCAAAAATTATTTAATGTTTTATGACTAAAAAAATATAAACGATTCTAATTCAATCCATTTTATGCAGTTTATTTTAACATAGAGCAGAAATCATCTAAAACTGTGCTATTCTAGTTATGGAGCTTATTCTTCAAAAGTTTAATTAGAACCATCATATTGATAAAAGTAAACGCTCACTAAACAAATAATCCTTTGAAGGAAATATAAAATTTTTTTTAAAGGTTTGAAGTGTTCTTAATGCTATGTATAATTAATCTCAAAGAAATTTAAAATAAAAGTGTTTGGTAATGTTTTAAAGACACATTTTCAATATATTTAATTGAATTATTTTAAAAAGTTTCAAAATTCCTATTTCATGAAGTGTGTGAACAGTTTTTAATCCTAGAACCAAGTATCAATTTTTAAAATGTTGCTGAAAATAATTTACACACATTGTGTACATTTATGATTGTAATTAGAATATCATTACTTTTTTAAATAAAAAATATGGAAATACCTACATTTTTGAGAATCCAGGAACAAAGCCAACAAACAGATTATCCTCTAAGTCTAGAGAATTAAGAGTTCCTTGACTTTTACCCGAAACATTTTCTTGTCCATCAACTGCCAGTAATCCATCCTTTAAATAACGCTTTGCAATCACTCGGTGAAATTTTCCAAGTTCGACTCTTTGAGATGACCTCAATACAACTGCACCGCTGCCTAAATTGTACCTAATTAGAAAACAAATTATGTTTAATTAACTAAAGTTGATGATAACATTTAAAATAATGAAAACGTATATAATTCATCATTTTGTATTGGCACAGAAAGTTCACTAACATGTACATCAGCAGTTTTGCCACCCCGGACAAAAATGAAACATGCCGTCCCCCGCCCTCTCTTTTTATACATAATAAGTCTTAAAATGCTCAAAATAATTCGAAATTAAGGACATAATTACTTGTTGCTATTTCAAATGAGCGAAATGAAAGAACGAATCGTTCATTTAAGCAGGCCAATTTCTTCGAAAAATTGTCTACTGGGGGGATCAGAAGCGTTTTTTTTTAAACTTATAGTAACTACACTCAAGACTAAAATAAAACATCTCATGTGACTCTCTATCTACCAAACCTCTTATTACTCTTGTCCCCTTTTGGATAACTGAAACCACACATCGTAAGGGCGAATGGAATGTCCATTGTGACCTCACTCCGGATGGGGAGAAAGTTACTAGTGAAAGATATCTTAACATATTAGATTTCATGATTGAACATATACTCCCCATCAAACCCTTCAAGTTCGAAGAAACTCATAAGGAAGGCTCATAAAGGAAAAACTGTCATTAAATATACAAAAAAACCCCATATTTTTCAAGTTTAATCCAAATACCGCTCTTAAAATTTGCGCCCCGGACAGGAGTCCGGTATGTCCGGCCCTAGAGCCGCCCATGTGTGTACATTACAAGAATGAATACTACTTGCTAGTTAAACGTCGAACAATTTCGCCAAATAAAAACTTATCGCCAAATTAAAAAAAACGTTGCCAAATGCTGTCGATCATAATTATTGTTTCTGTTCATGCATGGGAATAGTAGGGGCCGGGAGTAGCCTAGTGGCCAGAGCATCGTACTCCAGACCGGAGGGCCTGGGTTTGATTCCCGATGCCACCAAATTCCCTCCGAGTTCACATGGAGTTTCTGCTCGTTAAATCAAAAGTCTTGTGGACAGTCGCAGCAGAGACTACGGATGCAGGATTCTGGAGAATAATAATTTCTCTCCCCTCCAGCTCATGCCGAAATTGTGGAGGTGGAGATGGGTGTTGTCGGCATCTGTAGTGTGGAAGTCCAACCTGGCTCAGGTTCTGGAAGCTTTCCTTCAATCCCTTCGGGAAGGAAAGGACACAACAACATAGGAAAGGTTTTCCTCTATTGACTGCATATAGCGGCATTGGGTGACATATTTTGACGAATTAGTTAACAATTAGTTATACGTGAATACCGAATTAAAAAAATCACCATTGGAAAAATCTATCAACTCGTTTATATTCATATAAAATATTTGTGAAATTTAAAATTAAAAATAAATTTTGTCATACCTAAATTCAATAAATCCATCTTTCAATGTCAATGATACGAAATCCCCCGACTTAGAAGTCTGTCCATTGTAGAGTAGAATTCCATCATTTGAAAAAGTTTTAAATTCGATTTCCAGTGATAGGCGTGTATAAGCTTCTAATTTGTACAATTCCATAAAAGATTTTCCAGAGAATGATGGTACTTCTATTTTCAAATCAGGATCTATAAATGATTAATAGTTACTTAAGATGCTAAATAGACAACAAATGTTAAACTTCTTTCTACATTCATTTAATGTTAAAAAACCAGGTAAAACTTTAAAATACGTTTTAGTTTAAACTGTTTCAATATCATAACGGAGAATCTTTATTTCAATGCGCTTCTCATTTGTATTCAAATCAAAGAATATTTTCTTAGATAGAATATGCTCTATAAGCTTGTTAATATCCAAAAGAATTTTAGAACTTTTTGACGTGAAGTAATAATTAGTTTGACCCCTGCTTTTTAATTGAATTACATAAGGCAAACTTTAAAAAAATTATTTTAATGATAGTTAATCAAAATTGGATTTAAAATATGCCTTAATAATTGCCAATTGACATAATAAAATAGTGCTAACATTTTAAACTATATACTGGGGAAAAACAGAAACGTAGAATTATTAAAAGTAACTGCAATATGTTTGTTAATATCCTTGTCTATTCAAAAATAAAATATTTTGTATGTTGTTTTAAGCCTTTTTCAATTATTAAATATTTCTTCAAAAAGATATGTTTAATTTATAAATTATCAGAACAGAAAAATACACAGATTTTCTCGAATTACCTTCCCTAAGAAAATAAATTCACGGTTCACTTTTTATGTATTCATCTAGAATTAAGGAATGAGGTAGTAGAACATTGAATTGTATAAATACACACACAATTCATATACATCAGTGTTTCTCGAACTGTGGGGCGCGCCCCTTTAGGGGGGCGAGATAACTCTACGAGGGGGGTGCGAGCATATTGAAGAGTCGAAAACAGAAGATTATTTTAAAAAATTATTAATTCACTGAAATAAACAAACAAAATACATTCTGACAAAATAAAAAAATAAAATATACCTTGACAAGTAACCCTTATCTTGATTATTTGTAACACTTATCTCTTGATAATTAATTCCTTAACTGTCGATTAAAAGTTACGCGATTCGCTCCTCAATGCCACCAGAAACGAATAAATAAGCAAATCCTCTGAGAAATAAGTAAATACTTCGCAAACACTATAAAGGTTCTCTTTTTTTGCATTCCTAAACCTTCGGAATAATTTTATGGATAGCAGTGCACAGACAAGATCGTACTTCGGAAAGACGTATATATACGTCCTGGGCAATTAACACTTTGGCTGAGCCAGGCGTTTATATAAGCCGATGGCACTTAAAAGGTTTAATTCGTATTGTAGCTTTAGCGTCAAAGTATAGTATTATTGAAAAAGATACTAAGTATGGAGGGGGCGCGATTAAAATTATGATTGAATATTGGGTCGCAATCATTCAAACTTTGAGAAGCACTGATATACATACATTCATAATAGATCATCTGTGTACCTCACACAATTTGTTGCGGTTGTACAGTCACTCACCGGGTGGAAAAGCCAGAAATGGGGCTAAAGTTGTTGTAACATTTAAGTAATTTGGAGAACGGGTCGTCATGTATAAATTTTGAGGTAAATTCAAGGTCACCGCTCTTGTTGACTTGCTATCTGGCCTCTTCAGGTAACTGCGTCTTTTTGTAAGTCGAAACGGCGAATTCGTTGTGGTAACATCGGAATCACCTAAAAAATATATATTTTTTTTAAAAAGAATTTATTTGATTAACTTATTAAATGCTCATGTATAAGTTCATTACAAATTAGAATTAAAAATTTTAAAAAGCACTGTTTGTCTTAAAAAAAAATTTTATGAAAACAATTCATAAAGAAAAAAAGTGTTCTATACAATGAGTAGTCCAAAAAATAGCTCTATTAAATTAAAGGAGTATGTTTCTGGACATTATATAATGCATACTTTAATTTTTAAATAAATAAATAAATAAAATGAATAATACAAATCATCTTTAATCTCTCTCAATACAGTCTTCATTACACAAACACTGCTGAAACATGGTGTAGATCAGAAAACCATAGCTACAAAACTCAAGATAAAACTGAAATTATGGAATTAGTTATTTTCTTACAATTTTTACTTTCCTAAACAGATTCAGTTAATATTTATCAGATAGACAGTAACAGCAAGCGATTTATTTAAATGAGTGCATTGTAACTAAGTAACAACCAAACGACTTAAAAAACATGCAATAAATCCACCAAAAAAGATGTTTTAACAATTACAATACTAAGAAAAATAACTCGATGATGAGTCTATGTACATTATCAAAAAAAAGTAATAGTCCCTTAAGTGGCTTAAAATTTAAAATTTTAGTGATTGCTTTTGTATTAAATTATGCATGGAAAAAAGGAAATAGTGTAATGAATAAAGTTTAAGATATAAGCTCCAAAAATCAAGCACACATATGTAAAAATCACGATCACATCGGCAACTGAGCTAGTCCTCCACTTAATGACTTGGAGTTCCAACATATTTAGCTATCAAGAATTTTTCAGGAATTATAGTTTAAGTTTTAAAGAGTACTTTAATCGAATGAACATTAAAAATAAATTGTTCATTGGTACAACGTACTTATAAAACGAAATTCACACATTATTGATCAATACAAAAGCTGTAATGCAGCTGAGAATTTTATTCGACAATTTATCTACGAAATTTTTGTATGTTTTATCAACAGCTCTTTCTAAGATTCACTTTAGCGTAATTTATTCCTTCTCATGTATAAAATATTAATACTAATTTATTTTAAAAAATACCTTTACATTTAAAGATATAAATACAATTAGGAAACTATACTCTAATACATTTTTAAACACATTTTAAAAAGTAATTTCGAAAGTAAAAGGTTTCATTACATACATTATAAAACATTTTTATGTATTGTAAGCTTTATAAAACACAGCAAAAATTAAAATGCGTCGCAATAAAATGTTGAAAATTAATTTCAAGAGTATTAATCTATATTTCAAATGTAAAAACGTAAATGCATTACCTAAAGAAATGCACATTTTTTTTAATTATATAAATAAATTGTAGTTTTAATATTAATCAAAAAACAATTTCTTCGATATAATACTGGGATAAAATAAAATACACCTAATGAAAAAAAAAGCAATTTTTTCTTATACTCGAATATATTTTCAAATACTCACTTTGATATCCTTTCCTACAAATTCCATAATATCTTATATTGATCGGCTTTTGGTACCGACAGCTAAAGAGTCTCATCTGGCATTCGGATCCGTAAGTATTCCCATCATATCCACATACGGGGTCTCTGCTATCTTCAGGAGCGCATTTGAAATCACAACTACAATGGGGATCAGAATCTTTTTCTACGCATTGTGCTCCATGATAACACTCTAGCTCATCACATGATGAGGCAGTTTCATTGACTTGTGATTCTGGAACGAATGAAATTAAATAAATATGTGTACTTAATCTAGAACATAACTTTAAACAAATTCAGTTAATCCCAGTATTGATTAAGTACTTGTTATCATATTTGAGTCCAATAAATCGCTTAGCTGAGGAAATGAATCAAGAAATACTTATAATTTATCTCTTAAATTATATAATAAATGCCATCCATAGAAAAAGCAATGCAGTATTTCTCAATCGATTTGGATCCAATCTATCCCCTGGCTCAGGAAATGCCTCATGAACCTGTCACATGTTTAGCTACGTGTCGGCTTCTGTTTTTATTACCAGGTACTCTTTTTAAAAGACACTAAAGTTTCATCTAAACGCTTTAGAAAATTTATTAGCCAAAGAGATTATTCTTTGTGACTCATCAGTTGTTGTTGTGGTGGTGTATGACAAAGTGCAGAGGTTGTAATAATAAAACATAAGGATATAGTCAGATAATGTCAAAGGTATGAATCACTGACATGTCAACATCCATGGCACGATCCGAGTAAAGAATGTCCACGCTGCAGTCATTGTCTATTTTAAGAAAGGCTACAACAATGGAAGGGCAGCTAAAAAGGTGTTTGAGATCCAGTTGCGTGCCTGGGTAGTGCCTGCATTCCACATATGATTTAGAACCATCGGGCAGAATCTTCATGTCCTTAAAATGCTTTGTCCTTAGTCTAGTTATTGTTGACGTAATCTCTCGGCTATAATTTAATTCTGGCACCGATACTTTTTTTTTCTTGGGTTTGAGCAGAGTTTTTGTTTTGCTACAGCATTAGAATCAAAGACCGTAGCAGATGAAGTTAGATGCTCAAGTGTTGGATTTTCATTGGCAAGGGAATCGGCCATCTCATTCCCTTCGATGTCAACATGGGCAGGGACCCACTAGAGGGTACATGATTTGCCCAAACGTTATCAGATTATCAGTGAATGTAAGTTTGATTCCTTTAAATAATTATAGTAATTTATTACGTAAAGAGTTTGAGCGTAATGTTAAAAAATAACACTGCATTTACCTTTAGTTAAAAAACATGATTTAAATTCGGAGATTTTTTTTAAAATGGAAAAGTGCCCCCAAATTAGTTATATTTTAATAGCAAAATACAAGAGTATACATTACCTTTTATTCCCCTCCCTCCCTTTTTTTGTTTGAATGATTCAATTCACATTTTCATGCATAAAATGTGGTTCATAATGCTTTACCTAACCCTTTAATCCACTGGCCATGAAATGATAATGTGTTTTCATGCAATATTTTCTACTTTTAAGAATATGACATAAAAACATATATGTGTAATAATAGCTTTTGTAGCTAACTATGGGGTACTTTTTTGTCTTTAAAAAACCGTTCGTGTTTTGATATAATCAATAATATTAAGTGAAGATAACTTTAACCCTATATAAAAGAGCTAAAATACCTAACTCGGTATAATAATGATGGTATTCAAGTTAAATACTTCAGAGAATACAAGTTTTTAATTATGTTGTTGTTATATATGGTTATATTGAAAGGATCAATCCAAACAAGTAAAACTGCTCAAGTATCACACACGAACAATGACAAGTAATAACAAACCCAAATATTTAAAGTAAGAACCATGACAAATTACATAGGAAAAAAAGTATAAAGGTAAAAATTTAAACAACAAGAAAAGGAACATAAGTAATGTAGTCTTCACAAGAAAATCATGAAAGTTCTGCATTCCAGTAAAGTTTGCTTGTCTCCCCACGTTTTGAAGACTCTTTATCTAGTTCTGAGCATATAAGAAACTACTCTGCATTCATAATGCCCGAAATACAAAGTCTTAAATTATATTTTAAGAAATTTTATAATGTATACGTATAATAAACTTGTGTACATTAGAAAATATGTTGATGAAATTGTAAAAAAAAAAAGTTTAAGTGCTGTATAATATTAAAATATTCTCTGTCTGAAACCCATTTTCAATTGACCGAGTACATAAAGTAAACCATCTGTCACAAGCAAATTGTATACAGAGTAAAAAAAAATGACTTCAAAACAGAACGAATATCAAGTTGAACTCATTGCAAATTGACTGCATGCTTACTTATAAAATTCCTTTTTTTACTTAACTTACAAAGTGATTTCCTAAAATTCTATCCATTTGCTGTATATCATAAAAGTCAATTAATAAGGATCTATTACTCAACTAAATTTGTGAGTCTTTTGAAACATGTCTTGCTCAATCTAATCTTATATAAAATCAAACATTTTCGTTCATTTTCAGAAGCGAATTGTAATAATAAAAAATGTAGACAACGATTGATGACATGTAACGTAAATTAGAGGACTTTTTGAAAATTTTACACGAAAATCAATCACTCGAACTTTCAACATCCCTACAATTTTACTTATTTTTAACTAATTGGATGAATTGGAATTTTTCTGAAACTAATTTAGAAAACTATCTGGGAGAGGTTGCTTTAAAACTGTCATCGCCAAATGTACGAGAGCCTGAACTAAATGTAAACACATAAAAATGTCTCAATTTTCATAAGAAATTGTAATACCGTAGCTCATACATCTAATCTAATATATATTATAAATGTGAAAGTTTGTGAGTATATTTGTGGGTCTTTCACGCAAAAACAACTGAATAGATTTTAATGAAACTTTACAGTAATATAGCTTGTACATCAGAAAAACACATAGGCTAAAATTTATAAAGATATTGTGCGAAGTTTTCAAAATATAACGACAATTGTCAAGAAAGTAGGAAAAAATTCTGCCATTTGCAAAAAAGCCCGTGACAGCATTCATCTGTCTTTTTTATCCCTTCTGTTTTGTCTACGCCATACCTCAGTGCGCTTTCGCTTTTACTTTATTCCCTTCATCAGTGTCATCACTATTTTTATTTCATAATAAAAGGGAGAGGTGGTGGCAAGATTTTAACATAAAATAAATACAACAAAAAGTAATATTAATGTATTACACTTCCTGATATAAATTATGTACACTATGTTAAGCGTTCAATACACAAAATTTTTTACTATGACAGTGGAAGGAAAACTATGAAATTAAAATAAAATATCTAAATGTTTTTATCATTTAGTTTTTTTCTTTTCTTTTTGAATGTTTTTTTTTCAGTACATGTAAATATATATCTACGCTTCCCCCATACTGTTTTTTATAACTTATATATATATGTGTGTGTGTGTGTGTGTGTGTTTCTAAAGTATTTCTATTAATTAACTACTAAATTAATTATTTGTTAATTAAAAAAGTACATTGTCTATTATTTTGGATAAAAATACATTTCAGAGACATTTTTTAGCTAACTAAAGAATCGTTTTCTTTTTATCGCTTCACATTAATAATTTTTTAACTAATGCTATATTGTTTTTTAAAAGTCATAGATCGAAATTTGAAGCTATATTTTATCTGTGAGGGGAAGAGGAAACAGTAATTTTACGCTAAAAATACCGTGTTATGCCGGGCTAGAGGGAGGGGGGAAAAACCTATCTTAAATCGAAAATATGTGGAACAAATTTCGAAGAAGGGAAATTTAATGAAATAATTTTAGAAATCACTTACATTGCGTGCGTACAAACACACACATAATTTTTGGCACCATGAGGGAAAGAGAAAGCCCGTGCAAAGCCGGGCCATGCAGCTAGTCTCTTTATAATGTAAAGTTCTTAAAATTTCAAAAATTTTCATAAGGAATTTTTTTAAAGAAGCATGCAAAGAGAGAGAGAGCTTGTTAAGAATGAGGTTTTTTTTGGGGGGGGAGGAAAAGAAACATTTTATACTAGAAAAAATCGGACATTTCTGATAGAAATGTATAAAATATGCTGCTCTCCATAGGAAAGCGAAGCTAGATGTGATATTAACACCGGAGTACTTTGTACTTTCTTTAATGTTACGTGAAGAAAGCTTTAAATAAATTTATGAGGGAAATTATTACTTAAGTTTCCACCAGAGAGCAGCACCTTCACTCTTGGTATCACCTGCAGCCTCAAATTACAAAGCAGACGAGAGAGATTCCGGAAACCGAGAACCGTAGGAGGGCCTGTTAACTGTCGCAAGTAGAAGACCACATATTTCTAAAATCCCGTGAATGTTGTTTTTGACTAGATTGATTTTTCAATTAAAAATGTACTCATATGTTGATATTTCATGAATTTGTCCATACATACATAATTATCAAAATAAACAAATGTTCTCTAATTGAAGTGGGATATTTTAGTAAATGAACCCCACACACCCAACATTTATTTTTATGGATAGCTTTATGTATAGATCAGCGTTTCTCAAACTGTGCGGTGCTCCCCCTAGGGGGGGCGCGAGCATTTTTAAAAGTAAAAAATAAAACATTATTTAAAAATATTAATTTTCTGAAAGGAAGCAAAACAAAATACATTCGGACATAATAAAATAACATACGCATTAACACTGATGTTATATATGTTTAAATGCATCAGCACTGCGCACACTGTATTTGATAATTAATTTAGCAGTACAAAGTTAAGAACAAGTTCAACAATTATCAATGACCCCATGGGCTTGTCTCTCTCGTATGTAAAATTAATATATATATATACTTATCTTCATTATTTATACGCTTTATAATTAAATTCGTATGGTAAATATATGTCAAAGTACATTATTATTGAATTCAATACATTATTATTGTTTGAATGGGGAATGGGGACGAAGAAATTGGGTCACAAGTATTGAAAGTTTGAGAAGCACTGGTCTAGATTGACAAAAAACAAATTTTGTTTGCGTTAAAGCCAAACTTAGTGACGCAACAGCCCATAGAGGGGCAAGGTCTAATGTGCCCATCTCAGTTTTTATGCCCTTTGGCACTTAGGTGCATAAGCAGATGTTCCGGTTAAGTGGTCAGTCTCACGCAAAAAAAAAAAAAAAAAACCCAATGTTTATATACTTTCCAAGCAAGCTTGACAGTCATTTAAAGCAGTGATCCGCAATCTTTTTATCGCTGCGGACCGATCCATGTTTGATAATTTTACAGCGGCCCGCTGAGGGTGGGACACGTTGATTGTTTATACTTTAGATTGTTTTGATTAAACAATTTTAATTTAGTTACATTTAAATATGCATTCAGAATAATATATAGTTACTCCCAAAATGAAAAAAAGTGATTTAAAGTGGAATAAAAAGTGATTTCTGTGGAAAGTTGCGCAAATCCGAGAGAAATGCACCACTTTAAATAATATAGTAGCAGTTTAATGTTCTTTAGGAGGCTCGACACCGGTCCGCGGACCGGGGGTTGCGGGTCACTGATTTAAAGACCCACTAAAAGGATGAAAGGCAAATATTCTACATTGCCCAGCCCGGGATTGAATCCCAGACCTGTGGCGTGGAAGTGTGATACGCTACCACTTTTGTTATGTTTAATCAGCATTAATGCCATTGAAGAAAATTTTGTAGCAATTTAATGTTACATTTACTTAAAATATTTACCAATTTAATTATTGAAAATTAAACTAATAAAAACTATATAATTATTAGTAGCAATCAGAAGCGCACACATGAATTTTTCAGGGGGGTCCGGGGTCAAAAGTTCACCATTCTTGTATCATGCTCCATTTGATTTTGTCGATTTTCGGGAACAAAACACAGTAAAAAACTAACTATTGAATAAATAATTAGCATTAATTAACAAAATTAATCATTAATAACAAATACTTAATTAAATTTTACGTACTATATACTTAGAATTATAATCAATCGGAAAAAAAATCCAGGGCTTTGGGGTTGGGGGGTCCGGACCCCCAAAACTCTCCCCCTTGTGTGCGCCACTGGTAGCAATCAAACCTCATAGTTTTGAAATTATAAATGAAGCAAAATTAAACAGAGAGTATGATTTTGAAAAGCATGCTTTGTGTGTGTGTGTGTGTGTGTGTGTGTGTGTGGAAGCTAATTCAATACAGAGGTTGACGGTAATTTAGCCATGGATTTTTTTAATGGTGTTTTACACTATAATTAGTTTCCTATAACAAAAGGAGCAATGGCCGAACGGAGAATATTAGAAATCCCCCCTTTCTGCAAAGTCAGGCTTTGGTCCCCAAGCCAGATCTTACAAAGGGTTAAGTACTTGGCATCAGTCAGGCTTTGGGCCCCCTAGAGCCTTGAGCCTCCCCGTGATGAAGGGGTTACGGGGGTGTACGTTACGCCTCTGAAAAAGAGCAATATATATTCACTAATTTTTAATGCCTTCAGGAATTTTACAACAGATGTACTGCGCAAAATTTCAATTGTTATTCATAAGCATTGCAAATTAAATTTAATAACCCATAAAAGTTAGCAATACAAATTTTCACAACTGTGAAAAAATAATTCAATACATCAGAAATTTGTCAATTTTTTTTAAAAAAAAATCAGAAAATAATTATGTCTCAGATTATGTATATATTCAATTCAAAATTAAGAAACTTTTAACTCAGTCAAGAAACACTAAGAAATAACAATTGAAAATTTAAACAAAAAAACAGAAAAAGCACGGAAGGATGAAGAGACTCTGTGAACTAAGTTATTTATTCCCTACCATCCATACATCCATCCGGGCCAAGAAGAGTTCCGGGTGGACAAATATCACATTTCATGCCTTGTATTCCATGTTTACACACACATCGCCCCGTCGTCTGCTCGCAGTCGTCTCGGATGGAACCGTATGGGTTACAGTTGCAATCTGGAAAATAAAATAAAGAAATACTTTATTTGAAGTGTTTTCACTTGAAAAGTGACACTTGTTCTCTGATTAATGCTTGTTTAGGACCTTGATAATTCAAGGATGTGCAGCGAAATAAGATGTGTTGTTAATTTTAAACATCATTTCAATTCACGTATTGTTTGTTTTATTGATTTTTCTTTTCCTTTTTCTCCTTTCGAATAAGATGCTTAACTTCGTTCTAAATACAGTAAAAGAACACCAACGAATGTATTCTAAATATAGAAAATGTTTTGATGTTGTATTCGTGTCAAATTAATAAATAGGGTTATTTAGAAGATGGTTTTTGAATGATGGAAAATATATCATGGCAAAGAAGATTTTATTTCATTTCAAAAAAGATAAAACGCAAGAAAACGATATTTTTTTAAAACAACATTTTTTTAAAAAAGATAATGTTAAATACATTTTACTATTGCAAAATTGTAAGGAAAATATAAAAAGAGAGAGAGAGAGAGAGAAATAACAAACACAAAGAAGTTTTCACATTTTTATTTATAATAACGCATCACGCTTTATATTAATTACTGTTTTTTAAGCTTTAATGACAATTATAAGCAGTTTATTACATTAACTGAACTGAACTCAATGGCACAACAGCCCATGAGTGCCAAGACCTACTGTGTCTATCTCAGTTTACGGGACCTTAGGCGCTAGGGTGCATGCGCAGATGTTTAGGTCAAGTGGTCAGTCTGACGATTACATAAGCTATTTAAGCATATTCACTGTGCCTGCGAATATTTAAGCAAATTTTAAAGTAGGAATAGTTATATCTGTAAATGTGTAAGATATATATATTCATGTTTAATACACTAATATATATAGATGAAAATGTGTTTTGTGATTTTATTTTCCTTTGTGACATAAATGTTTTCCTATTTACTTTTTAGCATAGAATACTATAAACATTTGGAAAACATTGTTGAAATTTTCAATATTACGATCCTTAGAGTTTTTGAACACAAATCATAATGCATGAACGCATATTAAAAAATCAGAATGAATACTTACGCACACATCCACTATTGCCATCTGCTATTTTATGAAGCCCCCAATAACCGGGCTCACACCGATCGCACCTCAAACCACCCACTCCAGGTTTACAAGGACATTGTTTGGATACAGGATCACATGTCAAACTATACGATCCTAAGTTATTACAGTTGCACACGCCTGGAAATAAACAATGAAAACAATAATAAAATATTTGGAATACTTTTTTTTATGTAAAGGGGAACATTATTATAATAATTAAAATAGGACGAAAAACTATACTTATGTTTTCTCCAGTAGTTCACTAAAGAAAGGCATGAAAATAAAGGACATTAAAGCTTTGTGCAATATATTGGTAATCAAGTAACATATAGAATCAGTTCACGTAATTTCCGATGATGTTATAAAATTCAAATTGGAAAAATAAGGAGTAATTTTTCACATTAACACGTAACCCGTTCAGGACCATGATCACACAAATGTGATCACACGTTTCTCCCTCCAGAGCCCACTGTATCATATATGTCCGGGGTGGGCATTACGTCGATCGCGATCGACCGGTGGACCGCCAAGACAATTTAGGATGACCGCCTGAAGATTAGCCATTAGTAATTATATACGGAAATATTCAAGATTGGTTGACAGTACGCAGACTAAGTCTTTTACAGACTATAATTACGAGAACTAACTTAAGATGAAAATGTTTTATTTTTTAATACATTTGAAATTATTTGACAATATATGCATCACTAAATATTATTATAATTGGGGCTATTATTATTATGTTTGTATTTTGCATTTTGCTTTAAACACGGTTTCAAAAAAGTGAGTTTTTTATTTTATTTACGTAGGTAAGTACATATTCCGTATTTTTTATTAAGTTACGATACATATTGTTGATCTGTTTCTTACCTCACCACACCTACGATACTGGGCATTGGGCGTACTGGTGAATTTTTCAGAGGGGGCGCGGCGGTCTAGGGTCCAATGCCTACCATTCTCGTATCACATCCCAATATGCAGCCAAACATATATATATTTTTTATTTTGTTGGTTGTCGGGAACAAAGAACAGTAAGATATAAATTATTGAATTAATAACTAGCATTAATTAATAAAAAATTACTAATGACAAATATTTAATTAAATTTTACGAGCTATATACATGGGATTATAATCGATCGGGGGGAAAATAATGAGTTACGGAGGAGGATCCGGTCCCCCCCTTTTGTGTGTCATTGATACTGCGTGGAACGCAACACCTTGACAAAATTAGAAGTAGCCCGTACCCTGGAAAAGTCTGCCCACCCCTGATATATGTGATTGAGCTTTCCCTACTCTGAGGACCATGATCACACCAGTGTAATCTGAGTCATAAAGGTTTTTTATATTAATTTTTACAAGCACTAGATGGCGGTTAAAGTCTGTTTTTTTTTTTCGAATAATGTTTCACCAAACTTTGAATTTCAATATGTGCATTTGGCTCCGAGTTTATTTTTTCTTTTGGATTGGATCCGAGACGATTATGAATGTAAACAACAGCACAAGCTTAGCTCTTTCCTGAAAATCATGCATTTAAAGATTCGTTATTTATTGCGCGCGCGCTGGATTTCTGTTTATATTTTGACTAAGTTGGAAAAAATACAAAAAGCGTTTATTAGTTTATTGGGCATCAGGCATTTATAATAATAGTTTCAGCATTTATTTTATTTGTGGTTTGTTTTTAAAACAATAATTTTTATACTCAAAGACATTTAAAAGGTAGATCTTCCTAGAACAAACGCGTTGACTGATTTTTAACGAAAAAGAATGGTTTGTTCTTACTAACTCATTTTTAATTCAGTAAGAGCAAACGATTCTTTTTCGTTGCTATCGAAAACAGAGTTGCATAACCATAAGAACAGAAAATATAATATTAAGATGACTATAAGCAATATAACAATTAATTAAAAATAAAAAAACGATATTAGCTGTTAATTATAAAAGATTTGCATCGGTTCAAGCCGCAAGTTTTTGTGAGAGTAAATTTATCGTTTGGCATTTGCCAGATAGTATTTTGTAAGTTTTGTGTTTATTTTATTTTAATCGTCATAACGAAAGAAGTACTTTTTTATTTTATTAAAATGAAAACATTTTCTTTAAAAATCGTAATTGTTTTGTTCAAATTTTTGTACTATTTGTTCAAATATTATCAATGATAGTTAATTGTAAGTTTTAGCGTATTTGATTGTATTTAAAACTTTGTATGAAATTTTAAAGGAAATTAGGCTTAGCAAGGAAATTCGCCAGGCCTCGTGCGTGCGTATATTCTCCTAACGCAAGGGCCTGGGGAAATGCTTCTTTCTCTTTCCGCTTGTCCTAAAGGGGTTAAAAACTTTTAGACTTTTTTTCCTTTAAAGAATTTATTAATCTTTATTTATTCAATGCATGTCTTATTTGCATTTTTGAGATCTTAATTCTAATCAATAAAATTGCACACACACATATAAGTGTCTTAACTTACCACTGAAATATTAATGACATGTTAATCTCCTTTCTCTGTTAAATAATATCATTCAGGTTTGTTGCTCTTTCAGTTACCTTTTCGTGTGCGTGTGCGAGAGCGTGTGTATGACCTACACTGCTTACAAATGTGACTCAATCGTGCTTAAAAATAGTTCATGTGAAGATTGGCGAAAAATTGTCATAAATTAAAATGTTGAAGTCTTTTAAACACACACATTTGCACGTTTATAATTTTTTTTTATAGATTTTAATCATTTTTATTTTTTATATTTTTTACTTGTTACTAAACTTCTTATTTCTAGATCCTTATGAAATAAAAGTACAAAAATAAGATGGGGGAGGGGTTATTTTTTTCTACCTAGAGAAATAAGAATTTCAAGTAGATTCTTAAGAAATACTCACTTAACTACCAAAAGTCTAGGGCTCAATTAATTTTGCATATTACGTGTTTAAACACTTATTTTGGGGAAGGGTATGAATTTATGCTAGATGATTGCCCTCTAAAAAAGTAATGCTGAGTCTTGATATAATCTTACTTTAATTTCGAACTATTTATCTTTTAAAAAGAGCTTGCGGCATACATTGTTTTGAAATTGAGGAAAATTGTATTTGTGGTGAGGAAAAGATAACAGTTGGTGAAATAATTAATAGATACTTACTCGGACATCCACCGTTATTAGGACCCATGACAGGATGTCGAAGATCAGGACAACAACCAAATGGAGTGGATTCACAGCTTTTAATGAGAGGGGCTGGAAATTCCAGATAAAGAGTAAGAAAACGTGAAAAGAAACAAATTTTTAAGAAAAAAAATTCTAAAAAACATTTTATGTTTTTAAAATTTTAATTGATTTCAATTTTTTTTTAAGAATTGAATACATAATAGAATTGTATTTATTTATATTTGACTAATCAGCTCCCACATAAAACAGCAAATGAATTGATAGTTATTTATGTATAAGCTTTGCTCAAATGAAAGAGGACGATTTCAATAAAAAGAATGATATTACTGGAAATCAAAATGTTATTGGAAATCGCTCTAAGTGTTGTAACATAGATCTCATCGTTTTGGCAGCTGGTCTATGTCTACTTTAGAAAGAATGTGGTTGATTCTTGAAGAAGTCCTGCCTCTATCATCCAAATACAAACGTAATACTGTCTGAAGGGGCTTAAGGGCGTAGAAGTCACCACAAGATGACAAATCCGGACTGTACGGCAGGTGTTCTAACATTTCCCAACGGATTTTTTTAAAGTTGCCATGGTTTCACGGGAAAAGTTGGGATGGGCATTGTCATGGAGATATTGTTTGTAGCCCTTTTAGAAAATTGTTACACCAACTGTTCCACTCCGTTCGACTTAAACAGTACTCGCCACAGACTACCACTGTCCGCCGATAGATGTCCGCATTAAACTCATCTGCAATCAGAAACCGTACTAACAAATGTTGTTCTGATCTGGATGCATTCTTATATGGCAAAACTTTGCTTTCGATTAATTTCCTCTGCCACTAACAGGTTCCGCTAATAAACATCGTATGCGGTTACACTTTCTACTGTCCTTCGTGTACATGTTTGGTGGTGACTGCTATAGCTGCACTCATTCTGACGCAATTGCATATGTCAACTTTTCATTTGGGCAACCCTTATATATTAGTATTATACATCAGGCATAAGAGAAAGAAAAACTCGACAGTATACTAGTACAGTATTTCCCTGAAATTCACTCCTCTTTTTCGCAAATATCAGTTTAATAAATCAAAGTCATATATAAAGCCATTTGCAATTAACTGTTTATCATATTTTTCCCTTTTACATAACAAAATTTTCTTGAAAAGTTCCTGATAGTAAAATTTAAAAGTCAAATATTAATCTTAAAATGCAAATATTAAGCTGGTAGTGCTGTCAATGGATGTTGTTATTATCAAAAGATTGCGTAAATAGCTAAGATCATTAAATAGAGTTTTCAAATTATAGTACGAAGTGAATCTGATGAGAAACTTTTAAGCTGAATGGGATCAAAAAGTTAGTGTGATCTCACATAATTTAAAAATGGACGGTGAGTCATAAAGTTAAAATAATGTTGTTTTAAAATGAAAGGGTGTTCGAAATTGTGAAACAAATGTAATAAAGTGCCCATGTCCTGTAACTATTAGTAAATGACAATCGAATACAAAGCTTCTAAAAACTGTGAAAAATCACTGATCCCATTGGCTTTTCATAATGGTCGCAGCACTTTTAATTTGGCTTCGAAAAGAAATAAATGCCCTTAAATATAAAATATGTACAATTTAATATATTCTAATAACACATATATTTTTTTCTATTTTTGAAAACTTTGTTTTCAAATAAATGAAATTCATCAAATTGCGCTTACTGAATGTAAGAATTTACCTTGAAAATAATGTACGATATTTTGCAGCATAATTTATAGTTATAATCCAGCCTGTTGTATTAATATCAATTAAAATAACAGGTATTCCATCCTTCTTTTTTCTTAAAGATTGCCTTTAAATATAATACCACTTGTACATAAATGAATATTCCAAATTTGCTGGGATATTAAAAGAAAGCAAAACAAAGTATAACCTTGTTGTTCGTTTGAAATAAAAATAACAGTTGGAAGTTTAAATCCAACTCGGTTATAAATATTTGATGGGAGCCCTTTCAGAAACACTCGAAAGATATCACTGTGCTATGATAACTCATCCTACACACTTTTCAGAATGTCTGGTATGATGTTTTGAAAGGCTGCAGAAATGCATATGCATATCTGAAATTTATCAGCGGTAATGGGTAGCAGTGAAACTAAAACCTGGTATCTGATGCTACCATAGAGCAAAATAGAAAGGAGTGAAATCAGGACTATATATTGATGGGAGGCCAGATTTGTTCATGTTTTAGAAATCGCTTCTAAAACGGCCTGGAATTTTTATACGAGTCCCCCCCTTGACCGGATGAGGTGAAATTCCTTTTGGTGGGGTGCGTCAAAAAAGTTCCCGCGTTACAAAGTTCAGTAAACGCATAAATTTTGAGGTGGTGTAACACTGCGCTGGCCACGGGACCAATCAGAGAAATTATACTGGACAAAGAAAAGAGTTCAGCTCCCGGATTTTGGAGTGATGAGGTGCGGGATAAAAAGAGGATGCACTAGAATTCAACAGGGAGAGCCTCTCCCAGAGTTGCAGAAGAACCTTCAAACAAAAGACGCTGAAATCCCACCCGGACTAGGCGACAACCATGTCCATTCCCTTTGTACCTTCTCTCTCTCAAGCTAAGTTTAATTATTTTTGATCTTGTTTTAAAAGTAAAAATCCTCTATACGTGTGCTTAAAATAAATTTATCTTAAACGTTAAAAGTTCGTTCTGTTAAATTATTGATTCTTGTTTATTTCAACTATGGTCATGATGCGATGTGAAATTAGGGAACCTGGGTTGATTCGAGAATATTAATAAATTAAAGCAGCGTCGCATCAATATGAATAGGCCATTGCTGAAGAAAACACATCGTCCTGGGTTGCTGGGCAATCAGTTTACTGATGTGTCATTTGGTCATTAAAAATTCCCCACGGAAATCTATTTATCATTGGGGTGGTACCCCATCGAGCTGCAGAATTAAATCATTAGGTTCTCCTAATTGTGGTAACAACCAAATATGTAGAACAAGGTTGTCAAACCCAAAGGCTAACTTGGACCAAACAAACAAGGTTTAACTTTAGGTGGGAAGCAAAAAAAAATCAATATTCATAGAAACGTAGGTTTATTTCTAATTAAACATTATATAATAAGCAGATGTAAAAGAACAAGAACAATTTGATGTTTACGCCCTGAAACTCTTGACATCTGTTCTCTGCTATCATTTTTCCTATTTCACGAGAGTTTTTTTTTGTTTTATTATTTATAGAATTGTGTGCCAATATATTGGTCGGACCGCAAAAATGTTCAATGTGGGTCGCATGCGGACCGCTGGCTGCGAGTTTGACACCCCTGGTGTAGATCAGTGATCCGCAACCCCCGATCCGTGGATCAAATGGTGCCGGGCCGCCTGAAGAACATTAAACTATTTCCATTTTATTTAAAGTGGTGCATTTCTCTCGGATTTGCGTAACTTTCCACGGAAATCACTTATTATTCCATGTTAAATCACTTTTATTCATTTTTGGTGCAACTATTTTGTTCTGAAGGCATATTTAAATGTAACTAAATTAAAATTGTTAAATCAAAATAATCTAAAATATAAACAATCAACGTGTCCCACCCTCAGCGGGCCGCGGGCAAATTATCAAACATTCACCTGTCCACAGCGATAAAAAGTTGGCGGAGCACTGGTGTAGATTATCAAAAAAAAATGATTCAAATTAAGAAACTTCTCAGAAAAAGAATGGGTGAAAAGTTTGTCATGCACCATCTTCGTGACAGTTATTTTTTTATTTCCAATGAGCGCAACAAGATTTTATTTTCTCTTTCATTTTAACAGCTCTGAAAAATAAGGATTTCTATTTTCGCAAACTCGTTATATATTAAGGAAATATTCATAAATTGTACTACATATTATTATTATACTATAAATTGAAAGAAATGTTGTGCACAGTTCGTTTTTAAATTTTGTAATTTAAAATCTGTGTGTTAAAAATATTTATTTCCTTGAAATTCTCTCTATCTACTTAGATTATCACTTCAAAGTTGCATTTTTATTAATTTGCTAAACACATTTGTGTTTTTCTGTACTGAATTTGTGAATTTATAAAAGAAACAATCATATCCACTTACATACATGTGAAAAAAATTTCAAAAATCCTATACTAACCACATTTATTTGATTTCAAGTTAAAATTTTGAATGAAGACTTACCAACTTTGCAGCATTTCGCGAAATATTGGGTTTTGTGGCAAACTGTTTTGGCGGGACATAACTTAGAACCGGCCCCTACACCGCAAAAGTAGTCTTTCCCGGTTAAAGGATCTACAACTGGAGGCTCACCATCACAGGCTATGTCTACATGATCTGAAATAAATAGGAGAATAATTATCGATTTTAAAAAAACGTTGGTGAATCATAAAGTTTATAAATGCTTTAGTATAGTACAATAATATTTTATGACATATACACGCTTTTATGATACATTTAAAAGTTAATGCATGATTTAATATATTACATGCGTTTAACCTATTCATTGACATTCAACACAGCCTTTTAATCCAATTCTTTTGAGCTTTCGCTGCTGTCTATGGCGTGGTCACGTGATCATGATAGCAGAGAAGTCGTGTTTGGGAACTTATGTCGGGCGTTGTCGCATTGGGGGTTAGTCTCATGGTACCATTGCAGACACGTTGTGTAGACAAGCTGTACACATTAAAATTTCTTGTTCAAAGACATCTTCAAGTTGATGCGACGTGGAAGTTTGTAGAATGGAGTATACACACACACACACTGTTTCAAAATGAAACGTTAATAAGGAATTAAACTAAATCAGCCTATGACTGCAAATTAAATTTTGTTTCATATAACTGCCGTTTCTAACTTGTACGTTGTCTTTCTGTGCCTGAATTTCAGTAATCGTTTTAAACTTTAATTGGGTAGTCTGAGAATTTTCTTGACAACAATAATAATATACAATTATAATAGGTATAACATAGCATTTATAATAAAAGTTTAAAATTCAATAGTAAAAAAATTGGGAATTTTGGACAATCCTTTATAGAAAATAATTGTTAAGATAAGGGGTTAGTAATGTTTCAATATATTATGGCTTAAAGTACTATTCCACCCCTGAATTCTCAAAGCAGATATTGCCTCACTTATCTTTATTCAAAATTAATTACTATGAAGGATTTGTATGATAGGGGTTTCGGAGATATTTCAGAGCAAAGCAAGAAGACTTGGATTTTTTTAATGTAGTTTGAAACATAATTTTCATAATCAGGCGGTACTTTACGGATAAGAGTTTCATAAATTAATCAGTTATTCATTACTTCTACAACTCTTGAAGGTGACATTGAAAGATTGTTTATACAAAGTTTCAAAATGTATAATCTGATTTTTTTAATTCCAAAACCTGTACGATTGAATAATGCAAACAAGTTTTCCCTCTCAAAGTTGCTTATATTAAAGTTTTACAGGGCATTGAACAACAGTGGTTTATTTTCTTTTACTTAAAAAAGAATACTTACCGACACAAACTTCTCTAGCGGCTGTTTCTATTCTTTTCTGCAACAAACACGTCTCTTCACGCATTCTGCATTCGTTATCGTACATTCTTCCGTCGGATCCACAGACAGGTTCCTTGATATTGGGGCAATGGAAGGTGCAGACACAGAAAGGAGCTCCTTCAGCATTAAAATCACAAATGCCGCCGTATTTACACTGTTTATCTTGGCAACTACTGATTTTCCTTTCCTTTAGGGCCGGTAAATTACCTATAATGTAAAATATTTATATGAATTTTACATAATATAATTCTATTGAACAGTTAACTATTTATAAGTCTGAAAGAAAGTTCGAAATGGAGACAGTATTGGTTTAATTGGAATTAAGTTACCACAATATTTTATGAATATAAAAAAAATCATTCACAAGGATTTTGTTATACTTGCACATACAAAAAATTATTTTTAGTACTAAAATGTTTTGCAGCATATTTTTAATTAATAAGTTTTTTTAAATCAAAATTATAAAAGCAAACAAGTTATCTATCTATCTATCTATTTATCTATATATATATATATATATAATAGTTCTCTCAAGTATCCTTTTTGTTAACTCTGTGTACTAATATTTAAACAAGCTTTAATTCTTTGGTCTAAAAATAACACTGTAATCTTAACCGCAATCGGCTAGTCCGAAATCCCTGTCTCACCCATTCTATCAATTAAAACTACTATTACATAATAATCACGCGCTTGGCACTGCCGGTATAAAATCAAAAATCTTGTGTAATCGCTCTCTTTGTCTTTGTGCCGTGTCCGCCAAGATGTCGCTACTGCTTATCTCTTGTCCGCTCGGCTTTATAATCGTCGCAAGTTTGTCTCAAAGTGAAAATGTACCGCAAATTTGTCCTAAGCTTTTGATGTGTGCGTCACAAAAAAAAGATGAACTTCCACTGAAGATATTTTCTTAAAACCCTACTAACAATCGACAAAATACCACACTCGACCAATATGTTACATATATATATATATATATATATATATATATATATATATATATATATATATATATATATATGTAGGATCAATAATTCTCAAGACAACTCCACGCAGTCTTCACGCGCAGGCGCAGTGAATTAAAACTGAAACGAAAACTTTTGAACCTAGTAAAAGCAGAACAAAAACTTTTAAGAGAGAAAAGAAAGAACGCGAGAGGTGCGCGAGCAGGCGTTACCTTCTGCATATCATTGTCAAACTTATCTACCTTTTTAATTAATTTTTGTTCAATGTTAAATAAACCATAAGAAAGACTTTTGGACCCCTTTGTTGTCTCCCACATATATATATATATATATATATTATTTATTATTATTATTATTATTATTATTATTATTATTATTATTATATAAAATCAGCTCAGCTAAGCTGACTAGCTTAAAACTTAACTACGTTTTTAAACTAACAGTTAGCTAAGCTAAGAGTAGCTCAATATAATCTGAATTTAAAATTTTAAAAATCACAGGAAAATAGATAAGTTATTATGAATTTCTTCATCCTTTATAACGGTATTATATAGTAAATTTCTAAATCGGTGCAATTCTTAAACAAGATGTAAAAACTAATATTATAATTGTTTTTAACATCATTTGGTCTATGAAAAGAATGGAAAAGAAATCTTAACTTTTTTAAACTGCTATTTTCACTAAACCTCTATTTGTATCTTGTATTAAAGATATGGTGTTAATTAATAATCAGGTGTAAGAACAGTAAATTAAAAAAAATGTTATAAAAGACCAGTTAATTCAAAAATATGGTGTAAACACTACATGAATGTTCTGTAAGAAAACATCATGCTCACATGTTTTGAAAAAAAGAAAAGGAAAATATATATTTCCCTCCCCTTAATTTTTATTTCCACTCGTCAGTGTTTACCTTCTTTTTCATCTCCATCCTCAGAGGCTTCTCCACACGTTCCGTAAAACTGAACTGACAAATCTCGACTTTTCTTGCAGCCAACTCTTTTCATCTCGCATTCATTGATGTACGTTTTTCCATCAGTTGCACAGACGAATTCGTAAATTTTCGGGCAATCAATTGGACAAACACAACGTCCATTTTCGCACCGGGCTCCGTATTTGCAGTGGACGTGCTCGCAAAGATCTAAGAGAAGAGAAGAACAGCACCGAAAATTTAACGTTAGAAACCCAAAATATATATGTTCACTTGGGAAATACTTTACTCTTCCACAGGGGAGCACACAGAAATTTTTCAAGGGTTGGGGGATATAAAGGGTTGAAAGTCTATCATTCTCATATCATACCCTAATACGCCATCAAACATATTATTTTGATTTTTACATTGTCAGGAACAAAACACAGTAAAAAACAAATTATTGAATAAATAATTAACATTAATTAATAAAATTCATTATTAATAGTAAATAATTTACATACAACATACATAGAATATTAGGATTATTATCAATTGAAAAAAATCAAGGGTTATGGGGGTCCGGAATCAGGGATTCTCCCGCCTGCCCACTGCTCTTCTAAAATATTCTTAAATAATTAAAAAAAGAGCAATTTTATTTTGCAGGAAAAATATTTGAAAAATTCATACATATTGCTAATTTTTTTTTAAAAAAAAATTTGCATAAGAACCACCATAAACAAATGATATGGGAGGAAAAAACTCGGAAATTCTTCAATTTTCAGAGTAGTTTTCAAGTGGTACTATGTAATTGGATTTTAATTTACTTCACACTCTAACGCACAACATGTTAATGGCGACGGACTTTGTAATTTTGAGCCACAGTCAAGTGACGAGTTAAGCACCCGAACTAGAAAAATTCCGTGACACAGCACCGCCACTTGTTTATCGTGGTCACACCAAGCTATGTGAAAATAAGACTTTATTATATATTTATATAGTTGGAAATTCTATATAAAATTCTTGCTTTCAAAATTTAAAATTTGAATTGTATAGATATGATCTGGTTAAATACTAAAAATGCAGAGTCGGGTGATTGATGTAAGTCAAAGAAAACAGCAAAAAGAGTATAGAGTTGGTGAGCTTGAACAAACAAGGGTTGTTACTTTTTTTCTTCTATTTACTTAGTAGAATATTAGCAATACAAACATTTCTAAGCGATTACTGTTATTGAGTCATATATTTTATAAGGGTTGCCCAAATGCAAAGTGGAAAAGTTGAATAAAAAATGCCTATTTTAGAATTTAAAATAAACTGCCTTGGACATTGTTACACACACAGGTCCAATTGTTTCGACAATGGGTCTATGTATTCGCTGTTTCAAGATTGTGGTTGATTCTCAAGAAAGTTCTGGAAAGCTTCCTTCATCTCATCGTTCGAATGGGAACGCATTACTCTCTTAAGTGGAAAAAAGTGTGGAAAGTTTCAGGGAGAGAAATCTTGACTGCACGGTGGGTGTACAAACACTTTTCAACAAGATGTTTTTAAGGTTGGCTGGGCTTCATGAGAAATGTTTGAGTCGGCATTATCAAAACTATGTGGTATCATTTTCCACCCTTAACGGAAACTATTGCGTCAATTGTTCAAACTAAGCAGTGCTCAGCATAGACAAACCCCATTCGCTGATAATTTTTCTCATTCAGTTCACCTTCTGTAATCAGAAATTATACTACTGCGCGTTGCTCCGATATGCATACATCCATGAATAGCGCCACTTTACTTTTGATCTATTTTCTCTTCCAAGAACAAGTTTCATCATTGCACGCCGTATGCAGTGTACACCTCCTACCTCCCTTTATATCTGTTGCAGGGAAATGGCGAAATTAGGAATTTTATCAACTCCCTAAAGGAGAGGATCACTTGACGGGAGATGCTAAAATAACGAGTGATTGAGATAGAAGAATATATTTATGTATGAAAGAACTGAATTAAACCGTCCATATCTGAAAAAAAATAGTCTATACTTGATAAATATCAACAACGATGAAAATTATTCTTGCTAACACCCTTTACAATGTATATCGAGATATTTTATTTGAAGTTGATTTTTTAATGCAAATATATAGATAGCATTTAACTCACAAAACAATGATCAGGAACAAGCATGGATGACAGGAAAAACTGAATCTATGATTTTATCATTTTATTATACTACTTGATGATAATAAGATTTTATTCAAAACAAAATTCGGTATAATTTTTTCTAACAACGACCAGCTCACGGTTCTTTTTAAAAAACACAATCATAATATAACAAGTTACCACAAGGCCCTTTGGTAGCAACTGCAATGTATTGTCTTTTCTTGCAAGCTTCAACTCTAAGCTCACATTCATTCGGATAAGATATTCCATCGGTTCCGCAGACTGGAGCATCAACCTATGTATTAAACCATCAAAAAGTATTTAATTCTCTAAGCATAAATAAAAAATATTTCCATTTTAATGAAATTTGTTTTCATTTTTGAATAAACTATCTTCTCAATCAGAAATGTTTATAAAATATATTTGCTAAAACAACTTTAAATAATTTCTTTACTATGTTTCCAATTAAGAATGTGAAGTTAAAGTGTTATATTATTTTCTAAATGAAGAAAATTCCGCTTTTGCTGTTGGAAAAAAAAGGAAAAGAAAAAACATTTAAATTCAAATTACAGGTTCTTATTTTATACAGTAAGAAAAATATTTATATTGATTAATGAAAATTGCACTACATAATGTTTTGTTTCTATTATGTTCAAAATATTCGATTTCGCGAAATATTTTATTAACTAATTTCAATTACTGAATTCACCGCTAGTGCAGTTGAAAAAAAAATGTATATAATAAAAAATTAAGACAAAATTAAAATACCTGTGAAACATAATAACATCTCATTAAAAAAAGAGATATTTTAAAACCGATGTTGTGAAAATATTTGCGTTTATTTTTTTTAATTAGAAAATCTTTTAATTATATGTATTTTAAAAATAGAATATCATTCAGCTTGATTTTTAAAATGCTAAATTTCCTCAAAAGCACCAACTTTTCGTTCTCTATTTCTACTAAAAAGTGAAATGAGAGTCTTTAGAAAAATAAAATAAAATTTATGAATTAATTCATTATTTTTAATTATTTCTCCTTTTCCACAAAACTTATTTTAATCTAAAATTATAAAATAAATCTCCTTTTGTTAGTATTTTAATAAATTATCACTCTTCCCGTACGAAATAAATGTAAATGAATACTTAAGTACAAATGTAATAAAAATATAAGAAAATGCTAATTTTTTATAAGAGATTTCTAAAAATATGTTTTTAGAGAAAGAAAATACATAACGTTTTATTTAACTATTAATAATAAATTAATTTAATTGTTCGTTACAAGAAAAATTTAAGTAAATAAGGCGCATGTTAAAACATTTTTAATGGAAAAAGTCATTTCACACAAATTAATTATCGGGATGTACTTTAATAAATAAAATTTATCCATTCATTTGAAAAAATATTCAAAAAATTGCTCCTTTCCCAACCAGAATTTTTCCCTTACAAATTTTGTAATTAATTGGTATTCAAAGTGAAAAATAACTCTCTGCTACTTTGAAATTACCCATCCTCTCAATTGTTACTACATATTTTTAATTAAAAATATAGATCATTGTAATATAGGGGATACATATGAATCACTCTGATAAAAAAAATTGGTGCCTCTTATGTATTACATTAGTTTTTTTAAATAAGTTGAATTTTATATAATTAATGTTATTTTATGTATTTGAAAAACACTTTGTCTAAATTTAGGAAAGTTCGGAAAAACACTTTCATAAAAATGGAATCATGACATAATTTTTTTTCTTATTAATAAAAATGATAAACCGTTGTTTCAATCATTATTTATTTTATTTTAAACGAAAAATCTCAGAGAGCACTGCAACATACAATAGGAGGCTTTTAAAAATATTAGCGTAAATAAATAATATTTTTAAATATAATTTTTTAAAAAAAATGTTGAAACGTTAGCTAATTCTTAAGCTAAAAAATTAAGCGAAAAAAAAACATTTAAATAAAACATATCTTGATTTAATTCAAAACAAAATTAGTTGCTCGAAAATGCTTAAAGAATAAAACTATAAAAAACTAAAAATGATTGCATTTTTATCATTTGTGTAAAATACTACTGTAAAATCAGTGTTGATTGATTAAAAGATTGATACTATTTCCTTTCTTGAAGAAGTTTGAAATAGCAAAGATGCAGATATTGGCGCATTTTAACTTCACCTAGCAAATTTTCTTACCTTCAATAAAAGTAGAAAATAATAAATTGATATAGATACGAACTCTCGACAACACTATCTAAGTAGAGCAACATTAAAATCCATTAGTCTCTCTCCCACCTACTCGGTCAAAATCAAATACAAACTTATTATAGTTTTGACGTATCAAAATCTACTTAACTTTATCGTCTTTTTAAACTCACGGCGTTATTTCAAGCGCAATAACCATTAGATACAGTCTTACGCAAGCTAGCACTCCCTCTGCAAATAAAAACTTCTCTTTATTATTGAAAAAATGCTTGAGGAAGCATCCTGCCTGTTAGAATTGATGTATGGAAGCCTTGCTAATAGAAAAACTTTGAGTCGTAAACGTTATAATCATCGTTTTATGATCACCAAGCAACTTACCTTGATGCATACTTCTGGACAGACGCATCTAGTTTCACCTCTGCCAAAGCTTTCGCAAACTGCATAAAAATCACACTGCTGGGTGGAGCAGATATCTGTGAAATAGAGAAGAAAAGCACTCCATAAATTTAGTTCGGGTGAGGTAAATATCGATAGCACGTCTTGAGTGCATAGGGAGAGTTCAGCTCGTTGTGATAAATGGTTGGCCATTCGTCTTTTTAGTCAATAAAATTCCTGTTGAGAGTGTTCCTCTTTTTACAGGATATTTGATAGGTTCTTTCAACGGTAATGGAAGAAAATTTAAAGGCGGACGTTTCTAATCGCGAAGTGGAATTAAATGGAAAGAAATACTTGAGGAAACGGAAAGGTGAACGCTCATTAAATGTATTGATAGTTGAGGCTAAAAAATATGGGCTTTTAAAGATTTGTCACTATGTTTCAACATGGTTCTTTTTTACATGTCTATTCTGCTTAAGGTATCCGAGCACGTTCGGAACCGTGATTTTTCAAAAGCGTATTAATGGATAATATTTATGATATTTAGTGTCACTTAGATTAGAAAATGTATATAAAATTGTTTCAAGAATATTATGGTAATAAAAAATTATTTAAATATAATATTTTGACAAAAAATGAACATAGAATAACCCATTTTCAAAATATTCTCCTTTTTTGGAAATTGCTTCTATTATAATAATATTTCGCCTGTATATGTCTCAGACCTCTGTACAGAAGCTCAACTGGAGTTTTTGAAATATATAACTTAGAAGTGGGTTTATCCATGTTTTATGACAACAGTGGGGAGAAATTTTAAGAAAAAAAACGCCGATAATTATTTCAATTGGCTGTAAATCTGAAAATAATGTGAATTTTTCAAAAGTCATAGTTGAGCCTCTGTACGGAGGTCTAAGCCAGTAGCGTAGACAGGAATTTTTCCAAGGGTGGGGGGTCCGGTGTCGAAATTTCAGCATTCTTGTATCATGCTCCTTTTGATTTTGTCGATTTTCGGGAACAAAACACAGTAAAAACTAATTTTTGAAAAAATAATTATCATTAATTAATAAAATTAATCATTAATAACAAGTAATTAATTAATTTTTACGTACTATATACTTAGAATTATAATCAATCGGAAAAAAATTAAAGGGCTTTGGGGGTTTCGGACCCCCAGGACCCCCCTTGTGTGCGCCACTGGTCTAAGCTATATACATGCAAAATATTATTATAATAGAAGCATTTTTCACAAAAGGAGAACATCTTGAAAAAAAGGTTATTCTAAGTTAATTTTTTGCCGATACATTCCATTTAAATACATTTTTTTGTCAAAATGTCTTTAAAACAATTTTATACATGTATTCTAATCTAAGTGACACTAAATATCCTGAAAATTATTCATTTATGTGCTTTTTTAAAATGACGGTTCCGCACGTAGTCGGATACCTTAAGCGAACGATTTTAAGGCTTTTCCTTGTTTCAGGCTTTGAAAAAAAATCACATTATCATGAGTATGCTTACTATTGCTATTGAATTCCTGAAGATGTATCGAAAACGTGAAGAAATTTACTATGAAATAAATGAACTTGTTAGATATTAACTGATTTGAAATAAACTAGTATCTCACTATTTGACTTATGTTAGATAAAACAAGAAATGGAGCTGCAAGTTACTGTATCAACTATTGTATCAACAAAGTATCGGTAAATAATCAAATTTACCAATATCCTGGTGTTATTTTAAATTAATATATTATTTTAATGGTGGAATGTGTATACGATTTTAATAAATAAAATGAATGTAATGATAAGGAAATGTGTGTATGAATAGGATTTTGAGAATGAAATCCTTATGATTTAAATTAAAATTCATATAAATTATAAATATATGAAAAAGAAATATTACTAACCGTTTATAGCATAGTGTAGGATGTAGACAAAATACTGTTCAATCTCCAGCCAAATTCATAGATCATTGATTTTATAACGTAATCACGCACTATAGCAAGTGGTGTACACTGAGCTAGCGAACCGGTATCAAAGAAAATAACTAGATGGCGCTACAAGAGTAATGAGGTACCAGGGTTACTTTGGCGATACAAGATGAAGCAAGTTTTCTAAGCTTGCTGGATTTAACCATGTAAAAAATGCGAGATGGCTTTATGTTACACGAAAACCAGGAATAGCTTGAGAAACTTCCATCTTTCATAACATGTGCTGTTGTACTATAATTTTGACCCCTAACTCAGTGGTGCCTCAAGGTAACAAACACTCCCTGTTTTTGTAATTTTTTTCAAAATGATTTTTTTAATAATTAAAAATCGAGAAATGTGTATTTATTTATTTTTTGTCGTTACTTCGAATCCAAGAAATCTGATTTTATAAGTAGCAAAGGTTTAAGTTTTTTTTAAAAAAAAAACAATTAAGCTATATGTACTTACTACATAATCCATCATGTGCAATTATGATATTTGTCTTTTGTTCACAAGCTTCTCTTTTTAACTTACAAGGATTTGTATACGAAATATCATCAGTTCCACAAACAGGCTCAAATTCCTCTGCGCAAGTTGGACATTCACACACAGGTTGGCTATTTTTAACAACACACATAGCACCATATGAACAGTGGTGAGTATGACAGGGTCCATGCTCACCTGAAAAATAGTAGTAATTGCAAACAACTCCCAATATACGTTACAAAAAAAAATTCCTGTTTGGCTAAGTATATGTATTTCTAACCTTCACGTGTGATGTATGTCAGATGTATAAATATATTTAAAAATTTTAAGGTAATCCAAATTAATTTATTTTTGTATAGTAATTCTTTTTTTAAAAATATTTAAATTCTGGGGAATGAATAATAAAATTTAATTTTAAAAGTAATTCATTAAAAGTAAAATGAAGATATTTTAATCTCTAAGGATCAAAGATGTTTGTATAATTTTTAATTAGAAATGAGATTAATGTTTCAAACACCTTGTTTCAAAAAATAAGATATTAAGTGAGAACTTGTGTAAATAATTAATTTGAAGGGATACTACAAAACTTTCGCTTTGCTCTATGATTCGCCAAAAATTACTCTCTCAAAAAAGTTCGAAATAGAATTACAAAATTTTAAAAATTCTGATCTTTGTATAAAGTGTAAATTTAATTTTAAAGCTTACCGAGATATTAAATAACCAATACCGGAATAAAAAAATTATTTGATTTATCTTAATAAAATGTTTATTTTACTAAAATAACATTAATCCAGCAAGTATTTGATTGTAATTACTATCGAAAGTGCTAATAGATTAAACGAAATATTTTTCTGAAACAATTCTGTTAATACAAATGTTGCTGAATTATTAATTAATTATACTTCTAGCAACACTTTTAGAAACATGAGGCTACATTTTTAATTATTTATATTATTTAGAAAATGTTAAAATTGCTTTATTCACACAAAAGCATATTTAATCAAATCATTTTATAAAAATTTCAAATTAAACAAATGTTTATAATTACAAAAAGTAAAGATTTTGTTGCTGCTTTAAAAAACAATATTTTCAAATTAAATAAACTGCTGGCGGAAAAACCTCGACAAAAATCTTGATAAATTTAATTAAAATGTGGAACTATCAAACAGCAGATATACTTACATAAAAATGAATCATGATTTTAGTTAATATTTTTAGAATGATTCTTAAGTTTCCATTATAAATCTATAACCTAAATAAGAAAACTTTTTGATGCTTTTGTGTTGTAATAGACTACACAGAGACAAGAATTTTAATAAAATTCATTAACGTTCAAAACTATCACATTCAATTGTTTAAAGCTATATTAGCCAATTTAGCCTGTTTTACATTACGCATGATGTTGAACATTTTTTAACAATTTCCATTTAATAGTTTTAGAAAACAATTGATATTTCTGAGCATATTTGAAATCAACTAACTCGTTACATATATAAAGCTCTCCACATGTTCATTGTGACCACTGTAGCTGAGTCTGTTCATGGGCATGAACTCGTGGCTCGAGTCATCAAGTCATTAACTCAAGACCATCCATTTCGTAGTGAGGTAGATGAACGTTAAATTTGTCAAAGTTTAAAGTCCTCACGCTAGAGTGGTGTAAAAATTGGAGAGGGAGGTGTCAATTCATATGTCGTCTACGTCACTTGACAGTAGTTCAAAATTATGCCGTTAAGGCTACACGGTATCCTTTTTCAAAAAAAATTTTTGGAGACAGTTACAGTAAAAATAATTGATGTTTTATATTTAGATTATATTATTAAGCTGACTCTGTAAGCAAAAAGTCAGTTTGACCAGCCATTATTTTACAATTTTAAAATATTAGGAATTTTTGAAGTTTTTTCAAACTCTTATAAAATACTCAATTTTTAAAAGTGTTTAGTAATTTTAAGTTATTTATGATTCTTAGATTATTACAAACAATATTTAGTATGGATTTGAAAATCTATTCCCTTGTTGATTTTTAATAATTATTTTTCTAGTAAAACCTGGAAAAAACACAAAATTTTTTAAAATATCAACTTAAGGGGACTTGGTACCCTAAAAATCCCAAACCTATCGTTTTTTTTTTATTTTCATTTAATCTTATTCTTTGCATTACTATCTTTCGATTGATATATCACTTGTGCGCATGTCGGAAAGTTAGAAGTTGAATAAAACTTCATTTAAAAACAAATTAGGCAATTCAGCCACACCCCCTTTTTAGAAAAAAAAGCTAAAAAAATGCGTTATGATAAAAAAATCTATTTTATAGATGGAAATAATAACTATTAAAAAGAATGTGTAGTATTAAAAGCAGAATATTTCCGAGGCAATACAATAATGTAATTTTTCTTCCTTGTGAAATGTGTGCATGTAAAATTTTTTCAATTAAGGCATTTTATATTAATAATTTTATAATTTCAGTTCTTATTCCTGATATATTTTTCATACAAATGTAATACTTTAATATTATAAGAATAAAAACAGCTAAAATTTCTGTCATGACAGAAAAAAAAAATTTTTTTTAAGTTTTTCTTGAGTTTTCTTGTGCAATTAGTACTCTCTAAAAGTTGATCATTTATAAAAATGTGTGGGTTGAAAACATATGAAAATGCAATTATTTTAAAGAAAAACGTATAAGTAATATCTTAAAGTGGTATTTTAAGTTTAATTAAGCTTATAATAATAATTTTTTCAGAATTATATACTTTAAAGTGGTTTTCTCAGTTTGTGTTTTTCGAAACCTTAGTGCATTCAAAATGCTACTCCTTCGACAATTATTTACCAATCACTTCAATTTTTTTTCCTGTGTGTTAAAAATAAAGCATGTAATAAAATTATGGATCCGTTTTGCTATAAACTGAATACTTTTAAAAAAAAAAATAAAATGTAAGACATGTTGGCTTTTTCGTTGATTTTTAGCCTGTACATCAACATTTTATTTTTTTCGAAAACGAATGAAGTTATTCTAAAATCGATTCCTAAAGTTGTTAAGAACATCCATAAGAATATTATAAAAAAATATCAGGTCAAAAAATTAATTTTTACAAAAGGAGTAGGATTTTAAATTTTCCCAATTTTCTTCAAAAAATTTGAATTTTTAAAATTGTGTGAATAATATATGAAAATTTTCATCTGGTAACATTTTCTTGAATAGAAACATTGTATAAAATGTTAAAATATAATTTTTAAATACGCAAAATAAAGAAGTTTGCTCAAAGGGTGCCAAGTCCTCTTAAGCATTTTTTAGAAAAATAACTAGAGTTCTCATCCCTAAATCCATACTAACTTTTATAGAACATACATTTGGGAGTATGTAAAAAAAATTCAAGGCTGTATCTTGAACAGGAAAAAAGCCTTAGGGATTAGAGAAAAACACTTATACTTTCCAAATAAAAAGTCTGAGAAAAACGCGTTTAAAGTTTGTAAAGTCATAAAATAAAAACTTATAATGCCCGTAAAACTCTAATTTTTTTAATATGTTATTTTCCAATGTATGTTCTACATTAAAACACTATTTTTTTTAAATATGACTGAAAATTATATTTTTAATTCAAAATATATTTTTGCATAATATTGATAGCATTTGTTAAGACGTCAGTTTATTCAGCTTTATCTTAACCTAATATTTCACAAAAGTTTTGAAACACGAAGCATTTATGTACAAAATAATAATGATACTAACTTGACCTAAAAATAGTCAGGTTTGCTCATAAAATTTAATTTTTTTCAGTTTTAAATTGGGGCAGTTTAGAAAGTTTTAGCTCTTGTCGTACGACTTTAAAATACTAAAATATAGTACTACAATATGTTTAGTGTAATGTAGTTTGGTACATTGAGGAACTATTCAGTTATATCTGCAGCATTTAAATTCAGAATACTTGTATTCGGAAGTCTAATTGCAGAATCAGCTGAGGACTGATTTTTAGATACATCATTTTCAGTAGTATTCCATCTCTTCGAAATATTGTTTCTCACAGAAACCCAGAACGCATTTGCCATGGCATTTTCGCTACAGGAAAAATTAATGATAAAGCTTTTAAGTTAAGTTATATAAACTATTTTAAAGCAAAAAATTGGCCATGAAATTAATCTTTATTAATTAATTATGAGAACTCAAAAAACTCGAAACATAATCAAGCAGAAATGATTTTAGTAATGAAAATTGGAATTAATAACCATTTCAAACTAAAAGCTCAAAAATATTTTTAATTAATTCAACTTAAGTGTGAAAAAATGCTTTAAAAGGAAATCGAAACCAAAACCATAGCTCATAAAACTTCAAATATCTTAAAAATTCATTTGCTAACAGATCTGAAATTTCGTGCCAAGCATCTCAATGATATGGCCACCAAATATGCAAAAAAAAAAAAAAAAAAAAATTCGGTAAAAATGAAATTTTTTGGGTACTGTGTAGCCTTAATAGACCTAAAAAGCTCCAATACGACACATTTATAAACGATCAATCTACCATCTACACCAGCAATTCTTAAACTGGGGATCCCAGGGGCCCAGTGCCTTTCTGGATGCTCTGCGAAGGTCTCTCACTTAATGGTACGATTTCCATCTTTTATAGACTTTGGAAACCCTCGCTGAAAAATTGAAAGATGTACCATTCTGGACTAGATCACTAAATTATCCTTCAATAGACCTAAAAAGCTCCAATACGAGACGTTTATTTTTTGTTTCCAATCAATCTACCACCTACACCAGGGATTCTTAAACTGTGGACTGTGGGCCTCACGGGCCCAATGCCTTTCTGGAGGGTCCGCGAAGGTCTCTCGCATAATGGTAAGATTTCCTTCTTTTATAAACTTTGAAAAACCTCGCTGAAAAATTGAAAGATGTACCATCCTAGACTAGATCACTAAATTGTCCCCAATGGAAAAAACTCTACTGGAATATGCATCCTGATCAAGAATATAAAATAACTTTTTACTACTGTTTGCAAGTTCATAATTATTACTACTAAGTCATATTTTTTTTAAAAAAAAATGGTAGAAACACATGTGTAAAGATCAATAACTAAATTCATAGAGCGCCAATACAATACCGATTGCATTTATATCACTCAGTCATATTTCAGGATTCAGGAGGGGTGTTCAAGATTTTGAGGGTCGCAACGATCGAAAGTTTAAAAGTCACTAAACTACATTGTATCCGTTTACACTTGGACAAACAACAGCTCCCATAAAACCAAAGGGAGTTTATACACTTTTAAGCAAACGATGAATACTTCTCTTTGTTTGCTTAAGTGTATAAGCTTCGTTTTGTTTTGAAGAAATCGGAAAATAATTTCTGGGGCTTATTAGTTCTCTCTGTTTCCCGACATACCTTTTAATTAGTATTGAGATTTATCTGATTCTCACAGATTTGGGAGAACAGAAAACTAATTTGTGTGGAATTCGGTGAATTGTTTATTAAAATATTACTAGTAGTTAAGGTTCTTTACAATTCAAACTCCGTTTTTTGTGTGTTTTTGTTTCGTTTTTTGTTGTTGTTGTTTTTTTTTAATATTTAGAGTTGTCACATGAGACTTGTCTTTATCGATGATGTTAAAGTCTAAGCAATACGCCAAACATTTCAGCCAGAAAGATGTATAAATTCTCATGAAAGTGATTAGCACTTTAATTCATGCATGCACTTTAACTCAATATTCCATAAATAAGTGATTTGTCATTAAAACATACTAAATGAAAGCTCATTTAGCAATACAATACGAGATATGAAATATGGAACACACTTTACACCAGGAAAAATAGATCAATAGAAGTGATTGTTATAAAAAAAAAATATTCTACTCTCTATAGAATGGAGAAGTTTGGCTATGTTAATAATTGGCACTTTCTTTTATCCAAAAAATATTTCCAATTTTTGGTCTTTTTTTTCATATGACGGGGAGACAGTGATAAAGAAGAACCATTGATAAATTATTTGAAGCCACATCCTTTAGTTACAATTTAAAGACTGAAATACTGAATTCATGAAATCTTGTAAAATTATCACTTTTCATCATGACAAAGAATAATAAGTATTATATTGAACATTAATATATAATGTCATTAAATGCAGATTTTTGGAAAATAATACTATCTCAGAGTAAACTAAATGCATCGCAAAATATTTTATCATTACACCATCAAAAAAATACGTATTACAGATCAAAGGTTTTGAAACGTCATTAAACCGCAAACTATACCCATGTGTACACCACTGAAAACATTTTAGACCAGAAACATGCAGTGGAATGTGTCTCGAATGAGGTAGAAATTAATAATGGCTCAAAATCACAGGAGCAGTAGCCAACAATTCGTGTGTTGAAAAAGAGACAATTTTAAAATATACAAGTAATTATAAAGGATAAAGATTTAATATTTTTTATAATGCAAACTAATGATCATCTGAAACCCTTCTAGAAACTTCTATTAAAGACAAATAATAACTTGACAACTTCGTGGCAATAATAACATCTTGCTTTGTAAAAAACATTTTATAACACAGTGACATTCTCGTCATTTCTTTTTAAAGCACTCCCATCAAATCCGAGAATCGTCTATGTAAATAAAACGGAATAAAAAATAAACTCACCGCATTCTCCTTCGTGTATTACAGTAAGCTCTTGGCGTAGAAGACATGATTGACGCTTCAATTCGCATTCACTGTCGAATGTCCTGCCATTTGAACCGCAAACTGGCTGCATTTTAGGTTCGCAAGTGGGTGGACATTGACATGAAGCAACTCCAAATCGATCCACGTCGCATTCTTGACCAGGACCGCATTTTATAAGATCACAGGGATTAGTACCTGTAATATAATAATAGACATTTTCAAAAAAATAGGGAAATGAAGTTTATCAATAATCACTTTTATATAAATTACTCTCTCTCACCTTATCCATTATTACAATAAGTAAATGGATTATTGAGAGTTACACTTAGAACATAATACCAGGTGTCCGAAAATTATGGTTACACTTTCAAATTTTAACCACAAATAAGCAAATATATTCTCACTTACGGTTTTTTGTGTTCCATGAAGAAAACAACAAATGTTTTTTTGCAATGTTTTATTTTACGATTTTAATGAGCGCACCATTAGTTGCGAGCAACACATATTGAATCTATATGAGTAATGTATTCTCAGCTTCTGCTACGGTGGCCAGATTTTGTTTTTGACAATGCGTTACCTATCTCTGTAAATCTTCCATGCCACTGAAGTGGCGCTTATCTGAAAGACAGAACCCGTGACCTATGGATTCGTAGCCGCGTAACATACCACTAGACAAAAGTTATCACTACTGTCCGGAGGCTGTTATTGGCTTATGTAGATATCCACTACACCACTTATAAATTGTGGGTCTTGAAAGTGGACTTCGTTCATAGGTAGTCCGAATTTTACGCTGTGCATCAGAGTTTCTCAAACTGGGAAGTGCAGCCCCCTAGTTGGGCGTGATAATCCTATGTGGGGAGAGTAGCGTGAACATATCGAAAAGTCGAAAATAAAAGATTTAAAAATTATTAATTTACCGAAAAGAATCCAAGCAAAATACATTCTGAGATAACAAAAAATACATATTTACAAAGATATAATATATATGCATCAGTACTGCACAATGTATTTGATCATTAATTCATCAATACTACGTTGTGAACAAGTTTAATAATTACTAGTGACCCCAATGGGCTTGTCATATACAAAACTATATACAAAATTTAATACTTATCTTGATACTTAGTACAGTTTATAATAGAAGTTGTGTTATTGTTTTAGCGTCAAAGCATTATTGAATTCAATACACTATTATTGTACGCAGAGGGGGGGGGGCATTATGATTGAAAATTGGGTCACAAGCATTGAAAGTTTGAGAAGCACTGCTGTACATGTATTGCAGACTTAAACTTTCGATAAACCATGATACAATTTTCGCTTCTTCTTGCGTTGAAACCATTTGAAAACATGAATGTTGCAAAGCGGGGACGCTGCCTTACTAGAGTTTGCTTTTCATCAAACAAAAATTTTAATCTTTTCTTTAAGGAACGTAAGAGAAAATCTTTTTTTTTCATTATAATTTTTAACTCGGTTTTGAAAATATTGGCATATATTTCGGATACACTACATACAAATTACTAAAAAAGCAAATGACATTCATTTGTATAATTAAAAACATACATTTTTAATTCTGTGATTAGTAAATAATCAGTTTGATCTCATTCTTCGTAGGAACCGAAATAAATTATAAAAATAAATGAGGAATAAAGAAAGTATAGTTAAAAATCTTTCAAAGTTAATCTAATGCATCATTAAACTAAGAAATGATTGCTAATTTATGAAAACTGCGCTATTTTTATTTTTATTTTATTTTATTTCATTTTATTTTTTTAATTTATTATTCATTTTTATTTTATTTTATTTTTTGCATTTATTATTTATTTCTTTTTTATTTTATTTCATTTTTTTATTTTTTAATTTATTATTTATTTATTTTTATTTTATTTTATTTTTTATTTTTTAATTTATTATTTATTTATTTTTTATTTTATTTCATTTTTTTTTTATTATTTATTTATTTTTTATTTTATTTTAAATTTTATAACTTCAGTCCCCAACAATAGAAATTCAGATTGTAATGAAAAAGAAAAAATAAGAATGTAATATTCATTATATTATAATATATACGGGTAAGCGAAAAATGACAACGATAGAAAATCTGAAGTAAAAATATGTTCTTTTATTTTAGCAATGATTTGTTAAATTATATTTTGAAATTATTACTTTTACAAAAACCAAATTTAAAATGGAATTCTTCCAAAAGCGAAAACAAACAACTATTGAGATAGTGAAAAAAGATATTTAAATGTATAATAGTTTAAAAAGTTTTATGTAAGAAAATAAGCTAGTAACGTATGTATCAAATACAAAAAGTTAATTCAGTCTTAAAGATTATTATTAATTTTATAAAAAAAAAAGAGAGTATTTTAAAAAAATTATTTTTTATAACTCCTGAAATAAAAGTTTTATAAAACTCGGTTATTTTAAAGAGATTTAAATAATACATTTGACCTTGATCCAGATGAAAACTTGTAAATAATAAGTCGATCAAAAAAAAATTACTTACTAGAGCCGCAGTCGCCAGAATATATGACACGGATATTTTTCTGCAATTTGCACGCTTCAACCCTAAGAATACACTCATTAGCATAAGTCAATCCATCCGAACCACAAACAGGTCTGAATTCCGGTGTACAGATATCATTACAGCGACAAATTGGATTTCTATTTTCGTCTAATTGGCATACTTGATATGTCGGACATTTGATTTTTTCACAAGGATCTAAAAATAACATTATTACTTTTAGTGAACACAATTATATATATCTGAATAAATATGAGTTTATACACAGTGAGAAAAAAAATAATAAAATGCGAAGATATTTACAAAAAAAATTAGAAGCTTAAATAAATACTTATTCAAAAACCTGATTTATATGAATCTCAAAGGTATATAAATTACATTCTATCCAATAAAAATTTCATTTAATAATGTCGCTTAACTATTTTTACTGTGGAAGTTGTGTTTAATGCAGTGGCGTAGCTACTGACGTATTACCTATATCAATGATACAGGGCTTTCAAGCTTCAGGGGCCCCAAAATGCATGAACAGAAAATCTCAAAATGTCAAGGGGAGCCCCAAAAAATTAGCTCCCAAGGAAGTTAAATACCGGGCCTTTTCAAGATTAACTACGCCAGTGGTTTAATATAAGGTGTTTTCTACATTTCATTTCCAGAATTTATCATAGAAACGCCTGTAAGGTTCAATTAATATATTTATGTTACGTTAATTTGCACTAAAAGTTAATATTTAAATTTATGCATTAAATAAAAAAGTGTTTTTTTTCTTTTGCTTTTTAAAAACTTTACGTATAAAGAACTAATTAAATTTCCTTCCGCGGGTTGATTGATTGATTGAATATTAACGTCGCACTGTTCAGCTACACGAGGGCTTTTGGCGACGGACCACGTATAATTTTGAACCATGGTCAAGTGATGTGGACGACACCTGAGATGGCACGCCCCCTCTCCTAACTACCACACCAACGGGAGGACGTTTCAGCTCTCGACAGATTTGACGTGCATCGCTGCCCCTACACGGCGGGTCTTTGGTGGTACTGGGCTCGAACTCGTGACAAGGCAAACCACGGTCCGATACCTATACCACTCGGCTACCGCGGTCACATCCTTCCGTGGGTATTTTCTAATAAAAATAGTGAAATTGTCTATCTCTTATGAATATGAGTACAATTCATCATTTTACACTTTTAAAATTTATTTTTCATACATAAAATTATGTATGTGATCGCTGGATCACTTCATACATATACGTATAAGTGTAATTATATCAGTGTGAATGTGTATTTAATATCTTGTTATGCAGAAGGAATTTTGTTTTGTCCTTTCAGTAAATTAATAAATTTTCAAAAAAAAAAAAAACATTTCTTGTTTTCGGTTTTTCGATATACTGAACTCCCCATGTAAGGTGTTTACGCTCAATCTGAGGGGACGTCCCCCACAGATTGAAAGACGCTGGGCTAAGATCAAAATACGGGATTCGGCACAAAACTAGACGTGTAGAAACTATTTGGAAAGACTGAAAGACTTTAGGATGTAAAAGAGTTGCTTTTTTTCGTGCCAATAAATATATTACTTCTAAATAACTTTTTATGTATTGCTTCTGGGTACAATATTTTACCTTCGAAATGACATTCTAAATAAACATATTATTCCATCATTATTTTTATATATGCATACCTGTTTTTGTGTGCGCGCACACACATATTTTGATGTTCTAAAAGTCAATTTTATATACGAATAGTGTTTGGAAACAAAGTACCCTTTTGGAAAAACTCACATTAAAAATATTTTTCAATACAAAATTTATTTTTACATGAAAGAGCATGTCAGAAACTATTTTTCTACATGCTTATCACCATCGTTCAGGAATTTTTCATTTTGAGAAACCAACTTGTCTAAACCCTCGTTACGGAAGGACGACACCAGTGAACAGTTTTTGAAATTTATGGAAACTCATTGCAAAAGCAATCATATTATGAACCGTCTGTATTGACGAATTTCCACATTCATTTTTTCAATAAAACTATCTAACAGAAGGCCGCCCACTCCGTTCTTCGCCATAAACATTAGGTAGCCCATCATTGAATTAAAAAATCCCCTTTCTCCCCATTTCATCACTCATTACATTTTTACCATAAATTTTTACAAGTTGACAACGAGTTTTAAATGGCTTAACATATTTTGCGTTTAAAAAACGGATTACAGAACGCATTTAACAGCCGATAGGATTGGTAATCCTCTTAAACATTTTGAACGCTCATTAACATGCGTAAAAGCAACAAAATATCCAGCTGTAATAAGGTTGTGATATTCCCCCTTGGGAGAATATCTCTTTGAATATCAGCGTGAGATATAGAGGCGTAGGATTAACGAAAGAACTAGAAGGAAACATTATTATAATATGACTTTATTAAGATATATTCAACATAAACCTTTAACAAATTAGATTATAATAATTTATGTGAAAGAATCTACGATAGTAAAACATATATACCACACACATATATTTATAATAACGACTTAAGCTAACTCGGATCACTATCAATAACTGAATCGCCTAAACACAATTCTAATATAATGACAGATCTTAATATTAAATAATCAATCCTACCTTGTTGTAGTTTGAAGTAACGAATATAACATCTAGATGAAGTCCTACAGTGATTAGAGTGCAATGGCATGCACCTTGATTCTATAAATTTCTTCACGTATAATTCCTACTTATTCGGCGCGTAACGTTATCCGCAACTTCTTCACTCTTGGACCACGAACTATGTTAACATTCCTCTACTTGCCACAAATTGCCATCACGCTCTAACTTCTCTTCTTCTAACTCTAACTTCTGATATTTAAAAGGTTCTTAATTTGCATCTTTCTTTCACACTTCACTTCTTGGATTTGGTTGGAAAAGAGTTGCCATTAATTCTGGCCTCAAAGAACCCAAAGGACATGTTTTAAAAAAAGACGCGTGAGGCCGTCACAAGGTCACTGGACTAAGAATCAATCAGCGACTTGAGAGTAAAAGTGTTTAACTTCAAAGCTACCAACTGCCACTGTAGTTGAAGTAAAACGAAACGGAATGTAGTTTCCAGACACACCTTGTGACGAATCTATACGGAACTTTATCACTAACCTTCTGAGTCGACCTTTTTAGGGAAATTTAATTCCCTACCTATTTCCAATCAACTCCAAAAAGCGGACAGGATTCCTTGTTATATGCAGATTAGATTAAGTATTTAAGTCAAACGAAATAGTAAAGTTAGAGCAGTAGGAGATAGAGATTGAAGCAGAAAGTTATCGTGGATTTAAATTGAAGATTTCTTGTTAGAGATATTTAATCTCAAGAATTGAGATTCCGAGTGGTAACTATTGATTTGTGTTTAAAGTCTCATTAAAGTTTTAGGAGTGAGATTAAAGTTAAATGTTCAATAAGAACATTATTAAATATAATTCTGGGATCTCTTATCGTGGTAATCTCTGCGTGATCGTTATTTAATGTTTAATTAATGAGATCATTAATGAAGTTAATTTAAAGGATATTATCTTTAAAACCTCATAATACTATTTAAATAAATTTGTTAATAAGTCTTTGATTCTATTTGGATAAGATAACCAAATAAAGAAAGTTGTTTATAAAAATGGCTGCTGGTTCTTACATGACTCCTATTTATTCTCGTTCTCAAAGTGAGGTCCTAGGAGACCTTCACAACCTCGCAAAAGTAAGATCTTATATGAATAGCAGCTAAAACTTTGCATTTCCGAAATCACAATAAAGGGATAAATTAGGCCATTCAAAAATTCACTTTTTAAAAGCAATCTCGCCCTTCCTTTTTGTAGCACATGCCTTATGGGCGTATTTTACAGTGGATAACGAGTGTAACACGATTTTTTTCGTGAGTTTCTCGTTACTTATATACTGCAATAAATATAAAATGCCAAAAACATTATATGTTTTTGCATACAATGCGTTAAAATAATAATAATTCCTTACCACAATGTCCTTTATATCGCACTTCTATTTCTCTCATTTCTAAACATGAAATTCTTCTTAATTCACAAATATTGGGATAGTCTTTTCCATCAGTTCCGCACACAGTCCTTGATCGTCCGTCTCCATACGTCGCGCATTTTTCAGGACATATACATTCTGCAGTTCGTCCGTCCAAAGAAGGTTGACACTGAGCTCCGAAATGACATTCTTTTTCTTCACAAGGGTCTTTCAAGTCTATAAAAAGTAGTAAAGCAAAAGCTTGTATTAAATGCTTTATTGGTCATTTATGTGTTGAGAGATTGTCTTTGCTTTGTTGTTACAGGATATCATTAAATTTGAATTTTTATTTCAAACAGATAAAGGATCCAGCATTAAAATACTGTATTCTGTACATACAAGATTATTGCATAAGTCAATATACATTAATGGCCAAAATTGAGGACACTTTTTAAAATTATGTTTTTTAAATTTGTATACATATAAAAAATGTTACGTTTCCCAAAATGCAAAGTCTTTTAAATCATTTTAATAAAATTTAATACTGAATTCAATTGAAAAAAAACACAATTCAAATATTTGCAACGTAAAAAAAGTTATGCTGCGATACCTATCGATATACATAGATACGGATGATAGCAGTGAGTTATCAATGCTTTTAGTGTAGCTTTATTTTATTTATTACATCTTCACATCGATGTATCATTGAGCAGAAAATAGTTTTAAGCTCTTCCTTCGTTAATACATGATTCCAGGCAACATACAATTAGAGTATCCTGAATTAGTTCATTTTTATTTCGTAGTTACTTCATTCGGACAAGAAATTTCAAGCAGTGCCACACGTTTTCCATAGGATAAAATTTGATTGGAATTACATATCCAAAACAAGCTTTTTGCGTTTATTCAATATGCTTGTGGCCCATATATATTAGTATAATTTTAAAATAACATTAAAATATTTCTAAATTTTATATATCTGGAATACATATTTTTTAAAACTTATATACAGTATAAGTATTCTCTTGCATAGACATGGATTTAGTCAAAATAATCTGAAAGTATTATGTTTTTATGGGGGGTTAAAGCATAGTTACACAGGGGTGTAGCTACGGCCGTATCAATGACACGGGGCTCCCAAGCTACAGGGGCCCAAATATGTATACTTGCAAGCCCACTAACATGGCTCTCATATCTAAAAAAAAGGACCGGAATTTTGATACAGGAACTAGTTCTGAGTAGCTAGTTTACACCAGGGTTGTTACGTTTAAAAAAATGTGACTAACAGTTATGAATTATTTTCTCAAGCGGTTTTTATTCGAGTTCTTTATTTTTTCTTAGAGAGGACATTTTATTTTATAATATTAGAGACGTAACAATTTCGATCACAGGCGTTATAGGTAACATATTTCTTTTATACACTTTGTAAAAAAAAATAGGACCCAGTAAAAAACGAGCTACTATCGTGAAAATTAACATGTATGTAGTGTATGAGGAGATAAGCGAATAACAGATCCAGAACATATTGTCTTACTAAGAAGTTATGGCATGGAAAAGATTACAAATTAGTATGTAATATATCCACCTATGGCCACTATACAAGCCGAAATACAACATGACATAGAATAAAATAAATCACCAAGACCTCATGTGGAAGATCATGCCTTGATGTTGTTGCCGTGTCCTTCCCGAAGGACATGCCTTGATGTTGTTGCCGTGTCCTTCCCGAAGGACATGCCTTTATCTTTGCAATTGAGCAGTTGATTCACCAGTATTCTGGAATGGCTGCAGTTGCCTTCCAAGCACTTCCCAGACGTATTCTATTGGTGAGAGATCTGGTGACCTGGAAGGTCACATGTGTACATCCGTGAATACATTGTTTGGAGAGTCGTGTAGTATGTGGACGAGCGTTGTCTTGCTGATAAAGAGCACTTGGATTAATAACTTAATTAATGACTTGATAACATAGGCAGTACAACTTGCGTTAAAATGTGGTCAACAAAACTGCGTGCCGTCAAAGTGCGTTGACCGGTTGCTAGAGATGATCGTGTATCCCAACAAATCTCTCCCCACACTGTCACACCTTGCCACGTATGCCTCCCGACAACTAATGCTGGATCGGATCGGTGACATGGGTGCCTCGACATGCACGTGCGCTGACCATCAGCATTTAGACTGAATTGGGATTCCTCTTTGAAGACCACACACCTCCAGTCGGTCACATTCCAGCCTGCCCGAGATCGGCAAAAAGACAATTGACATTTTCCATGATGTAGGATCAGTGGTAGGCGTCTTAATAGTCATTGACTCCTTATACCTGCGGCCAGTCTTCTCTAAATAGTTTCCTTTGATACCACCGGATACCTAAAAGGTGGTAAATGGTATCGAACTGATTCTAGCAACGTTGTTCGTGAAGGCATGGCCACTCTTATGATTGCGTGATCGTGGCACACATTTGTGTTCCTGGGACTCCTTGACCCACCTTGGCGGTAGACTATCCCTTTCGGGATTCATTTTTAAGAACACCAAGCATTTACCATATCGCTCAGATCGAGAATGTGGCCGATTCAACCAAACTGTTTTACTGAGGTTTACTACAGACCCACTCTCAAAGTCCGACAATTGTTCGTACTGTTGCCGGTTACGCCTTTGAGGAATCTCTGGTCCCAGTATTGACAGTCCAAGTCGTCAGATTTGTTTGAATAACCCTATAAAACGAGTAATCATGCTTTAAAACTCTACCAGCTGAACATCTCATATGTACATATCACGCTTGCCGTTCTCTCGTTGGTGTTGAAATTTTAATCATTTGCATATCTCTTACCAGACTACATTCCTGCTAAGTTTCATGATAGTACCTCTATTTCTTCTGGGTGTATATATTTTTGTGTCACAGAGTGTATTTAACTTCCTTAAATTTATCATTTCTTATTATTGTGTTCTATTTTTGTTAACTGTGTTTATTTTTTCCTGAGTGAGTGTCACGTAGCTTTAATCTTCATTGAAATAAGATGGAAGAGTATGAGCGCATACTTAAGGAAAAATTATTTCCTGTTTAAATATCATTCTCAAAATCGCGTGGGAAATTTAAAATGTTCTGTAAACATTCCCTCGTAGAAGTTATGAATAAAAAATACATCTTAGCAATGTAAAGAGTTAAAAATGCCTACAAAACAGAAGCTCATAAGATAGAATTAAAGTCTCTACATAATGTAACAATGAATTCTCTAAAGGATACCATTTACGTATTATAACACCCAATTAAGTTTAAATGGCAACAGTATCATTTTTCAGCTCTGAATATTTCGATTTATTTTTCATCAGCATTATACAATGCATCACAAACTTTATTTTGTTATATTTATCTTTTTAAAGATTAAACTATTGTTCGTTGGATAACGAACTCCTATTGGTAATATATTATATGAATTAAACAAATGTTTCGGTTTGGATTTGTAGAAAGAACGCGCTTTTATTATGTAACTGAAAATGCCCTGTTTGTTTTTTTAAAAATTTTATTGCGTAAAATAAAATTATGTGTGATAACATATACTCAATATTTAGGTGAGCTTACCCGCAGTTTTCAATTTAACAGGCAAATGCAGCAACGTGTAAGAAACGTATTAAGGTATTATAAGTTCGGTACTTTAATAATAAAAACTGAAACATGGATTTTTGTTTTTGTTTTTAGTTCTTCGAACTAATGTAATACACACGTGAGGCTTAGTAAGGACTTATTTTACAAGCGAATTTAAAGTTTAAGAATTACAAGTTTAATCCAGCTATGTAAGCCACATTTAAGTGCGGTTTTTGTTTCAAGAATTTATCTGGATTTTTTTTTGTTTATTAAATCTTTAGTTACTGAAAGCGCTAGGCTGATTCTAATTAAATTTCCCGGGAAAGAAAAATTATGTTCGCAGAAAGAGTGCATTGAATTAAAATTAGTTTAAAAAAAAGAAGCCGTATTTAATGGTTTTCAGTCACATACTAATGGACCATTTTCTTTAGGATTAAATTAATGACTTTACGGCCTTTTTTGCGCCCTAATTTTTCAATTCAATGATTTACTTGCATTGTTCTTAAGGAGAATCTACAGCTGCGCAATAAATGAAACGGTTTGGATTTTCTATTTACTTTTAGTTTTAATTAGAATTAAAGCCCCTCAAATACATGTATATTTTTTTTGTATTAAATAATTATTTTACATTTCCTTCGGAAAGTTTTAAGAAATAAGGTATTGATTAATAATATTGTCTATTTATTTACGTGTTACTATATCAGGTGACTTTGAAAAGAAAGATGCATTTCTACACTTGTATCGTTCTTTTCATACTTTTACTCAGAGTTACAAGACATTATATATATATATATATATATATATATATATATATATATATATATATATATATATATATATATATATATATATATATATATATATATATATATATATATACATATATATACGCAAATGTTAGTTTCTAAATTTTATTCAGGACATTTGTATTTAATTCTTCATGATTTCAGTTACAATTGAAGAATAAGTATAAATAAGATATAGAAAGATAATTTGAATAAACTTCACTTCAAGCTAAAATTAAAAGTTCAAAGAATATCAACAAAACAAATATTTCATAATTTTTTAGCATAGTGATGAATTAAAGCTTTTTATATATTTTAGCAAGATACTAAAATATCTAAAATACATTTATTTATGCCCTACTATAAATTTTTTCAAAAACATTCAATTATTTTACTATTTTCAAAGATAGAATAGTTTCCTTGACTAAAAAAAATTTAGTTTGGAATAAAATTTTAAATAATTAAATAAAACAATACATATAAATATGACTTCTTTAAAAAAATTATATTTCATCATATTATTTTATCCAATATTTCTGAGGCCTTTGTCGATAATAATATAGGTATTCCTATATAGTGATTCTTAAAATAATGATCATCATTTTGGGATAAAAATTCCTAGCGTATTTTCAAATTAAGTACTGTAATCCTTTTTTAAATGCTATTATTCAGTACGTTTTAATTCAGAATAAAATATCTGCTCTCTCTCCTTTCCCTCAAAAAGTATAAATATATATTAAATCTCTCTCTTCTCTTTCTATAATATTTATATATTTTTTTCTTGTAATAAAGTTTTTCATTCTTGTGTTTTTTTAGTGTCACTAAATATCGTAGGTTTTTTCGCATAAGTTTGTTGCCCTTTTACTAGAAATAGGAATATTTCTTGAGGGGGAATAAATACATCTTTCTGTGTCTCTGCGCGTATATAAATAAGTCATCTATAATAAGTAAAGTAATAAGTAATCTAAAATACTTAAGAAAACTAAAAATAAGTAATCCATTTCTCTCTGACCACCAGTTAATCATGCAATTGCTGAGATTGTAGGAATTGGCAAAGATTACATACGGCAAGTTTTATGTAACAATTTTGACTTGCAAAATTGTGTGCCAAAATGGTGCCTAAGATACTTACATGTGAACAACAAGAAGCTCTCTCTTCAAAAATATTTACACTGACACTTTATACACCATTGAAAATAACCCAAAATTATTTTAAAGGACAATAAGGTGTGACGAATTGTAGCTTTTTTTACTTATGATCCTGAAACGAAACGCCAATCCATGCACTAGAAGAGCCCATCCACCAATAGCCAAAAAAGCTCTAATAAGCAAATCAAAATTCCAATCAATGATGATTGTTTTTTTTCGATGTTCATGGGTTTGTATACCTTCATTGGGTTCCTGAAGGTCAAACTGTTAATCAATATCACTACCATCACGTTCTTGCAGTATTCCGTTAAAGAATAAGGAAAAAACGACCAGAATTGTTTAGGAACAAGTCATGGGCTCTCCACCATGTCAATGCGCTTCCTGATTCCCCATTGTTTTAGGTGGTAATATGTAAATATGTATGCAATCGAAATAAAAAGTTTTATAGCACCAGTATCGTTAGTTAATAAGCACACCTTGTTTATATATATATATATCTCATAGTAGAGAATATATATAACAAATGGTGATCTTAGTGATTATCCTATATAACTGAGAAACTAAAAACCAAGATCAACAAGCCATATATACATATAGTCGACCAAAATGGAAAACAATTATGTTTTCTAAAACTCTAACCAACCTAGGGTGTTGATATAGAATTAAACATGTTTTATTGGATTCCTACTTTTAGCAGAAAAGTTTTCATAATAATGCAAGAAAAATTGCAGAAAATGAACCATTCTGGAAAAAGATTTAAACCTAATTATTGCATGTGTAATCATACATTAATCTATTAAACAACTAAACTAAAAAGAATAATTGTTGTATAAATAGTATAAGCAGCGAAAAGATGCACTTAAAAAACAAGCAAATTTAAAAACTTACCAATATATATACTTTTTTTATATACATGAAGCAATATTTTGAAAGAATATACATGAAACATTAAGAAATACATGAAATAATATGTTGGTAAGTTCTTGAATTTGTTTTCTTTTTCTATCATGTACATATATACTCACTCACTCAAAAAAGCAAATAAATAATATAGATGTGAGCGTGTTTACAGTATTACAGAATAATATCTAGCAGGACGCGGCTTTGAATTTAAATGCAAAGAAGTCCTGTGTGTGTTGTTGTGTGTGCATGTTTGTTTGTGTATGTTTGTGTGTGTGTGATTCTCTCCTCTAAAATCCTAAATTTATTCCCTCTTTTTGAGAATCCTTCTTATAATCAATAATTATTTTATTTTGGCATAGTATCTTTTTTCAACAAAATTGCTACAATTAATACTATAATTCATGACGAAAAATAAATATATTCTTCTAAAACGAGAAGGAAAGCTTTCTATATGTATTACTTACCACAAGGCCCCTGATGTTTAGTGAAAATCCTCTTCTGCTTCGTACAGGATGCCATTCTTAGTTGACAGTCACTAGAATAAGTGACCCCATCATTTCCGCAAACTGGGGCGAAAACATCTGAGCATGTTTCTTGACATCTGCAATGAGCTTGTTGTGTTCTTTTGTCTATAAGGCACAAAGCACCGTAGGCGCAATACATTTTCTCGCATTCAGCTGTAAGGTAAATAAATCAAATGATACAGAATAAGATTAGTACACATATACTATGCTGCTTCATATAAGAAATGCATTTTTAATGTATTGCCATTTGTGAGAAAAAAAAAGAACACTTCACAAATCAGATGGAATTTCAAATTAATATTACTATCGAATTATTGATGATAATATAATGATTCGTTTAGCTCTTTCAGACACACTAATTCTATAGGCATCTAGCCAAAATATCTGTTCTATATGTGCTAAGCTACCTAACATATAGACAATTATCCTTTCAATTAATATGTGTTAATAAAGATTAAAAAATTAATCATTACCCTTAAATATAAATTTAAACAGTTATAATGTAAATATAATATGTCAATAAAGAGCTAAGAAATGTAAAATTGTGGCAATAAGGTGATTACTATTTTAGATTGATAAATATTTTAGAAAGCTTATTCCTCGACTCCGTCATATTTCTATACTCGATCAGTGATGGTTTATTAACACATGACTTTGAAGCTACACTAAGGCTATTAGATATCGACGTTTTAAATCACGAGAACCCCAACGATATGATGATGAGATTAAATGACGAGAATTCCAACGAGTAAATGCTTAACTTTCCAAAGTTCTTCATTTCGCCAAAATAAGAACTTTCGAGCATACAATAATTTCATTGGGCCTCAATAACATATCTGGAATGATGGATGTGGAGACGATATTGAAAATTTTCATGCTAAGTGTTGCATCATTCTGACTGGTTGAGCCAATCTTTCAGAAAGTTTGCTCCGATGAGTTGGTTGTGAATGGATGAGAGAAAGATGAGTGACTGCTCTCTGATTGGATCTTGGCGAGTGAAAAAGTTAACTTTCATTAGCCGCCCATTGGGTAAGAAAATTACTATAATATAGATACGGTGGGGCTTGTCCAGCACAGTATGAAGCCGAAGTAAAAATTTTAAAATAGAAAAGTAAGGACTTGCAGCTTCGACAAATTTGATGTGCATCAGACCTACTATACGGCGGGTCTACTATACTACCGAGCCTACAGACCTACTATACTACTATACAATAGTACCAGGATTTATAAGCCCACAACTAGACGGAATTAACGTTAGCCATTAGTTTGTGACCATGACTACTCAGCTATCGCAACAGTTCTGTCACTTGTATGGACACCTTAGATATTAATTTATTTTTTTAGTTGTAATGCTTATAGAATTCAACGATTATATCACTTGTATGGACGCCTTAAATATTAATTTCCTTTTTTAGTCGTAAAAATTATAGAAGCAACCATTCTGTCACTTGAATGGACACACCTTAGATATTAATTTCCTTTTTAGTCGTAATGATTATAGAAGCAACCATTCTGTCACTTGAATGGACACCTTAGATATTAATTTCCTTTTTCAGTCGTAATGATTATAGAAGCAACCATTCTGTCACTTGAATGGACACCTTAGATATTAATTTCCTTTTTCAGTCGTAATGATTATAGAAGCAACCATTCTGTCACTTGAATGGACACACCTTAGATATTAATTTCCTTTTTAGTCGTAATGATTATAGAAGCAACCATTATGTTACTTGAATGGACACCTTAGATATTAATTTCCTTTTAGTCGTAATGATTATAGAAGCAACCATTCTGTCACTTGAATGGACACACCATAGATATTAATTTCCTTTTTTAGTCGTAATGATTATAGAAGCAACCATTCTGTCACTTGAATGGACACCTTAGATATTAATTTTCTTTTTTAGTCGTAATGATTATAGAAGAAACCATTCTGTCATTGAATGGACACCTAAGATATTGATTTCCTTTTTTAGTCGTAATGATTATAGAAGCAACCATTCTGTCACTTGAATGCTTGAATGGACACCTTAGATATTAATTTCCTTTTTTAGTCGTAATGATTATAGAAGCAACCATTCTGTCACTTGAATGGACACCTTAGATATTAATTTCATTCTTTAGTCGTAATGATTATAGAAGCAACCATTCTGTCTCTTGAATGGACACCTTAGATATTAATTTCCTTTTTTAGTCGTAATGATTATAGAAACAACCATTCTGTCACTTGAATGGACACACCATAGATATTAATTTCCTTTTTTAGTCGTAATGATTATAGAAGCAACCATTCTGTCACTTCAATGGACACTTTAGATATTAATTTTCTTTTTTAGGCGTAATGATTATAGAAGCAACCATTCTGTCACTTTAATGGACACCTTAGATATTAATTTCCTTTTTTAGTCGTAATGATTATAGTAGCAACCATTCTGTCACTTGAATGCTTGAATGGACACCTTAGATATTAATTTCCTTTTTCAGTCGTAATGATTTTTGAAGCAACCATTCTGTCACTTGAATGGACACCTTAGATATTAATTTCCTTTTTTAGTCGTAATGATTATAGAAGCAACCATTCTGTCACTTGAATGCTTGAATGGACACCTTAGATATTAATTTCCTTTTTTAGTCGTAATGATTATAGTAGCAACCATTCTGTCACTTGAATGCTTGAATGGACACCTTAGATATTAATTTCCTTTTTGAGTCGTAATGATTTTTGAAGCAACCATTTTGTCACTTTAATGGACATCTTAGATATTATTTTCCTTTTTTAGTCGTAATGATTATAGTAGCAACCATTCTGTCACTTGAATGCTTGAATGGACACCTTAGATATTAATTTCCTTTTTCAGTCGTAATGATTTTTGAAGCAACCATTCTGTCACTTGAATGGACACCTTAGATATTAATTTCCTTTTTTAGTCGTAATGATTATAGAAGCAACCATTCTGTCACTTGAATGGACACCTTAGATATTAATTTCCTTTTTTAGTCGTAATGATTATAGAAGCAACCATTCTGTCACTTGAATGGACCCCTTATATATTAATTTCATTTTTTGGTCGTAATGATTATAGAAGCAACCATTCTGTCACTTGAATGGACACCTTAGATATTAATTTCATTCTTTAGTCGTAATGATTATAGAAGCAACCATTCTGTCTCTTGAATGGACACCTTAGATATTAATTTCCTTTTTTAGTCGTAATGATTATAGAAGCAACCATTCTGTCACTTGAATGGACACCTTATATATTAATTGCATTTTTTGGTCGTAATGATTATCGAAAGTGCTATGACTTTACTTGCATGCTACTTATGAATTGCTATGACTTAAGAAATAAGCGATACTTGTGTCTTACCAGTTAAGGTAAGATACAAAAAAGAAATAAAGAAAATAAAAACAAAAAAAAATTCATAACTGCAGTTTCACCAATTTTTTACGCGTGATGCTTCAAATATAAAAAAAAAGACCCGAAACAAAATTTCCTTTACGTATATAAAACAAAACGGATTATCTGTTTTCATATCATAAAACACAGTTAAAAAAAATATGAGAATATATGTCAAAAACAATTATTTTAGCTAAAAATATATTCGCTTTCACCGAATAAGTTTAAGAGATAACAGACAAAATTAATTAGTAAAAAAAAAATTATAATTAATTTCCAAACAAACGTTTAGTAGTTTTTTTCACAAAATTTATGACTAGTTCGGTTGCTTCATTTTAAAAAAATATCCCTGAATTAATTCTATGTAATACAAGTGAGTTTGTTTTATGCTGATAAAAATGTAAATGGAAATTTAAGTTAATCCTTTTAATGTATCCGACTACGTTCGGAACCGTGATTTTAAAAAAGCACATAAATGGATACTTTTCATGATATTTAGTGTCACTCAGATTAAAATACATGCATAAAATTGTTTTAAGGACATTTTGACAAAAAAAATTTATTTAAATATAATATATTGGCAAAAAATTAACTTAGAATAATCTTTTTTCCAAATGTTCTCCTTTTGTGAAAAATGGTTCTATTACAATAATATTTTGCCTGTATATAGCTCAAACCTCTCTATAGAGGCTCAACAAGAATTTTTGAAAAATTCACTTTATTTTTAGAGTTACCACCAATTGAAATAATTATTAGCGTTTTTTTTCTTAAGATTGCTCCCCTCTGTTGTCGTAAAATATGAATAAACCCACTTCTAAGTTATATATTTCAAAAATTCTAGTTGAGCCTCTGAACAGAGGGCTGAGTTATATATAGGCAAAATATTATTCTAATTGAAGCATTTTTCACAAAAGGAGAACGTTTGGAAAAAAGATTATTCTAATTTAATCTTTTGCCAAAATATTGCATCTAAATAATTTTTTTTGTCAAAATGTCCTTAAAACAATTTTATGCATATATTCTAATATAAGTGACACTGAATATCATGAAAATTATCCATTTATGCGCTTTTGCAAAATCACGGTTCCGAACGTAGTAGGATACCTTAAGTTAATTTATTTCCTTATTTTTCCTACTTAATCGTAAACATGCTTTCAATTACCATATGTTTTTCTCTGTGTGTTCTAAAGTATGGCTTAGTATTTTCGTATTCAGTATTTTCATTGAAATTATTTTTCTATAGATTGTTTATTTATCTTCAAATTATGTCACTGCGTTTCAAAATAAATATCTACATCGAATCCATAAAAGTTATGGTTTCATATAAATGTAATTTTTATGCAAGTAGCAAATCAAATATATATGAATATAGACTTCAGTTTAGTAAAAACTCAATTTAATTTTCTTCGCACGTTCAATGACAAGTTTTCATGCAGAATTTTTTTGAACATAGCAAATGTCTTACCCGTAGTTGTACAACCATTTTAAATTCTAGATTTTAACGTCATTGTAATATGCTTCGCATATAAGTAGATAACTATATTTCTCTAACGATAATTAATTTAACGATTAGTAATTTGTTCAATTCTGCAAACGAGAACTTTTTTTCTGTCAAAATATAAATAACAATACTTGTTTTTTAATTAAAATTTATTGTTTCGTAAAGATTTAAAATTAAAAATAAGGTAAATAAATTATATAGCAGGCTGGGTGAAGTGGCTGGTTTATCGCTGGCTTTCTGCACCCAAGGTTGTGAGTTCGACCCGGCCCAAGTAGGTAGATTTTCATGATGCAGAAAATCAATGTCATATCGTATAATTATTCGGCATGTAAAAGATCCCATAGAGTGTATGTTTGGCTTGGGTGCTCTCGGCAAAATTAAATCCTAGAACAATTTCGCATCGTCAGAGCTAAGGTGCCTCCTTCCAGGGAGAAAACTGGGCGTCAAAGTTACCTGCGGCGACTGGTATCCACCTATATGGTGCCGCACTAAAAAGAGATACCAGCTTCCGAGAAATGTACTAGGTCTGCAATGGTAAAGCACCAATCCACAGCCCATAAGAAAAAAAGTTATATTGTCATCCTACTTTGATGTAAATACTTGTATTATTGGTGTATTGTTGTACATATACACACACACATAAAGCAATTTTTTAGTGAACGATTTATTCCTGCATAAATATATGACTCTCATTTTATATAGAAATCAGAGTGGCATTTGAAAGAAATATTTTTCACATATGAAACAAAAAAATGGGGAAAGAAATGAATGGTTTAAAGTCACTCGAACTAGTCCAGCACGACAAAGAATATGACAACGGATGAAATCGAATTTCAGAGCACGAAAATCATTTTTATTTATAGTTTCTACTCTTTTTCTTCTACCATACTCCTTTTCCGAGACAAGATAAGTATTTCCAATAAAACTGCTGTCGATACGAAGGATATCCCCTGAAAGTGGTTGGGATCAACCACAGAAAGGGTCTTGTAAGTGGGACGTCTCGAAATATAACGCCGTTTCTTAAACATCTGGAAGGAGGGAGACTTGTGACTGTCAGCTTTAGCACCTGCCTCTCCGGTATTTTCCAGGAGAAAATCCGATTTAAAAGATTGCCTGTTGGTTTTCGAGTCCGTTAGTTTCTTCCGAGCCTTTTTTGCGCTTTCTTTGTTTTACTATTATTACTTTTTTTCCCCATATCTTCCATGTTTCTAGAGAAAGATTCATACAGAATTTCAAGAAAGAAAAAAATTATATGGAAAGAACTGCAATTTCAGAACAATTCCAATTCGAAATATCTTTCGTTTTGTTGAGGAAAAATATAGAATGGCTAACGTCATTCTTTTTTTTTCCTTACAGTTGTACAGTGAGAATTATGGCGAAAAATTTATCTCATGAATCGAGAAATTCGTAACGCTAAAATAAATTTATAGAGTTGATTATTTATTCAAATAGTTAGAAATATTTGTGGTAGAATTTTTATGTTTCGTTCTGTTAGAACAAAATTTAAGGATAATACTGTAGATGTGTAAAAGATTTATTAGAATACTCTTAATCAAAATTATTTTGTGCTTCATCATAATTTCTTTTGAGCGCGTTTGTTATTGATAAAATATGCTTTTCTATCTTCATACTTTTTAAGAATTCGTAACAAACTCATAAAAAACAAAGAAATTGGAATTTCAAAACAACTTCTAATGAGAAATATTGTGTTTTTATCCATGGAGTATTGAAATATGAACATACCAGTACTTATTGCTATTTTTTTACATTTATTTCAACCCTTAGTTTTGGTGTCTGAACTAAATATATTATGCATTTACATTTTAAATACATTATGCATGTTTAACTCAAATACCTACAGTCAGATTCAGTATGTATGTACGCTTCTGCTTTTGTTTAATAGAGACAAAGAACACACACACATTTTTTAAGGTATCCGACTACGTTCGGGACCGTGATTTTCAAAAGCGCATAAATGGGTAATTTTCATGATATTTAGTGTCACTTAGATTAGAATATATGCAAAAAATTGTTTTAAGGACATTTTGACAAAAAAAAATTTATTTAGATACAATATTTAGGCAAAAAATTAACTTAGAATAATCTTATTTCCAAATGTTCTCCTTTTGTGAAAAATGCTTCAATTAGAATAATATTTTGCCTGTATATAGCTCAGACCTCTGTTCAGAGGCTCAACTAGAATTTTTGAAATATATAACTTAGAAGTGGGTTTATTCATATTTTACAACAGAGGGGCGAAATTTTTAGAAAAAAACGCGAATAATTATTTCAATTGGTGTTAACTCTGAAAATAATGCGAATTTTTCAAAACTTCTAGTTGAGCCTCTGTAGAGAGGTCTGAGTTATATACATGGAAAATATTATTATAATAGAACCATTTTTCAAAAAAGGAGAACATTTGGAAAAAAAATGTTCTAAGTTAATTTTTTGCCAAAATATTTTATTTAAATAAATTTTTTTTGTCAAAATGTCCTAAAAATTATTTTATGCATGTATTCTAATCTGAGTGACACTAAATATCACGAAAACTATCCATTTATGCGCTTTTTTAAAATCACGGTTCCGAACGTAGTCGGATACCTTAATGTACCTTGAATTAAAGTACGCAACTTTAAAATCATAAAAAGATGTAGATTTATAAGTTTAATAAGGATACTCTGCACTTCTGAGTACTGTACTTTTTTTTTCTTAACTTAAGAATTTGATCTTAGAAACATGTAAGACATAAGAAGAATCTGGTCTTTGAAAAGAAACAAAAATACTCTCACACATATATAGTTTATGAAGAAAATTACATTTATAAACCAACCAAATAGTAGAAAAAAACTAAAAAAAATTATGGGAAAAGTTTTAATTATGAATGAGATTGTAAATTTGTAACACTCAGAATGTCTGGAAAACCGTACGAGAAAAATAATCTTAATAGTCAACTAGATTCAACATGTACTTTGATACAAAGTTATAAGAAACTTTCTTAACTCTCAATTCTCCATAATTAAAATGATAAAAAATTACGGAATTTTTCATATTATAAGAATGTATCTTTTTATTAACAACCATGATTAAATATTTCGCTTTCAGGGAGATTTAATACCTAACGCTGTGTTGTAGGTAGAAAATAAACAATAGGGGAAATAAAATAAGAGGAAATATTTTGCCCGATGTAATTTGCAGAATTTTGTCAGCAATAATGAAATGAAAATCATAAAAAGAGCCTAAATAATGTAGTGTCTGGAAGCATTCTAGTAAATGAAATTATTTAATAAAGTTTCAACGAAAAATTTTAAAACTAGTTATTTACCTTTAGTTCGAAGACTAGTTATCTAATTATGTAGATCAAACGACTGGTTATTCAAGATTCATCAAAATTTCACTAGTTTCTATGTGTTAAAAGGCATATTCGTTAACTATATAAATTTCAAAAACTAATCCATAAATTCTAGTTTTTAGATTCGTTCTTTTCTCAATTTATTGGATTTATGAATTATATATGCTTTTGAAGCTTTAATTGAGTTACTCTAATTTTCGTCTTCAAATACAGAGTTAGTTCATGATTAAAAAAGAATTTAAGTTTCTTTAAAATATGCGTTCTTTATATATGTCTCTCCGACATGATTTTTCAGTTCAAGAAATACTTAAATTAGAATGTATATGTAAATCTAGAAATTTGATTTGATAAGAAGAAATAAAAATACTACTAGAAAAAAGTAAATATTGCTTCATAAAAAGGACAGTCAGAAAATTATCTAATTAAAGCCTGCAAATGCAGAATTTATCAGAAATTGTTATTTAACGGCAGCTTTGCGTTTGTAAGAAGGAAGGGAAAAAATAAAATAACTGAATTAAAAAGTAATGCCTGAAAAAAATGACTAATTCACACATGTGATAAAAAAATCTCCAGAAATAATATTAAAGTTTTTATCTTACTTAAAAAAATACTAATTCAAACTATAATTAAAAACGTTCTCTCTCTCTTTTGGGCCATGACGTTTTTTTCCAACTCTTTGATGAAGACATTCTACTCTTTTCCACTATTGCATTTTCAAGTACTTTCGAACGACGATTAATTTCTTTATTAAACATCATAAATGTGCTAGCAATGTGTAAAAAAGAGAAAAAGAACAGTATGAAAGCTTATTCAATACTGGCAATTCGAGTTCAAAGTTAAAAAAAGCGTAGTAAAAACAGTACAAAAAAAAAGCAACGAAATCTATGAATATTAATATTTGTCTTACTTTCTGGCACTGCTTCTCTGGTCTTCAGGGGTAAACCTGGAAAAGAAAAAGAAATATTCACTAAGTTAACGAAAATCAGGAGGAAAGAGGAGAAAAAAAATCTTTTCTCTGTTATTACTAAGAAAAGAGCAAAGTAGAAGAGGAAAATCATTTTGCATAATTTAATAACCCAGCCTTCATTACTTATTCGTTAGTTGAATCATAGGAACGTTCACACATACTATGTTAGTTGAGAAAACCGCGGAAATCTAATAAGGCTGAGTAGATATTCGTTCTGAAAGAAGTTTTAATATAATGAATAATTCATATACGAAATGAACAATAGAATATAGGACTTGTTCTAACTAGGGGCAATATTCATCTCCTTATTTCTAAATTTCACGAGATAATGAAAATGGAACTAGAAATATTTCACGGATAGGAATAAAAGAACTTGTTTTGTGTTTCTGGAGCTTTAGAAATCGGTTGCCGTTCAAGAGTTAAGCTGTAATGAAATTTCTTTTTCTTAGGGTTAGCGATTCCAAGTGAATAGGCTTCATGCTATTATCTTCGATGAAAAGGATGAAGAATCCGAACAAGTTAAACAATCAACAGTGTAGTAAGTTTATTACATCCTGCATTCATAAACTTCGTATCGTCTAATGTGTTAACGCCGTGCAGCCGATATCTTTTATATTTAGTAACATGAATCACAACTTTTGAAGCACTTTAACAATGTTAAGCCTAATACGATTATATGATACGTAATTAAACAAAATATTTCAACTAATAATGTTATTTAAAAGGCTTAACATGTTCTAAACATTTAATTCTCACTGATAAATTGCTTTTAGCAATGAATTTCCAAACTGAATTCTTTGAGAAATATACAATAGAATTTCCTTATAACGAAACAATATATATCGAATTTTTCTATTTTGCGAACTTTTTCCTGGAACCAAGAACATTTTACTATTTTCTTCGTAAAATAACCTCCAAATAGCGAAGTGCATTTTCTATATAATCATTTTCTCTCTCTCTCTCTCTTGAAGTTACATTTTTTTTCTCCCTATTTTTAAAATTTTTCAGGTCATTTTTCAAATTATTCTCTCTTTTAGCACATTTTATGGCGATCAATGAACTTGAATTGGTGTTACTAGGTGCCTAACTCACATAAAGCACTGAAAAGGCCAGAATTTTTCAAACAAAAATAAAACTCAAATAAGACTAACAAATTCTAACAGTAATTAAATTTAAGGACGCATATAGTGCTCCTTACTTAATGCTCGAAATTACTGATTATAAAATAATGTACGTTTAAAATTATTCGTACGTTTAAAATAAGAAAATGTTAAAAAATTCGTTAGTTTTAATAATTTTTTTTTAAGTTGAAAATGTAGTGTATTCTAGGACCGTGTCTTTTTTTTGTTGTTGTTTGTTTGTTTTTCTTTGCAGATTTCTTTTAGATGAGTAAGATAAAAAAAATGAGTAGATATCAATTTTCAAAAAAAGCATGAATAATTACTTTTTTAAACAATACATAGTGTTTATGAATTTAAATTTTGTTTTATCTGGCTTTTGAAGTATATTGAAAGATGAGTCTCTATTTAACGAATTTTTCATATAATGAACTTTTTTCGGGATTTAGCGACTTCGTTAAATAGAGGTTCGACTGTAAGATAATTAGACAATCTTTCATGGCAATACATGCGATTTAGTATTATGATCATACGAGTTAATTATAAGCAATTTACAAAAAACTGACACGTTAGTGTATGTGAGTGCGTGTTTGTGTATTTTGTGAACTTTTATTTTTACAAAAAATCTAAGCCAATATCAGAGGTAAAATAAAATGAAACAGATTATTCTTATATTTAAATGATTTAATCGCCGCCCAGCCAGTATGTTGGATATAACCCTCGGCTAGTAGCAGAGGGGTTCAGGTTCGAATCCCGATTAAGGTATGGATGTATCTTTGGGAAAAGAAGTCGAACTTTTGCCTGAAATGGATTCCTGTCTCGAATGGAAAGCGGCGCACCCTTTTTGTTCTATGCTGGGATCATTGCTTGTAAAAGAAAGTTTATAGTCTTCTGTGTTTGTATTGTGTGTGTGCGCGTGAGTGTGTGTGTTTCTGTTCTTCGATTCTTCTTCTCTCGTCTTTTCTATGTATCCCAGGATAAAACACACGGCAACAAATAATTAAATATTTAATCAACTGAAAGTATCTGCCACTCAAAATATCTTCTTTGAGATTGAAAAAATGTATTCGCTTAACCAATAGCTGTATTGATTCTAAACAGCTAAAACTCTTAGAATTTTTTGTGGTTGGATAAATTAAAGAAATATATGAGAGTTTTTGGATGTTGTTTTTTTGAAGTTATACTTCTTATTGCGCGGTTGGGACAAAGGATGAGGGTAAATTTTTACGATGCGCGCGCATGCCGTCACGGCACGGATGTGCGTACCCACCGTTGTCTAATATTTTAACATGCCATATTTTGGTACTCGGGGACTGATATTTGGGGATCGTAAGAACTATTGTTTTCAACCATATCTGTCGGAACGCATCCCCCCCCTCTACAGCTTTTTGGCCAATATCTCGGCACTAGAGCCTTACAGTCCATTCGGACCTGGCTCATTCGATTCCTCTCTATCTGCTCTTCCAGTTATTTTAATTCCATGTGTGCTCATAAAGTTATTCCTTCCATAGTTTTTAATTGTTAAACTTTTTAAAACTTTTTCAATGTGTTTAAATTTACAATATCTTGGTTCCTGTTCGAGTCTCGGACTTGAGATTTAAACCAACTGTTCCACTCCTCGAGACCCATCCAGTCATCTACTTCATTCCCACAATGTGTAAGCATGGGGAGGGCTTAAGCACTAAAATATCATGCTCCCATGTTAATCCTAAGGGTACTGGAACAAATTCCCCCCAGGAATTGATCTTGGGACTTGATTTTTGGAGGTCCGCCGTATTTTTGTATTAGCCCGAGCTTTACGTGGAATAGGTCCTCTCCGGTGCTTTCCTCTACAGGGTTTCCACAGTAATAACTCGAATCCTATGCCACCCTGGTCGACCACATCGGCTGGATTCGATTGTTCTCCCTATGAGCATACTTGGTGTATTTTTCAGGACATTCGCTCAATTTCTTCACCTATATTTAACATTTTAAAATTATTTTAAAGTTTTAATCCCGCATAGCTCCGAGGATTTTTGAGCATCTTTAATGAAACTCAGGACATGGGTTCTCCTCGTTGAGCTCTTTCATCTGTTATAATTCGTGTGTAGGTAGTGGGTCTAGGGGGGCGTTATCACTAAAATTAGAATCCCCAAGTTATTCCAATGGGGTTCGATCTTTTGATGACCTCATGATATTAGAGAGATAGAAGGATGAAACTTTGGGATCACCTACTACTCTGTATATCGCTGGGGTGTACGTGACCATTTGTCCCCTCCCCCGGGGGAGTTAGTTTGCTTTTCCTTTCCAGAGCTAGCACCGCCCCATTTGCAACTACAGACTCCGGACCGGTTCGAGTGGATTCCTCTTGTGTCTCCTCACAACCGGGCCCAGTGTCGAGTTGCTGGGTGCCCTGCTTCTATTTTATTTAATTGTATTAAATGTTTTAATTATTTTAAAATGACCGTATCTCGGGGGCTCTTCAGGCGCATGTCATAATTTTCTCAAGAAGGATTCTTCCCACCGAGACATTCAATATGAGGTCTCAGGTGTCACATTCAGTACACCTCATCTCCAGATACAGTCTGCCGAACCCCCCATGTTATTGGTCTTATTGTCGCTGTGCGGGGGTGTTTAAATTTATTTAAATCGTGAACATATCGGGTTTGGCTGATCCGATTGACTTGAAAGTTAGTATCGTTCAACTCTGCTCGTGACCGTCTTTCTTCCTTGACACAGATTGCCATGCTTAAGATTTATAGAAAGATTTTGATCTTCTTACGCCAAAGAAGTATAACTTCTTATGTGCGTATATAAGTAAATACACGCTATTTTTTTTTTCATTTTTGTAAATGAGATGAAATATTTTATATACTTGTAGTTTGTTAAAAAAAATTAAAAAAAAGGGTGAGGGATTTTTTTGTAATAAAATATTTAACTCTGTCTTGTGAGAACTTCAAAATATCAACATAGTATGTGTTTACATAATCCTTTTTAATGTGATTGAAGTACTATGTATATACACACAATTTAAAAAAGAAAGTTTCTCAAATGCTTTTATTTTTAATAAATTAAATATAATATCTTGCATGTAATTTTTTTTCTTAACGCTACGTCACAAATAGTAAATTATTGCCTTTTGAATTAATGACATGAAGTAGGAAAAAATTTTCTGACCAGTAACTAAGATGGGATTGCCATAATCAAGGAAGAATTTTAAAAAATCTGGGGTTTTTTTATTATTATTATCGATTGAAGGAATATTGAAACACTTTAAAGAGTATTTCTATAACTGCTGGCAGTAGTGAATAAATCTTCATGAAAAAACATTATTTGCGATTCATTTAATTTTTATAAAACTTTCTTCTCCGAAAAATATTCGAGCATCACATTATTATAAATGTATTGAATCAATACTAAAAATAAGTCTCGAATGCAAGAAAGTTATTAGAGGAAATATATATTTTAGAGAAAAAATTAAGTCTACAATCTAGGTACTTTATGCCAGAACACACACAGAGTTTTATTTAGGAACATAAGTTGTCATTAATCTTATATATTGAATTATTTAGGAAATATTTTATCATATCTCTTTCATAGCAGCTTGTCTTAGAATTCTGCATACAGAATCCAAATGCATAATGTAAATAAGTAAGCATTAAGATAAACGTGAGGATTTGAATATTTTTCAGAGAATAGATTACAAAATAGAAATTTGTAGATTTATTGAATAATATGCTTGAAGCATAGATATATATTTAAACAATATTTCTAAGATTATGTAAATTTTTCTACATAACTCATAGATTCTAGTATTTCATTCTTTTTTTCTACAAAGCATGTTTTGACACCGTCACATCAAATGATATTCCGAAAAAATTAATATCCAACTCAGAAACATTTATTAAAATTATTACAAATGTTTTTCGTTATTAAAAGTTCAGCGCAAGTTAGCACATAACAAGTAAACAAAAAAAATACGGTTCTTTATATACCAATGAACAATAAGAGAAATAACAAAAATATCGCGATTCAGAGTTCAAGAATCGTAAGATTTGTTCCTTGAAATTGAATTTTGTTTTCTTTCAAACAAAAGGAATCTGTAATATTTTTCTTTTCATTCTGTTTCTTGAAGATTCGATTCGTTTTGAAGATTATATGATCATAGACTTTGCAAATCATGAAAAAAAAGAAAAACATTTACATCTTGTTATCGAAGAAAGAATAAGAAATATCTAGAAGTTTTTCTTCAAAGAAATTAATGAACGGATTACAAACGAACTATGGCATATACACAAATAATGCGTACAACAATTCTATTTTTGGGTCACAAATAAAAATATACGTATATAACAAATAAGAAAATATTATAATCAGCGTCTTATCAAAGAAAATGCCAGAAGTTTCATATCTGGTGATAATTATTTTTTTTCACATATCAACAAAAAAAATACTAGATACATGTACAAATGAAATGTAATTAAAATATTTTGAGATGTGTATCTTGAAATAAGTCATTTCAAAAAATATTTTTAAGTTTAAGATATATTAAACTTTATGCTTGTAAAAATAAAATAAATAAATAAAAAGTAAAATAAAATAGTTAATAGCAAAGATAAAGCTGAGGATTATTCAGAAAGAAATACGGAATTTTTCCTGATATATGTTTTTCCAAAATATTATACACTTCAGAATATAAAATAAAAGTTTATAAAGTATAATAAAAATAGGGTTTATATACATAGGAAATTAGTTTCCAAAAAAATTATATTTTCCTAATTTGAGATCACAATTATAGAATGAAAAAATCTTAGGTCTTAATGAAGATGAGCTTCATTGAAAAATATTTTAGCCAAAAAAAAAAATGTCAAAGAGCTGTATAGTTTAAAAAGTAATGCTCCTGAAAGTAATAAATAGTAATAAAAATTTTCGTAACATGTAAAAATCTGAAATAAAAACATGTTTTAAAGAAAAAGTTTGTGTCATGTGGCAGAGAATAATAAATTCTCAACTATCTCAATGAACGGGAAATTCCAGTTAAACTATTGCACATGTGAAACTAGAAGAATATATACAATAGTTAAAAAATTAATATTTATTAAATTCGTTACTGCTTCAAATTGACGGTAAATTCGTCTGCTACTCATTTTCAAAAGCTTTTCTCCAAATGGTGCTGTTAGATTTATCATGATTAATTTTTAAGCACAGTTAGAGCCTTTTAGATGCTCTAGATCAGTAATTTAGAACATTGTGTTATTATTTATTTTTAAGCGCATGAGGCAATAATAATAATAATATGTACCTAACATGATATGACATATAATATGACGTATTACATAAGACGCTTTGACCTTATGTCACTTATAAACTGGATTTTTTTTTGATTTGAGATAACATAAATGTAAAATACAAGTATTTCGGGATTTTTGAATTTTTGTATTGTTTACGAAAAAAATACAAACAATGTTGTACAATGTGCAAACTCAATGTTGCATTTAGGCAACATTTAGTTAAGGGATCAAAATTTATCTTACAGCAAAACATGTTACAAAAGTTGGAAGTCTCTAAAACAATTCTTGGGTTTCGGGTAGCATAAGATACCCTGGATTTTTCACATACATAGTGGATACATCCAACTCTCTTCAGAAACTTGCTGCACCTTGTAGTGAAAAAGATAACATTGGTACCTCATGGTCCTTGTAATGCCATATTATTGTTTTCCTTGGCATCACTCTAAAAGCTCAAAGTGTAGACTACGAGATACAATGCATGATTACTTTATGAGAAATCAATTATATTAATTTGGCAGGTGGTCGAACCGTATGTTGCCAACAGTCTACACCAGGGGTGTCAAGCTCGCAGCCCGCAGGCCACATGCGGCCCACCACAAATGTTGTCTGTGGTGCCTTAAAGATTGGGTTCGAATCCCGGAGAAGACATGAATATTTGTAAATGTGTAGTGCCTTTACGGCATGGGGGTACTCTAAATAGCCGTCGAGCCGGACGAGGAAGAGGGAGAGAGGTGTGAGGCCCCTGGCCACCCCCCAGGGTTTTCTCCTTCTAAATTGTGGTGGAACCGAGTAAAATCGTACTGTCACCTGCATGGTGCTCAAAGCTAAGGCTAACGACAAGGGTAAAAATTCTAGCCCTTAGCCGCGATGAATTTCGATCGGACTTCGTCAGGCAGGTGGCATTAGTCACAACAACGAACAGTTTTGCTGCCCTGTCAGTATATTGCATACAATAATATATCATAAAATATCGAAATTTCTCCCGAAATAGGAAAGATAGCAGCAGAGAAGAGATGTCAAATGTCAGGATGTAAACGTTCAATTTTTCTTCTTCTTTTATGCATGTTTATTATAATGTATTATGCGAAATAAACTTACGTTTCTATGAATATTGATTTTTTTTTTGCAGCCCACCTAAATTTAAACCTAGTTTACATGGCCCCCGTTAGCCTTTGTGTTTGACATCCTTGGTGAATACTGAGCTATAGAGGGTTTTAAAGCTGATGCATTTATGATGTTGAACTCTTCAGACGCTAGCGAAAACACATAGCAATGAGAGAAATTGCACTCATATCATACATGTCCTAAACACAAAAATCATCCTGAGCATACTTATTTCGCGCACAATCTGCTCCGAGAAAAAATAAATACTCAAAAATGATCACATTCACAGCGTACTCATTTTGAAATGAGTAGGTATCAGACGTGAAAGAATGCCTTTATCAGATGTGAAACGATACATGTATTCAAAACCCCGAAAAATGGTGAATTAACACTCTCAAACAAATTAACATAGATTGTAATGATAACAAAGGTTTATTTTTATGTACTGGCTACGTATTTTAAAAACTGGGGTTCAACAACAAATTTGGTACTCTTAATTCTATGTTTTGTATCAACCACGCTAAAAGCGGAAGAACACATGGACATCAAAATGTGTTAGCTATGATTCTGTGTTGTGAGTATACTGTTACGAATTTTGTGTCAAATACTGTAAATAATTTGTAGTTGGATGTGTAATGTCTTTATCCTACTGTAAATTAGGTTTAATTTACTTTAAAATTGTAAAAGTTACACAAACAATAACAACACAACAATTGTAATATTCACCGTCCCTTACGTTACAATGGTGATTCAATGGGAACTTGGCGAAATCTTGGTGATAGAGCCAAGTTGGTGTCATTTTTGGCGACTTTGGAGATAACTTTGGTGACTTGGCGATCATGTTGGCGACCATTTTGGCGAGTTGGGAACCCTCTGAATTCTTCTAGAAATTTGTAGAGAAATCCACTTGTTTCAAGAACCATGACGCAAGCGGGTCTTTCGAATTATCCGCGAGGAATATAAATAGAGATGCTCGTCGAAAATCAGTCAGCTGGTTTTGACTAGCGATCAGTTAGTATTGATTTGAGTGTTGAAGCGATTAGTAATTACTTTGGCTGTTGAACGTGCGATTGCTTGTGAATAATATTTTATATACGTGTATTTTAGCCACCGATAATTGTGTCTGAGTGGTGTTGAAGGTATGAAGACCTTCTGATATTTATTCTGCGAATATTGCTGCTGAATTCTGTATTTCAAGGATTGGAATTTCGACAATAAATTCGCATAACTGTTACTTTTCTTTGTGACTGTTTTGCATAAAATCATTGAATCCTGATCAACGTAACAATACATGCAATACGTATAGGACAGCGTACAATACGTATATGACAACGTAACAATACGTATATGAATATCAAAGAGATTGTGTGTTCTCCTTGATATGCTCACATACTCCATGGAGTATATACCCTAATTAAGAGACAATCATTTTAATCAGTCAAGAAGGGCTTCGACGTATGTTAGCGAAGAATTGTGACTTACATTCCACTTTGGTATCAGTTCTTCAGCTGGGTTCCCATTATTTTGTTTCGGAGTAATGCATTATAAGATTTCATCAACATTCTATTTTTTATGCCTGGCCAAATTGTTTTCTTCAATTAAAGTAATCACGTACTACTTCCTCGTCAATAGTTTTACATCCATTCATGCCTTGTAAAATATTTGAGACTATACGTAGTTTTACAAGCCAAATTAAGATATTCTATTGTTATAGGCAGATTTCTTAAAGCTACAGATGTTATTAATTTCCAGGTCAACGAGAAGTGTTGTAAACAGCATCTTTCACATATCTGATCCTTCTAAAACGCAAACATCTCTCAAATCTAATCCAGAAACACTGTACTCATGTCACATGAGTTCAGGCCCTCTCACGTGATCTCGTTTCAAGGGCACGTCACAGGTTTTATTTATTTTTATTGTTTTTTAAGTGTTTGTCGATAGTCTTTCGGATAATCCATTTTCCAGTTAAACATCTCCCGGATAAATGAGAGTCTATTAAGTCCCAGGATTATTGGGGATATAATTTAAGGGGAGGTAAGTGATATCGCAAGGATTCAGATTTGCGCTGCAACCCATGGTCTGAAACGTCTTCGTTCGGAGCTAAGTGGCATTGTTCACAATAGCATTGGACTGCATTACCGCAGTCATTTGAGCTATCATTGCCCCAAAGGAGTATGTAATAGTTTTACAAACACATAACTGGCTGATATGCACTTGATTTACGGATTGGCAGAAGGGAATGCACGAGCAGCATAAATATTGAAAGCCGGACCAATGAATATTTATTAATTTGCATCACAATTTGTGACAGTACTCTTTGAAGATGAAATGAGTGTAATGGTTTGCATTCACGTTACAAAACACGATGAATACTACTCCGAATCCTCCTGCGTCAGCAGTGGCGGCTCGTACACTGATACTCAGATTCCTTCCAACGGTATCCAACACTTCTTGTTTTATACTTTAAGTTCGAGTCAATCCTGGCCCATCCTTACTATGCCTATTATCTCGTAATGATCCATAACCACACAAATTTTTGATGCAAATTATTCAACATCCAGTAGTGCATCTCTCTGTTAGTGCTTTCACAATACAATCTTTCTGCTCCCGTGCATTTCCTTCCGCCTATCCATAAAGCAAGTGCATATCTGCCAATTAAGTGTTCGCAAAACTATTCCATACTCCTCTTGTGAACAATGACATTTAGCACCGAATTAAGACGTTTCGACTATGTATATGGAATGTAACAACTAAATAGCATATCAAACGATACATACCCAAGATATTCCCCATATAAAATATTGGCATTATTTTATTAAAACATTCGAAAAATAACGGACATGAAACAATCAATCACAAGAAAGAAAGAATGTGTTTCATAATAAGAAACCGTCCTCCATTAATTGTACTTGCATGAAAATTAAAGCATAATTATGATATCATGTTTCAGTTACCTCTTACGGTTAGTGGGAAAAAAACATTTTAAATCAGTATTTTAATTTGAGGGGGAGCAAAAAAAATGGGAATGAGAAAATTATAAATACACATAATTAGATTGCCTTTGATATTTCGCAGAAATGTAGATGCTGAAATTTAACAAGCAAAATTCCCATTTTTAAATTTGAATATACTTGATAAAGATCGGCTCAATTAAGATAATTTTATGTATTACAAAACTCCTTTTTTTTTCTTTCCTTTGTTGGATTCAATGTCATTGTTATGTTTAAAATAAAAGCCATTCGAATGATAATTATTTAACTAAGAAAAATAGTGAAAAATGGATTTTAACACTCTAATTGATAACTGCTTCAAAAATTAAAAAGATGTCTAATACCATAATGTACAATGAGTGCTGTTAATTACTTCTAAAATAATTTTTTTTAGATCATTATAATCTTGATTTGATTATGTTCATGAGTGGTTTAATAGATTCAAGATGCATTATTTTTTTTTTCAATTTTCTAAAACAGGTTTCATTTAAATTCTTTTATACAAGGAATTAATTAATCTTTTGGGCTTGATAAGTTTCTATTAATTACTGAAAAGTAATTAAATCAACAGGTATATTTAAAAAATTATGCTTTTAACATCTAGACTCCCAATTAAAATACAACATTTCATTTTATTATTACTTGGAAGTATTTTTACTTTGAACATTATACTCAAAAGCGAACTGTATTCTAGACGGTTTTAGCTAAAGACTGACAGGGGAAATTGTAGTAGAATTAATTATAAATATTTATTACGAATCTCAGAGCATATATTTTCATTTAAATGTGCGTTTCCAGCTACAGTTTCATTGATTTTTTTTTATTAATTAGGCCTTTCTCTACTGTAGTACTTGAACTACTGTTGGCGGTGGATTATGGAGTAATGGCGTGAATCAGCGCAGTTTCGGAGGGGTTTTGAAGTAAGAAGGATTTTTGCCGCAAGCGAGGCGATCACGGAAAAGTAAGTCCTTTGTGTTTTGAAAGCGCAAGGCGCTGATCTGTTTTGGGGTGAAAGAAATTGGATTCCTTCGGTGAGAGATCGACCACAGGGCGGTGGTCTAGCGTAATAAGAAGAGATAGTCTATTGGGACTGTTTTAATACGGATGACTGTGTTTATTAGATAATTGTGTTTAATCAAGATAATTTGTGTTTAATCAAGATAATTTGTGTTTAATCAAGATAATTGTGTTCAATCAAGATAACTGTGTCTAATCAAAATAATTATGTTTGTATTGATTGATTTGAGTAGTAGTTAAGAGAATAAATAAAAAGTTATTACATCTGCATTTTTTAAAAATATTTTAAATGTTTTCTCTATAAGAAAATTTATTAATTAAATAACTAGGGGTGGGACATCCTCACCTCCAATGGTGGATCAATCCCCATTGTACAAATTTTATAACTGTTCATACACATTGTTCAAATTGTAAAATTGTAATTTACGTGTATTATGTAGTCCTATTTATTTGCGAATACGTATAATTTCTTGCTTCTACGTTTAATGTGTTCAATTTAAAGAACTCAATTAACTTCGTCGTTTTTTCTCAAGGCTTCACTTCCTTTTCCAATCCCAAATACTACAGAATTCTGACAAGGTAAATGTAAAAGTTGAAGACCATTTTTAGCAACTTAGCGAGCATATGGATGCTTCTCTATAACATCACGATCTGTGACATAAGTGGATTTTTTGAGAAAGCGCTGGAAAGTAGGGGATCCTCTAGACCAGTGTCTCGCAACATTTTGTCGCTGCCGACCGGTCAACGTTTGTTAATTTTAACGCGGCCCACTGAGGTGAAAACGTTGATTGTTTATATTTTAGTCTGTTTTGATTTAATAATTTTAATTCAATTGTATTTAATCGTGACATTAGAATAAAATATAGCTACACCAAAAAATGAATATAAAGTGATTTAATAAGGAATATAAAGTGATTTTCATAAAAAGTAGCTCAAATCCAAGAAAAACATACCACAGTAGATAATTTAATTATTTTTGTGAGGCCCGGTACCGGTCCGCTTACCGGGGGTTGCGGAACACTGCTCTAGACCAGTGCTCCTCAAACTTTCTACCGTCGTGGACCGGTCAACGTATCATAATTTTACCGCGGCCCATTGAAGGAGGGGACGTTGTTTATATTTTAGATTGCTTTTATCTAATAATTTTAGTTCTATTGTATTTAAATTCGCCTTCAGAATAAAATACAGTTACACCAAGAAATTAATATTAAGTTATTTAACATGGTGTGTATAAAATGATTGCCGTAAAAACTTTGACAAATACATCACAGCATATAAAATGAAAATAATTTAATATTCCATGTGCAGACCGGCACTTTTTGGTCCACGGTTCAGTACCGGTCCACGGCCCGGGGGGGTGCGGATCACTGCTCTAGACAAATCATTCTTGGTGCTCCTCTTTTACTTTTAGTTCAACTCTTTACGACCTATTCTTACTAATTTTTTTTATGTATAAATAAATTTATTACATCATCACGAAAAACTTTTCATATGTAGAGAGAGAGAGAGAATAAAATGATACAATACTTGAGAGGGGGGGTTACGGAGGCGTAAAAAATGACATACACTCTAATTCAATTTTAGAAATTCCTCTCTCTTTTAAATCTGTAAGTGAGAGTTATAAGAATGTTTTTTAAGTACAATCGAATGCTTAGTGGCTTAGATATCAATTAGTTTATATATGAAAAGTATGTATACATGCAAATTCATGAAATACCCAACGAAGTGGGTGGGGTAACGACTACAGTGGCATGACGTAAACCCCCGTAAACCTTGCATCACGGGGGTGGGGGGCACAGGATTATAGAGGCCCATGGGGCTTAGGGCAGTGCTTTTCATGGTTTCAATATTCGCGACCCAATATTCAATTATAATTTTCATTGCGTCCTCCCCCTCCAAAGAATAACAATATATTGAATTCAATAATACTATAATTTGACACTAAAGCTACAATATATATATAGCATCCAGCAAAGCAGTCTTCGCGCGCAGGCGCAGTGAATTGAAACTGAAACTATTAGACTAAGACTTTTGAGAAGAGAGAAAGCGGAGAAAAAAAGAATGACTGAGGTGCGCGAGTAGGCGTTACCATGAAAACATCATCAAAACCTATCTGTTAGAATAGCTACCTTTTTAATTAATTTTTGTTAAATTTTAAAATAAAGTTAAAGAAAGACAAACGTCTTGGACCCCTTGTTGTCTCCCACAAATTATGGGGGCTCGGCCGCGATCGATAAAATTTCGATTTGAACCAAAGTCTGGACAATGAACAAAAGCGTCCGTGAAGGAGACGCACCGCCATTTTTTGGAAACTTCGTTCAACCTGAGTAGAGGTTGAATTTCAAAACTTCATTCCGCCTGTGTAGAGGTCGGAACTATTAACAAAATAACCTGTGTAGAGGTTATATTTTTCATCGAACCCTAAATATTCCGCCTGTGTAGAGGTTGGAAATATTACATTAACACCTGCGAAGAGGTGTCAATTCGAACAATTTATCTATTCAAGAACTATAGTTCATCTCTATAACCTACGAAGAGGTGAAATCAGTGGAATCAACGTTTTTCTTCAATTATTGGATAGATCGTAAGTGCGAGCAACAAGGGAGCTAGAAAAAAAAGGTAGGATCTTTCCATATTTTTCTAAAATGTATAAAAACGCTCTTAAAGAGGATTTCATAAGAGTTGTTGAGGATCTAGACGGTACTGTGGAGAGTACGGACACTATAGCTAAACTAAAGACTAAAATTGAGAAGAGTAGTACATTTGAAAGTGATCCAGATTTCGTTAAAACTTTAATTAAAAACTGTATAGATGAGAGGGTATCGCGAAACGAAAGAGAGGTAACTTTAGAAAAACAGAAAATTGAGCTCGCGAAACTACAGCTAGAGCAATTAGAAAAAGAAATCGAACTTCAAACGGCTAAAAATGAAGCATTAAGTTTAAATCCTGCAGCTAAAGTCGAAGAGAACTATCCCCAATATCTTGAAAGAGAAAATAAAAATTGCTTTATATGCGGTGATTCATCTCATTACGCAAGAGACTGTGAGAAGCGTTTTAAACCTAAAGAATCTAACGACCACATCCATAATAGAAAAAACGTGAATACTTTGATAGTCGAGAGCGAAAAACAAAATAGCGATGAGTTCACAAATCTTCAATATGTAAGCATTTTTGTAGAAAATCAGCCCGTAACAGTCTTGATTGATTCAGGTTGCCAGATCCCAGTTTTAAATTCCTCACTAATTAGAGTGAACCAGCCTTCCGAAGAGCATAACATTAAGCTCGTGTTTTGGCGAACAGCGTATGGTAGAAGTTAAACCCATAAATATTTTTTTTCTCTTGATCAACACTCTCCCGGTCTAAGTGTTCGAACGGCAATATCACCAACCTTGACCGAAGAATTTATTATACACCTAGTGTATATGCTGAAATAAAGAAACTAGGCCACGCAAAGAGCGATGTTTTATTGAATGAAAGTGGATCCTCTTTGAGTGCAGATTCTGGTGTTGTTTCTGTTTTAAATGTAATAGAAAACTCTAGTTATGATTTGCCACATGTTAAAAACTTTAATACTAGAAATGATTTGAGTTCTCTAATTAAGGATTATAAATGTAATAAAATTAAGAGTACTAAGTTAAAATTGAGTATTATAAAAGAAAAATGTTCTGATATAGTATTGTGTAAGAAAGTCAATGGTGCCATGAAAACGAGTTCCGTGGAATTTATCTCCCGCTCACCTACCCCTTCACCTATGAAGAGTAAACAAAGACGGTTTGCAATGCTCCGAAGGATCTTTGAGCCCTGGCAGTGGAAACAGAGGAAAAAAAGAAATCGTTTTGAACAGACGTCCAGAACTCTAGAGAGGAAAATATCGATGCGTTCAACCAAAGAACTCATTAAAAAAGACGTTCTTATGCCTGTGAAACACAATGTGTGTGTGTGTTTTTTTGTGGAACTTTCTTGATGTCGAAGAGATGCCTTCACATGATGGAGAAACTGTTTAGTTCAGCAGAATTATGATATGTTAAATCTTTGTATATTTGTCGTATAGTCCTTGTCTGTTCCGTCTTTTTTGTATGTTTCAGATTCTCCTCTGGTCTCGATGAAAAAGGAAAAAAGGGACGTACCGCTGCGGACAGCGGACAGTCAGGCTGGCCGGTTATAGCATCCAGCAAAGCAGTCTTCGCGCGCAGGCGCAGTAAATTGAAACTGAAACTATTAGACTAAGACTTTTGAGAAGAGAGAAAGCGGAGAAAAAAAGAACGACTGAGGTGCGCGAGTAGGCGTTACCATGAAAACATCATCAAAACCTATCTGTTAGAATAGCTACCTTTTTAATTAATTTTTGTTAAATTTTTTAAAATAAAGTTAAAGAAAGACAAACGTCTTGGACCCCTTGTTGTCTCCCACATATATGCATACATAATATATACGATTTTAGCCTCTTAAGTGCCACCGGCATATATAAACGTCTCGCTCAACTAAAGCATTAATCTTCTGGACGTATATATACGTCTTTCCGAAGTACAATCTTTTCTGTGCACTTCTGTCCAAAAGATTATTCCGAAGGCTTTGGAATGCAATAAAAGGACTTTGACAGTGTTTGCGAAGGATTTACTTATTTCAGAGAATTTACTTATTTATCCCTTTTCTCCCGCCTCCCCCAAAAAAACCCCCATCACATATGAGTATCTGCGTGGAAAATGTTGTCATTGGGGAGCGCATAGCGTAACTTTTATTCGGCAATAAAGGAATTAATTATAAGCCTTACAAATTATCAAGATAAGCTTTAATACAAACGCATAAGGTCGCTGATAATTATCCAACTTGTTCTTACCTTAGTATTGTTAAGTTAATCATAAAATAGACTGATACGTTAATAAATGTATTGTATTAGTGTAAATATGTATTTTATTTTTTATTATCTCAGAATGCATTTTTTTTTGTTACCTGCAGTAAATTAATAATTTTTTTAAAAAATTATCTTTTGTTTTCGACTTTTTTATATGCTTACGCTCCCTCGTGGAGTTATCACGTCCCCTAGGGGGCACGCCTCACAGTATGAGAAACGCTGGCTTAGGGCTTAAAAACTGACTTTGCAAGGAAGGGGGAGGGCAAATATTCTCCGTTACGCTACCGAATGGCTAGTATACTACTTATGTAGGAGTTACTAAATAAATGTGTTAATTATATTTGACTAGAGAGGTTGTTAACTTATTTCATAAGTAAAATATGTTAATATAAATTCCTTTTTATTTGAAATTAAAATTAAATGCTTTTCATGACATAACTATATTTTTTGAGCAAAAAAAAGGCAAAATAAAGATTATTATTTTTTTATGATTATTTACTTTAAGCGACTGACAAGTCAAAAAATTCTTTGCAAAGTTTATCGTCCGTTGACAATCTAGAGAAAACGAAATTTTCTCTTCTTCGTCCCGCTGACATATTGTGAATTATATTTTCCACGTTATTGCTATTTCTGTTTTGTGTGACATGTTTATAAGTCCCGTTCCCATTTTCCTTTACTTTGAGTTAGGGTTTGACGTAATTTTTTTTCACGTCCTGTCAAAGCTAAACTGACGTCCTCGAATCGAATTTTCTCCGTCGTAACAGCCATGTCATTTTAGAGGCGAAAATATTTTTGTCTTGTGCACAAAATAGTGATGCCTCGAAAAATGCTCACAAATGTCCATTTTTATTTTAACGTTTATAAAAATATGTATTTTCATGAGTATATTTTCAAATTTGCTTATAAAATTATGCTCCTTTTTTAAAATTTGACTACTAGACAGCCATCGACTGATTTTATGGGAAAAATGAATGATTTAAAAGGTTATTTTATCTGAAAATAATGATAAAGGAGAAACTCTCTTAAATGATTTTTATTGAGATTTTTATATATATGTTATTCTTGAAAAATTTAACTATACAAATGTATTTCGCTCCTTTTGATCCAAATGTGTATTTATACATTGGTATGCGTAAAAAATGTATTTATAATATACACATCTTAACTATTTTTTAATAAGGGATTATTTCTGCAATGGAAGGAAAAACTCTTTCATTAATTTATATTTTAAAATTATTTTAATTTTAATATTTTTAAATATTATTTTAATTGTAACTATATCATGACTTTCTGTATGCCTAAATTAAAGAGTCTCTGAATATTTTTTTTAAATAAACGTTGTGTATTTTATTTATTTTTTAACTCTGGTAATGAAATACTAAGCTGAGACCATAAGAAAAAAGTCAGACTTTATATTTTTCTTGAAGATAACTATTTTATTATGTGCATTAATGAAGTAAACTTTCATCGAAAAATAAATTATCGATTGTCGTGAAAGTTGTTATAATTGAAAATATCTTGTAATCATCACATATGAATACCGAAAAGAAAGGCGAGAGTTTATGGAACAGTTTTAAAGCTTTTATACTAGGGCTCTAAGAAAACAATTAGGAAAACCGATTTATTTAACATTTTTCGTCAGCTATGCGTAAACCATTTTAATCCTTCAATTTTTTGAGTGTTTTGAGAGAGTATTTCATCCTAAGTGGAAAAAACAAATAAATCCATCAAAGCTAGCGTCAGAATAAGAGTTTCCAAATAATTCGTAAAACTCACATTAGGGGCGGGTCTAGGGCCAGACAAACCGGACCCCTGCCGGGACGGCAAATTCTAAGGGCAACATTTGGATTGAATTTGAAAAAAAAATTTTTTTTGTTATTAAAAAATTGATATATTTTCTGAAATATTATTGGGTGTGAATTAGGTATTTCATTTATTGTATCTTACTTTCTTATTTTGTACTCTGTATGTTTAATGTCAGTTTTCTTTTATGTTGAAACTTGAGAGCTCGAAGCGGGAGTATATGTTCAACACGAAATTAGATAAGCTTACACATCTTTCACTAGTAATTTTTTCCCATTTCAGAGTATGGTCACAACGGACATTCACCCTTACGTCGTCCGGTGTCAACTATCCAAAAGGGGACAGGGGAAAAAAGAGTTTTTTGCAGAAAGAGTCACAGAAGAAGCTTTACTTTAGTCTTGAGTGTACTTACTATAAGTTAGAGTAAACGTTTGTGATCTCCACCATCAGTAGACTCTTTTAGAAGAAATTGGTATGCTGAAATTGACGATTCCTACTCGTTCGAATTAATAACAGGTAATTATGTCCTTAAGGTATCCGACTACGTTCGGAACCATGATTTTAAAAAAGCGCATAAATGGATAATTTCCATGATATTTAGTGTCACTTAGATTAGAATACATGTATAAAATTGTTTTAAGGACATTTTGACAAAAAAAAATTATTTAAATTCAATATATCGGCAAAAAATTAACTTAGAATAACCTTTTTTCAAATGTTCTCCTTTTGTGAAAAATGCTTCTATTATAATAATATTTTGCCTGTATATAGCTCAGACCTCTATACAGAGGCTTAACTATGATTTTTGAAAAATTCACATTATTTTCAGAGTTACAACCAATTGAAACAATTATCCGCGTTTTTTTCTTAAAATTTCTCCCCTCTTGTTGTCGAAAAACATGGATAAACCCACTTCTAAGTTATTAATTTCAAAAATTCTAGTTCAGCCTCTGTACAGTGGTCTGAGCTATATACAGGCATTTTATTATTTTAATAGAAGCATTTTTGACAAAAGGAGAACATTTTGAAAATTGGTCATTCTATGTTCATTTTTAGTCAAAATATGGTACTTAAATAATTTTTTATTGTAATACTATTCTTAAAACAATTTTATATACATTTTATAATCTAAGTGACACTAAATATCGTAAATATTATCCATTTATATGCTTTTGCAAAATCATGGTTCCGAACGTAATCGGATACCTTAATTTCGAATTATTTTGTGTGTACTTGACTTAAAATTATATATATAATATTGTTATGCTGCCTTTTTGTTCGCAAGATTTATTCAAGTTTTATAGGTGTGTGTCTATGTGAACATCTTATCTTTTTCTATATTATTGTTTTGCTTTAGCGAAGAGAGGGGCGGCATTTCCCATTTTTGTCCGGGGCGGTAAAACTGCTAGAGCTAGCCCTGCTCACATTTACTATTTGGGGTACCCGAATAAGTAGGATCATAATATAGTTTTTCTCCATGGTTGTGTCAAGCCCCGAAGGTCGTAGATTGTGAGAGGGTTCGAGGAAGAGGTAGACAAGATATTAGAATAACTAATTTTATTCAACCATTACACTTTACCAAATGCACTTTTACAACTTATCTTTGGGAGCAATAAGAAATCTTAACCCGAAATCAGACAACTAAATTATCGAAATTACTTATCTTGGTCAAAACTCATTCAATGATCCTTCTTGAAACCTCATAGTATAGTCAACTTCAGGGTTGGTTACTTAACCACTTCCTGATGGATTATCCGTCAAATATTAATCTTATGATGCGTGGACACCAATCGCTGTCTACTAACTCTTGGAATTCAGCTTAACAATTAACGCTTAACCATTACCCTGCATACACTACGATTAGCACTTAAGTAGTAGTTACATTTGCACTACTAAGTCATCTTTACGGAAAGAGATTCTTAAACTAAATTCCAGTTAAAGAATATTTTCCCCAAAAAGGATTAATAGAAGTCCCGAATAGAACCTGTTACAGATGAAACATAGATCGACGATATCGCGCCGTATGCGAATCTTTCTTCCCACTTATTTTCCGAATAAAAAATGAAACAGATAGTAGGACTGTCACGAATATCGTACTAGATAACAAATGAATGGGGGAAAATGAGTACACTTCAGATAGGTTACCATAAGTACAACTACTGTCTTTGACGTTTTATTTAACAACAATTTAATTAGAAAATATTTCATCCTTTTTACCTACTAAGCAACATTTTTGCCTTAATGACGACATTTTCGAAAATTACAAAAGTTGTATTTATACTTTTTAATGCGCTTATATACCAGTTTCCAGTTACAAAAAAAAAAGTGATTATACAATGGAAATTATATACTCTAGTAAAAAACGTCTTAAAACTTCTTGAGGCCCTGGGCCTTACGTAAAAGTAGGCCTTGGGCAACTACACAAATGTATATAGGCCCCACCTATGAACCTCAAAAGAAGACAGCACATAGCATACGTTGTCAAATATTCCTATAAACAATAATCCGAAATAAATCAACTTGCTTGACATAACGATCCACAAACCGACTCTGTTGATTGTCGCCTTTTGATTGGATAAGTAATGATGGTGCATAGTGGTAGGCCTAGGACTATACATGGACGAAGGCAGTGGCGCACACAGGAATTTTTCAAGGGGGGGGTGGGGTCCGGGGTTGAAAGTTCACCATTCTTGTATCACGCTCCTTTTGATTTTGTCAATTTTCGGGAACAAAACACAGTAAAAAACTAATTATTGAGTAAATGATTAGCATTAATTAATAAAATGAATCATTAATAACAAATGCTTAATTAAATTTTACGTACTATGTAAGAATTATAACCAATTGGAAAAAAAATCAAGGGCTTTGGGGGGGTCCGGACCTCTAGGACCCCCTTGTGTGCGCCACTGGACGAAGGTCATCACATGTAGTCAGTTGACATATATCGCCCTAAATGCCTAGTTTTTCAAAGATCACAACCGGAAATAACATTTGACCATTGAAATTATTCGAATTATGATCTTAATAAGGGGGAGTCGAAGAACGAAACGCGAACCCCATTGCGATCGAAGCCCTGGGCCCGGGCCCAGTTGGCCTCTACCTGAAAATGTCCCCGGTTAACACTATTAATTTTTATAAATATTATTAACTATCTAATCATTATTCCCTTATAATGTTTATGAAAATTATCAATATCAATATTCCTAAAGGATTCAAATGAAACTAATTACTAGTGGCCTTTTTGTTATTAAATTATCCCTTGTTAATCATAATTGAACCAGAAAAGTTTTTTGTAAAGTGTAATTTTAGACACCAAAGTTACTAAGGTTTATATGTAATTATGTGTGTGCAACCGCGTATACAAATCTAAGGTTTGAGAATTCAAAACCCTCTCATACACCAAGAGATATTTAATTTTTGGTATAAAGATTATTCATCAGCACTTTCGTCCATTTGTGTATTTAAATGTAAGCCCCTCCCATAAGAACAATCTGCGCGCGTCTTATAATGTATCGCATTGTGTTGAACAGTTGCGCCAACATGCATCTTTACATAAACCAGGGGTGACTAACATTTTTGGGAAGAGTGACATTGCTTAATAAATTATGCATGCCACATCAACTTTTCCAACAAACAAATATAGGAGAGTGAAAAATATTACTTATACGTTTTTATACGTAAATGGCTCATTTTTTTTATGCAAGTCTGTGTGTAGTCGAAATTTAAAAATAATTTCATAAATAAGACGAAAGTACAAACTTAGGTTTTATTGTTAATAAACTTTTTACAAGTTCAATTATTTAGGTTAGGTATAAAATAATAACGAATAACTCTTGAATTATTTAATTCAAAATAATTATTGAACACTCAGTATTTACATAATGTGGCTTTTGAATTACAACTTTTTTTTACCAAGTCATCTACATTAGGATTAGCTCTTAGAGATGCTAACAAAATTAGGTTATTATAGGTGCTAATCAGTGGCGCACACAGAAATCTTTCAGAGGGGGGAAGGGGTCCAGGGTCGAAAGTCCATCTTTCTCAAACCATGCTCTAATACGCTGTCCTACGTGATCTTTTGATTTTGTCGGTTTTCGAGAAAAAATACAGTAAAAATTATCTACTGTATAAATAATTAGCATTAATAAAATTAATAATAATAATAAATACATAAATTAATTTTACGTATTATATACATACGATTAGAAACGATCGGAAAAAAAATCAAGGGCTATAGCTGTGGGGGGGCAGACCCGTCCCCCCCCCTTGTGCATGCCACTAATGCACATTAGGTAGTTTTGAGTGATATTTGTTTTATTACGTTCATAGCAGAAAACATTTACTCAAAAACATATCTACATCCAAATTTTGAGGGTTTTTTGTCTCAGACAACCCCACTTCAATAAAATTGTAAGAAATGGTTAAGTATTATCTTTAGAAATTTTTAAAAAATTTTCTGTAAGTCCTTGCGTGCCACTTCTACAACTCCATTGTGCTTTGGGTTGGTCACCCCTGACATAGACGTTAAAACTTGTTAGAACGCTTCAGGTTGAAATATGTGGTAAGGTAATACAATAAAATAAAAACCCTCTTAGTGGCTAATATCTGTACAAAAGAACAAATAAACTAATCGGATGGGGTTTTCTATCCAAAAAGACAAACAAAAACTAACATTCCATTAGATTCCATCAGAAGAGACCATCTTAACAGTTTTCGAACCAGTCATGAAGCAAACTATTTCTCCGATATGAAGTAACTTTTATCTGCCAGTCGATAACCATCAAACCGAAGATGCTCTCTTTCATAAACCTACCCCCGCGATGTACTGCTAAATAACTTGTTATGATGGCAGATGAAAAATCCTCCCTGAAGTAGTCAGCTTATCTTGTTTTTTTCTGGAGGGCCATCCCCTCCATTCCATTCATTCTGGGTTTTTCAGGATGGTCTGAGCCCCGCCCTCCTACATTATTCGGTCACCTCTGCGGTTGGGGAGGAATGGGGGTGTGAAAGACCCTTCCGAAAAGTAGGGTCAGACAGCAGATGCACGATGAGCAAGGGACTTCGAAGAAATAGTAAATGTGATTAACGTGCGGCTATTGAAATGGGTGGTGGGCACAAATATTCCTGTAGATAAGTCTTTTGATTGTTATTTGTTAGAGGAGTAGATAATAAACAAAAAAAAAGTTGGCAATGATTATTTCTGAGATGAAAATAATTGCAGAATCAGTCTTCGAATAAAAAGTTACTCTGCGAAAGAATTGTAAGCAACTGTTTAATTTTTGTTTTTTTAAAGCAGTTGCAGAATAATTCAAATCAACATTGACTCGTCATCAAATTTATACATCTAGATCCTTCAAAATTCATTTTTTTATTCTCTACCAAAAATGTTGATCTTACTAAATGTTAATCTTTTATTCGATAATCTTTATGTTGATGCTTTCCAAAATTTTCGTTAGACAATTTATTATTATTTTATTTTTCATAATAGAATTATGGTGTGTTAAGAACATTAAATAGATTAATAAAATGCAAATAAACGTGAAAAAGATATTTTATGAGCAATGAAAAGAAAACCAAAGACACTACCATTTATTTGTTGTTGCTTATTAGACTTGTAAACTTTGTTATTGTTGATTAGTAAATGCATAGACAGGCAAAAAAAAAAAAAACTTCAAAGAATTAAGGAAAAAAAAATACAGAAAAAACTAGAGTTAGTACCAATAAAAACTCATATTTTATTCGCTGATAATTTACGAGCAAAACTTTTAATATTATGAAATCCAAAACCCAATAAGTTTATTTTTAAGTTGTGACAAATGGTATGATATGTGAACTTCTGAAAAATATTTATATTAGTAAAAGTTATCTGAATAATAAAATAATTTTCCCATTTGATAATGAAAAACAATAAATATTCAAATGAGATAAAAGTGCATAGACAAAAATATTGCATATTATTTCATTAAAATTAGTTCTAACTCCCCAATACTTCAGCCCATCTGCTTAAGTATAAAATTACACGTTAAACAATATTTATATGTAAATAAAAATAAATTTTTAATTATATTAGTTATTGCACTTACTTCAAATAAATTTTCTGAAGCACTTACATAACTTTCTTATTAAAAAAAACACGCACACACACTTTCAGCCATAAAATTAAGGTTTAATATGGTTCACAATTAAAGTCCTTCATGATTTTACATATTTTTCACTAAATAAATAATTTCCCTCACCCCCTTAAAAATGTGAAAATCACTTTGATTTTTTATACAAGTATTAAAAAAAATCCATTAATTTGCTTGGTATTGTCTTATTTCTTATATGAATTAATAAACAGTTATTTTTTTAAAATTATTCTCCCATCTCAACATATTTGATGAGTGAGTTAGCGGAGACAAAAAATGTTTAATAATGCTCATGGTTTTGTGTGTGTTGTTGCCAAGCTACAATAAACTACAATTTGAAATTATTTTAAATGATACACTAAAAAAAATTAAAAAACTTAAGAACGTTATATAATTAAAAATCTCACTACTTTTTTTAAAAAAAAATATTTAGTAGAAATTTTTAAAATTAAACAGATTTAAATCTATTCGAAATTAAAGTTTAAAGAAATGTCAAAGATATGAAATGAAGCCTTCCTTTGCATGTTCTTTTAAATTGATTACATTTTACGTCATAGAATAAAAGATTTCGTGAACCAGCTCACAATCAATGAAATAATACCTTTTTATTTATGACGAAGAAATTGTCTGCGATAATTATCAGATACAGTATTAAAAAATAAGCAACACGAATAGGCTTTCCTTTTCATACTTTTAACAAAATTAGCAAAGATCAGGAATTTCTTAGGAATTGTTTAAGAAAAAAAAATACTTTAGATTTGAAAGGAAAATCTCGAAAGGTCGAAAGAAGAATTTCAAAATGTAGGATATCTTCATTAAAAAAAAAGGGAGAGGAAAAATACAGTAGCTATACATTTTTAAAACGCAAAACATACATTTCAGAAATAAATTTAATAAAATTTTAAGCAAGACATCTCAGTGTAAAATCTGAACAAATGTTCTTGAACATTTTATTCGAAGTGCTGTCGTTACATCAAAAATTCATTCAAACGTTACTAAGGTTCTTACTCTTCTTTATTCAGCTTCACTTTTCATTTTATTTTATACTGGTATATTTTTATTCGTGTCACTGGGATGGTCAAGCTTTTATATTACCTCCCTCCCCCCAATTTTTGAACTTAACAACCTTTCTAGTTCTTTGATCCTTCTTAATACAAAAATTCGACATTGCAAGAAAATAAAACTATAAAAACGTCACAGAATCACAGATAAAAACAAACACCCACGGGTGTTCCTTATATTACTACTTGTACGTGCGATTGATATGTATCTTCAACTGCGATTTTACGTCATCACCATGTTCATATTGTACTCTCCCACTGACCTTTACAGCGGCATAACCTCCATGTCCTCCCAGCAGGTGTGGTCATTAAAGAGTGGCCGCCAATCGTTCTATTTTGTTTCCTTTTGGCGCCAGACGGAGAAGCCTCTGAAAAAGAAACAGCCCAGCTTGCGAGTTGGTGGTCTACTTTTATTTCGGTGTCTTTTATAATCCGGAAACTACACGCAAAGTACAAATGAATAAAGCGGTGTTTTTGTACCTTAAAATATTATAATATACCAAAACGAGAGTTATATTATACCACTTCAATGATCCGTGCTTTATTTTTTTAATAGTTTTGATATTGGTCGTTGTTTTATTGACAACATTTTATTAAGGTATCCGACTACGTTCGGAACCGTGATTTTGAAAAAGCGTATATTTTGATATTTAGTATCACTTAGATTAAAAAATGTGTATAAAATTGTTTTAAGAATAGTATCAAAATAAAAAATTATTTAAGTACAATATTTTGACAAAAAATGAACATAGAATGAACAATTTTCAAAAAATTCTCCTTTTGTGAAAAATGCTTCTATTATAATAATATTTTGCCTGTATATAGCTGAGACCTCTCTACAGAGGCTCAACTGGAATTTTTGAAATATATTACAAGTGGGTTTATCCATATTTTACGACAACAGAGAGGAGCAATTTTAAGGAAAAAAAAGCCGATAATTATTTCAATTGGTGGTAACTGAAAATAATGTGAATTTTTCCAGCCCTAGTTCAGACTCTCTAGAGAAGTCCTTACTTTATATATGCGAAATATTATTTTTTTATAAAAGGTGAACATTTTGAAAAAAGATTATTGTAAGTTAATTTTTTGCCAAAATATTGTATTTAAATAATTTTTTGTCAAAATATGCATAAAACAATTTTATACATATATTCTAATCTAAGTTACACTAAATATCATGAAAGTTATCCATTTATGACCTTTTTTAAAATCACAGTTCCGAACGTAGTCGGATACCTTAATCTAAAGATCCCAACTAATAGCGAGATTCTCTTGAAAGTTTTGATTATAAATTTCATGTACCGTCAAATTCTTCGTATAACGCGCACTTTGAACACAAAAAACAAGATCGAAATTAACGAGTGCGCGTTACATCTCGGGAATAAAAATGAGAGTTTCAAAAACGAAAAAAGATTAACATAGAAGAAAGTAGGACTTTTTTATATGAATTAAAACGCACTTTTTTTTTTAAATAAATGACCTTCTTTATGATCTTAAGAGGACTTGGCACCCTTTGAGCAAACTTCTTTATTTACGTATTTAAAAATTATATTTTAACATTTTATACAATGTTTCCATTCAAGAAAATGTTACCAGATGAAAATTTTCATATATTATTCACACAATTTTAAAACTTTAAATTTTTTGAAGAAAATTGGGAAAATTTTAAAATCCTACTCCTTTTGTAAAAATTAATTTTTTGACCTGAAATTTTTTATAATATTCTTATGGATGTTCTTAACAACTTTAGGGATCGATTTTAGAATAACTTCATTCGTTTTCGAGAAAAAAAATAAAATGTTGATATACAGGCTAAAAATCAACGAAAAAGCCAACATGTCTTACATTTTATTTTTTTTAAAAACAGTATTCAGTTTATAGCAAAACGGATCCCTAATTTTATTTCATGCTTTATTTTTAACACGCAGGAAAAAAAATGGAAGTGATTGGTAAATAATTGTCGAAGGAGTAGCATTTTGAAAGCACTAAGGTTTCGAAAAACACAAACTGAGAAAGACCACTTTAAAGTTTATAATTCTGAAAAAATAATTATTATAAGCTTAATTAAACTTAAAATACCACTTTAAGATATTACTTATACGTTTTTCTTTAAAATAATTGCAATTTCATATGTTTTCAACCCACACATTTTAATAAATGATCAACTTTTAGAGTACTAATTGCACAAGAAAATTCAAGAAAAATGTTAAAAAAAAATTTTTTTCTGTCACGACAGAAATTTTAGCTGTTTTTCTTCTTATAATATTAAAGTATTACATTTGTATGAAAAATATATCAGGAAGAAGAACTGAAATTATAAAATTATGAATATAAAATGCCTTAATTTAAAAAAATTTCATGCACACATTTCACAAGGAAGAAAAATTACATTATTGTATTGCCTCGGAAATATTCTGCTTTTAATACTACACATTCTTTTTTATAGTTATTATTTCTATTTATAAAATAGATTTTTTTTTTATCATAACGCATTTTTTAGCTTTTTTTTCTAAAAAGGGGGTGTGGCTGAATTGCCTGATTTGTTTTCAAATGAAGTTTTATTCAACTTTTAACTTTCCGACATGCACAAGTGATATATCAATCGAAAGATAATAATGCAAAGAATAAGTAAATGAAAATAAAAAAAAACGATAGTTTTGTGATTTTTAGGGTACCAAGTCCTCTTAAAAGGTTTTAGTCTTAGACGTATGCTATTTTTTTCTAAAGCTTGGAATAACACTTCGAAACATAAGAGCATTGCGCAAGTACACTTCAGGTTTCTTCATAAAAAAAGAAGGTGCGCTTTATACGGCGAATATACCTAAAAATTAAAAATTGCAGCTTGAAAGTATAGGTGCGCGTTATACGCTGGTGTTTATGGTAAGTTTATACTTTTTCGAATTAATCATGTACTTATGCAATTGACAATTTTTAAGGGGTCTGCTTCTGTAACAAATGAATTGTATATACCAGGGGTTGGCAACTTGTGGCGCGCGTGACAAATTTGGTAAGTGGTACAATTCTTAGTGGTATTTTACATCTCTCTAGAAATCAGTTAGTTTTTGTGTAAAGTTGATAATTTTGAAATGGAGCTTATTGAACCAACGAGAAAATTAGCGAATTTATTAAAAAATCTGGAAGATAACTCTGACGTCAAATCGACATCCATTTTAAATTGTTGGATGTTATTTCTGGGGGGAGAGTTAATTATTTGAAGAGAAAACTATACGTGAGAGCTCTGCATTCCTCTTTTGGTTCTACATATTTATGTAAACAAATCTTTTCCCAAATGAATACTACGAGTATTTTGAGTCCACAAAAAAGTAGTTTAACAATTTCTTTGTGGATTCAAGCATTTCGAGAATCGCGTGAAATATAAAGTCATAAATTAAACCCCTGATATTGGGATATAAAACGGATAGATGCAGTGACAACATGTCAGCATTATAATATTTGACTATACTGAAGGAATACTTATGTTTTGTATGTGAGTTGCTTATATCTTATTTTAAAAATTAAGATTAAAAGATACGTAATACAAAATAAGCTTACAATTTTAATTTTTTATTTATGTTGAAGAAATACGAGGAGTGATTGATAAGTAAGGTCTCCTTTTGTATGAAATAAGTTCCTGACAAAGTAAAATAAAAAAAAGAGGTATCAAAATGAAGGAAATATATTACTCTTACATATTGTAAACTCATTTCTCAACGTAGTCACCATTAACAGTTGCACATTTGCTCAATCGTTCTATCCATTTCTTCATTCCGTCCAAGAAGGAAGTTTCTGGTTGACTGCGCATCCATTTGCGCACGGCTGCCTGAACTTCGGCATCCTTTGAAAAATGCTGACCTTTGAACGTCTTCTTCAATTTTGGGAACAGGCAAATTTCTGACGGTGCCAAATCTGGACTGTAAGAAGGTTGTGGAACCACTGTGAATTTCAGTCTTCCCAAGACGTCCTGTATCTGTGCACTGCAATGCGGTCATACATTGTCGTGATGCAAAATCCGGTCTGATTCTGTGGATGCGTTGCTTGAGGGATCGTAATTTTGCACAGTACCTGTCGGAATTCACCGTCAAACCTTTAGTCAGAAATCCTGTGTAGAACACACCACTCGCATCCCAAAAGATGGAGAGTATGACTTTTGTTGCTGACATTAAAGTTTTGAATTTCTTGACACTCAGATACCCAGGATGACGACATTCTATGGATTGCTTCTTGTTTTTCGGGTCATAATAATGAATCCAGGATGCCCAAGTTCAGGTAGCCGTGTGCAAATGTAAAAGGAGCCAACCTGAATCTTTCTTCATGGACGGAATGAAGAAATAGATAGAACGATTGAACAAATGTGTAGCTGTTAATGCTGACTATGCTGAGAAATGAGTTTACAATATGTAAGAGTAATAAATGGCATTCATTTTGATACCTCTGTTATAATTTTACCTTGTCGGAAACTTTTTTATACTGTTGGAGACCTTATTTATCAATTCCCTCACGTAGTTATATTACATGTTTTTATGTCAAAAATACTTTTAAGTTATGCATAAATAATATGTAATAAAACTCTAAATATGTATTCTTGCTCTCTACCCCTTGACTTTACATGCACTTCCACTGGAATCGAATTATTTCTAATATTTCTTATTGTGCCTCACCCTGAAAAATATTGGCAGATTGGTTTGGCACACCAATGCACAACAAGGCTTCCGACATCTGATATATATATATATATATATATATATATATATATATATAAATTATAAAATGTATGCATGTGTGTGAGTAGAGAGTAGTAAAATTGTTAAATTGTCTATTTGAAATATTACATTATTACGCAGACGAAAAGTTAATCTTAACTCTTAATTCTAACACAAAAGAAACAAAAATTAATTTTCAATAAGTTAAGAAATAATTAATTCAAAAGTAAACGAAATTGTACTAAAAATTAAACACAAAAATAAAAAAAAAATATTTTGAAGTTTTCGTTAACTAATAGAATGGAATTATCGCAGTTGAATGCATTATTTTTCATTCCCAATCATATTTTATTATCAATTAATAAAATGCACGGATTTCTTTTTATTTAAACGAAAACATTTATCTGAACACTTTATGTATATTACAAAGCTTAAATACATCTAACTCAAGTAAAAAAAAAAGAACACACATTTATTTTCTCCTTTGTTTTTCAAGATAATTACAAATGCTGTTTTTTTTTTTTTCCTTCTAAAACATTGGAAGAAAAATTAGCTTTTTTTTTAAAAAAAAAAACCTTTTTTTTTCTTGCTTTGTTTCTAAAAATAAATATTAGCGCTTTATCCATTTCTCCTGCTACTACTACTGGCCTGTTTCTAACGCATAAATCTGTTTTAGATTTAAAAATAATTCAATTAAAATATTTCGTTTTCCAAAGACATCAAAAAGGCTAATTTGAATCGTAAAATATATTCGCAAAGATGTATTTTTCTTTTTAGATGCAACTACGAATATATTACTAAATCATATTCTAATTAAAAATGTTTTCTTTATGTTGATGCATAAATAAACGCATGTATTTTAGTCTAATAATAAACGTAATTTATTAAAATCTATGACGGCGAATTTATTTCCGAACTTATATGTACCTGTTTTTAATTGTTAAAGTACTCTTAAATTAAAAATAAATCACAATAGCTCGTAAGCATCGACATTTATGTAAAGTTATTAAAATTTTGCAAAAATCTGAACTATATATATATATATATATATATATATATATATATATATATATATATATATATATATATATATATATATATATATATATATATAGTATATATATATCAGTGGCACACACAGAAATGTTTCAGGGGGGATCCGGGATCGGAAGTTCACCATTCTTGCATCATGCTCCTTTTGATTTTGTCGTTTTTCGGGAACAAAACTCAGTAAAAAACTAATTATTGAATAAATAATTAGCATTAATTAATAAAATTAATCATTAATAACAAATACTTAATAAAATTTACGTACTATGTACTTAGATTATAATCAATCGGAAAAAATCAAGGTATATTGGGGGCCCGGACCCCCTGGACCCCCCTTGTGTGCGCCACTGATATATATATATATATATATATATATATATGTAAGATATATATATATATATATTAAGACGTCCCTGGATCTTATATATATATATATATATATAAGATCCAGGGACGTCTTAAGACTCTTTGAGACCCTGTGCCCAGACAAGATTTTTGAGGCCCTAGGCGCCCGTATGAAAAGTAGACCCTACTAGAGATCTTTAAAAGTGGACATTAAACAACATGCATGGTAATTTGAAACAAATAAATGTGCACCACTCAATCTCAAAAAGCTTGGCACAAACCGACTCGAACAATGTCCGCATTTGAACTAAATAAGTTGAATGATTGTTTATTGTATTCGGCTTACGCCTAGACATGGACAACGGTCATCACATAATAATACAGTCTTACAGTGGCGCACAAAAGGGGGGTCCGGATCCTCCCCCAAAAGTTCTTGGTTTTTTTCCCGATTGATTATAATTCTAAGTAAAGGGTGTTTTTTTACAGGTATAGAACTTTAAATTGCAATAAAACATCGATGTATTATTCGATTGACATGAATTCTTTTTATTCGAAAGATAATCTTGTGGCATTACATTTTAAATATGATTTCTGGCATATGTTTGCCACGGCTGGCTCGGATGTAGTCCAATCTGGACGTCCAATTTTCGATGACTTTTTCCAACATTTGTTGCCGTATATCGGCAATAACACGGCGAATGTTGTCTTCAAAATAGTCAAGTGTTTGTGGCTTATCCGCATAGACCAATGACTTTACATAGTCCCACAGAAAATAGTCTAGTGATGTTAAATCCCAAGAACTTGGAGGCCAAATCACAGGTCCAAAACTTGAAATTAGGCGGTCACCAAACGTGTCTTTCAATAAATGGATTGTGGCACGAGCTGTGTGACATGTTGCGCCGTCTTGTTGAAACCACAGCTCCTGGACATCATGATTGTTCAATTCAGGACTGAAAAAGTTAGTAATCATGGCTCTATACCGATCACCATTGACTGTAACGTTGTGGCCTTCATCGTTTTTGAAGAAGTGGTCCGCCAGCCCATAAAAAGCTCCAAACAGTCGGTTTTTCTGGATGCAACGGTGTTTCGACATACACTTGTGGATAAGCTTCACTCCAAATGCGGCAGTTTTGTTTGTTGACGTAGCCATTCAACCAGAAGTGTGCTTCATCGCTAAACAAAAGGAGCATGATACAAGAATAGTGAACTTTCGACCCCGGACCCCCCCTTGAAAAATTCCTGTGTGCGCCACTGCAGTCTTACTATTTTTGCCAATTTACATGCAGTTCGAAATTCTCTGTTTTTTGGAGAATATGTACGGGAATATTAATTGACCATTAAAACTATCGGGATCACATGATCTTATTATGACAGAGTCGAAACGGAAACAAGGCCTTCATTGAGGGTAAGGCCCTGGGCCCAATTGGTCCATCCCTTAAGACGTCCACACACACACACATGCTAAGAACTTTCATTCATTTATCGAGCAATTCTATCGGTTGGGATCGCTTGCTGGTACCTAAGCATAGCTAAAAAGCTTAAATTAAGAATTATCCTCACATGGGCTTTTTACTTCTTTTTAACATAACATTTTAATCTTTAATTTTATAATAATTCTTAGAATGTTTTTTTTTTTTTGAAAAAACGAATTGTGTAAATTTTAAATTCTGTTCAAATTTAATTTTAATATTTATTATGGGAGTTATAAATTCCTTTAAAAGAATACAAGAACTCCGCAACATCAATTCCTTCAACTTTGCTTTTATATTTATGATGTAGTACCTTTTGTAGTTACAGAAATTTTTCATTATATTTCTATACATTCATTTCTTATCCATCATAACATATTTTTATTAGTGTTTCTTGTTAATAACTATTTGCATTTTTATTCGCTCTCCCGCTTTTTATCAGGAATTGTATTTTTTTTCAAACGAGTTTGAATGTAATTAGAAATTTTTTTTTTCGACATGAATTTTAGGTAACTATTAAAATATTTGGCTAAAGAAAAATTGTTGCATTTCATTGCATATATTTATTATGATTTAGAGTTGAGTTCTTATAAACACATATTTGTTTTTAGCTATGAATACTTCATTATTCAAATATGGAGAGTACGCAAGTTAAGATTTCATCTCCACGTAACTTTATATAATTTTTGAGTCAAAGAACGTATATGAAAAAATTTTTTTAACAGAAATCTTTAATGTCATTTGCATATTTTTACTTTGTATCCTCGAGAAGAACACATCTCCCTTGTATTTTATTTTTATTTTATGGCGACATCAATTTTGCATTTCTTAAGTTAAATTTATTTAAATCATGTTTTCAAAGAGAAAAAAATATATATATAAATACATAATTTCCTTTACGTTTTTTGAAATATTGTGCAGAGCAGAGAATATAAAAACAAATAGAATAACTCATTATATTTCTTTTTTTATAGCAAATATCTTATAACAATATATTTAAAATATCTATAGTACCAACTGTGTGCATATTAACTGGGCATGATGATCTCACTAATTTTGTAGAAACTCACATCCACACTTTTAACAATCAGTGACTATGACAGCCCTTTCCCTTTCTCAAACGTTTCCATTCCTCTTACAAGTTCCTAATCTACTTTCTCCTGTCTAACTCATCACTTTTCACTCCCACAATCTGCTAGGGACATACACAGAAGTTGTAACAGCGCTGTCTATCTTCTTAACACACAAACAACAGACATATATTTCAGGGAATAAAAAGTTTTGTATTTCTTTTTGTTCAATTCCTATTATTAGTTCACACTCTTCCTATATATATATATATATATATATAATATATATATATAAATTTTTAACTTGGTGAATAATTGAATTTCATTGATGTCAAGATGCTTGATTCTCTTCGTAAAAGCTCTGTAAGTAAAGAAATTTTGTTAAATTATTTTTTGAAAAATACTTATCGTATGTAATTGTTTTAGGATTTTTCTACTTTTCTTACGTATTTGTTTTGCGATTTTTCTGCATTAAGAGTTTGGAAGAGTTTGTTACATAATAGTAGTGAGTGGTTTTATCATACTCTCCGAATTTTTACATACTCTGAATTTTTGTTTATTTTATTTTCTTTGGTTTTTCCTACCGAGTTGCAAAGGGGGAAGGTTGGCGCCTTCAAACTAGTTTAACCCCTCTTATTCGGTCCTAAGTCCGAAATTGCTTTCTGACTCGCTAGGTTCTTCTTTTTTGTAGTTTCTTTTTTAATTCTCTATAATTTTGTTCTTCATGTTCAGCTTTTATATTTTTATTACGCTATTTCTTGTTATGTTCATTATCTATTATTTCTTGTTTTTGATATATAATACATATTTCTTTCATATATATATATATATATATATATATATATATATATGTATATATATATGTATATATATATGTATATATATATGTATATATGTATGTATATATATATATATATATATATATATATATATATGTATATATCTTGTTAAATTTTTCAATTTTTAATAAAATACTTTTCATTCATCCACTCAAGTTCAAATACATATTTTAAACTTGTAAAGGATGACACTTGATGTTAATACAGTTTTTCAAACATTAATTCATTAATTAAGTTTAAATAATGAATAAATAGTAGCAAACAAAAATATTAGTCCAACAGCATATATAAAAATAAAAATGGCTCCGTGTGTCCCTGTAGCGTATGGATAGTGTGTGTGTGCGTTGGACTTCTAATCTAAAGGTCGTGGGTTCGAATACCACCTGGGATGACTTAATTTCTGAAAATGTGATTTCGTTTTACTATACTATTTTATTGGAAGAATTAAATTTAATTAATGAACAAATAGTAAACAAAAATATTAGTCCAATGCCATATATAGAAAGAGAAATAGCTTTCTTAATATTGTGATTCTGTCATATGGATATACATATTTATATTAATTGCAATTATTTAATAAAAAGTAACTAAAATAAACACTCTAGTAGGAATTGACTTGTTATTATTATTTTTTTACATTACTTGTTTTTAAAATAAATTTCTTCGTTTCAAATCCACGCAAGAAAATAAAAGAGATGCATTCTTCAAAAATTTTTTCTTCGGAACTTTTTCAGAATTTTGTTCCTTATATCGATTAAAATAAACTACATCAACACATTCATAGGTAAGTCATCCAGTTCCAAGCCTGCAAAATTACAGTTATAGAAAAATTCCTGCACTTTCTTTATTTCCGCATATTTCTTGCGGAATTAAACCCTATTCTTCCCTTACTTCTGCAGCTGCTCTCCTATCCCCCTTGTAAAACTGGGTGGTGACGGTACGACGTTAGTGCATCGTGAAACAGAGGCGGGAGGGGGCACGACCCCACTGATATCAGGCTAGATGATCTGTCATGTTGCCGGTAGGGTGGGTAGGAAAGGTTCTTAAGCCTCAGATAATTTACGACTTACCCGCAAGGCTTGTAGACGGTCCACCATATGTCTTTTCCAGTCCACTTTTTCTCCACTCTAGCCACTTATTTTCAGTATTTTTATTAACTGAATATTCACCTAAGTGGAAATGCATATTTTTGAAGGGTTTATTATATGATAACCTTTTGGATCGACACTTAAAAGGTGAACATCCCATGGCGTCTTCCATAGGCATCCGGGATACACCCAGTAGGTCTAGCCTGATCAAAATACCCCCCCTTTTTTTTCTTGATGGCATTTCTAAACATTGTCGGGGGCATAAAAAATAAATGGGATCCTTCGTAATTAAATGCCTTGTGGCTAGAAACCATTTCGTGTGGTCACACCAAATTAGAACCATGATCCTTGTAACCTGTCACGGCAACTGCTAAGGCGTCGTAAGTATCTTGATGAGAGACGACATTTTTCTAATTTAGCTGCGAGGACCCGTAAAAGACCTTACGATTGCACTGTATTAATCTAAAGCTATCAGAGGTTTGGAAGCTCTTTCACAGTAAATAAATAGAGGGCAGTAATTTGCATTATTGGGAAAGTTTCGGACCTTTCACACTCACACACAACCAGTTATTTAAGATTTCGTAATATTTAGACATATTTCAACACTGTGTTACAAAATTTCAGTTTTTTACATCAAAATGTTAAAGGGAAAAAATAATAAATATTAGAGATGCGATTTTGACGAATATTTCTCGAATTGGGTTGATACAAAAATAAGATTAATTTAACATAAAAAGTGTGGTTCTAATTCAAAATTTTAAGTTGAAAATTTTTTTTATAAAAAATAAATATACCGTATAATGCGGTGTATAACACGCACTTTTAACACAAAAAATAAGATCGAAATTTGAAGGTGCGCATTATACGCTGGATGTAAAAATGATAGCTTTAAAAATAAAGAGAAGTAGAGCATTAAAAAAATAGATCTATTTTTATGAGTAAGCACCGTTCATTTAAAGGAAATAACATACTTTATGAACTTTCGTGTTTGGATATAGTGAAATTTCGTCCTATTCGTCTTCAAGTTACGCGTCTTCATGCAAAACATCGAATTCTTTTTCATCTTCACCGACACTATTTTTACTCTGATCCATAAATAAATAGCCCTTTATCATTCCATTATCAGATATACTATATTTTTAAATGATATGGATTATGTATCAGGTTTAATTTCATTCCATTCTTTTATATATTGTCCATTCACACACTATTTCTAGACTGGCATGTCTCATTTAACCTCTTTTTGTAAATATTTTTTCACCTTCTATAAGAACCTAGATACTTTTTAACATCTATTTTCTTGTTATAAAGGGTTTTAATTCAAGAAAAAAACAATTGTTCAATTCTAGAAAAAATCAATCCTGGTATTGTACTTCGAGTAAATGTCTTTAAAGCATGTCCATTTCATCCTGAAAGGACATGTCCGTTTCAGGTTTCTTCGTAAAAAAAAAAGGGTACGCGTAATGTGGCAAATATACTTAAAAGTTGAAAAGTGCAGTTTAAGAGTAAGGGTGCGCATTATATATAAATGGTGCTGTGACAAACCTATACGGAACTTTATCACTAACCTTCTGAGTCGTCTCTTTTAGGGAAATTTAATTCCCCTACCTATTTCAAATCAGCTCCAAAAAGAGGACAGAATTCCTTGTTATATGCAGATTAGATAAAGTATTTAAGTCAAACGGAATAGTAAAGCAAAAAGCAGTAGTAGAGAGAGATTGAAGCAGGAAGGTATAACGGTGAAGTTAGATTTCTAGGTGGATAAATCTAGGGAAGAGCTGAGCTGCAGTGTGGTAAATATTGATTTATATTTTAAAGTCTCGTTGAAGTTTTATATTAGGAGTGAGATTAAAGTTAAATGTTCAATAGGAACATTATTGAATATAAATCTGGGATCTCTTATCACGGTAATCTCTGCGTGATCGATATTCTAATTGTTAATTAATTGGATCATTAAATATTTAAGTTTTATTTAAAGGAAAGTCCCTTTTTAAACCTCATATAACTATCTAGATATATTTGTTAATAAAAGTATTTGATTCTATTTGGAAGAGATAACCAAATAAAGAAAGTTATTTATAAAAATGGCTACTGGCTCTTATATGACTCCAATTTATTCTCGTTCTCAAAGTGAGATCCAAGGGGATCTTCACAGTGTTTTTTTAGAGGTATAGAACTTTAAATTGAAATAAAACAACGATGTATTATTCGATTGACATGAATTTTTTTATTCGAAAGATAATTTTGTGGCATTACATTTTAAATATGATCAAGCAAGGCGTAGATTCGTCGAATGGGCCCAAAACGAGATTGCCGTTGTTCTCGATTTTCATAAGCGAATTTTGTTTAGCGATGAAGCGCACTTCTGGTTGAATGGCTACGTCAACAAACAAAACTGCCGCATTTGGAGTGAAGCTAATCCACAAGTGTATGTCGAAACACCGCTACATCCAGAAAAACTGACTGTTTGGTGCGCTTTATGGGCTGGTGGAATCCTTCTTCAAAAACGATGAAGGCCACAACGTTACAGTCAATGGTGATCGGTATAGAGCCATGATTACTAACTTTTTCATTCCTGAATTGAACAATCATGATCTTGTTGGAGCTGTGGTTCCAACAAGACGGCGCAACATGTCACACAACTCGTGCCACAATCGATTTATTGAAGGACACGTTTGGTGACCGCCTAATTTCACGTTTTGGACCTGTGAATTGGCCTCCAAGATCTTGTGATTTAACACCGCTAGACTATTTTTGTGGGGCTATGTAAAGTCATTGGTCTATGCGGATAAGCCACAAACGCTTGACCATTTGGAAGACAACATTCGCCGTGTTATTGCCGATATGCTGCCACAAATGTTGGAAAAAGTCATCGAAAATTGGACGTCCAGATTGGACTACATCCGAGCCAGCCGTGGCAGTCCTATGCCAGAAATTGTATTTGAAATGTAATGCCACAAGATTATCTTTCGAATAAAAAAAAATTCATGTCAATCGAATAATACATCGTTATTTTATTGCAATTTAAAGTTCTATACCTCTAAAAAAAACACCCTTTATAATCAGGTTTTTAAACTCAGTGAATAGTAGCTTTCCATTAATGTCAAGAATCTTGGAAAAAGCTCTGTGAGTAGAAGTTCTGTAAATTTCTTTTTTGAAAAATCCTTTTCTCATGTATTTCTTTAGGAATTTTCTGCTTTAATATTTTAGGAGAATCTGTTGCAGAATAGTAGTCGTGGTTTTTTCATACATTCTGTGAGTTTTTATATACCGTAAAATCCGGCGTATAATGCGCACTTTTAACACAAAAAATTAGATCGGAATTTAGGGGTGCGCCTTATACGCCGAGTATAAAAATGACGAGCTTAAAAAAAACGAGTATTAAAAAAAAATAGACTTACATATCGAAATAACATTTATTTAAAAGGAATAACATACCTAATGAACTTTCATTGTTGGATAACATGAAAAGGCATTCTTTTTTGACCATTTTAAGGCGAATAAAAAAAACGTACACTGTTTCTTGTTACAATTAATCCATTCAGGCGATTTTCTAGGACTCAGTTCGCAATACTTTCTTCTAGAATGGGGCATTTCGTTACCACTTTACATAAAGCACATTTCTTTGGCATGTTAATTATTGTCATTTCACTTTTTTCCCACTCCCTTATGAAGATTTCGCATACATCAAAAATCCTTGCTGTAGCACGATTTCCATTTTCTTTTGCAAATTGAATCACTTAGATCTTGAAACCGGCACTGTGGTTTGCTTCGTTCGCCAGGCCCATCTTTACTGATCGCTGCTTGAAGCGTATTCAATATTATTCATAGCATTGAATTTACTACTGACAGCGAGCTCAATAAGAGTCTCAGGCTTGTTCTAATTTATTTCAAAATTAATCGTCCGCCTCGTACATCACACGAAAGGGGGAAAAAGGAATCAACGTTTATAGAAAAACGTGAGAAAAATCCAACCATGACGCTGATTCGCCCCCCTTTCTTCTTCCGCTTAAGGATTGTATGTAATTCTAGAAGTATACTATTTTTTCAAAAGATAGTCTGGAATGATTCATACAATAAATAATGACTTCCAAATTTAAGAAAATTGCACACGTGCATTTCAAATTTTTTCTTAAAAAGAGGGGTGTGCGTTATACGGCGAATATACCTAAAGATTAAAAAATGCAGCTTGAAAGTATAGGTGCACGTTATACGCCGGATTTTACGGTACTTTGAAATTTTATTTTTTCTATTTGGTTTTTCCTACCCAGTTGCAAAGGGGGAAGGTTGGCGCCTTCTAACTAGTTTAACTCCACTCTTATTCGGTACTAAGTCCAAAATAGCTTTCTGACTCGCTAGGTTCTTTTTTGTATTTTTCTATAAATTCGATCTTCGTTTTGCTTTAATATTTTTATTACGTTATTTCTTGTTATGTTCGCTATCTATTGTTTCTTGTTTTTGATATATTATATAAATTTCTTTCATATATATATAACAATTAAAAACAATGTAAAACATGAACGTAGTATGTAATGAATCTCAATATATTTTCGGGGGATTTTATTCCTAAATAATAGACTAAGATTTAATATGATGTGAGTTTTTAAAAATATATATAAACTGACATTTTTCTAATGATATAGCTTCAATTTATTAGATTGATAAATTAGATTATTATATTATTGTTTAGATTATAAATGTATAAGAGAAAATTAACTATAGTAATAGTAAATTGATGCAATCTCGTGTTGAGGGGGATATCTTTCCATGCGTAGGAAATATCCCAAATTGATTTATTTTAGGTTTATCAAATACTTTTTTCAAATATATATATATATCGATATAGTCTTTAAAATTACTTAGGTAAGAAAAAAAACAGTTAACTTAATAAAGGCTGTAGACTTTAAAAAAAAAATCCAAAAAGCTCTTTTAGTTAAAAAAATTTTTCACTCTTGAATATGAGGTCTCCGAGCCTGAAAGACATATAGCTGAAAGGCAAAACAACCTTAAAAAGTACTCAAAATGCATGTTACTCTTTTTTCTCTCCAAAAATACACCACACTATATTAATAAAAATACAAGAAAGTGGAAATATATACACAGAAACGATCAAATCAAACCTTAATTTTTTCTTTTCTTTTGGTGGGGATTGGCCTTACGTCTTAGAATTATTAAATGCCAGCAAACATAAAAAATTCCTACGCAGTTTAGGAACGGCCAACTTCCATATTAATTTAATAAGTATCCGTCCTATTTGTTTCGATAAATGAAGTAGCCACCCCCAAATATCCGGTAGGTCTTCAAGATTATTACAGCTTACAAGTAAAATATTTTTGGGTCTCTGCAACATATTCTCTACCTTTCCCCTCTTTAATTTACTACAATGATATCTTTCTATACGCAACATTATAGGGCGGGACCGTATCCAGGTTCTTGTAAAGATGGGTGTGTGGGTTTCTGTTACCAACATTTTGTTACGTGATTTACTGTGCTAGAGTGGTTTCCTGACAGTGCTCTATCTCCCTGAAGCTTCTTTCTTAGAGTCTGGGGATGTGTAACAACTTTATGAGGGATATTTGAATTTTTATTGTACCCATTTGGAAGGAGTCTTTTGGAAACTATTTTCTTAACATTTTCTTCAGGTATTGTATTTTTTCTCCCTATTGTTAAGAATTTACAACCACTATAAATTCTACTAAAAAATTTTACTTTTGGAGGAAGAACAGTAATAGATTCTTGTAATATTTTTTTCGAAAGAATAAATTAATAATTTAAGGACTAAATATGTGAATGAAATTTCGGATGCCATCTCTCTGTAATCCTGTTTATTTAATCATTAAGATTTTTTTTAAATAATGTTATCAATTAATTTTTTAAAAAAATATTTAAGCTTAATATATATTTATGTTGATAATTTTTTTTAGAAAATTAAAATTTATCAAACCGTACCAGAGTAAGTGAAAATGGAAAAACAAACATAAATTGTTACGAAGAATCACATTCTATTTTCTCTATTACATTTAGATTCTCTTTTTAAAGACATTGCTTAAATTTAGAATACCTTAGTATTAAAACATTCTGACCCAAAAACCAAATAATTTCGTTTTACTTCTTTTACGATTCAGTACGTCACTCTGTATTTATTTAACGTTCTGTAGTATTTCCTAAAGCTATGTTCTTCGGGAATATACATAAGTGTTTTTCGAGAATTCTTCAACGCATCTCTTGAGCACCACTTCAGATGTAAAGATAAGTGTTTGTCGTAGACCTGTTTCAGCTCTACAAAATTGCTCCTAACTGCTTATGAATGTCATTTAAGGGGTGTTGGAAAGCTAAAATCTTATTTTTTTGACAATTTGAGATTTTTACATTTTCAAATTGTATAGATTTTAACCTTTCTAAAAATACCTTAGTTGAACCTCTAGGGTATTTAGAAGCACTTAAAACGTATTTTTAAATAATCGTTGAATTTGGGCCACGCCCATTTTAATGGCGAAAATTGAAAACAAATTACTTTGTTTTTGCTTACTAGTGTAACGACTGATATGAACCAAAACATGTATCTTTTATTTTAAATTGAGCCTTTTATTTTTTTATTTCCCAGCCGATTAGAAGTCTCACTGTATACATTAAAATCAATTTATCTCAAAATGTAAATTTTAATGTGCGATGTACCTTTTCTGAGAAACTACTGTTCATAGGTATGTAAATTTTTTATGAATTATTTATAATTATGTCTAATATATACTAAAATGAGCTTTTTTTAAAACACTAAAAAATTTAATTTTTACAAATTTTTTAAGTAAAAAATGGGTCAAAATGCGCAATGTTTGATAAAATATTTCATAATTTCTTAAAAAATTCAAAATTAGCTAAAGCTCATTTTTAGTATAATAAGAGAGATGTACTTTAATAGTATGAAAAATTTCAAGCATGTACATAAAACAGATTTTGAGAAAAGGTACATCGAAAACAGCCAATTTAACATTGTCAGTATAGAGAGAGAGAGAGAGAGGTTTCCAACACCCCTTAAGAGATTGGGTTGATTCCGTGTTTACTAATTGTCATCTGTATTTAGTTTAATGATTGAGATGAAAAATTAACAATAAACTTACGAATACATACAGTGGCGTAACGTACACCCCCGCCACCCCTGCACTGCGGGGGTGGCAGGACTCTAGGGGCCCCAAAGCCTGAGCGATGCCAATTGCGTAAGATCCCCCTGCAAAATCTGATTTTGCAGGGGGCCGAAAATTCTCCGTTACGCCACTGAATACATATGTATATAAAATCCTTAATCATGTACCGAATTGCTATAAATCCAATTTAAAGCTAAGTAATAAACATAATTTTATATGTATGACACAATGCGAGGAGTCATCTGCAGCTAAATGGCCATGGTCCCGAACTCGTAACCGGCGTCGTTCAGTTCTGATGCCACCTCCCCGGTGTAGAGGCACTGATGCACGTACAATTTGTTGTGGCCCAAATTCCTCGCGTTGGCATGGTGTGTAAGCTAGAAGAGTGGGGTGCCAGCTTAGTACCGTCCTCGTCACTTGACCGTCGCTGCCGTCATCAATATCCCTTAGCTTAGGTGTTCGTCACCAATAGCTCTCACGTTACTTTAGAATACAACATTAATAGACACTCGTTTACTCATTCACACAACATGGGTTCTCCATTGTGAAAATCACGGATTCTTTACTTATTTTCAAAGCCCAGTTGTGGTCAAAACACATTCAAGAAGAAATGTTGATCAGAAATATGAATTTACATACTATGAATGTCGATGGCACACATAACCCATGGTCACATATAAGGAAACTGACATACTAGCACATAAAAACAGCAACAACAACAAGTGAACAAGGGCCAGACAGACTAATACTTTCATGTCCAAGCCTTCAGTTTATATACTTATATCTAAAAGTTTCATAAATCCTTGATTACTTCATAAATATGATTTCATAATCCGAGCACCTTAAGGTATCCGACTACGTACGAAACCGTGATTTTAAAAAAAGCGCATAAATGTATAATTTTCATGATATTTAGTGTCACTCAGATTAGAATACATGCATAAAATTGTTTTAAGCACATTTTGACAAAACAAAATGTATTTAAATAGAATATTATGGCACGAAATTAACTTAGAATAATCTTTTTTCCGAATGTTCTCCTTTTGACAAAAATGGTTCTATTATAATAATACTTTGCCTGTATATAGCTCAGACCTCTCTACAGAGGCTCGACTAGAATTTTGAAAAACTCACATTATTTTCAGAGTTACCACCAATTGAAATAATTATTGATGTTTTTTTATTAAAATTTTTCCCCTCTGTTGTCGTAAAATATGAATAAACCCACTTCTAAGTTATATATTTCAAAAATTCTAGTTGAGCCTTTGTACAGAGGTCTGAGCTATATACAGGCAGAATATTATTATAATAGAAGCATTTTTCACAAAAGGAGAACATTTGGAAAAAAGATTATTCTAAGTTAATTTCGTGCCATAATATTCTATTTAAATACATTTTTTTTTGTCAAAACGTCCTTAAAACAATTTTATGCATATATTCTAATCTAAATGACACTAAGTATCATGAAAATTATCCATTTATGCACTTTTGCAAATCACGGTTCCGATCGTAGTCGGATACCTTAATTGATCTCTTTTAGTGGCTGATGCAACATTGCATCACTTGTACTTTTTTAAGTACAACTTGCATGTAGTATTGTATGTCGGGGATTTTAAAATTGTTTTCAATAAAAAAAAAAAACTTGCATGTAGTATGAATACACAAATCAAAATATATATTTCCCCCCTATTATATCTTAAAACAAACATGGTGAGGGTTTTTATTTCGAATGAGTAAAAATGATTTAGTCAGTTTTTTATGTACTAATAGGAAGCCAAAATATTCAATAACAACATAATTTTAAAATGTTAAGCAGATAATAAACTCAAAGTTAAAATAATACAATATATTAGCAATGAAACAACTAGAGAAAATAGTTTGTAGTTGTTTGCTAAATGTTGAATGCAATTGTAAATTAATTATTACAAAAAAAATTATTTTCGAGTAAAAAATGTATTTCAAAAATTTATCGGACTTTGTTTTTCTTCTTCAAAACTTTATTCGACGATTTTCACACTCATTTTTTTTTGGAACCTACTCTATTTTAATAGAAAATATTGCGTAAAAAAAATCAAATGATCCAAAAAAAAAAATGGAAAATGTGTATATATTTAGAAAAAGTTTTTTTTTTTTTTTTTTTTTCAAAATTAATCGAACAGAATTCTTAACATGTAATATTTATGAAAATTCAGCTTTCGAAACCTGATGAAAATCCAAAAATTTAAAATAATATTTTTAAATTTTATAAATGCCTCTTTGTAAAATATTTGGCACATTAATATTAGAATAACATAATGCAATAAATTGGGTATATTAGAAGAATAAACACATGAATTATATATATTAATTCGGTGTGTTCACATGAATAATTTGTCGACAAAATCGGATTAAAAAACCAAACAAACTGCACAAAACTATTCCTTTGTTCTAAGGCAAGTACCTTCTCTTATTTTGTAATAAAATCCAGATCACAAACGCTGTATTAAATTCTTTAAAGGCTTCAATCTGACATCGATCTTACAGTGGAAAATAAAACCACAAAACCACACACATCTTTGAAGTCATGGGCATATTCAATTCGACTATCTGATATACGAGAGTAAAAAATTTAGTCAGTGAATCGGAATAAAGCTATCACAGAATAAAGCCAACGGTCCGATTTGTCAGCTCGATCCACAGGTGTCAAGGTTCTAACAAGTCCTGGTAACAAGCATTTTGTTATTTTTATCTGATCCGATCCCCATAAAATATTTAGCCCGTCCCTTCACTATCAGAGGATCAAATTACCCGAATCGTTGCCATCCATACATTTATAACGTCTATTTTTTATGCTCTGTTCCCTCTGTTGCTTTTCAACCATAAATATGAATGAAGCAGAGAAAGGAATCGAATGTATAAGTGCTTTTGCTTGCCCTTATCACTTACAGTCGATTTCAGCCACTTTTGGAACATATAATAACGTTCTAACACCCGAAGCCTTGGAATAGATAAGATCCATTTTTCAGAAGCGGGCTCATTTTCTGAAGATAGGTATATAGACAATAGGATCGGAAGCTGTGATTACACACACATTCTTTTTTTACCATCAAGGCGAGTGATGCTATTTAAGGGGATAGGAAGGGGATTGTTCCAATTCGTTGAGATGAAGTCGTTTCTGTCACGTTTGTCAGATGGATGATGGGGCGGTTAAGACGATTTCTTCTCCAGACACATAATTAGGAATATGATTGTCTTAAGTGGATGATTACGATTTGGAGAAAGATGGTTCTTGTTAGGATTAAACACACCCTTTCGGTTTGGATCATCGAAATTAATTTTTTACATTTATTTTATTGTTTTTATCTTTAAGTAATGGATTTTGCTTTTTGTTTTATGAGTACTGTTATATAACTGAAGAATTTTGTGCTCAGAAGGTACTTTTTATGACAGCGATTAATTCTTTCTTAAGCGTAATCCGTTAATAAAAGTGTATATGAACCGAAAAAAATTTTTTAATAATATTAACAGAAACACACATTAGTTTTGTCAACAATTTAGATATCTCCTGTGTTATTATGTGTATAATATCAGCACTAAAACTCAAGTTTTTTCACACAAGTTCGTAAGAAAATAGTTTCAATTATAAATTTTATTTTCCAAAAGACTAACATTGAGATGAATTAGAATTTTTAAACAAAATACCAGAAACATTGTTTGAAATAATTTTATCTATAGATTCCTAAAATGGAATATTTGCTTGAACATGACTGCAACATAATGTATTATAGCAATACTTTTCTTGTTGTAGCGAGAGGTGTATAAAATTGCAGTTCGAAGCAACACTTTGTTTCAAGTCAAAGCAAAGTTTATTCTGTATCGCGGTGGTTGACCCAGCTGCGAACAACAGTCTTCCAAAACAACAACAAAGGAACTGTCCCTTTTGGGTTTTCACAACAACCATTTTGGCAATCCTCTCAGCGAAACTGTGCCGACACTTGTTCAGTTTTATCATTCAAATTGATGTGCTAAAAACTTCATTTCTTTTTTTCATTTGAAACATTATAAATTCAAAATTTAATTACGTTTCTAATATTGAAGCTTCATTTTTTTAGTTCTATGCATGTGCTTTCCACGCAAACTTAATATAGTTGATGCTATCAATACGTTTTTCTTTTGATTTAACTATCCAAAATCCAGCATCAAATGGACTAGCAAAGTATCTAAGTTTTATATTTATTTTGAATGTACACTTGAAATGCATATAATCTTTCATAATATTTGCTTATCAAATAGCTTAAAATCAGTAATTTAATAATTGGAAAAAGGAAATTGAATTTCACATTTGAGAAGGAATAAAAATTTATTTCATAGGGAAGTATTTTTTCACTACTATACACATGATCTACTACAAATATTTCCTCATTTTTTTTTTTACACGAATAAATCGAACACCTTATGTCAGTGCTTCTCAAACTTACAATACTGGCGCCCCCCTTTTCAATCACAATTTTTATCGCGCCCCCCCTTATACATAATAATTTACTGAATGCAATAATAATGCACTTTTACGATAAAGCAACAATGTTTATTATAAACCGTACAAATTCATGACATAAGTATAAAATTTTGTATATGTTACTTTTAAGCAAAAAAAAGTTAAGTAATAGGATAATTACTAAGTTATTTTTCCTTTCTCTGATATTTAAATTGGAACATATTACAAAATGCGGTGGTTGCTTAGAAGACAAAATATAGATATCAGCTAAATATAGAAGATGAACTCAGAGGGTCAATTTCTTATCTTAAAACTCCTTTCAAAAACTTTGCTCTGTAAGACAAGCCCATGGAAGTAGCTAATAATTATTAAACTTGTTCTTAATTTAGTATTAATTAATTAGTCATAAAATACTCTGTGCACCACTCATACATTAAAAGCAGTGTTTCTCAAACTTTCAATACCGGCGACCCAATTTTCAATCATAATTTTTGTCTCGCCCCCTGTACAACAATAATGTATTTACTGCAATAAAAATGCACTTTGAGAGAGAGACGCTAAAGTTACAATACGATCTTAATTATAAACCGTACAAATTAATACGATAAGTATATTAAATTTTGTGTATATTTTAAGTAATATATATTTTAAGAAAATTACTTAAAATATATATTACTTAGAATTATGTTATTTTTCTTTCTCTAATTTTTAAATTGGAACAGATCGTAAAATGATGTATTTAATTAAAGATTTATTTCCTTCAGCATTCATTTCTCAAAGTACAAATGTCATTAGAAAAATAGTCTAGTCAATGTCGCTCTCTATCATATCCATCATATCTGGCATTATAGGGTACGTTTGCGTGAGTCTGGGCAACCTATCGGACGTCTGCGCAAAACATGTAAAAATGCTTTTCCTCGTACAATTCCAGTCAGTTTTGGTCGACTCGATACTCCTATAGCTACTGAATCTAGCTTGAATGTACATTTTTTTGAATTTCCACGTTAATTGTAATTCACGGTAATTACGTATTTACGGCAGTAGATTAAAACAATATCATACATACATTTTTAAGTCGTAAGTAAACATTCGACCATAATAAAGAATCAACAAGTACACAGACGAACGAGCATGGTTCCGAAAATTAAATCAAGGCGATCTTCTCAAAAATACTTAAATTTTGGATTTACCACTACTGAAGTAAATGATGGAAAAAAAGCCCCAGCTCGATATGTGTTAAAACTTACAAATATGTAGAACAACATGTGAAAGTTGTTTTTAAAGCATGTAAAATCATTTAGCTATGTTGGCAAAGAATTTTAAAAAGTATTTTCTGGATGAGGACAGCTTGGTAGCAAGTTACGAGTGGATTAGGGATCTATTTCAAGATACTCCAGAAGGGCTCTCAACTTCCGAAGAAGAAATCTTCATAGATTTCACATCCAATGAAAAATTAAAAGGCAATTTTGTAATAAATCGCTCTTTGAATTTGGGGTAGAGGTGGATGAGGAATTATCTGTACTGAAAACAAAAGCACTTTGTATACTATTACCATTTTCAACATCCTACCTTTTTTCAAACCGGATTTTCTGCAGTGGATGCCTTGAAGACAAAATATAGATCTCAGCTAAATATAGAAAAATAACTCTTTAAGTGTCAATTTCTGATATTAAAACCTTCCTTTGAAAAACTTTCCTCTACAAGAAAAGCCCGTGGAAGTCCCTAATAATTATTAAACTTGTTCTTAATTTAGTAATAAGATTGATTGATTGAATATTAACGTCGCACTGTTCAGCTGCACGAGGGCTTTTGACGACGGACCACGTAATTTTGAACCATGGTCAAGTGACGTGGATGACACCTGAGCTGGCACCCTTCTCTCCTAACTACCACTCCACACCAACGGGAAAACGTTTCAACTCTCAACAGATTTAACATGCATCGCTGCCCTACATGGCGGGTCTTTAGTGGTACTGGGCTCGAACTCGTGACAAGGCAAGCCACGATCCGATACCTATACCACTCGGCTACCGCGGCCAAATTCAGTAATAAGAAATTATTCATAAAATACCTTCTTCAGTACTGATACATCAAACGTATACTGGCTGAAACACCGACTCTTCGCACGAGTTCATTTTTAAAAAAATAAAACATTATTCTTGATATAATAGCTGAACTGTAAGGAGAGTAAAACTGTGTGCACGACATTGTATACAAAAATGTAAAATGATTTTTTTTTTTTTAGATAAATGCTATAATTGTAAATGACTGTTTAAAAGAACTGTAATTTTAAACCTCACACAATTAGCATTTAGAATTAATGTTAAATTATGAAAAAGAATATAAAATTCCGATGAAGAATAATTGTGTTACTTTTTAACATTTAAAGCCAGTAGACTTCAAAATGTTTTAACCCGGGAGCAGGCGCGTACTCGATACTAACATTAATGGTAGTGCGGGGGACTCAGTCACCCCAATCATTTGTTTAGAATTATTTTTACTGTACACGATACAAATCGGAATTCTAGTGAATATTTTAATTTATAGAAAGTATACTTACCTTCTTTCAAAGACTATTCAATTCTTTGATGATTTGAGAAAAAAATCCAATAAAACGGAACTAAAATGATTCAAAAGTACAAGACCATAATAAAGGACACAAATCAGACACTTTTCAATTATCCTACAGAAATGTTAAACCAATCAATTCTTTTCCAAATATCGCAAAACTCAATTATTTACAATTTCCTTAAGCGAAAAGCAAACGCATAAAAGATGGGAGGGAACTAATATTGATAATAACCATACCATAAGATTGAAGGTCAATCAAATGATTAGCAAACGTACTATGCAGCCTGGCTGAAAAGTGAATCATGATTTCCTTTTCTTTTTCTACAACTAATGTACAGTATTTCAATAATAATTACAGTGGTGAATTGTTTATCTTCTTAGAATTTTTCTCAGGGTCTGGGTTTCGTTTTCTTTTAATGAGTAATATTTTATGTTAAAACGTAATAAAAAAATCTCTCATTGAGGAAAAACAGCAAATAAAACAAAATGTTTTTTTTTCTTTCATTTGGTTTTGGGATTAAAGATAGCTATTTGATGACGGAAAAAAGCCAGATAATAAATATAAATTATGTCAGTGTTGTGTGTATTTATTTTTATTATGGAAGAAAGCATTTTGTTTTACTTCTCTTTCCGGTTATTTTTTTTTTTTTTTTTTTTAAAATCTTTAAATTTTCGATACGCTCGCGCCCCCCTTGTAGGGTCATCGCGCCCCCCCAGGGGGCGCGCCCCACACTTTGAGAAACAATGCCTTATGTATTTACAAAGGCGAAAGGAAAACACTTGAAACAAGAGTAAACTTTTTACAATCATATACTCAATGCTATTAGAATATTGAGGGAAAATTCCACACAGTTTTACCTCAAACAAATAAAACATTTCTTCTATGTGACAGGAGAAAAAGCTAGCATTCTTACAGACATTCAAGTATTACTTCGAACGTAAGTGTCTCGTCTTCTTAAATATACAGTAGTTGAAACATTGAAGAAGTTTTTTTCTTTCTATTTTGTTTAAACAATGAGATGCTTAACTATTTTCAAATACTTAATGCTTTTGTATGCTTTTTTTCTAGCTCTTTTTTGCAGTTCTGCAGTCTCTAGAAAATATTTTAAGTAATTTCTTTGAATGTGTCTGGATCACAGTAGTTGCCTATTTTACTAGGTTTATCAGCAGCACTTTTTCCCGCATTTTGTCAAAAAGAAAAAGAAAAAACTTGCATTAAACATGATTGAATCTTTGCCAAATATTTTGAACAGAATTTAGTTCTGTAATGTATTTGAAAAACAAGAAATTTAAAGAAAAAAAATATTTTTAATTTAAAAAATAACTATTCTTGTTATTATGATTTAAGGTGGGGAAAGGGAATAGTACTTTACGAGATTTAAAATTGCCTCTTTTGACATACTTTTACGATTTTTCATACAACCATTACATTTTGGGCATTTGAAAATGATTATTTTTTTGCAATTTATGCAATTAAGTACTAAGTTTAAAGATTCAGAATAATTTTTGCTATAGAGTTTTTGTATTTTTGTTTAAATAATGTAAGATATGAACACAAACATAATAAAGGCTAAATAGAATATACTTTCTATTTCCCGCAAAATAACTTTACAAAGATGTGTAGTAGATCCTACATTTCTACATAAAAAAACTCAAGTTAAATTATTCCTGCACTTTTTATGCATTTATATACATCCAATTTGTGAAAAATTGTTATATAACTACTTATTTTCCTTCTTATGTGTAATATTTTTAATAAAACTATTTTTCAAGCAGCAATTAAATTGACGTATACAAGAATAGTGAAAATCAGATGTTGAAATAATAATATAAGAATATATAGAAATATGTTATAATAATTATAACATAAATAAAAAGTTAATTTCTCCGTTTAAATCGTATTTCAACAACCTATTCTTTTTTTAAGTCATTTACACATGTTCACTACTTTTAGATAACACATAAGCAAAATTTACTAAAACAAATTTACAATAACATCCAGATAAAATAAATCTAATAAATGGTAAGATAACAAAATGATAATGTTTGAAATAAGATTTGATGGAATAATTAAGCTAAGAAAATTCAGTTTAATTGAAAATGCATATTCCAATTGCCTATTCCTTTTTACATACTTTCACAGTTTTTAGATAATCCAAAACCAATAGTTCCAAAAAATGTTTCTTGTGACAACCATATAAAAGTCAATAAATGTTAAAATAACAACATATTGGGAATGTACTAAATGAGTGTTGTAGAAGTTACTAAGCTTGCGCAGATAGGAACCATCATTCTCCGATACAACGATCAATCTAAAACTTGACATCTTGTTTTCAAGGCTAAGATGGTTCCCTGTCTTGACACAGCTACGTGAGACCGATAGAGTGATACGAAAAAGAAAAAGAGAGGGAGAGTAAATAAAAGAGGAAAATAAAAAAAATGTAAATAAAAAAAAAAACGTTCTTTTCTAATCCCACCGTTACATGGTGGAATGATTGAATAGCCTTCTTACGTTACTCAGATAAGACATTGCAGTCACATTCCGGAGATAAGAAATGTAAATAACCTGAAAAGGGTGCCGAGCGCTTTTGTGTGTGGTTTCGTTTTTTAAAATTACTTCGAATTTTTTAAGGTTAAGCAAAGTTTAAGAACAAACAAAATGGAATGAATTAGGTGAAGTTTTATACCTCATTTTCTAAATTATAAACATAATACATAAAGATAATTTTATTTTTCTTAAATCTAATTTATCATGCACCTTGTGCTTCAATATTGTTAGAGTAATTGTATTTCATAGTAGTTTTCTTTTAAATATATTTACTTTTATTAACGCTTTCAATTATAACATTTCAGAAGGAATAATTTAAGGCTGTCTTCGGTAAAAGTACAAAAGCTTGAACTAAACGCGAAGCACATTTTCAGACAGGAAAAAGGCATCAATTTCTATGGAAATTTGCAATATTATAACTAATACCTCTGTTAACAATATAGTGTTTTTAAAAATGCCAAAATATTCCATGAATACTTCCTTTTTTGTTATAATACGTGAAGACATATATATAGCTCATTTAACATTACGGTATAGGAGAAAAAGCGCGAAACACATTTTATACCAGAAAAAATGGTTGAAATCGGTTAAAAACGGGAAGTATAATAAAAAATTCTGCTCTCTCTCTATATATATAAGAGATAGTGAAGCCAGAAAATCATTTTAATGTTTCATTTCTTTTATATCTGAAAAAATGTTCCAAATTCTGGTCTTATTCTTTAACATTAACTGAAGACAGCCTTAAAAAAAACTTTAATGTATACAATAAGTAAATTGTGTATTCAAGATATCGCATAGTTCTTGTATATAAAACAATTTTTAAACACACAATTTGTTGAAGGGTTTTTTTTTTTTTACCTACGTAATGTTAAAGAATAAAGTTGTGATGTTAAGGCTGTTATGTCAACGAATATGATTTAAAAATAGAACATTTTTCCAGACTGATAGTGCTCTAACACAGTGCTCCGCAACAGTAGCGCACACAGGAATTTTTCAAGGGGGGGGGGGGTCCGGGATCGAAAGTTCTCCATTCTTGTATCATGCTTCTTTTGATTTTGTCGATTGTAGAGAACAAAACACAGTAAAATACTGATTATTGAATAAATAATTAGCATTAATTAATAAAAATTATCATTAATAACAAATACTTAATTTAATTTTATGTATTATATACTTAGAATTATAATCAATCGGAAAAAATATCAAGGGCTTTTGGGGGTCCGGAACCCCAGGACACCCCTTCTTGTGTGCGCCACTGCTTCGCAAACTTTTTATTGCTGCGGACCGTTCAACGCTTGATAATTTTACCGTGGCCCGCTGAGGGTGGGATACGTTGATTGTTTATATTTTAGATTGTTTTGATTTAACTATCTTAATTTAGTTATTGTACATTCAAATATGCCTTCAGAATAAAATATAGTTACACCAAAAATGAATAAAAGTGATTTAACGTGGAAAGTTGCGCAAATCTGAGAGAAATGCACCACTTTAAATAAAATGGCAATAGTTTAATGTTCTTTAGGCGGCCCGACACCATTTGATCCACGGACCGGAGGTTGCGGATCACTGCTCTAACATACATTACTTTCATATTCTAACTTTACCATCCAATACAAAGCAGCGTATTCCAGGGCTCTGAAGCGTAATTTTTTTTCGTTCCGGTTTAACTAAAAAAAAATATGTCGGTTCAATATTACGGTTTTCGTTTTGCCAAAAATAACGATTTTCGGTTCAGTTGCGAATAAATGATTTTATTTTATGTATATTCTTATTATTACTAAAAATATAATACTATCCTAAGCAAAAAATGTAATCCTAACAAAATTTAGAAGAATCTTCATTTGTTCTTAGATGTCATCTACTAGTTCTTTCAACTGAATTAAATCTGCCTTCTACAATTAGGTTCGTGATGAAACAGAAAGTACTAGTGAACACATCAAAACAGAAAATCGAGAAGAAATGTACTTGTAATGATGATAATTATAGAGTTGAAGTTAAATTAAAAAATATTGATGTTGGTTACAGTAACAAAATGATTGAAAATATATCGAACTGAAATGAATCGATATATTTTTTCAGTTTAGTTCCGGTTTTTGATCCCACCAAAATAACATTTTTTTCCGGTTTTCTACTTTTAGAGTAGTTTCAATTCGAAGCCCTGGCATATTCAATTATTCTGCTCTTTTCCATTTCATTTGATCCATCCTTTTCTGGTACAAAATTTTCTCGCATTTTTCTCCTACATCATAATACTAAATATGTATTCAATTTACATTTAAAAAGGAAACTTACTTTTTTCTACGATATTTTAAATTTATAAAGTCATCGTATAATAAACAGATGTTTGAATAGCAACAAAGCGAGTTCCAATAAAAACTGAGACTTTTCTGCCTGAAAATTTGCTCAGAGTTTATAATTCGGGTTCTTTTCATTTGGTAAAAATGAACTTAAATAACTTGCTAACTAATTAATTACAAATCTAAATAATAATTCATGTTCCAAATTGTTTTTAATTGAAAACCAAAAATTGTCATTTAATGAAATAAAATCCCAAAACTTATCTTCTTTTAGAATGCCACATTTCCCACAAATAATATTGACACCAGCAAAAAATGGGACAGAAAAGCAATGAGCTTTTTTCAAGATACAACGGATATCTATTGACCCTCACAATCTTTCACTTTTAAGTAATATATTTTTTTAAAAAATATTTTCTTAAAGAAATAAGTGATTGAGTCTCTCAACAGAAATCATAGTTCTGCCATTAAAAAAAAAACGCTAATTCCTTACACACATACATTTTGAATGTAAGTTATATTTATTTATTTATTTCACTACGTATATCATACATTGGAAAGTTATATTTTGTTTGACATTCAAAAAATCTAAAAAGCAATATTTCTGTCTAACAATTTAAATACATTTTTATTTTAAAAAAATCCTTTGCTTAGACACAGCATATACACCATGCTTAAAGTTTTCAACCGCATATGGAACTTCAAGAACATTTCTTTGAACTCTGTCGGCCATTGATCCAAACAATTGGCAATTTTTCTTTACATTTACTTTCACTCCTTGCTAATAAATAATATACTTCGTCTTGTGGGTCTTGTAGTACATTTAGTGATTGTGAGACACTTAAAAAAAAAGACGTCTCTAATAAAACACTCGTTTTTACAGCGAGTTCTTCAAATTGATTTACGCAACCGTTATTTCTTTTTAGAACAATCGCATTACTCATCATCTCGCATTGTTTTTTTGTTCCTTTTTGCTGCTACTTTACAAGAAGCTGAATGGCGCGCCAAAAGTAATCATAACTTCTAGCTAAAACATGTTTTTCTAGCAGCTTTTTTGAAAAAAAAAGCTATTTTCTTCAATATTAGTAAAAGTGGCTGCAAATATTCCATAATGCTACAACAGAATTTTTTTTTAATGACCTACTTAAATTTAGAAGAATTAATTACCATTTATTTAAAGTAGTTCGGGGGAGGGAATTACCGAAAACGAAAGTAATACTTACACCAATTGAAAGTACAAAGTAGCTCATGAAAATGTATGCGACTGATTTGAAAATAATTAAGTAAAAAACATTTCTAACTGATTTTTCTAGAGCTTAATGAATTTCTAAGCATTTCTTTCTCCTCGATTAATAAAATAACTGCAAACTTAGTTCCTTTTTTTGTAGCAGAATTGCATAATTACTTTTAAATCAAATTACATATTTATTATTGTTTATTATTTATTAGTTAATTAATAAACCTGTAAACAACATTCCATATGCACAAATTAATAAATTAATGATAACACAACCCTTAATTTATAAATAATAACGTCAACACTAAAACAGATCGAAGATTCGAAAATGTTGACGATTCTCAAGTGAAAAATTAAGCTCTCGAAATTGTCTTCACTAGTATTAAAAAGTGACTTTAAATACCAAATAATTTTTCAGAATTAAAACATTACAATTTTAATGTCGCATTCTGATTTTATTATAACACAATCAGCATCGCATTATTTATGTAAATAATTTTCCTTTAAATCGGTTCATTTCCTTCCTCGTTAATATAATTCTTGTATTTCGTATCCTATACTTTGCTACAGAAAAAGAAGGGGAAACATGAAATATTAGGAAAAAAATTAAAATTCTTTATTTTCTATATAATTGTATTCTACTATAAAATATTTTAGCTATGAGAAGAATTCACTTTAAATGTGATTATCTATTTTAACCAATGAGATCAGAACATATTTGAAAATGTAGTACAAGTTTTCGAATCATCATTTTTCATTATTAGACGAAGAAGGTCTTCTCTGGAAGGTTCAGTAATAATCCTTACCACTGGCGTAGCGAGTTTTGAGGGGGCCCTGTATCAAAATTCCTCCAGGGCCCTTTTAAGATATGAGAACCCAGTTAGTTGGACTGTAGTTGAACATGTTGGGGCTCCTATAGCATGGGGACCTCGTATCATTGATACGGCGGTAGCTACGCCACTGATCCTTGCTAATATTATAAAAGTGAAAGTTTGTGTGGATGTTTGTTCCTCTTTCACGCAAAAACAACTGAATGGATTTTAATGAAACTTTACAATAATATAGCTTATAGATCAGAATAACACATATGCTATAATTTAGAAAGATGTTGTGTGAAGTGTCCAAATTATAATGATAATTGTCAAGAAAGTAGGAAAAAATTCGGTTATCTGCAAAAAAGCCCGCGATAGCATATGTCTGTCTTTTATGTGTGAAGCAAAACTTTGCATTCTGTTTTGTGTATACCAGGCTCCAGGAACTGCGAAAGCTTGAACAAGTGAATTTTGAGAGGCTGATTACAATGTTAACATAAAATAAATACAACAAAAAGTAATATTAACGTATTACACTTCCAGATATAAATCATTTATACTATCTTAAGCGTTCATTGCACAAAATTTGTAACAATGTGTTACTTTTGCTGAGCAGAGATCAGCTTCGGAAGGAGTTTTCAAAAATCGACCCACAAAGAGTTACTGGAAGTTATAGATAAACAAAAAAAGAATCCTTTTTTATCAGCTATTAGATCTATAGACTTAAAATTCAACAAACAGGATTTTTTTGTGTGTCAGCTGAGATATGCAAAATCTTTTTTCTTGTTTTGTTTAATTTGCAATTGACGTAAAATTCATTCATTAAAAACTTATCTATCCTTCAATCTGTGTTGTTTAATTTTTCAATTCAACCGTGCGAAGAACGGGTATAACAGGAGATCCTCCTCACTTGACCGTCATTCATGTTTTTGAGTTCATCCCCATTAGTTCTTGCGTTACTTCAAAGTACAGTGTTTATGACAATTATTGCACAACTAATTTTATTTTCAGAAATAAAAAAAAATATTAAAAAAATTGAGAAATTATTCAAACATTTTAATAAAATGGCGCTAAAAACAAATGAATCTAAATTAAGGAAAAGCCAAAATTTTCCAATAAACATGCATTTTTTCTTCTTTTTATCTGAGAGAGCGGTCATATCAAAATGGATCTAAGATTTAGACAACGAAATGTCAATTAAAAAATCACACTCAACATCGACTTTCCATAACTCATTCAGGACCATGATCTCATATACACTGGTTATCATAAATTACGGAAAATTCACAAAAATGTCGATAACTCAAGCAATTATACGTAGAATTTAATGAAACATACACATTATGCAACAAATAGAACGGTACAAAATAGCATAAAAAGAAATCACCAGACAATTAAAATGTGTTATTTAAATTAGCGTATGTACTAAATGAACAAATCGGGTGTGTCAGTTTGGTATAGGAAAAGCATCTTTAACACATTGGGTATGATCCCCCAGAAAGCAATGCAGCACATCCAGCGATATATGAGGCTCTCAGTGAAGTGGTCTAATAATCCTAAAGGAAGTGTGAGCCATACCTCCTTCAAGGCAGTTAAAAGCGTGTGTAGGGTCTTAGGAGCGGGATTGAGAGCAACTAGCGTCCCAAACACGCCCTATAGGTTATGGTCCGGTGATCGAGCTGACCACTGCATGCACTGAATTGTTAACTGCTCAGGATAAGCATCCACGATGCGAGTCCTGCATTGTCACACATTATAATCCTGTAGCTCAAGAGCATCACCTATTGCTCGGCATATGTGCACACATAAGCATCCAGAATATCATTTCTATAAATGTAAGCATTAACAATATTTCAAGGGAAAAGACATGGAAATCTGTGCGTCCATCCAAAGGGTTAACACCCCAAATACAGACGCTGCCTGATCTGTATGGATCTCTTTCACGGATGTGTCATGGAGAAAAACGAGTTTCAGGCTCTCTCCAAAAGAAAATATGCCTATTGTTGCTTTTGAGGCTAAACTTGGACTCATCCGTAAAGAGAACAGCCCTCCATTGATCACGCGTCCAGTGAACATGTTGACGTGCCCACTACACGCGGTGGCACGCAAATGCCTACTTGCGGTGGGACGCAAATGTCTGGTCTCCTCGGGTGAAGACCACATTCGTGAAGCCTTCGACGCGTGGTTGACCATGGTACCAACCTTACTTAATTTGCAGTGAAAGAGGATCTGGGTTCAGCCGGAATTGCGGTTCTGTTCCTGTGAGTACATAATGACAAATATCGGTCATCGGCCCTTGTGGTAGAGCCTGGCCGTCCTTGAGTGAGAGAGTGAGTGAATATTAACGCGCTCTGTTCAGCTATTCGAGGGCTTTTGGCGACATACCTCTTAATTTTGAATCATGGTCAAGTGACGAGGACGACACTTGAGCTGGCACCCACCTTTCCTAACTACCACACCACACCAAGGGAGAACATTTGAGCTCTCAACAGTGGCTATCCTTGGCTGAACCTCCTGGATGCCAAATCTTTGGTTAGAAATTGTTGCTACTCCTATGAATCACAAGACAGACTTTAATTCAGCCATCTAACCACTACTATCAACGTTGTTCTACATCTGACCGCCCAATGACTCGCCATTGCAGTTCTTCAGTCAAATGATACTGGAGGTCATTGCTATACTATCGGTACACCAGATTTTTAATCTCAGACTCGCAGCGACAATTGCCGCTATGCACCAAGACATCCATTTATATACTCCTCGCAAATGGCGTATTCTCACTGCATCGCTACTATTTTGTATAATACAATATCGCTCAGAGTTCCCCTTTTACTTACCAACATATTCAAATTCCGTACCGATTGAAATTCAATGTTAAGAAATATAAGCAAAAGAAAAAAAGAAAATTATTATTTAAAGGTTTGGGAATAATCTGATGAATTCTACAATTTTATCAATTCAGAAATAATTACATTTGTTGATTTTTATGCATGATATTAAGTTATTAAGTGACTTTTTTTAATAATAATAAATTATTATTAATTTTTATAACATTATGTGCCACAGGACACTGCGCAGATATAACACAAACCTTTTTTTTACTCTTGGGGAAAGCTGATACATTCAGCTCAGCTACAATAAATTTTATTTATGGCATAAACTGAATCACCACTTTTAAAAAATCTGAATAATCTTTGCTGATTTAAATCATTTTACTAGCGATTAAAACATTACGCTAAAATACAAACACAAACGACAAGTACACGAAGCTTATATAAAATTTGAAAGTACGTCTATAATTTAACATCCATCCTATTAATGTTATCATCGCTATATCGTTCCTCTCAAAAAGGAACGAGTCATAGGTGACACAACGCCACTCAACGATGGTTCCGCCAACGAATGCTAGCTTCTTTTTATTTAGAAGTACGTAAAATTTATCTTAAGAAAGAAGACAGTTTATTTATACATTGAAATAACTTAAACTCACCTTAAAACTAGAAGGAATATTTAACCTGATGTGAGTTTTGGATAAAAAATGAAGCAAATGCTAAAATTGTAAGCCTTTAAAATATTATTTTTTTGTATTTAAATGAGCCAGATTCAAAGAAAAATCTAAGTCATATGACAAAACCTATAACTGATCCGAGAGTACTTAAATAACATTTACTAGCTTTCGTTGCAGCTTCTTCTGATCGGAATTAATTAAAATGTAATTTATGAAAAAATTTTAGTCATTCTTTCATCATTATAACATATCTAAATTTAATAGGAAAATATAAGATATACTATAATGTTTTTAAAAGCCAATAATTGCCACTAGATGATTATTTATAAGTCACCAGTGCGTGAGTATTCAGAGTACAAAAAGGATGCCATATCTTTCATAAATTTATGAATTCTAGCTTAGTTATGAACCTCCATATCTAAAGTCAATCAAACGCATGATCAAACTCATTGATACGAAAGAAATCCAATACTTTTCCGGTTCGTGCCCGACCTATTTTCTCACTTCACTGAACAAAAGGGATTGGGCTAGATATTCACCAAATTCTAGAAAGGTATTGTTTCCAGTAGATGAGTAACCACAACAAAGCTCTTGATCCCATGATCTTCAAGCAAATACATTACCGCTAGTGATCGATTTCTGGAATCACTGAGGGAATAACACTATGATTTATTCTTATGTACATTGATCTGTACTTTGACTTAAGTTTGCTCAAAATTGTGAGTGATTCTTTTTACGTGTTTTGCAGCGCGCTACGTATTTGAAGTATGTTCTTAAAGGTTTATTTGACCCAGTGAGATAGCAATATATATGTGATAAAAACATTTTCTTCGAAAAAATTACCTGCATTACTAAAATTTTGCATGTAATGCAGACAGATTGTCATAAAAATTCATGATGTCTGTATGTGTGTTAAAATTAGAAGCATTCAATAAATATATAAGTCATAGTAAATATACATGCATCATTTTTTCGTATAGAATGTTTCCAATGCTTAGTCTTATGAGTGACTTCCCCTTGAAGTCGCTCCTTCAGTGTTTTGCCTACCTAAGAGTGGGGGAGGAATCAAAATAGAACCATAAACTTACATTATAACGATTATTTATTTTACTCAAGCACACTAATCAACAAGAGTTTGAACCTTAAGTAAATGTCCTAGGAGATGATAGGGAGGAAGCAATAAACCTTAAGAGAACAAGCGCAAGTAACCAATTTAATTTAATTTAATCTATTGTTGACTACAAATTCCCAATCTACTAATTTAATACAGTGGCAAACACAGCTCTTAACTTAAGCTGCGAAAATCAACTTTATATCTCACCTTCGTGGAGACTGTAACAGTTTCTCAGCTCCTTCTCTTTACAATTACAAAACTCTGAATTTATATAGCTGAACTCATCTACATATCAGGGTTTCTTCTTTATAGGGATGGCTGTGAATTAAACGTGAATGCTACCTCAAAGATTCCCCAAGAGGTTAGTGAGAAGATCCCGTAAAGGTCCATCACAGATTACTGTACTTTAAAAAAACTGGATTTTTAAAATATGTTTGTGCATATACGAGTATATAATGTAATAATTCCCATCAATTTCTCTAAAAACTTCTTAATTTGTAATGGTCCTGACCTTCAGGACTTACGCGTAAATAATTACTAGCTACCCACTTAACGTTAATTTATCGAACGATATCTTTCCATCAATAAAAGATCCCCATCCACGGTGGACATATGAATTGTACTTCCGTTTGCTGCCTGGTTTAAAAACCTAAATTCTGGAAAATCCACCCTCTTTGTCTTCGTTATATAGCTGCAGCCCGTTTTGTGTCTTCTTGTCTGCTTTCTGTTATGTCGGAAAGCTTTGTGTTAATCGGAAATGTAGAAAAAGCACCTACTAAGAAGTATGCCGTGAAAGCGTAAGTCTAATCTTACCCAAAGCTCTAATATAGCTCGAGCTAAGAAAGTAGCTAGATTTAACGAAGCGTTTCCACAAGCCGAACTGCGAATGCTTGAACAGGCGGAGTGTGAGGCAGCTCACAGAGCTGTTGAGACATCAGAGCAGTCCCAAGCTCGGCGTCGACGTCATGCTGAATATCTGGCATCTCAACGGGCAGCTGAGACAACCGAACAGTCACAAGCTCGCCGTCTTCAAGGGTGTTGGAAAGCTAAAATTTTCTTTTTTTGACAATTTGAGATTTTTACATTTTCAAACTGTATAGATTTTTACCTTTCTGAAAATACCTTACTTTAACCTCTAGGGTATTTAGAAGCCCTTAAAACGTATTTTTAAATAATCATTGAGTTTGGGCCACGCCCATTTTAATGGCGAAAATTGTAAACAAATTACTTTGTTTTTGCTTAAAAGTGTAACGACTAATATAAACCAAAACATGTATCTTTTGTTCTAAATTGAGCCTTTTATTTTTTTATTTTCTAGTCGATTAGAAGTCTCACTGTATACATTAAAATCAATTTATCTCAAAATGTAAATTTTAATGTGCGATGTACCTTTTCTGAGAAATTACTGTTCACAGGTATGTAAATTTTTTATGAATTATTTATAATGATGTCTAATATATACTAAAATGAGCTTTTTGTAAAAAACTCAAAAATTTAATTTTTACAAATTTTTTAAGTAAAAAATGGGTCAAATTTCGCGATGTTTGATAAAATATTTCATAATTTATTAAAAAACTCAAAATTAGCTAAAAGCTCATTTTAGTATTATGAGAGAGGGGTACTTTAATAGTATGAAAAATTTCAAGCATTTACGTAAAACAGATTTTGAGAAAAGGTACATCGAAAACAGCCAATTTAACATTGTCAGTATAGAGAAAGAGAGAGGTTTCCAACTCCCCTTCAGCATGCAACTTACATGGCATCTCAGAGAGATAAAGAAACCATTGAGAAGCAGCTGAATCTCGCAAACGTGCTGTTGCTGAAAGGGCACAACAGCGACGTCTAATATTCACAAAAAACACGTGGGGGGTATTCAATATAACTGCATTTGAGTATGACGAAACTCTTGATTATGAAAGCCACAAGCTTATAAAAATAGAAGCGATGCTCAAGAATGCAGATTTTGCGGTGCTCTTAAATGGAAAGAGGCATTTGCAGGCATGTGTTGTTCGGGGGAGTAGCCCTTCCTTCAATAAACGAGCCAGTTAAACCTCTTATAAATATAACTTTTCTCTTATGAAACAGATGAGTCTCGCCGTTTTCTAGAAAACATAAGAAAGTATAATACATGCTTCCATATGACATCTTTTGGGGCGGATAACATTGTTTCGATGCAGGGATTTTGCCCGACTTTCACAATCCAAGGGAAAATATACCACACAATCGGCTCTTTGCTTCCTGCTACCAATACGCAACCAAATTTTTTGCAAGTTTATTTAATGGGGCGATAAGGAAGCACAAGGAAACAAAAATTCATCTCCTATCGGTTTTGTGTTAAACGATTTTCACTGCATATAAATTTTCTATAAACTATTTTAATGATCCGAACTTTAAGTTCCTAAATGCTATTTATTTATCTAAAAAGTAAAAATGAATATTTGTATGTATGTATGACCTCGCTTCACTCCAACACTGTTCAATCGATCACTATGAAAATTGGCATGCATATGTATTTTTTACGGAGAAGAGTTTTGTGCTTTCTTCGTTGCAGCTCCCCAACAGTTGGTGCTGTAGCAAGTCGACTTCTGAACAGTTCAATCAATTGCCAAGTTGCTAACTTGACTCCATCGCCAACATTTCGCTATGTTTCCATTGAATCGCCGTTATAAATTAAGGAATGGCGTCGCTTGCGAATATTACAATTTTAACAGAATAACAACATACAGTAATAATAACGTATTACACTTCTAGATATAAGTTATTTACACTACTTGAAGCGTTCATTACACAAAATTTGTAACAATGTTTTGCTTTTTCTGGGCAGAGATTAGCTTAGGAAGGTGTTTTCTAAAATTGACCCACAAGAAAGTTAAGGAGCGTTATAAATAAAAAAAAATCCTTTTTATCAGCTATTAAAATTTAACAAACATGTTTTTTTTTGTTTACTATGCATTTCACGTAAAATTAACTCATTAAAAACTTATTTATTCTTCAATCTGTATTGTTTAATTTTTCAATTCACCCGTGCGAAAAACGGGTATACCAGCTAGTGAAGAATAAACCAGATTTCTTTCAACAAAAATGACTGCTTCGTCAATAACATTAACCATTTGAAATACAGTTAATTACAAGAATCATTTCGACTTGCCACGCCCTTTCAGTTAATCATTACCAATGGTCACGATTATTTCATATATATATCAGTGTCACTTCCAAAATGCTAGGAAAAAAAAAAAAAAGAAAGGAAAAAAAGAACTATATTGCTCAGAATAACCATGTTGAATGGAACACACTTGAAGGGGAAAATGGTATGTCATAAGAAAAAAAAATCATTGGCATTTTCATTGTTGCTTTTTCGCGGATTTTGGCTTAAGGACAATTAAAATTTCCAAAAGGAACGAACAAATCCAAAGAGGTACGAACCTTGCTTTGGTGGTTGGGCTTGTAAGTCAACTTTTCAGTCAAAACACCGGAACAATTATGCACATTGAACAGTACAGTCGGTTTAATGTGTAACTCATGTCAAAACCGTCATAATTCGATTCAAAATGTAGTCGTATGCGTTACAGCTCTATCTATTGATACACTTTTAAACTTTTTTTGAAGGCATACCGTTTCCCTCATTTTTTTAAAACTGACTCAAATTTAAATAAAGGGCCTCTAACATGCCTTCAGTGGGTCATGAGATGAAGACCTCTATATTAAAAAACACTCTGCAGCTTCTTTTTTAATTAATTTTTATTTTGTTAAAAATCTCACGTTTCATCTCTCTGCGTTAATAACTAGCGTAAACTTGTGAATCTTCTAGAAATATCATCTTCCACCTACAAATTTAGAATAAAAAGAAAAAAGCAAGAAAACACGCAGATACATGAACATTTTTCCGTATTTAATTACATGTTTTCGCATTTTGCTCATAAGCTCATTTATTTCCACATTTTTGAGACAAGTTCAAATATATATATATGCATATATTTGTTTTTATTAGCTTAGAATCTATTGATCTTGATCTCTACAGGGGGTTTGTTATATGAATATACCATTATATAAAATTATTTATTTTCACGGATATACGAGTATTTTAGAAAATTGAAGCGAAAAGTGGTAATAAGAGTTACGGTAACTAGAAAAATTCGATGTAACTAACAAGACCATGTCTATTGGTAATTATCAAGCTAGTTTCCGATAATAGTTAAGACATGCCGAAATCCTTTAAGATAAATAAGGTGCATGGAAAGTTGTAATATAATGATGAAATACAGGTAAAAATGATCCGAATGAAGCATATAAGTTTATGTTGTTAAAAAAAACAAAAACAAAACAGTTATATTTCTTTTTGAAAAGGAAGAATGAATAATTGGGCGGGTTGCGCTTCCAATTATCAGTCTAGACACAGCAGACGTACAAATGATTCCTCAAGGAATATACAAATTTCAAAAACCAATGTTTGAAAAACTTCTTAGACTGGAGAACGAATAAATAAGTATAATTTAGAGGAAAGGTTCAAAAATAAACATACTTTTTTAAAATTTCACGAACCGTAATTCTCCTGATTTGAAAGTTTTTATTTAAATTTTAAATTTAAATGCAAATTATACCATGAAATTTATAGCAGCTGAATAGGGCGGAACAGAATGGATTCACATTTTGAAAAATTACTGCTTTCTGTTATATATGATATCCAAAATTATTTATCATAATTGATGTAGTTAAAATTTGCCACATTTATATAAAAAAAAGGAAAAGATTTTTTCCCCCTAAATAAATGTATGCTAAACATGTGACGAATCTATACGGCACTTTATCACTAATACTCTTGGGCGTCTTTGGTTCTTGTAAATTCGCGTATATTTCCAACCAGATCTAAAAGGAGAAAATGGGATATGCAAATGAATCAAAGTATATAAGGAGAGTGTTGTAGGTTAGCGGAAGAGGCCATTGAGCCAAGAGATACATAGACGGAGCGCTAAGAAGATTCAAGTTGATTGTGTGATTAGTTTCTATCTGATTATCAGGCAGCGATCTATATTTGGAAAGTTGAGCCGACAGAAAGGAGTGAAAAAGTACAAGTCAGGTGATATTTAAACTTCATTTATCGAATAATAAGAGTAAATAAATAGTAGAGTTAGTGGAAAGTTAATGATTGCTAGTAATTCAAATTGCGTATATCTCTCGGTTCTCTTATTCCGGTAAACCCGTTCGATATTGAGTTTAATAGTTGATTAGTATCATATTTCGTGATTTAATTTAATAGTAAAGTTCAATCCCATTGACGTAGATATATTGATTCATCTTTGTATTTAGAAGGTTGATAATTGATTCAAGTGAATAAATATTATTTGTTATTGTAAAAATGTCGTTCAGGGTGGAATCCAGAGGGGTTCCCACAAACAAAATTTAAAAAGTATTGATCAAGTAAAAAATATACATAAATGATTTGAAACCACACGAATTAAACTGATACCTCCAAATTTCATATACGTATATATATGATTTCATTTATTTAAAGACATTATTATTATACTTTCACGGTTTAATTAAAACATACACGCATGCACAAGCTCACACAAGCCGTACATGGGTGAAAGGAAATGTCGCTCGTAAACGCTAGCTCGAAAATACGTATTGACTACGGCTAAGTTAAAAAAGATTGGGGAAGTTAAAGGATATAAACATTTTACTCATCAAACTTTTTTACTATAAGTGCGCAAAAAAAGCGACATTGATGCAAGATTCACCATACTGATGCATGAATTGGCGTCCATCAGAAAAAAAAGTTACTCCATTTCTAGTAGCAAGTAAAAATCTAGGCACCAGATATTCTGCAGACTCAATGAGAATTTCGTAGACAACGCTTTTAATGTGCTCCCTGAAGAAGGAAACCAAGTATATAAAATCTGAGGACAGCGAATAGGCAAACAACCGCAACATACATTGACTTTATGGGTACCTTTGAACCATTTGGTAGTGCAGCACAACTTTGGAGCCCAATCCATGTTTTGATAAGTGGTTTTATGAAGCAGAGAAAAGGCATTTCGTTGCGCTTTTATAGACAGTTCTTTGCAAACATAGCAAAAGCTGTCCTGATTACTTTTACTCTCACGTAATAAATAGCATATCAATGCCTGGTATTAATATAACAACTTTCACTCACCATAATTCACTTTTAAAAAGCGGAAGGGAGCAAATTGAATCGCTTAGTAAGATTAAGCAACTTAGACAAACAGAATCGCGAATCGTGAGAGATCCAGAGCTACAACGTTGTACAGTGATTCTTCTAAACTTTCCTGAAAGGACTTGAAGAAATCTGGAAAAAAAAAACAAAACAAAGAAAAACAGATCGTTTTTATTGAAATATTTTTTTAAGGAGAAAAGTTCCCTTTTTAGTTGCTCTTGGTAGTTGCTTATTTTTGATAACTTTTCATTTCATTAGCTCACGAGAAAGACATTTAATGGTTAAAATACTACCCTCATCAAAATAAAATTCATGGCCATAAAATTCCTAAACAGGGATACAAATAGCGGGAGGGGAGGATAGCGTCCCGAGAAAATGGTAGGACGTAGGGTTCATTTCATATTAAGATTCAGCTGGTCATTTAACATAAGAAACTACAAATATGGTATCAAGGCTCATTTTTCTTCTTCTTTCTTTCTTTTTCTTTTTTTGCAAAGCAGTGTTATTATGCAAACTATTGTAAAAGTTAATAGAAGACACCTCTACAAATATAATTTTTTGGATGTGATTTTAGATGCATAATGAAAGTAAACTAAACTCAGTAGCGCAGCAGCCCATTAAGGTGCAAGGCTTACTGTCCTCATCTCAATTTCTGTGTAAGGTGCATGGACAGAGGTTCCGGTCAGATAGTCAGGCTGACGCGAAATCCTCAGGGTATAGTTCCAAGCAAGCTTGATACTCATTTATCAACCTACTGAATGGATGAAAGGCTGATCGTGAAAATAAAGGATGACAAAACTAAAAGTATCGCTGAAAAGACTTGATTTGTTAGTAGCAGTAGATTAAAATTTGAAAAAAATATTCTTTAAAAATATTTTGTTGCAATCGGATTGTTTAAAGTTACTTTTTCTGATTAGTAATTTCTTCAATTTAAGAAAAAAATTCGAATATGCATATAATGTTCATCAAAACACACACATTAAGAATTCATTGAATCGTCTATTTCACAACTGATTCAGGATTCCCGAAAGTTTCTGTTTATACCATTTATAAAACGAGATAGTTATAAAATATTTTAAAACTGAAGGTAGTAGCAGTAATTACCCAAATTATATATCATGAAAGAAGGTGAAAGTGGTTATTTAAAGAAAAGTCAGTTTATTTGAGCAATATGTAACAAATTTTTATGCTTGCGCTTGGATATATTTTTTTATATTTTAAAGATATATTTTTCTAAACTGGATAGGACTTTCAATTACGCAATATTTTATATGATCATACTCATTTAATTTCATTACTCTACAAACTACGGACATCAGATGCATTTTATTTCACATAATGGAATTTTTTTCCACAACTCTTTCTCTCTTTCTAAATTACAAATACCTTAGCTAAAAACCGCAGCATCACAACAACTCGTTCGTGAGACTTTCGAAACGAATGAAAAGAAAAATCCCGCCGTGACGTCACTAGCATCCCATAACGGAGCCACGTGTGAAAGTCAATTTAATGGTCACCAAGTCATTAACGGCGTATCTGTCGCACGTGACGTTGTTTTTTTACTGCCAGGAAGCAACATGTGGTAAATATGAGGGGATTTGATGTTCTTTGGGAGATTTTAAAAGCGAATATGTGAACAGATGTCGACAAGCAAAGACGGAAGAGGAAAAAAAGAGTGAAAGAAAAGCAGAGGAGCACTGACACCAGTTTCTTAAGCGAAGAACTGAAGTCCGGGTCAGAAGATTGAATGTAGCCCAAGGTTACGTGCTTAGCACCTCACCCTGCCACTTGCGTGATATGTTTTCACTTCTTTTAACATCACATTCTTTATTTTATTTGGGGGGCTAGCGGGGAGATAGGAATGTAACTAATGGGAATCACTTCAAGTACCTTTTATTTGACTTGCTCTTAACAGGAGTTGAAAGATCGAAATTAAATCAATTATTTGAAGAGTACAAAAAGAAGAAGAGCTGTAATGTAAGGAAATGATGATTGATCGAAGATCCATGATGTGGGAAAAATGAAAAATTAATTTGAGTGTAATGAATAATTAATTTAGGGTTTTCGAGGTAATGATTTTTCAATGAAGTGCAAGATGTAAAATTAAAAACATTTTAGTCAAGGGAGAAAAATAATAAAAAATAAAGAAAAACATTTTCCACATAATATAATAAATAAATCCTTAAAATCATTAGGATTTTAATTTTGTTTATTTAAAAACAAAACATGCTTTGCTTTTAAGTGTTCCATTTTTTTTTCAAAAAACGTTTAAATAAAGACAAAAAAAAAACAACCCAAGGCCAATTGATTGTAATTATTTAAATTTTCAATTAAACATTTCATTAAAGCTTTTAAATAGCTAAAATAACTGTAATCGAAAAAATATGAAACCATGGAGGTATCTTATGGATTTGTGGAGAAGGTAGGTTTGACAAGTGAAAAAAGTTTCTCGTCTACAAAATCTAAAAAAAGCTTCTATTTTATCTTTAATAGAAGACATTAAAAACTTTTCACTATACACATCATTAAATATATTCACCCAATATACAGGATTATTTATAATTCCCTCCACAGTTTCGAAACGCTATGGGGAAAAAAAAACTAAAGCGAATACAGTAAAAAAGAATATTTGAATGAAAACCGAAACAATTCAAGTTTTATTTACATATGAAGCTTTGGTTACATGACATACACCAATGCGATGGTTAGTTTCCTGCCACATTTTACTCAACATGGTTCTATCAACGTTATCGACAGCGCATGTCATCCTTTCATGCAGTTCTTCTACATATCAAGGTAAAGAAGGACGAAAATTTGGTCTCATGTAAAAGACCAGGTTTTCTGATAACACGAATAACATGGACGAGATAACACGCGTTGTCAGTAACGTTGATAGTACTGTGTGTGTTATGTAGAGTGTGGCAGGAACTAGATTATCGCATAGAGATATGCCGTGTAACCAAGGTTTCACACGTAGAGCACCTTTAAGGTATGTAAATAAATTGTTTCTGTTTTCCTTCATTTTTGTTTTGTTTTGTGCTGTATTTGTCTTATTTTTTACTATGATATTTCGAAACGGTGGAGTGTGTGAGTGAGAGTTATATTTAGAGCGCCCTAGAAAGCTGCATGAGAGGTATCGGCAACGGACTTCGTAATTTTTAACCTTTGAAACCAGTGCCGGTTTATCAACTGGGCTCTTAAAGCGGGCACCCATGGTCCGTAAGAGCCCGTAAGGGGCTGGATTAGTTGGACTTAATCAGATTTTTTAGTTATGAATTTTTATCTGCCAGTGCCAAGGGGGACTGTAGATTTTCTGCACCTAGGGCCCGAACTTAGCTTAAATCGTCACTGATTGAAAATACTGAGATAATTATGAATAATCCCGTATTTTACGTTAATTTATTCATGTTTGTAATTCGTACTTGAGATGAAAAATAATAATAATACCGACTTTATGTTTCTAATCTATTTAACTTTTATCGCTCATGAAATCATAACATATCGTTAAATAGTTGAAATTCATTTTTTTTTAAAATTCTTATATTAGCGTTTTTTATTTCTCAATTTTTTTCATTCGAATTTGGTTTTTTTAATAAGCAAATGATAGTTTTTTTTAATGTAATATAAAAATAGTTAATAAATTAATATTTATAATATTAATAAATTGATAAAAAACATAAATAACTCAATCATTGATTTTTTTCCCCTTTCAAAATCACGTTTTAGATTTTTACCCTTAAGTTTCCAGTAGCTAAAGTAATTTCATCACATTATCCAAGAAGTTACTTAAAAAAAGTTCTAAGGTTTCTTTTCTTTTTCTGTTTTATAACTACTTAAATTTTTATCTAATCTGCTTACACATTTTACGAATCCACCTTTTTATTTCTTTTATATAACGTCATACTTCATTACCATTTAAAAAGTATTTTCTTAAAGCTATCTTATCTTTTACAACTCTTATAAAATGAGCTTCCGTAAACAAACCGAAATCTTCACACGCTGTGTGTTAATGTTACATTATTATATATTACACCATCAGCAGTTTTGTCCTCATAATTTTGTGGCACGGACTTCCTCTGCCCACGCTATGGCTTCTACCCTCACGTGCTGTACGCGAACTGTGGTCTCCCATACATAATTAAGTTATTTAGATGTAAATGGTCGGTTAGTTTACAGAAGGCGGTCTGGTACTTGAATAGCGTCTAACCGCAGCACACCTTGAAAGTTATGACGCCTTCAAAACGATCCAAATGCCCTATCGTATAATAGATCAATCATCATTAAACCACAGGTTTACAATTTCGTAGATGAATAATTTTATTTTTATATAAAGGAAATCTAGAATTTACCCAAGATTAAGTTTAGGAAAATGTTTTTGTATTCACGTAATAATTACTAAAATTTTTCAGATTTTTGAAATCGATGCTAAATATTTTGTGAATTTATTAGAGTTGAAACAATGAGTTATTTTGTTGAATAAAATTGCTTTATGTATGTAGGAATAATTTGTTAATATTTCACATTTATTGCGTCATTTTATATCAAGTAATTAGTGCAGATTTTCCTATCTTAAAAGTTTATATTACCCCTTTATTACATTTTATATTCTTAAATACGTTTCTTGTTGTACATTGCATTATTAGTTGTCTACACAATAAAATATCCGTAAAAAATACACAAGACATGCTTCTATAACGAGTCGGGACGCTGTAGCCTAGTGGTCAAGAATATGGATTCCTGGATAGTATGCCATGAGTTTAAACCTAGTACCGCTGAAGAAAGACCCAGCGTGCAGAGAGGTCGATTCATGTTAAATATGTAGAGGCTCAAACGTGTTCCCATTGGTGTGATGTGGAACTTAGGAGAGAGAAGTGCCAGCTCAGGAGTGGTCCTCGTCACTTGACCATGGTTCAATAGCCATGACCATAACAATGACCATGGTAGCCAATAACCCTCGAGCAGCTTTTTAATGTGCCGCAAATATAACTGTCACTTACACAATCAATTTGCATTTTTACTCGAGTTAGTTTATTTTTCATAGCTTATCATTGAGTCCATTTTCATTAAAAATTTGTTGAAATTCTCTCTAGAAAATCTAGCCATTTTCCAATTCAAAGCAATTGAATTTTTAAGAATAAATAATTTGCAAATAAGTAAATGGAAAAGGAATCATATTTTCTACATTTTAGGATAGCAATTTTTATAAAAAAATATTGTCATTAATTTTAATTGATTGATTAGCCATTTATTTACCTCGCAATTAAAAGCAGTACGTGGTCTAATAGCCCTGGACCTCGTAATTTTCATATGTGGTCGAGTGATGAGAATGACAATTGAGCTGGATATATATACCCTTTCTTTAATCTTCCATACCATTCAAACGTAAGGACTTTTGGGTCCAATTGATTTATTGTACATCAACCCCTCTGTATGACTCACCCAAAACAGCTCTATATATCTTTTGAAATTCGATTATAGATCCCTTGTAAAATTTTATTGCTGTAGAAAAAGACGCGTATATTTGCAAGATTTTACAACATATACTTTTTTTTCAAAATAAGCATTTTTTAACTTTTTCTCGGTTGATGTAAATTAGGTCTTTTAGCAATCGAGAATTTTTATTCTCAACCTCTTTATGAAAGTGTAATATTTCAGTACGTTTGAGGGGGAGAAAAAGTATATTAACATATTCAATGTGCTCCATTCTAAAGCCAGAGAAATGCTTTAAATCAAACACATAAACAGTTTCTATAAGCATGTTTATTTGGCACTCTATACTTATCAAACCTATAAATTACACTTTAAACTTTTTTTTCTTTACAGCCCACCTGTTTACTGAATATTTACCAGCATTTGGGCAACAAAAACAACAATGAGCCATGACTCATTGCAGAACAAAAAAAAAAAAAAAGAAGAAGAAGCGCATGAGAATAAATGTTTTTTTGGAAACAATTCAAGAGTGAAATTTCAAAGCACAAAGTTACTGAAAAGAATTCACCTTAAAGATTCTCCGCTAATATTTTGGGGAAAAGAATTTGTAACTAAACTGGACAAAAATCTCTACATCTGCTAAATTTGTTCGACTTGTCTGTAAAATTCATTTTTTCTAGCATTCGGTAACTGAAGAGATTTTGAATAATAACACTTGATTGATGCTAAGTTGCCTGTCAACACGAAACCATCAAGCACATCAAAATGTTTTACCGAGATAAATAAAAAGACAGAACCGTTCTATTTAGCAGATTCATCAGCTGTAGAATTCATTTATGATCTTATAGTCTAGTTTCCCTCATCTTATACTGGAAGTTCCACTTTAAAAAAATTTTTTTTTATGGAAATGTCATGTAACTGTCATCAAAGACTATATAGTGAGATGTGATGTATTGGTGGTTTTAGGTTCGTTCCAGGGGCTTATATATCTTTAAAAAAAAACGAAAAGTTAACATGCATTAAATTTTTCTTTTCATTTTGTTTTTTAATACGGGGGGGATATACATGTACAATTCGCGAGGAATCTAGGTCTTCACTTCTTGGCATGATCTATACAAATCTTGATTTTAGTACTTGACAGCATTTCATCCTTTTTTTTGGCTAAAATTAATTAAAAGAAAATTACATTGATTATTTATGTTGGCTGTGTTTAAAGTTGTCTTTAATTATAATGCAGATTTTTTTTTAGAAAAATTAATTTAATCAAAGCAGTTTGCTAATATATGGGGAAAAAAATTCTCAGCTGTCTCTCCCCAAACTGGTGGGGGAAATACTCACTTTTCAGTACAGACAAAAAAAAAATAGATAAGAAAAAAACTGAAATGTTTATTAAATACATGATATGGAAAGCATTAGGTGAAAAAAAAGAATATTTTTATAAAGGGGTCAGAGATTACGAACTTGTGTTCAGCGTTGTTGAGTCACGGGTTCAATCTCTGATATCACTGAAGACACACCATTTAGAGGGAGGATGCGTTAAATTTATCATGGCTTATGCTCCTCACTTCGGTGGGGTGTGGAAGTTAGCAGAATGGGTGGCAGCTCTGGTGTCATCCTCGTCACTTGACGATGATTCAAATTTAAGTGGTCTGTAGCCAATAGCCCTCGTATTACTTTGAGAGAAGTGCAACATTAATAAACATTCCCTGATGTCAGGTCAACTTAACAAATTACTTCAATATTAAAAAAAAATATCGGAAAATGTGAGTTTTTTTTTCTTTAAATATTTTTTTTTTGTTTTGTCTTGTTTAAAATACAATACACTTATCCAAGATTGTCCATTTAATTTTTTGGACTTTAATGCATACAGTTTTATCTCTCATAGTTCTAATATCATTAAATTAATCTAATATTTATGTATTATTTTAACAAAATTTTGCTTTGCTGTTAGAAAATAATTGTTTAATTGAATGTGCATACCGATATTTTACTTCAGCTAATTCTTTAATTAATAATTACACTTTATTAAGTATTGGAATAACGGATCCATAAATCATTTTTTCTTAAACACCCATTGTTCTTTAGAGCTCCTTATAGTATATATCTTAGTTCAAGTATTTTAACTAATGGTTCTTTTTCGTAATGGCCCTTTTCAACATTAAAAATTTCAACCAAAAGGTTTATTTCATACATTTAATTGTCAAATAACGAAAAGTAAAATAAAGTTAACATGAAATTAAACTACGTTAAAAGAAAGAGTTTTAAGATGATAACTAAAACTAATAAATGACCTGCATGACTTAAAAAAATAAAATTGTTTTTTTAGATAATCCTATCATTAAGATATTGCATCCTGACTGACATGTTATAAAAAAAAAATTATAAATTTCTTCAATTTTATGCAAGCAACTTTAAATATATAGATCGCTCCATTTTTTTTTTATTGAAAGAGAGACATTTCTGTTAATTTCAAGTAGGTGAGTACACTTATAGTCATTATCTGATATATTAGAACCATTTTTAGACGATTTTTTTCTCCTCTCACAAAGACGAACATACGTAAATCTTGAACAGCTTGATTCAGTCTTGCCTTGACAGCCATTTCCCTTTATTTGAACCTTCACAATTTGAATTACCTTGACAAATTTTTAGATCTTTAAATATTTTTCCAAAATTGTCTGGTTCAGTTAACTTTTAACCAATTTGGTAAAAAAAAGGTCTTTACATACAAGCAGTTATTCTATAAATCAGAGGTGGCCAAACTTTTCGGGAAGAGTGCCACTGTTTGATAAGAAAATAAAGTGTGACACTTCAACTTTTCCAACAAACAAATATGGACAAGTGAAAAAAATGTTACTTATAAACTTATTATGAGTTTTACGCAAATAACATACTTTTAATACAAGTCTCTCTCTATAGTAGGGGAAATTTAAAAATAATATAATAAGGAAAACAAAAGCACACAAACTTAGGTTTTATTGCTGATAAACTTTTTACAAGTTCAATCAGGTAGGTTAGGTATAAAATAAAAATGAGTAACTTGAATAATTTAATTCAAAATAATTATTAAACGCTCAGTGTTTACATAATGTGACTTTTAAATTGCTACTTGTTTTACCAAACCATCTATATTAGAATTAGTTCTAACAAAATTAGGTTATTAGGGTCCATATTAGCTATAGTTTTGAATTATATTTATTTTATCATATTCATAATACAATACATTTATTCTCAAATATATTTGATTCAAATTTTGAGGTTTTTTGTCTGAGACAATTCCGCTTCAATAAAATTGTAGAAAAAAAAATACTAATTTATTATTTTCTTTAAACTTTTAAAATTTTTTAGTAATTCTTCGCGTGCCACTGTTACAACTTCACCGTGCCACATTCTGCCACGCGTGCCGCGGGTTGACCACCCCTGCTATAGATGCTTGTACGTTTTTCAATACGTTAATAATCTTATTCAAAAAATGGTACTTCAAACCCTTCTTGAAATTTTGTATTACAACCTCTGACAATAACGTTCGGTGAATGAAGTCAGAATGGCCGATATGGTAATACAGATGAAACAAAAGGCTGCACGTGTGTAGCGGCAGGTGTTGACCATCTGCCCCACCATTGTTCAGTTGAGATTCATTTGTGTTCCGTGTAAGACTTGTTTTACAAAATGCTTATTTATTATTTAATTATTATTACGTTAATTCTTAACTGAGAACAGGAAAATGAACGGACAAAAGATCAATTTAAAGTTTTGGTTTAAGCTTGGAGAGACACCAAAAGAAACTTATGCGATGATGGTACGAGTTTATGAAGATCAAGCACTGTCCATAATGTGTATACGAGTGGTTCGCACGTTTTCGAACAGCAACAAAAGTGTTTTTGACAACCTCCGTAGCGGAAGGCTGGCGACCTCCATGAGAGACGAAAACATAAAAAAATGAGGAAATTTATCACTAAAGATCGTCAACTAACAGTGCGTATGATAGCTAATGAGCTTAGTTTAACCATGAATTCGTGCGACAAATTTTACCCAGAATTTAGGGATGAATAAAACGTGTTATCGATGTTGACGATATTCCTTGCATCCAACGAAACGTGACGACGCTTTAGAACTTCATCCCTAAAGAAGTTTCCAGTATATGTATAGCAGATCTCAGCGGTGCATAGTTATGGGAGGTGATTATTTCAAAAGACGGTAAAGTAAATTTCGTTAATAGTTCATCTACGTGAATGTTACAGGACTATTCACCGATTAAAGCTTTGTCTTTTATTTTTCACTGTTAAGAAAACAAAGTACCTGAAAGTGTTTTTATTAAGAGGTCATCTGCAGGTTTGGAGGACGAGATCATAAGAAGATTTTAGGATTTTAAGAAAATTGAGCCTAAGTTCAATCGGTTGCGTGGTAGTTTGACGTGGTATCTGCGTACACATAACATTTCGTGGTATTTTCGGACACTCCGAAATGTATCGTGGTATTTGCGGAGACCCCCCTCCCATCTTAGAACAGATAAAGGGTGCAGATAAATAAGGAAATAAATACTTTTAAAAATCACAAAAATTTAAAACAGTATTTTAAGTAGCAAATCTCTTTCACCTGGGATAACGTTTTTCTTTCTTTTTTTTTTACCGAAGTTTTCTGTTTTTACACTCGATTATCGAATTACAGGAATAAATACATTTTTACCAATCAAATTTAATTATTTACATTGAATTAAGATATTATAGTGTGAAGGCATTTTAAACATAGCGAAATGTAATAAAAATAAACTTTCAGAGAAATATTTTAATTTAACAGGAAGAAACACACAGAATAATGAAATGTATGAAAAAATTTCAGGAATTTTGTGGAAAATTGTATTTTAGAGTAAAATAATATAAATATTAGAAGTGCAGTTGCCATGTTATTTTTAAAAAATGTATATATTTATTTCCTTATTTATCTGTACCCTTTATCTCTTCTAAGATGGGTGAAAAAATGTGTCCGCAAATACCACGATGCGTTTCGGAGTGTCCACAAATACCACGAAATGTTATGTATCCGTAAATACCACGTCCGCAACTACCACGCCACCATTCAATCCGCTTTATGATTTCATTACTGACCGCCCATCCGGGAAAGTGGTTAGCAACGCTGACTGCTGTGCCGTCGGCCATAGGCTCGAATCCCGGAGAAGATGTGGATGTTTGTAAATGTATAGTGCTTTTGCATCATGGGGGGTACTCTAAATTAATGATCCGCAACGCCCGGTTCATGGACCGGTGCCGGGCCGCCTAAAGAACATTAAACTATTGCCATTGTATTTAAAGTGGTGCATTTCTCTCGGATTTGCGCAGCTTTCGACGGAAATCACTTTTATTCATTTTTGGTGTAACTATATTTTATTCTGAAGGCATATTTAAAAGTAACTAACTAAAAATTGTTAAATCAAAGCAATCTAAAATATAAACAATCAGCGTGCCCTAGCCTCAGCGGGCCGCGGTAAAATTATCAAACGTTGACCAGTCCGTAGCGGTAACAAGGTGTCGGAGCACTTCTCTAAATAGCCGTCGAGTGGAGAGTCCTCTTGAAAGATTGGTGGAGTGAGTGAGTGAGTTAATATTAACGTCGCACTGTTCAGCTACACGAGGGCTTTTGGCGACGGACCACGTAATTTTGAACCATGGTCAAGTGACGTGGACGACACCTGAGCTGGCACCCCCCTCTCCTAACTACCACACCACACCAACGGGAGGACGTTTCAACTCTCGACAGATTTAACGTGCATCGCTGCCCTACACGACGGGTCTTTAATGGTACTGGGATCGAACTCATGACATGAAAGATTGGTGGAAGGGAAGGAGAAGTAGGAGTCCCCTGACACCCCCAATGTGTTCTCCTTCTAAATTGTGGTAGAACCGAGCTAAAAATCGTACTGTCACCTGTATGGTGGTCAAGGCTGCGACCAACGACAGGGGTACATCTATAAATCCAACCTGGATCTGGCAACTTTCCTCCATTTCCTTCGGGAAGTACAAGACAACAACATCCCATTACTAGTGATATTGTTACAGCACCTGAAGAGATACCGCTTGAACTTATTGCAGTGCTTCTCAAACTTTCAATATTCGCGACCCATTATTCAATCATTATTTCCATCGCCCTTCCCCCCCCATACAATAAAGATGCATTGAATTCAATAATACTATATTTTGAAGCTAAACCTACAGTTTGACTTTTACCTCATTAGTGCCACCGGCGTATATAAGTGTCTCACTAAGCCAGTATGTTAATTGCCCAGGACGTATATATACGTCTTTCCAAAGTACGATATTTTCTGTGCACTGCTATCCATACATTTATTCCGAAGGATTTGGAATGCAATAAAAGGAGCTTGATTGTCTTTGCGAAGGATTTACTTGTTTCAGATTATTTGTCTCTTTAATCCTTTAACCCCCCCTCCCAGTACACCAGATACGCTCATTTACGTGTTAAACGGTGGCATTGGGGAGCGAATCACGTGATTTTTAACCGGCATTTAAGGGATTAATTATAAACCGTATAAATCCACTAGATAAGTGCTAATTTTTGTTTTTAATTTTACATATGACAAGCCTATGGGGACACTGATAATTATTAAACTGGTTTTAAACGTAGTATCTTTAAAATGATTATAAAATTCATTGCGCAGTACTGATGTATTTATAAGTGTAAACATGCATTTTATTTTTTTGTTTGTTTGCTTTTAGTATATTAATAATTTTTTTAAACCATTTTTTTGTTTTCTACTTTTCAATATGCTCCTGCCCCCCTTGTAGGGTTATCACGGCCCCTTAGAGGGGCGCACCCAACAGTTTGAGAAACACTGACTTGTTGAATTAGTCAGATCATAGTGTGAAGAAAATCTTTAATGCTATGACATTGACTTTTACAAATCTTTGTCAGCCGAAAAATTTGTATGTATGAGGAAACCTGCGGGGAAATTAATCTTTATATTTTAGGCGACATCCATTTTCTTGAATTAAGATCAACAGGAGTATATTTAGATGTAAGTTGGCTGACATAAACTTGCAGATGAGAATTTAAACAGGTAATATCACTCTTGATTTCTAAAAAAAAATGTAGAAAAGTATGATAGCGCGCGCGCGTACATTTATCTTATTTAACTTAATCTAAAGTTAAATGTGCTTGCAGGTATGAATATAAAATTAGAGCAATAATTAAATTGAATAAAATTGCCACTATTTTACTTATATTTATTGTTTATGTAATGAATGCAATTGTTTTAGAAAAGTGCGGATGTCCGGTATCCCCCGCTTTCTCAGTGTGGCTCGTAAGCCAAAACAAGCTGCCCACTCCTGATTTCCACCAGTGTAAAACAGGATAAAATTCTAATTCTAATTCTATTTTCAGTTTTTTAAAAAAATAAATTACAAATCAAACGAAAAACATATTTTAAAGTACAGATTATTATTAATAAACCTTACATGAGCATACAGTTCTTATGGATATTTCTTTAGAAAAGAAATACACACGCATATATTGAAGATGAGATTTGTTGTTGTTACTATTAATCCATTCATGGACATACAAACAAAACGGAATTCTGTGCCAACTTTCTTTTTTTGCCCGAGAGAGCGAATTTCCAGTTTCGTTGAGAAATGGGAGAGGAATATTGATCTTTTTAAGCAAAATAGAATCGACGCATTTTAGACAGAAACAGTTTTTGTCATTTCGGAGACGTCAAAGTCTTCAATGTTATTTGAAATGAACGATATTTTCTAGATGACATTATATATCAAGGCATTAATAATCTCTCAAAAAAGTTCAATTCTAAGAATCGAAAATTGTTCCAAGTCCCATAAAGTCGTCAGGGAACAAATTTAAGAACTCTACTGTCGGCAATGTTTGAGGCGGATTATGAATTCAAGTTGTAACGGATCTATTAACAAACCTTTAACTGATCATCTTGGGGTGAATTTATTTCTTTTTTAACTGTTAGTTCTATAGAAAACTTTCTCCCGAAGAAGAAGACTTGAATTAGGCAAATGAGCTGTTATATTTAAGCGTGGACATTTAGGTACGTGAAGTTAGTCGAGAATTAGTCGACGAGTAGTTTCTGGATGGTCAATTATTGCTAATTGCCGAATAATTTATAAGAATTGAGTTTAATGATAGCAACCGTAGATTTTACAACAAATAAGAGAATTACGGTGAATTGTATCGTAGAAGTCAAAGAGTAAGTGAAGTAAATTATATTCATACAGTAGCGCACACAAAAATTTTTCAAGGTGGGGGAGTCCAGGATCGTAAAAGTCCACCATTTTGATACCATGCTCCAATACGCCACCAAACATATTCTTTTAATTTTGTTGATTTTCGGGAACAAAAACAATACAAAATTAATTATTGCATAAATAATTAGCATTAATTTATAAAATTAATTATTAATAACAAATACGTAATTAAATTTTATGCAATATATACATAGGGCTATAACCAATCGAAAAAAAAATAAAGGGCTATGGGGGGTTCGGACCTCTCCCCCCCTTGTGGCCATTGTATTCATATATTAAGTATCCTTTAGCCGTATGATTGCTCTTATAATTAGGAGCGTTGTGCATTTCCTACCTTGAGTTGTATGATTTAAGTTAGTGAAATAATAAATTGAAATTTGAACTAGTTATGACTGATCTTTACTAGAACCCTAACAGCCTCAAATAGGTTGTTACAAAGTCCTGGATCCATCTTATGCGTTCAATGTAACTAGGTCTCCAAACTCTAATGCTGTGAAGTTTTGCAAGCAGACCCAGCCTAGCCTGTTACCTATGTCTTTTGACCGTGGATCACTATATGCAGCGTTAATCAATAGTTAATTAATCTAATTAATCAAAGAAGTTTAAAATTCTATTGCATAAAAGTAACTCGGATGCACAAAATATGTGATTAACTTGGATAAAAGCTTATTTCGAAATGTATCGTCACAAAAAATCATCTGCAAGCTTGTTAAACGAAAATCTTAACACGAAATAGTCATTGTCGCATTAGAGAAATTCTTTTACCATCTAATTTAATGTTGATTTAGGAAGTATTGCGTGCAGAGTGATTTTTTTGAAAACTTTTTTACTGAAAAAAAAATCGGGTTTTTTCACCCCTTTTTAGTTACAAGCTCACGAAAGAAAACAAATTACAAAATTACTTCAAAGAACTGTCCATTTTCCTTCACTTATCGTGTAGTTAGAGATTTTTTTTTTTTAAAAAAGCCTATCTTTTTCATTTTACTTCAATTTTTTTGAAGTATCATTTTTTACCTATCATATAACAAAATTACTTTAAAATTAAAACCCGTTATTTTTTTGTCGTTGTTGTTGCGTATGTTTGATCAATTTTATGTTAAGAGAATGCAAATTGGAATGGGGGAGTTTTTCTACGAGATTTGTGATGAATTTTAAGATTGCTTATTTCTTTTAAATAAAAACATTTTGTATAATTAAGGTTGCTAACTGTGTGACACTGACTGCTGTGCCGTAGGGCCTGAGTTCGTATTCCATAGAAGACATGGATGTATGTAAATGTAGAGTGCCTTCACCGTGAGGTTGGTGGCAGGGAATGAGAGGTGGGAGTAACCTGACCCTTCCACAGGGTGTTCTCCCTCAAAAATGGGGTGAACCGAGCTAAATCGTACTTTCAACTGTATAGTGCTCAAGACTACGGTCAACGGCAGGCATACATTTAGCTCCTTGCCATGATGAATTTCGTGGGCCTCGATCTGACTACGTCAGACAGGTGGCATTATTAACAACAACATATAATTAATAATAATGAGAAGCATTGAATACTCATTTTTTGTTTATTTAGTAAAGGAAACATAATTATTTATAGATGATAATTATTTTTTACAATAAATCCAGAGTCAAACATATATTTCTGTGTTTAAATAAAAACATTGAACTATGATTTTTGTAATGAAACGTTTGCATGTATCAAAGGCGTTATGAAGTCTTAAATTATTAGCTCATTCTAGGTCAGATGTTCATATTTCTGCACCAACTCTAGCTCTAAAAGTTTTAAAGCTTCATACTAGTAAATAATTGTTTTTTTGTTTAATTTCTTGTTGAATGCCCCCTCCTCTAACCAATGCACGATATGGGAAAGTCTGTCCTGAGCTCAGTTATTAGAATCTGGGATAGATCAGTACATAGCACAGTTGGCCCATATTAAAAATAACAGTGGCATTTTAAATGATGAGGAATTTTGAATATATAGCATCCCGTAAAATCCGGCGTATAAAGAGCACTTTTACTACAAATATTGATCTTGGAATTTATGGGTGCACGTTACACACCGGGTTTAAAAAGGTGTGCTTTAAAAATAATGGAAAAGATGAGCATAGAGAAAAAAATCTAGACTTCTACATACTATACCAAAATACTGTCTATTTAAAAAAATTAACACATTCCCCTTATGAACTTAAAGGGTTGCAGTTCTAGAAGTATAGTATTTCTTAAAAGCTTGGACTAATACCTCGAATAAATGACTTTAAAACTTAAAAGTATTGGGCATTTGTATTTTGGGCTTCGTCGGTGAATATACCTAAAATTAAAAATTGCAGCTTGTAAGTATAGGTGCGCGTTATACGCCGGATTTTATCGTGTATATATCTATCAATCTCATCTGAATGGTTAAGAGCTATTAAGGATAATGGCTACATAAAATGTATTTTTAAGCATTTAAGTAACAGAAAACCAATATATAATACCTTAGATTAATTTAATTCCACTAATAAATAAATAATAAAATTTAAAAAAAAATTACAGAGTTAATTCTAAATTGATATTATGTTCTTAGTAACAATAGTAAATAACATGTTTTATGGGATTTTTACAAATTAAATTATACTAGACAATAAGCAGAAGAATAAAGATTGCTTATCTTTGCAATTCTTGTTGACAAAAGCATTAACTCATTATTGTGAGCAAATGAGCGTTTATCAACTACTTATATACCAAATCAAGAATATTGGTGACAGAGCTGGACATTTTGAACCATGGTCAAATGACGATTCCGTCACGTGAGCATGTACCACACTAGCTCGACTTCCCCACCACGCCAACGTAAGGAATTTGAGCCACGACAAATTAAACTTACATCAGTCCCTTGCAACGGTGGAAGGAACTTCCAGTGGCAACAGGATTTGAAATCATAATACGCTGGACAAGATACCATGACCGTAACCATTAGGTTGCCGCAATCACATAAACTCGCTATTATTGATGAGCTGCGCTTATGGTTTATAGCAGCTACATTTGAGCCATAAATGTCATTTTTGGGATTTGGTTACGTTCATGATAGAGGGCATGAAATTGTAGTAACTTCATAAACTAGACCAAATCTTTAAGCTTAAAACTTAATTTTTCATCTGAAGAAGGGAGTGCTATTTTGAGCGTTGCTTTCATAATATTTAAAATTTAGAGAAATATTTGTGTGTGTGTGATGCATTAAGCGAATTTCAAGAAAAGAAAAATAGCTGACTAAATGGGAATATATAATCCAGAGCATTGTAGAGGTATTTCGCAACCACAGGTTTGTCGTAATTAAAGCAACAAAATGTGTAAAACATATATCCATAAAAAAAAAAAAGAAATTAATTTTCAGATGCTTAAATATTTCAGACAAAAAAAAAAGGACTTACTAAGTTTTTTTATTATTATTCAGGCAACACTAATATCATTTTTAAAGAACTACATAAATTAAATATACTTCAATTATTGATGCAGACGTAAATATTAAAGAAGCGCCAAAAAAAAAATCGTGTTTAAAAAAAGCATGATTAAATGATTACAGCACATTTATTTCCTACTGAAGATGTTGTAAAAAGAGAAAGAGAGGCAGAGAAAGGGAGAGAACGGGGGCAAATCCAGTCTGCCCCCTTCTCAAAGCTAAAAAAACCAGAGCTCTTCATTTTTTTTACAACCCACCCGTTTGTTCTTAATTTATTTTTAAAAAGCGGTAAAACAACAAAAAATTTCATGGTCTCAGCCCTTCTCCTCACCTTACCTCACAACCAAAGTTCTGGATTCGCCTCTGAGGGAAAACAAATATAGATAAACAAACTATAAGTATTTAACTTAACTCAGTGGCGCAACAGCTCATGAGGGCCAAGACCTACTAAGCGCAACTCAGTATACGCGACACTGGTCCCTAAGATACGTGAGCAGATGTTCCGGTCAGGTAGTCAGTCTGGCCAGAAAACCCCCGGTGTTAAAATCCCAAACAAGCTTGGTACCCATTTATAGACCCATTGAATGGATGAAAGACTGAGTCAACCTTGCCCAGCCCGGGGTTTGAACCTCAACCCTGTGGTGTGGAAGCGCGGTGCATTAACCACTCAGCCACTGGGCTTCACTATAAGTATTTAATGCATTTAAAATGATAAAAATATACTATCCATGTCACTGTATAAAATTAAAAAAAAAATGTATCCATTTATATAGAATTATAAAAAAAATTGTATATGCGTCCAATCTTAACTACAAAAGGTTAAATTTAATTATTCAATTCAATAGGTAATAATAATAATGGGTGTCATTTCGATACATATTTCAAAATATGTATAATTTAATTAATATCAACCGAGCATTCTTTATTCAGAAATGTCAAAAGTCATGATTATTTTGTGCTTCACGACATAAATTTATTAAAATTTATTTCATTATACACTAATCATGAATAAATTTACATTTCAGTTTATTTTCCTAAATTTGGATTTTTTTTAACAAAAATTGAGAATTGTTTATGAGTAAATGATTCATTAATATAAAAAAGTCATTATTTCGTATCAGATGACACAGTAAATTTTTTAATAAATATGTTTCCATTAAAAAAAATGGAAATGTGATACACAAACAAAGTTTTTTTAGAAGTGTAATAATTGTGTTTAATTATAACACTTTCGTTACATATTTAATAACGAAATTTAGCTCTTTTAATTTATAAGGTCATCGAATCTATAGAAAATTTTTAAGGCTTACTCAAAGTGCGAAATTTTTGTAGCGTCAGTAGAAGTTTTAATTTAAACGCTATCAATAACAGTAGCAAAAAAAAAAAAAAAAAAAAAAAATGTAAGCATAAATACATATTCACTGTAACTGTGTATAGTGAAATAAATGGCAACGATATTTCTTTGGAATATTGAATAACTAATTTAGTTTTTAAAGAATCTGTTAAAATTATATATTTACACCACCACCAAAAATTTTTTTTTTGTTTTTATTTATTTAATACTACTGTATACTTTATCAAGGAAACTAAAAAATATTTCTCAATTTACACATTCGAAGTTCTGATTATTAATAATTCAATTAGATTCATGAAAAAATGCATTTTTATGTTGCCAAAAAAAATCCAAACATTTTGAAATCATTAATCAATTACTTATAAATAAGGATTTAAATTCTAGCTTACCCTTCACAGCTTCGACAGCTTTGTCTAAGTTAGAAACGGTCACTCTCACCACACTAGAATTCAGTCTTAGATGACCATTATCCAACAAACTGACCAGGAAAATTCTGGTGTCTCTTTCTCTGACATCACTGTGACAAATATTGGGGTCTCCAAACCCTTCTACTATGACAGTATTGTCCGAAAAACTCGAATCACCCTTAACAACTCTTTTGACTTTGACCACACCACGATATGTTGACGATCTGGATCGGTATAACTTTTCTACTGTACCAGTGAACACCATGCTTGCTGTGTGGTCCATTATTTCTCTGCAATTTTGTGATCTTCGCCGTCTTGATATACTGCATTGTACAGTCAAAAATACAAATAGGAAAAACAGTATGATCTTCATAATATACTATTTTATAAATAGCAGTGATTTAACTCAATGAGTGTTATAGGTACATTGAAGACTTTTAAAGAAAATATCACGGAAGTCAAAACTCTTGATAAGCTTCGAATAGTAATAAAAGTCTAAAAAAAAATACTATTTATAAAAAGTCATTCACAAACCGTAGTAACATTTTTCATACATTTTTATCAATGCTTGGTTTAATGTGCCAGTATAAAATTGCTAAAATAGAAACATCAGTACATTTAATGTCTGATATCTCCGTTCGTTAAACGCTAAAAATTCCGATAACGACATTTAGAGATAGAATCAAAAATAAAATAACCAAATTTCCAAAAAGTTCCAGCAAAATTAATAAGATTGTCAACTTCGACGGTTGGACGTCAATATCCCGTAGTGTAGGAGTGTTTTTGTATGGTAGGAAGAGCATGACATGACATCAAATACACAGATGGTTTGTATTGGAAGACATCCTAAAACCAAAACACGCCGCTTTCTTCTGGAAGTGTTTCGGAACCACGTTTGATTCTGGCCGCCCACGACCTTGAGTAAATGCGACCCGCAGATTGGTCAAAATATGGGACACACCTCCCGTACTTTTTCACTCCGAAGGAAAACTTTTATTGAGTCGGGATTTGAAGAAAGAAGAGCCGCTTGCAGAAGGGCGTCGTGGGGTTCATGTAAGATACACCTGTCCAAAAGATGCCTTGAATTGATGGGGGAGGGTTTCAGGTGTCGATGGAATAACAGGCTGTACTTAATAGTATCATTATCATGGGGAAGAGGGATCTGTCGATTCACACGTGCTGTTTGCTGGGTCCCGAGTTCGAATAAAAGCAGCAACATAATTGTAATAACAATTTTCCCTTCATTTTTGAATTCAATATGTACTATTAATTAATCTGTTAATATTCTATTGATCACTCTAATAATTTTTTTTATATTCTTTGTCTATTGAATATTTTCTGAAAGTATCTTAAGGTATCCGACTACGTTCGGAACCGTGATTTTGCAAAAGCGCATAAATGGATAATTTTTATGATATTTAGTGTCACTTAGATTAGAATATTTGCATAAAATTGTTTTAAGGACATTTTGACAAAAAAAATTTATTAAAATACAATATTTTGGAAAAAAATTAGCTTAGAATAATCTTTTTTTCCAAATGTTCTCGTTTTGTGAAAAATGGTTCTATTATTATAATATTTTGCCTGTATATAGCTCAGTCCTCTGTTCAGAGGCTCAACTAGAATTTTTGAAATATATAACTTAGAAGTGGTTTTACTCATATTTTACGACAACAGAGGGGAGCAATTTTAAGAAAAAAACGCCAATAATTATTTCAATTGGTGATAACTCTGAAAATAATGTGAATTTTTCAAAAGTTCTAGTTGAGCTTTTGTAGAGAGATCTGAGGCAAAATATTATTATAATAGAACCATTTTTCACAAAAGGAGAACATTTGGAAAAAAAGATTATTCTAAGTTATTTTTTTGCCAAAATATAATATTTAAATGATTTTTTTTTGTCAAAATGTCCTTAAAACAATTTTATGCATGTATTTTAATCTGAGTGACACTAAATATCATGAAAATTATCCTTTTATGCGCTTTTTTTAAAATCACGGTTCCGAACGTAGTCGGATACCTTAATAGTAAGGTGACCATTTTTTTTGCAATGAAAAGGAGGACGAAAAATTCAAGAAAAAATTACAACTTAAATACATGAGAGAAACACTCTATTAATTCAAACAAAAATACGCTAGTTACGCTTAAATTATTTTTAATTATTATCTTAAAAGAGTTTTTTTCCACATTGAATGATTTTTTTGTATTTTGTCAACAAACCATTTTCTAATTTTTTGGAAAATTAGGGCAAAAAATATCCTTCATGTTGAATTTTACGGTACGCACTGTAGCTAAACCATTAACATTCTACTTTGTGATTTCTCAGTATTCACTTCACAAAAATCATTACCAACTGAAAAAAATACTCTTTCAACTGGTGCAATAGTTCCAGGGCAGCACAACGTAAATTCAACAAGAATAATTACATTTTCATATGGAATGTGTTCATTTTTTAAATGGTTTAAATAATTTCACCCATATTTTACCAATTTCTCAACATGTTGATTTTCCAATTGTTCTAATTTATTAGAATTTAAAAGTACATTCAGTCTTCTTTATACTTCAAACATACTACTGTCATCGATTTTAATATCAGGCATTTCTTTCGATAAAAACTCAACGTAATTTTCTATATCTGCCCACTTTACTTGAGAACAAGTCAAAAACTACAAATGAAAACTGTCATTTCCTGTGACATTTGTTTCAGAACAATCTTCGACATTTTGGAAACATGTTTGGTTCATTTCTGAATACAGAGTTAAACAGATCAATTTTAAAATAATGAAAATGAGGGCAAAAAGGAGGACATTTTTCGAGGAAGGACAGAACCTATAAAAGGAGGACTGTCCTCCCTAAAGGAGGACGATTGGTCACCTTATTAATAGCCATTTTTTTATGAATTTAAAGGTGAAAGACATGAATATAAAATCTTCCCTCATATTTATCCATTTGATTTATAAAATATTTTCACGTGCAGTTTTTACAAGAAAACGCACAAAACATTGCATGGATGTCTTTGAAACATTCCTCCCATTTGGAAAAAGTAATTAGTTCTATAACCCACATACGCTAAAAACCTCTAATACTTATATTGAATTAGAAATGTTTTTTCAGTCGGCAAGAATATTGATTTTCACAATAAATTCATACAGTAAACTTTTATTACTCGAGATAGCCGTTACATTTTTTAAAAAAATAGATTATCACAAATCATTCATTTTCTATAAGTAGTTTTTTCAACTTAAATATACATCATGTAATTAATGTATTGATATGCAACTACTTATTATTTTGCTTCGTCTTATATCGAAATGCATATTCCTTTTACTACAGAGCGTTTCTCAAACTGTGGGGCGCCCCCCTTTGGCGGGTGTGATAACTGTACGAGGGGGCGCGAGCATATTGAAAAGTCGAAAACCAAAGGTTATTTAAAAAATTATTAATTTTCTGAAAGTAAAAAAACAAATACTTTGAGATATAATAAAATATAAAATACACATTTACACTGATATAATACACTTATGTCGCCCATCCCGTATAGTGGTTAGCGACGCTGACTGCTATGCCGTTGGGACTGGGTTCGAATCCCGGAGAAGACATGGATGTTTGTAGACGTATAGTGCCTTCGCGGCATGGGGGTACTTTAAATAGCCGTTGAACCGCAAGTCCTCTCGTGAGGTTGGTGGAAGAGGAAAAGAGGTGGGATGCTCCTGACCACCCCTAGGGTGTTCTCCCTCTAAATTGGGGTGAAATCAAGCTAAATCGTTCTGTCACTTGTATGGTGCTCAAAGCTACGGCTAACGACAGGCGTCACTTAGCCCTTTGCCATGATGAATTTCGCGGGCCTTGATATGGCCTTTGCCGATCAGGTGGCATTAGTAACAACAAAAACACAATACTCTTATAAATGTATCAGTACTGTACAAAGTATATTTTATTATTAATTTAATAACACTAAGTTAAGAACAAATGTGATAATTATCAGTGACCCCATGGGCCATACTTAATTCCTTAACTGCCGATTTAAAAAGTTACGTGATTCGCTTCCTAATGCCACCGTTTTCCACGTAGATTAGCGTATTTTAATGTTTTTGAGGGGGTGGGGAGGAGAGAAAAATAATTACGCAAATTCTTCTGAAATAAGTAAATCCTTCGCAAACACTGCTAAGGTCCTTTTACTGCATAGCAAAGCCTTCGGAATAAGTTTATGAATAGCCCTCCACAGAGAATGAGTCAGTGAGTGAGTGAGTGAAGATTAACGTCGCACTGTTCAGCTGCACGAGGGCTTTTGGCGACGGACCACGTAATTTTGAACCATGGTCAAGTGACGTGGACGACACCTGAGCTGGCACCCCCCTCTCCTAACTACCACACCACACCAACGGGAGGACGTTTCAGCTCTCGACAGATTTAGCGTGCATCGCTGCCCTACACGGCGGGTCTTTAGTGGTACTGGGCTTGAACTCGTGACAAAGCCAGCCACGATCCGATGCCTATACCACTCGGCTACCGCGGCCCCTCCACAGAGAAGATCTTACTTCGGAAAGACATATAAAGGGTGTTTTCTTAAGAGGTATAGAACTTTAAATTGCAATAAAACAACGATGTATTATTCGATTGACATGAATTTTTTTTTATTCGAAAGATAATCTTGTGGCATTACCTTTTAAATATGATTTTTGGCATAGGACTGCCACGGCTGGCTCGGATGTAGTCCAATCTGGACGTCCAATTTTCGATGATTTTTTCCAACATTTGTGGCCGTATATCGGCAATAACACGGCGAATGTTGTCTTCCAAATGGTCAAGGGTTTGTGGCTTATCCGCATAGACCAACGACTTTTACATAGCCCCACAGAAAATAGTCTAGCGGTGTTAAATCACAAGATCTTGGAGGCCAAGTCACAGGTCCAAAACGTGAAATGAGGCGGTCACCAAACGTGTCTTTCAATAAATCGATTGTGGCACGAGCTGTGTGACATGTTGCGCCGTCTTGTTGGAACCACAGCTCCTGGACATCATGATTGTTCAATTCAGGAATGAAAAGTTAGTAATCATGGCTCTATACCGATCACCATTGACTGTAACGTTGTGGCCTTCATCGTTTTTGAAGAAGGATTCCACCAGCCCATAAAGCGCACCAAACAGTCAGTTTTTCTGGATGTAACGGTGTTTCGACATACACTTGTGGATTAGCTTCACTCCAAATGCGGCAGTTTTGTTTGTTGACGTAGCCATTCAACCAGAAGTGCGCTTCATCGCTAAACAAAATTCGCTTATGAAAATCGGGAACAACGGCAATCTCGTTTTGGGCCCATTCGACGAATCTACGCCTTGCTTGATGATCGTTTTGATGAATTGCCAAACCCAACTGAGAATAAATCATTTGACAGATTTTAAATCGTTCGCCATCTTGGAAGGTAATGCCAACTTAAACTTCTATACCTGGAAAAAAAACACTCTTTATTTACGTCCAGAAATTTAATGCTTTGGCTGAGCTAGACGTTTATATACGTCGGCGGCACACGTAAGAGATTAAAGTCGTATATATATATTGTAACTTTAGTGTCAAATTATAGTATTATTGAATTCAATACTTTGCTATTGTATGAAGGGGGGGGCGATGAAAATGCTGATTGAATAGTGGGTTGCGTATATTTAATGTTTGATAAGCACTGTTTTACTATACAGAGAATTTAATTACTTACTAAATCCCTTTTATAGATTATTTTTTGATTAACTCAAACTTTCAGCAATTCCGAATGACCTGATTAGTCAAGTACAATGACGTTTCAACTGTGCAAAATAAAGAAGTTAAATAAACTGATCCTATAATTAAAAGCGAATAAATTTGCAAATAGAAATTAAAGTATTCTTTGAACGTATCTAATCTCTAAAAAAACTATGAAAGAAAGTATGCACATGTCAAAAGAATGAATTTTATTAAATAAAAATAAAAATGAAAAAGCACACATAATAAATTTAAGAAGAAAAAAAAATCTTTAATAATTCCAGAATACTTTTTACGTGTTTTCCCCGTTTATATTTGCTAAAAGGAATGAGCGTTGAGACGTTTTTTTGTGTGGACATCATAACACCGTTCCTATGCACACGTGCACCTCTTAATATTGCGGGGCTCCTTCATCTGACACCACGCCGAAATCGATGACCATGAGAAACCCAATCACTGGATACATGCAAGCCGAAACTTTAAGTGTAATCTGAGGTGTTAGAAACGATCCGCCCCACCCTGACAGAGAAGAAGAGAGTCAGTCAAAACTCAAAGAGGTTGTGTTGCCTCCTTCCTCACGAATAAAATATTTTGAACTAATGAAGTAACCAATAGTATGGATAACCTCTATGTAAATATATATACTGAAATTAGTAGTTGTGACTTAAATCAATTATTGAATTTCATAACTCCCACGTTACCATTAATTTTCCCAAACGTCACAGATGACATGTATTTCAGCTTGAATAATGCAACAATTTTTTGCTGCTGTTGTAGTTGGATATTATCCCACAAATACCTAATGCTTAAGAATTATCACCCATGCTTAGGAAGAGAGTATTATAGCTACATAGCTATATATATATATAGTATATGTGGGAAAAAACCGTTAATATGCAAACAAATTCTAAGTATTTTCAATTTATTATTATTTGAAAATACAAGGAAGTTTTAATACATAAAGATCAAGATCCTTTTCACTAAATATTTAACTAAAATTCTCTCTTCCTTTTGAAAATGTGTTTTATTACAGTATTTAATTATTTTATGTAGCAATACCTTCGTAGGTTATTTTCTTTAAACTGTATTGATCTTAGAAGCAAATTTTATTTTTTTAATGTGGATCCTGTAGCCTTATGATAATGGTCATGAACTCGTAACGGGCGTGTTGGGTTCGAGTCTTGGTGCCATTGAAGAATCACCGGTTAGAGGGGGCTAATGCACATTGAACCTGTCGAGCTTAAGTACTTCTTAGTTAGAAAACTTAGAAACATTTAAATGCAGATGTTTTTATTCTATTTTCACTGTTAATCGTAGACAATAGACCAGTACCAATTTCAGGTTATTTTGGGCAATGGGCGCAGAAGATCTTGTAATGACTTTGCACAGCTCTGAGTTACAACTATTTATTTTTAACACTTAATCTGAAGTTATCACATCACAAAGAATTAGAATGAAGATGGGTAGCTTCCATCACAGATTCCCCACCGAGTCGGTAGAGTTCGCAGGTCCAAATACGGATTCTGCAGACTTCGCGGTTTTCCTAGTTCGTTTCGCGGAAGGCACCTCACTAGGGCTCCCTCAAAAAATCAGTCTCTTCGCGGGAAGCGCTTCTCAACCACTCTCCCTAAAAAAACTCGTATCGCTGCGAGGGGCTCACACCAGCACCCTCCAAAAAACAATCTTTTATCGCTGCCAGGGGCTTCATCACAGCACCCTTCAAAACGCCAAGTCTCTCTCCTTTTTCCTCTCGTCTCCTGAAAAAGAACCCTTTTAAACATCAGGGGTGTGTTCACAACATGCCCCTCGTCCCGTCTTATTGGCAGGTCACCAAAGTCTCTCTGCCTCCCTCGTCCTATTTGCGCATAACACACCAAAACACACCCGGGTTGTCTGGCCCAAGGCACCATAATTCCTTGTCCAACATCTGGACACTCTTGTCCATCAAGCCACCTGTTTCTAGTATCCCCTTCACTCAACACCAGAAAAGACGACATGATTATTTTAAAGATGATTAATAGGCTTCGCCTATTGTCAATGGGGCACCGGCTCTCCTTTACCATTATGGCGACCCGTCAGGCTGTCGTCACTCCCCGAGTTCAGACAGTAAACAATGGCCCCATGGCCAAGTGCACTGGTCATTTTACAGTTGGTGGATATTAAAAATGCAGGGACAATCGATGGGTGTGAGTTCACAACAATCGAAGTACTTGTCCCTTAACAGCTGGTGAAACTATTAAACTTATCGTGAATCGAAAGATGGGGATTCACATCAATCGACGATGTCACAATCTATAAGCCCCCTTGGCACTGGCGGATCGAAATTTATAACCAGAAAATCAGGTTAAGTACAGCTTATTTGGGCTCAATGGATAGACCAACACTGAAGTAGACAGTGGATCTAATGTGTAACACTAAACCCTACCAACTTATCACTAACACACCAGAATACAAAAGTGAATTCACGCACATTGGCAAATCTTATAATCCAAAGTACATGCCTTTATTTCCTGCATCTCATTGTATTCATGTGTCTCACATGTAATGTTAGATTTAACCTTCAGTCCTTTTTCCCCCACTGTTTCTAACGATATGTAAATTACTGTTTTTAACAGTGGTCTTCACACTTTTTCGACTCACGGAACCCTTAGAACTATCCCCACTCCATACAAACTTTGATAATGTATCTTAAAATAACATTTTAAGTCAGTGGCTCTCAATTTTTCACTATTGGCGACCCAATTTTCAATCATAATTTTTATCGCGTCCCCCCCAAACATTAATAATGTATTGAATGAAATAATAATGCACTTTCTGGTACAATACGATCATAATTATAAACCGTACAAATTAACAAGACAAGTATTAAATTTTGTATATGTTACTTTTAAGTAATATATAGTTTTATTTTTTTTACTTTTTAGTTCGATTCACTATAAAAGCGTGTTTTTTAGTTTGTTTTAAAACTATTATTGATGTGTAACACCTTTCCGCTTGCGGGATATTTGTTGGAGTGATTTCGTGAAAAGGGACGGATGTGTGTAACAGGAATTGACGTAAGCGTGCGCTATTTGATTTGACCAATGAGAGCACGTGGTGGTGTACAGCGCATCGGGGTACAGCTCTAGTAGCCATCAAGCACTTGACTCTAAATTCACAATCGGTCAGTAAAATCTACCACCCAAATGCAAGAATCTCTATATTAGAGCAGAGAAAAGAAAATTGCTTACCTACACATGAATCCTAATACCAGTTTTAACTATTATGCCGTGCCAATCCGGGCATATGCAGCTAAAATTCATATTAATCAAATTGAAGTTTCTCAGAGCATCATTCTCCTACAAATATTATAAGCTCGATGGTTCATGAGGAATAAGGACTTCAGATCCGCGAGCAAAAGGATGTATATCAGAAAATTTATCAAAAAATTAGCATTGAACTTCTTTCAAAAAATTGATAACTCTAATAATCCTTCCATCTTGGATATTAAAAAATATATCCCTGATCCTAATTTTAACAGACGCAGTAATATTCATTCTCTCGGATCCTCTTTTCAATTAAAATTCTTAATTAAATTCATTGCACTCTTCTCACCCAACTTAAAAGCTTACTTTAATTCCCTCCCTGAGCCTTCGTAGCCTAATAGTTATAGTAACTGACTTGAAATAATTCTTCCCAGGAACTCATTATTTTCGAATTTACTTTAAATCACTTTTTCCCTGGAAAATTATTTATCCAGATCAAATTTAAATTTACACGTTCTTTCCTATTTTTTAAAAATATATTATATTTTTATTAGCTTTTAAAAAAGCTATGTTCTTATTTCAAATCATTCAATGTTTCTCCCATTTCTACAATGGCTGAGTTTTAAGCTGCATTCCCATTGGTCAGGCCTCACCTCGCCCACCCACTGATCAAAATTTGTTTTCATTCTCAGTGCTTGCACTGTTTTTGAAGATATTTTTCTAGCACTTAAAGCATTTTAGTAGTTTTAAATTTTAATTTTTTACTCTCATACTCTTATATAAGTATATTTTACTTTTTAAGTATTTTTTTTATTAACGAAGGGGAAGAGTGTGAATTCGTCACAGTCACTCAAAATCCTAAAGATAAGAGGTTATAGCTTGGAAGAACTAGATACTCTGGTCAGCCACCCAATGATACTCTAAATCCACTTCGCACATACCAGCAAGTTACGGCGGACAAACTTGCGATCCTTACGCTCAACTGTCAAAGGGCTCTCCAAACAGATTTCGACGACGTTATTTCATAAAAATGTTCGTTAGTCATGTTTTCAGAGACGTGGTTAGATAATCACGAACGTGTTTCCATACCTAACTTCGATTGCTGCGTACAGTTTAAGCGACCGTGCCGCAGAGCAGCTGGTGTTGCGATCTATCACAAACAGAAAAACTCACATGTTGTGACTCCTCATATGAACATTCTTATTGTCAAACAAGTGGACCGGGTATTGTTAGTAACGATATTGGGGACATATGTGTGGCAGAATGCTTATTTGAAAACGGACAAGCAATGATTTTGATGGTCGCATACATTTCTTGAAATCAAACTGTACAGAAAATTAAAGATTTCCTGCATTTTGTACTTCTACCATATACCAAAGGGGGTTCTGCTCTTTTAAAGAAAACTATCACTCGCTTACTATGATTTTGAGGGGTAATTTTAACTTCAGTTTGCCAAAATCTGAACCGCTAATAGCTTTTTTGAATGATGAATTCAAGCTCGAAATGAACACAAATAAAAATATTTCGACAACTAACAGTGGTAATGTTATTGACCATGTTTTTTTAACGGTTTTGAAATAACAAGTATATGTGTCATATTTTAGTTATCATAAGTCTATTGTCTCCGCTCTTCCCCAAATTTATCAAGAATTATTATTTTGGATAAAAAAAATTGCATTACTCCTTGTGTTAATTAAATAAAATTTTCATTAAAGATATAATTATTCGATAGAAAATTATTTCCAATCTTAACCAATTCATTTTTTTTGGGGATATTACTATTGGGTATTTACTAAGATAACATGTCAGATGTTACACATCATATGCGACTACTGTAAGGTTGTTTCTCTTTTTTTATTTTATTATTTTTACTATACACGATAAAAATCACAATTCCAGTGAATAATTTATTTAAGAGAAAATAGACTTACCTACTTTCAAGGACTTTTCAATTTTTCTTTGAAAATTTGAGAAAAAATCCCCTGAAACTAAAGAAAATGTTTCTAATGTGCGTGTCCTTAATAAAGAACATAAATCACAGAGACACTTTTCGCTAACAAAACATGAACGTTATTTTACAGCAAAACTGTCATATTTTGCTTACGTTATTGTAGTTTTGCTGTCGTTTGATGATATACAAATAGCATTTTAAACTTTTTCTTCCTTGTGTCTTTTTGACAAGGCGAAGTGCTATATTTATGGCTTCATAGTTTTCTTCATAGAGTTCTTTAAGCAGCATTTGAAAATTTTAAATCAACTCAAACGTTTCATGTCTATCACTTTTCTCCTATTTACTTTCGCTGTCTTGATTAATATACATTATTTCAGCAGGTTCTTCGATTGATTGATCAGTTTCAACTTCCTTCAATAGAGATAAAAGAAGCCCATTTTTTTAATATTCTGCTCATTTTAATAAATAAACCATAATAAGTCGTGCAGCACAGAAATCAAAATCACAAAATTGTTCAAGGGGGAAAGTGCATCATGTTCATAGAAAATATTTTTGAACAAAAGTGGTCGCGCAAGGAACATGATCAAAACAAGTTCCTTGATTGTAAAAAAACGTTTACCACTCTCAAAGAAGAGGCATATTTGTGACAACTTCATTTTAGTTCCCATTAAAACTGTCTAATAGGAGGAACTGTCAAGGTCACTGCTAATGAATAAATAGTTTTCCCACAATCAACGATTTCGCAAGCCTGGGTTGACTTTGCGCCTCATGCGACCGCTCCCATGTTAAAAGTGTATTCAAAGTCAGTTCTAAAAAATAATTGTGCAAAATGTTTTTCATTATGCTTTATATGTTTCAGAATACTCATAAAAATACATCTTGACCAAATAATCCTTCAAAGTGATCAATATGCTTATCCATATATCATAAAACTCATTCACATCGAAAAAAGCAACATAAAAATATTATATTTACAACTTCCCTAAAAGAAAAAGAGAAGGAGTGAAACATGCCAGTAAGTTTGAAGGTCAAATATATGATAATCAAAAGTAGTATTTTAAGGTTTAAAAGAAACGTAATAAAAAATATCTCATAGTGGGATTACAGCAAAGCAAACAAATGTCGTTTTTTATTTGGTTATATGATCACAGATAGCTAATGAGTATTTGAAGTGGAATCTTTTATTTTTGATGATCACCAGATGATGTATATAAATTATATCAGTGTAAATGTGTATTTTTTATTATGTCAGAAAGCATTTTGTTTTGCTTCATTCCAAAAAATTATTTTTTTAAACTTTTTATTTTCAATATGCTCACGATCTCCCAGGGGGGCGCGTCCCACAGTTTGAGAAACGCTGTTTTCAGTAGAAGATATTACGGATACTTTATGTACAGGCAAATAAAAATAGTATTGTGTTTACTATTAAAAAATTCAGTGCAATTTTAATTTAGTTAATATTAATTTGTGTTCTACCTACCTACACACATTATACTTAGTAACTGGGATATGTGTTTTGGTTTTATAAAACAAACGGTCGAAATCGTGATCTATTGATATTGTCTGCAGTCGCATTTCATATTCTGCATTGAATTCATTTTTCAATTCCTTCTCTTCGCTCACAATCTCCCTATATACACTGGTGTGCAAAAATTAAGGACGAAGTCGAAAAATTAGCATATCAGCTGAACGAAGAGGCAGAGCGGACAGAAAGACCAATCAGGAGATTAAGTAAGATGATGTACGGTAGAACATGCGCTGATATGCAGGTAGACGTAATGGGGGAGTGTCTGAGTAGTATAAAGCATGTGGTCGGTGTAAGACCAGTATTTCTGGCAAAGAGATTGCACGCCGTATAGCAGTTAAAATCACACCGAGTTGCTGCCTCAGCGAGAAATGGCGAATAATCAATCTGTTAGACGACATCTGGATGCTTTTACCCGAGGTCGAAACATTGGGAGAAGTTGGAGGAAGGCCGCAGTGTGACAAGTGTGGCTGCAGAGTTCGGAATTGCTCACAGCATCGTTTCACGACTTTGGAGACAATTTCAAACTACAGGAACAGCTATCCGGGGGTTCAGTAGTGATCGTCCACGAGGAACCCCACCCGCAGATAACCGGTACATTGTCTTACAGGTCAGAAGAAACAGGCGGCAGACAGCGGGAGGAATCTCTAGACACACGACACAGGCGACTGGACGACCGATATCGCGTTTTACCGTGGCCAGAAGACTGCACGGTGGTGTTCTGTTTGCACGACGCCCTGTACGGTGTGTACCTTTAACGCCTGCCCATCGGAGAATGCTTTCTCTGTGGTGCCGGGAACACCGGAATTGGAGAGACAATGAATGGGGACGAGTACTCTTTACAGATTCAGTTTGAGTAGCGATTCTCATCGCATACTCATCTGGAGAGAGCGGGGAAGCCGCAATCATCCCTCGAACATCATTGAAAGGGACAGGTATGGAGGTCGCGGTGTTCTCGTTTGGGGAGGCATCATGCTTGGTAGTCGTACAGACCTTCACATCTTCGACGCAGGTTCAGTCAACGGGACCCGTTATTCTAACGAGATTCTTCTTCCATATGTGCGTCTTTTTAGAGGCGCTATGGGTCTGCAGTTCCTTTTCATGGACGACAATGCACCATGTCATCGCACAGTAGCTGCCGAACAGCTCTTAGAGAGTGAGGATATTGAACGTATGGATTGGCCGGCACGATCTCCGGATCTCAATCCCATCGAGCATGTATGGAATTTTCTAGACAGACGCTTGGAAGCTCGTACCTTACCACCAGTAACGATTCTTGAGCTTCGATTGGCGCTGCAAGACGAATGGGCAGCAATGCCTCAACAACTCATTGACACCCTCATTCTCAGCATGGGCAGACGCTGTGAAACCTGCCAAGCAGTCAGCGGAGATCATATCCACTACTAAAACCCGATGTTTCTTGCTGGACACCAATCACAGGGATGTTTCGGCCTTCAGTCGCATTGCGCTCCATGCTACTTTTTCAATCAAGCTTCTTTTTATCCCTCTGATTTCTCTTTTAGTAAGTGCTGCTTACATTACACATGTCCTTATGTATTGGGGATCTTACGGTATTAAATGTGTTGATTTGGAAAGCTTTTGTACAAAGTTATATTGAAAAAAAACCGTCTCGTCCTTAATTTTTGCACACCAGTGTATATATCTGTTGGGGTGAAGCGAGTGAACTATTTTTTCTGGCGGAAAGATAACTGACTGATCCGCCCACGCGCGTTTTTCCCGCTTCACTCCCACGCATTCCTTCTACGGGGTTGACGAGCTGACCGGTCGTTGTGTGCTTTTGGGTCAGAATTGCTGTGTGCAGTATCCGTGATCGTGTTTCGTATTTGTATATAAATAAATGGGATTGTGATGTCCCAAGATACCTCAGTGGAAGTGATTTCACAAAAAGAACAACAAATGGTTGCATAGAGCGTGGTTAATCTGTGTTATGTGTTAGTTGACTTTGTGAACGTTTGAACCTTTCTATCTACAATGGATAAGATAACTATTCCCGATTTAAACGGAACGAAATGTTTTATTTGGGAGCTTAAGATGAAAGCTGCCCTTAGCTTAAAGACTTGCGTGTATAAATTAACCTGCGTGCGGTTTGCTTTATCAAGAATACAGTGTCTTAGGACTTTTTAACACGGAGGACGGCTTATGGTTGATTAGAATTATGATCAACATAATTGTCTAGTAGTTGATTATATTACAGTAGCAAGAAAGTAAATGAGAGAGACATTATATGTAGGGTTTATTAGATAATTGTATTTTGTCAAGAAAAATGATATGTTTAATCAAGAAATTATGTTAATCAAGATTTAATTATGTGTGTATTGATTAATTTGAGAAGTAACCTAAGAAAATAAATGAAGCTATATGACAGATTTGTTATTCCTAATTGTAATTTCCTTTTTTAATATAAAAACATATATCTAAACACACACACATTATGAGTAACCTACAACTAAAATATATAAACAAGTCCGCAAGTTCATGCAGTTGATTCATTGTTTATCGACATCGCACTATGAAACTAAAAGAGATCTTGATAGATTTAAAGTACTCTCGATATATTCTACTGAATTTGAGCGATAGATATAACTTAACAGTTCCTGTACACAGCGATTTTAAATATGACACCAGAAAAATCCATAAATCGAATGAAACAATGTTGATCGTGAGTTCGTGATTACGACTACTTATAAGGTGACCAACCGTCCTCCTTTAGGGAAGACAGTCCTCTCTTTATATAGGTTCTGTCCTTCCTTGAAAAATGTCCTCCTACTTGTCCTCTTTTTCAATATTTTAAAATTGATACTTTAATCTCTATTTAGTAGTGGATTGCAGTCTATGTTTGGCATCTGGACTGATACACAGTCCTCAATCCCATATCTTAAAGTCTGTGATGTGGGACTTGACTTTCGTTGGAATTTTCAGTCTGCGAAGTGGCATGCGGGATCTCTATTCAGAGATGAACCAAACATGTATCCAATATGTCGAAGAATGGTATGAAACTAATATCACAGGAAACAACAGTTTTCAATGGTGCTTTTAGACTTCATCGCAAGTAAATTGTACAGATATAGAAAATTGTGTTGAGTTTTTATCGAAAGAAATGCCTGATATTAAAATCGATGACAATTGTCGGAATAAATTATAAGACTGATTGTATTTTTAAATTCTAATAAATTGGAACAATTGGTAAATCAGCATGCTGAAATTGACAAAAGATGGTTGGAAATACTTAATCATTTAAAAAATGAACACTTTCCACATGATAATAATGTTTTTCTTGTTGAATTTACGCTGTGCGCTGACCTGGAATCAATGCGATAATTGAAGAGTTGTTTCGGTTGGTAATGATTTTTGGACAAGTGAGAAATCAAGATTGAATGTTGATACTTTAGCTGTAGCACTTACTTTAAAGCTCAATAGAAAAGATATTTTTTGCTCCGAAATTTCCGGTGTATTAGAAAATGATATATTGACAAAAAATAATAAATAGGAAACTACTCCTTTCAGTAAATAATTAAAAGGAATGCAAGCGTAATTAACGTATTTTTATTTGAATTAAAAATATTTCAAATATTTATGTTGTAACTTTTCTTAAATTTTTCGCGCGCGTCCACCCCCTTTTCATTGTAAAATACTACCGCGGTTTACAAAATTTTTCACCGAAACCAATTAACGACTGCTGGCATAGCAAACATATGCATGACTTTAATATAAATCTTGCTTATACAGTTTACTAAATATTTATTTATAATCTCATAATTATTAACTCTCTCTCATCTCAGCCTAATTTTTTTAAACAAATATTTAAAATAGAATTTCTATTTTTGTTGCGTTTATATTTGATCCTTGAAAAAAAAACAAGTTGCAGGATTGAGAGGAATAAAACAGCACACATGTATAAATATATACTCCCCTAAAGAAATAATTTTAATATTCATATGGAAAAAAATATCTGTAACTCAACTTTTAAAAGACTGTGTAAGCAATAAGACGACAGACATTAAAAATTTTTTCGCCGAAAATTATCATTTCGTGAACTCTTTTTCCTTTCTCGGCGTCGCCATAAAATAAGAAAATAAACCAAAAATAAAATTCAGCATATGAATGCTTATGATATCAGAAGGTCTGTCGTAAAACAAGCCGATGACAGCGTCGGCCAACATGACGCCGTAAGAACGTGCCGATAGTATTCTGCGTAGAACAGATTTAAGTTGAAACGCACGTTTTACATTAGCTACATCGTATGTCATCCGATATTGTGTAAAAACTTGAATGAAATAGGAAATAAGAAACACAACATAGTATAAGCGTGAATTACTTAGTTTATGTTTTTGTTCCCAGAGTACTTAAGAATTCTGAAGAAACGCTGCCGTAGTTTATTTAATAAAGATAAAAATGCATATTTTTTGTGAATGTCTGGAGTCAGAAAGGCGCCAATCTGTGAACGATGAAGGATTGGGATCATGAATGGAGGTATTTTTATGTGTGAATGAATGACATTCTCTCGATAGTACTTGGTTCAATGTGTAAACTTGACTTATATTTCAAGAATTTTATCTGAGATAACTTTTTTAAAGTTCCTTTTATGAGTTAAAAACAATTTTACGATTTTTCCATTTATTGTTTTGGATGTTAGATTCTGAGGATTAATTTTATAATGTCAACTTTCTTGTATACTTGAAAATGATTTTCTCGTTTAAGTATAAAATTCAGCCCCTTTATCTCTATATTCAAATGTAAACGTTTTTTTATACTTTCGTTTTGCGCGAAATAAGTTCTTTTACCATGAACCGGATTGATTAATAAGTGTGCAAATTAAAAAATTCTTATCATTTAAAAGATATTTTCAAACTCGTTTGGCTTTTTCTTCTCCATAGGACTAACGATGTTACACAACACTGGTTAAGAGACTGACATAAAATGCACAAAGATCTGCTTCCACTTTTTTTAAACCTAAACTAAAACATTTTTAACTAAAAAAATTATGACATTTAAATAATTTAAAACTCAAAAACTAGTATAAGATTTTAGTATGCTAACAAAACAACACAGTATATCTCTCAATTCCTAAACCTTTTCTCTTTATGAATTTTTAAAATGCAATAATAATTATCAATAATGATTTCATTTTACCACTCAAATTTAATTTTACTTTATGTGGTTAACATAATAAACAGATTTTAAGTAATAAAATAAAAATAAATTCACAAATATTTAAACAATATTATTATTTATATCAAAATTTACATTGGAAACTTTTCTTCGAATTAATTATATTATTTGTATTTTACTAAATTTTTTAAAAGTAACCGTACTGTTTCTTGAAAAAATTATAACATACGCTTTTGTTTTTAGTAAGCCTTAATTAAAGTGTTATATTTTTCCTTACATTTCGTTAATGTGAATAGGGACGTTTTGTTTCTCATACATTGTAATTTTAAGATACAGTCGCACCTCTATTTAATGAAATAACTCAGCGTTTCTCAAACTGTGGTGCGCGCCCCCTAGGGGGCATGATAACTGTAGGAGTATTGAAAAGTCGAAAACAAGGGATTTTTTAAAACAAATTATTAATTTACAAAAAGTTAGCAAACGAAATACATTCTGACATAATAAAAAATTAAACACAAATTTATATTGATATAAAACACTTATAAAATGCATTATGCGGTACTGATACATTTATAATTAATTTAACAATACTAAGTCAAGAACAAGTTTAATAATTACCAGTGACCCCATGGACTTGTCACGTATAAAACTATATACAAAAATTAACACTTATCTTGATAGTTTGTACGGTTTATAATTTATCCCTTAACTGCCGACTAAAAGTTACGCGATTCGATCCCCAATTCCACCGTTTTTCAACACGTAGGCGAGCGAATGTGGTGTATTGGGGGAGAGAAAAGTAATAAATAATCAAATCCTTTGAAATAAGTAAATCCTTAGCAAACAATGTCAAGGTCCTTTTATTGCATTTCAAAGCTTTAGGGATAATTTTATGGATAGCAGTACAGAGAAAAGATCGTACTTCGGAAAGCCGTATATATACGTCCGGGACAATTAGCGTTTTGCTGAACGAAACGTTTATATACGCTGGTGGCACTTAAGAGGAAAAAGTTGTATTGTAGGTGTAGCGTCAAAGCATAGTATTATAGAATTCAATTCATTGCTACGGAAGAGGGGCGCGATGAAAATTATGATTGGATATTGGGTCGCAAGTACTGAAACTTTGAGAAGCACTGAAGTAACTAAATCCCGAAAAAAGTTTGTTATATGGGAAAATTTGTTGTACAGAGCGTTTTTTATTCCAGGTATAGAAGTTTAAGTTGGCATTACTTTCCAAGAAGGCGACCGATTTAACAGCAGTCAAGTGATTTATTCTCAGTTTGGTTTGGCAATTCATCATGAATAGACTCACGCCTGAACAACGCTTTCAAATTGTGCAATTTTATTTCGAAAATAATGGTTGATTTTCATAAGCGAATTTTGTTTAGCGATGAAGCGCACTTCTGGTTGAATGGCTACGTCAACAAACAAAACTGCCGCATTTGGAGTGAAGCTAATCCACAAGTGTATGTCGAAACACCGTTACATCCAGAAAAACTGACTGTTTGGTGCGCTTTATGGGCTGGTGGAATCCTTCTTCAAAACGATGAAGGCCACAACGTTACAGTCAATGGTGATCGGTATAGAGCCATGATTACTAACTTTTTCATTCCTGAATTGAACAATCATGATGTCCAGGAGCTGTGGTTCCAACAAGACGGCGCAACATGTCACACAGCTCGTGCCACAATCGATTTATTGAAAGACACGTTTGGTGACCGCCTCATTTCACGTTTTGGACCTGTGAATTGGCCTCCAAGATCTTGTGATTTAACACCGCTAGACTATTTTCTGTGGGGCTATGTAAAGTCATTGGTCTATGCGGATAAGCCACAAACGCTTGACCATTTGGAAGACAACATTCGCCGTGTTATGGCCGATATACGGCCACAAATGTTGGAAAAAGTCATCGAAAATTGGACTTCCAGATTGGACTACATCCGAGCCAGCCGTGGCAGTCCTATGCCAGAAATCATATTTAAAATGTAATGCCATAAGATTTTCTTTCAAATAAAAAAAAATTCGTGTCAATCGAATAATACATCGTTGTTTTATTGCAATTTAAAGTTCTATACCTCTAAAAAAAACACCCTTTATAAAGATTCACCTTTCAATATACTTTATAAACCACATAAAACAACTTTTAAATTTTACTTATTGAAAAAAAGTAATTATTCACACCTTTTTGTGAATTAATATCTATTTATTTCATATAGATATCTTACCCATCAAAAAGATAAAAAGAAAAACTGCAAGGAAAACAAGAAAAAGGAATGTTTCTGTATTTTAACACTAAGAAAATAATTTTATATTAAAATTAACAAAATTTATAGGATCTTCCCCAGCTTATTCTTTGAGAATAATTGCACTTTTTTAATATCTTTTTAAAAGAAATCTTTCTAAATGCATACACAATAATGTATGTGTAAACTGAGAATGTCCTTCAAAATTACATTGTTAAAAGCGGGATATACTTTTCATCCGAACATTTTTCCTATTTTTTTGTTGGCTCAACTAAGCCATCTTTTATCTTGCTTTATTACAATTTTTTTTTTAAAAAGTAATAATAAAATGTATGCACTTTTCAAGGGATATCTATAACATTTAAATAGCCTCGCATTCCCAAGATTCAGATGCTTATGAAAAACAGGACTGATTAATTTTTTTAGGAATAAATTTAAATATTTTTAAGATATAAAAGATACTTTCAATATATTTTAGGTATAAAAAATGCTTTAAATATATTTTTAAGATATAAGAAATACTTTAAATAATTATAACATACAAGAGGTACTTCATATAATCATAAGATTTGATTAAATATGATTTTAAAGTAATACGGGCTACCAAATGCTAAATTATGTATTTGTACCGCAGTTGCCAAAACTCAGCCAATAAAAAAGTGAAATTATATATATTAGATTTAAATATATCTGTTATTGAGTCCATGTAACACATCAGATAAAAAAAAGAAATCAACAGATATTTGAAAGAAATCTTCAAGAGTTCTAAGCAAGCTTCGGCGGAATAAAAAGAAGAAAAAAATAGGTTTTGCGTAGAGAGAAAAATGGTTTTATTGAATTTCCCATTTAAAAATGTAAAATATAAAATTGATGGAAATATCAATATTTAAACTCTATTTTCGACCTTGTATTTCATCTTCATACCCTGAAAAAAATGAAGGAAAGGAGAAAATAGATATTTGCATTTTGTATCATGTTATATAGGCAAAAAGTAAAGTGGCATGATATGTATCAAACGGACGATAGTCTTAAGTTTTTGTATAGATCAATAATGATTCTCTGGGTTTCAAAAGGAGTGTAAAAATGATAAAAGTGATAGCGATAAAGAATTCACATCCATCTCCGTTTACTCCTTTCAAAAATCAACATTTCAGATTTGTATGTGAGTTCGAATTCGTATTGAAAAATAATCCCTATTTCAGAATATAAGCTTAAAGTGACCTTGTAGCATTGAATGCCTGCAGGCATGTATTTTTTGCAAAAACTTGTGTGTGTGTGTGAGAATAGTTTAATACAATGTAATAATAATAATAATAATACGTATTTTACGTTTGATAAAATTAAATACATAAGAAACATGTTTTTTATTTAATTTTTTCCATTAAAAGAAAATATTGGAAACCGTGTATCAGTGTCCCCATTCTTATAATTTTTGTTATTATACAAGAAAGAAATGAACACTTTCGTATACACAATGTTTGTCAATACTTCCATCCTTACCATGACATAATAATATATAAATGCGTGTCATTTAAAGTTTCGAATTTGAACTTCTAAGCGCTGATTTAGGATCTTAGGGTAACATAAACCATTTATTAATAGAAAATTAAACAGGGAAAAACAGGATAAACATCCTCTAAACATGGGATGCCTCAAAATAATATTACCTTTTATGATAAATAATATGCTATGTCAAACAATTAATAAAAGTTTGTGTATTTTGAGTCAGCTGTGAATAAATCACTCACATCCGAAGGGAATATCTAAAAGAGTTAAGGAAAAAAAAGAATATACGTATATACATACATACAAATAATACATATGTATATACATACATACAAATAATACATATGTATATACATACATACAAATAATACATATGTATATACATACATACAAATAATACATATGTATATACATATATACGTACATACAAAATAAATATAATTCCAAATAAGCAAAGAATACCTGTTATGTAAGAAATAACTTAGCCGCAGTAATACAATACCAAACCCTTAGCCTTAGGGACTAATACTGCCGGTTTAAGAATTACTCTCAGCCAACTTTCACCAGTAATTTGCCTAAGAAAAAGGAGTATGAATATGTCTTTTAGAAAAATTAAATTATAGAAAACTTGTAAGAGGAAAGGGATGTGATAATTTTTATCACGAGATCTTCAGAAGTTTTAGACCTTCACACTTAAAATTTGGCAGCCATTTTTCTTTTGTTTTGTAAAGATTCTCAAGAAGCCGGTTTAGCGAAAATCAGCTTGGGGATTGTGGGAGTGCTATAGACAAATCATGCTTTTAAAAAAACACGTAGATGAGTAATGATTTTTATGCTAAAAATTAAAAACCGTGCATGGAAAGGGTTTGAAACACTAAACCCCATTCATTTGTACGTCACTTCCCCGAAGAAATTATAAACATTTATTTCGACACTTACTGAAATCTTAGCATTCAAAAAATCCCCCATTTGTCTATGCAAGCATTTTATAAGATTTAAAACGACAGCTTTACACACCAATGCTTCATTTATGACATCACCAAATTTCTTCCCTAACAGGAAAAAAAAAAATTATTATTATTTTTAATTAACCAGATTAGAGGTATCCCCTGTCCACCTAATTTCTAACCCTTACTAAATTTTACAACTGTTCATACTCATTGGTGAAATTGTAAAATTGTAATTTACATGTATTATGTAGTTCTATTTTTTTTATTCTTTTTTTCCCCACAAAATTCCTTCTTATCCCCCTTCTTTAGATAATCTATTAATAAAGCTGCCTCGTCCAACACTTCATTGATGAAGTCTTCAAATTTTGATAAACCTGCAGTGCTCTTCCAGAGTATTTAGTTCCGTTGATTGTTAATAAGTCTTCGTCTAAGACAATGCCTTTCTTCTCCCTTCAACGATTCCTGTCCAGGAAATCGTAGTGATATTTTTCTGCAAGAGCTTACAATAATGTACTATCGCAATCGTATAGGCGACTTTTTTGTTGAAAGGAAGCCCACAGTTGACAATTCAGCGCGTAGGACACATATGAAATCGAGGTCACAAAGTTGGCTAATTATCTTAAACGTTGGCATTGTTCGCGATAGTACATAATAAATTTGCTACATCATCACGAAAAACTATTTTTTTTTATATAAAGAGATTTTATAGTATTTTAGTCGAATGATCATTTTTTGTTACTAAATTATTAAAACAATTGTTAAGTTTTGAATTTTAAATGAGTTTTAGAATATTCCTCGACAAAAATTTTAAAAAAATGATAATTTATTGATAATTTTTTATCTAAACTATTTATTTTTCCAATATTTCTTTAGTACTGAAACATTATCTGTATTTTCTTCCTACATTATATTGTAATTTTTATAGAGTAATACTTCGCATCAGACTGACAACTTGACCGGAACAGCTGCTTATGCACCTCACAGCCAGCCCAAAGTCACGAAAACTAAGATCGGAATAGTAGGCCTTGGGCTTCCAATGGACTTTTGCACCACTGAGTTTAGTTTTTGAATTTAATCCTTACGAATATTATAAACGTGAAAGTTTGTGAGGATGTGTGCTATACTTTTACGGAAAAACAACAGAATGGATTTTAGCGAAACTTTACAATAGTACAGCTTATACATCCGAATAACACATAGGCTATAATTTATAAAGATATTGTGTGAAGTTTCTAAAGTATAACGATAATTGTCAAGAAAGTAGAAAAAAATTCTGGCATCTGCAAAAAAGCCCGTGACAGGACATATCTATCTTTTTTGTGTGAAGCAAAGCCTCCCCTTTTGTTTTGTCTACGCCATGCCTTAGAGCGCGCTCGCTTGTAATTTATTCCTTAAATAAAATAATGAATATGTTAGTTTTGTATAATATACTTTTCCCCCGTCCGATACGTGTTTCAATAATTTACTAAACACAGTGGAATGAAAAACTACGAAATTAAAATAAAATATCAAAATATTTTTATCAGATAGTTTTTTTCTTTTTGAATGTTTTTTTCAGTACATGCAAATATATGTTTAGGCTTTCCCCCATACTGTTTTCTTTATAACTTATATTTATACTATATATATGTTTATTTAAGCATTTAAAAAAGCAATCGTTTCAATAGCTAGCTGTACATTTTTCTTTTTTATTTATTACTTACAGAAAATGGATTTTATTAATGCATAAATGTTTTTTCAAAAGGATTATTTCTATATTATTTCATTACTAAATTAATTATTCGTTAATTAAAAAGTACATCGTCTATTATTTTGGATAAAAATAGATTTCAGAGACATGTTTAAGCTAACTATATATAACGATGGATTGATTCATGAAAATCTGAAATTTATTTTATTATTTTAGTTTCTTAAAAACTAACTAATATTAAAAAAAATGATGACAGTTTTTTGTTTTACTCTTAGAGAGAGCATCAGAATCGTTTTCTTTTTATTGCTTCACATTAATAATTTTTTCACTAACGCCACTATCGTTTTTTATAAGTCATACATCGAAATTTGAAACTATATCTTATCTGTGAGGAGAGGGGAACAGGGAACAGCGATAAAGTTTTAATTGAATAAGCAAATATTGCATTTTTGAAGTATAAAAATAATAATAACTACTGCACTGTATTTTTTGGAGTGAGCGATAAGTGAATATTAGCGTGACTCTGTTCAGCTACACGAAAGCTTCGGCGACGGACCACGTAATTTTGAACCATGGTCAAGTGACGTGGACGACCCTTGTGAGCTGGCACCCCTTCACCTAACTTCCACACCAACTTAGCAGGAATATTCTTTGAAATCCACTCTTCCAAGATATATGACAGCACGGGTTCTATGATGAGTATTTTAGCGGGGAAGGCAAATAGTTTTGTTGCAGAAATTGCGTTTTCAGCTGACGGCGTTTTTGCAAAGATTATCAGTTTTGTCCCGAAAAAATAATTAATGTCAAAATGTAAGTGTCTTTTTTGTATGTGAATGAAGACCTTAGAAAACGATTTGACTATTTATTTTGAGTGAACGGGGTATATAATTAATTTTACAGAGGGATATCTTTAATTAATTAGTTAGCTCTGATGGATTAAATTTCCCAAAGTTGAGTATTTTGTTTATGTATATCCCTTAATTTTCAATGTAGTGATCCCAAAAAAATATATTGTATGAAAAAACTGCATTAAATCATAATGCAGCAGGAAAAGGATTAACGAGCATCGCTCCCCTACACGACGGGTCTTAAGTGGCACTGGGCTCGAACACGTTACGAGGCCGGCCACGATCCTATACCTTAACCACTCGGCTATCGCGGCCACTGTATTTCTTAGAAGTGTAGAAAAAGTACCTACTAAGAGTTATGCCTCGAAAGCGTAAGTCTAATATTTCCCAAAGCTGTAATAAAGCTCAAGCAGTTAAAGTAGCTAAACAGTTGCCAACTTGACTCAGTCTCTAACATTTCGCTAAGTTTTTCATTGAATCGTTGTTATAATTTAAGAAACGGTGTTGCTTGCAAATATTACAATTTTAACATAAAATAAATACAACGGAAAATAATATTGACGTATTACACTTTTAGATATAAATTATTGACGCTATTTTAAGCGTTAATTACATAAAATTTCTATCAATGTGTTACTTTTGTCGAGCAGAGATTAGCTTAGGAAGGTATTTTCAAAAATCGACCATCAAGACAGTTACGGGGAGTTATAAATAAAAAAAAATTCCTTTTTATCAGCTATTAAGGCTTACAAGCTTAAAATTAAACAAACGTGTTTTTTTTTGTTCCGCTGAGATATTCAGAAAACTTTTTTCGTTTAATTTGCAATTCACGTAAAATTAAGTCAATAAAAACTTCTCTAACTTTAATCTATATTGTTTAATTTTTCTGTTCACTTGTGCGAAGAACGGGTATACCAGCTAGTACGAAGATAATTGCATATTTCAGAAAAATTTAAAAATGTTTATTGAATGAATAATCAATATTAAGGTCACTCACATAGTTAGTCTTGAGTGGATCCTGTATCAAAGTTTCTTAGAGACCTTTTGAGGGGGCTTTAAAATGTAAAATTTTGCTGTCCCGTATAATTAAAACGGCTTATACGGCGGTAGCTACGCCCCTGATTAAGGTGTAAATGGTTGATATCATACTTAAGCTATTTTTTTCCAAAAAAGGTGAGTTATAACAATTGTAATAATTGTTACTCGGAATATATATATAGTATACATTGTAAGAATAGAATCCCAGTTTCTCGTTAAGTAGAATATTTTCATTTATAACTTAAAGGAAAAGATTTTAAATATTTTTTAAAGTTTTATCCGTGTAGGGAATTTAGTCAGAAAGATGTATTTATCTGAAATATTTATCAATTCGCTGTTTTCGAAAGGGAAAAAAACATATTTTTGAATGTATTTCTAGGAAATTTCATTCGCACATTGCTTATAGTTAGGTAAAAAGTATGCTTTTTTTTTAACGAAACGAGTTACTTCTAAAAGCAAAAGAGGAAGCTGCTGCAATATTATTAAAAAACTGCAAGCTTTTAAACTAAGTATAACAAAGAAGAAAGGAAATACGCGATAAATAATATTATATGTATTCACTAATTTTTGTTCTGTATTCTTCCGGCTTATTTTTAAAACAGTAAAAAAAAAGAAAAGATAATTACAATATGTGAAAAGAAACTTATTCGACTCAGATGATAGTTTGTGCATCATTTTGCAATACAATAACAAAAAATCGTACATGCGTAATAATCTACTGAATAAAAAATGCTTTATTTAAAAGCATTGGCTTAGTAAATAGCCAAATAGAACGCCTGAAATATTTAGAAAAGAAATGTTGTTAATAACATTCTACACACAGAACAAATTAATGCTTATATAAGCCATCATTTCTCATGATAATAAATTTACAGTTATGAATATAAAACGAGCAATTTCTTGTTTAGATAAGAAAAAAAATACGAGTCTGTTATCAAGAAGTTAATGTCTCAATCTTGCAGAAATTAGTATAGGCAGTAATTATTATCTTAGCATTCGTATTTTCTTTGACATAATTATTAACTGTCTAAATCTTAGTAATTATAGTGTAAAATTTATGTTGCTTGTTATGGGAAATAATGTTTATAAGCAGTAAAATGCTTAGGATAATTAAGCATTATTCCACAAACAATATATAGTATATATAATATTCGCAAGCATAATTATTATGACTAATGTTATTGATCTTCTTTTCTTCATTGCATTTACGAACAGCAAAGCGTTTTTTAAGTGATGTGCAAGCAATTACTATTCGAATGTTCCACCATATATGGGAAGTCAAAGCATCCCGCTCAAACAATCGGGCTGTAATATGTAGACTAAACAACCAAGCTGAACACGCATACAACTCCGGTTCCTTTAAACATCTTTCTTATAATATGAGTGCTGTGATTTGTCAAATAGATTACCAATATAGAGTCAATGATACATGAAATCGATCCTCTCTCAGCAATTGTCATTCCAACATAATCAGCAGGTGCGCAGAGGTCAACAGTTGACGCGATAGCAGATTTTTAAGATGTAACACGAAACGAGACTGAAAATCGCAGCGGCCTCTCAAACAGCTTACCACCCCCAGGATTTTAGGTAATGGGGGGACTTTAAGGGACCATTTGATCACCGCCTTATCACGATCTTCCTATTAAAAAGAGTGATTCGTGCTCAAACACAATGCCTTTGATAATATATCTAAAATAGAGGGTGAATTTCGATATGCATGCTATTTAAGGTCAATGATGAGATGTAACAGATATCGGCTTGTGAAGAGCTCGGAACTTTAAAAAAAGCGATTATTACTATTTTCATCATTTAAAAAGTGTTATTAATTTCGATTATAGGCTATTTAGTTTCACGTGTGGTCATATAAGATCCTAATTTAAGGCCTCCAAATTAGGCTGTGAGAGTGTGGACAGAAATAATTGGAGGATTGTTTTGTGAAAATCTAGAAGAAACGCTAAGTTTTGAGTCATAATTTATTGAAGAAATTGTTGAAACGAGAATCTTTTTTGATATTTCAATATTCACCCTGTTCAAAATGCTCCCTCTATTGCGGTTTATTGAATTTTTTTTTATATGAATGAATGCTTTTTATATGTTTTCAATCAATTTAGTAACGTTGGAAAGCACGACTTAAAAATGTAACTTCTTTTTATATATATTTTCCATGAATTATGTCTACAATATGAAATAATAAAACATATGAACAATATAAATGCATTAGTTTAATTACAATGAAATACATTCATTATATTTAAAAGCATGAACATAAAATAAAAACATATTTTTTTTTAATAAATAACAATTTCGGCTGTAAGTTGTTTTATATTGTGTTATTGTTTTTATTGTTTTATACTGTTTATTTGTTATTGTTTTTTGGTTGTAAATTATTTTATATTAATATTTAAATAACGAATTTATATAAAAGTCTTGGAATAACTTTTTTTTTTGGTTGGATAAAAAAATATATTTACGTGTTTCTTGACGCAATGACTGCTTTGAAACTTTTTACATGGGTTATAAACGTTTTAATAGAACAAGAAAAGTGCTAAATAATTATTATTAAAAAATTATCATGTAGACAATAGTTAGTGTTATTATAAATAATTCATATACATTAATCAAATCCCTAAAGGCAATACATATTCTTTAATAATTAATATTTGTTTAGGTTAACGTAGATATCTTTTGAAAAGCATTCGTTCTTTGCATGAAAAATTTGAAACGCAATCTGGTATCTAGCATTTTTTAATAAATTTTGGTAATAAGACAATTAAATATATCTTACCGCTTAAAAGTTGATCATGTTTATAAAGAGTGTTTTTTTCCAGGTATAGAAGTTTAAGTTGGCATTATTTTCCAAGATGGCGACCGATTTAACAGCTGTCAAGTGATTTATTCTCAGTTTGGTTTGGCAATTCATCAAAACGATCATCAAGCAAGGCGTAGATTCGTCGAATGGGCTCAAAACGAGATTGCCATTGTTCCCGATTTTCATAAGCGAATTTTATTTAGCGATGAAGCGCACTTCTGGTTGAATGGCTACGTCAACAAACAAAACTGCCGCATTTGGAGTGAAGCTAATCCAGAAGTGTATGTAGAAACACCGTTACATCCAGAAAAACTGACTGTTTGGTGCGCTTTATGGGCTGGTGGAATCATTCTTCAAAAACGATGAAGGCCACAACGTTACAGTCAATGGTGATCGGTATAGAGCCATGATTACTAACTTTTTCATTCCTGAATTGAACAATCATGATGTCCAGGAGCTGTGGTTCCAACAAGACGGCGCAACATGTCACACAGCTCGTGCCATAATCGATTTATTGAAAGACACGTTTGGTGACCGCCTAATTTCACGTTTTGGACCTGTGAATTGGCCTCCAAGATCTTGCGATTTAGCACCGCTAGACTATTTTATGTGGGGCTATGTAAAATCATTGGTCTATGCGGATAAGCCACAAACGCTTGACGATTTGGAAGACAACATTCGCCGTGTTATTGCCGATATACGGCCACAAATGTTGGAAAAAGTCATCGAAAATTGGACGTCCAGATTGGACTACATCCGAGCCAGCCGTGGCAGTCCTATGCCAGAAATCATATTTAAAATATAATGCCACAAGATTATCTTTCGAATAAAAAAATTCATGTCAATCGAATAATACATCGTTGTTTTATTGCAATTTAAATTTCTTTACCGCTAAAAAAACACCCTTTATTTCCTCAAGAAAAACACCGCTCTTAAGGCTTCCATCTACCAAGTATTTTGAACCCGTGAATATAATGGTTATCCTATGTTGGACATTTCTTCTTAAAATAATTTTTCTTAGTAAATAAAATACTTTCATATGTATTTTAAATATTTAATGAAGGTTTTCCAGACATGTAACTCCAGAAAAATCTTTTTGTGTGCTATTTTTGACGTATTTTTTTGTATTTAATTCGATGCAATAATATGAGTTTGATGAGGAAAATAGAACATTCACCGAACTTACTTTATGATAATAAATTCTAAATGAGAGTGGGGGAGGGAGAAGACTTAATATACAATCCTGTTTTAGTCCTATAAAATATAATCAAAACTGAACTTCCTATAAAAATATTCAAGTATTCTCATTTTTCCATCAATAACCGGAATATTTTATTTTTCTGTTATAGAATTCTATTATAAGTAATCACACACACTCACATATATCCCTTTCTGTCTTTTTTTTTAAACCTTAATTTCGTAGTTTACATTTAATTTTTTTAAAGAAATTCAATGTTAGATACGGAAAAATTGTTTTATCTTTAGGGAGGAATCACCTTAAAAGTGAAACTAATTGTGAAATCACAGTTCGATTCATAGCATTAAGTTTTTATGTCACATCAAATTAAATATTTTTTCTTCCTCATGAATCATATAACGACAAGATTTTACATGATAATAAAGTGGTTTCTTACTCTACAGTTAAAATTTTCTTTGATATAATTCTCATCTGTAGAGTAAATTTGAATTCATCAAATTAGGAAGTCTGTGTTTGCTTCCTTAAGTACTTTGAAAAAAGCTGAAGGAAACACAAGAAGTCTCAGGGGTGTTAATTTTGTTTCGAGGGATGAAAATATAAACAATTTTTCAAATAGATATAATTCTTTGAAATTAAAATTAAATAATTCGAATCTTTTACACATTACTTATAAAGGAATGAGGTTTCAAAAAAAGTATAAAATGTTTAAAATATAATCATAATTTAAAAAAATTATAAAAACTTTGTGGAGTTATAAAATGTATCATACTTTTGAAACCCTACCTAGTTTATTATTTTATATCTTTTTTTTCAAAATATTTAAAAAATATTGAAATTAAAAAAATTAAATGTAATTAAATTTTTTTTAAAAAAATTTGTTTATTATTCTACGAATATAAAAATAGTTACAATATAATAAGGATACATTTCACTTTATAAATCATCTTATTGCTAATAATTAGAGCTGCTATTTTAGAAAATATGCACAACGTACAACTTGTTTAATATTTCTTACAGAAATGTTTCTTATTTTCATTTCCTTATAATTTTTAAAATTAATAATATATTTTAAACATTTTACACTTTTTTGAACCCTTTATTCTTTATAAATAATGTGTAAAATATTCGAATTATTTAATTTCAATTTCAAAGAATTATATCTATTGGAAAATTGTTTATATTTTCAGCCCTTGAGAGAAAACTAAGACCCCTGAGACCACATAAACAAATACTTCGTCAGCTTTTAATATAAAAATTAATGAATTATTTATTTATGATTCATTTTAACAAAATGAATTTAAACAGAAAAGTGTTTATTCCGCTTATGTCAGTAAAATATTTAAGACAAAATTCCATTTGTTGAACACAAAGATACTATTAAATTTCTAGGAAAAATGCCAGAATCTATAAACAATCCCATAATCTGGGCGTGTTCCCTTATCTCGTGTGAACCCGGCAGCACATGATGAGAGGAAATGCATCAATGAACATTTACCAAGTCCAAAACGGGAAGCCAAACACTATCGGGCCCGACAAGCGTTTTAACCCGTCCGATAAACCTTACTCAGCATTTGCGATCTTCCCACGAAACAAATCACGTCGTATTGTCGACCAAGAGCGAAATGGAATAGCTGGGTAAAAAATTTTATCGGCTAGAACTCTAAGTTAACGAACGAAGTACTTGTTCTAGGGATAAAGCGAAGAAATCATTTGAAAGGTGAGATTGAATTTTACGCGCAGCAAAGACTTTTTTTATCCCTATCGGTGTGTTTTTAAGGACTTTTCTTTTTTCCCCTTGCATTTTGTTCCATTTGTTTTTAAATCTCCGACACCATGTCGAGTTTGTAAGAGAAAAGATAGAGAGTAAAAAGGAAAAGAGAGAGATTTGGGGACACGTGTTTTATGTCTAAGCAATCTGGATAGCAATAGTTCTTGGTCTTTCGGCTTACTTTTTAACTCTTTCGGTGGAGTTAAATCATTTCGGGAATCAGGTTGCTTTTTATGTGAAGGGGGCAGTAGATGAAGTGAAGGATGTTGCGTGTAAGTAAGGTTTCGTCTTAAGGAAAGATTTATTTTAATTTGTTGTCAAGGATTTTTTTTTAATTTTAAGGAACTTTTGATCCTGCGACATAAGTGGTACTTTACATAGATGACTGCATTAGTTTAATTTTTGTAAGACAATACCATCCAATAACTTGTAACTAGATCCATTGAAGATAAATGTATCTGACTGATTCCTGAATTCTATTCGTCTAAGCAAAATTAGACGACATATGTGCAAATAGGATCAATTCATGTGACGTCACAGTCACATGATAATGATAATCACATGTTATTAACCAATTAGTTCAAAATATCATGTAACGTCATAATCACACGATAAAAGCAATCCTGTGTTTCCAGATAATCAGTTCATGCGCTTCGTTGTTGCCAACTTTTGATTTTTTCAGAAACTTTCTCTTAAAAAATACAAATTTATCAACAACAATAATTCACTTAAATAGATAAAAGGCATTTTATTCAAAATTACGTGCATAAAATGAGATTTTTTAAAAAAATTTTAAAATCTTTTGAAGAAATTTACTTTTTACAACATTTGAACATTTTTACCCAATTATAAAATTTGAAATATTACCCAAGTTTTACAAATAGAACAACTAGTACAATTAGTTTGATTGTCTGTTTTGAATTAAATGGAGAACACGTATTTGTGTCTTTATCATGTGACCACCATGAATTGAGCCCATTGCTAGCGGAACTAATGCATGCTTGTACTTTAAAACGGAAGAATGACGATCGATGTATATGATTGTGTAATAAAGACAAATATATGTTACGATTTACGCTATAGTTCATAATTAAGAAGTAAAATAAAGAATTTGTAAAATAAAGTAATCTTTTTTCTTTTGTATATAGATATATATGTATAAATTCAGTCGGACCCCAATTTATTGAAACCCTATTTAACGAATTTCATAAATTAACGATTTTTTTCCCTCTCGATTAAAATGAAGGCAAACAAACCTTATTTAACGAATAATATACCCGCATTAACACATTGTTTTAACAGCCAACTTTTTTTTATTAGTTAGGATTAGAAAAGAAATTGAATTTCTCTTGAAATGCCATTTTTTTTATCTGAAACAGAAAAAAAAAGATCTCTCTTAAGCAAATTTTGATGGAAAAGTATCCTGCCCAGTTGCAGGTGAAGTGAATCATGAGTGTAAACAATCTCCTGAGTTTTGAGCAGGACAGGAAATTCCTCATTCCATTCTACACAACGCAGGTGATATTTTACTAGTTTTTACCATTTTCTTCTTTTCTTTAAAGCAAAGGTTATTATACGAACAGTTTTGCAGAAAATTTCGTATTGTAAATTTGTGAAACATGGCAGATTGGTGGAAACAATAACATTTTTCTTTGAGTGAAAAGCTTAACATTTTACTCGAATTTGACAGTTACAATGGACCATCAAATTCTGTAGCAGTACGTCTTGAAATTTCAATGGAAGTTGAGATAATTGTTGATTTCTCGGAGCCAATGAACAATGATTCTGATTCAGATATTGATAATGAAATGTCTGTCGAAATTGTTATATTTTTTAATGCTTTAGGCTGCTTAGAAACTGTGAAATCATGTCTCATGAAGCAGGCTGTAAATGTTTCTCTGCATAAAGTTGAAAAAGAATATCTCGAGAATCAAAAAGATTGTCAAATATCTATTAGTCAATATTTTAAAATTTCCAATTAACTTGTGCGTAATAATTCGCTAATAGTATTTTTGGCAGCTGGATAAAAAGTCTAATTTCTAACTACGGATATTATTTGTGTATTTGCTTATTACAGAACTTCAAAAAAGTGAGTATAAGAAGCTTGTACTTTTTTTTGGACTTCAATTTTATGAATGACCCTGAATTAACGAATTAAATGTTCGGTCCCGTTAAATTTGTCAAATCTGGTCTGACTGCAGTATAATGCTCAAAACAATTAAATGATATTGAGGTTGCATGTGAATGTTGCGGCTGAAGTATTATTTAGATGCTTGATACATGATCAACAGTCATAGTAGGTAATATGCAAAAGGAATGTCACGTGTTTGACAAAAAAAATGCATTTTACTGAGCATTTCTGTACAAAAGGGGGACCCCCCACAATTTGTGCTTATGAGAAAAACAAAGAAAGGGGGTTCTTGAAAGAAAATCCTTTTTAGTAGGAAGTATGGTTTCCTTGGACGACCAGCAACGTTTAAAATCTTTGAGGCATGGTATTAAAGAGTCCAATAAAGAGGAATCGGGTATTCTGTCTTATTCCCCCAGAAGAGCTTTGTCCAGTTCTAAGAGATAGGTGATAGTGATAGGCAAGATAGATAGTAGGGAGAGATAGGCGGCTAGCAACGCGTCTGCCTAGAATGTCCCAAACATGCTGTAATTCCTTTCGTGTTTTTATTTCCTTGAAAAGGAAATCATCAACCAAATTAGCAATGTGGCCAGAAAATGTCGCCCAATAACATGTCGCCATCTCCAATTGCTGATATATGACTACAATAGGTCTGAGGATCTCAACCCTGTGTTGGTGACCGGCCGGTGCTTCTATTTGAATGATGTGGAGATCTGTGCACCCATCAATGGAGATGGTAGCACATAGACCATCACTCCCCCATCGCCAAATCCGACATTTCCGGTCACGAACGTAGGACTTTCCTTGTGGTGCGTTCTTTCAAGATGATTATACGCCTATTATAAGGATAAGCAGAAAAATGGGACTTGTCGGAGGAAAAAATATTGCTCCATTCATTTTTCCTCAGTTTCACGTGCCCTGCTGCCCACTTCTTGTGTGCGTGACGGTACCTTGTTGTTTACGCAACACTTAACACTGGTCACTTATAGAAATCTATTGCGTTGAGCCAGTTTTGGACAGTTTGCGTCGAAACTGTGATGCCATTTGCCGAGCGGTGTTGTTGAAGAAGAGTGCCATTCAGATTTCAGTGTCTCCGAGACGTTAGCTTTAAATATAAATCTTCATTGAACGTTGTTACACGTCTGCAAACTTTCTATGGTCTTTGGCTTGCATTTCCAGCCTCCGAAAACTTTTTATGGTGATGGAAATCACACCTTGGGAAACTACAGTGGCTTCTGCTGCTCTGGTCTCCCTTCAACCGACTAACAACTCTCCAAGCTTCTGATTCGGTTAAATGACTTCGTTAAAATATGACATCCATCGAAACAACGCACTTACTGAATGTCAATTATTCTTTTCTGCTTTGTCTTTCATTAAGTTTAAAGCTAAATTTCATTCGCTGTCACTAAAGCGTCATTTTTGACATTAAACTAAAAATTTGCGTTCTCCGAAGTTTCAAAATGAGAAAAATTAGCATTTGTGATTTCTTCTTCCATTTTCTACAAAAAAAATTGCTTATACTGTTTTTTATGTAAGATTTTACGTGAGTCGCAACTCATTTTGAAAGCATCAATAGAAGGTCGTGTGTATAGCCCTTTATTTTTATCTTCAAATATTAAATTCTTCTGATTATTAATACTAAATGAGCCCCAATGACATTGGGAAAAATTATAAAAAAAATCCCGCTCCCCTCCTGGAACGTAGACGGTACCCGCGCGATCGTGCCAGTTGGGCGTTATCTGTGAAACAGTTCACCTATGAAATTTTAGGAGTTATACATTTTTAGCTCTAAATTGATATAAGAAACAATCTTATTTCAATTAAAATGGTTACAAATAAGGAAGTCATTGATGTGTGTGTATAAGTAACTCTTTTCTTAATTCCTTATTTAATTACTGTAAAAATCTTTTGTTTTGTTTTTGACAAGTATAAATAACCATTGCATTTTTCACAAAATGTTTTCGAACTGCTTTCGTAGTTTTCAAATCTGCACTAGCGAAGCCTTAAAATGTCATCAACACATCAAAAATGGCTATACATGTCAAGTCTTTTATCCTGAAAAGGCCAGAATAAAAGCCGTGACATGGAGAGCAGGTGGATTACAACTTTTGATCTTTTTTTTTTGCGGAAATACAACACTGTTATCATCATCATGAGTTAAAATACTTTTGTTAGTAGGCGAAGAGGCTGATAACGCTTCAACTATCTCTAACTCATATTTTACGCGATCCATTTTGATTTTTAGAGGAATTTTATTTGATATTGCATCTTGTTTGCACAGAAAACAAGAATTTGTAACAGCTAAATCAATGTAAGGAATGTGTTCAAGAGACTTTTATGGTAAAGAATGATCCAAAATTGTCATTCCATTTCAAGTCTTTGCAAGTGTTTCTTCATCGCTCTCATCTGAACTTCATTCTCCTCGCAGTATACGCGATTCATTTTGTTAGCAGCATTATCATCATCCGAGAGATCACTAAGTTCTGATTTAAGTTCATTCTGATTTATTCATCAATTGAAAAATTTCTTCTGACAGGATTCTTCTCCTTTTAGACACCTGAAACAGTTTTGGGTTAAAATTTAACACAATATTCAATGAAAAATAGTAAAATGTATCAGAAAATTTTATTATTATATATATATATATATATTATAAATGTGAAAGTTTGTGAGGATCTTTGTGGGTCTTTCACGCAAAAACAACTGAATGGATTTTAATGAAGCTATAGAGTAATATAGCTTATACATCAGAATAACACATAGACTATAATTTATAAAGATATTGTGAGAAGTGTCCAAAATATAACGATATTTGTCAAGTAAGTAGGAAAAAATTCTGCCATCTGCCAGCAATTCTGGCGTGCACTGCAAAAAAGCCCACGTCAGCATGTATCTATCTTTTGTTTGTTAAGAAACTCTTTTTGTTTTGGCTACGCAAGGGGCTCGCTTCTAATTAATTCCTTTGATAAGAATAATGCCTATTTTTTTTATTTCAAATTAAAACAAAGTTTTGAAGGGAGAGGTTGTTATAAATCTCTCTTTATTTTAATGTTTTTTTTATGATTTTATTATGCACATTTGGTAGTAAGAAATTAATCTTTTTTTTCAAAATAAATGCTTTTATCGGTTCTGGTACTTAAAGTAAATAAGCTTTCTCTTTCACACTGCATCATTTGGACAAATTTTCAAAATTTGTTTGTGGTTAGTAGTTAATTATAATGCTATAATTTTAATTCAATAGGAAGATATTGCGTTTTTAAGTATAAAAATAATTATAACTACTGTACTGTATTTTTTGGAGTGTGTGAGTGAGTGAATCTTAACATCGCACTGTTCAGCTACACGAGGGTTTTTGGCAACGTATCACGTAATTTTGAACCATGGTCAAGTGACGTGGACGACACCTGAGCTGGCATCCCCTTCTCCTAACTACCACACTACACCGACTTAGAAGGAATATTCTACCAATACTTAGCAGGAGTATTCTGTGAAATCCACTCTTCCAAGATATATGGCAGCACGGGTTCTATGATGAGTATTTTAGCGGGGAAGCCGAATAGTTTTGTAGCAGATATTTTGCATTTTCAGCTGGCGGCGTTTTCAGCGGATTGCAAAGATTATTATTTTTGTCCCTAAAAAATTGTTTATGTCAAAATTTAAGTGTCTTATGTTTTTGTATATTAGTGAAGACCTTGGAAAATGATTAAAATACTTATTTTAAGTGAACGGTGTATATAATTAATTTTGCAGTGGAATATCTTTAATTAATTTATTAGCTCTAACGGATTAAATTTTCCAAAGTCTAGAATTTTGTTTATGCATATCCCTTAATTTTAAATGTATTAATCAAAAAAATAATATTGTATGAAAAAAACTACAATAAATCATAATGTGGTAGATAAAGCATTAACGTGCATTTCTCCCCTACACGGCGGGTCTTTCAAAGCTCTAATAAAGACCGAGCTATGAAAGTAGCTAGGCATTTGCCAACTTTACTCTATCGTTAACATTTCACTATGTTTTTCATTGAATCTCCATTATAATTTAAGAAACGGCGTTGCTTGCGAATATTACAATTTTAAAATAAAATAAATACAACAGAAAGTAATATTAATGTCACTTTCAGATATAAATTATTTACAATACTTTAAGCGTTCATTACGCAAAGCTTTTAGCAATGTGTTACTTTTGCTGAGCAGAGATCAGCTTAGGGAGGTATTTTGAAAAATCGACCCTTAAGAGTGTTACGAGGAATTATAAATAAAAAAAAATCCTTTTTATCAGCTATTAGATCTACATAGTTAAAATTTAACAAATGTGTGTTTTTTTTTTCTTTCTTTTTTTGTTTAGCTGAGATATGCAAAAAGCTTTTTTTGTTTAATTTGCAATTTCACATAAAATTAACTCAATAAAAACTTCTTTTTCCTTCAATCTATGTTGTTTACTTTTTCAGTTCACCCGGACGAAGAACGGGTATACCAGCTAGTATATATATATATATATATATATATATATATATATATATATATAAAGTTATTAGTATTAAAGCTTAAGTATGTAAATATTCCATCAGAGTGTATTAAAATCTAACAAGATTTCATTTTAATAGCAAAAGTAGAGAGAGACAGAAACACAGATCAGAATGAAAAATAATACAGCTTCGCTAATGATAGGTTTTCACAGAGGCTTATTAGTGCGTTCATAATTATCAAGGACTTGCTTACAATGAAAAGTGAATGACTTCCATCCAAGGACACTTGATTCTTGATTTATTAAGATATTTTTCACAAATAATTTGTAATTCGAAATATATATATATATATATATATATATATATATATATATATATATATATATATATATATATATATATGTCATTAGAAAATTTGATCGAATAAATTTTGAGAATTTGAAACTATATGCTCAGTCAATAATTTGAATTAATCAAAGATTTATAAATGTTTTGTATTCATTAATGTATATATATATACTGCTATAAAAAATTGGAGAAGCAGACGGATTTAATGAAATTATGCAAATATTTCTTGTGATAACTAATGTAAAACAAAACATCCGTATTCTAAAATGTAGCAGAAAACAGAAGTAAAAACTTCATATGCAAAATCAACATACATAGGGTCATCAAACAGAAAAAGGCAATTAGTCCCGAAATCGTAATTTCTTAGTAGCTGTTGTTTTTCATTGTATCAGTGGTGAAGTTGAACTTTTCGGCTGTTCTTTTGAGTACAAAATGACTGAAAAATGTCATGTTAACATGATCCATAGCTTGGTGTATTATCGGGAGACTGGAATCCTAACAAACATAAAGAACTGTAGAGGATGCTGTTGGAGTAGAAATAAGTGTTATTTTAGACCTGGAATCCAATCTAAGAAACAGGACCTGTTCAACGTCGACCAGGACAAAGTATTCCATGGGATACCTCTGCAAATAATCGTCGATATATCCTGTAAACTACTCTTTCAGACAGAGCAGCCGAAACGAGGCGGATTCCAAGAAAGTTTTTTGAGCAACAGGACGGCAACAGATGTGTATTCCTTGAAAGCAAGACATCGTACGCGGCTCCAAGAAAGTGGGCTACTGAGCATTGAGCATGGATGTAAAGTGATTGGAGCCAAGGACTGTTTTCGGAAGAGTCCAAATTCAGTTCGGATTATGACGCCAGATGTATTTTAGCATGACGAGAGAGGATCACTTGAAATAATCCAATATTCTTTCAGTTAAAATCACATTACAGATGTGGTGGTTTGATGGTATGGGCTGGTATCAGTCTAGGTGAAAGTAGTGGCCTGCACATCACATGGAATAGCAATCTGACGACTAAAAGGTATGTAAATGCGGTCCTAAGACATCATGCCATAGTTTACGCTGCAACCATTGGTGGTTCCTTTCTTTTAATGCAGGATAATGCCAAAAATCCCAGAGCTCGTGTTGTGTAGAACTAAATATTACCAAAAATGCTTGGAACTCATTAGGAAGACGCATTCAGCGAGATCACTGCCTTTGCTTACTGTCCGGGACATGGAGATTGCTCTCCAAGAACAGTGGAGCGGTATTACTCAAAGTCTCACCGATAAACCCACTGCATCCATGCCAAACAAAAAACAAATGTCCGGCAGTCTGAACAGATCAGTGGCACCATACACCATTTGAAACATTCTACATAAATTCTAAAAAAATCAGTTCTTTGCGATTAACTTGTAACTAAATTTTTCATCTGAAGCATCATTTCATGTTCTTTATACCATCTCAAATAATATAATATCCTATATAATTTTTTTTGATTCTTTTTTTAAGAATTGAGTTTAATTACACATGTACTCTCCATTTTATGCCCATGCATGTCTCTCCTGCAACGGTTTCTTCACTTTTTTTTGCTTGCTACCCTAATTTTTTGGAGTAGCCCACACACACAACCAAAAGCTCTCACTATCAGGAATCTTTGTAGCACGACGTTATTAAAATCAATCTATCTTCCGATATATGTAAGGAAGTTAATTTTCGTTTTAAAGCATTCGTAAATGTTATTCAGCTGTCAAAATTCTAACATTAACAACAAAATAAAGCCTATAGTTTTAGTTCTAATATCGCTGAAGACACGCAGTGTAAGGGGAGGGTTCACCCCCTTACACTGCGCATATTAAATCTGTGGTGTCTCAAAGTGCTCCTGCTGGCACGGTGGGGAAATTTAAAGAAAGAAGTTTCTGCCGAGTTTCAAAATTACGAGGTCCGTCACCACTAGCTCTAGTGCTGCTTTAGATTTCGACGTTCATAAAAAAACAAATCGAACTCCCTAGATAAATATATAGTATATTTACAATATTAATAAAACAAACTTAAAGCTTAAGGAAGATAATATCGTTGTGTTCTCTAATGCCAGTATTGATATCTACATTTATATACAAAAACACATATATTGTTTCTTTTGTTTATTCTGTTCAATACTGCTTTTAAAAAAATGTACATTCAGCCTTTTTTTTTCATCCAAAACATTTGTATTTTTTAGGACTTTGTAAACGAGACGCGAACATTAAATTTAGTGGGACATGAATCGAATATTTCGATTCTACCAAACAAAGTATGTACATTCTGTAATGGGATCACTGTGCATAAAAGTTTATTATATGATATAGATATCTGGAAAATGAAATAAATGCTGTTGTAGTAACCCATTTCTGATTTAAGATTTGAAAGTCTATAATCCATTGCATGATTTGATTAATCAAATCGAAATTAAATTTGAAAATGTTACTGAAAATATATGATACATTAATTTTAAAATTTAGTATTTTATATTTTTAAAAGGAAATAATAAAAGAAGTTACACACACACAAAACACAGTAATAATCATATGTACTTACACAAAATAAATGACATTTATTTTTTTAATAATTAGCACTAACTTTCAGGGTGATTAATTTGAACTTCCTATATAAATATACACAGTCGGACCCCGATTTAACGAATTCATCTGAACCAAACATTTTGTTATTTATTTTGGGGTTGTTCGTCGTATCGGGGTCCAAACAAAGTGCAAATTATTTACCCTTACCATTTGGAAATTATATAAGCAACAACACAAAAAAATATCCATAGTTGCAAAATACACACTTTTACTCCATACTATATTACAGAACAGTATGATTTACTATTAGAGAACAGTTTTGTGAGTTTAATTATCAATTTCTGCATTAAAATCGCTATTCAATCAGCCGAACATATCAACAATTTCCTCAACTTTAATTGCACAAATGGGCAGTCTATAATAAAATGCATCATAATCATTAAATTCTTAAAATATTCCCTGAGTTTTGGATTGGGATGAGATAAGAAAGAACTTTTCTGTCCTACTTAATAGTCACACGATAGGTTACATTAACGACTTATTAGCGCCTGTACAGTTAAAAATGATCCTTTGAAAATGTTCCCTTTCCCGCTGAAATTTTCAGCTTTCAAAAAAGTCATTTATGTTCTGGACAGGGGAAAAAATGTAATTTGAAAAAATCCCCAATTTTTTTCTAATACAAACTAATAAACAAATATTCCAGCTGCTAAAATAATTTATTAATTTGGGGTTTATTATTCGTTAAGGTATCCAACTACATTCGGAACCATGATTTTATGAAAGCGCATAAATGGATAATTTTCATATTAAGTGCCACTTAGATTAGAACACATGTATAAAATTATTTTAAGGACATTTTGACAAGAAAAAAAATATTTAAATACAATATTTCGGCAAAAAATTAACATAGAATAACCTTTTTTCAAAATGTTCTCCTTTTGAGAAAAATGCTTCTCTTATAATAATATTTTGCCTGTATATAGCTCTAACCTCTGTACAGAGGCTCAACTAATATTTTTGAAAAATCAGATTATTTTCAGAGTTACAACCTATTGAAATAATTATCGCCGTTTTTTTATTAAAATTTCTCTCCTCCGTTGTCGTAAAACATGGATAAACCCACTTCTAAGTTATATGTTTCAAAAATTCTAGTTGAGCCTCTGTACAAAGGTCTGAGATATATACAGGCAAAATATTATTATAATAGAAATTTTTTTCGCAAAAGGAGAATATTTTGAAAATGGGTCATTCTATGTTAATTTTTTGTCAAAATATTGCACTTAAATAATTTTTAATGTAATACTATTCTTAAAATAATTTTATATACATTTTCTAATCTAAGTGACACTGAATATTATAAATATTATCCATTTATACGCTTTTGCAAAATCACGGTTCCGAACGTAGTCGGATACCTTAAATGGTTTTTTTTTCGTTTCATTTTAATCCAGGAGAAAGAAAAATTCAATATACGGGCTCGTTAAATCGGGGTCCGACTGTATATGTACATATACATATATAATAACTTGCATTAGATATAACGTAATACATGCAAAAGAAATTCGTATCTTCTGAATAAAACAGTTATTACACGTTACTACAATACATTTCTCTTCCCGGCTATTTTACCAGAAATTCCACAAAGTATCTTAGGAACTTATTTATTCTAAGAAATAAGGTGGAATTTTTTTTGCATACAGAAGGATCTGAATAAATCCCTCCCAAACGAAGTAAATTTATATAGGAGGGAAAATACTGTTATTCTGCTATATGACAACCTTTCTGAGAAAAAGGAATTTACGAGTCATGTGATGTAAACCGCAAACAGGGTGTTTTCTTATGTGCGACCTCTATAATCATTGCCCTTGTGCAACCCCAAAGAGCTCCACCTTTTTTTTATAGCATTTACATTTTTCTTTTGGAAGATATTTGCCACCTGGATAGACCACAATCTACCTAAAAAGGAACAATATGCCTCAATTTACTTTTTTTCCTGCTTTTTGAGTTATATATATATATATATATATATATATATAGTTATATATATATATATATATATATATATATATATATATATATATATATATATATATATATATATATATATATATAAATATATATAGTATTTCTTTTAGAAGCTTGAGCTTCCTGAGAATGGAAAATTGTTTTGACAATGTTCCTGTGCTTTAAATGTAAAAACAGTAAGAAAAATTCTTGTATTCGAACATGTCGAATATAATTTAAAGTTATTTGAATGATGTATAAAATCTAGATATTTATCGAAAGATTTTTGCATTATAAAATCGTTTCAAAGTTTCTGCTTATATAAGTTATTTAATTACTTATGAAATCTTTACTATAATTTAACTAAAACGAGATCCAAAATAATGAACCGAATTTAGAACGTTAAAACTTTCCAGATAATTTCAATTTTTTTCAGTTTATCTGTGATGTTTACTAATAATTTAGATTTACACACTTTTGTAATATGCTTCAGTTATATACATTTTCTAATTTAAAAAAGAAATACAGTTTTAATAATCAATAATACATTAATTATTGCTTTTTCATCAATAATCGATCAACTTCTCGAATACAAATTTCTTAAAAGAGATCTCGGAAAGATTTATAACCAGAAAGAGATCGGAATTGAAGGATTAATAATTTTTTTATTTAATTATTTTGAAATTGTATGGGATTGAGCGCCATATTTTTAACAGATTAATATTAGAAGTTATTAAACACTGGGATTATTATTATTTTTAAATAATTGATTAACAATTAAGAGATATTTTACTCAATTCAATTCATTAAAATTTTTTAAGCGAATCATTTATTGAAGATTTTTTTATGTGCAAGAATAGATTTTTTTGTTGCTGAGACAGATAAATGTTATACTTCGTTTCTAGGGTTAGTTAAGTTGAAACAGCTATTATTTTTAAAGATACATTTTTTAAAGATAAATTTTAAACAGAATTTAAGTACCGTAAAATCCGGCGTATAACGTGCACCGGTATATAACGCTCACCTTTACTTTTAAGCTGATTTTCTTAAGTTTTAGGTATATTCCCCTCACTATATAACGCCCCCTTTTTTTGCGAAGAAATATGAAATATTAGTATGCATTGTTCTTATCTTTTGAAAAAATATGTTCGAGGTATTATCCCAGATTTTTGAAAAAATAATATACTTTTAGAACTACAAGTCTTTTAGTTCATAAGGCAAATCGTTTCTTTTAAATAAACAGTAGTTCGATATAAGTAGAAGTAATTTTTTTTCATGCTCATCTCTTTTGTTATTTTTAAAAAACTATCGCTCTTAAAAAGCTTATTTTTTATGTTAAAAGTGCGTGTTATACGTCGGATTTTACGGTAGTTTAAAAATAAAAATAAATTAATTTTTTAAGTTAAAATTTTATAACGAGAAAATTCATGACATAAATCCCTCCACCCCCACCCGCCAGGTATTCTATGCATCGAAAAACCTGGAAGTAAATTACAGTTATTAGGTACAATTTTTTGAAAATTTATATTCCACGTATTATACGCATCGAAAAGCCTGGATGTAAATTACAGTTATTAGGTACAGTGGACTATGTTCGCTATCCGAATTGTTCGTTAACCGATCATCGATTCACCATAGACTTCTATGTGAAATCGATTAATTCGTTCTGGAGACCCTAAAAATTAAATTTTAAACAATGTATAATTTCTTAGTAAGTTTTTAAAAAATAATACATACATATATATAGTCTTGCATATTAATCAGTCCTTTTCCTTTTTTGCTTATGGGGCGTTGAAGAACATGTCCAATGTCAATTGCCTTTCTCTCTTTTTCAGGATTTTCCGGAAGTAATTAATAGCATTGTCGTTGTAAAGATCCTCAACCCTACTGACATCAGCTTGGTTTGGGTGCCATTCTAAGACCATTGCTCTGACATCCTCCCACTTTTTCAAAATATCTTAAATGGCAGATGTCGGCATTGGTCCTCTTTCGTCTTCCACGTGTTCAGAAGGAAACACATTTCGGGGACGAGGAATGAACGAGGGGGGAGCTCTCAAAATGAAATAATTTTCTGTTTTGAATGAAATCAAAACCGAAACTGATGGTCTAATTTGTATGAATATTCCATTGGATTTTTTTTTCAATAGAACTTTGAAGTTTAATAGGTAAGCAACATAATTCAGGAGAGATGAAAAACGATTTTCAGTCCGTTTCTCATATTTCACGTAATTTTACGGCGGTAGCGTGTCATCGGCACCTTTATATTTTATTGTCTGCACTGTTTGAAGAAATTAAGAATTCACTTAATTTATTTGCCATGTCAGCAAATCCACTCGCCCACAACTTATCAGCTGTCAGAAAATATTGATATTCGTATTGAAATTCAAGTATTCAAGTATGTTTTGATTTTAGTCATAATAATAGTTATTGAATGACCTTTAAATTCATTGTTAATTCAAGTTTCAATTTGTTATTATCAATACTAAGCAACATTTATCCTTTCAGTGATCTTATTTTGTATGCAAAATGATAGCAAATGTTTAACATTAATTTTTTTTCAGAGTCGAGAAGTCTTCGTTAGAATTCATTTTGTTCATTACCCGAATATACGTTCGTTGTCCAAACAACAACAAAAATCTTTCTTGAAAGTGTTCGTTATCCGAACACAAAAATATTTCGTGAAAGTATTCGTTAACCGATTTGTTCGTTAACCGATCTGTTCGTTAATCGATTATCCACTGTACTATTTTTTGAAAATTACGAGAAAAAAATGTATTAATTTTTAACAATCTATTGAATACAGAAGCTATTGGTAAATTTATTAAAATTGATCCCAATCATTACATTTATGGAACTAAATAAATCCTAAAATCTTAATGTTTTGCATTATTTTATAATATATGATAACTAGAGAGAGAGAAATGAAGAAAAACATATATGTATCTTACATAAAATATACACATCTAAATTAAAAAAGAATTTAACCCTTACAAAAAATTAAATAAATAAAGTGGTGTAGATTTCTTTCATAAAGTAAAAAAAAGTCAAAAAAAAAAATCTTATAAACAAACAGTTTTTTAACATAGATTTTTGTCGAATTAAAAATTTTATGTTTCCATATGCTGTGTATAAATACTGCTAAAATTCAAATGTATTTTATTTATCAGTTTATTGAATGAAATGAAATATTTTCTAAGATTTGTTTCTCTTTTACTGGGCGTATGCATCTGTGTCTATTGGATAAAAAATTAATGAAAATTAATAATAGTTAATAAAAATTTCAATGAAAAAATAAAGTATTATTCTTAATGGCTTTCCTTACTTTTTAAATTTTAGGGATGGGGTCTTTATTTATTTCAATCATAAAAAATACAGGTTAATTTTTTTATTATAACTTAGGGAAGAAAAGTTACGATTTTTAATGCTTCCATAACTGATTAAACTTTTCACTTTTTTTCATTTGGATTTAAAAGTTACCTTTCACAGATTTCTAAACAATACTTTAACTGTCGAAAATATTTTATTTGGCTTATTTTTTTATGCACAACTACTAAAAATACCCACTACGTGCAAAAATGCATTAAAAAATGTGGCATGGGCAACAAATTTGAATTATTTAAGCTCTGATTGAGAATGTTGTCTTTACTCTCCATTTGAGGTCGGAAAGAACACGTTTTTTTTTTTTACAAAATTGCAATACTACTAAAAACTTAAACGTATAAAAAAGTAATGCATAACATTTTCACAATTTTGTTACATTCTTGCAATTATTATCAAAAAGTATATATATAAATTTCAACTCTATGCAATAGTAATTGGGAATAATTATTCATGCAAAACTACTTTTAAAGTCTTAACTTACAGTCGGACATTCATTTTATAAACCTATATATATATATATATATATATATATATATATATATATATATATATATATATATATTGCTTTTCCTGGAACTAATAACATTTTACAATTTTCTTCGTGAAATAATCTCCAAACAGCGAAATGCATTTTCCATATAATGAACATTTTCTCTTGTGATTCGACTTTTTTCTCCTAATTTTAGAAACATTTCTGGAAATTCGGTAAAGAAATAAAATCCTTTGAAACAAATCGACATGGATTGCAGAGAGAAGAAAATATTGCTGGATAGGGGTTTTGGAGCCTTTCAAAGATGCGATACGTATTACGAGAGAAAATATTTGTTCAACAAAAAAAACAAAAAAAACCTTAAACATTATTTATGGAATTTTCCAGTAATCAATTTTAAGAGCACGTGTATGAATATATGATTGAAGTTACTGATTGTAAAAAATTTATGTTTAAAATCACTTGAAGGCTTAAAATTAGAAAAAGTTATTTTTCTTAAAGTTTAAAATAAAACGCATTTCTGGGCAATGTTTTTATTTCCCCCTTGCTTTCCTTGTAGTTTCCTTTTTGATGGGTCAGATATATAAAAAAATAAATAGATATTAATTTTGCAAAATGTGTGAATAATTGCTTTTTATAATAATGAATATTGTTTATGTATTTATAAGGTATCCGACAACGTTCGTAATCGTGATTTAAAAAAAAAGCGTATAAATGGATAATTTTCATATTTAGTGTCACTTAGATTAGAATACATGTATAAAATTGTTTTAAGGACATTTTGACAAAATTTTTTATTTAAATACAATATTTCGGCAAAAAATTAACTTAGAACAACATTTTTTCAAAATGTTCTCCTTTTGTGAAAAATGCTTCTATTATAATAATATTTTGCCTGTATATAGCTCATACCTCTGTATAGAGGCTCAACTATGATTTTTGAAAAATCACATTTTTTTCAGAGTTACAACCAATTGAAATGATTATCAGCATTTTTTTCTTAAAATTTCTCCCCCTCCTATTGTCGTAAAACATGGATAAACCCACTTCTAAGTTATATATTTCAAAAATTCTAGTTGAGCCTCTGTACAGAGATCTAAGCTATATACAGGCAAAATATTATTATAATAGAAGCCTATTTCACTAAAGGAGGACATTTTGAAAATTGGTTATTCTATGTTCTTTTTTGTGAAAATATTGTACTTAAATAATTTTTATTGTAATACTATTCTTTAAACAATTTTATATACATTTTCTAATCTAAGTAACTCTAAATATCATAAATAATATCCATTTATACGCTTTTGAAAAATCAAGGTTCCGAATGTAGTCGAATACCTTAAAAATGATTTTATGAGGTGAGGTATTTAAAGAATACGGAAAGATAAATCTCCATTGAACAAATTTCCACACAACAAACTTTTTTTCCGGGTTTTAGCGATTTCGTTAAATAGAGGCCCGACTGTATATATATATATATATAAAGCTTTAAATTCATTCAGCATCACACATTTATTTAAACTACTAAAAACAATACAAAATGTCTAAAATAAATTTTAACTCTATACTTTTTTTTGTTACTCTTTTTAATCTACTGTCGGATTTAAAAATGCCTTTTTTTCTGTGATTCTCAGCATCCAAAACACTTATCACTACTCTCTTTAATGTAAGACGAGCCAAATATTCAATGTCAAAGCTGTTAAATGCAGTGGCTGATATTAGAGCAGAACATTCTGTTGTCAACCATTCCGAAACAAGTTAGCACCTTCTTGAGTGTCATAGTAATGGAAGGTTGTAACCCGTCGTTATGATAACTAGGTTATCTTTTACTCACAAGGGAGCCTTTGACTACAAGAGCTATAAATCTTGGTAGTTGTTCCGAAACGCCTACAGCGAAATGATGCTGACACGAGAGCAGTTCATGTATACTAAAGTAAAATGCCGCTGGCTGACAGATGCCAAGAAATTGGTAGTGAGAATTGGAAGGTAATTGTGCCTCTTGAATGCCCTGAAAGGATTCGAGTAGAGTTGAAAGAAATATCAATATTTGAAATATTTGAAAAATTGTTGAACTAGGTTATTTGGATTATTATTTAATCTTTGTGTTTTTGGATAAAATTATTTAAAAGTCTTTATTGTGAGGTTTCAATAACAGCGTCTAATGTGAGGCTTAAAATGTATGAAAAAATTAATAAATAAAATGAACCACTTAAATGAATAAATAAACGTATTTTAAAAAGCAGAATTGTGCTTTTTTAATATACCGAATTGAATGAACAAAAGTTATCTTCAATACTCGTGTGATTTTTTTTAAACATTAAATCTGTGAAAATCAATTTAAATATTTGCTTTCTACTGTGGTAGTATTTAGTTATTCAATTATAATTGAAGTTATTGTTTAATCATAGAATAACTAATGCAAATTCATGTGGTTTAGAAAATTGATGGGGCAGTTTCAATAGTGATGTTTTGCTCTTCTGTCCTCAGCAGAGAGAAGGAAAGAGTTAAGACAGGAGAGGTGGGTAAAAGTTGTGAGGTTATAGAACGTATATGAGAATTTAATTTTAGTAGTTACAAAATAAAATTATTTGTCGAGAAAGTGTTGAAATTAATTTAGGTAGTGATAACAATGTATGCCATGATAAAACATATATAAGGAATGAATTAATCGGGTGTACTCTTAATAAAGACTTAACCCATTAAAAACCGTCTCAAGTTTGCTCTTTTAGAATTACTCCAAACCGAATTTTTAGACTTATTTGAGCATAAATAACACAATAAAAAAGGTTTTAAAAATTATATTTATTTATATGAGAGTTACAAAATGTTGCGCATTTGCAACGTTAGTCCATAGAAATATAATAAAATTTCATTTTGAAGTATGTATATTTTTGAAACATTTTGCATGTAGAGATATATTACACTTATCATACGTAGTAATTTGTTTGACTTTTGCAATTCTTACACTTTTCCCTCTGTTTTATATAGTTTTTATTAATTATATAGTCTAAATGGTCTTTTTGAGGAACGTTCAAAATAACATTTTGAACAGCAGATAGTCTTCCAACATGCGAGACAATAGGTACACTCATATCTGTCTGCATTTCTTAGGGAGCTTTCATCAAAGAAAGTATATTTTTCTAAATGAGTGTACTTTATCGATTCCTCAGCAATATGTTTTAACAAATCTTCACAACTAAGTATTCCTAAAAACACATCTATAGGATTATAATTCGCAAATTTCTTAAAATATAAATTCTTTTTTTCTTTGTTTCCATGGAAGCTAAAATCACAGGTTATTTATTGAACACTGTGCATTTCGCCCACAAAATATTTTCCTTTTTCTTAGTATACAGATTTCTTCTACAATTTTTAGAAATAATCTCTATCTTAAATATTTGTGTCCTTCGGTATTTCTATTGCTTAATACATTTTCATCAAAAGCTTTCTTATCTTTCGACTCATCTGGATCTGGAGGAATTATGGTGAAATCTGACTGTTCATTATCTTCTATAGATGATGATTTTGAAATATCATCATCATCTGTCTGGTGGAAATACTCTAGGGTTTCTTCCAATGTTAAAAATTTTTTTCCCCATGCGGAAATTTATCTGAAATAATGTAAACTTACTGAATATGTAGCGCACAAAAATCCCAAATAACACTCATTAGAATATTGTTGCTTTTTCGTAACATTATTGTAAACATGAATTTCTGAGCATAAAAACGATAACTATATATCTTATCTATTAAAGTCATTTTGTTTTTGAGTCCCTGGATAATTTAGTAAAATTAGTTGTTTGTCGAATAAACATGGGGCTGCCCTCTATAATAATTATTTGAAAATATTCACTTCTTTTCCTTTAAAACATGAAAAGAAACCCTTTGATTTGGGTTGAAAGTATTGTTAAAGGAAAATAAAACTAATTTATAATACGCAATTAAAGTATGAAAAATTCAATTAAAATTTTAATTTAATTGAAAAATAACATGATCAAGGTTTAAAAAAAAATTTAGAATTTAATATTGCGTTTTTGCAACTTTAATCCTTAAATGGGTTAAGCAAATTAACGTTTAGACTCACCATTTCTTCCTTATTAGTTTCTTTCAGCATAAGTATTCTCAAAACTATTACTCAAAGTACCAATTTCATTTCTTACTGTTTTCTCATCTATGTTACGCAGATTGAAAAACTGCATTTATTGAAAATTTATTAAGCAGGAAAAAAAATGGCAAAGCATTGGAACGAAAGATGTAAATAAAATTAGAATTTGCTAGAACTCTATTAGACAGACTCTGTGCAAGTATCTTATGGGCCGTTTATTATGCACTAATTTTATTACAACAATTATAAAAGCACGTCACAGAGACCTACCAATTGAAAAATAGAGGAATTTTAATTCGAATTCAGAATTACGCGACAGAGATTTTTAAATCAGATTTTACCATCTAACTTCATTTAGTGATGCAATCACGTACGGATCCGTAATTGGCGCGCATATCACTTTAAATCATTACGTCATAGTTATGATGTCACACACGTGATCAGGGTGTTCGCGAATGAATCAATAGCGTCACAACAGAATTAATAAATAACGCATCAGAGTGAATGAGTAATCATGTATAGTGTTATGGAGCAAAAGCCATATTAGCCTAGGCTGAATGAAGAACACAAATCGATTACATTCATCTGAGCTTTATAAAAATCATTAGACTTCAGTAAGGTTTATCAAAAACTTAAGCTTGAAATTATTTTTCTTAGCAAAATTATTATTTTCGGTTGCAAATAAATTCACAATAAGTTAATGGCAATATTTGTATCTAATTTATCAATAATAATGTTCAGAATATATACATTTCATTAAAATCTGGAAAAATTATACACTTAACTTGAACAAAATCTTAAACATTTGCTCATTTTTTTACATGCATGTAATCATTAATGATATACTAAATTACTATAAATGTAATTTAATGCTAGATTATATGTATGAACTTAGCAAGGCAGCATAAGCCAAAGTAAAATAATAATACGAGGGGTGATAAAAAGAAAGATTACAAGTCGAATAAAGAAATATTTATTAACAAGAGACAGAAAATGCAAAGATGAATTAAAAGGCATACGTGCCAATCACTTTTCGACAAAACCACCTAATCTACTTAGGCATTCATCAGGACACAGAACAAACTTGTTTAATCAAGCTTAGTAGAAATGAGGTTCCTGTGTATTGAGCCAGGTCACACACATGGTGGATGTTTTCACAGCACTGTCTGATGAGAACCATCTGACCAGTGTCGGTTTATCCATTAGACGCTTACGGCGGTCGCCCAGGGGCCCAGATAAGCTTGACTTAAGCAGATTTTCAGGTTATAAATTTCGATTCTCCAGTGCCAAAGGGGCTCCATAGATCTTTTGCGTCCAAGGCCCGAAATAAGCATTAATCAGCACTGCGTCTGCTGATAAGAGCTCTCCTGCCATTTGCGATTGTTGACATCCTGTCTGCCTGATTGAAAAGAGCTGCTACATGCCCATTTAGCTACATGTTGTCTGTTCATTACTTTTTCACCATAAACTTTCATGATTTGACTGTGAATGTCAGATACGGACACTTTCTTTGCCCAAAAAGTCGAATCATGTCTCGCACTTCCAAACAAGATCAATTTTCTAACCGTCTTGCTATTTCAATCGTCCTGAACCATCTGGGAACTTGATCTACCCGCAAACCAGCTGTATGACAAGTAGCCGTGATCTGTCTCCACTTTGAGGAAACAAGATTTCTCCACTATGCGTAGTTTACAAATGCTTCAGCGTGTAACCTTTTTTTTATTATTATTCGTAGTTATAAAATTGCAAACTAATAAACATTGCAAGGCTAAACGTAGTTTCATGGTTTGCTAATATTACTGGGGTATAAAAATAAAGTTATTTTATTTCTTTATTAATTATTTTTTTTGTGTGAGAAAACTAATACTAATTCCTAAGAAACCCATATAATATTACAGTATAGGACAGTAATTTACTTATTTTGTAAGAAAGTAATGTAAGTTTGTATTCAAGAAATTTTAAAATTCTAAAGTTAATTCGAAAAGTATAATTATTAATAATCAAAAATAGCAAAAAAGGGTACACTGACCTACAATAAGTAAAAATAAACAATAGAGACTACAAAAAAAGCATTTAAGGATAAAATTGTTCATAAAAAATATTTCAAAAAAAATTATGTTTATAAATTAAATTATGTCTGGAAAATATAAATATAATTTATTATTTTTTTTGAATGAAAAGATTATGTAGAACTTAAATTAAAAAGATTTTCTAACTTTGAAAAACCTAAAAAACTAAATGATGGAGCTTTCTATTGTATAGAATATTTAATAGAAAATAGGATAGAACTCTCTGAGAAAATCAAAGACATTAAACTTATGAAAACAATTCATGTTATGCATTATATTAACTACTATAAATTATTAACATTACTATTATTATTATTTAAGTAAGCGCTACAAATTTTAAGGAACTAAAAATGATAATAATAAAATAGATATATGACTGTTGTTCCAAAAAGGAATAATAATATTATTAAAATTTAAAGCATCAATTTTATCAAAAATATAACTATTTAATTCATCAACCATAATACGTTAACTTATATCACGGGAATTCGAAATAAATAAGTAGGCTATTGTTAGTTTAAAAAAGGTATTTAAGTAAAAAAATATAATATCATATGTATAACTCTCTAATTTTATGCAAAAACTTTTTATAACATCATTATATCTATACAGGTAAAAAATATTAATGATGTATTATTTTTCATAAAACTATAAACATACATTAGCTAAACTATTACTAGTTTGTACGTCTGCTGTAGGTCTTTAATTACCATTATAATAAAATTAACGAGAGTGTTAAATGTGTGGTACTTTATACATGATTTAGGTCAAAATTGATATAATTTTCTAATAAATCTTAAACAAAAAATATTAATATCTACTGAATTAAATAAAGCTTCAAAATTATAATTATGTATAGGGTATATACCTTTGTCTTTTAAATAAATAATAAGATCTTTACTATTTTTATTAATAACTTTATGAATGAGATTATCCATAATATTTTATAAAAATAATTGTATAATAAATTATCACACACACACAGAAGTAGTAATGCATGTCTTAAAAACATTGCTTATGGTATCAAATAAATTTAGGAGTTAATAATTATTAAAGGTTTTGAAATTTTGGAATTAATTAAAATTATGTGAACATTTCACTTATGGTAGGTGTATGTGTCTGATTTTGTTTCAATTGCTAAAATACAATCAGTAATTTCTCTATAACATAAGCCACCACCGTACATATACGTCCCACTCAGTCAGTTCATTATTTGCCCCAGATGTATATATACGCCTTGATAAAATACGAACTTTTCTTTGAGCTGTTGTTAGTAAAATTATTCCAATGGCTTTGATATGCAATAAAATGTCCTTGAAAGTGTTTGTGAAATATTTATTTATTTCAGAGAAGGATTTGCTTACTTTTATTCCTTTTCTTCCCCCTTCCCCCCACACAGCATATGCGCACCTATGTGAAAAACGGTGACAAAAGATAGAATCGCGTAACTCTTTTAATCGGTAATTAAGGGGTTAAATTAGGCTTAATGTTATGCTTTTATTTACTAATAATAGAAAATTGCCAAGCACTGTGGTGTACACAAGTATGGGGTTTGGGTCAAATCTTTCCCCAACACCAGATATTTTTAATCTTTAGCAAGATATCACATCTTTTTTTAAATGTAAATTCCCCCCATAAAAGTAATCCGTTTACGCCACTGGTCCAGAAACTTATTTATTTAAACTGTGATTAAATGTTTTTGTAAGACTTTTTACTCCTCTTTTTAATGTCTCATTTACAAGAAACTATGAATTATAATAAGGATTTTTGTTTGTGTTTTTATTTTAAAATAAATGAAAAATGATTTTTCTATTGTATAACCATTAGAGAATGACCGAGAGTTATATTAACGTCACATTATAAAGCCACTCAAGGGCAATATAACATCAATTTTAGCTTATTGTATTTAGAAAAATTTCCTTTGTGAAAGGTTTTTTTTAAAAACAAAAGTGCAAATAATCTCAAAGAGCAACCTGATTAAGTGTTTATTAACGTCACACTATAAAGAAACATGAGGACTATTTGTGACGCGCGCGTGGACTTCGTAATTTTGAACCTCGGTCATGTGACGAGGACTGTACCTGGGATAGCACTCTTCTAACTATTACTCCACACCAAAGGGGAGAGACATTGAGCCTCGATAGATTTAACGTGCATGGACCCTGTAACGACTTCGCACAGCTCTGGGATAAACTATTTATTTCACAGTAAGAAAATCATCAAAAAATATTCTATTACAATTAATTAGCAAAATGGGTCCACAGATAAAGAGTCTCTTTCGCTGCACTGTCTTAAAGCTCGCGCCTAAACGTACTTAAATAAAGTGATTCTTTAGAGTAATGTCCCATACATAGGATATGTCAAAGGGGTCCACGGTTTTCAGTTCACTCTCGAAAATTCCACTGAGTTTGGATGAGCTCGCTGGTTCTATATCCGCCGTGCAGTTGCTGATTCGAAACCTCCTCGGTTCAAAGTCCACCTTACTTCTCGGACTCAGGTATCACTGACTCTCAAGTCTATCGTCAACGAGAGGCCTCTTATCGGATTCTCTACAGTCAAAATCTGTCCTTGGTACTCCCTCGCTCTCTTTTTATAAACCTCTCGTTTCTCTCGATCACTCACCACCTATCCCCTTTGATCTCATGTCCATCGGCCGCTTATAGTGGGAATCTGTCTGGGCTCATAGTCTGAGTCCGGTCCTGCAGACACGCAGTCGCCACAGATTCATGAGAATCCGAAAAGCACATTGTACCGGTGTCTCTTAACCTTCGGACTGTCATGGGAAAAAATGGTCAGAATTTCTGACCACCCATTTGCGAAACCTTTTCCCACCAATTTGAGAAACGAATGGAATTTTCCCTAGTTTATCGGCGTCCTCTCTTAGTAATTAGGGGATAGAGATTGGGAACATTACAACTCTTTTACATGCCGGGTACACCTAGCCTGCAGCTGGGATGCGACCTGAGACGTTCAGGTCACGAGTTCGTAACCGTAACCACTAGACTACCGTGGCCATCGCCATTAGAAAAAAAAGTTAATAGTATTTAAAATGCTGGGTCTCTTCTCCATTATATAAATTTGGGTTGATTTTTACAGAAATCTTTACAAATAGAAAGAAAGGACTATTTTTTTTCTAAGATCATTACTTATATTAGTTGAAATGTACTTCACAGCTAATAAATCAATCAATCTCATTGATCAGTCATTTTAACAATGTTTTTTTAAACAATATATTCCTTTTATTCTTATTCTTTCTACTGAGATTTAGACTTGACGATAAATCATTACTCCATTCCAAAAAACGTATGCTTTGCAAAGTGGATACAAGGGCCTAATTAGTTCCAAATTAATGATTTATTTTTATATTTGTAAGCTACATAAAAAATTAAAACCAACAACTTTTGGTTTTACTGAAAGAGTATACAATATAGCCTAAAAACTTTTTATCCAATAACAAGATTAAGGGAAAATACTTTATTTTTACAGTTATATAATTTTAATCTGCGTTAACCCTTCTCCTTTTACCATAAGAAAGAATTGGAAAAGAGGAAACAAAGGAATCTCTTTCAAGAAGAGAAAAAAAAAGTCCTAACAAATTTAAAAACGCATTGAACCGAGCAAGGGAGAGGTGCGTTTGTGCTTGTCTCATTTACTTTATTAGCATAGGGTCATATAATTAATGCATCCCATCAACAAACGGTTTTCTTTCAAAGTAATTAAGAAGACAAAAAATATTTGAAGGAAAATGTAAAATGAGAGAATAAAACAAAAATGAGCATAGAAAGAATAATGAGAAAAAAAATGAATGAGCTGTATTGACTTGTCGAAGCCTTTTTTCCGCAGAAAAAGACTCAATACGTTGCGATAATTTGGTTTGAAAAGAAACAAAAAAAAGCATTGCTAACAGTGAGTGAAAATTTTAAATTCTTTTCAAACACCGTACATTCTCATGGGACGGTTTAAAAAAGATTTAATTAATTACTGGGTGGCTCTTCCCAGGAAGTAGTAATTATTTAAGGAACAGACTGACATTTCTTTGACACGGGTTGTGTTTAAAAGTGCCTAAATTGCTCGCTTGTTTCTTTTCTTTTATTAAAAAAATGCTATCAATGGAAGACGGTCGATGTAAAAGTGACGATGAACAAAATGCAGGCTTGTCAAATTGTTCGTAGCGGTTATGAAGCGTATTATCCTATAAACACTTTCTGTTAAACTGTTTGAATTTTTAAATTAAATTGGCTTAGCTTTTTGTTGCATTATAAATGTACCCTGACAAATTTAAGAGTGAAATATTCTAATGTAATTTAATTATGGAAGGTCTCATTGAGGGGAAAAATTGATGAAAAAAAATGAGACAATATTTAATTATAAAAACATAAATTACCATATAATTTAAGGGAGAAGTAAATGATTGAAGAGTACCTTTTACAATTTAGGATTTTTGTGTCAAAAATGAAAATTGAAAGACTGATTTTAATAACTTTCACAATGAAAATTATTCGATAACTTCATTTGAAATTCAGTGAAAAAGAAAATTATATTAGTTGTGATTAATGAATGTGAATAAGAATTCTTTTGACAGACGTCCTTTAATGGGAAGGGGAGGAGTTATATTTAAAAGAAGATAATTAGAGAAAGTGCTGGGGCGTGAGTGTATAATTTTTACACTAAAAATTAAAAATCGTCTTATGAAGGGTTTGTGTGACTCTCTGGCGTACTCCACTTATTGTTTATATGAATGTAAACTATAATAAAATTTCAAAAAATACCAAATAGTACAAAAAGGGGATAGGAAAATTTCTCTATTATTGGTAAGGACACGCATAACATTAACCCTAATTCGCTGGGGCTTAATTCAGCGACAGCTTTCGAAATCATAATAGGTCTCTAGTTTAGTCGAAAGACTTTTTTGTATCTACATTTGTTGTGTCTGCTGAATTCCAATTTCTTACTTCTTTAGCACTGTAGGCTCTAGTACTTCTTCACTTTTATTTTAAAATACTATATATATATTTCATCCTTACAAAATAAAAATAAAAAAAATATTAAATTTATTGAATATATTTTACATATTACCTTTTGACAGAAAACTATTGCACATTACTTATTATCTAGTATATATATATATATATATATATATATATATATATATATATATATATATATATATATATATATACATATGTATATGTATGTGATTAGTGACACACCCAAGGGGGTGGTCCCCAGGTCCGGAGCCCCCATAGCCCCTGATTGATTTCCTTTTCGATTTTGATTACTATCCTTAACCCTATGTGTACAGAACGTAAAAATTAATTAAGCATTAGTTATTGATAGTTAATTTTATAAAATTAATGCTAATTACTTATTTATTCATTATTTTTTTCTATATTTCGCTCCCGAAAATCAACAAAATCAAAACAATATGTTAAGCGATCAATTGGAGCATAATACGAGAATGATGGGTTTTTGACCCTGGACATCCCTCTCCCCCTTGAAAAATTCATGTGTGCGACACTGTATATGAGCCATGGGTTGGTGATTGGTTTTTCATATCGTCGACAATAGGAACATTACTAGTATTATTCTATAAGATACATTACCAACAGACAATGAAGGAACAGAATTTGGCGCCTTTATCTTCATGTTTGCCGTGTTTGGTTCCATGGTCAGTACAGTCGATAACTACAATTTTATGTGTGTTGAATTAAAATATGTAAATATATTATTTTGTTAATCTTTTTTTAAACAAAAATAATGTATAATGGTTTAAATAATTTATTAAACAAATATAAACCTTTTTAGATAAAGTTGTATAAACTGAGAAATGCCATTATTTAAAAGTAGGATGTCAGCATTGGAACAGTAGATTTTGTTCTGTCTACATTTGCAATCAAGCGTTCTGAAAACACGAATATTTCTCATGACTTTGTTTCATAAAGGTAGACGAAAATAGCTTTGCTACGCTGGCTGCAGCAACTAGCAATTTATTTTCACTGCTATTTGTGGATGTAGGTCTTAACAATTGAGCATTGTTATTTTTTTAAAAAAGTTATGAGAACGCATTACTTAAAGATTTAGCTTCATCAGCTCAAACATTTCTTTTTGTACTTAATGTATTATATATGCTATTAATTATATAACTACATCATTTATTATTTATTTATTTACTATTATTATCATTATTATTTAGTAGAGTGTTTGGTTAAAATATTACTTTTCAGACAATGAAAGTAGTTTTGTATAGAGGAATGGCTATTCAAGATCCACTTTGCCTCATAGAAACTAAACATTAAGTTTATAGTTTAATAAGTTTATAGTTTATTAAGTTTATAGTTCATTAAGTCTATAGTTTATTATGTTTATAGTTTATTAAGTTTAAAGTTTAATAAGTTTATAGTTTAATAAGTTTTTAAATTAATAAGTTATAGTTTAATAAGTTCATAGTTTAATAAGTTTATAGTTTAGAAAGTTTATAGTTTAGAAAGTTTATAGTTTAGAAAGTTTATAGTTTAGAACGTTTATAGTTTAGAACGTTTATAGTTTAGAAAGTTTATAGTTGATAAAGTTTATATTTAAACTAAGTTTATAGTTTAATTATCAGATGCTAGTATTTGACCAAGTTCTGTTGCAAAAGGTTTCACACACTAGGCTCTCATTTATGCAGTATATGTGTGTATTTGAAAAGAATATCACTTGATCAATAAAAATATTAAAATTATATCTCTCTTTAATTTTGTATAGCCTTTCCAAAAATTAAAAAAAAAGTATAATGAAAAGAAAAAAAATGTATATGACATCAATTTTTATCTCTTAATTTTTATATGCTGTGAAGAATTTGAACTCTATTTTTTTATCTTCGTTGTAATTTTATTTTCTTAAATCATTTTGTCTTTATGTATCTGTGTTCACATTATTATATTTTTCACACGTACAATTTAAATTTCTGTTGACGTTTAATCTTAAAACATTCTTCATCTAGGGGAACGAATAGATCTTTTATTCCGTCTGAAGTTTTCATATTACAAAGCTTAATTTTGATATACATTTTGATTTTGTCGTCTTATAGAAAGCAACACGTATTCTTGTATTTCAATCCAATACTTTACCGTAGCATAAAATACATTCGTATTTATTCTTACATAATTATTCTTCTATACTTTAGTGCTGAATATAATCTTAAAATTTAAATGGAAAGTATTTCGTATTTATGGAATGCCTTTCAATTTTAAATGCGCAGCAGACGCATGATTGATGTGTTCTTAAGTAATTTGTACCGTGTTCAAATCCCCTATTTTTTAAAAAAAATATTAAGCTAATATATTCTTAACTAAATTAATGTGTTCAAAAATACTTTTAGATAAACTTTCCGAGATCATTCATAAATAAACCTGAAACATATTGTCTTTTTAATTATTGAAGTAATTTTCAAGGAAGCACGAGATAATTTTACGCATACGTCCACTTTTTCATTTTGATGTGTTACGTAACATTATTTTCATAATGAATTTTAGGAAGTAATAAATAAACTTAACTGAAGACGAATACATCATTGAAAAATGTTTAGAAAATATATAAGTTTTTAAAGTGGGAAGTGCCTTAAGTTGGATCGCTCTACCAAAAAGTTTGATTTATTTGGTATTTATTAACGCATGTGGTGATTAGAATGAATCTTTAAAAACCAAAAAACATTTTACCTTTTCTATAACTCTAACACATTCTAAATATGTGGAAGTTTATACTTAAAAAATAACTTAAGTGACAAGTAAAATTTAAAAAATGTTTAATTCCAGTTTATAATAACGATTTTTAATTGTCGTTTTTGTACTGAAATTTCATTGGAATCTAACTACATCAGAGTTTCTCAAACATATCGAAAAGTCAAAAACAAAATATTGTTTAAAAAATTAATTTACTGAAATGAAGTAAAACAAAATGCATTCTTACATAATCGAAGATAAAATACACATTTACACTGATATAATACACTTACAAATGTATCAGCACTGTACAATGTATATGATCATGAATTTAACAATACTTAGTTAAGAAAAAATTAACAATTACTAGCCACTCTATGGATTTATCATATATAATATGTGGGAGACAACAAGGGGTCCAATACGTTTCTCTTTCTTATGGTTTATTTAACATTAAACAAAAAATTAATTAAAAAGGTAGATAAGTTTACAGATAAGTTTGACGATGATATTCGAAAACGCCTGCTCGCGCACCTTCGCGTTCCCTTTTCTCTCTCTCTCTAATTCTAAGTTTTTCTCAAGAGTCTCTGTTTTTACAGTTTCAGTTCTGCTTTTACTTTGATGCGCCTGCTCGCGAAGACTGTGTTTTGCTTTTGGCTGCATGCCACAACGGCCAGCCTGACTGTACGCTGTCCGCAGCGGTATTTCCATGGAGACCAGAGGAGAATCTGAAACATACAAAAAAAAAACGGAACAGACAAGGACTATACGACAAATATATAAGATTAAACATATCATAATTTTCTGAACTAGACAGTTTCTCCATCATGTGAAGGCACCTCTTCGACATCCGGAAGGTTCCACAGGAAAACATTGTTTTTCACAGGCATAAGAACGTCTTTTAACAAGTTGATCTTTGGTTGAACGCATCGATATTTTCCTCTGTAGAGTTCTGGACGTCTGTTCAAAACGATTTCTCATTTTCTAATTTTGCTAACTGAAGTTTCGCGAGCTCAATTTTTTGTTCTGAAGTTACCTCTCTTTCGTTTTTTACTCATCTATACAGTTTTGAATTAAAGTTTTAACGAAATCTGGATCACTTTCAAATGTACTACTGTTCTCAATTTTAGTCTTTAGTTTAACTATAGTGTCAGTACTCTCCACAGTACCGTCTAGATTCTCAACAACTCTTTTGAGATCCGCTTTAAGAGCGTTTTTATACATTTTATAAAAATATGAAAAGATCCTACCTTTTTTCTCTGGCTCCCTTGTTGCTCGCACGTACGATGTATCCAATAAAAACGTTGATTCCACTGATTTCACCTCTTCGCAGGTTATATCGTTAGATGAAAAATAGTTCTTGAAATTGTTCGAATTGTCACCTCTTCGCAGGTGTTTGTGAGTGGTTCCAACCTCTACACAGGCGGAATTTTCGTCGATGGGTTTTCCAACCTCTACACAGGCGGAATATTTGTCGATGGCTCGTTGAAAAATACAAACACAGGTTATTTTTGTTATTTGTTCCGATTGGAATATTTGTCGAAAAAATACACCTCTACACAGGTTATTTTTGTTAACCTCTTACACAGGCGGAATGAAGGTTGAACGAAGTAAAAATGGCGGCGCGTTTTCACGGACGCTGTTGTTCATTGTCCAGACTTTGGTTCAAAATCGAAATTTTATCTATCGCGGCCGAGCCCCCATAATTTGTGGGAGACAACAAGGGGTCCAATACGTTTCTCTTTCTTATGGTTTATTTAACGGTAGATAAGTTTACAGATAAGTTTGACGATGATATTCAGAAGGTAACGCTATCTCGCGTTTTTTCTCTCTCTCTAATTCTAAGTTTTTTCTCAAGAGTCTCTGTTTTTACAGTTTCAGTTCTGCTTTTACTTTGATGCGCCTGCGCGCGAAGACTGTGTTTTGCTTTTGGCTGCATGCCACATAATATTATATAAAAATTAAGAACTTATCTTGGTAATTTGTACGGTTTATATATATATTTAAAGTCGTGTTATGTGTGTGTGTAGCTTTAGCGTCACAGTATATTATTATTGAACTCTCTCTCTCTCTCTCACACACACACATATATATATATACTCTGAGAGTAAATATCGGATATAAATTAAAGCAATGAAACGAATAAATACAGATAAGTTTTACTTCATAAAACTTTTAAATGTACTTTACACCAAAAAAAAAAAAACTTAAAAGAGAGAAAAGAATAATCTTTCTCTATATCTCTCCCTAAGCAGGTAATAATATTACACTTATGTAAGAACGGTGGACGCATTAAGCGAGAAAAAAGTGCATTCTTTACATTACGCAGAAAATTGGCGCCTTATTTCTGTTAAGATCAAATTATCACGTTCTTTTCGACTCATTTTTTTTATTTGTGTCATTTTTAGAAAGAAACCAGAAAGACGTAAAACAGTATAGGATTAAAGGCGGTTGTACGAGATTTTTATCACTAACGTTGGAGTTTCAGAAATGTCCTTCGCTGAAATCGAGAGGCGCCAGAATGGGTGGCTACCTGAGGCTTGTAGGCCTTTAAATACATTCTAATTTCTTTAAACATATTCGAAGGGGTCATAAGATATTTTGTAATTCATGATGAAAAAAATAATTATGCAAATACAAGTTACTGATGTGTATGCGTTGGTGTATATTTTTCCAGCTTTAATAAATTACATAGAATCAAATATTAAGTCAAAGGCGCCATTTACGAGACGATATCCAGACTATTATGAAATCAGGAGATCTTTTATGGCGGCGCCTACATATTTATGTGTTTTTCTTAATGAAATTGAAATTATGGAAAAAAAAGAATATACAGAAAATATTTTTAGAACTATTACAATTTTTTAAAAATTTATTTCATTGTTTATGACAGTGTTTCTCAAACTTTCAATATTTGCGACCCAATATTCAATCGTAATTTTCATCGCACCCCCCAACCATACAAATAACAATGTACTGGATTCAAAAATACTATACTTAGACGCTAAAGCAACAGTACGAATTGCCTATCTTAGGTGCCAACGTGTATATAAACGTCTCGCTCAGCCAAAGCGTTAACTGTCCCGGACGTATGTATACGTTCTTCCGAAATACGATATTTTTTGTGCACTGCTATCCATACAATTATTTCGTAGGTTTTGGAATGCAAATAAAGGACTTCGACAGTGTTTACGACGGATTTACTTATTCAAAGGATTTGCTTACCTTTTCTTCCCTTCCCCTCTAATACGTCACAGAAGCCCCCTACGTGGAAAACGGTGGCATTGAGGAGCGAATCACGTGACTTTTAATCGGCAATTTAGGGATTTATTGTAAACCCCACAAAATATCAAGATAAGGATATATACAAGAGTTAATTTTTGGGGTCACTGCTCATTATTAAACTTGTTCTATAAATAATGTTAAGTTATTTATGAAATACATTGCGCCATACTGACACATTTGTAAGTGTATTATATCAGTATAAATGTGTATTCTAATTTTATTATGTTAGAATAGATTTTGTTTGTTTACTTTCAGTAAATTAAGAATTTTTTAAAGATTTTTGTTTTCGACTTTTCAACACGCTCACGCCCCCAAATGAGACATCTCTACAAGTTCAATAAATAATACAAGACTATGCTATCCTACCTGATATTATGGGATAAAAATATGTTATCAAATATCAATAGCTCGAAAATAAATATAAAATAAATATGTTATTTGATAATCGAGCTATCTCTAAACCGTGATTTAAGTAATAGTTTTTAAGCCTACCTGCTTAAATGATGGTTTTCTATGGCAGAAGAAAATCGATTCCTTAATACTCTGAAACTCATAATACGAAATGGTAAAAATTACTGCTTGAAAAATTTAATAGTCGAGTGGTCATGGTCGCAAACTCGTAGCTGATATGAGGAGTGGGAAATAAGAGTAAAAGTCACCAGCTCATTTGTAAACTTATGAAAATTCAACAGTCTGAAAATATGATTTTATTGAAAGAAAATCACATTATATATATGTGGCATGCAGCCAAAAGCAAAACACAGTCTTCGCGCGCAGGCGCATCAAAGTAAAAGCAGAACTGAAACTAAAACAAAAACTTTTGGACATTAGAGCAGAGAATTAGAGAGAGAAAGGAGAACGCGAGAGGTGCGCGAGCAGGCGTTACCTTCTGAATATCATCGTCAAACTTATCTGTAAAAACTTATCTACCTTTTTAATTAATTGTTGTTTAATGTTAAAATAAAATAGAAGATAGACCAACGTCTTGGACCCCTTGTTGTCTCCCACAAATTATGGGGGCTCGGCCGCGATAGACAAAATTTCGATTTTGAACCAAAGTCTGGACAATGAACAACAGCGTCCGTGAAGGAGACGCTCCGCCATTTTACGGAAACTTCGTTCAACCTGTGTAGAGGTTGAATTTTTCAACTTCATTCCACCTGTGTAGAGGTCGGAACAAATAACAAAATAACCTGTGTAGAGGTATATTTTTCACAACGAACCATCGACAAATATTCCGCCTGTGTAGAGGTTGGAAAACCCATCGACGAAAATTCCGCCTGTGTAGAGGTTGGAACCACTCACAAACACCTGCGAAGAGGTGACAAATCGAACAATTTCAAGAACTATTTTTCATCTAACGATATAACCTGCGAAGAGGTGAAATCAGTGGATTCACAACGTTTTTTCTTCATTGGATACATCGTACGTGCGAGCAACAAGGGAGCCAGAAAAAAAAAAGGTAGGATCTTTCCATTTCTAAAATGTATAAAAACGCTCTTAAAGAGGATCTCATAAGAGTAGTTGAAGAGCTAGACGGTACTGTCGAAAGTACTGACACTATAGTTAAACTAAAGACTAAAATTGAGAACAGTAGTACATTTGAAAGTGATCCAGATTTCGTTAAAACTTTAATTCAAAACTGTATAGATGAGAGAGTATCGCAAAACGAAAGAGAGGTAACTTCAGAACAAAAAATTGAGCTCGCGAAACTTCAGTTGGCAAAATTAGAAAAAGAAATCGAACTTCAATTAGCTAAAAATAAAGCATTAAGTTTAAATCCTGCAGCTAAAGTCGAAGAAAAACAGTTCGAAACTAACATAGAAAATATGATAAAAAAGTATAAAAACTTTATCTCTTCCTGTTCCCAACAGATCTGAAAATTTTAATCTGTTCTTCCAATCATTAGAACGCGCATTTTTAACCAAGAAAAATAAATGACGAATATAAATCTGAAATTTTAATAAATCTTCTGGGCGAAAGAGCTCATAACGTCTTACTGTATATTAAAGAAGAGGAATTAAATGACTATGAAAACTAAAATCTATAGTACTCAGAGAATTCCAATTAACCCCTCGCGAGTGTTTAAACTCATTTAAAAATGCTGTAAAATCATCAGGCGAGACATACATCCAATTTGCTGCAAGATTGACGGCAAACTTCCAATATTATTGTTCGTTAAGAAAAGTTAATTCCTTTGAATCTCTATGTGATCTTATAATTTCTGATAAATTATTTGAAACTTTAAATAAGGAAACTGCAACTCATATTGGCATTCGAGAAGCAGAAGATTGGTTTAGGCCTATTGATTTAGCTAAAGAGTGTGATATTTATATTTCATCTAGAAGCGGATCACATAAAGAAATTCCTATTACTTATGGATATACCCAAGATCCCTTTAAAAATAAATCACAAAACTTTAAAACAAAGATTAAAGAGAACTATCCCCAATATCTTGAAAGAGAAAATAAAAATTGCTTTATATGCGGTGATTCATCTCATTGCGCAAGAGACTGTGAGAAGCGTTTTAAACCTAAAGAATCTAATGACCACATCCATAATAGAATAAATGTGAATACTTTGAAAATCGAGAGCGAAAAACAAAATAGCGATGAATTCGCACAACAATTACAATACGTAAACATTTTTGTGGAAAATCAGCCCGTAACAGCATTGATTGATTCAGGTTGCCAGATCCCAGTTTTAAATTCCTCACTAATTAGAGTGCAAACACCTTCCGAAGAGATCATAACATTAAGTTCATGTTTTGGCGAACAGCGTATGGTAGAAGTTAAACCCATAAATATTTCTCTTGATCAACATTCTCCTGGTATAAGTGTTCGAACGGCGATATCACCGACCTTGACCGAAGAATTTATTATACATCCCAGTGTATATTCTGAAATAGAGAAACTAGGCCACGCAAAGAGCGATACTTTATTGAGTGAAAGTGGATCCTCTTTGAGTGCAGATTTGGGTGTTCAGTTTAATTCAAGTGTTTCTTTCCAAATGTTTCTGTTTCAAATGTGATAAAAAAAACTGTAGTTATGATTTGCCATATGTTAAGATTTTTAATACTAGAAATGATTCGAGTTCTCTAATTAAGGATTATAAATGTAATAAAATTAAGAGTACTAAGTTAAAATTGAGTATTGTAAGAGAAAAATGTTCTGATTTAGTATTGTGTAAGAAAGCCAATGGTGCCATGAAAACGAGTTCCGTGGAATTTATCTCCCGCTCACCTAACCCTTTACCTATGAAGAGTAAACATCATCGGTTTGTGTTGCCCCGAAAAATTTTTGAGCCTTGGCAGTGGAAACGAAGGAAAAAGAGAAATCGTTTTGAACAGACGTCCAGAACTCTACAGAGGAAAATATAGATGCGTTCAACCAAAGATCAACTTGTTGAAAAAGATGTTCTTATGCCTGTGAAACACAATGTTTTCCTGTGGAACCTTCCGGATGTCGAAGAGGTGCCTTCACATGATGGAGAAACTGTCTAGTTCAACAAAATTTTGATATGTTTAATCTCTATATATTTGTCGTATAGTCCTTGTCTGTTCCGTTTTTTTTTTGTATGTTTCAGATTCTCCTCTGGTCTCCATGGAAGTACCGCTGCGGACAGCGTACGGTCAGAATGGCCGTTGTGGCATGCAGCCAAAAGCAAAACACAGTCTTCGCGCGTAGGCGCATCAAAGTAAAAGCAGAACTGAAACTAAAACAAAAACTTTTGGACATTAGAGCAGAGAATTAGAGAGAGAAAGGAGAACGCGAGAGGTGCGCGAGCAGGCGTTACCTTCTGAATATCATCGTCAAACTTATCTGTAAAAACTTATCTACCTTTTTAATTAATTGTTGTTTAATGTTAAAATAAAATAGAAGATAGACCAACGTCTTGGACCCCTTGTTGTCTCCCACATATATTTATGTATACATACATATATCCATTGAAGAAACATCACTTGATGACTACTTGTTTAATACGAAGTCATTTAAATGACGAATTTTTTAGCTCGGCGAGTTATTGATACTACAGTGTGCTGATACGTATTCTAAGTTATCTGATGCTAGGTACTCGCCAATTCCTTTAGAAATCCTCGTACATTGCGAGATCGTTGATGAATTCGAGTCTCTAAGTGTTATTACAAATATTTGACTGGATTCATGTCAAGTGAATTGAGAAGCCGAGACAAGACTTAAATTGTTCCACAATGTTCCTCGAAGCACAACTCCCTTACAATTCGGCTTTTATGATATGGAGCATTATTCTCGTAGTAAATACTATCAATAGAGAGCCTGGAGCACTGTTGACAAGAAGAGGAGAACCGAGTCTGCAATGATGTTCACATAGCACACTGATGTTAGAGATAGTTCTATGGGAATGATGGGACCTTGTGTGCCCGAAAATATCATCCATACTATAAACTACCAATACTGCCTTGTATCAAGCCAACTGAAGAACTATCAATAGCCTGAAGCACTGTTGATATGAAGAGGAGAACCTAGTCTGCAATGATGTTCACATAGCACACTGATGCTAGAGATAGTTCTATGGGAAAGATATATGGGACCTTGTGTGCCCTTTGAAAATATCACCCACACTATAAACTGTCAATACTGCCTTGTATCAAGCCAACTGGAGAACGAGGATTACGGTATCCACTGGAAATCGGCGTATCCCTGCACGTCCGTCAATGTGATTAAAAGAAAGAAAAAATTATTTCTTTGGAGCAAACTACTGTTTTCGTATTTCTATCCTCCAATGTTGATGTTCCACGGGTCATTGCGCGTGCTGTTCGCGATAACACTCTTTTAGCAACTTGGAAGGCAGTTACATAGGCCAATGGATTGCAGTATACCATGCAATGTGTGTTGAGACAAACCAGGGTCGCAACTGATCTAGCTACTGGTGATATATCGACCCTAACATCCCTCCATTCAAGCCAAACTATATGCGTACCACTCTTTGTTCTCTTCAGCAATCATTGTGTCAATATTGCTTAATCCACCCGTGAGAAGTATAAATACATCATTATTATACACGCATGCTTGATTTTATCATATGAATTAAGGATCTCTATTTGAATCTAGATATATATTATAAATGTGAAAGTTTGTGAGGATGTTTGGGGGTCTTTCACGCAAAAATAACTGAATGGATTTTAATGAAATTTCACATTAGTATAGCTTATACATCAAAATAACACATATGCTATAATTTATAAAGGTATTGTGTGAAGTGTCCAAAATATAACGATATTTGTTAAGTAAGTAGGAAAAAATTCTGCCATCTTCAAGCAATTTTGGCGTACGCTACCAAAAACGCCAGCGACTGCATATGTCTATCTTTTGTTCGTGAGGAAACCTTTTTTGTTTCGGCTACGCAAGACGCTCGCTTCTAATTAATTCCTGTCATCAGCATAATCCCTAATTTTTTTTATTTCAGAATAAAACTAAGTTTTGAAGGGAGAGGTTGTTACAAATCTCTCTTTATTTGAATGTTTTTTTATGATTTTATTATGAACATTTGGTAGTAAGAAATTTATCTTTTTTCAAAATAAATGCTTTTATCAGTTCTGGTACTTAAAGTAAATAAACTTTCTCTTTCACACTACATCATTTGGACAAATTTACAAAATTTGTTTGTGGTTAGTAGTTAGTTATAACGCTATAATTTTAATTGAATAGGCGGATATTGCATTTTTAAGTATAAAAATAATTATAACTACTTTACTGTATTTTTTGGAGTGAGTGAATATTAACGTCGCACTGTTCTGCTACACGAGGGCTTTTGGTAGCGGACCACGTAATTTTGAACCATGGTGAAGTGACGTGGACGACTTCTGAGCTGGCATCCCCTTCTCTAACTACCACACCACACCGACTTAGAAGGAATATTCTACCAATACTTAGCAGGAGTATTCTTTGAAATCCACTCTTCCAAGCACGGGTTCTATGATGAGTATTTTAGCGGGAAGGCGAACAGTTTTGCAGCAGATATGCGCTTTCAGCGGATTGCAAAGATTATTATTTTTGTCCCGAAAAAATAGTTTATGTCAAAATTTTAGTGTCTTATGTTTTTGTATGTTAATGAAGACCTTAGAAAACGATTTGACTATTTATTTTAAGTGAATGGTGTATATAATTAATTTTACAGTGGAATATCTTTAATTAATTTATTAGCTCTAACGAATTAAATTTCCCAAAGTGGAGTATTTTGTTTATGTATGTGGGAGACAACAAGGGGTCCAATACGTTTGTCTTTCTTCTATTTTATTTAACATTAAACAAAAATTAACTAAAAAGGTAGTTTTTAACAGATAAGTTTGATGATGATATGCAGAAGGTAACGCCTGCTCGCGCACCTCTCGCGTTCTCTCTTTTCTCTAATGTCCAAGAGTTTTTGTTTCTCTTCCACCAATTCAAAAGTTTCAGTTCGTGTTTTAGCTGCGCCTGCGCGCAAAGACTGCTTGGAGTTGTCGATAACTATTGGTTACTATATCCGGCCAGCCTGACTGTACGCTGTCCGCAGCGGTACTTCCATGGAGACCAAAGGAGAATCTGAAACACACAAAAAAAACGGAACAGACAAGGACTATACGACAAATATATAGAGATTAAACATATAATTTTTCTGAACTAGACAGTTTCTCCATCATGTGAAGGCACCTCTTCGACATCCGGAAGGTTCCACAGGAAAACATTGTGTTTCACAGGCATAAGAACGTCTTTTTTAACAAGTTGATCTTTGGTTGAACGCATCGATATTTTCCTCTGTAGAGTTCTGGACGTCTGTTCAAAACGATTTCTCTTTTTCCTTCGCTTCCACTGCCAAGGCTCAAAAATTTTTCGGAGCAACACAAACCGTCTATAATTACGTTCCATAGGCGAAGGGGTAGGTGAGCGGGAGATGAATTCCACGGAACTCGTTTTCATGGCACAATTGGCTTTCTTACACAATACTATATCAGAACATTTTTCTCTTACAATACTCAATTTTAACTTAGTACTCTTAATTTTATTACATTTATAATCCTTAAATAGAGAACTCGAATCATTTCTAGTATTAAAGTTTTTAACATATGGCAAATCATAACTAGAGTTTTCTATCACATTTCAAACAGAAACATTTGGAAAAGAAACACCATAATCTGCACTCAAAGAGGATTCACTTCCACTTAATAAAACATCGCTCTTTGCATGGCCTAGTTTCTCTATTTCAGAATATACACTGGGATGTATAATAAATTCTTCGGTCAAGGTCGGTGATATCGCCGTTCGCACACTTAAGCTAGTAGAGTGTTGATTAAGAGAAATATTTATATGTTTAACTTCTACCATTCGCTTTTCGCCAAAACATGAGCTTAATGTTATGATTTCTTCGGAAGGTGTTTGCACTCTAATTAGTGAGGAATTTAAAACTGGGATCTGGCAACCTGAATCGATCAAAGCTGTTACGGGTTGATTTTCCACAAAAATGTTTACATATTGAAGATTTGCGCATTCATCGCTATTTTGTTTTTCGCTCTCGATTTTCAAAGTATTCACGTTTATTTTATTATGGATGTGGTCGTTAGATTCTTTAAGTTTAAAACGCTTCTCACAGTCTCTTGCGTAATGAGATGAATCACCGCATATAAAGCAATTTTTATTTTCTCTTTCAAGATATTGGGGATAGTTCTCTTTAATCTTTGGTTTAAAGTTTTGTGATCTATTTTTAAAGGGGTCTTGGGTATATCCATAAGTAATAGGAATTTCTTTATGTGATCCGCTGCTAGATGAAATATAAATATCACACTTTTAGCTAAATCAATAGGCCTAAACCAATCTTCTGCTTCTCGAATGCCAATATGAGTTGCAGTTTCCTTATTTAAAGTTTCAAATAATTTATCAGAAATTATAAGATCACATAGAGATTCAAAGGAATTAACTTTTCTTAACGAACAATAATATTGGAAGTTTGCCGTCAATCTTGCAGCAAATTGGATGTATGTCTCGCCTGATGATTTTACAGCATTTTTAAATGAGTTTAAACACTCAAGGGGTTAATTGAATTCTCTGAGTACTATAGATTTTAGTTTTTCATAGTCATTTAATTCCTCTTCTTTAATATACAATAAGACATTATGAGCTCTTTTCCCAGAAGATTTATTAAAATTTCAGATTTATATTCGTCATTTATTTCCTTGGTTAAAAAAATGCGCGTTCTAATGATTGAAAGAACAAATTAAAATTTTCAGATCTGGTGGGAACCGAAGAGATAAAGTCCTAATACTGTTTATCATATTTTCTATGTTAGTTTCGAACTGTTTATCTTCGACTTTAGCTGCAGGATTTAAACTTAATGCTTTATTTTTTAGCCGTTTGAAGTTCGATTTCTTTTTCTAATTTTGCTAACTGAAGTTTCGCGAGCTCAATTTTTTTGTTCTTCTAAAGTTACTTCTCTTTCGTTTCATGATACATCTATACAGTTTTGAATTAAAGTTTTAACGAAATCTGATCACTTTCAAATGTACTACTGTTCTCAATTTTAGTCTTTAGTTTAACTATAGTATCAGTACTCTCCACAGTATCGTCTAGATTCTCAACAACTCTTATGAGATCCTCTTTAAGAGCGTTTTTATACATTTTAGAAAAATATGGAAAGATCCTACCTTTTTTTTTTCTAGCTCCCTTGTTGCTCGCACGTACGATGTATCCAATAAAAACGTTGATTCCACTGATTTCACCTCTTCGCAGGTAATATAGTTGAAATTGTTCGAATTGACACCTCTTCGCAGGTTATATCTTGAAATTGTAGTTCCGGCCTCTACACAGGCGGATTATTCACACTGAGTTAGTTCCAACCTCTACACAGGCGGGATTTTGAGGGTTCGTTGAAAAATACACCTCTACACAGGTTATTTTGTTATTTGTTCCGACCTCTACACAGGCGGAATGAAGTTGAAAAATTCAACCTCTACACAGGTTGAACGAAGTTTCCGAAAAATGGCGGCGCGTCTCCTCCACGGACGGCTTTTTTTTTTTTCAAGTTCCAAATTTCGATCAAAATCAAAATTTTTTCAATCCTGGCCTCTACACAGGCGGAATTTTCATGCTGAGTTCAAACCTCTACACAGGTTGAACGAAGTTTCCGAAAATGGCGGAGCGTCTCCTTCACGGACGCTTTTGTTCATTGTCCAGATTTTGTTTCAAAATCGAAATTTTATCGATCCCGGCCTCTACACAGGCGGAGTATTCATGCTGAGTTCAAACCTCTACACAGGTTGAACGAAGTTTCCAAAAAATGGCGGAGCGTCTCCTTCACGGACGCTGCCGTTCATTGTCCAGACTTTGGTTCAAAATCGAAATTTTATCGATCGCGGCCGAGCCCCCATAATTTGTGGGAGACAACAAGGGGTCCAATACGTTTGTCTTTCTTCTATTTTATTTAACATTAAACAAAAATTAATTAAAAAGGTAGTTTTTAACAGATAAGTTTGACGATGATATGCAGAAGGTAACGCCTGCTCGCGCACCTCTCGCGTTCTCTCTTTTCTCTAATGTCCAAGAGTTTTTGTTTCTCTTCCACCAATTCAAAAGTTTCAGTTCGTGTTTTAGCTGCGCCTGCGCGCGAAGACTGCGTGGAGTTGTCGATAACTATTGGTTACTATATCCATATCCCATAATTTGCAATGTAGTGATCCAAAAAGAAAATATTCTATGAAAAAATCTACAATAAATCATAATGTGGTAGATAAAGCATTAACGTGCATTTCGCCCCTACACGGCGGGTCTTACAAAGCTCAAATAAAGTTCGAACTATGAAAGTAGCTAGACATTTGCCAGCTTGACTCTATCGTTAACATTTCGTTATCTTTTTCATTGAATCACCATTATAATTTAAGAAAAGGCGTTGCTTGCGAATATTACGTTTTAACATAAAATAAATACAACAGGAAGTAATATTAATGTATTACACTTTCAGATATAAATTTTTTACACTATTTTAAGCCTTCATTACACAAAACTTTTAACAATGTGTTACTTTTGCTGAGCAGAGTTCAGCTTAGGGAGGTATTTTCAAAATCGACCTTCAAGAGTGTTTGTTATAAATTTAAAAAAAAATCCTTTTTATCAGCTATTACATCTACATACTTAAAATTTAACAAAGGTGTTTTTTTCTTTTTTTTTTTTTTGTTTTGCTGAGATATACAAAAAGCTTTCTTTGTTGAATTTGCAATTCACGTAAAATTAATTCATTAAAAATTCTTCATTCTCTATAATCTGTGTTGGTTAATTTTTCAGTTCACCCGTGAGAAGAACGGGTATACCAGCTAGTATTCATATGTATTACTTACAAATATAAATAAAACCTTGCTTTTTTAATTCATTTTCTTTGAGTTTATTTTTGATTTTTAAAAATAATATAAGTGTTCCTATTTAACAGTACATACAATTATTAAACTATTGCAAAAATTAAAGTTCATAAGGATGTGAAAGTTAAAACTAAATCATTATAAAAAGTTTTTACTTAATGTTTTGTTGTTAACATAATGTATCTTTCACTTAAATACTGATTACTTATTACTGGCCGATCTATTTAATAAAATAAGAAATAACTTATATTTTTATAAGACATATTTTTACAATCAATGTGAAGAATATCATTTGATGCTTTTGCATATTAAGCTACTTTAAAATTTTTAGTTAACGTTTAATTTATATAAAATATTTTTAAAAAATGTGTTTTATTAATGTATATTAAGAAGAAACGTATAAGTTACCACATATAGGAAGATATTAAAAGAGGTGTGTGAGGAAGCTAAGTACCGTTTTTTCTTAGCGCAACCGTAGCGGTTGTATCGGAGTTCAGCCTTTGAGCACACATGCCTCTCATTATCTGTATAGTGACAGTTTTGTAGCCTGACTATGTTGTTTTTGCATGTGTTAGTGAGTGTTCAAAATGTTAAAGACGATAAAGGCTAAACATGTTTTGTTTAGCCTTTTTTGCTCACTAATATTTTCAAAGAAACTTCCAAATCAAATATTAAAATATTGCAAACGTGATATTGATAATAATGATATAAAAAAAGAGTTGGATTGCAAAAGGTTAATTCTTGAAGAAACTGATAAAGAACCCTTAGGATTTCAAAACTGATTGAAAGCGTTCTATATATTTATTTAGTTTTAAAAAGTATTTTCCAAAAAATATGCACATGCTTTCTTCAAAAAATAAAGTGTTTCTAAGGAATGTATTGGTAATAACAAATATGCACGCACGCATGCACACACACACACATATAAACATACGTACATACGAAGAAATTCTGTGCTTTTTAATTACCGATATAATCTCAGATTTCTTTCTTGCCAGTTTTTCCTCTAAGAAAAAGTAAAAAAGCTCTTCTTACGTTTTTTTTTCAAAGCTGGTGGCTTTTAAATAAGAGACTTAAATAAGCAAGTCATCAAACAGTCGTATTCTTTACATTTATTTCCCAAGTAATTGGACATTTCCTTATGATGTCATGTAATGAAATATGCATTTCTTCAAGCAGATTGAATGCAGATTCAGGATTAGAAAGATAAGAGCAATTGCGTGTGACTTCAAGTCTTATGAGTAAATTAAAACCTTAGAACTAAAGGATGAATCACAACTTTTGCAACTACAATATATTTTTTCCCTTCTTGCATGGGTAATTTTAGATTTTTGCTTAAATCCTGAAATAAAAATGTGAGTGTATGTTGTGTGTGTTACGGTTTAACTAAGTTAAAACTTTCTTTTATTTTAAGGCATAATTTTATGATGAAACGTTTCAATTTTTTAATTGTTCAGAAAGATCAATACTTTTAATCACAAATTTTTGGAGCGAAGAAAAATGGATTTTGAACAATTTTTCATTTGGATCATATTCTTATGGTATACCAAACATTTTGAAATTGAAAACTATGAAGTATTTCTTTGATTTATTCCCCTAAGGTAAACATTTAAATACATAAAAATGATGTTAGTGTTTATATTAAAGCCTATCACTATAAAAACACAATGACTACTGGCTGCATACTTCAAAATTTTGAATTGTAGTCTGTTAAAGAGGATGGTTTTTCATTTTCACTTCTCGTTGCTGAATGTATTCGGGACACACTCAGTTTTCTGTAATTTTCACAATAAATTAAGATTGAACTTTGAGTACTAGAACTTTGAAATCTAGAATGTTGCATGCCCTAATATATCACATTAAATACTGGGTTAAAATCTGGACACAAATCCCCCGAATTCGATATGACCATCTCTGGGCAGAAACCAAATCTTCCTGGATTATGAAATACTTTTCCTTTAAAAAACCCCTGTAAATTCGCATTTCTGTGACTACAACTCCCTTTATTTCTTAGATATATGAGAAATTTTTGATGGATAAAACATGAACTAAAGTGATTCAATATTTTATTTTACGTTATAAAAACGAACTTTTAAGATTCTTATTGTTATGTATAAGATATTTAAAATTTTTGTGATATTCTTTTGAATTATTTTGTATATTTCAGAGTGTATTTTACATACGAAATATAATCTAAATAAAGAACTGAGCAGTGTTTAGGAAAGCAGTTCTTATCAATATTAGTTTATAACCTTTAATTTTTGTTTAATAAAAGCGATACTCTTTTTAACATTTTGGTAAATAATGGACTAGCTTGTTCCACAATGTCTGTTAGGACTCTCTAAAATGAGCTATCCTGTATTATTCATTTGTACTCTACAATATATATTTTTACTCTAACATTTAATCATGTGACATAAATAAAACTCATTGCTTAACGTAGGCCAATCCGATTCTTTGTGATACCCCCCTGCCTGGGGGTACCATCCCTTCATCTACGTGACCTAGATTTGTGAGGAGAAATGATTGATCACCCAAGTTAGCCATAATAAAACCAATTTATTATTATCCAAATATATTGATAAACACAAGTCTTACTATAGGAAGGCACAATTTGAAGTGATATAACGTATTCCTAAATTCTAAGTGAATAGGCGCCTGGCATCCTAACCACTTATTTTTAAGCAAAGTTATCCTTTGAATCTTTATCTTCCTTAAATTCATTAACTCTCTAAAGAACTTTCTATAATCACGCTTCTAAGTTTAATGTCTTACCATCAGCTCACGGCGTTCAGCAACTCAGCTTCCTTTCTCCTTCTTTGCGATTACAAAACCTTCACTATATATCTACTAACTAATCTGAATATCACGGTTTCTTCTTGAGAGACTTAGTTGTGAATTAACTCAATGCTGGCCCCAAAGATTCCCCCAAGAGGATTAATCGGAAAAACGCAGTAAAGCCTCGTCACAACATTGCAGGCCTCAAGGTTGCCTCAACCTTGCGGGCCCTAAATAAGCAATAATAGGAGCTTGTATTTGAAGAAATATTAACATCCCATCTTGATGATATTTTTATTGTGGCATGTTTACTATTTTGATTTGAAGACGATGAGAGCGTGACGCTCGATGAATCATGCATTTCTTGTTTGCACTGATTTTCAAAACCCAACAGAAGATCACGAGCGTTTGGGTAAAGCACGAGGGGCTATGTTAAGAGTAGAGTAGATTGAGTGGACGGCATCGTATGGCAGGAGTTTTAAATCAAAGATGTTCAGCCTGTCTTGAATTTGCATAAAATAAAGATGAACTCATAAATTTCTTATGAAATCGAATATATTTTTTCTCGTAATTCTCAATAAATTAAGCTATCTGCACCAATCCTCGAAATTATCGTCTGTGTATTAATACTGGCTGAGATACTCTAAAACTTGAGGAAACCAACTGGCTACAATGTTTCAAAGTATAAACATGTTCGGAAAAAAACCGAAACTATGGCAAGTCGAAATTAATACAAGCATTTTGCTTTTTTATTGCAACACCTCGGCAAAACACAATCCTAAAGCCAGCACAAAATACACACAAACCATAATTTTTGATTTGATATCTAATATCAGAATGCTGGAAAAAGTAGTAATTTTCTTTTCTTTCAATTCTATTTACAGTCGACACAGACATACATGGTGGTATAAATTTTCAGCCAAAATGTATAAAGTGGCAGTTGATCATCCACTCTGTTTTATTAATATAAATCACAACTGCCGAGAAAAAAATATCTCTCGCAGCACAGTCATCGCAACACGTTATTCATGTTATTATTGTTCGGAAATACGTAATTTTGTGAATAACTACTTTCAAGCGTGACGCACATTGAGTGTTAAATCAGAATCATACCTACAGAATTCCTTATGAAATACAATCATTTTAATCGAATTGGATGTTTATGTGGTATTTTCCCAGATTCAAAGTCAAAAACATCACACTGATTTATGATTCCTACTTATTTTAATGTAAATTTGCAATGAAATTTGATATCGAAAAAAATGCCAGTATATAAAAACAGTCTCGCTGTTTTTGTAATAAAAGAGCATAAATTAATAAATTGTAAATGTGTTTTCCTTGTGTTTTGCTCATCAACTGTCATTAGTGTTAGGTATATTTTGTGTTCCCAGCCCTCCCTTGAAAAAAAGCCTCGTCTTCCTATAATGTGGTGATCCAGGTAAGCTACAAGTCTAGCCACTCCTTGCTTAAATCACAGCAGTGATGTAGCTCACTATTTTAGTCACTAAAAGCTACAAAAATTCTCGAGGAAGTGGACAGTTATCGTATTACAGTGTTTCTCAAACTGTGGGACGCACCCCCTTCGGGGGCGTGAGAACTCTACAAGGTGGGCGCGAGCCTATTGAGAAGTTGAGAACAAAATATTATTTAAAAAAATTATTAATTTACTGAAAGTAAACAAACAAAATACATTTTGACAAAATAAAAAATAAAATATACATTTACACTAATATATTACACTTATAAATATATCAGAGCTACACAATGTATTTTATAATTAAGTAAACAATTCTAAGTTAAAACCAGTTTATTAATTACCTGTGACCCCATAGGTTTGTCATACATATAATTTATAACAAAAATTAACACTTATCTTGATAATTTTTGTGCGGTTTATAATTAAACCTTGACTGCCGATCATAAGTTTCGTGATTCATTTCCCAATGCCAACCGTTTTCCACATAGGCACGCGTATGTGATATATTGGGGGTGGGGGGAGGAATAAAGGAGCAAAAATAATCTGGAATAAGTAAATCCTTCGCAAACATTGTCAAGGTTCTTTTATTGCATTCCAAAGTCTTGGAATAATTTTACGGATAGCAGTGAACAGAAAAAAATCGTACTTCGGAAAGACGTATATATACGTCTGGAGAAATAAAGGCTTTGGATTAGAGAGACGTTTATATACTCGGGGGCTTAAGAGGTTAAAGTAGTATCGTAGTTTTAACGTCAAAGTATAGTATTATTAAATTTAATACATTGTTATTGTATGGGGTCGATGAAAATAATGATTGAATATTGGGTCGCGAGTAATGCAACTTTGAGAAGCACTGCCGTATTATAAGAACAACGCAAAAAATATTTTTTTGAATTTCATTTAATTTTGTGTGTTATTAATATTGTTCGGGAATTGTGTTGAATACTATCTATTTTAATGAAAGATCTAGTATTTTCGAGGTTCCGTGATGCTGAATTGGCCAACAGTGTAGCTACGCTGAAACGTGAGTTTTGAAGAGCAAACGTTGCTTCCAATGATTAAGCCCTTCGTGTATTATCTTAAGGTATCCGACTACTTGCCGACAACTTTTTTTTGAAAAAATGGGGATATGGGGATTTTTTTCTGATTTTTAGATTTATTTAGTATATTTTAAGGAAAAAATCGTAAAATTGAAATTAGAAAAAAACTGTATTATTATTAAAATGGGAAAAAACTGGTGAAAATGTACAAAAAATTACATAAACGGGGCCCGCTCTGTACAAAAATATTTTGAACAAATTTTTAATTTTTCAAATTTAATGTGTTACTTCGTTATTCATGTTGGAAATGACCTTCAGGATAATAGATAGTTTAATTTTTACAAAAACTAGAGCACTCTATCTTAGTGACTATATGAAACTGCTAAAAAAATCAGTGATTATATTCCCATAAAGGACTGTAAATCTATACGTATAAATAAAAATGAAGTGTCTGTTTGTAATTTGAAAGTAACAGCTTTTTACTAAATGCATTTAAAAGTATGTACGGTACTTATATGAAAAAATCAATTTTTAAAATTTTTGTCTGTCTTTCTGTCCGTCTGTTTGCTTGGGCCAATCTCTGAAACGGCTGGACCAATTTTGACGAAACTTTCACTGGCAGATAGCTAATGTTATAAGGAATAACTTAGGCTACTTTAATTTTAGAAGAAAAAAATTAGGATTCCGGGAAAATAAAATTGAAACTAATGAAATAGTGAGTAATATACGATTATCAAATAGGGATTATTTATTTCAATAGGGACTATTTTTATTCAATAGGGATTTTTTTATTTAATAGGAATTATTTTATTTCGCGAGCCTTCTGTCTCAACGATTGCTAGCAGTTATATCGAACTTTTTTCTTTGATTAGGTTGCTGCCATTCGCCACATTTCCCATTTATGTCTTGATCCTAGTGATTTTACAGTCGTTAACTGCATTGTCAAAGGTCATGCGTCCCTTTCACCCCCTTCCTTGCGGCTTCGTTTGTGTTCGCGTTTCACCCTACTTGCTACTTATACCTATTTTGATCCTAAAGATTTTAGTCCTCACCCATCGACAGTGTCAAAGGTCATGCGTCCCTTTCACCCCTTGCTCAACAAAAAGCAAAGAAAAAAATAAAACAAAAAAGAAACATAGATTCACAAAGTAGAAGAACAGTTTTCCTAAACTCTGCGAAGTGAATAAACACTTTTTGTTAAATTCCACGTGGACGAAGTCGCGGGTAACAGCTATTTAACATAAAATAAATGCATGAAAAAGTAATATTAACGTATTACACATCCAGATAAAAATTATTTACACTGTTTTTAGCGTTTATTACACAAAATTTGTAACAATGTGTTACTTTTGCTGAGCAGGTAGGTGTTTTCAAAAATCGACCCACAAGAAAGTTACGGTGTGTCATAAATAATAATAACAATAATAAAAAAATCAGCAATTATATCTAAAAACTTAAAATTTAGCAAAATTGGTTTTTTCGTTCAGCTGAGTTATGTAAAAAGCTTTTTTTTGTGTTTAATTTATACAATTCACGTAAAATTAACTCATTAAAAACTTCTTTTTTTATCCTTCAGTCTGTATTTTTTAATTTTTAAATTCACCCGTGCGAAGAACGCGTATACCAGCTAGTTTTGAAATAAAACAGTTATTGATAAATCTGAAGGTCAAAATACTTCTACTGTTTTACGAAACATTCACAAAAAAATTCAGCAAATTATTTTTAAAACTTTTTTAGCTATCTCTGTCCCCGTTGGAGTTTTTCGAAAAAACCCCATTTCGAGTAAAACGTATTTTAAAGTTTGACATCTTGTGTAAAATTATGGCATCTTCTTTTATTAAAACACTTGTAGTTTTTGTTCTAGTAAATGGACATTAAAAAGCTTGGTATTTTTATCAAGCTAATAAGATGGTCTATAAAATAAAATCATAAAAAAATGTGTCAGTTTTTGAAAAAAATCATGATTGTAGTGTAGTCGGATACCTTAAGAACTTATAACTTTTTATATTTAGTGTATGTATGAAAATGTAATTTTGTAAAAACTGAAAGGCTCATATAATTACATTGTTTGGGAATCAAATAATTAAAACATTTCTTTGATATTTGATTCTTTATATATTAACATTTTATTACACAAGTTATGCCTGTAACGTTTTCGTCTCAGAGAATACTCCTAGGAAGTGATATTTCATAAGCCTCATTTAGGAAACATTGTTATAAAATAGAAACATGCTTAGAAAATATAAAAGGGTTAGTAAAAAAAAGTTTATTTTATATAGTTTTATTTAGGTTTGTGCAAATACAGTTGAACCTGTTTTTGTGCGGTAGATAGGGACCGCATAAAAAAATCGTACAAAAAATATCGAAAAATTTCATAATTCTTACATATAACAAACTAATTCGTGGAAATACTACAAAAAACTTTTTTATGCGGTGGATAGGGACCGCATAAAAAAAGTCGCATTTATAAAATATGCCAATTATTTACGAAATTTATGTAAGAGCTATTTAACATAATAAATAATTATATATTACACATGGAAACATTTTAAAAACATATAGTTTCTCATTGTATTTATGGATAAGTCTTTAAAATGCACATACATAATTCATTGCTACTCATCGCAATCCAAAGTCCTATAATGAATAAGTTCAAAATCACTTTTGTCACTTGAATGTGCAAATTCGATTGAAATAAGTTTTCTGACGAAGGATGGGTGGTCAGTTGCTTGTAAATGTCACGATAGCCAGCTATACATGATTGAAGCCCTTTTTGGAATTTTATATTCCTTTCTTAACTGGTATCTATTTTAAGAAAATGCTTTTCCAATTTGTTGGAAAGCTCGATTCTTGCATATTTTTATCCGCTCTTAAAGAATCTGGCTTCTTGTTCGTCTTCATAATTTATCAAATTTTTGATAATGTCACTGTCATTGAAAGTTTCATCTTCACTCAAGTGCGGGCTACTGGAGCGTTGAGAGAAAGAAACTGAATGCGCATTGCCTGGAGATTGTTTATAACAAATGAACAGGACATATTGAAGTGTTTACATTTCAGTGGCGAAATGTACACCCCCGCATCACGGGGGATGGCAGGACTCTAGGGGCTCAAGGTCTGACTTACGCTAAATACGTATTTATCCAATTTATAAAATATTAAAGGCAAAACCTGACTTTCAAGGTGTTCCTAAGATTCTCCGTTACATCACTGGTAAATAGATCAAACACATTACATTGGAGCCAAAGCCATTGTGTCTTGTCACGGGGGGGCAGGGCAGGACTCTAGGGGCCCAAGGCTTGACTAACGTTACATCCGTATTTACCCAATTCATAAAATATTAAAGGTGAAACCTGACTTTCAGGGGGGAAGGGGGTCCTAACATTCTCAGTTACCCACAAATAAATAGATAGAAAACATTACAGTGACGCCAAAGCCATTGAAATTCATATACCGCATAAAAAAGTATCGCACAAAAATAAAATCGTACAAAAAAAATCGACCAAAAAGGAAATCGCATAAAAAAAGACCGCACAGAAACACAGGTTCGGCTGCATATTAAAAAGTTCGCTTAAGAAGTTAATGCGAAGTGTTAAGGCACAAAAAGGAGAATTGAGGCATAAAACTTATTTAAACCTATTTCTTAGCAGTAAATTTAGATATTTCTCACGTGCTTAACATTTAAAATAGCTGATTATATTTATAATGTTGACCTGAAAAGTTCAATATATTCCTGAATGGGAAACTCTTAAGAGTTTAATTTATCGAGGAACCTGTTATACAGGCTAATTAAGACTTATTTAAATTCAGGGCATAATTTTTTTTCAAATTAATATTTAAATATGTGGAGTACGTATTTTTTAGTGATTGTATTAATGCTAACTAAACAGAATTTTAATTAAATTAATTAAAACTTGAAATTAAATTTCTTAAATACTTTTTTAACGAATTAAATGAAAATTGATTTTTATACTGATTAATTCATCATTATAAGTTCTTTTAAGAGCATCTATGTATAGATACAAACTTCTTTTAAACATGTTATTTTTTTGTTATTAACTTTTGAAAAAATGTGACAAATTGAATCAAAAAATAATTTTTACTCGAGGAAAGATTGTGGTCTTATAAAAGAATTATTTATAAAAAAAAATGGCATTTGACTAAACTACGGTATTGAATTGCAGACTATTTTTTTTACAAGAAAATAGATCAATTTAGTCGAGGCAGAGCATTAAATATATTTATCTTAATTACAACAATGCATGTAATACGTAATTATTTGTTTTACGCTCTCTATATAATCGGCAAATACTCAACTCTTATTTTAAAATTTACTTTATTTCTTAAGTAGTAGAATTCAAATTATACTTAAAACTTTTGTTCCATTAATGGTTCTCATTCATGCATCAATGCCTTAAATTTATTTCTTCATCAATGGCACTACAGCCCAAGATGGGCCTTCGCCTTCCTAAGAATTTTATTCCAGGCTAACCTGTTCTTAGCCTGACTTTTCCAGTTTCTGACATTAATAGATTTTAAATCTTTTTCTAGGCAATCCATGCATTTGAGTCTTGGTATTCCTCTTTTTCCAACACCATATGGTCTGGTCACAAAGATCTTTTTTGTTACTCGATTGTCAGTTAAAATTGTGCCCCGCCCAGTTTAACCTTTTTATTTCAATTGTACTTTCTAAATTATATATATATATAGCTCTTCTCTTCACCTAATATTATCTCATTTTAAGCCTCTAAAAATACTTCTAAGGTATCTTCATTCAAATGCAACAAGAGACTCCTTGTCTGTCTCTGTCATTGCCCACTTTTCTGCAGTAAATGTGGTCTTAATGATTTTTAAATAAGTAGTTTTGATTTTCTACTAATGAAATTGGATTTTAAATATTTTCGAAGTCCAGAAAAACACCTGTTATCAGCAGTGACTCTATTGGAAACCTTTGCATTTATGCCTGTTCAGTTCAGAGCCTAAATCTGAAACTATTGATAGCTTCAAATCTGTGTATTCTCCAATACTTAAATTTATATATTTTAATGTTGCATAGATATAAAAACCACTCATTATTTAAACTATTCAATGTTCCTTGAATAAATATTCATGGCTCTAAACTTTAAGTAGTGCATGTTCATTTTTTAAACATTAAACATTATATAAATTAACACAAAATATCTCGTTATTTAATTGTTGAAATGGGATCTAGTATTCCAAATACTTTTCATTGTCTACTTATTTCTTGTTTCTAAGAGTTTTATGAATTTTTTAAAAATAATTCAGTTCCAATTCATTTCAATACTTTTTATTTTAGTAGATTTGAGTTAAATTATTCTTAGTCCCTAATAATTATTTTTCAGGTATTTTTATTGACATGTTGCAAAAAAATAATTTTTATAAAGTTAATGTCAGTGTTTATTTATAACATTAATACGTAAGAAGTAAGAACAGAATTCATTGTTTATAAATAATATTTAAACTGTAATGCGTACTAATACATTTGCACATTTTACCTTTATAATATTGACGCATATAGAATGCTATTAATATGAAATTTATTTTAATTAATTCATGCATTCAAAACATTTCATGACCAATTATGTATTAGTATACCCTAGTTTTAATGAAACCTAACTGGTTTAAATAAGAGTGTAAGCTGTTTTATATTCCTATTACATTCTTTCGAAATTCAATTAAATGTTCTCCTATGAAAAGGATGAACTTTAAATCCTTTGAAAAAATCATTTGCTGTAAAAAATGTTTATATTTCCAATCTGTAGTAAACTAACATTTTAAATGAACACACCTCTCCTTTGTTTTAAATTTGCAACAGAAAACGATTTTTGTTTTTAATTTACGAAACATTCAACATAAAGTGCAATCTACCTTAAATTAAATAGGTAAACATCTATCTTTCACCTACAGTAATTTTGAGAAATTTTTATTATTACTATTATTTTCTTTTTCATAACAATCGAAATATCTGATTGTTTAACTAATTATTTTGGGATTGGTATCTCAAATGTGCAAAGAGAAGCTGACGAAGAGAAGATCTGCATGTGTGTTTTTATAAATGAAATTATTTCATCTCAGTTCATATTTTCTGGATTTATTTATTTTATAGTACAGAATAACATTTAATTAGGAACAACTTTGATCAAATAGTATAAAGGTCTTTGAAAGAAGCTTAAAAGAAGCTAGAAAATTACACGTGCATGTAGTGTGAGATTCAACATGTGAAGATTTTAATTGCATTTCGTAGATAACATTCGAAATATTCCCAGTTGATTGAAAAAATAACACTAAGTTCTATTTGAAAAGAGAAAACACGATTAAAAGGACTAATACTTTCTATAATACTCTTGCTTTTTTCTAAAATTGATATAAATTTTGGAGTATCTATTCAGGGAATCATAATTTCAAAGTAATATTTTCAGTATTTAATAAAACAAAAATATTGAATGCAAGTTTCTTGCAGTGGATAAATTTTTCTTATGAATAGGATTTGGTTTAAACTGTTTTATAAACTCTGAAAATATCGACTGATATATACCACTTCAAAACTTGATTATATTTTAGCTTAGTTTTATTGCCCAAAATGTACAAAAGAAAACATATATTCTTTTTTATTTCATATAAATAAGCATAATACTTGATAGAATGAGAAAATGGGAGAATTTTAACAAAAAGTTTAATTTTATAATTTTTACACTATTTTTTTATTTTAGAATTGTGGAACACACACACACAAAAACACCTAAATGTTTGCTTTTTAAAAGTGCATTCTGCATGCTATGAAAAATGCTTCATATATCTTAAAAGAATTTCTCTCTGTAAACACACACACACACACACACACACATATATATATATATATGTATATATATGCACACACAATTTGAAGCATGGTGCTGCAAACGTGACAGATATATATCGGATTATTTTTTTTTATTATTTTAACATTTGCATTTCTTCTCAAGCAACAAGCTGCACATTGTCTTGCAAATACCTATTCCCGATCAAAAATTTTTGAGAATCTAAATTCCTGCCTTCAAACACAAATTCCCGCCTTCATCAGAAAGAAAAACTCGGATGAGAATAATTTCAGTACTATGGTCGAACTTTAACTTTTAAAAACACACATTAGCACTAATAATCTCACTATAAATATTAAAAATTCACTCAAATTGAAGATAGAAAGAAAAAAAATATAGTTGTCCGTACAGTGTACGGACTTTCAGTGTGAATGTGAGTGAGTAAGTGAAGATTAACGTCGCACTGTTCAGCTGCACGAGAGCTTTTGGCGACGGACCACGTAATTTTGAACCATGGTCAAGTGACGTGGACGACACCTGAGCTGGCACCCCCCTCTCCTAACTACCACACCACACCAACTGGAGGACATTTCAGCTCTCGACAGATTTAGCGTGCATCGCTGCCCTACACGGCGGGTCTTCAGTGGTACTGGGCTCGAACTCGTGACAAAGCCAGCCACGATCCGATGCCTATACCACTCGGCTACCGCGGCCACCTTTCAGTGTGAAAGTGTCAACTATCGGTCGTCCGTGCGGTGTATGGGCAAAATGTGGTTAAGGGTTTTATCTGCAATATTAAAGCATATACATATGAAAAAGGATAAGAGGGTAAATGTAATACAAAACAGTTAAGCATTTTATTTTGTACTTTAGATTAATTGATTTAAAGTAAAATTCAATATCTTGATAATAATTTTTCATTATATTATAGAAAATTAACCTCGAAAAATTTCATTCAAGGCACACGAAACAAATATATTAAACATAATTATCCCTTTACAAATATTTGTGAGCATAGTAATTAAGTACACATTATTTCAAGCAAGTATTAAAAAAATAGCAAAATACAATGCATTTCATTGTCATTTAAATAAAGGAATAATCAGGAACTATTTCATTCGATTAAATAATCAATCAGTCTGTTGCATATTAGGCATCATATTCTTTTTTTATTTAAACTATGTTTGTTTTCCCGAAAATCAATTTCCATTACCGGAAGTATATTCTTGCTTGTATATTGTTTTTAAGTAGTTATTAATGCAATTTAAACTCATGTGTGAATAAAAAAAACTCAGCTGGAAAACAATTATGAAAGGAAAACAATTCCACGAAATAGAATGTTAAAATTTTGCATCTGTCAAGTTGAAACGATTATTATGGAGTAGTATTTTGAAATAATTCTTTCAGACAATACATCAGTTTATACAGAAATAAAGTAGACGCTTATTAGACATATTCGATAGAGTAAAACGAATTTACTAGATTCATTTTACAACTGATGTAACCATCGTGTAAATTTCTTGTTTTTTCATGACCTCTTAATGTATTCTCTTTTTCGTACAGGCTCTAATAAAAGCAATAAGGACTTCCGCAAAATTAGATAATTGAAAAATTGTAAAACTTAATAGAAATATGTAAAAATATTTTGAATAGTTCACGAGCTTTTTTGATCAATCTTTTATCAGTTTCAATTATTTAAACTTAGATAAAATTATAATATCTCCAGAGAAAAACCATTACTGCTTGCATTGTGGAAATAACTGAAAATAATGTTCTAGCATATTATATATATTCTGCATATAAGAAGCTCTAGAAAAATGCAATCAATCTACTTAAAATGCATGAACATACTAATTAGATACTTATACATTTTAATAAGAAATGCTGTAGTTTCTCGGTTTTTTCAATTTTAAATTCCGAGAGATTTCTTCGAAATCCAATTTCAAGTATTATTCCCGTTACATTTATTGCATATTACTTGTAATTGGATATCTAGACTGGTATTAAAACAATATAGCTTAACTATTCATGAAAGAGACTAAAAAGTTAATAGGAGTTGAATGAATAATAAAATATGATTGATTAATGTTAGATTATTCTTTTATTTCATAGTTACAATTACAGGAATAATCATTTCTATATTCTATTTTCTTCGCAGATTTATATTGCATTTGAATAAATTATTATTGCATATATATGTGGGAGACAACAAGGGGTCCAAGACGTTGGTCTTTCTTCTATTTTATTTTAACATTAAACAAAAATTAATTAAAAAGGTGGATAAGTTTTTACAGATAAATTTGACGATGATATTCAGAAGGTAACGCCTGCTCGCGCACCTCTCGCGTTCTCCTTTCTCTCTGCTCTAATGTCTAAGAGTTTTTTGTTTCTCTTCCACTAATTCAACAGTTTCAGTTTTAGTTTCCATTCAATGCGCCTGCGCGCGGAGACTGCGTTGCTTTTGGCTGCATGCCACAACGGCCAGCCTGACCGTACGCTGTCCGCAGCGGTATTTCCATGGAGACCAGAGGAGAATCTGAAACATACAAAAAAAAAAAAAAAAAAAAACGGAACAGACAAGGACTATACGACATTTATACAAAGATTTAACAAATCAAAATTTTGTTGAACTAGACAGTTTCTCCATCATGTGAAGGCATCTCTTCGACATCCGGAAGGTTCCACAGGAAAACATTGTGTTTCACAGGCATGAAAACGTCTTTTTTAACAAGTCGATCTTTGGTTGAACGCATCGATATTTTCCTCTGTAGAGTTCTGGACGTCTGTTCAAAACGATTTCTCTTTTTCCTTCGCTTCCACTGCCAAGGCTCAAAAATTTTTCGGAGCAACACAAACCGATGATGTTTACTCTTCATAGGTAAAGGGTTAGGTGAGCGGGAGATAAATTCCACGGAACTCGTTTTCATGGCACCATTGGCTTTCTTACACAATACTATATCAGAACATTTTTCTCTTACAATACTCAATTTTAACTTAGTACTCTTAATTTTATTACATTTATAATCCTTAATTAGAGAACTCAAATCACTTCTAGAATTAAAGTTTTTAACATGTGATAAATCATAACTAGAGTTTTCTATCACATTTGAAACAGAAACATTTGGAAAAGAAACACCACTAGAATAAGCATAAGCATGAGCACCTAAAGAGGATTCACTTTCATTCAATAAAACATCGCTCTTTGCGTGGCCTAGTTTCTCTATTTCAGAATATACACTGGGATGTATAATAAATTCTTCGGTCAAGGTCGGTGATATCGCCGTTCGCACACTTAAGCTAGTAGAGTGTTGATTCAGAGAAATATTTATGGGTTTAACTTCTACCATTCGCTCTTCGCCAAAACATGAACTTAATGTTATGATCTCTTCGGAAGGTGTTTGCACTCTAATTAGTGAGGAATTTAAAACTGGGATCTGGCAACCTGAATCAATCAATGCTGTTACGGGCTGATTTTCTACAAAAATGTTTACGTATTGTAATTGTTGTGCGAATTCATCGCTATTTTGTTTTTCGTTCTCGATTTTCAAAGTATTCACGTTTATTTTATTATGGATGTGATCATTACATTCTTTAGGTTTAAAACGCTTCTCACAGTCTCTTGCGCAATGAGATGAATCACCGCATATAAAGCAATTTTTATTTTCTCTTTCAAGATATTGGGGATAGTTCTCTTTAACTTTTGGTTTAAAGTTTTGTGATCTATTTTTAAAGGGGTCTTGGGTATATCCATAAGTAATAGGAATTTCTTTACGTGATCCGCTTCTAGATGAAATATAAATATCACACTCTTTAGCTAAATCAATGGGCCTAAACCAATCTTCTGCTTCTCGAATGCCAATATGAGTTGCAGTTTCCTTATTTAAAGTTTCAAATAATTTATCAGAAATTATAAGATCACATAGAGATTCAAAGGAATTAACTTTTCTTAACGAACAATAATATTGGAATTTTGCCGTCAATCTTGCAGCAAATTGGATGTATGTCTCGCCTGATGATTTTACAGCATTTTTAAATGAGTTTAAACACTCGCGAGGGGTTAATTGGAATTCTCTGAGTACTATGGATTTTAGTTTTTCATAGTCATTTAATTCCTCTTCTTTAATATACAGTAAGACGTTATGAGCTCTTTCGCCCAGAAGATTTATTAAAATTTCAGATTTATATTCGTCATTTATTTTCTTGGTTAAAAATGCGCGTTCTAATGATTGGAAGAACAGATTAAAATTTTCAGATCTGGTGGGAACAGGAAGAGATAAAGTTTTTATACTATTTATCATATTTTCTATGTTAGTTTCGAACTGTTTTTCTTCGACTTTAGCTGCAGGATTTAAACTTAATGCTTTATTTTTAGCTAATTGAAGTTCGATTTCTTTTTCTAATTTTGCTAACTGAAGTTTCGCGAGCTCAATTTTTGTTCTGAAGTTACCTCTCTTTCGTTTTGCGATACTCTCTCATCTATACAGTTTTGAATTAAAGTTTTAACGAAATCTGGATCACTTTCAAATGTACTACTGTTCTCAATTTTAGTCTTTAGTTTAACTATAGTGTCAGTACCTTCGACAATACCGTCTAGCTCCTGAACAACTCTTATGAGATCCTCTTTAAGAGCGTTTTTATACATTTTAGAAATGGAAAGATCCTACCTTTTTTTTTTTCTGGCTCCCTTGTTGCTCGCACGTACGATGTATCCAATAAAAACGTTGATTCCACTGATGTCACCTCTTCGCAGGTTATATCGTTGAAATTGTAGTTCCGGCCTCTACACAGGCGGATTAATCACACTGAATTAGTTCGAACCTCTACACAGGCGGGATTTTCGTCGATGGGTTTTCCAACCTCTACACAGGCGGAATATTTGTCGATGGTTCGTTGAAAATAAACCTCTACACAGGTTATTTTGTTATTTGTTCCGACCTCTACACAGGCGGAATGAAGTTGAAAAATCCAACCTCTACACAGGTTGAACGAAGTTTCCGAAAAATGGCGGAGCGTCTCCTTCACGGACGCTGTTGTTCATTGTCCAGTCTTTGGTTCAAAATCGAAATTTTGTCGATCCTTCGCGGCCGAGCCCCCATAATTTGTGGGAGACAACAAGGGGTCCAAGACGTTGGTCTTTCTTCTATTTTATTTTAACATTAAACAAAAATTAATTAAAAAGGTGGATAAGTTTTTACAGATAAATTTGACGATGATATTCAGAAGGTAACACCTGCTCGCGCACCTCTCGCGTTCTCCTTTCTCTCTGCTCTAATGTCTAAGAGTTTTTTGTTTCTCTTCCACTAATCCAACAGTTTCAGTTTTAGTTTCCATTCAATGCGCCTGCGCGCGGAGACTGCGTTGCTTTTGGCTGCATGCCATATATATATATATATAAATTGGTTTAAATGAATAATATACTACTTTCCAGAATAATAATGGCTTTAATACTGTTACGTCATCAGCGCATTGTAGCGCCATCTGTAAAAAATTTGTAAAAGACATTGTCTAGCTGTACCCCAACAAAAGCGGGTGCACGAATAAAGTAGGCTTAGCGTTGCGAAAAAGACTGATTTTTTATTCTTTAACCAGTTTTACAGTCCACACAAATATTGACGAAACATTGGTCCTACGAAGCCACAGAAAATGGATAAAAAATCGAAAAATAAAAGTAACTCCAACGTAACTACTGAAGAGAAATTGAATCGTTTAAAAGATTCAATCAAAGGAACTTTAACTAGGTTAGAGGCTTTTACCTCGGAGAAGACAGTGTCAAAGGATACTAGTGTCACTGAAATCGAAATTAAACTCAAAAAAATTGAGCAATTACAGATAAATCTAGATAAAATAGCTGAGGATTATTGTGAAATAGAAATTTTCGAAAGCTTGGAAATCATTCAGCTGGACATTGAAGATATAAAGCAACGGATCGAGACAACAGAGGTAGGTCTCAAACTTTTAATGTATTCTTTGAAAAAAATTCTGAAAATGTAAACATTAATTTAAATGACAATGGTAAAAATAGTATCCGTTTACCTCAAATTCCATTGCCAGAATTTTCTGGTGTAATAGCAGAATTTTCTAATTTTAAAAATCAATTTATTAATTTAATAAGTAATAATGAGCAATTGAATGATTCACAAAAACTATACTATCTTCGAGCATCTCTAAAAGGAGAAGCAAAGCTCTTAGAGTCGCCTAGCGATAGTTTCGATTCTCTCTTTAAAGCATTAGAAGATCGTTACGAAAACAAACGGCAGTTGATAGATTCACATGTCCTTGAGATAATTAATTATGAAAAATTTATAGCGAATCAGCCAAAGAACTGCGCGCTTTAATGGATTGTATCAATAGAAACATTAGAGCACTTAAAGTTTTGAAATATGAGCAGAATGATGTATCAGATATAATTTTAATAAATATAATTCTTCAAAAAATTGACAAAGAATCTAGAAAACAATTCGAACTTTCGTTGAAAACAGCAGAAGTTCCAACATTTGATTCTATTATGAAATTTTTAGAAAAGAGAAGTGCTGTGTTAGAAAACATTACTCGCATTCCTAGTACTAAAATGATCCATAAAAATACTGCAATGTCAACTAAAGCCAAATCGCTGGTAGTTAATAGTAAAAAAAATAACTGTTAAACCTTGTATTCTCTGTCGAAATTCTCATCCATTGCATTTCAAAATATGTATTGCATTTCAAAATATGTCTATGGAGTGCAGAAAGAAATTTGTTACCAATAACAAACTTTGTATAAATTGCCTCAGACTTCATTATGGTGCCTGCATGTTTAAATATAAATGCACAGTTAGTGGTTGCAAAGGATTACATAATTCATTGCTTCACGATTCTGCTGAACTTTGCTCTGCAGTTAAAAATCAAACTGTAGGAGAAAGGGGGATAGAGAGCAATTCGAATCCTACTCGGTTTGAAGGTCAGCCAGAAGTTGCGGTTTTGACTTATGGAAATAAATGTGTTTTATTGAATACATTCATGATTTTCGTTAAAAGTGCTGATGGATATAGAATTAAGTTAAGAGGATTATTAGATAATGAGTCTACGATATGCGTTATGAGAGAAGACATAGCAAGAAAGTTGGGATTTAAATTTAAGTCTGCAAACCAATCTATAACAGGCATTAACGGAATTACGCAATCATCGAAATATTCAGCTAATATTGAAGTTTCAAATCGGGATTATACTTTTGCACGCAATGTACAATTTTCACTTTTACCTAAAATTATCGATGCGATTCTTGTATCGAAATTAAATATATCGGATTTAAGTATTCCAGCTTCAATTGAGCTGGCTGATTCTAATTTCCATATGCCAGGTCAAATAGATATATTGATAGGAAGTGAACTATTTTTGAAATTTTAAATCCAGAACAATATTATTTGCAGGAGGGAAATGTAATTTTACAAAATACAAAATTTGGCTACTTAGTCACAGGTACCCTTCCTCAGTCACAACAACAAGCCAATTGTTGTTTAATAAGTGAACCGAGCTTAGATATAACAGTAAAGAAATTCTTTGAACTGGAATCACTTCCAGATGATTCTAAGGAAATAACAAAAAGTGAAGAGGAAATTTATTGTGAGGAACATTTTGTTAGTACCTATAAAAGAGATAAAACGGGAAGATTTATAGTTCGGTTACCCATAAAGGAAAATGCAGAAACATTATTAGGATATTCCAAAGAGAATGCAATCAAACGACTAAATGGTATTTGGGAAAAATTAAACAAAAACAATACAATGGGAACTTTGTATAAAGAATTTATGAATGAATATGAACTTTTAGGCCATATGGAGGAGATTAAAAATGAAACATTAGATAAGATTAACTATTACATTCCTCATCATTCCGTATACAAACCAGAGAAGACATCCACTCCATTGAGAGTTGTCTTCGATGCAAGTGCAAAAACAACAAGTGGTTTTTCTCTAAACTCCATTTTACTAAACGGAGGAATTATTCAACAAGATCTCTTTTCCATAGTCAGTAGATTTAGAAAACACGAGTACGCGTTTAGTGCAGATATTAAAAAATGTACAGGCAGATACTTGTTGATCCTAATCAAAGGGATTTACAACGAATTATGTGGAAGACTAGTGCAGATGCTCCAGTTAAGACTTACAAGCTAGCTACCGTAACTTATGGGACAGTTTCTGCACCATTTTTAGCTACCAGGACCTTAAAGGCCTTAGCAGATGAAGAAAAAGCGGAATTTCCTGACGCAGCAGATGTGATTTGTAATGATAGTTATATGGATGACATTCTTTCTGGAGAGTCTACATTGAGGGTGCTAAAAAACTCCAAACCAGATTATCTCAACTATTACAGAAGTGGTTTTGAGCTACACAAATGGGTGTCAAATAGCCCAGAACTGTTGAAAAGATTTATCTGCATCTTCCTATGTGTTTGATAAGGAATTTCAGGATGCTCCAGTGAAAACATTAGGTATGCTATGGGATCCAAAGGTGGATTGTCTCACATACAAAGTAAAGATTAGTGACAAAGTCAACTTCTCAAAAAGAGACGTGCTTTCAGAAATTGCAAGGCTATATGACCCTTTGGGCCTGATAGGACCCATTGTTACAAAGGCTAAGATATTCATCCAAGAACTTTGGAAAATAAAATTAGATTGGAGTGAACAGCTACCACCAGATGCAATGGAAGAGTGGTTGAACTTCTACCAAAAATTAGCGAAAGTAAATAACTTCAAAATCCCAAGGTGCATTCTACTTCCTGCAACAATACGGATTGAAATACATGGCTTTTCCGATGCATCAGAACGTGCCTATGCTGCTGTTGTCTACATAAAATGTTTCAACGAATCTGGACAATCTCAAACTAGATTATTATGCAGCAAGTCCAGAGTGGCTCCTTTGAAAACACTCACCATACCGAGGTTAGAACTGTCTGCAGCTTTACTACTATCGAGATTAGTCAAAAGGTTGTGCCAATTCTACAATTATCTATTCATAAAATTTGGATGTGGACGGACTCAACGATTGCTTTTAGCGTGGATAAAGACTGAACCTCATAAACTCAAAACATTTGTCAGCAACAGGGTGGCGGAGATCCAAGCACTTTCAAAGGACTATCATTGGAAACATGTTAGCTCCAAGAACAATCCTGCCGACTTAATTTCTAGAGGCTGCAATGTGGATGAACTTTTAAAGAACGAAATGTGGTTCTCGGGTCCAGATTTACAAACTGATGAATACGAGGACAATCAACTTTTTCCTGATCCTTCCTACAGAGATGAACTAAAATGTGCTGTGACTCTTTCAATGACTGAGTGTTCTTCAAATTTTTATGATGAACTCTTTAATGTTACAAATAATTTCATAAAATTAATTAGAATTTTTAGCTTTATTTTTAGTTTCATTAATAACATCAAAGCTAAGGAGTCTTGTAATAAGGAGAAATATCTAACTGCAGATGAAGTAAAGAGGAGTACGGAATTTTTAGCTAAAATAGCACAATTAAGTGAGTTTAAAGCAGAAATCGATGCCTTGAAAAAGGTAAAGGTGTTTCAAAAACAAGTAAGTTAAAGGCTTTAGATCCTTTCTTAGATGAGAATTCTTTACTCAGAGTTGGTGGAAGGCTTTGTAATGCTGATTTACCATTTGAAGCAAAACATCAAATAATTATACCTAGTAAACATAAATTTACTAAATTACTTTTGAGCATATGCATAAGAAGTTTTTTCATATTGGTGCTCAGGGTTTAGTACATCAAATTAGAATGCAGTTTTGACCCATTAATGGCAAGGGTATTGCACGAAAAACAGTTCATGATTGCATTGCATGCTTTAGACAGAAGCCTACTGGGGTAGATCAATTAATGGGAAATTTACCATCAGAGAGAGAGTAACTCCAAGTGCACCATTTGTAAACTCTGGGGTGGATTTTTGCGGACCTTTTCAAATAAAATTTAAAAATCAGAGAAAGGGGATATTTTCAAAAGTTTATGTTGCGATTTTTGTATGCTTGGCTACAAAGGCTATTCATTTAGAGGCAGTGACTGATTTAACAACTGAGGCATTTATTGCAGCTTTGAAGAGGCTATGTGCCCGTAGAGGCCGCATTTCTACATTAATGTCCGATAACGCAACTAATTTTAAAGGCGCAGCTGCAGAATTAAATCGTTTCATAAAATTAATTTGTAACAAAAACGAGACATTAGCAAATTATTTTGCTTCAGAAGCTATCCAGTGGAAATTTATCCCACCTCGTTCTCCTAATTTCGGGGATTTGTGGGAGGCAGGGGTAAAATCATTCAAACACCATCTCTATAGAACTTTAGTTAATAGTAAAATAACTTTCGAAGAATTCGAGACAATAATAATTCAAATTGAAGGTATACTTAATTCACGTCCATTAGTACCATTGTCAGATAATATCAATGAATATGAAGTTTTAACTCCTGGACACTTTATAATTAATTGGTCGACCTATCAGTGCAATACCTGAGCCTGCAATTTTAGATATTTCAAATAATAAACTATCTAGGTGGCAAGTATACAACAAAGTGTGTACAAACTATTTGGAAACGCCGGAAAAATGATTATCTTAATCATTTACAGCAGAGAAACAAGTGGCAGTTCGAGAAAAATAATATTGTCGTAGGATGTTTAGTGCTTTTAAAGGAAAATGATTTGCCTCCTTGCAAATGGACAATGGCAAGAATCTTGGAGGTTTTTTATGGAACTGACGGTAAGGTCAGAGTCGTTAAACTAAAAACTGCCACGGGGGTTCTCACACGTTCTATCTCAAAAATATGTATCTTACCAATAGAAAATAATAATATAAATTAAATTGTAATGTGAAGTATATTATATTCTTAGAATATTGTATTTTTTTTCTTATTTTAGAATGTTGAATTTATTTGTATTTAATTCATTTAGGCATTTGTAAGCTGTATATAGCAAATTGCATTTTTTAAATATATTTTTTGAAATATTGTATATTTCAACGCCGGGCGGAATGTTACGTCATCAGCGCATTGTAGCGCCATCTGTAAAAAATTTGTAAAAGACATTGTCTAGCTGTACCCCAACAAAAGCGGGTGCACGAATAAAGTAGGCTTAGCGTTGCGAAAAAGACTGATTTTTTATTCTTTAACCAGTTTTACAGTCCACACAAATATTGACGAAACAAATACCTTGATTAAATAAGTGCTAGTTTATTTAAAGGTTGTTAAATGTTACATTAAGTTAAAATGGCAGCTCTTATTTTTGCTTTTTTTATTTACTATGTCAGTTTCGTAAGTAATTTCTGATACTTTTTATATATCCAGTTGTAATAACCGGGTAGCGGTTGTTGGTGTTTGGGGGTTCGAGTAAAGATCAGCCATAACTAGTTCAGACTCAGATTTATTATATAACTTACTTAAAACAAACTAAAGGTAGGAAATGCACTACGCCACTAATTAGAAGAGCAATCACACGGCTTAAGGATGTTTTCGGCAAAAATACGAGACCCTGAACTAAACGCGGAACCCATTTTCAGACAAAAAAAAATGTCTCAATTTTCATGAAAAATTGTAACATTATAGCTCATACATCTGTTAACAGTATAGCGTTTCTAAAATTTCGAAATATTCGGTGAATATTATTTTTTTTAAAATTTTAACACGTGAAAGGATAGCTCATTTAACATTACGGTATAGGAGAAAAAAACGCGAATCACTTTTTATGCCAGAAAGAATGGCTTAACTCGGTCAAAAATGTGAAGTATGATAACATATGTTGCTTTCTAATGGATAGTAAAGCCAGGATATAATATTAATTTTTAATTTCTTTTATTTCTGAAAAATTGTACCTAATTTGGGCCCTATTCTTCAACATTAACCGAAAACAGCCTTAAAGATAGTTAACATACGAGCATAATCTACACTATTTGCTCTTGGAGCACTCTTGATTTCAACGCAAGACTTCACGGTAAATCTGTTATTTGTACGACCTACAGTCCCAATTCGTGAGCTCAATCTTATAACTTATTGTCCAATCATTAATAATTGGCCATCCAGCGACTATCCGTAGACTAACCTCGTGTACCTAAATGTCCACTCTTAAATATAACAACTCATTTTAATAAATCAAGTCTTCTTCTTCAGGAGAAAGTTTTCAATAGAACTTAGAGTTAAAAAGAAATGCATTTACCCCAAGAGGATTGGATAAAGGTTCACGGATAGACTCGTTACACAGTTAATCACCAGTTATTCTAATATTTATCACAATTTTAACTTTAAAAAATATTTTAATCAACTTTAATTCTATAGTTTTGTTGCTTTATTTGATAACTAATCAAAAAGAGAGTCCACATCAATGCTGTTATTAAGGTATGAAAACAAAATCGAGTTTTGTTGCTTTATATGTGTTGTTTAGTAAAAAAAAATCAACTCTCTTATCAAAGACTTATTAACTTCAACTATTCGTGGAGTTCTGAAATAAACAAACAAGTGATTTTCCTGGTAAGAGAAGGCGGGATGCGTTTTAAGATCAATAAACGGAACAATTTTCTTACACTGCAATTACAGATGTCAAAATGTGATAGCACTATTTTACCTTCTTTGATTAGGAAAATGTGTATTATATGTCATTGAGTGGCCACGTTAATGGTTTTAAACTACAAGGCGTGGTACAAGAACTGGTTTTCGTTTCGCTTTGCCTTTGCTTCAAGATTATCCATGGCGAAAACAGGGCGGAATTATATACTTGGATCTACAGCAAAGGGGTATAAATGTTTCTTGATTGGTATTTTTGAAGCGTAAAATTGATGTTATTTATTACGCATTCCTATCACGAGTTAATTTACCGTTTCTTATCGAACATCTGTTTGGTTCCTAAAGGCTTAAAAATGAGAAATTAGTTTAATTAGTCTTCATGGGATTTTCTGATTTAATAATAATCTAATATTTATACCATGTCCTGACTTTGATCGTATTCGGAGAACTATGTCTTCAAAGCCTGTTCTTTTCGACTTGAATCTATCAATGTTTTTCTTCGTGCAATATTTTTCGTATTTCGTTTCCAATTAAATTTTAAAAGAATTATATAAATTACTTGGTTTTAAATTCAAAGGTAACACGTTATTCTATAACCATATGAGTTTATATAAATGTCACAGGGATTTTTTTATTGCAAAAATTGGGTTTGTGTATTGTAATCCTCTTTTTCCCTTCTTTTAAAATATGAGATGAAGACAATCCTAAGTTTAATTGTCTTATGCATCTCATGGGGAAAAATTGTAATTATAAGAAATAATTTAAGCAAGTCAGAAACTGTGGAAGAAATTTTTGGTACTTACGTATTGTCGCAACCGTATAGGCCTACATTACATAGAATGAAGCACATGGCTGCCAAATCAGCGAGTACCCACACATGCAAAATTGGGGTTACCAATTTGGCGAGTTATCTTGAATGTTGTCATTGCTGAGATAGTACGCAAGTGCTACAAATTTATAAACAAACAAATAAAATTAAACTAAATATTAATAACACACTGAGCAATTTTATCTAGAAAGAGAGACTTAAATTTGTATAAATAAAAACAGGTATTTTTAAAAAGTTAATTAATTCATATGAGAATAATTTATACACGTCAACCAATTTCTCCAACTAGAAAAACGTCGCCGACTCAAAAGACTTCGCTAAATACTACCATTCTTCATATTATTTTGGAATATAGGTAAGAATGATTTTCCGTTCTTGGCTGCATATCGCAACATTTGGCATCAGTTTCTGATTTGAAAAATTTGGGTGACTGTATAATATGTAATTGCCCAAATTTCCAATACAAAATATTGTACAAGAAAATGAAAAGAAGAATTAAAGGAGTAAAATAAAAAATATTCATGGCAAGAGGAAAATTTCTCTGGCACGTTTTATTACATAAGATTTTATTTTAAAAATTTGTAATAGTTTAATCTCATTAGCCTTTTGCGTGTAACGATAGTACATTAATTGACAGAAGTAAAACGTTTTGCATTTTCATAAAAGTATTATGTATTTCACCCAGTACTTCTCAAACCCTCAGTATTTGTGACCCAATTTTCTGTCATAATTTTCATCGCGACCTCTTCATAAGCAAACTATGTTTTGAATAGCGATAGAAATGTATTTCGACTCTAAAGCAACACAATCCGACTTTATTTATAAACCGCACAAATTATGAAGATAAGTATTAATTTTTGTATATGATAAGCCAATGGAAGTCACTAGTAATTACTAAACCTGTTTTTAATTTAAATTAGTGATTAAATTCTTTTTACCGTACATTTATAAGTGTCTTATATCAATGTATAAATATGCATTTTATTTTGTTTTATTATATCAGATTGTAATTTGTTTTCCTTCCTTTCAGTAAATGGCTAATAATTGTAAATCTTTTATTTTTGACTTTCTGACGTAGGGTTATCACGTCACATGGGGGGGGCATCCATAGTTTGAGAAAGATTGATTTAACCCAGTGTTTCTCAAACTGTGGGGCGCGCCCCGGGGGGCGCGATACACCTACAAGGGGTCTCGAGCATATCGAAAATAAAAGTTTAAAAAAATTTAATTACTAGAATGAAGTAAAACAAAAAAAAATTCTGACATAATAAAAATATACACATTTACACGGAAATAATATATATAAATAATATATATATATATATATATATTATCTGCGATTTTACATCATCAAAATAAAAGCATTTACTTCAAAACCTCATTTTTTAGCTATTTTTGATACTATAACCAAATAAAAACGTTTTATTCGATTTGCTGTAATCCCATGATGAGAGATTTTTTATTACGTTTTCTTTTCAAAGCGAAAATACTAGGAAAGACAAAATCCAGAGCCATAATCAAAAAACATTTTATGAAGATAAAAAGTTCATCACTGTTATATATTATTGCCATCAGCTGTAGGCAGCAGAATGTATTTGCTGCGGTTTGACCTTCGAGCTTTCTTGTACGGTTAGTTACGTCCCTGCTCTTATGTATTTGTTTTTTCATTTAGGGAAGTTTGAAGGATTACTAAGCCCAGCATAATGAAAAACGTTTTACATAATTTTTTTAGAACATTCATATTGTAATAATTACACTTTTAATCCGGGAGCGGTCACGCCGAGCACACAGTGCACGAAATCGGTAATTCTGTCAAAATTGTTTAATTGTTACCAATGGCCCTGACACTACCCTCCTGTTTGACAATCTTAACGTGAACTGAAATATATTTGTCACATATCTCCCTCTTTTTTTTGGGAGTGACAAACGTTTTTTTTACGTTCTTAAGGTACTTGTTTTGTCTGAGTTCCCGGTGTGATAACTTTTTTTCCGAAATGTTTTCTGTGTCCTTGAAAGTAAGTGAGTATATTTTCTCTTAATTAAATTATTCACTGGAATTACGATATTTATTGTGTACTATAAAAATAATTATAAAAAAAGGATTGTGTGTGGGGTGACTCAAATAACCCCGCTCGATCATTAGTATCGAGTGCCCGTCTGCTCCAAGGTTTAAACATGTTGAAGTCTTTTCACTTTAAATATTAAAAATAATACAATTATTCTTCATCAGAATTTTTTTTTTATTGTTCATTATTCAACATCAATTCTAAATGCTAATTCTTTGAGACTTAAAATTACAGTTCGCTGAAAACTAATTATAATTTGAGCAATCATTTTACATTTTTGTAAACTTTGTCGCATACTTGGCTTTACTCTCCTTACAATTAAGCGATTATATCAATAATGTTTTATTTTCTTATAAATGAACTTGTGCAAAGAGTGGGTACTTCGGCCGGTATACTTTTAATGTATCAGTGCTGCACAGAGTATTTTATAACTAATTAATTAATACTAAATTAAGAACAAGTTTAATAAGTATTAGCGACTTCCATGGGCTTGTCTTACAGAGGAAAGTTTTTCAAAGGAATGCTTTTATGATTAGAAATTGACCCTCTGAGTTCTTTTTTCTACATTTAGCTGATATCTATATTTTGTCTTCTAAGCAGCCACCGCATTTTGCAATATGTTCCAATTTAAAAATTAGAGAAAGGAAAAATAACATAATATAACTATCCTATCGGTTAATTAATTTTTTTTTTGCTCAAAAGTAACATGTACGAAATTTAATACTCATGTCATGAATTTGTACGGTTTATAATAAAGATTGTTGCTTTAGCGTCAAAGTGCATTATTATTGCTTTCGGTACATTATTAATGTATAAGGGGGGCGCGATAAGAATTGTGATTGAAAAGGGGGGCGCCAGTATTGAAAGTTTGAGAAGCACTGATTTAACCCATACAAAATCTTAAACACTTTTCGATAAAAAAGTAAAATTTCTTGTACGCAAATATAACATTTCGGCATGCATGATACAACACACACACACAAATAATTATACATTCTATCAATTTATGTTTCTAAGTATATTTCCCACACTAAAAAAAAAATAAATTCATATTCCTTATATTATTCTGAAAGTATAACAAAATATTCAAAAGGATTTAAAACTGAAAGAAAAATAGACAGAAAAAAAAGAAAACCGTAATAATTAAAATTAAAAGCAGCATGCAAGTCAGGTAAACGTATTTATCAAGTTGGCGCCACATTTTTCTGTGATTGTACTCCGTTAGAGACATTTTAAGTTGGATGTCACTTGTGTCGCGACCGGTATTTTATGACACATGTTGAACACGATTAGCTTTTACGATAAAGTAACTAGAGTTTCTTAGAATAAAGAGCCCGAATGAGCTTTAGAAGAGTAATTAAAGAAAACAAATACCTTTTTTTTCTAGAAGCCACATTTAATTTATGGCTCCGTTCACCTCAGTTTTTAGTCAATGGATTCAAACGGATTTCAATTGATTTATAATCGTATTTACGGAGTAAAGAATGATTTTCAATCAACTTTTGTAGATAGAGTTGATGATAATGACTTCTTTTCCATTTTTTTCTCTTTATTCATTACTTGAATCATTTATTCATTCCTTAAAGCTCTCAGTAATTTTTTTTTATTTATGACTTGGAATAAAATAAACAACCCAGTCCGAATTAAATGGGCAAAAGACTTATTATAATTGTAGCTAAGTTTGGTTTGTTTACCTGCTTTAAAAAAATTTAATGACTGCTTAAAATTAATTTTTTTTAATAGGAATAGTTTTACTTTTTATAAATTTGTTAAGTTCATAACTATATTTCGCTTACCCTTTTATAAGAACTTTTTTTGCATTATTTTATGTGGTGCATAGATGCTTTGATAAAATGACTTTTTGACTGTAGACGAAATTACAAAATAACTGCACATATACTAAATAGGTAAAACAAATAAATAAGATATGAGCTTATTAAAAAACCAGGCGATAATTTTAAGTTATTTGTTTTATTAATACGAGATTTAATGTTTTTTCTAATGAATATGAAGACAAAATTTGCAAATTTCAAGAAACAATTGTCAACTGGTTAATAATTAACATTTCCTATTCATAATAAAATTATATATATCTACGAATGCTTATCAGTCCAATGGATAATTTTTGAAAAATATTCACTGCAACTATTTTTTTTTAAGAAAATAAATAAAAAAACTCTCTTAAAATGTAATTTAAAGCATAGTTTTGAATAAGGGAATATATATGTTTATTCCCTTATTACTAACCATTCACATAATTTTTAATTAAAAAAAGCCACCATTTAACTATTTAGACTCTTTTCTTTTAGAAACATATTTAATAGAGACATATTGAACATTTACATAAGAAAATGAAACTAATTACTGAGCAAAATAATTTTGTTTTTCTTTTAGTTTGATTATTCATATATATATATATATATATAATTTTTTAATGTCGCACATTAAAGCACCTTGAGGGTTATCTGCAAAAGATCTCTTGATTTTAAACCTCGGTAAAATGGCTAGGGTTTTCGTTTCAGTGTTTCGATTCTTAAGCATATGTGATTAATGATTTAAAGCCGAGAAATTTCTTATACAAATTTTCCAGTGGTCTATTTTTATTCGAAAAACTCGTTTCTACATTATATATTAAAATTTCTGAAAAAATGGCGCTGACTAACCAACCTAACTGGATTTGGTCACCAGCACTTAAATAATAGCTGTAGGAATCTGATTTAATTATTGGATTGAATTATGTTGCAATAATGGCAGATGATTAAGATTTAAGTGGCTGTGTACGAAGATGATGTGACCTATCTTGACGCGCTTGACATGGGTCACACCATTTACAAGGTAGAGGAAATATTTAAATATTTCCGCTGAGAAATTGTGGCCAGAGTGAATTATGGATATTATACAAATCTGAAAAAAGATAAATTCTCTTATATAAGGATGGGCTAAAAAAAGAGAGGGGAAAAAAAGAAGAAAGAACGAAAAAGAAATAAGAATATGGCACCTTCAACATGTGTGAATTGTAGAAAGTTGTCCATTCGTGTTCCCTTAATGACTGCATGGTACTAAACTAAGCATCTTGATTGGGTTTTCAACTGCAACAGTCAAGTGCCCATACTCATAAACACTTAGTCGCCATTGTTTTTGTAGAGTTTTAGGTTGGAGGGAACCAATGAAGAGCTGCTGCGTCGAATGAGTTGATGCATGTTACATTTATCGAGGAACCAAGTCCTCACGTTAGAGTAATGTCGAATCTCAGAGCAAGCGATCCCAGCCAATGTTGTATGCATGGCTTGACCCAGATTCAAAATTAAGAAGTACGTCACAAATAGTCTATATTCTACATTGAATTACTAGGTTTATAAATAAACTCCTCAAATCAACTCTTCAGATCTCTCCAATACCATTACTGAACTTTTAACGAGTGGTAATATACGAGTAATTGCTTCGTTTGATGAATCGTGTTTTTATTTCTTTCGGGCAGATGGATATCTACGAGTCAGAAGAAAAACCCTATGTAGCTGTAGACCTCACACGTCTACAGGGGGCTTTTCAAGTTAGAGGAAGCGTCTCATATGGTATAAGGCAGGAGATGGCAGACTTTTTCTGGATACGGGCTACTTCTAATTTTTTCAAGGGGTTGCAGTCTACTCAGTGTTGAAGGTGTAGTGAGCTGAAAGAAAGTATACAATGCAGTCGGACTTCCATTTAACGAATTTCTCTATTTAGTGGACTTTTTTGAAAAAATCAAGAACATTTTCCGATTTTCTTCGTAAAATTACCTCCAAATATTGAAGTGCATTTTCTATTCAACGAAATGTTTTACAATGATTCGATTTTTCCTTCCGTATATTTTAAAATACCGTATTTACTCAAATATAAGCCGCCCTTTTTTCTCAATGTTAATGCTACTGAAAATCTGGTGCGGCTTAGAATCGAAGGGAAACAATTTGTTGGATGGGGTATTTAGTGCAATTACAGCTTCATGCATGTATTTAAAAGTTTAAATAAAATAATTAATTATTCATTTCTTATTAGTTTTCCTTCTAAGTTTATTTTAATTTCATAAAATTGGATAGCGACAAGCCACACAGTTTAGACTATTTTTCAATTTTCACAAAATCATGTTGAGAATTTGAGGCGTGGCTTAGAATCGATGGCGGGTTAGATTTAAATAAATGCGATTTTTCTGGACTTTCGTATGATGGAATGATTATTAGGTCTTAGTGAAGGTGGTCACCCCAAAATGTATTGGTGGTCTACCGGCCGACTTAATGCCCATCCCGAGTATAAAGCGTGGGATGCTTGATGCCTAATAACGAATCTGATATATATATATATATATATATATATATATATATATATATATATATATATATATATATATATTATGGAAGTATTCTATCCATTTACTTACCCAACTTCTTATGATATTACGATAAAATTACAATAAGAATATTAGCGTTATAAATTATTTTTTTGGAATATTTTGTGTAGATATATTTTTTTAAAAAATTTGTTTAAAAGTAAGTAAAAAAAAAGATTAGACTTTAATTTAAAATTTTAAAATAAATCTTATATTTAATCACAAATTAACCTGAATCACTTAATAATTTTACATGCTATTAGAGTTTAGCTATTTTGGTAATATTGTTATGAGCGAAAAGGTATTTTTTAAAATTTTAATTCATTTTATAAGAATATTTATTTTCAGATATTAATCCCAATCCTTACTGAAGTTCAACGTATCAGATAATAAAATGCTAGAATTCCTTGGTGGTTTTCGTTAATGGTATGAAAACAAACAAAACAATGTTTCCCAGTTTTCACTGATTTTTCCATTTTATTAGCTACTTTGGAATTTTAACGTACATGTATGCACCAGATTTATCGTTAAACCCAGTGTATAACGAGGACTTTTAACACAAAAAATAAGATCAAAATTTAAGGGTGCATGTTATACACGGGGTATAAAAATGTTAGCTTTGAACATAAAAAAAAGAGATAATATAAGAAAAATTAGACTTCCACATAAATCGAAATACTTTTTATTTAAAAGAAAGGACATACCTTCTGAACAACTTAAGATGTCGTAGTTCTAAAAGTATACTATTTTTTTTCAAATGCCTGGGATAATACATTGAATAAATGTATTCAAAACATTAGAGTATTACATACGTACATTTCAGATTTCTTCGTAAAATAAAAGGGGGTGCGCTTTATACGGTGAATATACTTGAAAATTAAAAAAAAAATGCAGCTTGAAATTATGGGTGTGCGTTATACGCCGGATTTTACGGTAAGTGTTTCTAGATGTTCCAAGTGTGTTGAATGTTTTCCTACATCAAATACATTTTCTTACCCGACAATACTTTGTTCAAGTTTTTGAAATTTTCTGATATTTAATTTCGATTCTGAAGATACATTGGTAATGTAATGCTTTATTTTTAGATAATTAATAAAGAATTTTTGTTTTGTATATAAAAAAAACTAACCAAATAATACTTTTATTCAGATTAATTTAGAATTTTCTTTTTTTAAAAAAATATAAATTCAGAAAGAAATCTTAGAAATAAGGAAGCACTTCATATATTTCTTTAAATGAGTAGGGGATTTAGACCCAGCGGTACCTCGAATTTTTTGCCCTTTCCCTCATGGATGAAATAGCAGATTCCTTCTGCCTTTGATAGAAATGGGACCCCTTGATGCCCGTTCTATTTTTTATCCCTTTTCATATAACTTTCTGTTTTTGGGAGTGTGGTATCTTTGACAAGAATACTAGTTGCATCTCAAGAAATCCAAACATTCGACAAATATTATGTTCAAAATTAATCAAGTTAATTAACATAGAATGCAAAATGAGAGTAAATGAAATTGAAAAACAACAGCAATAACTTTTTTCATGGTGTTAGAAAAATATCTTTATATAGTACACATTGTGATATTGTCAATGTAATACTCCTTGTAAGGCAAATAAAAGTATTGTTTTTGCTACTGTTATAACTAAATAAACTTATGCGTATTTTTAATTTGAGGTCAGCACAAAAATCACAAGTTATGTACTTATTAATGTTTCTGAATAGTTAAGGAACGAGATGAAATCAGTGCCTTTTTTGTTGGGATATGTTTCATAATAATATTCTATTCTAATAGAAAAGTACGCCAAGAATTTGGTTTATTGTGTATGTTTAATGAATTCTTAATTAAACTTATTACCATTTGCTGAAGTTATTTCAAAACGATAAATGGATTTCTTCTTAAAGTTTATGTTTAAGAAAGATATAAGAACTTTTAAATTCTAGAGCTAAGAACGAGATAGAAATACTACAAAAATATTCATTTTATATACACAATCTTCTTTCACGTTCAAACATTTAGTAGAAGGTATAAACGCATGCTTGAAAAAAACAACAACGTTGATTTCTAAGGATTTGTTGTTTCTTGTATTAAAATCTAACCCTTTCGAATTATTAATTTTCTTTTAATGAATGAATTATAATCCAACACTATGGCATTTTTTGTTTGCTTAATATTTTAAAAACTTCTGTAACAAAACATGACAATGCCATTGTCATTATCATTTAGATTAATCGTTGCTCACGCGTGTCCTTATAATGTCAAAAATAAATAAAAAGAATCCGGTTCTTCTTTGTTAGAATTACTCTCCGTTCTTCAAAAATATTTATGTTGTACGGAATTTTAAACTCAAGACAAAGAACTGCACACGTAGACACCTGTAATCTGTGACAAATATCACAAAAACACATTTCTTCCTTTGTCATTCACTTTGACGGTCTGATCGCCCGCGGAGTTGTCATTCCTCAAGCTGACCCGATGCTTTTTGATGGGCGACAACATGTGAACAACAAACATGAAAAATGGTACGACCAACAATTGTTGTAAACTTTAATTCATCATGAGTTATCTCTGAAGATATTATCTCTAGAATCTTGCTAAGGTGAAATTGTAAGAAAAAAACAAGTCATCACCTTTGCTGTGATATCGGTAAATAAATGGTGTTGGTGAAATTACAGATTTAGAATGATGTTTTAAAATAGTAAGCAAAAAAAAAGTTAAGAACTGTTTTGAGTTATTAACCATATTTCTATTAAATGTTAATAATTATTTATCACTGAACGAAGTACATAATTTCCCATTGCACATTCTAAAAATGTATCTTATTTCTCAAGCGTTAAATCTTTAAAAATGTATTTTAAAATGTAATTTAAAGAAAAACACTGACTTGGACGCAATTTTTTCAGCTACCAGTATTCTGTTTGACATAATAGTTTAACAATTTGCGAACGCATAATTAACAACAATTATAACGCTAATTATCTTCATTTTACTTTGAAACAATATGTCAACATATCTCATCTTCCATTGAGCTTGATGGTTGATTTCATTTGTTTACGGAAATCTTTCAAATTTTCAACATAAATAAAAAACAATGCGGTAATAAAAATCTAATTGAAAATCAATGCCCTTTACAAGGTGACAGATTACATTCGGAGCCGTTATTTTGAAAAATCGTATAAGCGAATAATGCTATGATATTTAGTATCAGTTGATTTAGAATATGCAAATAAAATTGTTTTAAGAATACTATTTCAAGAAAAAAATTATTTAGGAACACTTTTTCAGCAAAAAAGAAGAAAGAATGAAATATTTTCGAAACATTCTTCTTTTATGAAAAGTGTTTGTAATACAATGTTTTGCCTATGTATATCAAAGACTTCTATACCGGGGCTGAACTAGTATTTTGTAAAAATTCACAATATTTTTATAGTTACTATAAATTAAAATATCCGGTGTATGTTGTTAAAATCTCTATACTCTGATGTATTCTAACGTGAATAAATGCGCTTCTAAATCATATATGTGGGAGACAACAAGGGGTCCAATACGTTGGTCTATCTTCTATTTTATTTTAACATTAAACAAAAATTAATTAAAAAGGTAGATAAGTTTTTACAGATAAGTTTGACGATGATATTCAGAAGGTAACGCCTGCTCGCGCACCTCTCGCGTTCTCCTTTCTCTCTCTCTTTCTCTGCTCTAATGTCCAAAAGTTTTTGTTTCATTTCAATGCGCCTGCGCGCGAAGACTGCGTTGCTTTTGGCTGCATGCCACAACGGCCATTCTGACCGTACGCTGTCCGCAGCGGTACTTCCATGGAGACCAGAGGAGAATCTGAAACATACAAAAAAAAAAAAACGGAACAGACAAGGACTATACGACAAATACACAAAGATTTAACATATCAAAATTTTGTTGAACTAGACAGTTTCTCCATCATGTGAAGGCACCTCTTCGACATCCGGAAGGTTCCACAGGAAAACATTGTTTCAGTTGATCTTTGGTTGAACGCATCGATATTTTCCTCTGTAGAGTTCTGGACGTCTGTTCAAAACGATTTCTCTTTTTCCTTCGTTTCCACTGCCAAGGCTCAAAAATTTTTCGGAGCAACACAAACCGTCGATAATTACTATCCATAGGTGAAGGGGTAGGAGATTGGGAGATAAATTCCACGGAACTCGTTTTCATGGCACCATTGGCTTTCTTACACAATACTATATCAGAACATTTTTCTCTTACAATACTCAATTTTAACTTAGTACTCTTAATTTTATTACATTTATAACCCTTAATTAGAGAACTCGAATCATTTCTAGTATTAAAGTTCTTAACATATGGCAAATCATAACTAGAGTTTTCTATCACATTTGAAACAGAAACATTTGGAAAAGAAACACCATAATCTACACTCAAAGAGGATCCACTTTCACTCAATAAAACATCGCTCTTTGCGTGGCCTAGTTTCTCTATTTCAGAATATACACTGGGATGTATAATAATTTCTTCGGTCAAGGTCGGTGATATTGCCGTTCCAACACTTAAGCTAGAGAGTGTTGATTAAGAGAAATATTTATGGGTTTAACTTCTACCATACGCTGTTCGCCAAAAACATGAACTTAATGTTATGATCTCTTCGGAAGGTGTTTGCACTCTAATTAGTGAGGAATTTAAAACTGGGATCTAGCAACCTGAATCAATCAATGCTGTTACGGGCTGATTTTCCACAAAAATGTTTACGTATTGAAGATTTGCGCATTCATCGCTATTTTGTTTTTCGCCTCTCTTTCAAAGTATTCACGATTATTCTATTATGGATGTGGTCATTAGATTCTTTTAGGTTTAAAACGCTTCTCACAGTCTCTTGCGCAATGAGATGAATCACCGCATATATAGCAATTTTTATTTTCTCTTTCATGATATTGGGGATAGTTCTCTTTAATCTTTGTTTAAAGTTTTGTGATTTATTTTTAAAGGGGTCTTGGGTATATCCATAAGTAATAGGAGTTTCTTTATGTGATCCGTTTTTAGATGAAATATAAATATCACACTCTTTAGCTAAATCAATAGGCCTAAACCAATCTTCTGCTTCGAATGCCAATATGAGTTGCAGTTTCCTTATTTAAAGTTTCATATAATTTATCAGAAATTATAAGATCACATAGAGATTCAAAAGGAATTAACTTTTCTTAACGAACAATAATATTGGAAGTTTGCCGTCAATCTTGCAGCAAATTGGATGTATGTCTCGCCTGATGATTTTACAGCATTTTTAAATGAGTTTAAACACTCGCGAGGGGTTAATTGGAATTCTCTGAGTACTATAGATTTTAGTTTTTTTCATAGTCATTTAATTCCTCTTCTTTAATATACAGTAAGACGTCATGAGCTCTTTCGCCCAGAAGATTTATTAAAATTTCAGATTTATATTCGTCATTTATTTTCTTGGTTAAAAATGCGCGTTCTAATGATTGGAAGAACAGATTAAAATTTTCAGATCTGGTGGGAACAGGAAGAGATAAAGTTTTTATACTTTTTATCATATTTTCTATGTTAGTTTCGAACTGTTTTTCTTCTTCGACTTTAGCTGCAGGATTTAAACTTAATGCTTTATTTTTAGCCAATTGTAGTTCGATTTCTTTTTTCTAATTTTGCTAACTGAAGTTTCGCGAGCTCAATTTTTTGTTCTGAAGTTACCTCTCTTTCATTTTGCGATACTCTCTCATCTATACAGTTTTGAATTAAAGTTTTAACGAAATCTGGATCACTTTCAAATGTACTACTGTTCTCAATTTTAGTCTTTAGTTTAACTATTGTGTCAGTACTTTCGACAATACCGTCTAGCTCCTGAACTACTCTTTTATGAGATCCTCTTTAAGAGCGTTTTTATACATTTTAGAAAAAAAATTTAGAAAGATCCTACCTTTTTTTTTTCTGGCTCCCTTGTTGCTCGCACGTACGATGTATCAATAAAAACGTTGATTCCACTGATGTCACCTCTTCGCAGGTAATATAGTTGAAATTGTAGTTCCGGCCTCTACACAGGCGGATTATTCACACTGAGTTAGTTCCAACCTCTACACAGGCGGGATTTTCGTCGATGGGTTTTCCAACCTCTACACAGGCGGAATATTTGTCGATGGTTCGTTGAAAAATACCTCTACACAGGTTATTTGTTATTTGTTCCGACCTCTACACAGGCGGAATGAAGTTGAAAAATCCAACCTCTACACAGGTTGAACGAAGTTTCCGAAAAATGGCGGAGCGTCTTCTTCACGGACGCTGTTGTTCATTGTCCAGACTTTGGTTCAAAATCGAAATTTTGTCGATCCCGGCCGAGCCCCCATAATTTGTGGGAGACAACAAGGGGTCCAATACGTTGGTCTATCTTCTATTTTATTTTAACATTAAACAAAAATTAATTAAAAAGGTAGATAAGTTTTTACAGATAAGTTTGACGATGATATTCAGAAGGTAACGCCTGCTCGCGCACCTCTCGCGTTCTCCTTTCTCTCTCTCTTTCTCTGCTCTAATGTCCAAAAGTTTTTGTTTCATTTCAATGCGCCTGCGCGCGAAGACTGCGTTGCTTTTGGCTGCATGCCACATATATTTCAAAATTCTTGCTGTAGATTCGGTGTAGGCAAAATATTTTCACTGTAGAAGTATTTTTCGTGAAAGGAAAATGTTTTGAATGCATGTCATTTGTTCTTCACTTTTTGCTAATGAATTGCATTTAAATACTTTTTTTCTTGCAATAATATTCTTAAAACAGTTATATAGATATTTCAATTCAACTGACACTAAATATCAAAGAAGAAGCATTCATTTATACACTTTTTCAAAATATCAGTTCCGAACGCGTTCAAAATACACCATCAATCAATACATATTTAGATACCCATGCAAATAAGGGTATTTGCGGTTTTAAACTACGTCACGCCTCCTGAACTTACATATCATGTAGAAAAGAGTATTGGAATTAATTGCATGTGAGATGCCACGAAATTCAAAGCTGTTTGAGTTCGAGGAGGGCACAATTGTCGGATATAATAGAAATGGCCGATATTTAAGGGTCATGTCTCACAAATTAAACATCCCAAAATCGACAATGGCTTTTGTGATTAAAAAGTGAAGGTGAGTGGGTATTTATTTCGACAGGGTAAACCACAGAAACTAAGAGATAGAGACCAAGGGGGTGCTGTCCAATGATTTTTGGAAACCCCACACCAAACTGAGGTCCCCAAAAGCATCTAAGACTGTTGTTTCAATAAATACCAGTTATGCTCAAGGGAGCACATTTGCTGGATTTATATCGACATGCTGCAGCTTATTAGTTTTTGATTACAAAATCCAACCACACTGCTCGGTTGAGGTGCTGCAAAGCACTTCGAAACTGCATCGTAGATGATGGGAATCGGGTTCTCTGGAATGTTGAATCAAGGTTCAATATCTATCAGTCGGATGACTGAGTCTGGGTTTGGCGTATGCCTAGAGAACGCTTTTTCTTAAATGCGTTGTGACTGCAGTAAAATTTGGCGGTGGTGTATATATATATAATTTTCTTCTTGGGATGTTTCTCGTGGTATGGTCTGGGAGCTTTGATCCCAACGCTTAACTCAACACAAACTCCTACTCCAATATTATAGGCATTGATGTGTTTCCCTACGCTGGGTTGATTTTACGGATTGGATCATTGTTACTTCCAGGCTAACTACGTCACTTGTGATGTTGCGAGGTCTACCATGGACAACAGGATGAACCGACTGGACTGGCTTGTTCAAAGACCATACTTTAGTCACATAGGAAACCTTTAGGATGAAATGGATCATCAAATTAAGCAGTGTATCAACCATCCAAAATCGGTAAATGAATTTGCATGTATTCTCCAAATAGAGTGGAATAAAATACCACTATCCATCATCCAAGTACTTCAGGAAAGTATGCCCTGGAGTGTTAAGACAATAAATTGCCTCAGGTGGAGGCTCTATCAATTATTGAATATAAAAAAGATTTTGTTTATATCTTTTATCACAGGTTTCCAATTATTTATTGGTAGATAGTGTACATCCTATTTATGAAAACTTTGAAAGATTTGTAGTTCTTAATAGGTATCAGAAATCAATGAATTTCTAGCTACTATCTTTGTATTCCAGATTAATATTTACTTGTAATTCAAGCAAGTAGTTTTGCTTCATGAATATCTAATTATAAATAATATTTAAATAAATTAGACTGGTTTCAATTGGGTTATCATTGACAACAAGTAGAAACGTGTGTTAAGAGTCATTGACTTAAATTATCAGATCCAATCCCTATTTTGGATTCATTGAATATTACTCTCTCCTAATATATGACTTGATATGACAACGAACGAGTTTTACTTCAAGACGGTCGTCCATTGAGAAGCTTATCATCTATTAGAAGAAATCTGTATTAAAAACTATTATGGATGAGTGTGTTATGGCATTTAAATTTTGCTTTCTTAATTTCATTTTACTGTGAATAGTAGTAGATACTAATTTATAGATAAACCACGGTTAATATTGTATGTACTTTTACTTAAATTCTTTTCGTACCGTTTCGTACCGCATCAGGAATTTAAATGCATACATTTTATAAAGCTAGAACAGTGTTTCAAAGTGTGGGGCGCGAACCCTTGAGGGGGTGTGATGATCCTGCAAGGGGGCGCGAGCATATCGAAAATTTAAAGATTTTTTAAAAAATAACCGGAAAGAGAAGTAAAAGAAAATACTTTCTTCCATAATAAAAAAAATACACAACAACACTGATGTAATTTATGTTTATCATCTGGCGTTTTTCCGTCAGCAAATAGCTATCTTTGATCCCAAAACCAAATTAAAGAAAAAAAAACATTTTGTTTAATTTGCTGTATTTCCTCAATGAGAGATTTTTTTTATTACGTTTTAACTAAAAATATTACTCGTTAAAAGAAAAAACGAAACCCAGACCCTGAGAAAAATTCAAAGAAGATAAACAATTCATCACTGTAATTATTACTTAAATACTGTACATTAGTTGTAGAAAAAGAAAAGGAAGACACGTTTCACTTTTCAGCCAAGCTGTATAATACATTTGTTAATCATTTGATTGACCCTCAAACTTAAACCTTCAAACTGTTCCGTCCCATCTTTTATGTGTTTGCTTTTCACTTCGGGAAATTGTAAATAATAAAGAGTTTTACGATATTTGGAAAAGAGTTGATTGATTTTTAAAGGATTATTAGATCATCCGTATTTTTTTTAGAAAACACTTTTAACCCGGGAGCAGTGCCGCGGGGCATCTGTGATCTCTATTGAAGGAAGTTGAAACTTATCAAGCAAAAGAAGAACCTGCTGAAAGAATGCATATTATTCATGATTGAGAAGCGCCATGAACATGAAACGAAAGAAAAATTTTCAAATGCTTCCTAAAGAACTCCATCAATTTAAAATATGAAGCCATAAGTGTACCACAAGGTTCAGTTCGCCTTGCCAAAGAGACACATGAAAGAAAAAGTTCAGCTTGCTATTTGTTAATCACCAAAGGTGTCACGAGTTTGAGCCCAGTACCACTAAAAACCTGCCGTGTAGGGGTGAGATGTAAGTTAAATCTGTCGAGAGCTCAAACGTCTTCTTGTTGGAGTGGTGTGGTAGTTAAAAGGGGCCAACTGAAGTATCGTCCTCGTCACTTGACCATGGTTCAAAATTACGAGGTCCGTCTCCAAAGGCCCTTGTGTAGCTGAACACTGCGACGTTAATATTCACTCACTCGATCATGAAAGCTCATTAAAACTACAATAACTTGGAACAAAATATGACAGCTTTTCCAGCAAATAACATTTCTGTAATATTAAGGAAAAGTGTCTCTGATTTGCGTCCTTTATTAAGGTCGTGCACTTTTGAATCATTTTAGTTCAGTTTTATTGGGTTTTTTCTCGAATAATCAAAGAAAAATTAAATAGTCATTGAAAGCCGGTAAGTATACTTTCTCTTAATTAAATTATTCACTGGAATTCCGATTTGTACCATGTACAATAAAATAATTATAAACAAATGATTGGGGTGACTCCCCGTACTACCATTAGCGTTAGTATCGAGTGCGCGCCTGCTCCCGGGTTAAAACATTTTGAAGTCTTCTCGCTTTAAATATTAAAAAGTAACACAATTATTCTTCATCAGAATTTTATATTCTTTTTCATTATTTAACATTTATTCTAAATGCTAATTCTATAATGTTTAAAAATACAGATCTTTTAAACAACTATTTACATTTATAGCCATTATCTAAAAATCATTTTACATTTTTGTATACAATGTCGTGAACGCAGTTTTACTCTCCTTACAGTTCATCTATTATATCAAGAATAATGTTTTATTTTTTAAAAAAATGAACTCGTGCGAAGAGCAGGTGTTTCAGCCAGTATACGCTTAATGTATCAGTACTGAAGAAGGTATTTTATAAATAATTTCTTAATACTAAATTAAGAACAAGTTTTATAATTATTAGGGACTTTCATGGGTTTCTCTTGTAGAGAAAAATTTTTCAAAGGAAGGTTTAATATCAGAAATTGACACTCTGAGTTATTTTTCTATATTTAGCTGAGATCTATATTTTGTCTTCAAAGCAGCCACCGCTGAAAATCCGGTTTAACAAAGGTAGGATGTTGAAAATGGTAATAGTATACGAAGTGCTTTTGTTTTCAGTACAGATAATTCATCATCCACCTCTACCCAAAATTCAAAGAGCGATTTATTACAAAATTGCCTTTTAAATTTTCACTGGATGTGAAATTTATGAAGATTTCTTCTTCGGAAGTTGAGAGCCCTTCTGAGTATCTTGAAATAGATCCCTAATTCACTCGTAACTTGCTACCAAGCTGTCCTCATCCTGAAAATACTTTTTAAAATTCTTTGCCAACATAGCTAAATGATTTTACATGGTTTTAAAAACAACTTTCACATGTTGTTCTTCAGATTTGTAAGTTTTAACACATAACGAGTTGGGGCTTTTTTCCCTATTATTTACTTCAGTAGTGGTAAATCCAAAATTGAGTATTTTTGAGAATATGTCCTTGATTTAATTTTCGGAATCATGCTCGTCTGTGTACTTGTTGATCCTTTATTATCGTTGAATGTTTGCTTACGACTTAAAACTGTATTTATTATTTTGTTTTAGTCTACTACCGTAAATATTTAATTACCGTGAATTACAATTAAAGTGCAAATTAAAAAATGTACATTCACAAGCTAGATTCGGTAGCTATAGAAGTATCGAGTCCACCAAAACTTACTGGAAATGTACGAGGAAAAGCATTTTTACATGTTTTGCGCAGACGTCCGATAGGTTGCTAAGACTCACGTAAACGTACCCTATAATGCCAGAGGTGATGGATATGATAGAGAGCAACATAGACTAGACTATTTTTCGAATGACATTTGTACTTCGAGAAATGAATGCTGAAGGAAATAAATATTTAGTAAATTATATCATTTTGCAATATGTTCCAATTTAAAAATTAGAGAAAGAAAATAACATAATAATAAGTAAGTAATATATGTATATTTTAGGTAATTCTCTTAAAAAATATATATATTACTTGAAAGTTACATATACAAAATTTAACATACTTATCGTATTAGTTTGTACGGTTTATAATTAAGATCGTATTGCAACTTTAGCGTCTCTCTCCCAAAGTGCATTTCTATTGCAGTAAATACATTATTGTTGTACAGGGGGCGACAAAAATTATGATTGAAAATTGGGTCGAAAGTATTGAAAGTTTGAGAAACATTAAGCTAGAAGTAAGAAATAGCCCAACATTTTTTGTAGTTTAATTATTCATAATATTTTTAAAAATATCTATTTATATCTTAATAAAACTCACTCAAAGAATTTTGATTATATACTTTGAATAACATTTAATAAATCTTTTTACAGTAATTTTAAAATTCTTCTAATGATTCTCTTTAAAATGATTCTGAAAGAAGACAAACATATTGAAAATATTTGCTCTAAAGTCATTGTAACAATATCATATGAAAATTGATACTTAATATTGTTTCTTTCAACTTTTGGAGCTTCGGTATATTATAAATTATTATAATTTGCTATAATTCAAATAATTCTAATTGAAAAGTGAGATTTTTTTTTTATTTATTTCCTTTATTAGTCTTGTAATTTGAGAGGCAAAATATAAGTAGCACAAGCTTGAAATTATTAGAATAATTTAAATGAAAAATGAATAAAATATATACGATTTATCTATAAATAATTTGTAAAGCTAGGAATTATCTTAATCTGAATCGTTGTACTACAATGGTTGAAGATGATACTCCTCTTGAAAAAATAGAGCAATTGACATTATCAGTCTTTCATTTCAATTGCTATTTAAAACACTTAAAAGTACTAAGGTATACAAGAATATTTTACTCATTTGTATAAACAGCTTTGGGATATGATTATAGGTTCCGTCCAAAAGAAATGGAATAAAATAACACTTATAAAATATTGCAACTAGGACGGCTGGGTGGCGTGGTTGGTTGGTCGCTGACCTTCTGCACCCAAGGTTGTGGGTTTGACTCCGTCTCAAGTCGGTAGATTTTCATGATGCAGAAAATCGACAGTGGTCATTTCGTATCATTATAAGGCTTCATAAAAATCCTTTGAGTTTCTGCTTGGCTTAGGATTTAAAAAAATCCTAAGTACGTTTTCTCATCGCCAGAACTCAGATGCCTTCATCTCGGGAGGAAATAGGGCGTTAAAATTACTTGAGGTAATTGAAAATGGATACAGTGGAACCTCTTTCTCTGCGGTCTTTTCTACGCGATTTATTTTGTGCAATTGTGTTTTTTTTTTTGTGTCTTTTTTTTTTTACGCGGTATATGAATTTCAACGGTTTTGACGCCACTGTAATGTTTTCTATCAGTGTACATATATACTGTGATAACTTTTATTTTTTTCTTAATAACTTCTCAAATCAGTCAATACTCTCACATAATTAAATCTTGATTAACATAATTTCTTGATTAAATATATCATCTTGATTAAATAGAGCTCTATTGATAAAACGCAATCAGATAAAAATCAAACTACCATGTTTGTCGTTTCTCAAATCCATCAATTTAAACACAGTCCCAAGAGACTATCTCTTCTACTTTTTTTACACCAGACCACCCCTATGATCGCTCTCTCACCGAAGGAATTCCATTCCCTTTGGTCCAAAACAATTCAACGCCTCCGCTTCCAAAACACGGGACTCTTTCTTCCCTCGATCGTTCTCTGCGGGGTCAAGCAACCCCCTCAGAAACACAGCAACCCATCACTGATGTGGGAACGTCGCCAACTCCTAAAAAATCTAACGCCAAGCAGTAGTCATATACTCATTAGTCATTACATATACTCTTCAAGATGCTCTGTTAATTGGTTATAAAAGTTCTCTCGACAATGCACGTTCCATTGCTTTCTCACAACGTAGCAGCACACACTTGATTGAAGACGAAACTTTCTATGACAGTGACGTTATCATTAATTTGATAGATTATGAAGACGGACATGAGAACCGGATTCTTTCAGAGCGGATACAATATATGGTGGGATTCAGCTTTCCAACAAATCGGAAAAATATTTTCTTTAAATAGATACCAATTCCGGAAGGAGGTTGAAATTTCAAAAAGAGCTTTGATCCTGCATATCTGGGTATCGTGACGTTCACAAGCAACTGACTAACCAACCGTCGCCACAAAAATTTATTACTTATTTTATGGTACCAACGATATACCAATGGTTACCAATTGAAATTGTATCTTCAAGAGACGAAAGCGATTTTGAACTAATTCATCTCAGGAAGATGTGCGCTTTAGATTACGAAGAGTAGCAATGAATTATGTATGAGCATTTTGAAACTTTCTAGTTGTATACTGTGATAAATGACTGGTCGTGTTTATCGATGTTTCGGAGTTAGAATGAAGATCAGCCATAGGCAATACAATTCTAATTTATTGTTCTTTCATTTAATTTAACAACTCAAGGTATAAAATGCACACTTCTAAGTATGGGAGCAATTACACGGAAGAAATGATATTATTTAATTATAATTCAATGAACTTATTCTTGGAACGCTTTGGTTATCTACGGTCTAAACTACCGTAATTCCATTTTCAGTTGTTCGACCTGCAGTCATTATTATTCAATTCTAACTTTATTGACTTAATTCGTCAATTAACAATCTTGGATTATTCAGCAATTAATCGTCGAGTAACTCTCAGTTACTTTCCACTAACTTCACATACCTAAAAAATAGTGCTTAAATATAACCCTTCATTTACATAAGCAATGTCTTCTTCGGGAGAAAGTTTTCAATAGAACAACATTTAAAAGAAAGCAATTTACCCCTAGAGGATTAGTGAAGGCTCACGTATAGACCCGTTACAATACAATGAGGAATTAAGTTTTTTAAAAATGTTTTCATGCGGAATTTAATTACTTATTTTGTTTGAAAGTACTTTCTCATAAATTTCTTAAATAGTTGACATACTTTTTAAGTCTAACTTCTTTTATCTGGTCCCTTTCCACCGCATAAAAAAAGTTTTTGTAGTATGCAAAATGGTTTGTTATATGTAAGTATTTATGAAATTTTCGAATATATTTTTGTGCGATTTCTTTCATGCGGTCCCTATCTACAGCACAAAAACAGGTTTAGCTGTATATGGTTTCTCACTGAAAAGTGATACCTGCTTTGAGGAATGCATTAGATCTGCAAGGTTAAATACCAATACGCAGCTCCATTAGAGAAGAAGAAATTGTGTAACTATCAAAACAAAGCTTTACAACTCCTAAAATACCAGCATTCGTAATTAAAACTATAGTTTTTAAGAGGTATTCCATTAACAATTAAAAATTAATATTTGATGAAAAGAAAGGAGTTTTACTTATAAAAAGCGAATTATTTTCTGAGTCCGTACACGATGGTATAGAACATTAAACATAAATTACTTCTAGTAAGATACAATAAATATTTCAGTTGTCAATGTCGTAAATATCATATAACATACAATTATTTCCTTTTTCTTTCATAATTCCCAGGCATCTCTTTACTAAGTCAAGTGAAAAAGTACGAAAGTAATATGTATACTTTCTTCACAATCATTCAATGCATCATGTATTTATCTAATCAATTGTCTATAAATCGTTTGACGTATTTTTCCTTCTAATTAATTAGCATTCCATGTATATGGCTTTCAATTAGGTATCTTGATTGTAATATTATAAATCATCTTATTTTTCTAATCAAGGTTGAATTAACTTTCTGAAAATTATTGCACAGTATTTATCTCTCTCTCTCTGCATAACTCTGCTTTTTAAGAAAACAATACTTTGAATTAAGGTAGTTAGTAAAAATTGTACGCTTTTTGTAGATATTGTCAGGTAGCTAATACACACATAGCTGCATAAATGATTATTTTTATGTATGTTTGAGTTCTTACATTCTTAGATTTAATTAATTCAATGATTCAGTTTATATTTCATCCTGTGCGATTGATTAGTTTTAAGTATTTATTAAAACTATTTCTTATCAAAGAAATGCAATACACTGTGTCTTTTACTTGGCATGCATTACGAATCCATTTTACGGGTTTTGAATTCGTATTTTGAAAGCAGTGAGAAATGATTAATTTCCTTAAAAATTTCCACACTGATAAAAAATTAGATAACCATGCATTAGCCATCAACCAGTAAATTGGCGAAGAAGAATTTGCGCAGAGCTTACCCAACTTATTAACAAGGTTGCGGTGTTTAAGCTAGTGCTGGAATGTTTTTTCTTTGTTGACTAATGAACATCGCAGCATTTGGCGACTGGTTTTGATTTGGTAAACAAGTCGACGAGTTAATGTGTAAGAACCAAAATTTGATGTCGTTGATACTCCTATTATGTAATAAGTCATGTTGGAATTTCTCGTTATTGTTTTTTCTATGCATTTGTATTGGCGTTGTATTTGTATTACAGTAGAACGCTGTTTATCCGAATCAATTGGGACCGGACACTGTTTGGATATGCAATTGTTCGGATAACCGAAAACCGAATGCGATCCACGCAGTATATAAAATCGGACACTAAACGAATATTGAAAATCTTGTGGGAAACGGGGGACTAAACATGCGGGAAACGTGTTTGATGAAAAAGCGAATTAGGTGCAAAATGTTGCAATTTTACTTTTATGGTGGAAAGTAATCAATTATTTCTCGTTGTACCATTGTACACCTTCGTTTTTACGCTTGAGCTGCAGTAATTGAGTAGGATTGCACTTTGATTGTTGTTTACCTCTCCATAGCTGTCTCCAACGCAGAAAACGCGTCAGCATTTGATGGACCCTTGCTATTTTGGTTGTAGTTGAAGAAAAAAAAAACTGATTCGGATATTTGACGCTCCGGATAATAAACGTTCGTATAAATGACGTTCTATAGTTTAATTAAAATGTTCCATATCACCAAGTTAATCATTATGCACCAAAAAGAGATGGTCTACTTGGCAATAAACTGTAATATATATATATATATATATATATATATATATTTGCTTAAAATTGCTAATTTCTATTTTAAGATCATATATGGTTTTGATACTGAGAGAAATGTTACAAAATATTAGTTCTTTAATATTTGTATGGTTATCCGTGTATCGAGTTTTGTGTGGATGTTAATAAGATGTTTTCTTTTCTGAAGCACGGTGTGATGAATATGTCAAATAAGTAATTACTATTTTTTAAAATGAATCTTTTTAGTTTTGTTTTAAGCTGAAAAAAGGAGTTCAATAAAATTCAGTAAAATAATATTTTCATTTACTCCCAGATTAATTTTAATGTGTTTAAACTACCAGATGCACACACACACGCGCCCACACACATGCACACGCGCCAATGCATTAGGTGATTACACAGATTTAAGAATTCTCTTGTAAAATTCATTTTGTGGTTATATAAATTTTATTTCAGTTGCGAAATGGAGATTTAAATCTTTTAAGAGATTATTAAGTCAGAGAATAATTGTTATAAATGAAGACTATAATAATAAAATGATTAAGAGAATGAGTAGAATTCAAGTAAATTGTCAAATTTAAATTTTGAAGGAGCAAAATATGAACTTCAATTCATAGAGGGTCTTAAAGTTATTGTGAATTTTTATATGAGCAGGTTTACTCTAGAAAAAAAAGTATGATTGAGCTACATATTATGGATAATCTCTTTATGACGTCTACTACAATAGTGATAGAAATAGAAAAGTCTATCGAAAATGTTATTTTGAATAAGGAAATTGTATTAAAAAAAAGTTATGCTGCCAGGAAACTTTTAAAAGAACAATTAGTTAAACATTTTCCCTTTAGAGATAGCTAAATATTTATACATATTTGAATGAAAGAAAGATATTTTTGTTTAATTTACCTGAAATAAGTATATCGGACGTCCAGAATGTAATTTAGGTGTAGATTTAGAAGCCGTAATCTCAAAAAAGTCACAATCATGTGATAGTTATGGAAATTAAAGAAAAACGTATTTGGTTTGCGTTTAATTTTATGATTTTTTAACACCAGTCAGTTATTAGCATTTAATCATTGGGTTATTATTAAGAATTTTAACTTAATAGTATTAGAGAGAAACGAAAAGAGAGGGTCACAAACGATTTTCTTTGAAAATTCCTTTCTTCTGTATTTACCGAAGTACTGCCTTGAAGTTTTTAAGCTTATATCCAAATCCTTCGTTATTTCTGGCAATATTTTAACCAAAATATTGCAAGGATGAACTCTTTTTTAAAAAAGTTCAAGAAGTAATTCATAAATATTTTTAAGTATGATATTTGATATATGAAAAATTTCGAATATAACGCTAATTTTTAAAAAAATTTAATAAAGTATCCACAAAAAATTGAAAACTTCATGAAAAATTTGATAAACATGTAATTCAGAGATACATAACAATACATTATTTTCTATACTATACGAAATAATCATGCTCATGTAATTTTACTGAAAACCATTTAAATTAATGGAATAGATTGAAATTCAAAGATGAAGAGTATACATGGATTGTTTACCGATTTTAATGTAAAATGGGATACAAATACTATACCAAGTTTAGCAAATTACCCAAAGCGCTTGTGATGGTTTCAGTCTATGTTGGCATTAATAACTGCCATTGTCGAAGTAATATGCCAATTTTAGCTATAAACAAGTAGTTTTTGTTAGTTTTTCTTTTAAATTGCTGCTTAGATTTATTAATATTCTAAGGATTTCAATGTAGCTTGAATTTTAAATTATTCGTATCCAAAGCAGAAGGAATGATAAAAAAATGCGAGTACTAATTTCTTAAGTGCAACATACTACACTGGTGCTGAAAATTAAGCGAATAGACATATTTTGACGAATTTCATAAAAATATCTGAATTAAATCTAAAATGTTACTTCAAACAAAATGCATATCTTGTGTGTTGAATACGTAAACATATACGTGTATGGGGGTAAATTTAGTCGAGTAACAGTATTTACAAGCGAGCGTGCAAAAAAAAAAAACGCATTTTGTTCGCCAGTACACCACACCGAATTACTTGATGTTTTTCTGCAGAAATCGGTTAAATTAAAATACAAACAGTAAAAATAGGTTACCACCAATATATTTAGATAATAGAATGAGGTTTTGTGTGCGAATCGTAAGTAGGTTAGAAGCGAGCAAGTTCTAAAATCCAGATTTTGTAGACAATTCAATTTAACTCCCAGCGCAGTGATCAACTTATGGAAAAAGTTTCGATACCAGATCCGGATACTAGGGATGGCGATCTGAGATCAATTAATCGAAAAATTGATTTCTCGGTAAAAAATCGATTTTTTAAATCGATATGTAGCACTGAATCGATATTTCCTCCAAGAAAAACGACATTCGATTTTTTCTGTTTTGGTAAAAACCAGAAAATTATTTACAATTAGTTGAATGCACCGGAATTGCAGGGCTTAAATGAAGAATTTTAACACTATTTATCGCAGGCAGTTGTGCACCTGAAGTATGATCCTATTCATTACTGCGAGGCCAGTAAAACTCTATCATTAGGTTCACTCAATAGCCTTGATGTATAAAAGTATCGTGGGATCATCTGTTCCTTGTGAGCGCCTTTTTTCGATTGCCGGCAACATCGCAAGTCATGAGCGGAATCGCTTAGATCCCTATAGACTTGAGAGACTGTTGTTTTTAAAAGCTTAGATAGTATAAGCATTGGGAACTATTAGCTATATTATCTATTTTATAATTTTTTTAATGCAACAAATACATTCAGAAAATAAATATCTTCTTTTATACCTTATACTTTGATGTGGTAATAAAATTAATTGTATTGTCGAATTTCCTGAACTCTCTCTCTCTAAAAAATTCCCTGATTTTACTGATAAGTGATCGTTTATTATGTTATCTTTCTCGTTTTTCATAAAATGGATTTATATTTACATAGTGAATGCAGATGTGGAAAAAATCCATTTTTTAGAAATCGATCTTTTAGACCTCGATTTTTTAGTGAATCTATTCATCAGGTTACGATTCGAATCGATTTAAAAATCGATCTTTTTAGAAAAGAATCGCCATCCCTACCGAATACCAGGCACAGGCAAGGTTATCCAAGAGCCGTGATGATCAGAGAAGATCGCCATTTGTCAATTACAGCGAGGCATAATAAAGGTGCTCCAGTTTCTCAGCTCTCTAGTGAATTGTACACGAGCACAGGGACCCGAGTTTCAAGGGTGACTGTTTCCAGAAAACAACATGACAGGGGGCTGTTTGTAAAAGGGCCTGTAGTTTATGTTTTTCTCAGTTCTGCGAACAGGAGCCATACCAAATTTTATTAAAATCTGTTGAATAAATCTAGAGATAATCGACCAAATCTGAAAATTTTATTTAAACACACCGCGTACCTTTCTTATAAAATTCTATTAAATCAAAAATTTACACATGAGGTTGTTATTTTTTTAATTTTTAGAGCCATGTTTTAATTTGAATAAATAATCGTCTAGACATTATAATATAAAACAAAGAGATGATTAAATTCTTCTGTATATAAACATAGAACTGATAAACAAAAACACTTGCAATATAAGCTAACTGTGCAGATAATTTTATTTAGATTCTATTCTTTAAATTTTTTTTGGCAACGATTGAAAGTAATTGAATTAGTTGATTTATATGCAAATAAAACAAAAAGGGTACTGTACTGGATTTCGGTAAAATTCATTACATTAATCAGGTTATATATTTTCCCATTAATATAAATGGATTTATTTTGCTTTGAATGAAAATTGTTTAATTTGGTTACACTAAAGCGCAAATGAATGATCGCTTGAAATTCAGAAATTTTCCAGGCTTTTATCGTTCATTTTCAAATTTGATTTCATAAATTTGTAATCAGTATTACAGACACTTTCATGTATTATAAAGTAATTGTATTAGTATATAGCTCGTGTGTCTTTCCTTTAAAAAAATGATAGGGAAAGATACAAAAAAAAAATCATTTAACTTTTTTTGTAACAATATTTTTTTTTCTTATGTTCAATCAAAAATTTATAATCAGATTCTTTATTTTGTTATTAAAATACATTGATAAAATATTATTTTTAAAATCCTATTAATAAATAAAATTGGCATAATCACATACTTATTGCGTGTGTCTGGGGTTATAGTATAAAATTATACAAATCAACTTAAAATTATTATATATGTATATATATATATATATATATATATATATATATATATATATAATATATATATATATATATATAATATATTTATATATATATATATATATATAAGCAAATTTTGAAAAATATATTTCTAAAAAATTCTTTTTCTTTTCAGCTTAAGAAATTTTAAAAATATTTTTCGGAGAAATAATTTTTATTGAAAACCATTACTTAAAAAAATCTCTTTACTCTCTGCAAAAAAGTATGCATGCACCTTTTATTACTAAACATGCTGATAAAAATTAAGTTATAAAATAGAATAATGCAAAAATAAGGGTAAAAAAAGAAAAAAAAAGAAATTTCAAATTTACTGCAAAAGGCATATATAAGAGAGTGTTTGGGGGTTTCCTCCCCTCCATAGACCAACAGATTTTTAAACTTTTATCATAGAGATTACCCAGTGGCGTAACGAAGGATAGTAGCCCCCTCCCCTCCTGCAAATTCAGGTTTTGCCTTTAATGTTTTATAAATTAGTTAAGTACGTACTTGGCGTCAGTAAGGCTTTAGGCTCACTAGAACCCTGCCACCCCCCGCGATGCGGGATTGTACGTTACACCACTGATATTCCCCCTAGGCGCTTTCATCTTTTTTTTTTAGTATGTACCCCTCTTTCCTTTAAGAGAGGTTTGTGTAGGCTACTGCTTTAATGTGCAAGAGATACCTGATAAAAATGAAATTTTTCAAGTCTAATTTCGTATTAGAATAATTTCAAACATAGTTTTATTTAATTTAGTTTATGTTCTGTTTAATCCTTTATCTACCGACGGTACTTTTAAGTACCATTCACTTTAAAATTACATAGAATAACAATTATATATATAGGAATTTTCCTTTAAATCCTCTTTTCCAAGATATATGGCAGAACGGGTTCTATGATGAGTATTTTAACGGGTAAGGCGAATAGTTTTATAGCAAAAATTTCGTTTTCATCTGATGCCGTTTTCAGTGGATAGTGAAGATTGTCATTTTTGTTCCGAAAAAATAGTTAATATTAAAAGGTGTCTTATGTTTTTTTGTATGTTAATGAAGACCCTAGAAAACGATTTGAATAATTATTTTAAGTGAACAGTGTATATAATTAATTTTACAGTTAAATATCGTTAATTAATTAATTAGCTCTAACAGAATAAATTTCACAAATTTGAGTATTTTGTTTATGTATATTCCTTAATTTTCAATGTAGTGATTCAAAACAAAATATTGCATGAAAAAAATAACAGTAAATCATAATTCGTTAGATAAAGGGATAGAAATAACTTTTTTAACGTGTTTGCTGAATATTTTTGTAATAAATATATATATATTAATAATTAGAGATATATTCTCTCACACGAATTTAAAAGTTTCTTGCTAGTATACCCGTTCTTCGCACGGGTGAACTGAGAAATTAAACAATACAAAGAAGTTTTTAATCAGTTAATTTTACGTGAATTGCTAATAAAAAAAGGCTTTTTCATATCTCAACAAAACAGAAAACCCTTATTTGTTAAATTTTAAGTATGTAGATCTAAGTTAATAAAAAAGGCTTTTCTTTATTTATAACGCTCCTTAACTTTCTTGTAGGTCGATTTGTGAAAACACCTTCCTAAGCTGATCTCTGCTCAGTAAAAGTAACACAAGGTTACACATTTTGTGTTTTGAACGCTTAAAATAGTGTAAATAATTTATACCTGGATGTGAAATACGTTAATATTATTTCCTGTTGAATTTATTTTATGTTAAATTTGTAATATTAGCAAGCAACGTCGTTCCTTACATTAGAATGCCGAATCGATAAAAACACAGCGAAATGTTGGTGATAGAGCCAAATTGACATAATTTTTGGTGACCTTTTTGCAACTTGGCTATTAATTGAATGGTGCAGAAGTTGATATGCTTTATTGCCCCCTGATGGGGAGTTGCAACAAAGAGGATAGCACAAAAACCTTCTCCACAAAAAATACATATACATAGCAATTTTCATAGTGATCCGTTGAACGGTGTTGGAGTGATGCAATTTCATATACACTCATGTCCATAAATTAAGGATAATTCAGAATCACACAGAAATTGAACTCTAAAATAAAAATTTCACCTGTAGAATTATCACACACATCTTAAAGAAGAATATGAAAATTACAGGAAACCACCAGATGGTGCGGATAGTACGTAACAATCACGAGAGTGTAAGAGAGGGGTATATAAGGAATGGGGCAAAGAAGTAAAATTGTTCACAAGTGCTTTAAAAGCCTTTCAGTGCAATAACCGCATAGTTATGGCACAAAGGAAGCATTCGTATGATTTTCTACGTGGTAGAATTATTGGATGACTGGAATGTGGACGTACCCAGCTGGAAGTATCCGAAGAACTTGGAATCGCCCAGAGTGTCATCTCCAGGCTTTGGCAATAATTCCAAGATGATGGTAATGTGAGTAGATGTTACATCACAGGTAGCCCCCCGAGTTACAATGCCGAATGAGGACCGGTATATTTGGCAGTTACTGCCAAAGGAAACAGACCGAGCACAGCATCAGACCTGTCTCGTCAGCTCTCTTCAGCTACCGGTACGACAGTTTCAAGGCAGACCGTGTACAGACGCTTAGGGCACATTGGTCTATATGCTCGTAGGCCTGTCAGATGTGTTCCACTTACCGCAACTCACTGTCACCTGCGATTAACTTGGAGTAGAGAGCATGCATTGTGGACACCACAACAGTGGTCTTGTGTGATGTTCTCCGACGAGTCCAGGTTTAGTTTGCAGTCTGATTCGCGCCGGACTTTAATATGTAGACCACCAAGTACCCGTTACCACCAAGAGAACACCATTGAACGACACCGTTACGGTGGTGCAGGATGGCTCGTTTGGGGAGGAATTATTCTTGGTTCCAGAGCAGTCCTGCATGTTCAGAGAGTAACGATGACAGGCCACATCTATCGGGATGTCTTTCTGGAACAACATGTACGTTTGTTTCGGTGCGCCATGGATGCTGAATTTCTGTTTATAGATGACAACGGCCGTCCTTACCTTTGCAAACATTGTAGACGAATGCCTTCAATCGAAGGATGTCACCCGTATGGATTGGCCAGCATACTCACCGGACTTGAATCCAATAAAGCATGTGTGGGATATGCTTGGCCGACGAATTACAGCCCGTCAACACCCCTTCCCACCTGTTTACCTGAACTTCGGAGGGCTTTGCTTGATGAGTGGTGCAATATTCCCCAAGATCAGATTGATAATTTGATACTCAGCATGCCTAGGCGTTGTAAGGCCTGTATTGCATCGTCCGGGAGACATACTCCGTATTAATCATCATACTAACCCTGTTATACTGTTTTTTGTAAATATGTTCTTTTTTGAAATTTGCTCCAGGGAGTAAAAATCGCAATTTTTATTAATTATGTCAAACATATAGCATCTTTTTTGCTCTTTACCTTTTGTTTAATAAATAGACTTTACAAATAAGTCAAATTTGTTTTGCTTCTGTCTCTTTCTTTGTCTGAACTTCATTATCCTTAATTTATGGACATGGGTGTATACAAACTTCTTTTTTTATATATAGAGATTCATAAAAATAAGCAAACGTATTGTCAATAGTTGTAAAGAAGTTTTAAACAGTCAAACTAATATATATTTTTTTTTTTTACATTTTATTTATTTGATTAACTATAGAAATCTAAATAAAATAATTATTTTTCATGTTCAGTAGAGTAAAAGTCAAAAAAAGTATCTAACACTAAATGCTAAAGGAATTATTTTTTTATAAGAAAAGGTAGAATTAATTATTTTATTTAATCATTTTCTCAAAAACTTCAGCCATGTAATTAGCAGCATGGACTGAGGGAGAGAGAGAGAGAAAGAAAATCAGAAAAGCACCGATTTCTGACAAAATTACAAATTCTGAAAGCGTTTTACCAGCGTGACCATTGCAGCACATCGACCTCTTTAAACACCTCTCATCTTGATGCACTAATTAGCGTCAAGGAAAGGATGGGAATTTACGGTCTAACTGCAACTAGATCACCTTTAAATTCCTCGTTGTCTGTTGGTGGGTCACAAACAATTTATCATTCCAGCTTACTTCTAAAATATAGGATAGGGAATAGAAAGAGGGTTGTTCAGTGTCAAAATCAGGGTATTACAATCTTTTGTAAATCATCGATGATTCATTCATCTTCGATGAGAAAGTGTTGAATTTATGATATCTGATTACGCAGTGATAAAAGTAGGTTTTGAAAAATTTTGTGGAAGCAATTAATAACCACGAAAATAGTTTTTCTTCTTAAGAGTCTAAATATAATGGATTTGTACAACATGATACATAACACATAAATATTGCTTATTAAAAATATTAAGCTATGCAGCAAAATTTAATTTTTTTCAGGTTTTTTAATTGGGCTTTTAGATAAAGTACGTAATTTTTAAATATAATTTGGTGCGCAGATGAAAAATTTTAAAAATATTTGTGTATCTTATTATAAGTGTGTTTTTATAACTATTGAAATATTCTTTTAGATTTTTTTTAAAATTCACTTTTATTTACCAATCATACAAACTTTGGTAATTAAAAATACTGATATAATTTCGCTAATTATACTATAATTTTAAAAAATAAAACTCTAATTGTGCTTCGATTTTATCGAAGTATTCTACAAAGAACTTTTAATTATTATGAAATGAAATTGTCGAAATACCACCATCACATTTTCACATTCCAATTAAAAATGTAAATTTCTAATCTGTTCATTTGGAATCTTCGTTTTTTATTTATAAGCATTAATTATTAGCATTTTGCTCAATGTGATTTGAAAGTTTTGTAAAAATAACTCGCATACATTTTTTACCTGTATTTATGGAATCACAACACGATGAATGATTCGAATACATTATTCTTTGCACTGAACACATCACTGATGTACTAAAAATCTTCAAACATTCTACAAAGCAATTGTTCCTGTTATGTTGCGTAATGGAAATTAGTATTTGTAGGATATGAAATTGATTGCTTAGAAAGGGGATTTTTATAAAATTACTATTATGCAAAATCTTCTATGTGCGACGTATTGTCATAAATACCTGGACTGCTATTATTTCAAAGCGGAGGCAAAAATTAGCCCAAGTCACATTCTCATAACCCTCATTTCACAGTTAAAGGTATCCGAACACGTTGAAAATTACCAAATTTGGACAAGACCGATATTTTTGTTTTCTATTTTATTTAATACATCTATATTTTGGTTTTACAAAACATACTTTGTTTTCATTCTATGCTTCTTAGAGGCCAAGTTACAATCAATTTTATTCAGTTAGAAAAACCCGAAGTGGGTCTTTGATCTACCAGAAGTGGGCATTTAAATTGTTCGAAATCTATCATGGCGAGTCTGATCACACAACATATTACAAATGTATTTCTATAAAACTTTTTGCACCTGATATTTATGCTATTTTCTAGAGAATGTACTAAAATATTTCTCATAGTATGAATATTATTTGAGTTAGGGCATGTTATTTAAATAATGGTCTCATAAAGGCGTTATTTTTCTTATAACGTTTAAAAGTTTCTAAAAGTTTCAAATTTTAATAAAACATTAAAATTTTAGTACATTCTCTAGTTAAATGACTCAAGATTGTTTTGGTAATTCTTTTACTAATATAAGTTTATTACTTTTTTCTCTAATTGCTTTGAAGTTTTATAAAATATTGCTAAAATTTCACATAAAATTGTGATTTTTATGAAATTCCGGCAACTTATTTTAAATATTGTTGATTAAATATTAGTATTTATTTGTATTGAATCCTAAAAAAGCATTTACTTGTTTAAATATGTTTTTTTGTCAAAAAGTACTCTGAACGTGTTAGGATACCTTAATTTCAAATAGTGCGTACGCAGACTTTTTCCTAAGATTTTTTTTTAACATTTTGTTGTGGCCTGTTTGCGATTCAGCAATGGACTACAAAGTCGAGAAGCGTGTGTACATCAACATTTGGATGAAACTCGATAATCTTCAAAACAAACTTTCGAATGCTTCTTATGGCTTTTGAAGATGAAGCTTTGAATCAGTAAACGGTTTTTGAATATCACTTGCATTTTTTCAAAAAGATTCGCTGTTTATTTGAAGTTTTCAAGCGTTTAGGGCAAGGGTGTCAAACTCAAATGCTGACTTGGGTTAAATAAACAAGGTTTAACTTTAAGTGAACCACCAAAAATAGCAATATTCAAAGAAATGGAAGTTTATTTAGAATAATATATTATAATAAACATACATAAAATAACATGAACAGTTTAATATTTACGTCCTGCCACTTAACATCTCTTCTCTGCTACTATCTTTCCTATTTAGGGAGAATTTTTGATATTTTGTTACATATCATTGTGTGTCAATACACTGGACGGGCAGCAAAAATGCTGGTTGAGGGACACTTGCGGTCCGCGAGTTTGAGTCTCCTGGTTTAGGACAACACAACACTAGCAATCCAGATGGAACTTCTTGTATTATATTAAATGTAATACTACAAAATGCACAAATATAAAGATTCTGTTTTACCTCACTTGTTTTACCTTAAATCAGAACAACAATAACAACAGAACGTTATTAATCTGGATTAATTGAAATTCCAGGTCATTTGGATTAAATAAAAAAAATCTGTAAGATAAACTAAACATTCTGCCCCAATCAAAGAATATGAGCCCATTTAAATAACACTAAGAAAATTGGTAAGTAATTGCACAAGAAATAATTTAAACCAATACAATATTTACATTACATGCATTAGGTGGAAAAATTTACTTAGAATTTGACATGGTTTAGCATTTGTTATTTATAACATTTTTATTTGCTATCCTATGTCCGATTTAGGTCCCTCCGGATTTTAATGAGATTTTACCATATACCTTAAAACAGATTTATAGTGAGTAATCGTATACTAAATTGTCTTAAATCAAATAAAGCACAGCAACACGAAGTAATATAAACAGACTGTATAAATAAAAAAGAGAAAAGAGATAGACAAAGTTGTATAATAGCAAAATCTAAATGTTAGGAACTAAGATTGTTGAGTTAAACATAGTTTAAAGGCAGCCAGTTTTTCATTTATATTTGCCTATACCTCTGAGCTTCTAGGAAGAGAAAATAGAAAATAGTTTAAGCATCTATTTCTATAAATAATAAAGATAGTGAACACAATACTAGAAGAATTATATTTAAAATAATGCAACTTAGATACCATTGCACAATACTAAGTAATAAAATTAATCTACATATTTAAACCAAAAAATTTAATTTCTAAATAAAGTAGAAACTTTTTAAAGAATGCAATGCAATAACACAACAATGTTTCAATAATTGGAACTAAACGCCATAACGGAACATTAACGCACATAAGGGAAAAAACTAACAAACGACAAAAAACCAATTATACTTGTATCTAAAAAGAATCAAAACAAAATAATAATAATAATAATAATAATAATAATGACAAATTTATTGCAAGGAAAAGACCAAGGTAGAATTCTAAACAAGGCGAAAATAAAATAAAATACAAAAACAATTATAACATGGGGCACCATCTTGTGAAAGTTCAAGAGAATGAATATATATAATTTTTTTTCTTTCAGATGTGACAAAATAACAAAAAACTGTTTTACCGATACATTCATTGCATAGTAAAAATGAAAAAAAAATATGCATTCATATAAAAAAGAACTATTTTTGATTTTTAAGATAATATTCTGATGGTTAAAATAGTTATCATTACAAAGAAAAAAATATATATAGCTGATTTTTTTTAATTAATATACTCTATTTTTCAGTTGTAATAACTAATATATTTAGAAAATCTTGATCTTTTTTTTTTAACTCGGTCACAATAAGATCATGTGTGTGTGTGATTCAAGTACTTTTAATTTTCAAAGATTATTTACAGAAATATACCCTGAAAAACTGGGAATTCCGAACTATTTGCCAACTGGTAACCATAACAAGACTGCATTACTGTGTCATGCCTATCATCTGAGTTCATACCTAGGCCTGCCACCATACCGTACATCAGTGGCGCACACAAGGGGGCGGGTCCTGGAAGTCCGAACCCCCCCCCCAAAGCCCTTGATTTTTTTTCTGTGATTGATTAAAACTCTAAGTATATCGTACCTAAAATCTAATTAAGTATTTGTTATTAATGATTAATTTTATTAATTAATGCTAATTATTTATTTAATAATTAGTTTTTTTGTTGTTGTGTTCCCGAAAATCGACAAAATCAAAAGGAGCATAATACAAGAATGGAGAGCTTTCGAACCTGGACCCCCCCTTTGAAAAATTCCTGTGCCATACATACATGCCATACATACATGCCATACATACTACTGCCATACATACATGCCATACATACTACTGCCATACATACATGCTCTTATTACACATTTAGTCGAAAGGCAGCAGTCAGTGGAGTCAATTTGTGCTTAGGTTTGTGAAATTGTAAGTTAGGCACATTTATTTGCCACTGGTTACTGTTTGCGTGTTAGTATTTGGCAACGTATGTTGTTTATTGTCTACTTCAAATTGTCACACGTGAGAACTACTTTTGCATGGGTGCCAAGAAGTCTTAAGACGTCGTTAATTTCTGTACGTTGAACTATTATAGTAAGTTTCGATGTTTTCATGTGGAGTGACAATGAAGTTAAAATCCTGAGACAAACAGTGTAAAACAAATTGGCTTCAGTTAGCTTTATGGTTACTTAACGTTTTACCAGGATATATTTTTTTCTAGCGATGGTATATTAAAATATTTTGGAGGAGAGACTGATTTACGAAAATAATTAATTGAGTTTATTAAGTAAAATTATTTTGATTTTTAAGACCTCTTTTTTAGTGGGAATATGTTTATCACAACCCACTGAGTGCTATTGAAAGGCATTTATATACATTTTGCTTCCTTTTACCTTTCCCTATTTGAATTTTCTATAATATATTTTGAAAATGCTACAAACTTTCCAAAGGAATAATGAATTAGAAATATTATATATTCTTAGATGATAATGATGAGATTAAGACATTTTACTTATTATTTTCCATGAAATTTATGAAAACATAGGTCAGTACATAGTAAATTCAACAATTTTATATGAAATATGCTTGAAAATAATACAATATAATAAGTGCATTGTAAATTAGACAGATGGAGATGACTGGTCAAGATATTAGATCAGTGCTTCTCAAAATTTCGATACTTGCGATCCAATTTTTAGTCATTATTTTCTTCACCCCCACCACCCAAACAATAACAACGTGTTGAATTCAATAAAAAATGTACTTTGACGTAAATCTACAAAAAAAATTTAAGTATACAAACCTTAAAAATTATCATGATAAGTCAGCGTTTCTCAAACTATGGGGCGCGCCCCCCTTGGGGGGCGTGATAACCTTACAAGGGGGCGCGAGCATATCAAAAAATCAAAAATAAAAATTTTAGAAATTGCAAAGTTACTGAAAGGAAGCAAAACAAAATACATTCTGACATAATTAAAAAGTAAAATACACTTTTACATTAATGCAACATACTTTTAGATGCATCTGTACTGCATAATGTATTTGATAATTAATTTATCAATACTAAGTTAGGATCCAGATTAATAATTACTATTGACTCCCATGGGCTTGTCATATACAAAATTATATACAAAATCTAATACTTATCTTAATAATTTGCACGGTTTATAATTACAATCATATTGTAGCTTTAGCACGTAGCTTTTAGTACGTTAATTTTGAAATCAATGCATTGTTATTTTATGGAGGGGGGCGCGATGAAAATTATGATTGAAAATTGGGTCGCAAGTATTGAAATTTTGCGAACCACTGTGATAAGTATTAATTTTTTTAATAATTTTATACATGACAGCCCCATGGGGGCACTGATAATTGTTAAACTTGTTCTTAAGTTGGTATTGTTAAATTAATTATGAAATGAAATGTGCAGTACTGATACATTTATAAATATATTATATCAGTAAATGCGTATTTTATTTTTTTATTATATCAAAATGTATTTTGTTTTGTTTCCTTTCAGTAAATTAATAAAATTTTTAAATAATGTTTTATTTTCGACTTTTCAATATACTCGTGCCCCCCTTGTTGGGTTATCCCGCCCACCTAGAGGATACACCCCACAGTTTGAGAAGTTCTATATTAGATTGATGAATTTGGAGGTAAGTATATTTTCTACGACCGGTAAAGAGTTAAAAGCAAACATATTTTTCAATTCCTACTATTATAGCTCACACTCTCTATATATTTATTTATTTATCTTGGTGGAATTTTCAATCGTTAATAAAATACATTTTAAGCGCTCAATTGAGTTGAAATTTTATATACATGATTATTTTGGATGACAATAGAGGGGTTTAATTATAATTAATAAAAATTAATTGATTAAAACTGATTATTTAAAGAAATACAAATGTAGCCACGTTGGCATCATTTTTGGCAACTTGGCGACCATTTTGACGACTTATGTCAAAACTTGAAAATTTTTTTCTCTCGCGTTTTAAATTATTCAGTTGAAATGTAGTTTTATAAACGCGACTCTGTTTTGGATGACAATACGATACTTTAATGATAATTAATAAAAATTAATTACCACACACTTAATGTTATGATTCTGTGATATGTATGTACAATACATATTTATATTAATTGTAACTATTTAATAAACAGTATCTAAAATAAAATTTTTCTTTGTTGATCTACGTAGGAATTGACTTAATTTTTTTTATATTACTTGTGTTTTTTGTTGATTTTATTTGGAAATATGTTAGCATGTTGAGATTCAGAATCAGGCATATACCTCAAGATCTTTCTGTCGAAATGTTATTCATTTCATGAAGTGTATTATTTATAACTGAATTTGACCTAACTATAGATGCCATTTACTTTTAAAACATAATAAAACTATTACTAAACCATAATTTAAAAGAGAACAGGTTATCTTGAATTACAATGTAATTACACAGAAGAATTTCGATCAGCACCGAGAGCGTTAGAGCTTGAATGTTATATTGGTATGATGCTATTTCTGTCTATCTCAATGTCCTTGAATGGGCATTTTATGAGGTTTTCGACATCATTGAAACAAATAATTGCAAGTACTAGGGTCAGTGACGCAGTAAAATTGAAACAATGGAATTAATCATCACGCTTTTGTATTTTTTTTCTGCATTATATGTTTAGAAAGAGTATCATAAAATAATTAGTTTATTTTTTATTCCACGTAGAATAAGGGAATAGGTTGAAGAGCCTTACTAGATTCCCAACGAATCGATGATTGATAAAAGATGCAATTATTCATGGAAAATTAAGAAGAACATATTCCACAGTGAATTAAATCAATTCCAAAGCGAATGATGTTTATGCATAGTTGTTAATTATTTTTCATTGATTAAGAACATTAATTAATGAATTGTTTTAAAACAAATCTTCTCTCTCTCTAACTTTTAGGAGAAAAAAACTGAAAACCGAGAGTAACTTAATCGAAAGCAGAGTTTTTATTTAGCGCTGAATCAATTAAATTGATAGGATGGTTGACTTTCTACTCATCAGACAAAAGAAAGAATTTAGAAAGCAAATACTATTTTATAGTTAATTATAGGCTTTGGTATGTCCGATATTTCACAATGCAGTTCAATTATCTTTAATTTATGGGCAATTTATTTACTATTATATAAAAAAAATATTACTTTTTCAGAGATTGTTTGATTCATTTAATGTAATTTCTAAGTTGCTTATTAAAAATTATCATAGAATATCAGACTTCGAATAGCAATGAAACGTAAGAGCAATTACTTTAAAGGAATAAACAACTTTAAATTTAAGGGTTTGTTTATCAGAAAACAAGAAACTTTATCAGTTTATTTTTTTAAGAGAAAGATAAATTTCGAATAAATTTGTTTTATGTGTGTGCATATATGGGAATGTATCTAATGCCTTAGTGTAATAGGAATGCATGTAATATACTGTGTAATGGGAATGTATGTAATTAAACTGTATGTAATGTATTTATGTAACAGGAATGTATGTGATGAGATTGTATGTAGCGTATTAATGAAATGGGAATGTATTTATGTAATGAGTCTGTATGTAATGAATTCACGCAACAAGAATGTATTTATGTAATGAGACTGTGTGTAATGCATTTATGTAATGATACTGCGTGTAAAATGTATTTATGTAATGAGACAGTATGTAATGTATTTATGTAACAGGAATGTATGTAATATATTTATGTAACAGGAATGTATGTAATGTATTTATGTAACAGGAATGTATGTAATGAAAATGTATGTAACAGGAATGTATGTAATGAAAATGTATGTGACAGGAATGTATGTAATGAAAATGTATGTAATGTATTTATGTAACAGGAATGGATGTAATGTATTTATGTAACAGGAATGGATGTAATGTATTTATGTAACAGGAATGTATGTAATGAAAACGTATGTTACGTATTTATGTAATGGTAATGTATGCAATTAGAATGTTTAACACGAAAATAAAAATGTCAACACACAACTCTTGTCACATTCAACTCAAGACTTTATTTTTTAAACTGAATATTCTATCTCCTTATCTATTGCCATCAAAGATCCAGAACTTTCCATAATTAAAATTACAGTTAACTTTTATAAATAAAAGCACGAGCATTAATATAAAGCATTAATAAATGCATTAATATAAAACACGAGAGAAATAAAGAATTACAATTTTTAACACGCTGGGATGAATGGTTAAATCATTACAATAAATAAATAATAAATATTACCATTTGTTTCAATTGTATATAATGTATTTATATAATAAGAATATATGTGTAATGAAAATGTACGTAATCAAAATGTATTGTTAGATTGTATGTAATGTATTTAAATAATGGGAATGTATGTAATGTATTTATGTAATGGGAATGTATGAAATGTGTTAACTTAAAGGGAGTATATGTAATGCATTTATTTAAAGGGAGTATATGTATTTATATAAATGGAGTAAATGTATTTATTTAAAGGGAGTATATGTAATGTATTCATGTAATAGGAATGTACTCGTATCTATGTAATATGAAATAACGTAATACATATTTAATGATTATGACAGTTAATAGTTCCTCCCACACAAGAAGACAAGTAAACGGAAGTACATTGTGTGTGTAATTGACGAGAAAATCACGTTGAAATACTGCGAACAGAAATAGTAGTTAGACATTTTAAAATTTGTATGACGTCATTGAAATCGAACACATAAAAGGAATTTTTCTTAAAAAATTAAGTCACATTACAAATAGTTTGTTTAATTTCCTAAGCGCTTATTTGAATATTAAATTGGCTAAAGTTGTATGTTGTTGAAAATGTCTTCGCATTGAAAAATCAATCCCCATGGAAAGGAAAAAAAAACGATTAAAATATCTATATTTACATACAATACGATTGAAAATAAGATCAATTTTCTTTAGCATATGGCAGACCGAAATCATTTAATGAATTTTAGCCTTATACTTCCTTTCGTAAGGGAAATAAGTCACGAAATAAAATAATTTATCATTTTTCCCCTTTCATCGTATAAGCATATTTGCGTACTCGTTACAAAAGACATTTCTTCGAAAGCATAAAAATATCAAAGAATAATAATGCAATTCCCCGAATATATTTAAAAATATAAAATATTTTGTTTTCTCCACAGATAACCAAAAATAAAAAGTCTTTAACCACCTTACTTGAGAGCAAAAATATTTTGTATGTAAAAGAAATATATCGAAAAAAGTATTGTACTTAAAATTACATTACAGGAAAACATTAATATATTTGTTTACGTTGCCACTGACAACATAAAAATATTTCACATTTTGCTCTTGAATTGAACTCTCAAGTGAAATAAATTTTGAGGCTATTTATTTTTTCTACTGATGTTTAAATTTGTTCTTTTAAAAATATAGTTATTCGCATAACTATTGAGACGATCATGACATGTAAAGTTCATAGTTATGAAGTATCAGTCCTCACTTTCAATTTGATTTTTTAAATATAATGATATTTTAAAAAACTCGCCATACATTAAACTATTTGCTGCCTGGAAACTTGGCAGAATTGTACCAGGGTCTTAAACCCCATTTTAGAATTTAAATTAAACAAAATCATAAAGCGAAGTCATTTGGTGGATATTCAAGAATGTATTAAAGGAGTAGAATTCTGCAAGCTGACGTAATAAATTAGATCGGTAATACACTTTCAATGCAAACATATGATACCTGAAAATAAAGCAATTGCAATGATAAACGGTAAAATATGTGAGAAAAGAGATAATTGGGTTGACAGAAACCGTTACATATAGCGGTAGAATTCTAAAATGTCAAGCTTTGGATGTTAAAGATTAAACTAAAAGTGGTGAATTCGTGGTTAGGTACTATGTAGTTTCCTTTTTAGTGTAACTATTATTTATTAATTTAGGCAAGGGGGAAAAAGACAAAAAATATAATTAAAAAAGTTTAAGACAAAGAATATGGACGCTTTTGCATAGCGACCACATTTTTTTTCTTACCTTGCCTGTATTAAAAATTATTAGTCGCTATAGAGAGCTTCTGTTGCTTGGGACAGTCAGTAACAGTTATTATACAAGAATCGTTACAAAAACAACAGTTATTTGTAATTTAATTCATTACTACCTCTTATTTGAAAAATCTATAATTAACATCAATAACCAATATGATTAATGGATACAAATGATTACTTTTTTGAAAAGGCATTTTTTTCTAAAAATGAATTACTTATTCATACCTTATAACGTGGCTTTCGCAGCAAGGAAACAATTAAATGTATAACGAAGCTCATATTTTTTAGTCAACTATTTTGAACTATAATTCAGTGCTTTTCAAACTTTCAGTATTTGCGACCCTATTTTCAATCATAATTTTCATCCCACCTTCCTTCGTGCAATAACAATGTATTGAATGCCACAATAACGTACTTTGACGTTAAAGCTGCAATACAATCATAATCATAAACCGTACAAGCTATCAAGACAAGCATTAAATTTCGTATATGACTCGTCCATGGGAGTCACTAGTAATTATAAAACTTGTTCTTAACTTAGTATTCAGATTGTAAGGAACCGCTGCCTGCACCTGGCAACAGGTCGAACGAGAGACGATATAAAGAAAAGGATCTGACAAGGACAGAGGAGAAAAGCTCGGAACGGGAGAGGAGAGGGTGTCGAAGAAAGCCGGGGTCGTGAAAAGAAGACACGGCTGGACGATGTATCGTAATCTTGTAACATCTCAATATATTCTTTATTTTAAGAAATGTCCCATAGAAGGTGTGGAATAAACACAGTGGGACAAAACCCTGTCTGCAATTATTTTCAATTCACAATGCGAACACGATCAGAAAAGAACCCACAAGTTTACACAGATATTAGTTATCAAATGCAATGTGAAGTACTGATACATTTATAAGCATATTATATTAATGTAAATGAGTATATAATTTTTTTTGTATCAGGATGTGTTTTGTTTTGATACCTTTTAATAAATTTGTACTTTTTAAAATCTTTTTCGATAAGCTTGCACCCCTTGTAGGGTTATCACACCTATCCAGGGGGCGCTTCCCACAGTTTGAGAAACGCTGCTATAAATTATAAAAATTATTACGTTTTATCAAAATCAAAATCATTTTCAATACTGAAATATTTTTATGTAGAACTGTTTCTAAGAGCTACAGATATAAAATCAATAAAAATCGGAATATTTCATCGGATAATAGATGTTCGTTGGATTAAATTAATTTTATATGAACACGAGCTTTTTTTTACTGAAAAACATAGTTTACAGCATCATTGTAGGTCATACTTGTAAACTGGAATTCACGAGAAATGGCGTCACTGACACCAAACAAGAGGATAAGCGGCGGGTTGTCACAACATCGCATTCCATCATTTACAGAAATCTCTCGGAATCTTCCCGCTCAAGTATCATTTACGATGACAGCAGCGCTTGAAGAGGTTAATTGCATCGCTGGGGGCGCCAAATGAGCTGCAATACAACTATCATTCGGATGAATTTACGCTTTGAAATGGAGCTCAGAAGAAGTGCTATGGAAACATTGGATTCATATCGCTGCACAAATCACTTTGATCCTTCTTTTTGTGTTCCCTCTTTTATCTGATATCTTAATGACAGGCTCAATTACTACCAGATGCATCACTATTTCTGGAGCAATCGATTTGACAGTGATTTCAAAATTAATATATTAAGGGGGAAATATGTGTTTATTCTGGGATATTCCATATGAAAAGATAAAGCAAAATATACGATTATAAATATTTTTTCACTAAGATTTAAATCTGGATCTTATTTTTTGATTTCTATAATTCTGTTTATTATTTAGCTAAAAACTCTCTGATGTGTTGTACCACCTCTCTTTTGTATTTGTCCATTAAAAGGTATGAATACATGTACGCACTCATAATGAAAAATAGTTTATAATATAAAATATGTATATGTAAACATACTTGCATAATTGTCAAATTACCCCATATACATATTAATATAACTGTTAATACCTTAATCTCATAAATAAAATACGTGAAACAATACAGTCTCTCTCTTTATACACACTGCTAAAAAATTAGGGGAGCACATGGATTTAACAAAATTAGGCCAATATATTTCTTTTGATAAATGACTTAAAACAAATCCATAGTCTAAAGTGTAACAGAAAACAGAAGAAAACTCTATATGTAAATTAAGGTTCATGACGTCAAAAAGCCAGAAACGGATATAAATGACATGTAATAGAAATTGTTGTTTTTCGTTGTCTCAGAGGTGAAATTCAACATTTCGGCTGCTGTTTTGAAAATTGTGACGGAAAAAGATCATGACAACGGTTATACCGGAATCCATGGTTTGACGTTTAATCAGGAGACTGGAATACGTTAAAACACAAGAAACTGTATCAAACGCTATTGGAGTGGTGAGAAGTATTATTGAAAGACTGTGGAATCGACTCCAAGATACAGGGCATGTCCGACGTTGGACCGGATAAGGTCATCCATGCGCTACTACAGTAAATAATGACCGATATATCCTGTTAAAAATTTTTCCACACAGACAGAACAACAAATGCGATGCTGATTCAAAGAAAGTTTCTTTTTGCAACAGGATGAAGAGTCTCCAACCAAACAATCCGAATTAGACTTCATACGGGTTATCTGTTTGCACAGATACCAATTGTGTGTATCCTGTTGACAACAAGACACCATGCAGTTCAAATAAAGTGGGCTACTGAACACATCTAAATTGGATGTAAAGGTATTGGAGTCAAGTGCTGTTTACGGACGGGTCCCAATTCACTATAGAATGTGACACCAGACGTGTTATGATTTTACAAGAAAGGCGCATTCGAAATAACCCTATATTCGTCCAGGAAATATCCCATTATAGTCAAGGTTGACGGCTCATAGGTATGCTGACGAGATACTGAGAGAGAGAGAGAGATTACATGTAGTACCTTACGCTGAAACCATTTACGATTCCTTTGTTTCAATGCTGGATAATGCCATACACACAGCTCGTCTTGCGGAGAATTTTCTTGAAGCTGAAAAATACAGCGTTTGGAGTAGTCAGCATGCTCTCCGTATCATAATCCGATTGAGCGCGTTTGGTACTCACTCGGCTATGCGTTGCTGCAAGACCAAGACCTTTGTTACTGTTGAAGATTTGAATACCCAACTGCTTTAAGAGTAGAACACTATTTCTCGAAGTCTCGTCGTGTGAACCTTATCGCATCCATGCAAAAAAGGTGTGAGGCACTCTTAGCGGTTCGGAGAGATCATACACCATATTAAACATCCTGTATCATTTCTAAACAAAAAGTTTTTGTCATTTACATGTAATCAAATTGTTGCCTTGAAGAATCATTTTATGGTTTTTATAACTTTCCATAAAATTAAAGTTTTCATAGAACTGTTTTTTGCTTCATTTTTTTTGCATTGCATTTTGTCACACCAGTATTTTCCATTCTATATCCATGTATGACTTTTGCGCAATGGTTTCTTTACTGTTTTGCTTGCTCCCCTAATTTTTTTAAGTAGTGTATACATTAAGAGAAATAGAGAGGAAGATCTCTCTCTCTATGTAAAGAAAATGTTCTTTTTTATCCCTCTCTCCTTATGTGAGGCTCGAGTTTGCTCTTAATTCTGTTTTAATGTTTGTCAACAGAATCAGTGGCAGTAACTTAGTACGAGAGAAAAAAAACCAACCCCTCACTTGCAGAAGAAACTAATTTTTGTTTTCCTATTGTAACCGTATAAAACTAGGAAATATGTTAAGAATATATTTTATGTGTGAACTTTTACTTTATTCTCAATGCGGATATTTTTTCTTTTATTCCTTTATTTCTTTAAAGAGATACTGAATGTAAATACGCACGAAAATGTCCTTCTGCATCATTATTAAGTTTGTACATCGTAGATAATTGATTTCTATAGGCGAAGATGAAGTTTATGAATTCTTATTTTTACAGTACGAATATAAATCCTCATCGTGGATACTGAATTATAAACTAGATGTAGTTGGGGTGTTATGTAAGTTATATTTTTGTAAAAAAAATAGATATTTCAAAAATAAGTTGCACGAGAGGCATTTTTATACATTACGATAAAAAAAAAAACTAGTTTATAACGCTTAGGTTATTGTTTGTCCTTCTTAGTTTTTGCTCGAGTTTCAACCAGTGCACACTGGGCAGGAATCCCTCATAACAGCCATCAAATAAACTAAAACTTTTAGACCCTCTAAATTGGATCAAATATTTTTATAGTCACATATACGTTTATAGAAAAGAAAGTTTTGCCGAAGAACATTACCTTTATTATTGAAAAAGGCACATTAAATTTTTTTTCTTACGAAAAAAGTAGTATTTACTACTATATATTATGAGAACCCTTAAAATTATTGCTAAATGGTACGGTTTTCACTATACATGTACAGTATTGAATTATGATGAAATTTTTTTAAAAAAAGCCATATACATATTTATTGATATGAGTAAATAAATTATAAATACTCTAAAATTACTTCATTAGGAATTATACTTAATTATTTAAGATAAGTTACAAGGCATATTTATCTTCATCATTACCATCATCTTCAACTGTTGCATTATCATTTGACATATTTAGGGATTAAAATTTCAAGAAGTGATATTCATCTTTATTCTATTTATTAAGATTTCATTCTATTCTACAACTTTCCACCCATCTTAGCTTATACTGAAACTACTCAATTCCTTTTTGAAATCGTTGATATGGCAACTCATTCGTTTCATACTCATATTGTTTCTCCAAACTATTATCCAGAACACTACTTTACATGAAAGTTTATTCCATGTAAAGTAGTGTTGAAGATACGAGGGCAGTTCAATAAGTAATAAGACTAAAATTATCTATATATAAAAACAGAATACCTTTTATCGTCATCATTTACTTAATTTTTTTCAAAATAATTTCCGTGGGACGTAATGCATTTATCCCAAAGTTCTGTCCACTTCTTAAAAACATGTAAAAATCCGTTTTGTGAGAGCTGTTTCAAAACCGCCTCCGCAGTCATTACACATGATTTGTTGCTTTCAAAACGTTTGCCTCGCAATGATTTCTTAAGTTGAGGAAACAACCAGAAATCTCATGAAGTGAGATCAGGACTGTATGGAGGGTGTGCTAAAACCTCTGCGTTGTTCTGCTGCGGAACATCCATATGCAACGAGCAATAAGTAGTCGGGCATTGTCATGGTGCAATAAGAAGCTATTTCGCAGCAATGGACGTTTCCTTTTAACGTGCTGTACCATTGTTAACAGGACATTTATGTAAACCGAGTCGTTTAGGGTAGTACCGGGTTTCTACAGCGTGTGTTGATACACAATTCCTTCATAATAAAAAAATATGGTCATAACTTTACCAGTTGATTTCACAGTTTTTGCTTTCTTGAGAGTAGGTGAAAATGGATGTTCCATTCACTGCTTTGTTGTTTTATGGTTGGATCATAGTAATACAACCAAGCTTCGTCTTCTGTGATAAAGCACTTTAAGATTTTGTTACCTTCTTGTTCCAGTCTTTAATCATATCGTATCATATCAAAGGTCTTCGATGCTGATTTTTGCTTCCTTTTCGATAACTGGGCGCATCTAGTAGGTGCCCACAAAGACGCTTCAGTTCGATCACGTGATACTCAAGAATACAAGTATGTACACGAAATCTATTTGTAGATTTTGTTAACACAGGCAACAAACTATTCTTATGCCACAGAAATTAACATTACGATTAGCGGTTTAGCGGCAGTGAAATTAGTCTTATTACATATTGAAGAGCCTACGTATTTCGGACTCTGTTCGCTTCTCTGTCGAAAGGTGGTCGGGAAAACCATTTGTTGGCTGAAAGAGAATACAACTTAAATTATAATAAATGAGCAAGAGTGACTTTTGTGACAAATTTCCTCACCAAATATCATCAGCTGGTCATACTTGGTAATAATAAATAGATATTTCGTAAAGTATCTTTTAAGATTCTAGGGTAAACATATTTGAAGAAAAAGCTTTAAAAGCTCCTAGTAAGCTCTTCCTCAGGCAACATTAGAGTTAAGCATTTGACAGGGACTGTGTGTTAAATTTACCTTATGCTTAGTAACAATTACTGATTTCAATTGTTTTTTTTTTTATTTTTTATTTTCAATGGCGGATTACAAGACAACTGCAAACAAAATGAGACAAAAAACAAGGAACAAAAACAACAAAATAAAAATAATAAAATAAGAAGTAACAAAAGAAACACAAATCCACAGTATAGTCTAAGAAAATCACACATTTTGTATCTGGCCTCCCGACATCTGTTTTACATGGATCCAGAGCTGAGTGCACAAGAGCGGCCAAATGAATGGCGTCCATTTCTTCATTGGAGTGCACAGTTTAGAAAGGGTACTCTGGGCAATGCCTATCGTGTTTAGATGTTTGGACAGGCAGTCGTAGCCAGCGGCGATTCAAATATCGGCCACAGTTCTATATCGTGGCTCTTTTGAAATATGAAGGAGCTTGCTAAACCCCGCTTTTCGATTATTCTTTTGATTGAATTCAGACTAGAATGTAGTATTTCTTTCAATTGTTATGTTGGATAATTGCAGAGTTTTTGAATCTATAACATTATAAATTTAAAAGTATGTGATATTTGTCTTATATCAGAAAAAAACCCTGTTTTAATTAGTAAAGAGTTCCAGTACACAAATTACGATTTTGCTCTGAAAGAACCTGCTGTTTATACTTACTGAATCCTTTCTGTATTTGGAAGTCGATCCACTACGTAAAAGTAATAGTTGATGTAATACAACTTATACTGGTAATTAATCAAAAATATTTGTTTGAAAAATAAATGCAAGGTTATTTAGTTGTCTCTAATAACACTCAAGATAACTAGAGCTCTTTTCAACTCAATTTAAGATCATGGATTCCTAGAAATATTTTAAATAACTCTTGATTAAGAACCCTTAATTTAAATACATAAATATGTGATATGTTTAATGATTGATGTCTTGGATAATCTCAGAGTAAACATCTCGGATATCGTTCTTGGATAGAACTACGATTCAAGCGATGATATTACGAGATTCATAACTCGGTACAAATAACTCTTTGATATTTATTTTTCAGTTCCATCATTCATCAGGTTCATTATTGGAAGGTTCAATTATTACTAGTTATATGATCATGTTTAGAGCATTCTGCTCGACATTGATTTAAATGCTAAGATGTTGTTTTAAAAGGATTACTCCATATCCAGAAAATAAAGAAATAAGCTCATTTATAAATGCGTGCTACTTAATTAATGATGCAAATATGCGAATCAGAGGATGTATTCAATTACACCTATCATAGATAATAAACTACATATATATAAAAATTAATAGCATTTGAAGATAATTGCGCTTCTTTAAATGTAATTAAAGTAAATTATTGCACTTATAGTAAAGCAAATATAATTTTTGCTCCAGAATAATGGTTTATTTGATGCATAATAAAATATAGATATAATTAATAAAAATCTATCAATCAACTTAATACTTATTAGCGGGGTCTAAGAAATTAGTTTTTTCGAAAGGTAATTTTCATACCGGGCTGTTGATTGCAAATGGAAATAAATTCAAGAGTAATTCTACAGAGAAAATGTGAAAAAATAGTTTTATTAATACAAATAAAAAACACATGCGTATCAGAACTGCATTTTAAGAAAAAAAAATCAATATATTTTTGCTTAGAGAGCTATATTCAAGCAAATGATAAATATAAATAAAATTAGTAAAATCCCTTTTTATATATATATCAAAATGCACAAAGATAAATAAAAAAAATATTTTTAAAGAATATATGCATTTTGTGTTTGCTTTTGGAAAGATCAAAAGTTCTTGCATGAATAATTATTTGAGTGCAGAAATTAATAGAATAAATATCGCTGAAATAACGAACATTTATTATAGAATTCTCAAGAAATTACACGTGATTCTGCTTCTGCCTACGTTTTCACACACACAGAGACAGACAGACAGACAGACAGACAGACAGACAGACAGACAGACAGACAGACAGACAGACAGACAGACAGACACACACACACACACACACACACACACACACACACACACACACACACACACACACACACACACACACACACACACACACACACATGATGAGAGATAAAAACCAATATAAAGTAAAAATTTTAAAACAATTCAATAACATCTTATTTATAAAATTTTTATATAAAAAAATAATTCATAATCTGAGCAATTAATAAATTTTTAACATTAAAAATAAAGGCTACGGTATTACTAATATTATTACGTTGTAAATAATTAAAAATGAAGCCCAGTGGCTGAGTGGTTAGTGCAACGCGCTTCCACGCCACAGGTCCGAGGTTCAAACCCCAGGCTGGGTAAGGTTAACTCAGCCTTTCATCCCTTCAGTGGGTCGATAAATGAGTATCAAACTTGCTTGGGTGCTTAACACTGGGGGTATCGCGTCAGACTGACCCCCTCACCGGAACTTCTGCTCATGAACTTCAGGGCTCAAGGTCATTTATACTGAGATGGGCACAGTAGAGGCCTTAGTCCTCATGTGCTGTTGTGCCACTGAGTTAAGTTAAATAATTAAGATTACAAAATCTATAAACAGAAATATATATATTAGAATTCCAGAACTGCAGTATTCACTGAATTGACTTGGATTCAATGAAGAGAAATGAATAGCATATTTTAATGATCTTCTCTTTACGCTCCTGAAGTAAAAATATAAATATAATTTTAAAGCTACGTTTTTTTCTTAATATTTTTTAAAAAAAAACTTTGTGAAATTTGAATTTTACTCTTAGGTATTCAGAAAAAAATAGATTTTAAAGACATCATTATTTTCCATTTTAATACCAATTATGAATTAAATAAGTTCAACATTTCCTTTTTTTATCATTCAAATATAATTACTATATAACAATGCAAATACTTTTTTTAAGAGTCATGTCTACAGAAAATTTTGTACTCATATTTCGCATCGCTGTGTTAGAGAAATATCAGTTTTCATTGGTCGTTATGACACTTGCACAAGCTTACCTTTCTCTCCGGTCCCGATTTCAATGAAAAGTCTTCATGGGTCACATATATTGTTGTGTATCATATAAAAGTTTCACGAAATTTGCACTTGAAACCGTCTAACATCCTCTATGCAGATGGTTCATCATCTCAAGAGTTCAATCTTAAACAATTATTCTTATTAGAATAAATGTATTGTTTGCAAAAGCTACAATATAGACGTTAAGATATTTGAAATTATCTATTTGTAGTGATGGTCGAATGAATCCTTATTTGTGTCCAAACAGATTAAAATTTGATTAGTATTTTATTAAGTATGGAACTCAATATGTACTTAGCCTTACTTTCATATGGAGAAAAACAAGGACCCGCTATCTGCCCTCTAATCTCCGAGAAATTGATCACTATGGCAATGGAATCTTGGTTGCCTGGACAGGCATTGCGTCGTCGTCACACACATTTTCCTGTCTTTGGAAGAGTCACTGTGACTGTAGTGAGGTATAGGGATGGGGTTTTGGTGCCACGTGTTCGTCTCTTCAAGGGTGTAATAGGCCCTGATTTTATTTAAATGATGGCAACGCGAGGCACATAAAGCTCATCTGGTCGATGAATTTCTGGAAAGGGAGGATATTCGTCGAATGGATTGGCCAGTTCGATCTCCAGAACTCATCCTAGTACATTATGCTTGGGGTGTTTTGGAGAGGTTAATTGCGACATGCAAACCCCCTTCGAGAACCATCTAAGGCCTGAAAACAGTTTATGAACGAATGGGATTAATTGTTTCAGGAACTCATAAATTTATTTATTTTTAGAATAAAATCATGGTATGAAAGATCGTTATCTGAAAGAGAGAGATAACTATACACCCTATCAAACAACTTTGTTTATTCTACAACTGCTGTTTCATACCATCCGACTTCTATGAGCGTTACAATAGATCATGAGTGTATATTGGTTGAAACAACTATTGAACCAGCACCTGTTGCAGAATTGTTGTAAAAACATCCTATTAAACAACTATTGGTTGCTTTTTTTGCATTATTTCAGCCCTATGTGCATGGCAAATTTCATTAAAATCTATCCAATAGTTCTAGAGGTAATCGACAAAATCTAAAAATTATCTAAATTTTGAACACCAGTATTATTTTGAGCTTTAACAGAGTAGCTTAATATTTTGTTATGTGATGTTAAGTTCTTCATGAATGAAGTGATATTTTTATTAGTCAGCGAAAAGTGTTCTTAAAGCATTGTATCACGTATTTGTTTTATTTATTACTTTGTGTGTGTATACGCGTTCATGGGTTTTTTTAAACATATTTGAAGTGAACATCGAAGTTGAAAGTAAAAAAAAAATTCTAATAATATACCAATATATACAAAAATGAACACTTCAAATTCTTTTGTGCTGGTAAAATATTAAGCGCTAAAATTACAGTTGAATTTTTTAAAAAAGTTACGGGTTCATGTGTGGAACATCATTTCAATTGCCTATTTACATATTATTCATTAAATTATTTAAATGACATTGTGAATCTTTACTTACAATATTGCTTATCTAAATTCGATTAATTTTATTAATGTTCCACTATAGTATACCGAAGAACCAAGAATTGACAACATCCCCGGTAAAGATGAGCCACAAATTCTTTAATCACAGCGTTTATGGACAGATGTCCAAGAAGTCATCTCTACGAATCTTGAATTTAACTGATGTTCGTACTCCACAATATAATTTGAAACCTTTAATCTCCAGACAAGTAATCTGCAAAATCTCCCGTTATTTCGCAAGATAGTCTTTAGAGGTATTATGATACAAATTCCTAATTTGCCGACTACGAATTTCGTTACGTTATTAGGTCCCTATTATAATGTTACGTATTCGTTATTTATTACTAATGATCTGCTTCAGATGTATTATGCAATGCATTAATGTACTTTATTCTTTATATTTGTACATAGAAACTGTTGCTTAGAATAAAATATTATTCACAATTTAGTTTGAGTTCACTTTGTAACGCACACACACACACATTTCAGATTTAATGTATCAATGTGTGTATTGTACATTGCAAATAGAGCTGTTTTAATCACCTCTAAATTAGGATGAGGAATTTAATTCTAATATAATTCTATGTTAAATACTAGAACAACTATACAACTTCTGGCAATAAAGTTCGGTGAATAGTTCTGTAATATTAACGTAGATGAAATATTAACGAAAGTTACCTGACTATCCTTCGAAATAATCACCTCCCATAGCTATGCATCATTGAGATCAGTTATACATGTCCTGAAAACTTTGTAAGAAATCTTCTTTTGGGATGGAGTTCAAAAGTCTCATCACGTTTCGTTGGATGTCAGGAATATCGTCATATATCTTTCCTTTCAGAGCGAGTGTGAGTCGAGGAAATAAGAAGAAGTCTGGAGGATTGAGATCTAGCGAGTACGGTGGATGCTCAATTTGCACTGCCCCGTTTTTTTGTCAGGGACTGTTTGACGCTATTAGCTATGTGAGGGAAAACATTGTCGTAAACAAAAAACCCTGAACCTTATTGTGCATACTGGGGTCGTACCCTAAGTCGACGTTTCATGAAATGGGTCAAGATTTCAATGTACCCTGCATCATTCATCGTCGTTCCCTCAGGTAGAAATTCCTTGTAGATAATGCTTTGACTATAAAAAGTGCGATGAGCATCGTTCAAGAAATTTGGACAAAACAGTCCAAAAGGAAATCAATATTTTTTGTTCATTCAATTTCCTGCCTTCAGTTTAGAACCAACGCACTGAACAAGCATTTTGTAAAACAAGTCTTTGACGAAATAGAAACGACACTCAACTAAACAACGGTGGATGCAGATGGTCTACACCTGCAACTACACATGCGCAGCGTTTGTTTTGCCAGTGTTGCCAGATAAGCCGTTCTGCCTTCATTCACCGAAGTTTATTGTCAGAGGTTGTAATTTCAACTGCGCGTTTAAGTATATTAAATAATTAATTTAAATTTTACGTTTAATTATTGGTAAAATATTTAAGTATAATATTAAAATTTGTGCACACAGTTGATAAATTTCTTTGAATGTCATACCCTTTTATTAATTTTTTTTTTAGTTTCACACATTCCTACTTAGTTCTTAAAAGTAATAAATTACTTTTTTAGGATATATGTGTAACAGTTATTAATTTATTAAAAATAATAAATTAATAAATGCATAACATTAATTATTTATTAGAAAAACAATATATATATATATTTAAACAAAACATTTAATTAAGTATTGCCTTATAAGTGGCAAATAATACGCACACCAGATATCTAGAGAATCAATTAAATGTTTAATAAATTTGAATAAAAATAAATAAATTTGAATTTCATTCAAATATAAATATGTTCAGTACATTGGAAAAACACACACACAATTACTGTAAAACGAATCATTAATAAAATAAAAACGAGAATTCAACATACATAAAGAAATCATTTTAAAATATGTGAAACAGCTGCCATTTAGTAACACAAAAAATATCTCATAATATATCAGTCTAAGTGAACTAAGTCAATTTTTGTAAATTCGAAAATATACGTAAGATATTAAGAGTAATATGGGTGGCTTGAGGGTATGGAGGTTGTAATCTTTATTGGAAAAAAATGTGGGCTGGGTTGACTTAATGCATTTTATCAGTAGGGATTTTGGGATGAAAATACTCTTTTTCTCCACCCACATGTCTCTCTTGAGTTTTATAGCTTTCCGAAAGCTATATTTTTTTACAGAAGTTTTGAAATAACAAGAAGATTAATGCCAACTTCTTTTTTGGCTTCTTTATCACTGAAACATACGTTTGCTTTTAGGAGAGGTACCAATTCCGTAGGGTGTTGCTACAATATAGACAGTTTCTGTCTTTTCAACCTGAAGTTAGTAGTTTATTTCCCCATCAAATAATAGCATTGTGCAGAACAAGCAGTTGTATAAATTTATTTGGTCCAATAATTCAATATATATTCATGTATTAAATATATATTCAGGTATTAAATTGTTCCAATTAATTTGTGGATCAGATGTGTCGAATTAGATAGCAGTTCAGATGGATAAAACAGTTAACTCATAATTAGAGTTGGCACGTTTTCTGAGTATTTTTTAATGCAAGATACAGAGATTATGTATGGAATAAAATTAGAATTTAGGTATTCAGATTTTAATGAATTCTTTTTTCGTTACGTTTTTTCTTAAATACTCGTATTTAATAATATCTTACATTAAAGATTAATTTAACAATATAAAATTATTCAAGAGAGTGGAAATGGGAAAGCAAATAAAAAAAAAGGAAAATGAAATATCCTATATGAATTAAATTCTAAGAAATTTAATGTGTGCTGACAAAAAAAGAACCCTATACACAAAATATTTATTCAAAAATATTGAAATTATTTTATATTTTCATGAGTGTTACAATTTTACCTTTTAAATAAAGATACGTATAAAGAAAGTTAAGAACATTGATAAATTTATTGATCAATTTTTTTTAATAGAATGTTGTTTCAAATTGATATCCCACGCGTGATTATTTTTAAATGATCATATAGAGTTTCATTGAAAGACGTCTTCTTAAATAAATAAGGATTTTTTCAAATTAAATTAATATTGACCTTATTGATTCAAATGGTTTACATTTAGAATTAAAAACATAATATAAAAACAGAAATACCGTCCAACTGATTTCAAAATTGCGAGATTTGTTTACAATAACTTAATAACAGTGGCGTAACGTACACCCCCGCCACCCTGCATTAGAGGGTGGTCACCCAAGATTCTAGGGAGCGCAAAGAGCCTCACTGATGTCAAGTACGTAATTTTGTAAGATTCGGTTTGGGACGCAAACCTGAGGTTGCAGGGGAGCCCTAATATTTACCGTTAAGCCACTGGCGAATGGCTTTATAGGTTGTGAAAACTAAGATTACCAGAACTACCAAACCGGATTAATACCTAATATTCAAGAATTTTATCAAAATAATTAGTCCAATTATCAGTTATGTGCACTGAAATATTACTAGGTACGCAAATTGTGGCATTTCTGAGGAGTATTGGTATAATTGTAAAAAGAAAAATATTACACAGATTAACAAATATTCTTAAAATTAATAAATGAAATGCAAAGGGGGGGGTTGATGTTCTTAATGCCTTTTTTAACTGAAATCTTTATTAAAATGGGATACCTATCTCAAAAAGTAAAATCAAAGAGAAAAAAATTGTGATGATTGTGAATTGCAACATGCAGTACATATTTCAGAAAACTTGGTTTCGCTTAAGAGATTCAATAAATTTATTTATAATTATATTTAACGATATCTTAACTTCTCTCTTTCTCTTGTATATATATAAATCAATCGCAACCTCACAATCAATTAAAAAATTGAAATTATATGATTCTTATAATACTAAATCCCATTTCAAAATATCAATGGCGAATATAGAAGATAAAAATCCAACGTTTTCAAACAAAATAAAAAAATTATAAAATAAAAACTTATAAAATACCCAAGTGCAACCTCGGACTTAGGACCGATAAGTGGGATTAAACTAGTTTGATGGCGCCAACCTTCCCTATTCCTTATGTATATATATGAAAAATTATATTTTTATGATACTGAGTTATATATAATTTAATAACTTATTTATATGATTGTAAAAGCAATGGAACGGCTGCACAGCTGTTTTAAATTCAAATAGTACGAAAATAACTTTAGAAGAAATAAATACTTTTCAAACAAATATTTATTTAGCATTTAAATAATTTATTTATAAAGATCAAAAAGTAGCACTAATGAAGTGTAACGCATTGAATATATATATATACATAAACATTATCTATTTTCATATTAAAATACAGCAAACTAAATGTTAACAGTCAAACTAGTTTCAGACATGCTATGTTTACACTTCGGTAAAAGATAATAACATTTTCTTTAATATATTTTCTTTCATGTATTTTAAGTAGTAACAGGCTTCTACTTAAAAGGCGAATCCTCTCTTTCGCAAAGGATTCTTAATTGCAGAAGCTGTAGGCGAGAACACACTTAATACTTAAAACATACCGCTCTTCTCGACGCCTACTTTAATTCTTAAGCAATATATCCTTCTTCTTTCTTTCTTTATTTTGCAAGTGCCGAAAAGAAAATTAATTTGCTACAAAAAAGAAGGGAAAAACAACTTTTTATTTCTCTTTTGTGAACCTTTATCTCTCTCTGTTCTAAAATTATTTCATTAACATAAAAAAACGTGTTAGCAAAATGTGTATAAAGATAATAAGGTATTTCATTACTAATAATTTGTACGTTAATTACAAGCCTACACTCAAATATTTGCAAGCTTTAAGTAGAAAATAATAATTTATGATCTGTTTAAGATATCTGACTTCTCATTAAAATGTGTTTCATGTATTTTTATGATTTTTTTTTGTTTCGTTTTTTTTTCGACTAACAAGCATCAATTAATTTTTGAAAAGAAAAAGGAAGAAGATTGTTAAGTATTGGATTAAGCTCTACATATTCGTAAGAAAAATATTTTTAGTAAAACTTATATTTGTTTAAATTAATTTTTTAAATAAATTACTTACTAGTACTCGTCTGATAAAAACTATGATACATCTTCAATTAATAGAACTTACTATGAGCTTAAAAAGAAATGTAAGGATATGTTTTTTGAAAATAGAAAGGAAAATGATTCCTATTGGTTAAATATTTTATTTATAGGTTTAAATAATTAAATGCTGAAAAACAATTAAAATAAATTAAGCTATTTTAGTTGTTATTTTGGAGAAAGTATTTTTCTAAGTTAGAAAACTAAGTATTTTACTTCTCTCTCTCTCTCTCTATATATATATATCCAAAACGCATTTACTTTGAATATTTTTATCGTAAATTGGTAGTTGTTGATAAAATTTCTGTTTTTAAGCATGTTCTGATAGCTTATATCTTTGTGATGCAACATTTGTTTACTAGTGACTGTAGTACTATGTTTCTACCATTCAATAAGATTTAGCTCATTTTAGCTAAAGCTATAATGAATGAAGCGAATAGTTTTGCTTTTATAAAACCGTAACACACTTTTTCGCAAAAGAAAACACATTAACTTGGAATGCATAAAAATTTACCCATATTTAATGAAAATAAAAAACTAATTTAAAAGTTAGGATCACACACATTAAAGTATTTTTTAAACTCAAAAAGTAATTTTTTCAGTTAAAATAATTTTAGATTTAAAAAGCGTATTCGATAAATAAATAAACATAATGTTATTAAGACCAACCATTTGTATATATATATATATATAATTAGGAACACATCTTTCATAAATCTGTATGTATTAAGAGTGCATTTTTTTTAATTCTGTGGAAACGAGTCCGCAATACATATAAAAAATTATTTTACTATTAAAAATGAGAAGTAAGATCGCAGTTAATAAGATATTTATACATATAACAAGGATTTATAATTACTAACTTAAGCTATCCGACTAAGTTCGGAACCGTGATTTTAAAAAGGCACATAAATGGATAATTTTCAAGATATTTAGTATCACTTAGATTAGAATATATGTATAAAATTGGTTTAAGGCCATTTTGACAAAATTTTTTTTTATTTAAATACAATATTTCGGCAAAATATTAACTTAGAATAATCTTTTTCCAAATGTTCTCCTTTTGTGAAAAATGGTTCTATTATAATAATATTTTGCCTGCATATAGCTCATACCTCTGTACAGAGGCTCAACTATGATTTTTGAAAAATTCTCATTATTTTCAGAGTTACAACCAATTGAAATAATTATCAGCGTTTTTTTCTTAAATTTTCTCCCCTCTGATCTCGTAAAACTTCGATAAACCCACTTCTAAGTTATGTATTTCAAAAATTCTGGTTGAGTCTCTGTACAGAGGTTTGAGGCATGAAAAATATTACTATAATAGAAGCATTTATTTGCAAAAGGAGAATAATTTGAAAAGGGGCCATTCTATGTTAATTTTTTGTCAAAATATTGTACTTAAACATTTTTTTTATTGTAATAATATTCTTAAAACAATTTTATATACATTTTCTAATCTAAGCGACTCTAAATATCATAAATATTATCCATTTATGTGCTTTTGTAAAATCACGGTTCCGAACGTAGTCGGATACCTTAAAAGAAAAATATTCACTTTGTGAGAATATAAAAAACATCCCATATGTTTGTAAATATTGATCTAGTACTGTTTATATTTGAATTTAATTATTATAAAGATCAGCAAAACACATTTTTAAAAAACTTTTAATAATGTCTACCAAACTTGAAATGCATGAAACAATTTAGTGTGTTTGTTTACCTCAATAGACACGGAAGTTTCACCAAAATTTTCACTAAGAATTTAGGGGTGGGGAAGAGACAGATTAAGTAAAAACTTTCTTTAATTACAAACCTGACAAAAACTGGATGTTTTCGTAAATAAAACTTGAGGTTGAGATTGTTTGCATTTATTTCTCTTTTTATTTTTCCAATTTGTCTTAATGTATTTTTTTACTTCTAGTTGTGATGGAGTCGTCTTCTTTCTTATGACATCTGGCAAGGTTAAGTGAAAATAGCATTTAGTGCTCAAAGATTACTAAGCGTCGAATGATACCATCCCATAGCGAGGTTCATGAAAAATAAAGGAAGAAAATGTGATTGGAAAAAAGGATTCTGTGGCTTTTTCAATTTCACCTCTGCTTCAAGTCCTTTAATAGTAACTATTTTTTCCTCCGGTGACTTTTACTGGATCACAATGTGATAGATAAAAAGAAAAAAAAAAGAAAGGAACTCTACTGTGTAGTTATTTGACAGTATGTTCCACCAGATTAACTTCATTTCGCTAGTTCTTCTTTATTTGTAAGTTCTACCTTTTCATTCCAGCAAGTAATCATACCTTCTTGTAAGTTCTTACAGCATTCATTACTTCATCATCTGAAACATTGAAACCTTTCATTCAACTCGTATGATTGTTTGCTGGCAACTCCCTTCTTTTTCTTTCCTTACTAAATTAGTTTTAAGTTGGATGAAAAAGAAGAAACTCTTTTATATACAGGAGATTATCTAAAAAAGAAGATGTATCTTTTTTTCTCTCTCTTAGAATTAGAAGATTAAAAAAAATCTAAGGGATGTATTAAAATAAAGCTATATTATATATATGCAGGGAATTTCATTGAGATACAGCAGTGTGATGAATAAAAATAAATATTTTTTTAAAAAAAAATAATTGCATTTCATTGCCATAATACTAGAATTTAAATATCTAACTTTAGTAAGAGGTATACCTGAAAATATGATGTTAAGTATTTTAAATTTCTTCCAAGTCATAACAGTTCTTCATATAAATTAGGCATTCATTTAATTTAAATTAAGATTAAGCATTAAACACACCTTCAACAAATTAAGATACTGCTGAAATTGATTCATCTTTTGGGTATACTTATACATTTTTTTACTTATAAAGGGATTATAAAATGTTTAGAATATATAAAAGTACAACTTATGTGTGTGTAAAGAAATTAAGTAATTTATCAATATAAGGCAGGTATACCAAATATGCACCCCACCTAGATTGGTAACCAATGCGTTTATTTAACTTTCGGCAATATCAGGTTCTTTAATTAAATGGGGCAGGGATTAAATAAACATATTCCATTTAAATATATAGAAACCTTGAGTCTAAATGTTTGTGTAATTGCTCAATCGTTAAAATGTTCATATCGTGAATTTCTCGATCATTTCATGAAATAATGGTATTTGATGATTTTCCAGGCCATTTAAATGTGGATGGTAGACGTAGTCTAGTGGCCATGATCACAAACTCTCGGACACAAATTACAAGTTCCAGCCGTAGAAACACTGAAGACCCGCCATGCAGATGGTTTGATGCAAGTTAAATCTGTCGTCACTCGTTGGTATGGTAATTTGAAGAGGGGGTGACAGCTCAGGTAGCGTTTTCGCTACTTGACCAAGTTTTCAAATTTACTACTAGCCCTCGTGCGGCTTTATAGCGCTAATTTATTACACACTCATTCACTACATTCAACCATTCAATGTACGTATTAGGCACATTTCAATGTGTCACGAAGTGCCAACTGAGTCGGAGGCTAATCGTTAGCATTCAGTGAACGAATACAACTTTCTAGTCTAGTTTGCACATAATTTTTTATCAGGTTTAAAGAAAAGTAGAATGCGTTGTTTTGTTTTTAATGCTGAACTGACAATGTATTGGAGCATTGCATAAACCTTCTATAAAGTATAAGCGAAAAATGTGAAATGTATTTCAAATGTTCCTTTCTTGTCATTACCGAAACACGTCTGGTGTCTTTGAACTAAATTGGAACTCGATCGTATACAGCTGTTGACTCCAATTCCTTTTCATCCAATATCTATGTTCAGCATCCCGCTATCTTTTAATGGTGTTTTAGTGTCAACGTGATACACAAAACCTACGTGCATACAGACCTTCCGCACGAAGTCTATTTCGGATCTCTTGACTTGAGACTCTTCGTCCAAATGCAAAAAGAACTGTCTTTGAATCTGCGTCGAATTGGCTGTTCTGTCGCTACAAACTTTTAACAGGATATATTGGTCATTATTTATTGTAGTAGCACGTGGACGACCGTGTCCTGTCCAACGTTGAACATGCCCTGTTTCATGGAATCGATTCCACAGTCTTGTAATGATATTTCTTGCCACTACAATAGTAACCACTACAGTTCTTTTTTTAACGGATTCCAGTCTCCTGATAATACACTAAGCCATGGATTTTGATAAATCAAGTTGTCGTGACATTTTCCTGCCAACATTTCTTCAAATAACAGTCGATCCGTTGATTTTCACCATCGATACAATGAAAATCAACAACTCTTAAAAAATTACGATTGCTTCAATTATATCCTTTTTCTGGTTTTTAACGTTATGAATGTTGATATACGTATGATGTTTTCTTCTCCTGATTTCTGCTACATTTTAGACTACGGATGTTTTATTTTACGTTAGTTATTATAGAACTAATATTTGTGTAAATTCATCTGCTCTACTAACTTTTTTATTGAGCAGTGAACCTCTAATTTTTCCTTAATGAAAATAATTTATTATACTAAGAAATTATTTAAAAAAAATCCATTATGAAACTGTTTAAGGTAATTTTGTTATGAGATTATTTAAGGAAATATATCGTTATGAAATTATTTTAAGAAATAAATCATTATACATATTTTAAGTATTGTCAAATAATTATTGTGATTGTAATCGTACATCCCTCAATTAAAATTCACATCTGTAATATTTCATTTACTTCTAAAATCAGCATTTTTAACAGGTTGGAAAAAAAACTATTCAAGCAAATAAGTTTTAAAAATAATTTAATCCTCTGATTCTCCTTTTTGAATATTGCTAATGAATAAAAGTTACATAAATCTTCTTATTAAAAGTTGAGTAGTTAATTGAAGTGAATTAGTGGCTTACCCCAAATAAATAGTATTAATTCAATTCAATGATCACAATACTTCAAAACAGTCTTGAATCGGTTTAGGGAAAATAATTGAGGAAAATGGCTTAGTGGACTGGAATTATTTCGCTAATGAACTCAACTGCTTTAATCCATTTATCAACGAAAAATCAATACAGACGTACGTTAAAGAAATAAAAATTCACTAATACCTCATAATTATCTTTCATATTAACATTCAACCGTTTGTATAGCGTTCCTTTTAAATCCATAAAAAATATGAGTAACTGGCAAATATTATTTGAGTAAATGCACTTTATTCGGAATGACTTGACAATTCAACTAAAAAATATAGCAGTAATACGATATAAATCCTTTAAGTATATTTTTTTAGTTGCATATTCATTTGTAAATTAAAACATAATAAACAAGTTAATAATTTTTAAGGTAAAATAAATCGTCTCCCATCGAAAAAAAATTACTTCTGCTTAATTATCGGGCAATTAAATTTTGAAACATAATCCAAGAGCATAATTTTATATAATTATTGCTAATGATCCATTTTAGCTGCATGAAAAAACTAAAATAATAAGGAACTTGTTTATGTGTTTGTGAGATTTATTTTCTTAATATATACTTATCTTAATAATTACGAAGAATCTTTAAATCTCATATTAAAGGGTGGTTCTAATTTTGTCGTTAGTTTCAGAGTACAATTTCTGTTTTTTTCTCGGTATTTATCATTGTTAGGAGCTACTCTATCGCCAACAATGATCTTAGAAAGAAGGTGTTTAAAAAATTATAAAAAAAAAAATCACGCAACCGTATACATTGTAACGTAGTTCAGGTTTCGAAGATAATATGATTGATCAAAAAGCTGGACGATTCTTCAGGGGCGATGAAAATTTATTGTCTAAAAACGATCCTTAGATATGCAGGCTACAGCAGTAAAATTTGCAAAATAAATTTAAGAATGTCATCACACACCTTCTAAAGCACTCAGACACAACTATCAGGGTCTAGACATACAAATACGTAATGTATTCGCAAACAATCGTTCGATCGAAGCAACGTTCTTCAACACAGCTCAAGACAATACTATATAGTCTGCTGGGAGTTTTCTCAAAAAATTTGTCGACGTCATAGATCACGATGACAATAAATTCCCCCAGTAGTTTCCACAAGCTTAAATTCGTCTAAATGGTCACAAAGTAACTCAAAATGGTTGCCAAGTAGCCAACATGGTCGCAAAAATGATGCCAACTTGTCTCTGTCGCCAAAATTTCGCCAATTTTCCATTGAATAGCTATTATAGTGTAAGGAACGACGTTGATTGTGAATATTACAATTTTAGCATAAAATAAATACAACAGACATTACATTAACGTATTACTCATCCAGATATAAATTACATACAATATTTTAAGCATTCATTACTCAAAATTCGTATCACTATACACATCTATGTATTGTACCGGGGTGTTAAAGATTATTTGCCTAGTTTTAAAGACTGCTATTAATTTTTGGATGTAAATGTCGTTGACATGATGGAGGAGGCGTGTTGTTTTTGATACACATTTATTTAATGTAGAATACCAAACGTACACACAACACAGAACAAACGGCTATTAACACAGCCGCACAGCAGTTACAGTAAGCAACGCGGTGTTCACATGGCGAAGAGAAGAAGAAGGAGGGGGGGGGGCATAGTTTGCCTGGAAATGGGAGCTTTTATGTAAGGCGGCAACTGGAAGTTCCAGAATTCACCTTATTTCCGTGGACGAACTTTGTGATTGGTGGAAAGACATTGTATGATGAAGCCGTAGGTAATCTTAGTTTAAATGTGATGAGCTTTTAATTTCTAAGAGATAAAGTTATGGTTATATCCCGATTAGGCGGATAAACTAGTTAATTATTTACTCACGAGTCCTCAATGGTCAGGGCTATTACGAATTAAAAAGTTATTAAGATGAAATTAAAGGGAATTATTACATTTCTCCCTTCCGTAAGACACGTGCATGCCTCAGGGTCCTTGACTCACACCCGTATTTTACAGAAATACTAAGCATGAAATTTAAATTTTAGATTTACATTAAATTAGAGCATTGCCCTTCACTTAAACAGAAACCTAAACATGAAACTGATCTCCATCAAGAAGACTAGGATTGCACAAAAATATGAAAACAAATATGTGTTATTAAATCGTATAAATCGTAAGTATGTGTATACGAGTCCATACACATTACACTCAAAATTGGGCACATTCTTAGGAGTACACATTATCTTTGGGCTACTGTTATATATATATATATGAGTGAGTGAATATTAACGTTGTACTGTTCAATTACACAAGGGCTTTTGGCGACGGACCACGTAATTTTGAATCTAGGTCAAGTGACGTGGACGACACCTGAGTTGGCACTCTCCTCTCATAATTACCACACCACACCAACGGGAGGACGTTTCTGCTCTCGACAGATTTAACGTGCATCGTTTCCCTACACGGCGGGTCTTTAGTGGTACTGGGCTCGAACTGATGACATGCCTGCCATGATCCGATACCTTGTCCACTGGGCTACCGCAGCCCTTATCTCTCTCTATTTCTCTCTCTCTCTATATATATTAGTAGTAATGTTTACTAACATTATCTTTATATAGCATAAAAAGTACACAATATGAAAGTATAAAAAAGGAGCATTAAACACTTAAAATAAAATGAAAACAGAAAATAAGTTTCAAAAATAGTTGTATAAAACATTATCAATGACAAATATCACGTAAAAGTATCAGTTTGTTCATACATAAAAAAGTTGCTAGAATTCTTTGTGAATAGTAAGTGAAACTTAGTAATCTTAATGACAGACTACTAAGAAGGGGGGAGGGGGTAATAATTCAAATTTCTCCCTATTTCCATCCAAGAGTACACACTTCTACTAAACTGAAAACAGGTATACTGGGATAAAAACAGGAAAAACAATGGGCGGTGCACCCTATATTTCGCTCATGTATATGATCCATAATCTTTACTCATTGTATTATATTTCACACACACACACACACACACACACACACACACACACACACACACACACACACACACACACACACACACACACACACACACACACACACACACACACACACACACACACACACACACACACACACACACACACACACACACACACACACACACACACACACACACACACACACACACACACACACACACACACACACACACACACACACACACACACACACACACACACACACACACACACACACACACACACACACACACACACACACACACACACACACACACACACACACACACACACACACACACACACACACACACACACACACACACACACACACACAACTAAAGTGGGAAAAATGAGGGTACACCTAAAAGGAGAAAACGGACTAAAATTGGGTTTTCTTTTGTAGGATTGTTATTTTATTTTTCATGACCTTATTTTAATTCTTCGGGAGGATAATAAGTTCTCAATTTTAAGACGTGAACAATTTCAGTACATCAGAGAATTTCTGTAATTTTTCATAGATGCCAGAAAAAATTGGAGATAATTTTCTACGATTTGAATAATGAAATTCCTCATAGATTACAAGGTCACCAGGTTCAAAATGAGAATTAATAAAACGAGCATCATATTTAATTTTGTTTTTTCCGTGATTTTTTTATAATTTTATCTTTTGCTATTTTTCTGGCTTCTTCAAACTAAAGGGTAAATTTTTTTGTTTAATGGTAGTCTACTCGTATATGTTAAACTGCCAAATGATAAATACGCAGGGGGAATTTAGTGACTGAATGAAGTGTTAAATTACATTCAATAAATATTTGCTCTAGAAGATTTGTCCCATGGAATTTTCGTAGGAGAAGAATTTAATGTATATATATTAATCTCTCTAGTTACAATAGACTGATTAACAAGTTCAATTTTTCCATTAGTCTGGGGATGGTAATAAGTAGTTAATAAATGTTTCACATTAAAGTTTCATGAAAAGCGTTTAAATCTATATGAGATAAAAGCATTATTTGTATATATATATATATATACGTTAGAAATTTAGTTGGTATTTTAATTTGAAACAGTTATTTTAAGCAATTAGCATAAATTTCTGTTTCACTTTTAGAAGGGAAGGCACAAACATAACGAGTTACATAACCAATGACTAAGTGGAGATATTTTTTAACAGAATTATAATAATTAAATTCAACAACAAATATACTCAAAAGGTTGATCTGAGAGGGGCACAGTCCGTAAAAGACGAAATCCTTTTTGAAATTTTATTTTTATGTAGTTGGCATGCATTACAATGTTTAACACATTTTGAAATATCTAAATTAATATTATGCCAATAAAATATTGAGGAGAAATTAAACTTATCATCTTTTCAGTGCTAGGGAGTCCAAATTGTTCACGAGCATTTTGTAAAATGTTTCTTCTTTATGAAAAAAGTTTCAACTTTTTTAAACAGAATTTTTCTTTTAAGAAAAAAGGACAACATCAACTTTTTTTATGTTTAGAATCATTTACAATGTCTAAATTTTGATGCATCTTTATTTAATATAATGCAAGTAAATGTACAGGGATATATTGTGCAATAGGATGCCTTGATAACATATCATTTCATTACTGTTAGTCCCATTTAAGGTATCCGACTGCGTTCGGAAACGCGATTTTAAAAAAGCGCATTAACTAACATTTTTTATGATATTTAGTGTCACTTAGATTAGAATACATGTATAAAATTGTTTTAAGGATGCTATTACAAAAAAAAATTATTTAAATACAATATTTTGGCGAAAAAATAACTTAGAATAACCTTTTCTCAAAATGTTCTCTTTTTATAAAAATTGCTTTTATAATAATATTTTGCTTACATAAAATAAATACTTCTCTAGAGAGTCTGAACTAGGATTTTTGAAAAAGCCTCACTTTATTTTCAGAGTTACCGCCAATTGAAATATGTATAACGAAGTTTTTTCATAAAATTTCTACCCACTGTTGCATTGAAGCATGGATAAATCCACTTCTAAGTTATATATTTCAAAAATTCTAGTTTAGCTTCTGTACTAGGTCTGAGCTATATACCGGTAATATATTATTATAATATAAAAGCATTTTTCATAAAAGGAGAATGTGTAGAAAATGGGTCATTCTATGTTCATTTTTTGTCAAAATATTGTACTTAATTAATTGTTTACTGTTATAATACTCTTAAAACAACTTTACATACGTTTTCTAATCTAAGCGACACTAAATATCATAAATATTATCCATTTATATGCTTTTGCAAAATCAAGGTTTCGAACGTAGTCGGATACCTTAAATGTTGCACTTCATAATCAAACATGCTTAGTTTTAGAGACCAAAGAAAAATAAATTAATACAGATTTTTAACATTTTTAAGCTAAACAAGAGCAGCGTGGTCAGTATGGATTATGGATTTCTTACCATGTAAATCAGTGTTTCTCAAACTGTGGGGCACGCCCTCTAGAGTAATAATAAATCTTACCAAGAGCATCTGCTATGACTAAACATTCCATTTCTGTGATACAATAATTTTTTCATAATCACGTGCAGTTTTAGAATGATAAGATACTGGGTGAAGATTACCAGAATTAACTGGCTGCTTTATAATTGAGCAGATTGTAGTTTAAAAAGCGTCACAGAATACTTGAAGAGGTAAATTAAATGTAATTTCTCTTGGGATGACTCTTCCTTTGTTAATTTTTTTGGGGGATCTTGAACCCTACAAGTCATCGTGTTGTTCTCTTATTTTTTTAGTTTACCCACATAAAGAGAATACTAAATGAGGTGTCACCGTGGATTTCAAATTATTCCATGTCATCAAATCTTTGCAATGAGGTGATGCAGTTCTGTACCCTGACTCCGACGAGCTGAGTGAGAGGAGAGGGTCTTTGGGTTGAGAGAGAATGTCCGTCCTACACTTTTCTTGCTCTTTGCCGTGTTGTCTCTGCTACTTTTATGATTTGTGAATATTCTGCTTTTTTCGTGTAATGTGCCTTCTTCAAAATATCTTAGTTTTATCAATTAACGGAAGTGTAATTATCATATATTATTAAATCGTATTGGACATGACTTCATTCAGAATGTCAGGCAACAGACTGAAAGCAGAATTTTTTATAATGCATTGATTCAGTGCTTCTGAAACTTTCACCACTTGCGACCCAATATTCAAGGATGCATTTCAACGCCCCCACCCTGCGTACAATAACAATGTATTAAATTCAATAATACTACACTTTGACACTAAACCAAAAAGAAAACGACTTAAACGTCTTAAGTGCCAACAGCGTATTTCAACCTCTCGCTCAGCCAATGCGTTAATTGCTCCGGACGTATATATGCGTCTTTCTGAGTCTTTTTTTTTGTAAAATGGTATCAATAAATTTATTCCGAAAGCTTTGAAATGCAATAAAATGAACTTGACAATGTTCCCGAATGATTTACTTATTTCAAAAGATTTGCTTATTTATTCATTTTATGCACCACATACGTTCGTCTACGTGTTAAATGGTGGCATTAGGGAACTATCTCGTAATTTTCAATCGGTATTAAGGGATTAATTATAAACTGCACAAATTAGCAAGATAAATGTTCATTTTTGCATATAGTTGTAAGTATGACAAGCCATGGGGTCACTGGTAATAATAAAACTTATTCTTGACTTAGTGTTGTTATAAATTAATTATAAAATACAGTGTGCAATACTGATATATATGAATGTTTTATATCAGTGTAAATGTGTATTTTTTTATGTTGTCAGAATGTAGTTTGTTTACTTTCAGTAAATAAATACTTTTTTTTAAAATTGTCCCTTGTTTTTGACTTTTCAACATGCTCACGCCCTCTTCGAAGAGTTTTCCCGCCCCCTAGGGGTCCGCCCCACAGTTTGAGAAACACTGCATTGATTACTTTTGTAATTTTTTTTTATGTTGCTGTCAAAAAATCATTACTTTTAAATAAATTTATTACAGAAACCTTCACTTCTGCAACAGTTTGCTGATTATATCTATTTTTATCAATAAATCGTTATTCACCTTTTACGTAAAGCGTTGAAATCCCATTGTGTTTACGCCTAATTTTAGTTTATACTTTACAGTTTATAGTCTGAATCTTTAGTGAAGAAAAACTTATTTTATATTTAATGGTGTATAAAAATTAAAAATTGGAAGCAATGCAAAAAAAAAAAAAAAAAAAAAAATACGACTCACGCAAGTAAAAAAAATCTTTTCACTGAAAACGATATATTTATTAAAACAGAATTGTGTATTGCTGAAATTTTCTGGTTTTTCTTTTCATCACAGCTTACACACAATATTCTTTTTGACTTATTTATTAATTCTTCCGTTTGGAAACAGAAGATTTTAAAACGCAATCATGTCTGTAACAAGGGGGGGAAATTTCATACGTTCATTTCCGCTGGTGTGTTTACATTGCATGAAAAAGAATAAAAAAAAGTTCTCCATTCTTTTAGAAATTAAAATAACAGTCTTATCTAACGAAAAGGTAAACGAGTTTTTGGTGTCCGCGACGGTAATATATAAACACAAGAAAAAAATGATGAAAATTAAAAGAAAGTATTTGCCCTGAAAATAAATGATAAAACTCTTTTTTTAAAGAAAAGAAATGTTGGGAATATTTTTCATTAGTTCATATGTTGAAGGCCAGCCATATGCTGTCCAAAAAATTAATTATTTCTTATTTATAGTTAACAAAAACCTGATTTCGTGTATAAATCATAATTATAAAAATATAGTATTGAAAAATGTGTGATACACACAGTTTCAGTGGTATATAATTTTTTCTTTGTTTGCAATTTTTGTTTCTTTTATTATTCTGTTTCCAGCATCTTGAAGGTTTATATCGAATTAAGGCTGTAATTTACCTTACTTTGTCATTCCTCTAACAAATGTACGTTTCACTCTTTATTAATGTTATGCTTGGAATACTTTAAATTTTTTTTCCTTTGATCAACAGTTTAATTTAAATTGAAGTTTAAATATATAAGATTGTTAAATAAACTTTTAAATGACCACTCTTACACTTTTTAAAGAAATATTTCCATTTGTTGAAGTCTACATTAATATTATTATATAGTTAGTTTTATTTATTAGTTTATTTCAAAACTAAGTATAGTGAACTAAAGCATGAAACAATAAAGCATCAAACATTAACTTTCCTATAAGAAAATCTTAAGTGCAGATTCCTATTAGTCTATTGATCGAAATTCTAAATTACGAGGTACAAGGAATAAACCCTCGTATATCTTGAAATCACGACGTTAATAAAAATCAAATAGAATCGATTAGCTTAAAGAAGATCCTTCATAATTGAGTAGTTAGGGCTAAGTATAAGTATATAGGATACCCATATTTTTGAAAACACACAAAAATAGCTCAACAGTTTCATTAAACATGAAAAATGCTTGCAAATTCCATCCAAAAAATTCAACACAATTTTCTTTCTACATGTTTCTTTTTCAAATGGGGCAGTTGATTGGTAATTACCATTGCAATCCTGTACACTCCCCTGGAGCTGGTATCACTTTTTTTCATGTGGCACTATATAGATGCATACCAATTACCATATTGTAATTTTGATGCCCAATTTCCTTCCCACACGGAGGGACCTGAGCTCTGACGTTGTGAGCTTGTACGAGGAATTTAGTTTGCTGAGAGTATCCAGGTCAAACAGGCTCTCTAGTTATTTTTAACATGCCGCATAATCATACAGCATGACAGTGCCATATTATCCATTGGGTGCTTAGGGTAGGAAACTAGGGGTCCGGAAGGGCTCTGATAAGCTGGACTTAAACAGGTTTTTTGGTGATAAATTTCGATCCACCCGTAAGGTAGACAGGCCCTTTCTGGACTGTAGGGGGCATGTAGATCTTCTGCATCCAGGGCCCGAAATGAGCTTAAATCGGCACTGGGACATGGACCCTGTCGATTTTTTGCATTATGAAAATCCATCTACTTCGGCCGGAGTCGAACCCTCAATCTCGGGTGTACAAGGCCAGCACCCACGCCACCAAGTGGCTCTAATAAATATTATATGCCGTACATTTGCATTAATGTTAATCTTCACTAAGATATAGGTACAAACTAGAGCATTTCAGACTTGTAGATTTCGTAAATATGTATTTTTATATTGTAAAGAAGAAAGATTTGAATTAATTTTATGGTTATATATATATATATATATATATATATATATATATATATATATATATATATATATATATATATATATATATATATATATATATATATATATATATATATATATATATATATATATATACAGGGTGTTTCAGCTAAGATGTTACAAACTTCTAGGAGAGGTAGGGGACAACAAGACGACTCGAAGTATATAGGCAATGCTGGGTCGGAAATGCTTTCCTAAGGCTCCACGCGCCGACAAAATTTAGGGTGCAAAACTTCAACTGGTCTTAAAAACGGGAAAAATTGTCGAAACGCTTTGGGTTTTGGTCAAAAATATTGTTATTATTTATTATTTCATAAAAAAAATTCTGAGCAATATTGCTGCTAAAACATCGCTAGAGGGCGCTTTAGACTTTGGAACGCTAGGAAAAAGAAATTTTCAATATTTTTTAAAGTTTTTTGATGGCTTTCATAAGTTGAAACTTTAACTTGAATTTTGATACCGGATTTGGTATGCTCCGGGGAAAATTGATGTAAAAAATCGAACATTGTTTAGGGCACTTAAAGCACAAACGGTGCTAAAAAAGGAGCAAAATGTTGGATTTCGGTGCGGTTTGCGCGAAAAGCATTCTCTTGCTGACTAATTTGTTCAAAATAAATTTTGACTTGGTAGCCATTAACCAAAGCCAGAGGGCGCTTTCAGACATTGCAACTTGGAAACTCATTTGGATAATTTTGTGGTTGGGTGTAAGCTGAATAGATACTAGCAATTTTTCCTCCTAAATGAGATTCGAGTTGGTCTGTGTTGCAAAAAAGTAAATTTATAGCAAAAAATTTTAGTAAAAGAGGGTAAAAAACACAAGTACTAAATTACAAGAAATAAAACACAAGGAAAGACTCAATATAGGAGGAAAAAGCTGTTTACTTACTGCTATGCATAATCATAAAAGAAAAAGTAAAGAAAAGAAGGAAAAACTGCTGTCAAAGGAGGTGTTCGAACTGACGCCCGCCGCATGTGATGCAGGCTTCACATCTTCGCTTCATGGAGCATCGAACATTCGATGACATTTCTGGAGTGTTTCGTGTTTCCCCGGCTGCTGCACTGATGCGTGCTACAAGTTCCTCGGCGCTGTTTACGGGTGTTTCGTACACCAAGGATTTCATTTGCCCCCAGAAGAAATAATCCAGACAGGAAAGGTCTGGCGATCGGGGGCCAATGCACTGGCCAATGCACTGGACCTCCACGGCCAATCCATCGTTCACCACATGTTGCATCCAAGTGATTCCGAACAGAAATACTGAAATGTGTGGGGGCTCCATCTTGCTGCAACCACATGGAAGTACGAGTCGCAGCGGTAACGTGTGCGCTGTCCAATAACTCTGGCAAAACTTGTTCCCAGAATATCAGGTAGCGTGGACCAGTCAGGCGATCAGGCAGAATGTAGGGTCCTATTAGATGATCCCCTAGAATGTCAGCCCATACGTTAACCATTAAACGATCCTGTGCAGCCCGAGTACGTGTTATATGTGGGTTCGCTGCTGCGCACGAGTGGCTGTTATGGGTGTTGAAAATACACTCTCTCGAAAAAGACGCCTCATCTGTGAACAACACGGTGGCTGCAAAAAAAAGGGATTTGCAATTCGTTGCTGCAAGTACCACTGTGAAAAGGCCTGACGAGGGGCAAAGTCACATTCTTTTTAGTGACTGGACGCGCTGGTAGTGAAATGGATGCAGGGCACTATCATCGAGAATCCTCCAAACGCTACTGTATGAAATCCCGATTTCATTAGTGATACCTCGTGTACTTAAACTGGGAGTGGTCTCTACCATATCTAGTACAATTTCCTCGTTCAATTCGGTACGTGCCGTCCGATCTCGATTACGTGCTGCCTTCTGGAATGAACCGGTCTCACATAATTGCTGGTGTAGGCGAGCAAACATGGTATGAGCAGGAGTCCGCCTGACAGGAGGCGTTTCGGCGTACAACCTCTGAGCGGCTCGACCATTGCAATCTGTGGCCCCGTACGCCACAATCATATCTGCTTTCTCTGCGTTCGTGTACTCTGCCATCGTACAGCCAGTCTGTGTGCGATGGAAATAAAGCTTCCTTCCAGCGGACTCTGGTTCTGTTCCTCTGGCTAATTCAACTCTCGACGGTGAAATTTGCATATTCTGCCTTTAACACTCTCTCGCTAAAATTTTCGCCGAGAACCCTGCTCGCTTTATTCACTTCCACGACACTTGCAATTCCTGGGCTACGTATCAGGCTTTCGATGGTCTTACTGCTTCAGGAAGGCATTTCCGGACCACCTTTCTTATGTTATTCCGAGTCGTCTAGGTGTACTCCACCTCGTTGGTGGAAGAGTACACCTAGATGACTCGGAATCACACAGGAAAGCTCGGTCGGAAATGCCTTTTTGTTTGAAGCACCTCTGGTTTTAAATTTGGTAACAATGTCAAAATTTGTTTTGAACAAATTAGTCAGCAAGAGAATGCTTTTCGCGCAAACCGCACCGAAATCCAACATTTTGTTCGTTTTTTAGCACCGTTTGTGCTTTAAGTGCCCTGAACAATGTTCGATTTTTTACATCAATTTTCCCCGGAGCATACCAAATCTGGTATCATAATTCAAGTTAAAGTTTCAACTTATGAAAGCCATCAAAAAACTTAAAAAAATATTGAAAATTTCTTTTTCCTAGCGTTCCAAAGTCTAAAGCGCCCTCTAGCGATGTTTTAGCAGCAATATTGCTCAGAATTTTTTTATGAAATGATAAATAATAACAATAATTTTGACCAAAGCCCAAAGCGTTTGTCGGCGCGTGGAGCCTTAGGAAAGCATTTCCGACCCAGCATTGCCTATATACTTCGAGTCGTCTTGTTGTCCCCTACCTCTCCTAGAAGTTTGCAACATCTTAGCTGAAACACCCTGTATATATATATATATATATATATATATATATATATATATATAGAATGTGTGAGTCTAAAATATCAGAGAAGTGTCCTTTCAGTCATGTTTCCCTTGTTCGCTAGATAGATTAAAATGTTCATCTTAATGCAAAAACATTTGATTAGGAACTAATAACTTTTAACTTTTAAGAAGGTCGCGGGAGAGAGAAGAATACTTCCTACATACTCCCTACATTTCTCAAACTTTATGTTTAAACATGATACACACAGAAAATCCTGACTAATGAAAAGCAAGCAATGTGTGTAACATTTTATATTGAACTCAATAACAATGCTGCCAACTTCAAGTATTTTCTTAAATGTATTTAAATACTTCCCCCCTCTAATATAAAAATATGAATTTAAATATTTATCGTATAATTGAAAATAATAAATGTGTGTTTAAACAGCAGAGGGAAAAAAACCCTTCAGAATTATAAACTATTTTAAAACATCTAAACTCTTAACAGCTAGATATTCTTTGCAAAAAAATAAAAAAAAAATGGTTAAGAATGTTATATTTTTGCAATTGTTGAAAGTGTAGATCATTTTCTGTTTATTTGAAGTCGTCTGAATACAAAATAAAATTTAAAAGAGATTTAAAGGAATTATTCATTATTTATTTCCAGGAACTAAATTATTCGGATAAATCATTATATATCAAGAGCAGTTGAAAAAGTGCAGAAAAAGTAAAAGGGAAATTTAACTTGGAGATTGAGATCGCAATTATTAAAATTATACTGGCTGTTGATAAATTACAATAAAAGTAAAGTAGTATTTTTCAGTTAAATAACGAAAAAGAAAAAAAAACATCACATTTCCCCCCTTCTTTTTTATAAGTGAAATTGGATTAAAACTGAATAAGATTAGTTTTTAAGAAGCTACACAGGATGTTTCAATTCGCACATAAAAATACAAAAACATAAAAAAGCTGTTTAATTATTAGTAAGATTTTATAAATAAAGGACAAATTATCGGATAGTTTAACGCATTTATAATTATCTTTTAGCCATTTAATTTCAATAATATTGCTAAATAATCTGTTTCTAAAATGCTTTCATTAACTTTTATTTTTCTCTTGTTTTTAACAAATAATATGAAAAACACAAACTGGAGATTTTCATTAATTATACTTTTCCGTGAATATATCACTGAAATACTTGTTACATTCTTCATATCAAATAATAATAATAAGTAAATGAAAGCCAACTTATGGTTCTAGCAATTTTCTAGGAATTTAAGCATTAAAATATTACTACGAGCATTGTGTGTGATCCATTATTTAATTTTTCGTATTTTGAATAAAAAGGGAAACTGGTACGTAATACCTGTTGATTACTACGCTTAACAATGTAGTTGCGCCATCTAGTGACAGTTTCAAAAGAATAACTCTTCTTATTTTTTATTGAAGCTAAGCAGAGTTAATTTTTTAAAGGAGTAAATTTTTCGATGTGCAAAATTATCATTAATATGCATGCAATAAATTTGCAGAATATTATATGCGATTTTCTAAAACTTACTTTAATTTAGAGACTGCAAGTAAATTGTTTAAATTTATGCAAATACTTTAAAAAAAACCTTAATTATATGGAAATATGAAATATTGGTTTCTTTTTTTTAGTGAAGTTATCAATATTTTTTTTCAAAAAGAAAGAAGTAAAAGAAGTACTTATAAATCTATAATAGCAATTTTTTTGAATACATTATTCTGAATTGTTCTAAAAACTGTATCCTAAACAAAAACATAATTTTATTAAGTAAAACTTCCAGTTTACTTATTTAAAAAAATTATGAAACTCTTTAAATAATTGAAGCACTACATTAAGTAAATTTTTAGAAGGAATGTTCTTTTGCAATTGACAAATTAAGTTGACCAATTTTTTTTCTTAAAAAATTCTATTTAACTAAATAATTAAATTCTTAAAGATCTGCGATGAGTTAAAGACTCTTTATTTGTAGATAGAAGAGTTATTCTTCATCAATGATTCTTTAGCTACATTTCTTTAAAAAAAATGTAACACTTTTCGGATTTTTGTATAAGTAAAATTCTTACGAATATCAATTTGTGAAAGTTACTACTAATTATAATTCTATTTTAAAAAATTCCCGGATAAAAATAATTTCTGTTTGTTTTTAGAATGTGGTGTATTTTTAATGAACACAATTTCAAATTAAATAAAACTTGATTTATTTTATTACTAACTTACTTAATACAGATAATAAAGTATTGTAACGAAATAATAAGAACCTGAAAAATTATAAGGGATCAAATAGTCCTTTTTTTTTTTTTTTTTTTTTTTGCATTTACTGTGTTTATAAAGGACAACACTAAATTTTCTTTTAGAATTTCTATATAATGTTCTTTCCCCTAAATACATTAAAATATATTGAAATAAATATATTATTTTTCAAAATTGATTTTGCTTATGAAATATGGATGAAAAAAACTACTAGTTCCTGACAAGTATATATATGCTAGTAATAAAATGTTCCAAGTAACTTTTTCTCCGATTAAGGGAACATGGTGCGATTTATAAAATAAAATATTTGATTTAATGGCTTTCGCAAATTTTTTGGTTGTCCCTTATTTATTTCTATCATGTAAAACAGTTTCTGTGCTCAATATGCCACAAAAGATAATCATTTAATTTTTTAAAGAAAAATCTAAAAGTTCGTGAAGTGATTTTAAAATGATACTTCTACAATTACTAATGCACGCACATGAAATTTGATTTACTAGTACGTTGAGCCATGCTTAAAAAAAATTTCTGTGGGTTTTGTCATAAGATTGTGATACTTTAAATACATTTTTTATTAATGTTTATTGAAAATTCTCTAAAAGATGTATAATTTTTAAATTCATCTCTTCATAAAAATTTAGTATTTCTTTAATTCAAAAACGCATACCAACTTGAGTTGCATATATTAATAGCTAGAGTAAGAAAAAAAATATCACAGTATTTGGTACAGTAGAAAGAAAGCCGAAGCGCTTGAAATAAAGAAAAACCAGGGACTTTATCTTTCAGAGATAAATCAGATTAAGCTTTTTATTTGCCATTTGAATATGGATTAAAATAAACATAAAAATTATCACAACACTGAATTTTTTTTGAACTTAGAGCTTTGAAAATTTGTGAGATAATGGGAAAATATATAAAAAATATTTTAGGATAAAAAAATGATTTGATTTTTTTGACGATTTTTATCAATTGAATCATAATGTGCAACATATGAACTACACAAGAAACGCTCAAAAAATTAATAAAAAATTAAATGTCGTTCCCTAGATTTTTATTAATGTATATATACAAAGTGCGACAAAAAAGTTTTAGGACTCGTCCTTGAGCACAGGCTGTAAAGGCGCCATTAGTGCAAATGCGCATGCGTCTTAATGTCCATGGTCTGCTGACACACTGTGAACAAGTTGATTGCATTTGTTTCAGTAGCCGAGAGAAGACGAGCGTTCATTGCAGAAGTGAATTTTTTTTTCATGTTGATTTTTTCAGACGGAGAAAATAGCTGTAATCAAATTTTACGCAAAACTTGATAAAAGTACTTCGGAAACATACCAGCTCATGAAACAAGTTTACGGTGACTGTTGTTTAAGTAGACCAAAACGTTTTTGTGAGGCACAAACGTTTTTTGGATGGAAGAGATGCGGTAGAAGATGATCAGCAAATTGGTAGACCGATTTCATCTGGGACGCCTAAAATTTTTGAGTAAGTACGAATTTTTGTGGCAAACGAGCGATGAGCGTCATTAAGAATAATGGCAGACTCTTTAAATATCAACAAAGGAACAATTCGAACCATCCCGCATGACGATTTGGAAAAAACAAAAGTGTGTGCTAAATTTGTTCCACACACTTTATCCCCCTGAACAAAAAGCAATGAGAAGTGCACATTGCAAGATATATAATTTTATCCACTTAAAACGATTCAATCTTCTTGAAGTCCATTGTTACAGATGATGAAATCTGGTGTTTCAAATATGACAGTGAAACAAAACGACTAAGTGAAGAATGGAAGTCAGAAAATTCACCGTAAACTAAAAAAAGGAAAATTTCATCCAAAATCAAAACAATGCTTATTACATTCTGCGATGCTGGGGGTATTATCCACAAAGACTTTGTTCCAACTGGACAAACAATTACAGGTCAGTACTACTTAGCTGTTTTAAAGCATTTGATGATCAGAATTTTTTCAGAATATCGGACCGAAAGTAGTTGGTATTTGTTACACGACAATGCACCTAGTCACACCTCCCTTGTTGTTAGTCTATTTTTGGCAAAAATTAATGTCTGTGTGTTGAACCATTCACCTGATTTAGTACCCTGTGACTACTTCTTGTTCCCAAAATTTAAAATGAAATTAAAAGGGGGTTACTTTGAGGATATTTCGAAAGAAAAAGTAGCTTCGACGCAGGCTCTGCTGGTCTTCCCACAAAGTGATTTACAACAGGCGTTTCGTTCCTTAATAAATCGCTTTAACAAGTTCATTGAATCCGGAGGGTTCTATTTTGAATGAAAAACCAAAGCAGGAATTAATTTCTTGTTTCAATTTCTTTTTACGAACACAGTCTTAAAACGTATTTGCCACACTGTGTGTTTATTACAATCTATTGAAAACAATTTATAAAATGATCAAATATTGGAAGGATAAATTTGAATAAAATGCAAGATAAAATTCTTCTGATTTCAGCCTACATGTAAAAGAAATGAATCTTCAGATAAAACGTGCGTACACATTGACGTCTTGATTTTTATCGAATGCTATTTTGTATAATCTTTAAAAATAAATTGCTTTTTAAACGCTAGTAAAATTAGAATATTTTATTTATAAAATGTAGTACAATTTCATTACACCAACCAAAAATAGTCATTTATGTGAAAACGATAAACCTTAAATTTATTTAATCTGAGATAACAACTATAATGAAAAATCCTGGATACTACATTTTGATTTTGGATCGTTTCCTTATTTATTCTACTGAATTGTTTCGGTTTGAATTGCTTGTTAACGTCAAAATCAACACAATCTGATTTATCTCTGAAAGATAAAGTCCCTGGTTTTTCTTTATTTCAAGCGCTTCGGCTTTCTTTCTACTGTACCAAATACTGTGATATTTTTTTTTCTTACTCTAGCTATTAATATATACAACTCAAGTTGGTATGCGTTTTTGGTAATTTGAAACAATAATAATAATCATAATTTGAAACAATAATCAAGTGACGACACTTGATCTTGTATCCCATTCTCCATGCTTCACCCAAAGTGCGGATTCTGAACCTCAACAGATTCCAAGCCCATCAGCTCCTCTACCCATAAGTTTTTAATTGATATCAAGATTAAAGCCCATGATTCGATTGAAACAACGCCTGCCACGAGTTTTCAAACATAACTTCTCGTCTATCGTTGCCTTTTTTGAACAAGTAACTACTTGTTGATCATCAGTAATTTGGAATAATAAATAAGCAACCCGTGTTGTTTTTTATAATTTGAATTTCTGGTCACTGAAAATTTACAAAAAGGAAGTTTACCGTGCTATTATAATTTGGATTTTAATACTTATTTTTCTTAATAACACACACAAGAGAAAGATTTGGAGGTTCAACCTCCTTCCATAAACCAATACATTTTTAATTTTTGGCGTAAAGATTCATTCTCAGAGCTTTCATCTACGGTTTTTTTAAAAATGTAACTTTTCCCACGAAAGTATTGTTTGTATGTCGCTGATTTGTCTAAAAGTATTACAGTTATATTTGAGGTACAAAATATTTCAAATAATTACAAAAAATAAATATGAATTTCAGACATGTGTACACACACAAATATATATATATATATATATATATATATATATTTTATAAAACATATATATATATATATTTTAAAACATACTCTTTTATTAATATACTACTTTAAATATATTAACAACATTCTTTTCCATTTTTTTAAAAAAGTTAATAACTTGAGTATATTCAAAAGGACATTTATAATTGCGGAAGAAAAGCAAGCTGCCTTCAATTTAACCGCATTGCTAAAACATATTTGTGTTCTTTTGTTGTGTATCATACTAAAATAATGAATAATTGTTTTAAAGGGAATAATAACAATGCATTATTTTGCTTTAATTCATATTTGCATTAATGAAACCTCTGACTTGTAAAAATGACTTTTAAATATGAATACTATTTTGAAGTATATTTTTTATTCAATTTAACTGATAAAATGTTAAATATTAAAAAATGATATGTAACACAAAATAAAGGAAACCAATATAGCTAATTAATTTTCGATCGATTGTTATGCTGCGAATCACATTGTAATAAACTAATGTTGGTAACAAGTAATGCTATCACAATTCCCTTATATAAACTTCATTCGAAACCACTGAATCCTGAAAATGAAAGCAGCACCAAGAGCTGTCATCACGCTTATAATCATACCAAGAAATAATTAAACATGACTGGGAATTCTCAAAGTAATTAAAATGTTTGCGCCACTGGGAACTACTTCCGAATTAATCTTTATATTCAAGATACGGAATGGCACAATATCTGTCCCATAGAAATACCCTTAAGTGTATTAAGACAATGTCAGGGACAAATAATGGCATTATCCTATTTTTCAATAACAACTGAGTATTTTGCAGAAATTCTCTTCTGGAGTAATTGTCGATAATGCAAGAAGAGGGGTAGAGGTTCCTATTCGTGTCAAAAACCATTGGATCAGACAATTTAACTCGTCTTCCTTATTCGTTTCACGATAATACCTAACTAAATAAATTCTCCAGCGGAATGAGAATAAAATGATGGAGTTTGCTTTACGCAGTTTTCAATTTTCCTTATAGTGTTAAAATAATTCAAGAGCAATTGGAGGTAATTTAAAAAAAAAGTGCTACTTATGTGGATCGGTGATCATCCTATTTAGAAGAAATGAGCAAGCTATTTTATGTTTTTAAGGGAGTCAAAGATTCCAGGCAAAGGCTGGTTTATTTATTGAATTGTGAATTTAATATTTATAACATTAGACTAAATGTGTGATCATCAATTTTGTTCAGGAAAAAGAAAGTAATGTTTATAAAACTTATAGCGTGAAGAAATAAATTTACTTAGATATTAAATAATTTTAGCTCTTTACTGAGATTCATGAAGTCGTGCGTCGGGATTATGTAATGTATCTAGTAATCTATAAGAACAAACGTGAGGAAACAGAAAAAAGAAACCTGATTGATCAGCGTTTCTCAAACTGTGGGACCCCCCACCCTAGGGAGGCGTGATAACTCTACGAGGGAGGGGGCATATTGAGAAATGTCGAAAACAAAAAAATTATTTCAAAAAATGATTACTGAAAGTAAACAAATAAAGTACATTCTGACAAAATAAAAAATAAAAAATCTATTTACACTGATATAATACACTTATAAATGTTTCAATACTGCACAATGTACTTTTATAATTAATTTAACAATATTCAGTTAAGAACAAGTTTAACAACTATAAGTGATCCCATGCGCTTGTCATATATAAAGTTGTATACACAAATTAACACTTATCTTGATAATTTGTACAATTCATAATTAATCCCCTAACTGTCGGTTAAATATTACGTAATTCGCTTTCCAATGCCACCAAATTCCGCGTAGGCGCATGTATGTGATGTATTGGGAAGGGGGTGAGAGAAAATGAATAAAAATAAGCAAATCCTCTGAAATAAGTAAAACCTTCACAAACATTGTCAAGCCTTCCTAAAACTTCGGAACAATTTTATGGATAGCAGTGCACAGAAGAGATCGCACTTTGGAAAGATGAATATATACGTTCGGGGCAATGAATGCTTTGGCTGAGCCAGACGTTTTCCTTCGCCGTGGCACTTAAATCATATTGCACACTTAGAGTCAAAGTATAGTACTATTGAATTAAATACATTGTTGATTTAGAGAGGGGGCGATGAAAATCATGATTGAATATTGTGTCGCAAATATTGAAAGTTTGAGAAGCACTGCTCTTGATAATAGAGTTTCTTAAAGAAAGAAAATAAGTGCTATATAATGGAAGTAAAAATAAATATATTGTCTAAAAGTTACAAAAAAAATTAACAATCACTAAATGAGAACAAATAGCTAACGTTTAAAATTTAATGAGTATTTACTTTTTAAAAACATTCTTTACGGCTCTTTATAAACGCTTCTTCGCAATTTTATTTTATAGTATTAAGTATGTTTTGTGGGTTTTTTAGGATAAGGAAAACTTCCGGAACTTCTCTCTGAAAGACGTAACACGTACGATTTTATCTTTAAAATGTATTACTAGGAAATATATTGCAATGAATTTGGAAGAAATAAATTTATACATTGCAGGGTACTAAAATATTGTAATAAATTATCTGTTGCATTTTGACACCTAAACACATAACAAAATAATCCCACATTAAAAAAAAAGTTGGAGGATTTTTTTAAAAAAAAAAAAAAGGTTGCCTTCACAAATATTTTCAAAAAATTCTTTACTTTAAGTCCTTTTTTATATTTTTCAATTCCGACTATTAGCTCACATTCTATATATTTATTTATCTTGGTGAAATTTACAATCGTTAATAAAATACATTTTAAAGCGCTCAATTGAGTTGAAATTTTATATACATATTTTGGATGGAAATACAATAATGTAATTATAATTAACAAAGCTAATTATTTAAAGAACTACAAATACAGCTACATTGGCATCATTTTTGGCAACTTGTGTGTCAAAACTTGAAAAGGTTTTGTTCTTACGTTTTAAAGCATTCAGTTGAAATGAAATTTTATATACACAATTGTTTTGGATGGCAATACGATACTTAAATGTTAATTAATAAAAATTAACTACCAATTAATGTTGTGATTCTGTCATATGTACATACATATCTATATTAATTGCAACTATTTAATAAGAAGTAGCTAAAATAAAATTTTGTTTTGTTAATCTAAGTAGAAATTGACTTAATTTTTTTTTTTACATTTCTTGTGTTATTTTCTTTTTTGGTATCTGTACTCCTTCGAAATATAAACAAAAATCTTAAATAAATATACATGCCCCCCAAAAGGTTAATATAAAGCGTGTAATTTACTTAGTCTTATTTTCTTAGTTTGCTAAATATATAAAAGTTTATTTTTGTTAAAAATTTATTTTTGGATCAACAAATTTCTTCTCAGATTTACAGAATTTTTCTTTAATAAATCGCTACATTGTTAGTTTGTCTGAATAAAAAATATATATGCCTCATGTTCAAATTTATTATAAAGCCTAGCTTGAAGTTAATTATTCTTCCACTTCTGTTTTCATTAAAAACAATAGTTCTTATGTTCAATTTAAAAACAGCGTGAAATTATGATTATGTCAAAGATAGTCCAGTGCTTCAAAATCAACACCATTATCTAAAGTTTGGGATTTTAAAAAACATGCACTCGTGCAAACTTGATTTTTATCTTCTTTTGCTTACGTTTTCCTTCATTTCCCTTCATTTCGCCTGAGTTAATCATTTCTTTTTATGCCGTATAATAAAGAAGAAAAACAGATTTCTAAAAATGCCTCATGTAATTTCTTTAAGTCATTCTCGCGCCTTTCAGAATAAAGGGATTATTTATATGCTAATTCTGCCGGTTGACTTTCTTTCCGGAAGTTTCAAGCAGTGAAGCATGAGAATTTTTATTACGGCTTCAGACATTTTGCTGATTGCCAAGTCAATTGTCGTTCGAGAGATTGCATTGTATGTGTTAAGTCTGACTTGTTATTGATTTCGGTAATATTTTTTCACGCTATTGTTAAGTTTTCTTATTCGGGACTTTCTTAGCTAGTCCCAATATGTGGATGTTGATTAGAAAAAATAAGAAAATGGAATACTTGAATGCCTCAAATTGCTTATGAATTTAATGTAATTCTTATGTAAATGCGTTCTGAAAATCATATTTTAAGCCATTTACTTTTGAACAACCAAAGATAAAAACAGGTAAAAGAAGTCTGAAAAAAGAGAGAATAAAAAGAGAAAAATAACAGAAAATAATTCAAAGTTTTTAAATAATCAAAATGGGATAATAAATGTATTTCAATCATATATATATATATATATATATATTAGAGATTATATATATTTTGATATACAATTTTGTTGAAATTAAGTATGTCACAAAATTTCAAGAAAAACTAGTAATATATAAAAAAATTAAGTTAATTCCACTCAGGTCAACAGAGAAAAATTGTATTTTAGTTACTTTTTATTAAATAGTTATAATTAATATACATATGTATATACATATGACAGAATCCCAATATTAAGTGACAAAATAGAAAACGAGTTTTCTTAAAATTTTCCATTTTTCCTTCTACATATGATGTTGGACTATTTTTTTGATTGTTTGTTAATATTTATTCATTAATTAAATTTAATTATTCTAATGAAGTTGTATATTAAAGAATGAAGTCACATTTTTTGAAATTAGGTCATCCCACGTGGGATTCAAACCCATTACCTTTGTATTAGAAACTCAACGCGCTATCCATTGCGCTACAGTGAAAACATGAACAGTTTCCTTCCATATATGCTGTTGCGCTGTTATTTTTGTTTCCATTTATTCCTTTTCAATTTAATTAATGAATTAATATATGAAAAAATGATATTACCATCAACATTACAAGTTTAAAAAAATGTATTTGAACTTGAATGGATGATTAGAAAGTATTTTATTAAAGATTGGAAATTTAACAAGATATATATATATATATGAAAGAAATATGTATTATATATCAAAAACAAGAAATAATAGATAATGAACATAACAAGAAATAGCATAATAAAAATAAAAAAGCTGAACATGAAGAACAAAATTATAGAGAAATAAAAAAAAAGAAACCACAAAAAAGAAGAACCTAGCGAGTCAGAAAGCAATTTCGGACCTAGGACCGAATAAGTGGGGTTAAACTAGTTTGAAAGCGCCAACCTTCCCCCTTTGCAACTCGGTAGGAAAAACCAAATAAAATAAAATAAACGAAAATTCAGAGTATGTAAAAACTCAGAGAGTATGATAAAACCACTCACTTCTATTATGTAACAAACTCTCCCAAACTCTTAATGCAGAAAAATCGCAAAACAATTACATAAGAAAAGTAGAAAAATCCTCTCTCTATATATAAAACAATTACATACGATAAGTATTTTTCAAAAAATAATTTAACAAAATTTCTTTACTCACAGAGCTTTTACGAAAAGAATCAAGCATCTTGACATCAATGAAAATCAATTATTCACCAAGTTAAAAAATTCGAATATACATAAATACATCTTTTGAGCTAACTTTTAAACCAGCTAGCAAAGACAGATATAAAAAGAGACGACAATCAAATATGGTAGAATTTTAATTGGTTGATTGTCAAAAATGTAAATTTGCTAGGCTCTAATTTGGTTGGTTGTCAACAATGTGTAAGATGTTCAAGATGTGTGTGGAAAAAATGTAAACTGTGATATGAGTGTTATGATATAATCTTCACAGCAAGACCACTAACATGCTGACTTTGAAATCCTATTGTGGTTTTGGAATTAGAAGTAGCAAGACGGTTAATGTATTTGTGATGAATATAAGTTCTTAAGAAATTAAAAGGGTAATCATGATCTAAACACAACATTGAATTTTTTTTAATATTATTGTATTTATCTATTTTGTGGGTAGTTAAGTTATCATTTCTAAATAAAAAATTCAAAATGATATTTCTGTAAATTGATATATGCAAGTTACTATTCCATACAGGAATTTTAATTATATGGAACTTAAACGAATCTCTTTTGTCCAAAATGTTACTGACTACATTATTGTTAATAAGATGCAAGTCTAAATCCAAGAATTCCACCATATTAGAGTTGAAGTTAGTTTTAAGAAGCTTGAGATAATCAGGGTAGAACGTAATATTTGGTCTGTATTCACTATTTTTACCAAAAATTATAAAATCATCTATATAACGATAAATAAAGTAAGAATCATTTACAACATGATCAATTTCAAAAAAATGTAAATATAGATTCGCTAAACAATTACTAGCTGGACCACCCTGAGGTAATCCTTTGATCTGTTTATAAAGATTCTGATCAAATGGAATGAAATTTTCTTTTAATACGAGGTTAACAAGAATATCAAATTATTCTTTTTTCATTGAAGTATATAATTCATATTTATCATAAATTATTTGTAGAACCTTAATCATATCGTCAATATCTATAGAATTAAAAAGGTCTTCGAAATCAAAGCCATGCATGGAAAAATTGACATATCCTTAGTAACTCTAGCAATCTCTAAGCTATTTTTTTAATTATTGCCGTGTTTTGTAAGTTATCAATTAGATTTTGAAGAAGAGATTGTAAGATCTTCCCAGACTTCGTGATATATGTATTGTATCCATTAGTGATACTACGGAATTTTATAGGGCTTTTATGAAATGTTGGTGTTAAAAAAATACTTGGATATTTAATATTATTTAGATGAATATTCAGTCTTTTGTTCAAAGCTAATATATATATATAAAGGGTGTTTTTTTAGAGGTATAGAACTTTAAATTGCAATAAAACAACGATGTATCATTCGATTGACATGAATTTTTTTTATTCGAAAGATAATCTTGTGGCATTACATTTTAAATATGATTTCTGGCATATGACTGCCACGGCTGGTCGGATGTAGTCCAATCTGGACGTCCAATTTTCGATGACTTTTTCCAACATTTGTGGCCGTATATCGGCAATAACACAGTGAATGTTGTCTTCCAAATGGTCTAGCTTTTGTGGCGTATCCGCATAGACCAATGACTTTACATAGACCCACAGAAAATAGTCTAGCGGTGTTAAATCACAGGATCTTGGAGGCCAATTCACAGGTCCAAAACGTGAAATTAGGCGGTCACCAAACGTGTCTTTCAATAAATCGATTGTGGCACGAGCTGTGTGACATGTTGCGCCGTCTTGTTGGAACCACAGCTCATGGACATCATGATTGTTCAATTCAGGAATGAAAAAGTTAGTAATCATGTCTCTATATCGATCACCATTGACTGTAACTTTGTGGCCTTCATCGTTTTTGAAGAAGGATTCCACAGGCCCATAAAGAGCACACAACAGTCAGTTTTTCTGGATGTAACGGTGTTTCGACATACACTTGTGGATTAGCTTCACTCCAAATGCGGCAGTTTTGTTTGTTGACGTAGCCATTCAACCAGAAGTGCGCTTCATCGCTAAACAAAATTCGCTTATGAAAATCGGGAACAATGGCAATCTCGTTTTGGGCCCATTCGACGAATCTACGCCTTGCTTGATGATCGTTTTGATGAATTGCCAATCCAAACTGAGAATAAATCACTTGACAGCTGTTAAATCGGTTGCCATCTTGGAAAGTAATGCCAACTTAAACTTTTATACCTGGAAAAGAAACACTCTTTACTATATAGGGAGAGAATGTACTAATATAGGAATTGAATAGCAGAGTATCATTCAAATATGTTTAAATAATCTATACCAAATGAGAGGTGTATTTCAATCAATTATACTGAATATTATATTTTCATACAGTTTTGTTGAAATAACCTATGTCACAAAGCTTAAGTTTCTTAAAGAAACATTTTGATGGGTATCGGCTTCAGTTCACAAACATTAAAATTATCAATGTAAAATGAAAATATTGGTTATAGATATTATTTGCATATTATTTTTTTTTAAAAAAATTACATGTCATGTATGTGTCTGAGAAATATTTCAAAATTCCCAAATCAAAATAACTTTCACAATTAAGTATTTTTTTGCGTTGTTAATTAAAATTCTACGATGATTTTCGATATGTTTGGTTTAATCTAAAAATTGAGACGATAAAATTCTCATACATGGTGTAATGAGTTTTTCTGTAATTATTTCAAGGTATATTAAAAGCGAAAATTTCTACAAAACAGGCTTTTGATTTAATTGGAAAAAGAACAAAAACAAGTGTTAAAAATTTTTCCGTACGTTTTATTTGCAGAAAATATTAAAAGAGAAATAAAATAATCTTGCTTAATTTTAGTGAAATTGAAATAATCAATATATAATAAGAATGAATGTGCACACAATATGCACGCCGCTAAAACTCAGAAACGAGAATTGGGACGATCAAGTGAGCTGTTCGGTGTGGTTGCTTTCTATACCCCATCCATGAAGAAGAGGTTCCCGCGTTTTCCTGAATCATTTCCAAGGGCTTAAAGGGCGTTATAGAAAAGTGTTCCTGTTTTTGAATTATTGAAATTTAGCAGGCTCGTTTCTTTTATGGAGTAGAGATACGCATCAAAAGTGAGTTTGCAAAAATTGACACACTAGGGCTTTTGCGAGGTCTAAAGGGGTGTTATAGAAAAATAATAAGTGCACTCTTAAAAAAATTATTTTACATTTCCAATGCATTGTTTTGTACCAGGTCTTACTACCCTTTCACAATTCGGCTATTATATTAAGAATATTATTATTATTTTATTTTTTTTTTTTTTAAAAATTAACTAGCGCGAAGAAAGGCATCTCAGCTAATATAATATATTAGGCAAATATATCATTTTTCTTTATCCCTGCCCTTTACTCATCTATTAAAGTATCAATAATCTTATTTTATTATAGAAAATTACTGCTTTAAATATCTAATCTTAAAACAGAACTCGTGTAAAGAGTTTTAGAAAAGTGAAAGGAAGAATAGTTTATACATTAGAGTCAAAATATTGCTTTTTAATCCGAAGCAGCACATAACTCGACAATGACAACTGTCCAAGGTAAAGCACCTGATCACATTGAACAAGCTGTAAAGAAAATTTAATATTCTATAGAAATTTGATGATATTTAATGGTATGAATACTATTTTCAAAAACAGAAGTAAATACAAAAAAAGAGGGAGTATTTAAAAGCTTATTCCAAGAAAATCCTTCAGTCATCTGATTTTTTGTTAGTCAATATGTGAAGAATTACACGAAAAAAAGCAAAGGATTCCTTAAGTTCTTCAAATTGTAGAACGATATTTAGTAAATAATGGACTGTATACTTAGAAGATGATGAGGGATTTAGGAGAGATGAAGGGGTTAAGAGAAAGAATAGTAATAATAAAACTTTACAATAGTCTTAAGTATTATTATGTTGTAATGAAACCATAATATGAGGATTGTGTATAAGCCGTAGCATTTCCATTATTGATCGAAATTGAGGATTTAAAAAGAAAAATATCATGATGAACAGGAAAAGAGAAAGCTTTTCAGAGAAAAATAACCTGAAGAGTAAAAGGAACCAATTTGGCAATACAAAGAACTGTATTTTAAATTATTTCGTATTTGGTTAAATTGTTCTCATTCTTATCTTCTTCAGAGTTAAGAGAGCTTCCGATATAGTCAGACGGAATTTGGCAAAACGATTAAGGGATAAATGTTTTGAAAGATAGCAGAAAGTTATTTGAATAAATGGAGCTATGTTGGACCATCTCTAGAAATTAGGATAGCTTAAATAAGGCAGTTTCATCATTACCTATCAGATTATTCAAAATAATAGTTATTTTGTATTTAAACAGTTTGTGTATTATGACCCTGATATTATCCAAATAATCTAGAAAAAAAAAGAATTTTCAATAAACAATATGAATTTCGAGAGAAAAACAGCAACCTGTTTTGCAATTTATTTATTTCTATTTCGGAAACTAGGAAATCAATGACAGATAATAGAAAATTGCTCCTTTGGGTAGTTCTTAAGGTATTTAATAAATTGCTCAAGCTTTATTTTATTTATTTTTAAAAGCCTTCCTAATCGAATTTTAACCTAATATGCTTATCAAAATATAACTGGTCTTATAGATGTAATACTTCAGAGCTAAAAAAGGTCCTTATTGAATTTGATAACTTCTTTGTGACATTTCATCAAGACCAAATAACAGTCAAAAGATGAATGTCTACTTTATATTACAAAATAGCATTATTATACTTAAAAATCTTTTCAGCCAAAAAATGGTGAGACTTTAATATTAATCCTTACTTTCAATTGTTGAATATGTTTTATTGCTCTTCTTTCTTTACATTAGTTGCGTATTTTTTTCAAATGCTCTCTCATCTAAGCGGCGTAACCTTATACTTCAGATAACAATCAGATGATGAAGAAAAACACGTGTTATCCATTGCTTTCAAAGCAGACATTAAGCTAATTGTACTTGTTGTTCTACTTGTAAGACTTAGATAAAGTTTCAAATTTTATAATTGGAATAAAATGTTCAAATTTTATAAAAAATAAATTCTTCAGAATTTTCCAAATTAAAAAAAAATATTATTTTATGTATATACTTTAAAATTAAAGGCATTTCGTCTATCTATGTGCGTTATTGTTGTTGGCAAATTTGTATTTTTTAAGAAAAAGTTTCTAAAAAGATCAAAAGCTGGCAACAACGAAGCGCATGAACTGATTAGCTGGAAACACGTGATTGCTTTTATCGTGTGACTACTATAATGTCCCATGAGTTTTTGAACTGATTGGCTCAAAACACGTTGTTATCATTATCATGTGACTTACTATGACGTCATATGAATTGAGCCCATTACAACATGTTCAGGTCTTTCTTCTAATCAAGAGGAAATTCTTTCAATGAGTTGTTTGACTTGAGGTCCTCTTTTGTAAAGAAACTATTAAATATGCAAATGAAGGTTACCATTTGACGTTAAATGAATCGAGTTCCTGAAGGTAGTTTGTAGTAAGATGATGACAGTGTTAGTCTGAGTTGCATCTGTGAGAATTGGTTTGTGGAGCTCTATGTCAAGATTGGATAATTTGTACGTCTGTTTATTCCCTCATCTATTCATGATAAAAAATTATTATTATTAATTAGAGCTATCTCGTTCCCATTAGTTATTTGCAATCATATAAGATTTTGAATGAACGGAAATCAACGTTTTTGGTTTTTAGATATATCCCTTCCTTCAGTTGCTTTTCGCAATTACGCGAAATTTATTTCTGGAGGAATATCTTTAGTTTTTTTTTATTTTCATAATTTTTTTTCCATTAGTATGGATTTTCCTCAATTTTTTTTTAATTTTGAGAAATTTTTTATTAATTCGTCTAATTATTAAAGTTACTGCAATAGACAGTACTCAGCATTTTAAAAAATGACATGCAAAGTATGTTTTTTTTGTCTTTTCTCATTGAAATCATTAAGTAAACAAAATTTCGATTAATACAGATTTTTGAACATGAAAATTTTTTACCGATAAGTTCCATTCTCTACTATGGTTTAATTTATTTTCAACACCATATGTGACATTTTTTTTAAAAAGTAAACCTTTTTCTATATCAGTGTTTCTCAAAATGTGGGGCGCGCCCCATAGAGGGTGTAATATCCCTAGAAGGGGGGGCATCGAAAAGAAAAAGTTTTTCAAAGAATATATTAATTTATTGAAAGTAAACAAACAAAATATACCTTCTGACATAATAAAAAATAAATAAAACATTTATGCTGATATAATACACTTATAAATGTGTCTGTTCTGCACAATGTATTTTATAATTTATTTAACAATACCAAGTTAAAAACAAGTTTAATAACCACCAGTGACACGGGCTTATCATATATATATATATATATATATATATATATATATATATATATATATATATATATACATATATATATATATATATATATATATATATATATATATATATATATATATATATATATATATATATATATATATATACGTAAAATTATATGCAAAAATTAACATTTATCTAGATAATATTTCTACAGTTTATAATTAATTCCTTAACTCTTCCGATCAACCGTTACACGATTGCTTCCCGTTTTGCACGTATGCAAGCGTTTGTGGTGTATAGTGTCAGGGGGCGGAGAGAGAAAGGAAATAATTCAGAAAATCCCCTGAAAAAAGTAAATCCTTCGCAAAAACTATAAAGGTCATTTTATTTCAGTCCAAAGCCTTTGGAATAGTTTTATGGATAGCAGTGAACAGAAAAAGTTCGTACTTCGGAAAGACGTATATATACGTCCGGTGCCAATTACGCACTGGCTGAGCACGTTTGAAGTGAAGTCGTATTGTAGCTTTAGCGTCAGAGCATCGAATTTAATACTTATTTATTTTATGGAGGGGGTGCGATGAAAATTATGATTGAATAATGGGTCGTAAGTAATAAAAGTTTGAGAAGCACTGGTTTGTATCAATGCTTTTCAAATTTTCAAAGTTTTATATCCCATTTCCAGTCAAAATTTTCATCACGTCCCCTTCCATACAATTACAATATATTGAATTCACCAATAATGCACTTTAATGCTTAATCTACAATACGACTGTAATCATAAGCCGTACGAATTATCATGATAAATATTATATTTTGTGTGTAATTTTGTATATGACAGGCTCTTGTGTAATTTAACGTTTATTAACTTAGTCCATTAACTGAATATTGATAAATTAATGATGAAATACATTGCATAGTACTGATAGATTTATAAGTATTATTATATCAGTTTAAATATGTGTCTTATTTATAATGCCAGAATGTGTTTTTTCTTTTGCTTCTTTACAGTAAATTAATATTTTTTAAACATTTTTTTATTTTCGACTTTTCGGTATGCTGGAGCAATCCTGGTTGGCCCCACAGTTTGAAAAACGCTGGTCTATATCTAATTACTAATACGCAAAATGATAATGATTTGCATGCATATTATACAGTGTGAGGATAATATTTTTTTTTCACGAAAATATTTGAACAGTTAATGTCAAATTAAAAATAATATTCGTAATTAAAATCTTCAAGATTATGGAATAAAGTTCTTATAATCCTTCCGTAAAAATTTTACATTAAAATATAACCATTTAAAGAAAAATGCAAAGTTTACAATATTTGAAACCTTTTAGGAAAAGAATAACATCTGAAATTGGATTCGAGTGTATTTTTATTTTTTTAAAATATGTTATATGCGAGCATATACATATCAGGATTTTTAATAAAGTATTTGTATGCATATATTTATTTATATTAATAGGAAATCTTAATTAGGCTAAGTGAAATTCTTTGGATAATGAAGGAAGTATGATGCTTTAAAATAATCCGTATGAAATAATCGGCTTAATACTCGAAGAAAGAAGATTATAGAAAGTTTAATCAATTGACATCCGTCCAGACTCACTTATTTGTTCTGGAGCAGTTTAATCCTACAATGTCCAAAAAGAAATATTATCTAAATTAAGAGATACTATTATTTTACCGGTGATGTAATCTTTTTCAAAATAAAAATTTGATTAGATTCTGTATTACTTTTGAAGTGGGAATAAGTAAACATTGATTCGCTTAAAAATAATGATTTAATAATTTGAAAACTGAGAAATGATTTTCTTTTTGAGAATATTTTAATTGGTGTTTGCATTAAATTTTTAAAAATTCAATCTATCACATATTAATGTATTTGTTAGAAAAGGAACATAACCATTTTCTATTCATGTTTTCAATTTTTTTTAAATATTGAAGAAACACAACGGGTAATGCATCTTCAAATCAAGCAACAGTACATTTTAGAAGTTTTAATATTATTTTCTAGCATACATCTTCGGGGAAAAAATGGCAGTTTTGGAAAATGTATTGCTAACTATTACTTTCTCGTCCTTTTTTTACCTTTTGATTCAAACTATTAAGTTACAATTATGGAATTGTATACTTCGTCATTTTCGTGTGTTTTGTAATCATTCATGTTGCCTATGCGAATGATGTTTAGATATCATTATTAAACATGAAATCATTATGAATGCTATTATTGAATGAGATGGCATAAAAAGCATTTTCACATATTTAACTTTTAGAAATATGAGAAATAATAACAATGTATTCATAAAAATTATCACTATACTATTTATAAAACAACATATACACTCAGATTTTTCTTTACTATGCCTACTTTATTCAGGTAAGAAATATTTAATTTCGCTGCATGCAAATTGGAACAAGAATTCAAAGTCTGATTTTCATATATACCAGGAGATTCAACTAAAAGTTGATTACACAAATGTTTGTTTGTATTAAGTTTTCGAAAAATAATGGATAACATCCAACGGAAATACTATTATACTATTATAATCTCCGTTACAACAAATATTCTAGATTTTTTCAATGTAAGTCATTGTAAGTAATATTTGGAATATTGAAATGATTAAAATAAAATTAAGAATTCGCTATCTGAATTAAATATATATGTTTGTTCTAAAAAATAAATTATCATTTTTGCACGAGTGGTTAAATGAAAATTATTAGACACTTTCTTTAAAGAAACAACGTTTCATTTCTAGATTTCTAAGCAGAGTAAAAATGAACTCGTAATTCAAGAAATTTTAGAAGAATTTGATGAAAGTTTCAATAGCTTAAATCATTCTGAAAGAAAAAAAATCATTTTATTTGAAAAGTGGAGATAATTGTTTCATAATAGTTTCAAATTCTCAGTATTTCTTTAATATTAGCTTTATATAATTAATTTTTCATACTTTGCTTTTACTAAAAAATTTAAAAAATGGTTCAAATTATGAATATTCATCGGTTAGAATTATATTAATACTAGAGCTATTATTCAAATGTTTTTAAAAAAAGTATATAAATACTTTCAGAGATTATTAACTTTAAAAATATCGAAGCAAAAATAATTTTATTACTAAATTGTCCTTTCTTAGTCGATTTGAAAAAACTTTTTCAACTTACGGTAAATGTGCTATTTATTTAATATCTTTGAAGAAAAGAAAGTTCATGTATATTGCCAACATGATATGTTTTTTTATAATTTTATTGCATTATGCGCTTTACAATATTCATACATTGACTCTGTTCGTTCGAAAAAACACAAATTCCATTGGCTTCATCATGAATAAAACTGAATTATAAAAAATGAAAAACAATGATCATTCATTTATTTGCAAAAATCATACTTATTTCTGAGTTAAAAATTACAAAATTTGGTTTAAAGTATACTTCTTTGCTTTTTTTGTAATATTTTTAGTATTGTTCAAGTTGGGAGGTTTATTTTTGAATTTCATTAATATGAAAGTCTCCTGTAAAAATTAATGTAAGTATATATATCGCACTCAGTCTAAGTTTTATGTTGAATGCAAGTTGTTTTGTTTTTACAACTCCATTTTATGCATTATAATGAATACATAGTTTACCGAATTCATGTTCAGAAAAAAAAACTTTGATACAGTTATATGAGAAAAATATAGTAAGATACGTTTTATAACATAATTTAAAACTTTTTATTTATTCATATTGCGTAAACTTGGATAGATAAGTAAAAAACGCGAGAATTTTTTATATCAAAATGATGAGAGTAATGTAAAAAATGCACATCTTTCTTTCAAGTTCCTTTTTTGAACTCTCTCTCTCTCTCATTTCCACTGTTATATTCATAACAAAATCTACTTTACTTTGAACTCAATTCCTGGAGCTCAGAGCAACTTATGAACACATTTAAATGGATAATATTTATGATATTTAGTGTCACTTAGATTAGAAAATGTATATAAAATTGTTTTGAGAATATTATTAGAATAAAAACTTATTTAAGTGCAATATTTTGACATAAAATGAATATAGAATGACCCATTTTCAAAATGTTCTCCTTTTGTGAAAGCTGCTTCTATTATAAAATATTTTACCTGTGTATAGCTCAGACCTTTCTACAGAGGTTCAACTAGAATTTTTGAAATATATAAATTAGAAGAGGATTTATCCTTATTTTACGACAGCAATTTTAAGAAAAAAACGCCGATAATTATTTCAAATGGTGGTAACTCTGAAAATAATGTAGATTTTTCAAAAATCTTAGTTCAGGCTCTTTGGAGAAGTCTTTACTTTATATAAGCAAACTATTATTATTTTAAAAGCATTTTTTATAAAAGGAGAACATTTTGAAAAAAGATTATTCTAAGTTAATTTTTTGCCGAAATATTGTATTTTAATATTTTTCTTTGTCAAAATATCCTTAAATAATTGTATACATGTATTATAATCTAAGTGACACTAAATATCATGAAAATTATCAATTCATTCGCTTTTCTAAAATCACGGTTCCAAATGTAGTCGGATACTTTAATATGTATCAGTCTCTTAACATGATGGGTATTTAGTGTTAATTTACAAGCTCACCACTATTGGTTATCGGTTACCACACCCACCATTTAATTATAATTTGTTATTTTTTGCACATTTATGACATGACTTTCCTACTAAAAAGCATTGTAGCTGCCACTTAATTATGTCAATTCTTATTTCTAAGCTTAACTACAATTAATTAAAGCAAGTAATGTAAAAAAACTTTTTTAAGTAAATTCCTACTTAGATCAAGAAAGAACAATTTTATTTTAGCTACTTTTTATTAAATAGTTACAATTAATATGAATATGCATATACATATGTCAGAATCACAACATTAAGTGGTAATTTATTTTTCATTAATTATCATTAAAGTATCATGTTGTCATCCCAAACAATCGTGTACATAAAATTTCAATTCAACATAATGCTTTAAAACGAGAAAAAAAAATCTTTTAGCGTTTTGTCCCAAGTCGTTAAAGATGAAACCAACGTGGCTGTATCTGTAATTCTTTAAATAATTAGTTTCAGTCAATTAATTTTAATTAGTTATAATTAAATTATCATATTTTTAATCAAAACAATAGCGTAGAGAAAATTGCAGTTCAAAAGAGTGTTTTAAAATGTGAGAAAAAAAACCTTTTATTGTTTTGACACAAGTCGTCAAAATGGTTGCTAAGTCGCCAAAAATGATGCCAATGTAGGTGTATTTGCAACTCTTTGAATAATTAGTTTTAATTAATTAATTATTATTAATTATTATAAAATAACTGTAATGTCATCCAAAATAATCATGTATATAAAATTTAAGCTCAATTGAGCGCTTTAAAATGTATTTTATTAATGATTGAAAATTCCCTCAAGATAAATAAATAAATATATAGAGAGTATGAGCTATATAATAGTAGGAATTGAAAAAGATAGCCAAGATTACCTAAATTTCCCACGAGCCGGGAGTGATGTTGAGAGTCCCTATGGTTCAGTATGTTCATAGAAGAAATTCAATAAGTTCATAAAATAAGTTCGGATACGAAAACAACACACTTAAATAAATGGCAAGCCAGAAGTAGTTTTATTCTGAACTGGTGATAAAACATTTTGGTGTTTTCACGCGAGACAAAGTCCGTTACCACACAGCTGCAACGAAACAATAGATATAATTAAACTAAAAGTATAATTTACAAGTTGCGAAAGCGCGATAAGAGGATTTCGACAGTAGCATATAGACTAATTTTTATAAATAAATATTTGATTCAATGTAATTGCACTAATCATTAAAATTTAATGGAAACAAAAATCATTTTAAAACATATTCCATACAATTTCCAATACAACAGACGAGTAAAAGTTGGATAGCAATAACCCCAAAATAGTCATCAGTCTGCTGTATTTATTGATACTGCAGCATCGATGATCTTGTCGAAATTTTAAATTATCCGTTTTAGGCCTTTAGTATCTACATACTTATTAGATCTAAACTGGAGTATATTATTCAAGTGTCGTCCAGAAATTAAAAAAAAAAAAGATTGCTCATGAGATTGCGCACTGGAACGATTGGTAACCCCCAGGGCTGACTCTCCACCGCCGTGAACTTACACACGACATTTAGGTCTTTCTCTCTTTTCAATATGAGTCAAATTTTTTGCTAAACCGACATGTGTCTTTGTTCTGTGACCTTATTAAATGGTTTCTCCTATTCAAAATCTCGCTAAATGGGAAATAGATTTATATTTACGTCACACTACAAAGTTTCTCGATGGCTATTGACAACAGTCTTCGTAATTTTTAACCATGTTCCAGTGAGGAGGACGACAACCCAGCTAACATCCCCTCTCCTGACTTCCACACCTCACCAATGAGATGAGGTTTAAGCCTCAGCAGATTTAACGTGCAGCGACCCCTCTACGCGGCGAGTATACAACGGCACTAGTGCAAAACACATGATTCCCGGAAAATGAGAAGTGCACAGTGTTATTATTTTTTTTTTGGATGCGCAAAATGTGTAGCCTTTCGAAATTTTTCATCTAAAAGAAGATGCGTGGAATATTGTTTTGAAAGGTGTATTTCATTCATAACAATATGCGGTTTCATGCATCGGCGCTAAAACATCGAAATCTTCAATATTATAAGTGGAAAATTTTTGAATCCATTCCTTGCAGCCCTGACTTATCACTAAGTTATTTTCACTTATTTTTGAAACTAAGGGAATATTTGAGTGAATAATAGTTCACATGAGGAAGAATTCAAACAAGATGTGATGACTTTAACACTCTACAAAAAGTGTCTTGACAGCTGTGGTGACTAAATTGAAAAGATGGAATAAGGTAGTGAAACTTTGCAAGTAAAATTTTTGTTGATATTTTTTTTTCATCGTCCTATGCCAAAATGTTCTATGCTTTCTGGACTGTCCTGGTATAACTTCATGTAAGAATGTAACACAACAATACATGTGTCTAAGTAGAATAGCCACAGCAATACAATAACAAAACGCTTAGGCTTAGGACTAAACTTGAAGATTTAAACATAATACCAGAGCAATATCCTACCCCTTTATTTTCTTATAATACTAGGTAGAAAAACAAAGAGAAGAATAGGCCTTATTTTTTATATTCCATGAAACTGATATCTCAAAAAATATAAAACCATATTCTTAACAGATAGTACTTTTAAGGTTTACCTTTACGCATACAACTAAAAAGGAATACAAAATAAGAAGTAAAGAACTATATATGGTCCACATAATTAATTTAATCAAATAAATTTTCAATTAATAATGGAATAAATATTTGCGTAAGAAGCGACTTAAGTGATTTCTATTCACACTTCCAGAGCGTAAATATATGCCAACTAGATCAACTTGCTCGTATACACATTCTTATTATAAATAATACAATCCGAAATTAAAATTATATTAGTCTTAAAAGTCTCTACACCCTCAAAGTTGAACTGAGTGATGAAGAGATACGCTGATAATAATACCGGGAAATAATTAAACACAAACCTACATTTCGTTTGGCAATTAAAACATTCCCACTGCTTAGAAGAGTTCTGAATAAATATTTATTCGCAAGAATTCTAGTGATATAACAAAATATGTCACGAAAATTACCATAAAGGCATTTGGATAAATACCTAAACCATGGGATGATGTCTTAAAATTATTCTAGTATTGATTCAAGTGCCTTTGCTGATGTTCTATTCAGCACCTTTTGCATTAAAAAAAGGACTGTTCGAAGAGAAATAAAATCAAAGATCGTTGGACCAGACGATATTCCTTTTAGGATCTTTAATAATCCCTCTTTTTGATAATACGAGACGGAGTAAAATGTTAATACAAATGAAATTAATAGTTAAATTTCCATCATGCTATAATCTATAAGAATTCTTTTAGAGCAGTAAATTATAAATATCATCTTTAAAAAGAATGTACCAGTTTATTTGTTTTGGAAGAGATTAAGAACTAGTATGTTCTTCATTGAATCAAATCTCTAAAATGAAAATAAATTTTCGCTATATATATGGGCTAGCCATTAACTTACGACGTCGCTGGATATTTCATAACATTATAAAACGATGTATTGTCTGACAGTTATTGATATCTAATATAAAGCTTTCAATTGCATTGAAATCATTCTTACACCCTCCTTTTTTGATACAATGAAGAACGAAAGATTAATTTCTAGAACGGGATTATTTTGTATCTTTTACGAACCAGTACCTCCCTCCCCGCACCGGAGTCGATATCCACAATACCTATTCTTAAGGCCGTATCACACGTTCACGTTTCAAGCAATTTTTCGTCCAATTCGTGCAATATTTACTCAGTTGGCATAGCTACGGCTTTAGAACAATTTTTTGCTAGCGAGCTCAAAAAGTTGTTCCAAATAAAAATTGCTTGAAATTCTAGCCAATGGGGTTCTTCGGCACCTACGTCGTAAACAAGATGGCGACAGCGGTTTCGTTTAAGAATTCAGATATGCCGTATAATATTTTAATGGTGTATAATATTTTAACGGCGTATAATATTTTAAATAGAATGGTGCTCCATTTCTGTTTACACTCATCAACAAAAGCGCAAGCGAAATGAAAGAAATAATTTTGGATGTTCGTTTTCTGAAGCAGAAAAATCGGCGAGTAATTTTTCAATGTGGAGATAGAGCACGGTTGACGTCAGAGCATGGCGTTTTGTTTACGGCAAACCTTCCCTCTCAGATTTGGCCAAAAATTGGACGAAAAAATTGCATGGAAAATGTACGTGTGATACCACCTTTAGAAGGTGTCTACTGGGCAAAAGAAATATGCTTACTAAGTTTCAAATCTTTAGGTATAATTGTTCAAAAATATAATGAAATTTCGAATATAATGTCTTTTAGCAATCGATTTACGCAAAATCTGATCTTAGCGAATCTCTATTCCTCGAAGGAAACATGCTTACCAACTTTAAAGTCTGTATGTCTAATAGATAAAGAACGGCAATTTTTTTAACTTACCCCCCCAATTCCTCTTTAGGAGTTGATTTCCAAAAAACTCGCCTTGGTAGACTTCTACTCAACAGAAATTAGGAACATTCCTAAATTTATGTGTTGGCCTAATAGTTCTTGGAATCTCGTGGTCAGCGAGTGAGTCCCTTTTTTTCTTTGGTATCTATCTATCTATTTATGAAAATTCACACTTTTGTAACTTTAGTAAATTTAAAGATGGAATGAAATGTTAAATATTTTCAAGGAATTTGTTTAACGAGTTAATCATTGTATTACAACAGTGTACTTATAAAAACATCAGTCGTCTCGCGTAATATCATTTTCACGTCACTTGGGAAAATAAAAACGAGCTCCCGCTAAAAAAGCAGTTTTGTTTAGGGACGATATACGTACAATTATGTTTAGCAAAATTTTAGGAAAAAAGTAATGTTGCTTGAATTTATTGAAAAATTCTTTATTAAAGTTTCTGCAATTTTAAGTCGCTACTTTTTTAATGTTAATTTATTATTGATAGCAGAAAATTACTTTTATTACAGTAATAATTAGGTAAAGGAAAGCTTCTGTGTTGTGAGAGCTAAATATATACAAAATAATGTTTGTTTTTGTATTGCATTTTGTAATCTAAATTTGTACTTTTAATGATAGATTCTTTTTCTTTTTTTTTGTATGAAAAATGTCACACAAATGCGGACTACCTTATATGCAAATAAACTTTTGAATAAATCTATACATATTATCTCTTTACTAGATATATAGACTACTGAAATATCCATTGAAACATATTACTCTTGGCATGTAACACGTTTCATTGTTACTTGTTCATAAAGAGATAAACTATGAATTTAGAACTGAAGTAAATATATTTATTATTACGTTTAACTATTTGAATTTATATATACTGTGTAATATTTTAAGGTATCTGAACACCTTCGGTGTACCTCTTTTTAAAAAAAATATCATACTAAAACAATATAAATGCTTTTTTAGGAGTCAGTACGAATAAATACTAACATTTATCTAACAATATTTTTTTAAAAAAATATCAGAATTTTACAAAAATCACAATTATAAGTGAAATTTTAGCAATATTTTTGAAACACTTCAAAGCAATTAGAGAAAAAAGTAATAAACGCATATCAGTAAAAGTAACACTAAAACAAATTACATACAACAAACTAGAGAATATAATAAAATGTTAATGCTTTATTCCAATTTTAAAATTTTAGAGCTGATTGAGTAAACATAATAAGAAATGCGACATTCTTTATGAGACCATCAGTTAAATAACAGACTATAACTAAAAAAAATCAAACAATAAGAAACATTTTAATACATTCTCTAGAAAATAACGTAAATATCAGGTTCAAAAAGTTTCACAGAAATACAATTATAACATTTTGAGTTATCAGACTTGCCTTTATAGATTTGTTGTTGTTGCACACCCCCAATGGTCAGCAGTGCTAGACCAGGTCCATGACATCGGACACTTTAAGAAAGTCCAACGCCAGCAAGGGAGAAGGTGTACTGTTCATGGATGGGGAAAAGTTGCAGGCTCTGTTAGTCACAAGACTAGAGCACCTAAAAATAGGTAGAGGACTGACTTAGCTCTAGGTGGTATCCCAATTAGTCTGACTCCTACCCTACGAGGATCTGTTCGGCATGGGAGACCCTACCGGTAGTTAGACTACCGCCAACATAGCTCCCAGGGTTGTCAGAGTACTCAAACCCCTCCAGCACGTCAAGTTAAGGATACCAATGGAGGAGATGATAGATTTTGAACGCGTTAAATGACCACATCTGGTAGATTAGATCCCACTTGCAGTTTTTTCTAACTTTACAAAATTGATTGTAACTTGGTCTCCAGGTAGAGTACAAACAAAAAAAGTATGTTTTGTGAAGCCAAAAGATAGCTCCATGCCGGGGGTGACCAGTCTATGGCACACGTCCCTCAGTGTGGCTCGGCAGAGTTGTTACATTGACTTGGGAGGGAAGACTTTTTTAAAAAAATAAAGCATTTGAAAAAATAACAATGGATAATATATTTTTTAAGAGGACACAGTACGATTCAATTGACCGAAATCGGTCAAAAAATCAAATGTAATTTTTTTAGCCTAAATTATTTTTTTATATATTTATCTATAACCTCACAAAATTTGAAAGCTGTAAACTTAAAAATAGCAGAATTATGATAGCTTTTACATTCGTTTTTATTCACATCCCTATGGCAAATCAAAACTTTAAACTTACTTATTTCAGAAAGATAAAATAATTAGTTTGTCTTCATTTAAAATCCTAAGGCTGTGACGGGCTCACGCGTCTTTTCTTTAACATGTTCTTTGGGTTCTTTGGACCAGAATTAATGACAACTCTTTTCCAACCAAACCCAAGAAGTGAAGTATGAATGAAAGATGCAAATTAACAAGCTTTTAAATATCGGAAGATTAGAGTAAGCGAGATGGCAATGTTTGGCAATTGATGGCAGTTTGTGGCAGTTGATGGCAAATAGAGAAATGTTAATATAGTTCGCGGCTTAAGTTTGGATAAATATACGTGATGGTGATTAGAAGTTATAATTGATAAAGATATAGAGAACCAAGGTGAATACCGGTGCACACAAGTAAATACAAGATCGCATTAAGGAAATTAGTGATTGATTCTTCAGAATGCAACAAGGTAGGATTGACTATTTAATATTAGAATCAGTGATTGTATTAGAATTCAGGTAAGGCTATTCAGTTATTGATAGTGGTCCGAGTTAGGTTAAGTCGTTATTATCTATATACATTGTGTGTTGCGTATTTTGCCATCATAGATTCTCTCTCATTAATTATTATAATTAAATTTGTTAGAAGTTTAAGTTGAAAATCTTAATAAAGATATATTAAGATTATGTTTCCTTCTTGTTCTTTCGTTAGTCCTATGCCTCTAGCTCCTGCTGATACTCCGAGAGATATTCTCCCAAGGGGGGGGGAGGATATCACAAGGCTTTTTTTCTATTGTGCCTAATGCTTTGATTTTTTTACTTATTACCAATAGTACACGTAACAAAATTTGGTATGCATTTTTGAATCAAAGCAATACTTATATTTTTAAAAATAATTAAACTCAGAATTTTTATACATTTTTTAAAGAATTTTCAATAAGCATTCATAAAAAGAAATATTATACGAAAACCAATGATATTATCGCAAAACCCATACCAAGGTTTGTTATACATAATTTGATGTACTTGTAAATCAAACTTCATGCGTGCAGGTAAATTTTTGTAGGAGGAGTACCATTTTAAATTCACTTTACAAATTTCAAGTTTTTCCTTAAAAAATTATATGGCTAGCATTTTATGAAATTTTGAGCACAAAATCCGTTTTACATAGTATACACACATAGAAGGCAACGAAAAATTTTTAAAAATCCTTAAATTAAAATTTTTTGCTTAAACAATTTTATTGAGAAATCCGGTTCTCTCAGACAAAAAAAAATAATCTCAAAACAAATTTTACATACGCTTTAAACTAATTGAAATACAATTGAAAAATATCTTGTAGAAAATACTCTTCATTGTTGTGTGCGCTAGTATTCCAAAGGAAGTGCAGTCGCAAGATTTTGGAATTAAAAGAAGCGTGTTTAGGAGGCTATGGGATTTTACTTTTCATACTAATAGTACGTTACATTTAAATAGTTTATATTTAAGATTACATGGAAAAAGAATCCTATTTTTTAAAAACCAAGTTAGGCTTATATCTTCTTTTGTGCTTTTTTTATTGCTATGATTTTGAAGGGAAAAAAAAGATTAATTTATTTCACATTGTTGCAAGGACTATCTACCAAAATTATTTTTGCTCCAAGCTGTGATAACTTTAAAATTTTAATATACATTTTGAAAGATTCATCCAATGCTAGGTTTGAGTATTTTTAAGATGATAAAAAAGGATCTTTTCATAAATCCTTTTTTCAGTTTCTCTAAAAGACGTTAACTGCTACCCACTTGATATACAAATCAGAATTATTGACTTACAGCACCATACTACACTGAAATAAAAATATGAGAAACTTAATTCACATTTGCACAAGCATTAAATTTTTTTAAACTCGTACCAACAAGCAATTTTCGAAATTTATACGATTTGGTTGGTAGATAATGTTGTAAGTTTGGATCAGTGGAACTTCAACATACTGAAGTTTGGAACTTTCTCTCTCAGTATGTTAGTGAAAAAATGTTTTCTATTAAGAAAAAAAAATAAAATCATAATATCAATCAAAATTAACTGATATGCACCTAAAAGATTCTAAATTTTTTAGCCACATTAAGCAAGTACTGACTATATAATATTTATTTTGAATTAAGTGTTTCAAGTTCCTCGTTTATCTTTTATGCCTAACCTATCTGATTGTTAAGTGAGTAAAATTGATTGAATCTTTCCAAAACGGTTGGCCACCTCATTACCACTTTACCATTGGTAAAATAAAACAAAACTATGTGTTTTAACTTTAACGTGTTCGGATGTCTTAAAATATCTATTTTAGAAATTATTTAGATTTTAACAATGTATTAAAACGATTGAACTTAGATGCTAATATACAGGGTTTGTATTTTAAGTAATGAAAATATTTTTGTCCTGACGCGGCTGTACGCCAGAGGGCGCTCCGACCGGTTGGAGTCGGTAGTGGGGCCTTTGACCTTGATAACTCTTCACTCCGCAGTTGCCTGCTGGCTTTGGTTGAGGCAGGATCACGCGTGGCGTAGACGTCTTCACAAAAGTGTGTGCAAGTTCAAAATGCAACAAAGCATTGGACAGCGTTACGGAATCAAATTTTTCGTTCGCCTTGGAAAATCGGGTGCATCAACGCTGGAAATGATTCAGCAAGCGTACAGCAGGGAAAGCTTATCGAAAGCTCAAGTTTTTAGATGGCACAAAATGTTTAAAGAAGGCCGGGAGAGCGTGGAGGACAAGCCTTGTGCAGGTTACCCGTCAACATCAAGAACCGCAGAAAACGAACAACGTGCGCGACATTTGCTGAACACGGACCGGCGTTTAAGTGCTCGCATGATCGCAGAATAGCTAGGAATGGATAAAATGGTTGTGAATAAAATTATCAGTGAGGATCTTAGGATGAGAAAGATTTGCGCCAAACTCGTGCCGAAAGTTTTAACGGACGTTCAAAAGAAAAACCGTGAGGCCGTTTCAAAAGATCTTTTGGATCTTTTGGGATGAAAGTTGTTTCTTTCAGTACGACCCCGAAACAAAACGTCAGAGCAACGAATGGCACACTCCTCAATGGCCTCGACAGAAGAAAGCTCGCATATCCAAGTCGAGAATGAAAGCAATGTTGACTGTCTTCTTTGACAAGAACGGTGTTGTTCACTCGGAATTTGTGCCCGAAGGACAGACAGTCAATGGTGCCTTCTACGTGGAAGTGTTAAAAATATTGAAGCGACGGGTCAACCGAGTGAGACCAGAAATTTCAGCCAATTGAAAGCTCCAACACGACAATGCGCTATCTTACACCTGCTTCGTGGTTACCGAACACTTGGCAAAAAATGGCATCGTAACAATTCCACATCCTCCCTACAATCCTGACATTGCTCCAGCAGACTTTTTCCTCTTCCCCAAATTGAAAACCGCCCTCAAAGGGTGCCACTACGGGACCCTGGATGATGTCAAAAGGGCTTGCACGTTAGCTCTGAAGGATGTTTCGGTTGGTGAATTCCAGGGAGGGTACGAAGCGTGGAAACGTCACCTGCAAAGGTGTGTTCATGCTCAAGGAGCATATTTTGAAGACTACTAAAGTTTTGTAACGATATCTGTAACAGATTATTCTCATTACTTGAAATACACACCCTGTATATAAAATGGTATATGTAAATAAATGTAAAAAAAAATAAACACCTGTATTTTTTTTATAAAAATGAATAAATATCAAAACGTTATAATATTACCGTAAAATTTGTCTGAAATGAATGCATTTAGTAATTTTAAATATTTACATAATTCAATGTTGTTGTATGTATATTGTAAGTAAAAAAATAAACTTAAAATTCGTTACTTCATTAAACTAACCATAGTATGCTGTACATTTTAAGTTTTTTTTTTGAAAAATAACCTTAATTTTCTTTCTTCTAACTTTCTTTTGAATAATATTTTATGTATAAATGTTCACTTGCTGTGGAAGTTTTTAAAGTGATGTTTTCAGTTAAATTTTTCTTAAAATAAATGTATAAATTTTATTTTCAAACATTGTTTAAAAGTATTTGTTTATTTGTTAAATTCAAAAATACATCTGAAGTTTCTGTTTCAAAGTAACGAGAAAATCTTATTAATTCAAATACATTTGAGAATTTCAAAATCGCTACTATATTCTAATACTTACGTTTCAAAGTATGAACCAATATTCCTTTCACCTTTATTCTTCTTTTATTCCTTTTCCCTTTTTTATTTGAATCATTTTTATGCTGTATAATGAAGAAGAAACATTTTGCTTTGAAAAATATCTCCTGTAATTTCTTAAATCGTCTTGGCACCTTTCCGAAAAAAGGCATTATTTATATGCTAATTTTGCTGGTTGGCTCTCCCTTCGGAAATTTAAAACAGTGACGCATGCGAATTTTTATTACGGCTCGTGATTTTCTACTGATTGTCAAGTTGATTGTTGTTTTTTGAGATTGTAATATACGTGCAGAGTTCGATTCATTAAGGTGCTTGGAGATATTTTTTCATTGCTTTTTTTTATTTTCGCGGGCATTATTTGCTCAATCAAAAATTTGACTTTAGATAGGAAGATAAAAAAATTAGTTAGCTTGAATGTGAATCGCCTTTTTTGTTAATTTTTATTTAAGTCAAAAATAATTAATAATGAATATACGCAAGTAAATAAAATAAATTTGCAGAAAGAAAGTAAAAATTTTTTTAATGTTTTATGTCAAATGTCATTCTTAATCACTGTTTTTTTAAGCAAATTAAGATAAAGTGCTCTTGTTTCTGTGAAAATTAAAATATCTCTTAACTTGGTCATTTCAAAAATGAATAGCAAAGCAACACATCAAAGTTGAAAAATTGAAAATCTGTTCATAAACTTTCTGTAGAGAATGGTCCTCGTTTATGTATTTTTTTTTATAATTGTTTGCAATTTTTTTGCCCTTTAGTAATAATAATATATTTTCCTGTTCTTAATTTTAGCATTTTTTTCTTAAAATGTACTAAGTAAATCTAAAATCCACCAAAAAAATCCACATATCTTCGTTTTTTATTAAAAAAAAAGGTTATCGATAGTAGTCGGATACTTTTAAAAAATAATTAAGATCGACTAAGATATTGAGAAATAATAAGATGTTAGGTTAAAGGTTTTGAATGAAACAGGAAATTTTGAATTTTTCCATTTGTTGCTAGACTGTTTGTGAACATCGCTCTCCAAAGCAGCATAACCTCTATTATTATATCTTCGGACCCCTCCTAATTTTGAGCTATATTCTACTGACGAGTTTTGTTGCTTCAATGAAAAATTCTATGGATTAACTAAAATATTTATTAATTTTCTCATATATCCCGGGAAATTCCATTACAAATTTGATTGGTAGAAATTTATTCTAAATATATTAGATAATTTAAACCATTTTCTTTCGCTGTCAAATTGTATGCTTGTACCAAAAATGTTATCCCTCAAAGACATCAACAAAAATAAATGTGTGATATAGTAATATTTTCCTATAAATATTTGAACCATAATCAGAAATAAATCATTTAGAACAAATTACACTTAAAATATTGAAACAGAAAAAAAAACACCCATTGAGTTCTTAGCTTGATGTAACTTATACGGTAAGTTTAAAGTTAATGTGATTGATATTTAAAAATATGTTCTATGCTTTCAATTTTCATTAATTTCTTACATTAATACAAATCCTTTTTTTATTATTATTTTCAGAAACGCATCTTTCGAAGAAAGTCAAAAACTGAATTATTCTTAATAAAGAAAAAATAAAAAAGAAGAAAAAGAAGAAGAAATTAGTATTAGTTTAAAATAACGTTTTTGTCTTTATTTCTTTGAATTTTCTAACCATTCCCTATAAAACTAATGTTCAAAACAGGGAAAGAGTTTTGAAATAAATGTATTTTTGTAAAAATACTTATTATCCACATGATATGAATTAAAGTGTTATCAATGACTATAAATGTAAAAAAAGAAATTTAGATGTACATAAAAAATGGGAATGTGGACCATTAAAACTAAATTCTAAAATTTTTAGCTTAATTAACTGAAATTGGAATCAATATACACTGGTATCCAAAAGTTAAGCATAAATCAAAAACTGCGAAAAACATGGAGTAAATATTCGTAAAATTATTCCAAATTTCTTGCGAATATCATTTGGGTGAATAAAAAACATTGGGTTTATGCAAAACCTTTCAGCCGACTACGTCCTGCGCGAAATATCGGCGCATGTCGGAACGCGGAGAAACCGATTCACGCAGCATAGGCAGATCAGACAAGTTTCGTGCAACTACTGTGCGAAGGAACGTTGTTAACCATCAAAAAAGAAGAATGATTGCATAAAGACGCCAATTGGACATGTTTACGAAAGGAAGAATCGCTGGAATGCTGGTATCCTCACGATTAAAAACCGAAGTGTCTCGAATTCTGAATGTGGACCAGTCTATGATCTGAAGACTGTGGCAGAGGTTTCAAAGAACGGTAGATGTTTCCCCCGTCAACCAGTATCAGGACGACCGTCACAATCCCTCGCCAAGACCGATATCTGGTAATAAGTGCGTGACGTCAGAGGGGCAGTACTGCCAAAGCACTGGTTCGGTGCTCACAGTCGCCACAGGAATACGAATTTCGAGACAAACAGTTTACAGGAGACTCAATCATGCTGGCCTGTATGCCAGAAGATCAGCAGTTTGCATTCCCCTTACGTCTGCACATAAACGCTTGTTTCAACTGGAGTTTGAAGCATCAACACTGGTGTGTAGGAAAGTGGGCCAATGTGATGTTCAGTGACGAGTCCCGGTTTAGTCTGAGTAGTGATTCTCGGTAGGTAACGATATGGAGAGAACATGGAACACGTTTTGAACCAAGAAACATAACGGAAAGATATCATTTTCCATTAAGGGGAGTAATGGTATGTGAAGGCATCATGATGGACGGCCACACAGACCTCCATTTCTTTGACACGTGGTCCGTGACTGCTAAAAGATACAGAGACGAAGTTCTTGAGCCTTTTGTTCAATTGTTTTGATGTGCTGTTGGTCCTGACTTCATGTTCATGGATAATAATGCGCCTTGTCGCCAAGCGGTGTTGATTGATGACTTCCTTGAAAGGGAAAACATCCAGCGCATGTCGTGGCCTGCGAACTCCCCTGATTTAAATCCTATCGAGCATGTATGGGATATGCTCGGGAGACAAATTGCAGCCCTATCGCACCCACCAAGCTCCGTTACAGAACTGAAGAGAGCTCTCCAAGACAGCTTGGAACCGTTTGAGCCCACAACTCATTCATCATCTCATACCAAGTATGGTAAATCGTTGTGCAGCGTGCCTGGCTGTTGGAGGTGACCACACGTCTTATTAAACTGCAGCATCAGTTTTTTTATTTAATGCTTTCTTTCATTTTTTTTTAATATGTGAATCCTTGCTATGCTCAGTTTTCTTTCAAACTTCTACTTTGGATAATAAAATTAATTATTATCATTCTTTTGATTTGCTTCCTTATTTTATAACAATTTTACACTCGCATATCACGTTTCCCGCCATTTTGATTTACAGTTACTTCTTTATTCATATAACTATCAATTATGCTTTACTTTTGGACACTTTTAACTTTATAATATATATCATATATATATATATATATATACATTATAAACTGATTTTTTAAAAAAAATATTAAACTTTTAAAACTATTTTTAAAAAATGCACAAAACTTTTGTTTTACATATTCATGAACAACAACAAAATATATCTGTTAATGAATTTTAAAATCAGATAAAAATTTAATGAAAAAAAAAAGATAAACTTTCTTTTCTTTATGAAATGTTTTACCATTCATCCCACAACCAAGATATTCAAAACAACATAAAATATGATCCGTAAATTTTTTTTGGAAAACTAATACACAAATTTGAGAATTATTTCATCTTTCACAAGTTGCGAAAATTTAAAAGAAATATAACGTAATATGAAACTCAAGGAGCATTTTACGTAACATATAGAAGGGAAAACTTATGAACTAATAAGAGTACATTTTAATCACAGATTTTTGCATTTAAGAAAAAAAATTCAGTAATTATCAATTAAAATGACAGAATTATTCAATGAAATATAAGAGATATTATTGATATATGAAAAAATCGAAGTAAAAATTTTGACCAAAATTTGACATTGTGAAATCCGCTATCCCCTTAAAAGGAAAAATACTTATTCATAACACTATATTTTATGCCAGACAGGGAATGGAGATAAATTTACAAAACTATCATGTTGCATTCCGATTTTCAAATTATATCGAACTCCTCTTCTGCATTCGTAGAATGATCCAAAATGAATAGTGAAATATAAACTTTAAGGTATCCGACTACGTTCCGAACCGTGATTTGGCAAAAGCGTATAAATTGAAAATATTTATGATATTTAGTGTCACTTATATTAGAAAATGCATATAAAATTGTTTTAAGAATAGTATAACAATAAAGAAATTATTCAAGTACAATATATATTTTGACAAAAAATAAGTATAAAATGACCCATTTTCAAAATATCCTCCTTTTGTGAAAAATGCTTCTATTATAATAATATTTTGTCTGTATATAGCTCAGACCTCTATAAAGAAGACCAACTAGAATTTTTGAAATATATCACTTAGAAGTGGTTTTATTCATGTTTTACGACAACAGAGGGGAGAAGTTAAAAAAAAACCGCTGATAATTAATTCGAATGGTTGTGACTCTGAAAATAATGTGAATTTTTCAAAAATCTCATAGTTGAGCCTCTATACAGAGGACTTAGCTATATACAGGTTTATTATATTATTATAATAGAAGCATTTTTCACAAAAGAACATTTTGAATAAAGGTTATTCTAACAAGGAGAGGGCACGACTAAAGAAATTCATTTGGGGTCGAGACTTGGTGTAATAGTAGTACTCCTTTAGAGTGTTCAACCCTCAGTGTAATTCCGACGAATGGCCAGTCCATTCGGAGATGAAAGCCTTCAAGATTCATGCTTAGCTTTTATACAATTAAATTTCAATTTCCTCCAACGATTTTGTAGCTTGGTTGATATATTGTTTACATACTATGCGCGAAGTCTGTGTTCGATTCATCGGTCAATTTTTTTTCCATTTCATTTAATTATTTTTAAAATCAAATAAACTTATTTATGGAAGGTTTATTAAATATTAAAGGATATCTTATGTAATTAATTGTATTTTATAAAGGAAAAAAAATTATGTAAATATATAAATATTTATATAAAATTTTATATATAAGTATATTTTATATAAATAAATATTTATAGAAAAATATATATAAAATAAATATATAATATTTATAATAATTATATGTATAATTTTATTATACATAAAAATAAGTTACAAATAGTTTTAAAAAGTGAAATAAAATAAACTATAAATAAAATAGTATATATAATATAAAATAATTTATAAAGTATATTATTATTAAATTAATTATGTTATAATTAATATAAAAATATATCTTTTTTATATATATTATTAATTTAATTATTTTATAATTTTATAAAACATTTAATAAATCCTTTTTAAATAAATTTAAATAATTTTAAAAAGTTTATTTTTAAATAATTTAAAAAAAATAATAATTATTTCAAAAATAAACAATAAATTTAATAATAAATTAAAAATAATTTTAATAATAAATTAATAGTTTTAATAATAAATTAATATTTTTAATAATAAATTAATAATTTTAATAATAAATTAATTCTTTCAATAATAAATTAATAATTTTAAAAATAAATAATTACTTTCAATAATAAATTCATAATTTTAATAATAATAATACTTATTAATAATAATACTTATTAATAATAAATCTTATTAATAATAATTCTTATTAATTATTGTAATTAAAAGTATTTTAAATAATTATAAATAATAATAATTTTAAATAATTTTATGTATTAATAATTTTAATTAATAATTATTTTAAATATTTTTATTAATAATAATTTTAAATAACTTTAATAATAAATTTATTCAATTGTTTTTACTTTATAAAATACAAAATAATTACGTAAAATAGCATTTAATAATTACTAAACCTTTCATAAATAAATTTATTTAATTTTAAAAATAATTAAATGAAACGAAAAAAAAATTGACCGATGAATCAAACCCAGACCTCACGCATAGTATGCAGACGATATATCAACCAAGCTACGAAATCGTTGGAAGAATTTGAAATTTAACTGTATAAAAGCTTATCATGAATTTCGAAGGCTTTTTCTCCAAAGTGACAGGCCATTTGACAGAATTTCATTGAGGGTTGAACATCCTAAAGTATTATTATTACACCAAGTCTCGACCCCAAATGAATTTCCTTATTCGTGCCCTCTCCTTGTAAATTAATTTTTAGCCGAAATATTGTATTTAAATAATTTTTTTGTCAAAATGTCCTTAAACAATTTTATAAATGTATTCTAACCTAAGAGAGACTAAATATCATGAAAATTATCTATTTATGCACTTTTTTAAAATCACGGTTTCGAACGTAGTCAGATACCTTAATGCAAACATTGTTTTAAAATATTAAATAAATGTATACTTTTCAGAATTTTATCTTACAACGTTGGAACAAGAGTGTAGAGGAAAAAAAGTGCGGAAATTAAAAATTTACCATATTTAACGAGTTTTGGAGATTTAAGTAAAGTATGCCAGGATTAACAATAAGAAATCTTCCCAAAAATAACTTCAAATTATACGAAAGAAGACATTGAAACCAGTTGGGTAATACATTGAAATGTATTTAAATTATTTCGGATTTAGTTAAACTGTTTGCCATTTCTTATCTTCTTTAGAGTTAAGAGAGTTTTCCAATTCAGCCAGAAGTATTTGGTGAAATGGCTAGGAGATAAATGCTTTGAAACATCTTAGAGTAGTTATTTGAGCAAAGGAGAGAGTATTTTGGATTCATTAAGGAAGCTGAATTACGGCCATATTATCATTATCTATCTAAGACTGCTTAAGAGAACAGTTAATTTATTGTTAAGTAGTTTACGTAATTTGAATCTTCTTTTATCTAAACATTCTTAAAGAAAAGTACACTAATGAGAGAATTCGATTTTTCTTTAGAAGCCATTTGCTGTTGCTGTCATTGTAAATGGAAAAAAACCCCTTCAACAAATGAAAGAACAGATACAGACTGATTGTTTCTCTAAGTGGTTTCCAAGAATTTAATAACATATTGGAGAATTTTATTTTATTTGTTAAGAAAGCAATTACTTTGAAATTTGACTCCTGCATGTTTAGTAAAGAAGGATTGATCAAATGGATGTTAAAAATTCCAATGCATTGTTATTGCTTTTAAATGTATAGTTCATTTGGTAATTAAATCATGCTTAATATTATCTTTAAAAATACAAAGACTGGGAAGATGATTAACAGGAATTTTACATAAAGGTATAGCTACATTTAAAATCTATTTTTGTGCAAAAAATAACAAATATATCTGATTTGTGCAGATTTATAGTTGCTGAGAATGTGACTTTTTAAATCTCGACGGTAAATGAGATACATCAGCAGTTTATTGCAATTATATTTCATTTTCATAAACACTTTTTACTGAATACTATATTAAAATTGTTTATTATTTACATTTTCCTGAGAGATCTCAATCTGAAATTTTATTGCAAATATATTTATTAGCAACTACTTTTCTCTAAAATGTATTTATATTTCATAAAAAATGTATATAAAAACTTTAAAAAATTTCTTTCATTACTGAAATTTACAATTATTTGAAGAATGGTCCAATTATTAAATGAATTATAGTTTTACTTTAATTAATCTTTCTCACTTATCTGCCATGTCACCATTCACGCACACTCTCATCTTCCGCCAAATCACAAAATAATAATATTCGAAGAACACAAGTAATATAAAAAAAAATTAAGTCAATTCCTACTTAGGTCAACAAAGAAAATCGTTATTTTAGTTACCTTATATTGTAACACATGGTAATATTTATTATTTATTTATTGCAATGATTTAACCATTCATCCCAGCGTGCTAAAAATTGTAATTCTTTATTTCTCTCGTGCTTTATATTAATGCTGTATATTAATGCTCGCGCGCGCTCGCGTGCTTTTATTTATAAAAATTAACTGTAATTTTAATTATGGAAAGTTCTGGAACTTTCGATGGCAATAGATAAGGAGATGGGATATTCAGTTTGAAAAATAAAGTCTTGAGTTGTATGTGGCAAGAGTTGTTGACATTTTTTTTATTTCCCTGTTAAAATATTAAATAATTACAAACAATATAAGTATATATATATATATATATATACATATGACAGAAGGAGAATATTAAGTGGCAAAATACAAAGCGATTTTTCTTGAATTTTTTCATTTTCCTTTCTATATATGGAGTTGGACTATTAGTTTTGTTTGTTACTATTTATTCATTAATTAAATTTAATTATTCCAATAAAATAGCTTAGTAAAAATAAATCACATTCTGAGAAATAAAAAAATAAAAAAATGGTGCGTGGAACGCCACGCGATAGAAGTGAAACATCTTTGGAGACGTTGGAAAATTGATTATTTGCCCTAACAATCCAAACTGACTGCGTACTTGTCTCTATCACCTAATTTGCATGAAAGGTATTCGCGGCGAAATGAGTCTTTCTGATACCAAATCCAAAGTAGAAAGATGTGCTGGAATTTCTGGGTATAACCATTATATTTTGATAAATTTAATATACTTTTCCTATTTAAAGTTTGTCGGCAATTTTAGCATGCTGTAATGTGTCTTCTAAATTTATTCCCGGTAAAATATGTTATAAAATAATTTTGTGCTCAGCAACAACGTTCTCAAATCATCTCTTAACCATAATTTATCATATACTGAACGCCCATGACCGAAAGAATTATGAATGAATCGCTTTTGAAAATCTTCCCTTCCCTTAAACTGGGCATTAAGAGTATTTTGCAGTGTTTTTTGTCCGTGCTCGATATTCTTTTATGTACTCTGATGGTGATTTGGCAGTAGCACTTGATGAATTTGCACTATTTTTCTGTTTTTTGTCACTTTTTTGACTGGACTTGCGGCTGGTTTTTTTTTCACGAAACTCTTTTCCTCTTTGTGCATTTGATTTAGGCATAATATGAATAATAATTCAACGCAAGTGAAAATTAAAAAACAAATTAGCTGCCGAACGCATAACCATGTAGCCAAAAATCTAAATAAATATTTCAAAGAGGCACGCTTTTACTGCAAGAGCTATTTTGTCTACACCGTAATGCATAGATGTTTCCGGGTCTGGGGGAAAAAGACTCCCAATCAGAAGATGGGCAAGTTGAGTAATCGGAGAGGTAGGCAATCATCCAACTTTTCACGCATATGACGTAAGTCACGTGGTGTCCCCATTCCCCCTTTTCCATCCACTCGCTAACCTGTTACCATGATGACGACTCGGGGATAGGGGGAGAGGACTTTTCGCTTTTTCAACTGTTAGGCAAAACTGGGCAAATTTCTCATTCACTCCCGAGCGCAAAAAAGTTTCACTTCAATAAAATATATTATTAACGATTGTGAAAATTCAAACAAGCTATATATATATATAGGGAGAATGAACTAATAGTAGGGATTGAAAAAAAGCAACACTAAATGTCACAAATATTACATTAAATAGATTAGTTTCACGACTTAAGTACACCATGAATTGTTTCCCACAGGATTCAACCATGTAATCAGTTCTCGCGTAATACGTTCATTGTATACCATATTTACCATTTATACATAGCACTTGATACCATAAGTATGTTATTAAGAAACTTGCGGATATCTTACGTTAGGTCCCATGTCAATACCCATATTCGACAATAGATGCAATAGATATTGTTACCCTCGTAACTAGCAAGGAGCAATCTCCCTACATATAACCTGAATGTTTCCCATCGTTCCTTTATGGTACATTGATCATTCTAAGTATGCCTTTCATCTTATTTACCATTGAAACCACTCATTACTGTTATTTAGCTGTCGGAGAAAATTGTTTGCAATATGTTATGACTTTTAGCATCATTTTGGTCTAAGATATCACACTTTATCGAAAATATCGGACGGGACAATAACTTTGTTTCAAGATTTGCCGAATTCCGCATAAAGAAAATATGTCAGGAGTTTTTAATACTTCGATAAAATACTTTAGATGGTTTGAATTCATTTATTAATCTGAATCAATTCTGCAGTCTATTAATTATTAATTTTGCAATATTTATTAAGTTTTCATGGGAAAGAGTAATAAACAGATTATTTGAATTTTCTTATAACCACCTTCTATTTTTTAATATTTCTCAATATTATGTGCAGTAAATTTTATCCAACTACAATAATAATCAAGTAATAGCTTAATCCTGCGTAAAGCTGATTAAAATCAATCCTATTCTTTGTATGTATATATGTGTAGGTAGATAAATTTGGTTTTCTGATTAAAAAAAATAAAATTACTGCCTATATTTTTGACTAATCATTGATTTCTCTGAGCCATTTTACTTCATTAATGCTTTAAATGAATGGTTCCGTTACTTGTTCCGTTTCGAAAGGATTAGGGGGGGGGACGTAAAAATGAAACAAAATAAATCGTCAATATGCAAGCGAAAGTTTATTAACTGCGGTAAACCTTCCCCGCAATTCTCGAGCTTGAGTGCTTATGGCGCATGCGCAGAGAGAAAAAAAGCACACACCTTATTTTGTATTTGGTGTTTAATTTAACAAGAACAAAAAATTAACCATCGACAACTATTCCCCCGAAATAGAAAGGTACCATCATTCCTAAGCTTTTTGTGGGTACGCATCACCCTTTTTAAACCAGTTTTTATACTGCACTCTGAGGCCCCATTTACATGCAAACCCGCGAACAGTAGGCAAAATGCAATTGGGATAAAAATTAGCCGGTATTTTTATTTCAGCCCGTTTATATGAGAATCTATAATTGGTTGATAGATTCACGTGATTATACAATGTAACCATGGATGCAAACAAAATGTTGATGACGCTAAAAATGGTAGACTTAATGTTCCTCTAAAATTCGTGTGTAAATTTAAAATTTCATACGTTTCAGAATATTTTTATGCAATGTTCTTTATTACAAAAATATTTTGAACTTATTAGATATTTTTAAAAGGAAATGAAATCTCTCTCTCTCTATATATATATTTCGCGGTCTAGTTTCTTACTTTGGTTACACAAAAAGATGTGGATTAATAATTTATGATTGTAAAATTTAGACTTATGATTTATTTATCATAAAGATAAAAATTATAATTTAAACTTACACACGAACTAATTATGCAATAATATTGAGTATTTAATCCATTGGAGTAATTTTATATGCAGTTAAATAATTTTATACCATAAGATTTTATCAAAAAATAAATAAAATCTCAACATTTATTCTGCAATCTTGTTTATTACTTTGCTTATATAAAGACATGTAAGCATAAAACTTTTCATGATAAAATTTTAAGTATATGATTTATTTATTATACAGTTAAAAATGGTTTTTTCAATGTTACTATTAAATTTACGTGTAAAGTTTTCATCCGTTGGAATACTTTTATGTATAGTTACGGGCAAATTCTACAACCGCAGCCATCTTTGAACAAGTGAATCTCTGTCACAATGCATAAAAATTCTACCTTTTCAAACCGGTAAAATGCAATTTCCTCATGTAAACGGGTCTAAAGAGGATTGATGCCGGTAATTTGGAGGTAATTTTCATACATATAAATGGGGCTTATCAAAGTCAAAATACAGGTAACTGTAAATAAAGATAAATTTTTGCAATATATCGGAAATGACACTCATGAAGCCTTTACATAAAGTAACTGTACCATACTTATGTATAAAAATACAGCATAAATAAATCTAAAAAATTTAAAATAGTTTAATCTTTTTCTTTCAAAAAAAAAAAAAAAAAAAAAAAAGGAAAGCGCTTTTAAAATCCTTGAAGAAAGTGAAATCAATTAGGAGGGAAGAGTAAAAATTGGAAAAATAATGATCTCTTTCTTTTTTTTTTCTTTTGGCATAATCCTTTACCAAAAGAAATTTTTTCAACACGCGCAAATTATTTATTATCATTCATTAATTTTGTTTAAACTAGTTTAATACTTATTTAGTATAGCATTTATTAAAAAAACTTTAAACACTTGAAAATATGTATGAAGAACATATTGTATAAATAAAATTGTCATCAATAATACTTGATGCAAAACAATCTCAAAAGTATCGGTTACAATACAATAAACAATAAAAATTATTTTCGATGATTCTGATCTGATCTAGTACTACAGTAATTATATATACATATATATATATATATGTGTGTTTGTGTGTGTGTGTTTATATATGTGCGTGTGCGTATAAAAAGAAGAAAAAAGACTTTTTAAAAGATTTGTACAAAATAGACTCAGTTATTACGAAATCTCCGGAATTATAAACCATTAAACATAAATATATATCTGAAATTTAGAAAAAGTGTTACTTTTGTTGAGCAGAGATCCGCTAAAAACAGGGTTTGCGAAAATCCAACAAGAGGAGTTATAGGGCTTCATAGATTAAAAAAAAACCTTTCTTATATATATACAAGAGTTAACATAAAAAAATAGTAAAATCAAAATATAATTCAATAAAACCATAATACACACACGCACGCACACACACACACACGCACAAAATTTATTCCAAAATTTCAAGCAAAGTTTGTTAAACAATAAGAAGTATTGTACTTCAATAACTTGTTCATCTATTTCTGCAACTTCAGTTACTTTTATAGACATAAGCACGAACAATTTTGCTTTTGAACTGGTTTCTCATGGAAAGTCGATGAACAGAGAAGATATTATATATGAAACAATATATCAGAAAGTACTCGAACACCTTCGATTTAAAGCGGAGCTAATTATGTATCTCTATCGCTTTAATCAGAGCATAACACACAGAGTCCCTACTCCAGTGTATGCATTCATTTTACATTGATTAACAATTCCAGGCTGTATCTCAACACATCAAGTTAATGCATAATTCTGATTGAGAATGTTGTAATTTTGCCATGTTATAATGTAAAATGGTTTAATTTTGTTTTTTTCGATAGAAAATATGTACACAGATATAATTCCATAAATTTATAAATTTCTTTTATAAAAGAATGGCTTGCCGCTGTTAAAAACGAAGTAAACTCCTACCTGATCTAATGAATTTCAATTCAAATACAACAAATGTTAATTTGCATATCTAAGTCAGAATGTATGTTTAAGGCAAAAGATAAATAATCAAACCCAAGTGAAAATTGTAAGAAAAACTACAAAGATGAATATTAGAGATTCAATCCACCCTCCCTTTAACTACTTCTCTTGCAAAGTTGTTTTAGGGGTGAAATGCACTAATTATTTTAACTTTTTAAAAAGTTTGAGAAGTATAGTTTTGAAACTTTTATAATTCAAAGAAAGCAATAACTTGTTCAAATTATGTTTGTGCTAAAATTTAAATAAATAACCATGAATGAGTGAATATAAATGTCGCACCGTTCAACTGCACGAAAGCTTTTGGCAATGGACCTCGTAATTTTGAACCATGGTCAAGTGACGAGCACGACACCTGAATCGGCACCCCGCCTCCTAACTATCACATTACATGAGAACGTTGGAACTATCAACATATTTAACATACACCGCACCCCTACACTACGGGTCTTCAGTTGTATTGGGCTCGAACTTATAACACGCCAGCCACGAGCCCATGACTTGATTACTAGGCTATCATAGCCTCAAAATAACTCTGAGAAATCTTAGCTTATATTTTTCTTTCATTGAAATAATTTACATAGAAGCTCCTAATTTAAATTTTATTGAAAATAGAATGGTATTATGTCCTGTTGAAATAAAAACTCGTTTAGAGTAATTATGAGTTCATTTGTTTTACATAAAAAATTTTTATCGCTACAAATTTAACATTTTTTCTCATATTTTGGAACTTTTAGGCACTCGTCCTGACATTGAAACTACAATAGAATTTAATATGTTACAATTTCTTACAACTTATTTTATAATTCAAATAACGTTTTGATGCGTTATGAATTTTTGAAAATCATTTAAACAAACAAAATGTTAATAAGCTTACGTCATTAATCAAATAACTAGAATAATTCCATTTTTGTGTGTGTGTTTGTCTTAAAATTATCTTTGACTCTAAAAAGTTTTAACTTTTTAGCTTAAAATAAAAAAAAAAATATTTTTTTTTCATACAAAACTGAATCTAAAAATAAATATTAATATGCATGACATCAGGTACATTAAAATAGCGCATAATCCTCAAATCACAATAATTCTTGTTCCATGAAACTCCCAAAATCACTCATTCAACCCAATAACATTAATTTGTGACATTATAATCTCCATAATACTTCAGAGTGAATTTTACACACTGTTCGTAAACGATCATGGTTGTTTGCAGACTAATTTTCTTTATAGTTAATCAAAGCACCCACACATTCCACGTCCTTAACTTCAAATTAAACTGAATATATATTCACTGAGGTTTAAAATATATGTTGGAATGAGAGATAAGAGTCGCAGAGGGGTAAAATATAACTTATACTTTAAGTTAAATTTGTTAATGCAAAAGGAAAAAATTATAACAATTCTATTGTTTGTTTTATGCATCTGTATTATAAGTTAAGTAAATTATAATTCATATCTAAAAAATAATCACACACATATAATTGTTCGAGCTGCGATAAATTTACATTTCACTAAATAAATGTCAGAAAAAATATAAAAATTACAAATTATTTTAGTTAAAAAAATTACTAGCAATAACAACTAATATAAATTAATGCTCTGAAAGTATTATTTCACATCTAAAAAATAAATCACTGTTTGGGGTGAACACAGAGGAACTCTGAGAAAAACTTTATCATCACGATATTATGTATTAAAATTATTTCTTGCAAAGCATAAAAATCATTAAATATTCGACCATTGCATATTAACTTCAATCATAGCACATTTTTCTACATCACAAATTGTGTTGTACAAAATAATTAATAGTTGCGAACGATTAATCCTAGATCAGCGTTTTTCAAACTGTGGGAGGTGCCTCCGAGGGGGGCGTAATAACCCTACAAGTGGGGCACGAGTATATCGAAAAGTAGAAAACCAAATATAATTAAAAAAATAATTTACTGAAAGGAAGCAAAACAAAATACATTCTGACATAATAAAAAATAAAATACACATTTATACAGATATAATAGATTTATAAATGTATCACTACTGCAAAATGTGTTTCATAATTACTTTAACATTACTAAGTTAAGAACGAGGAAATAATTACTAGTGACCCTATGAGCATGTCATAAAACTACACTGGTGTGCAAAAATTAAAGACGAAGTTGAAAAATTAGCATATCAGCTGAACGAAGAGGCAGAGCGGACAGAAAGACCAATCAGGAGATTAAGTAAGATGATGTACGGTAGCACATGCGCAGATATGCAGGTAGACGTAATGGGGGAGTGTCTGAGTAGTATAAAGCATGTTGTCGGTGTAAGATCAGTATTTATGGCAAACAGATTGCACGCCGTATAGCAGTTAAAATCGCACCGAGTTGCTGCCTCAGCGAGAAATGGCGAATAATCAATCTGTTAGACGACATCTGGATGCTTTTACCCGAGGTTGAATCATTGGGAAGTTGGAGGAAGGCTGCAGTGTGACAAGTGTGGCTGCAGAGTTCGGAATTGCTCACAGCATCGTTTCACGATTTTGGAGACAATTTCAAACTACAGGAACAGATATCCGGGGGTTCAGAAGTGATCGTCCACGAGGAACCACACCCGCAGATGACCGGTACATTGTCTTACAGGCCAGAAGAAACAGGCGGGAGAAATCGCTAGACACACGACACAGGCGACTGGACGACCGATATCACGTTTTACCGTGGCCAGAAGACTGCACGGTGGTGGTCTGTTTGCACGACGCCCTGTAAGGTGTGTACCTTTAACGCCTGCCCATCGGAGAAGGCGTTATCTGTGGTGCCGGGAACACCGGAATTGGAGGGACAATGAATGGGGACGAGTACTCTTTACAGATGAGAGCAGATTCAGTTTGAGTAGCGATTCTCATCGCATACTCATCTGGAGAGAGCGGGGAAGCCGCAATCATCCCTCGAACATCATTGAAAGGGACAGGTATGGAGGTCGCGGTGTTCTCGTTTGGGGAGGCATCATGCTTGGTAGTCGTACAGATCTTCACATCTTCGACGCAGGTTCAGTCAACGAGACCCGTTATTGTAACGAGATTCTTCTTCCATATGTGCGTCTTTTTAGAGGCACTATGGGTCTGCAGTTCCTTTTCATGGACGACAATGCACCATGTCATCGCACAGTAGCTGCCGAACAGCTCTTAGAGAGTGAGGATATTGAACATATGGATTGGCCGGCACGATCTCCAGATCTCAGTCCCCTCGAGCATGTATGGGATTTTCTAGGCAGACGCTTGGCAGCTCGTACCTTACCACCAGTAACGATTCGGGAGCTTCGATTGGCGCTGCAAGACGAATGGGCAGCAATGCCTCAACATCTCATTGACAGCCTCATTCTCAGCATGGGCAGACGCTGTGAAACCTGCCAAGCAGTCAGGGGAGGTCATATCCTCTACTAAAACCCGACGTTTCTTGCTGGACACCCATCAAAGGGATGTTTCGGCCTTCAGTCGCATTGCGCTCCATGCTACTTTTTCAATCAAGCTTCTTTTTATCCCTCTGATTTCTCTTTTAGTAAGTGTTGCTTACATTACACATGTCCTTATGTATTGGGGATCTTACGGTGTTAAATGTGTTGATTTGGAAAGCTTTTGTACAAAGTTATATTAAAAAAACCGTCTCGTCCTTAATTTTTGCACACCAGTGTATATACAAAATTTAATACTTACCTTTATAATTTATATGGTTTATAATTAAAGCCGTATTGTAGCTTTAGGTCAAAGTATATTGTTATAGAATTCAATACATTGTTATTATATCGAGGGGAGGGCAATGAAAAATATAATTGAAAATTGGATCGCAAGTATAGAAAGTTTGAGGAAAGCACTGTCTTAGATATCAGTATTGCAGCTCTCTGGAGATATAACCAACAATACCATTACGATATTCTTGAAGACCTTATAACCAAGTGGACAACTTTGAACAGGGTAGCATAGTGAGAATGCTTGAGGCTGGGTCGACATCCAAAGCGATAAATTTTGTATCATACTGGAAAGGCTGCAGCTTACCTCAGATCTTTAGAATTAAGAATCTGTGACATTTTTTTTTATTTCGCTTGTCTGAAAACACTCCTCGCAAACACGCATAAACTATAAAACAAAGAATCAGAAAACAGAAGAAAAACTTAATTATACGGACAATCGGAAAGTCAGCCAGATTGCAGAGCTTGTAACTGCTTCTTGGTTCTCCAGTATCTATCGGAGATGTTACCAGAGACAGAAAGGCAAATCTTTAGGTGATAATCATTCATTAGAAAATTCTCTGTGCAAAAAACATAATTTTGACCTGCAAGACAGTCGTGCTTCGTTCCTAGCCTGAAAGCAGCAACCGCATGTCGTCTCGGAGATCAGGAATCTTATTTAGCGTCGCTCACGTCCAAAAAGTCCGCATCTGAATGTATCTGAGTTACAAAAAGTATGAAAAATAGTTATCTTCGTATAACTTTTTCAAGCTATTTTTAATAAAAATATTACACTATAATCTATATGAAGAGTATGGATTTTATCAATTTCTGAAAACACATGAAAAATAATTTTTAATTTTATTTTAAAAATATTTTTAATATTTTTTAATGGTGTATCATAACAACGTCTCTTTTAGAAAGAAAATCAGCTCTCTCATTTCCGAAGATTTCTACAATGACCATAGAAAATATTTTCCTGAGAAAGCGATATAATACAAGTCTCTTGTGAAAATTGTAAAGTAGTACGGTATTATCAAATTTAAGATAAAAAGCAATCCAGAATTCTCTATGCAAATTTTAATTCGAATACAGAGAGTCGGGAACAAAGGTTCACGAATGTGAGAAGAAAATTGTGAGACAAACACTTCCCTTCCTGCGTTAAAAATGAAATGCTTCTTGAATAGACTGTTTAGTCTGTTATACATTTGAAATACAACATTTTTTTATGAGAAGATGAATCATTCCAACCATACTAAGGGTCTTTTAACCATGTTTGAAAGCACTTGAATTTGGCGATTCGTATTTTTACTTAATGAAATGTTAGGAATATACTTCCAAAGACAAATTTTAGTTTAAAAGCATTTGCATATGACCGTCGCTTACTTCAAAACTTTTTTTTTTACAGATCCTTGATTGAGTGTAAAATTAGACTTATTTCTTAAGTGAGTTTCTTTCAGAATGTTAGAAGGTACACCACACTATTGATATTTGTTTGCAGGTAACAAAATTAGAAATTTAAAACAAAATAATAACAATGTAAAATACAAATTTTGACATACATAAAAAGATAATTAAGGTCATGAGATTTCCAGAAGAATTGTTGAAAAATTTAAAAAAAAAATGTGCAAGAAATAAGATACAATACCATTAACGGGCAGTCTAAAAAAAATAGACTTATTTTCTGTTAGAATTATAATTCACAGCGTGTCTGAAGAAAAAATAAACATTTTTGATGTATATGAAATCTACTTCGCAGTAGAAGATAAGCATTTTCTATTGGTCCACGTTTATTGCTTTGTATATATATTATAGATTTTTCCATTTCTCGTTACTTTACTAGCTGGATGCCTTAAAATGCAGTCAAAATTCTTTTTCCAATACCCAAATTTTTGCAAATGACGGAAATTAAGAACAGAATTGAATCTTGTTCTGATTGTACAAGTTTTTTAAACATAAGAAGAACTTTAAAAGACACAAAAAGAAATGCATGGAAACTGATGAAAACAGATGCAACCATTGCAAATAAAAACTTTGCCAGATCCGACAGCCTTAAACGTCATCTAAAGTTGCATGAAGTATCTAGGAGCGAAGATCTTAGAAAACAAACGAAAAGACTGAATTCTTCTCCCTCAACTCCGACCATCGGGATATTTCAAACTCCTGCTGCTAAAGACAGAGAGATAACACCAAAAGTCGCACTTTCCTGCTTGAATACGTTTGAAACATATACCATTTCAACCGATTTGAACTTTGTAAAGAATTTAAATGGCTTCCTCCAGAATTCCCAAAGAAGAAGTTGTAAGAATAGTTGAAAATAAATCCAAGGAAAAGAAAGGTATTTGGCAGTATTGTTTGCGCCAAGGTTCGTTTTGTTAGAAAAACGTGAATCGCATTTTCGATCAATTTGTGAAATAAGTCTCCTGAATGGAAAAAAGTATAAAAATAGTTATCATCATGTGAAGAACGAAAAAAGTGGATGGATTTTGAAAATCCACATTTGGAGAAAAACGTGTGCTATGTAATCCAGCACCCCTTCAAGAGTACAAATTTTTCCAAAACGATTTAGTAACGAAGAAAAATATTAAACTATAAAAACAGCGATGAAAAAATTATGTGCGTTTTAGCTTTTCATCCAGCAATGAACAATCATGCCGAACGAATTAGTAATTACCTTTCTTTCGAAAAAGAAATTTTTAATATTGATTTAATGGTGATCAAATAGATAAATTTGAATATATGCCATTCAATCCAAGTCCCATATTTTAAAGAGAAATATCTTCCTCAAGAATTACTACGTCAACAAGAAGAAACAAAACATATAAACATACCCGCGAGTTTCTACGTAATTAAATGAATCATTTTTTCCGAATTAATTAGTTAACTATAATACAAGTAATCATTTAAAAGTCATGAACATAAAGTGTTTGAGAACGGTATTTGCGATTATTCAACTGAACATGTCGGTGTTAACAAAAGAAGCATTGGGAATCAATTACAAAAAACTGGCTGACAAGATAGTAGTTTGGGGCAAAAATTCTGCTCAACTGAAAATAGCGAATGCAATGTTCCGACTGTTTATTTTGCATATGTTGTAGGACAATAATATTTTCTATTTTTTGGTGGATACCATAGATCAATTTCTTACGCTAAACTTTTTTTGGCGATTTGTCAAGTATTTTTTCTTGATGAAAGAAAATTAGTTAAATCTTCTATACTCTTTCTCAAATTGCAATTTGAATTTTAAATTAGCAAAACCTCAAGGAATAGGTAAATTTTAAGAAAAGAGAATTCAATGCATTCCGTTGAAAATGTTAGAAGTTTATCCTAACTCTGAGCCATACGAAATTGACTCTTTCACCATACATTTAGTTTACTCAGAAACTACCATTTCTAAAAATAGACTTATTTTCTGTTAGAATTATAATTCTTCTCTGAAGAAAAATAAACATTTTTGAAGTCACCGAGGAAGCTGCAATTGGGCATATGTAAATGTTTTTGTGTATCTTTTTCCATAGGAAATCGGAAATTAAGAACAGAATTGAATCTCGAATGAAGTGATTTAGTTGTATCCAAGAAGCTTCTACTCTGAGATAGTAGTTTCAAAATAATTCGTACTACAGGTGGATTTTCGAATCCATGTATTCGCTCTTTTTTATTAAAATCTAGATCATACCCATTTTTTATTTTCCTCAAATTTCCTCCTATTTTCCTCCTTTTTCGAAAGAAAGGTAATTACTAATTCGTTCGGCATGAATGTTCACTGGATGAAGAGCAGCTAAAACGCACCATAAAAAACATTTTTCATCGCTGTTTTTTATATTTATCACAGCTTTTTTCTTCGTTATCGTTTTTGGTAAGGGTATGTATGAAGAGGGTGCTAATGGTTGATAGGCACACGTTTTTACTTCCAAATGTAGAATTTCATCTAAAATCCATCCACTTCCTCTTCCCTCGAATTCTTCACATGATGATAATATTTTTAAAAAGCTTCTGTTACTTTTTTTTCAGGTGATTCATTTAGGAGACTTATTTCACAAATTGATCGAAAATGCGATTCACATTTTTCTTCTTCGGTTTCTGCTGTTTTTCTAACAAAACGAACTTGGCGCAAACGTACCACTTGATACCTTTCTTTTCCTTGGATTTATTTTCAACTATTCTTACAACTTCTTCTTTAGAATTCTGGAGGAAGCCATTTAAATTCTTTACAAAGTTCAAATCGGTTGAAATGGTATATGTTTCAAACGTATTCAAGCAAGTACGACTTTTGGTGTTATCTCTCCTGTCTTTAGCAGCAGGAGTTTGATATCCCGATGGTCCAGGTTGAGGAGAAGAATTCAGTCTTTTTCGTTTGTTTTCTAAGATCTTCGCTCTAGATACTTCATGCAACTTTAGATGACGTTTAAGGCTATCGAATCTGGCAAAGTTTTTATTGCAATGGTTGCATCTGTTTTCATCAGTTCCATGCACATTCTTTTTGTGTCTTTTAAAGTTCTTCTTATGTTTAAAAACTTATTACAATCAGAACAAGAAAATATTTTATCTTCAGCGGCATCATCTTCGAACGGAGAATCTAATTGAGATGATGTTAAATCTCCAAAGTCACTTGTTGCAAAAATTTGGGTATTAAGAGGAAAATCAGAATTTTCGAAAAATTCTTCAACAGACTGCATTTTAAGGCATCAGCTAGTAAAGTAACGAGAAATGGAAAAATCTATAATATATAGTACAAAGCAATAAACGTGGACCAATAGAAAATCGACGCTTATCTTATATCTACGTATGCATGTGGGGAAGTAGATTTCATATACTAATAAGATTCCAAGAAGAATGTTGTTTGGGACTTTCTGTCTCCGAGAAGGAATGATAACAAACAAGAAAGTATAACACGCTGTGACGTCTTCCATTCACACTAAGTTTTATGGTTTCAACCAGATGTTAAGTGAGAAGTGCATGGGGTCATTGTTTATTGTTTAACCTCGGGCAAGCGTCGCCACCAGACTGCCCGTTAGGTGAAAAGAGAACCTGCATCCATTGTCAATAGGAAGAACACGGTCGCCATGACCATGTTATCGATATCCGTGCACAAAGGTTGTTTACACATTCCTTTCCTCTAAGATAAGATAGATTACCACTTCTGGATAATTCTATCATGACCTTGGCAAGTAAAAACATGTATTTTATATATATCCTCGAAATTATTACATGACGTATAAAATGAAGAAATTCCTAGCTTTAAATAGTTTAGAATAATATTAAATTTTTAGCCATAGGAATCTTACAATTCAACTTTATTCTAAGTATTTTCGCTTAAAGTTTGATAATATGTGAGTAAACTAAATGTATGGTAACAGGTTTTCGTAGGTGAGTTGTTAGGATCGTACCTTCTAACATTCATCAACGAAGACTTTTTGGGGTTCGAAACTCAACTTAAAAATAAGTCTAATTTTACACATAGAAATTAAAATCAATCATAGATGGCACCACTCTTAAATGTACTTTATCTAAAAAAAAAATTAGTTTTGAAGTAACGAAAAACATTTATTGAAACGAAAATAGCTCTGACTGACATTAAGTTTTATTTTTCAAAAAAGTTTTGTCTCCCTTCATCAAGACTAAAATTTGCATCGAATCCTACGATCAAGTTGAACAGTATATTCATTTTAACTAATTAATTCATTTCATTAAGTAAAAATACGAATCGCCTATCATTAAAAACATATTCGTGTTCTCAAACCAATCATACTGATAGAGAAGACCCTTACTAATACGAGAAAGGATTGGAATGATTCATCTTCTCATAAAAAATGTTTATTTTTTGACATTATTGTTTGCACTAAAGTAAAATAGAAAATATTATTGAAATCTTATTTTAAAAATATTAATTGAAAAATAAACAGTCTATTCAATGAATTCCCAACATTTCAAATTTTCATAACGCATGCGCAGAATGTTTTTCAGGTAAGGAGACCCCCATTGTCACCCCCTTTCCTTATCTCTTCCCCCAGGCGTCAGCCGCGCTCCACGCTCCACTTGTCCCAGAACCGGCCCCATGTTAAGTCTATGGAGGCTCCACGCTCCACTTGTCCCAGAACCGGCATTTTATATCTACTCCCGATAAAACCAATTGCTGATTTGCACCGAAAGGATGCACGAATTCTATTGCGCCACTTTCGAATTTCTTAAAAATATTAGAACAATTTAAGATAATTAGAAGATATTTCCGGAAAATAAGTTAGGATTATATATAGTCGAAGATAGAAATTCTTCTACTTGGTAGAGAGGAAAAACCTTTATATGTTTGATTGGGTCCGAGCTCTCAAGAATTTAAATTGTTTATTCACCAATCCATCTAAAACATAGACAGCTCAGAAAAGTTTACGTTATGGATATCAAAAAATTTGTTTCTAAATATATAAAAAGTTATTTCTATATTAGCTGCATGGCCAGGGATTGTAGGGGCTTTCTTACTGTATAAATATCCCCATCCCTTCTCAATATCAGCATTTCTAGGGGTGGGATTGCTATATTAATATGCTGTTAAATTTCCCTTTTAAAGTTTCTTCGACTTCTTTACACACTCGGATGAGTTTCTTTCCCCTCCTTTTAGACATGCATTGGACGGACTTTTGCCGAGTGTATAACTTTATTTCCATAAGAATTCGCTCTTTCTCTCTCGACGCCAACACACATGTGAGTTTGTGCAAGGTCGATGTTAATGATTTCTATAATTCTGTAATTTAAATTTCTTTTTTCCAAATTTGCTAAATTTCTTTTCCTTGTTAGACAAGTTTCTTTTCCCTCCATTAAACCCGGCATTGCACGAACATTTTCGAGTGTAAAACACTTCCCTCTCCTCCCGCCCTAAGGATCGAGATCATCCTCCAATTTTCTATTTTCATTCAATAATTATCAAAATACAATACTGCTTTAGTTAATAAAAATTAATTTAAAACAATAAAGAAAACATTTCTGATGTAATTATACTACAACAACAAATAAGCATATTCATTATTTCAACAGTAAGTACTTTCTTAGAATTTAAATAATAAAATAGTTCTGAACTTTTCCTTTACCAATCAATCGTTACATACCGTTAGCATAAAAATGTCTCATAAAACTATCTCATAAAACTAATTAGTTTTATCCAGAAGAGAAAACAGACATTGTTAAATTTTATTTTAAAATAATTAGTAAACAATTAAAAAACAGTACTGCTTTAGTTTTTTTAACTTATTATTTATTAAATAATGAATTAAACAATTCTTACATCTAGCTACTGCAACAACTACTTATTTCTGAGAGTTTGATTGTTAGATTAAATAATGTAAGTAATGTTATTAAGAAAATACCTCGAGAGAAAAAAAGCCTAGAAATTTATTTACATTCACTGTATTAAAATGCATTAAAAATAATACTATGTGATAAAAAAAAGAAACGTTTTAATATTTCGTTCTTATATTTTCAAAATTATTGTTTAAATGGTTTATTTCAGTATTTCATAAATTAAGAGAGTTAGTAATTTTTATAAAATAATTTAAACGTATCTGACGTAAAACATGTATGTTATACAAAAGTAACATATTCAATATTTTAACAATAATTTCTTTCCTAGAATTTAAAATAATAAAATTGATTAGAAAAATACATTTACCAATTAATCGCTGCATGTCGTTTGTTTAAAAAAGGGCACTAAAAATAATAATCTAGTTTATTTGAAAAGTGACACAAGGGGGAGGGGAGGAGAAATAAGGTAGCCGAATTTTTCGTTCTGCCCATGCACCATAAGCAATCAAAATTGTTAATTCTGTGGTGGATTACCACAATTAATTTTAATTGGAATTTAGCAATTGTGACGATTTTTTTCTTTCCATTTTTAGGGTCCCCGGAAACGAAAGTGTGCTTCTTTTAAAAATAGTTTTATGTGTGAAAAAGGCAGAAAAATGGAAATTTTTAAAATTACAAAATCCTACAATATTTTTAAAGTAATTTTATGATATTCTGTTTCAGCTTCAAAGTCAAAAAGGGCACGTCATGAAATATGGCTTGGCTAGAAACCAATTTCCGACGCCAATTATGCCATTCTCTTTGCCTCAAAGTATTTTGCTAATGTTTTTTAAAGGTTTTATTTTTGACGTGATAACTTCTTTAGGCACTTTTTGCTAAAATTTTAATCTAAATTAAGAGTCAGGTTTGGGTCAGCGAGAAACGCTTAGTTTTCAATTGAAAAATTTTTAGACGAGTGTTTTTTAAGTAAACATTTTATGCAGACTTTTTTCTCGCTTTCCAAGTTTTATTTTTTTACTTAAATATTACTGTCATGCAGTCTTATTCTACTCAACTTCAGCGATGGAACTAAAAGAGAGGGGACGCAAATAAAAATAATTGGGGAAAAAAAAAGGATTATTCATATGTAAGAGATTGAAGATAAGAAGAAACGAAACATAATATCTATTTTTTGAATCACACAGTAGAAAAGGCATATAAGCACAAAAGTGTGACAAAAGAATTAAAATCCGAATTTTTAATGAAGTTAATTGTCGAGAAAGTTGCAATATTTCGGCTTATACACTCAGGAACATTGAAAATAGCGACCCAAGAAGGAAGCTAAGTACAATCGCGAAACTTTGCAAATAAGTACAGCGTAATGTGATATGCAAATGATCCAAGTTTTGCGCCAATACGCATGCTCATACACACCGAGCTGGCGCTGCAATCAGGAAGAGGGTGCTACATAAGCCAACGCAAATTCGAAGATTCATGAACGTCACGATTATCCGCCGATTGTAGGAAGACTTCGGTAAGCGAAACATGCCAGGTAAACGTGCTAGAAGACATTTCTCACAGTTAAGCGAACTTGAGAGAGGCCTGAACATCGGGATGAAAACTGCAGGCTAGTCGACGCGCCGTGTTGCTGGCCAGGTGGATCGTTCGGAGTGTGCCGTTAGAAATTGTTGGGAACAGTGGACACGAGAAGGTACCCACGGGCGGAAAACCGGATCTGGAGCGACCAGGAAGATCACGAGGAGAGAGGATCGAATGATCGTGCGGCAAGCACTTGTGGACACCACAGTGACTCGTTCAACGATACGAACAGACGTAGGCGTAGCAATTGTTCCACAATCAATTTCCAGACACCTTGCAGAAGCAAATCTTAAATCCAAACCCCATTTCCGTGCACTCCCTTTAACACCGGAACATCGGCAACTGCGTCTACAGTGATGCAAGCCAGATCAATGTGAAATGTCACAGATTGGCAAAAGGTTGTGTTTAGTGATGAATCCCGGTTTGTTTTGGGGACAGATGATGACCGTGTACGGGTGTGGAGGCGCCCTGGTGTGTTGTACAATTCCCCCCACACTGTTCTACGTCACACTGCCCGCACAGCTGGTAAAATGGTCTGGGGGGCCATAGCCTATGATAGCCGGTCCACTTGAATTCTGATGCGTGTAACCTTAACGGCCCAACGTTACGTTGATGATATTCTTCGACCCCATGTAGGACATTTCCTAAATGGTCTCCCAGGGGCAATTTTCCAGCAAGATAATGCTCGCCCGCATACAGCAAGAGTTGCTCAAGACTTCCTACGTCATTTTCAGACTCTTCTATGGCCGGCCCGCTCCCCCTATTTGTCCCCTATAGAGCAAGTGTGGGATTAGCTAAAATGGCAGATGCCATTGTGTCACTCTGTACAGGATTTAGAGTTGGCTGTTCAAGATTTGAGGGCTCATCTGCCTCAGGACAACATAAGGTGTCTAATCAACTCAATGCCGGACCATGTGGCGGCAAGTATTGCAGCTGGAGGAGGTCCAACGCGTTATTGAAGTTGCCCAGTATTTGTGTCATTGCACACCCTGTATTCGTTTAATTGTCTTATTTTTGAGATCAATTTAATCTCTCATCTGTGTCATTATGTGTATTAAATTTCATTTTAATTCAAAGCTTTCTTCTTGGGTCACTATTTTCAATGTTCCTGAGTGCATTATGATGACAACTAAGAGATTGTTAACAAATGAAAGCATTAATCATGAAAAAGGGCGAACCCTCTCCAATTGTTTGCATAGAGAATTTTAAGAAAAGTAAACGGTTCTCAGGGCGTAAGTTTTCCTAGCTTCATGTAGTATACGGCAGTATATAAGTTATATAATCGGTATTTATGTATATCTCAACGGTATTGGTGACATGATATCAAATGATGCACATGGTTGCCAATTCAGCGCGTACGACACATGGAAAATAAGGATTGCCACTTGGCAAGTTATTTTGAACGCTAGCATATTGTTATGATAGTACGTAAGTAACATATAAAAGTTTATATTATATTAATATATTCTACATAAGTAATTTACATAAAAATATTTTTAAATAATTAGACTAAAGGACATTTAAATGATATATACTCATATATAAATATATAAAAATGCATAACCATTTAAACATTACCCTTTACTGAAAATGGATGAAATAAACAAATCCACTGATGAATGGGCTTAAAACAGAGAATTACTTAACGCCCGCATGTGAAAATGTTCAAGAATACGTAGTACAATCCGGGCAATTGGATTATTTTGCCCAGATTAAATCATAAGTCCTCAATTCTATCGTGTGGTCATAAACACACACGTAATTTTATTTTGAAGGCTTGTTTTTTAACTTAAGGTTGCCAAATTTCGAATTTTGATAACAAACAACAGGAAGTTTTAAACATAATGGTCAAAAAAAAGTTGCTTAAATTACTTTTTAAAGGATATAAGACGAAAATTCAAAACCTTTTTCAAAATCCGTAATTTTTAAACATTTTTTTTTAATCTTTGGGTAGAATTTGGATAACGTTTGACAGTTGGAAAAAAAAGTTTCATATGATTATTGTTGTATATGGCAAAATATTTAATGTTTAGTTAAAATTTTGTGTATTTTTTGAAAAATCACTAAAAAAATGCTTTTGTTATTTGTTTTTTTTTAATCACTGATTCTAAAAGAGCGAAGTATGATCTTTTACAATACAAATAGTTAGAAAATGACTAAAAATGAATTATTTTCCTAAAACCGAGTAAAAGTTGACTCATTTTAGAAAAAAAATAATAAAACATAAAAAATATCATTATTTTGTGAAAAAATTGTTACCTGGCGAGATTGACAGTCTATTTGATTCTGAAATTATTTTTATCTGATTTTGATACGGAAAAGAAGATAGCAGTTTAACAAACGACGGAAGTATGTGAAATCCTTTCCCCGCCATTTTTGATAGACTTCTGTGAAATAAATGGTATACAGGGACAGCTAAGCATGCAATTTAAAGTTATTAATTAATATCTTTTTAACTAATTGCAGCATCAAAATTTAAATTGTCAAAATGGGTTTTGGTGATCATTTTCCATCTTTTGGTACCTTTGGCGCGTTTCTGGGTACATTAGATAGTGAGAGGACAGCTTCATATGGATAAACATGTCATGGATTTTGATTACCTGCGAATTTTAATACTGTAGATATTTTTACTCACCTTTTTAATTTATATTACCAATATAGATAATATAAATTAAATAAGTGTGAAATTAATTTATCCAAATACTACCCAGCTTTTCATTGAGGTAGGTGGTATAATTATATTGATCTGAAATCATGATAGTATATGTTTAAACACCGAGATTAATGAGAGATAATAGATACAATATATTTGGATATCTGTTATTTAGTAAAATAAGAAATGAGAGCATTAAAGTAACAAGATAGCAAAGGATAATGCAAGACAATTTTTAAACTGATAAAAAAGCGTTAACGTTTACTATTAAAAGAGGGAACATATTATTCAATAATCACCTTTTTTACTTCTCATCCTTTTTCTAAAAACTTTTGTGTTAAAAATTTCAATTATATCCTTCATGTATCACCCCTTCCCTCAAATTCCGAATATTATAAACTTTTGACTAAAAGAATGTTCAAAGACTGACAGCCTTGCTTTAAATTTAAGAAATACTTACAGTTAACAAAAGAAAGAGAAATAATAGGTTAAGAAATGTTAGAAATACTCAACAGTACCAGTTCTTAATAGAATTAATACCGTTTTGTACATTTCCGAAAATAATTTTGCTCCGGTAAAAATGTCAGACTAAGAAAATATTTTTGAACCCCTGAAAAGGCAAAACAGTTTCTTCCCAATTATTTTTCAATGTCAGGATAATTTTATATGATTTCTGAGAAGTAAATTTTTACATTTTCATCAATTTTAAATAATATATTTCAGTAAACAGCTGCCGGCAAAATTCTTAAAATTGTTTATAATTTCTTGAGTTTCGTTTCACTTCGTGGAAATCTTAAAAACAATTCTGATGTCCTTAAAAGGCATTGTTTACGCAAAATACAGTTTCGGAGGAAAATACCTAATGCTTATAAAACAAATGTATGAGAGATCTATAAGTAACGAAATTGCGAGTGCGCTGAACTCTCTCATGTGTAATATAGAATCTGGTTTCGTCAAAAGTTCTTCATGAAAATTTTTTTAAAGAATCTACTGCTTAATGCTAAGATATATACCTTAAAAATATAAGACAGAAAGAGGGAGTTTGTACATAAACTAAATTTTATGTGCTGTTTGCGCCTAAAATGTATAACTGTATCTTATTTTGCAAATCTTGCCGGAAACATTTATAGGATAGTAAACTAGGAATAAAAAGTTAAAATAATTTCTTTTAGGAGAAAGATAATTACATAACGCTAAAAGGACAATAAAAAATATTGAGACTGTATAACCCTCACAATTTCTAATTTTTCTTTTTTTAAATATGCCATAAATACATAGACAATTAAATTTCTGTATAAATGTGAAAGGAGCTTTTATGAGAAATAAACATTTAATCACATTTATTGTTGAAGTGTCTACTATAATTATATTTAGATTAAAGCTCTTAAGTGAATGTAAGAAATATTTTTGTTAGTATTTTTTGCTATTAATGGATTTTCTGGACGATATTTAGAAAAAGTTGTTTGTTCCAGATATTACTGAAATTTATATAGTTTTTATGTTTAGATTGAATGTTTTTCGAAAGATTTTCCGTTGACTTCATCAAAAGTCTCTCGATGATGTAGTTTTTCCATTTCGTACATGCACCTTTACCATTTTATACGGCTAACTGTCATATGCTTTGAGTGCCTTTGGATCTGAAACATTTTTTTTTGTTTGAGGAATATTAAACACTCATTATTATTATACAATGTTATTATCTAGTGTTTCATTTTCAAATTGCCACTTAGGGGATACTATTGACCACGAAGAAGACATTGCCCTGACTCAGAGGTCGCGGGTGTCGGAGGTTTCGAGGAAGAAACAGACATGATCCAAGAATAACTAGTTTTTTTCAGCCTTGAACATTTAAGAAATGCGCTTTCATAACTTAACTTTGGGAGTAATAAGAAATATTAACTAGAAATATCAGATAATTAAATTATCGAAACTACTTATCTTGATTAAAGCTCCGTGAATGATAAATCTTGAAGTCCAGTAGTAGGGTCAGCTCAAAGTTTGGTCACTTAATCACTTTATGACGAATTTTCTTTTAAATATTAATCTTAAGATGCGCGGCTACCAGTCGCTGTCTATTAATTATTGGAATTCAGCTTGAGGATCAACGCTTAACCATTATATCGTATACTCAACAGGAACTTAAGTAGTAATATAGTTCATTAATAGAACATTTCAAGATTCCGATATATGGTCTCCAAAAAGAAAAGGACTCTCATATGGAAAACTACTCCAAGAACTGATAAGATCTAATAAGAAATAGTAAAATAAGTCCAAGAAAGATAATCAAAGACCTTCGAAGGGTTTATTAGATTCTAGTGTTGAAGTAAGCCTTCAACTATACGAAAAAGACTTCTGAAAGTTAGCTATAAGTCAACAAAACAGAGGGAAAAGCAATTTCCAGTTCAGAAAAATGTGAAAAAACGTTTAGCATTGGCCATAGAATGCCCATTCTAGACTGTTAACAACTGGAAGAAGGTGGCTTTCAGTGATACATTTATTTGTGTAGGGATGCAAATTAGGTGCAGGCAGTTAGACGAAGTGATGATGAATGCTACCTTCAGATCATATCCAATACACTATAAAACACTCTTCTAAGCAAATGTTTTGGGGATTTTTCTCAATAAATGGCATTTTGAAGCTTAGTTTTCTTAAAGCCGTGATGAATTGCGTCAAATACACAGAAATATAACGCAGTAGAATCATTACATTCACAGAAACATTTGATGGAACATTTTAACATGACTTGGCTTCTTGTCACAATTCGAAATTGACTAGACTTTTATGCGGGAAAATAAAATAAAATGGCTTAATTGGCCAGGTAATTTACCAGACCTAAATGTTATTGAGAAGTTATGGTATATTCTCAAGAATCTTTTAGCTATGATGAGCTGCACGGCAGCAGAAGAAATGATAAATAGTGCTATACAAGTGTGGTTCCTAGATGATGAAGTTACGAACACATGTGCACACACACACACTGCTCTAGTTAAATCTATACCAAGACGAGTTGAAGAGGTCATTTCTACAATAGAAGGACATACTTCGTACTAATATAGAGATGTTTTTTTCTACTTAAGCTATGTGATGATTAAACTCTAAGGTTTTAGAAAAAAAAAACGTTTTCGTACACTATTTGCCCCAATTAATTCGAAAAGTGTAGTATATACTCAAAAAATTTGCTCTGGTCCCACGAAGCAATCTTCAATCTACTATGTTTATAAATACTGTTGTACAGCGCTCTTTTATAAGAAAAATTAAATTATCCATTTTAAAATTTCTTGTGTTCTAAGTGAACCAGATATATTTGATTGTGTATCGAAAAATTAAGCGTAAAGCTGTGTTGAATTGGGAAATACAGTTATAGGAATATTTATAGAGTCTGTACACACACAATTTTCAGATGAATTCTATGAATCTATTATAAAGATGATGAGAATAAATGTTGTTTTGAACTAAAAATGTATAGCTTATGTTCATAATTTTGTGTGTGAAAAAGTAGGCTCTTGTCAAAAGAACAGCCCTTTTCAAGGTTTTCATTTCGATTCTGGATAGAAAAAATTAGGTTTTTTTAAAAAATTAGTATAATAAAAGGGATATAATATATGACATAGTAAAATATTAATTTTTCTAAAAACATTTTCATGTTGTTTTCAAGTTACTCATCTTTTATGATAAAAAATACGATATTTATTTTAATTTTAGAAAATAAAATATTAGAAATATCTCAGGAACATAAATGTGTTTCTAAATATATTAAATCAATAAAAACAATAAATTAGTACAATAAAAATTATATAATGGCACTGTAAAATCTTAATTTTTCTAAAAACATTTATATGTTGTTTTCAAGTTACTCATTTTCTTTCACATAAAATTGCAATATTTATTTTAATTTTAGAAAATTAAAAATAGAAATTTTCCAGAAACATAATTATGTTTTTTTAATAAATTGAACCAATAAAATATAATAAAACGTTAGATAAAAAATCAGAATATTGTTTTTGATTCATTGATCCGAAATAATCCAATTCCCGATACCGGCAAATGTTCAAGACAAAAAAAATCTCTGGAATGTGAAAGCATTGTCAAACATATTACTGCTTCCACAAAAGCCTTATGACACGTAATGATATGAATTTAAACGTCAAGAGAAGAGAATGAGTGGCGAATCATAAAAAAGATAAAAAAGGAATGGTAACGGAAAAAATGAGTTTACTTAAAAACCGATGAAAAGCACATCCATCATTCCCTTGAAAGACTATATTTTGTGAACTAATGCGAGGAAATGAATTTAAGAAATTGTCCGAGAAACGTATAATTTTTCTGTCAGAGAATCATAGATAGAAATATTTGTTGAGATGAACGAGGATAAGCATGTAATTCAATAATCCTTTTACATTGTTAAAGCATCTTAGTGAGAATAAGAAGATGTATACTTATATTTAAATAGTATTGATGGAAGCTGAAGAGCAATACAAAATAAAAAAGTACACCAACGCTTAGTATTATCTTGTTATTTCCAAATGATGGTGTGGGGGGTGGAGGGGATTTGGAATTTCCTTGATTGATCAAATTCTGGCGATTTGGGAAAAAGATGCTACGAAGAAAGAAAAAAAAGCCGCTCTTTCGAGAAAGCTACTTGAAAGAAAAAAGGAAACATTGAAACCAATCTGGTAATAGAACATTCAACTGTATTTAAATTAGTTCGGAATTGGTTAAACCGTTCGCCATTTCTTATCGTCTTCAAAGAAGTGGATATCCTGATACAGTCAAAGAATTTAGGAAGCCGATTAAGGGATAAATGTTTAGAAAGATAGCGGAGAAGTTGTTTGAGCAAATGAGAAGGAACAAATGATTAAGAAAACTATCTTCAGCGATATTAGCATTATCGTTAAAACACTTAAATACAATAGTTTAGTTTTTATTAATGGAAACTAGATGCATATCTCAAATTAAATGTTCTATAAGAAAAGATCATTCGTTTTTGAATTTTTGTAAACATTATATGTCAGTGCTTCTCTAACTTTTAATACTTGTGATCCAATATTAAATCATAATTTTCATTGCGCCCCCTCCATACATTAACGATGCATTGGATTCAATAATACGATACTTTGACGCTAAAGCTGAAGTACGACTTTAACCAGTGTTTCTCAAACTGTGAGGCGCGCCCCCTTGAGGGGCGTGACAACTGTACAAGGTTGTTGCATATTGAAAAGCATATTCAACTTATAGCATATTGAAAAGTTGAAAACAGAAGATTATGTAAAAAAAATTATTAATTTACTGAAAGTAAACAAACAAATTATATTATGACGTAATAAAAAATAAAATACACATTTACACTTTTATAAATGTATCAGTGCTACACAATTTATTTCACAATTAATTTAACAATACTAAGTTAAGAACAAGTTTACTAATAACCAGTGACCCCATTTGATTGTCATATATAAAATTATTTACAAAAATTAAAACTTATCTTGATCCTGTGTGTACGGTTAATAATTAATCCATTAAATGTCGATTGAAAGTTACGCAATCCGCTTCACAATGCCAACAGTTTTCCACGTAGGCGTGCGTGTGGGATGCATTTAGGGGTATGGGAAGGAATAAAGAAACAAATAATCTGAAATAATTAAATCTTTCTCAAACATTGTCACGATCCTTTTATTGCATTCCAAAGCCTTCGGAAAAATTGTATGATTAGTAGTGTGCAGAAAAGATCGTTCTTCGGAAAGACGTATATATATGTCCGGGAAAATAAACATATTTGTTTAGCGAGACGTTTATACACGTGATGGCACTTAAGAGAAAAAAGTCGTATCGTAGTTTTAGCGTCAAAGTATGTTATTATTGAATTTAATACGTTGTCTTTGTATGAGGGGGGCGCGATGAAAATTGTGATGGAATATTGGGTCGCGAATATGGAAACTTTGAGAAGCACTGCTTTAACCTCTTAAGTGCCTCCGGCATATATAAACGTCTCATTCAGCCAATGCGTAAATTATCACGGACGTATATATACGTCTCATCCAGTCAGTGCGTAAATTATCACGGACGTATATATACGTCTTTCTGAAATACGATCTTTTCAGTTCACTTTTATCCATAAAGTTATTCCGAAGACTTTGGAATGCAAAAAAATTAACTTAACAATGTTTTCAAAGGATTTACTTAATTCAGAGGATTTTCTTATTTAATACCTGTCTCATCCCCCCCCTTCAATACACCACATACGCTTTCATACGAGCAAAACGGTGGCATAGGGGAGTGAATTGCGTAAGTTTTAATCGGCAGTTAAGGGATTAATTATAAACCGTACAAATTTTTCATAAGTGTTAATGTTTGCATATATTTTTATATATGAAAACCCCTTGGGATCACACTGGTAATTCATAACTTAGTATTGTCAAACTAATTATAAAATACATTGTGTGCAGTACTGATACATTTATCAGTGTATTTTATAAGTCTATTATATCAGTGTATTTATAAGTGTATAATATCATGTTTTTTTATAAAATAAATTATTATGCCAGAATGTGTTTTGTTTGTTTACTTTTAATAAATTATTATTTTTTTAAAAATAATCTTTCGTTTTTGACTTTTCAATTTGCTCGCACCCTACTTTCAGAGTTATCACGTCGTCCTAGGGGGGCACGTCCCACAGTTTGAGAAGCTCTGCTATATATAGTTAATTTTTTTTTACATTATTAAAGAAGACATAAATAGATGAGTACAGATGCCAATAGTTCTACCAAATATTCTAATAAAGTATTAAAAACTTATTGTTATTATTTTTTTTTACAAAAGTAATTTTCTTATACCTCAACCTTTCATCCCTTCAGTAGGTCGATAAATGAGTACCAAGCTCACATGGGCACTAAAATACTAGGAGTTTCGCTTCCGTCTGATCTCCTTATTGGGACATCTGCTCATGAACCTCAGAATCCAATGGGCACAGTAGGCTTTTGTCCTCATGGGCTGTTCCGCCACTGAGTTTCAGTGTTGAATTTCTTATACTCCAAATTAATCTAGAATTTTAGGGAAAATGTGTTTTTTTTATAATTATAAAACAAGTACGAAAACCTCTCGTTTTTACTGAAAAGAACAACTTTATTTTGATATGTCTTTATGTTTGATATTTCTTACTGTTGATTGATTTAAAAAACTCGTTAAAGGAAGATGTAACTTTTATAGCCTATAAAAATTTTTGCAGGCAAGCATGGACCTACAAATTCATAAAACTTACGAATTTACGTCTTTATTTTAATCCGATGGTGAATTAATATCTAAGTAACTTTCAATTTACTATTAAATTCTTAGTTTTCAAATCAGCATGTACATATGAGCCAATTTTTTTTTCCACAGTTACACAAATAATAGCTTTCTTACAGAACTGTTTTGATTAATTAAAATTTTATTTTGTTTAATAAAAATGTTTATAAACATAAACACTAATAAATAAAAACTTTCGGAAAAAGTAGAGTTTCTTTAAAACAATATCGAAATACAAACTAATTAAACTGTGAACTATACATGTCTGGGGTTTGCTACAGATTGCAAAAATGTTAAATGATTACTTTTTGAAAAATTTACATTTGGATATTTTAAGCCTTTCTTGTTACATTTTGATTTACCTCAAATAGACCCAGAGTAATGTTGAAGCTGAATAAAGACTAATGTGGTAAATTATTTGTTAACTCGTGGGTTCTTTTTCTTATCGTGTTCGCATTGTGAATTGAAAATAATTGCAGACAGGGTTTCGTCCCACTGTTTATTCCACACCTTCTATGGGACATTTCTTAAAATAAAGAATATATTGAGATGTTACAAGATTAAGATACATCGTTCAGCCGTGTCTACTTTTCACGACCCCGGCTTTCTTCGTCACCCTCTCCTCTCTCGTTCCGACCTTTTTCTCCCCGTCGTTGCCAGATCCTTTTCTCTATCTCAACTCTCGTTCGACCTGTTGCCAGGTGCAGGCAGCTGTTCCTTACACGCCCCACCTAAGAGTAAAATTTGCCCCTTGTGGCTGATTTTACCATATCAGACACCAGGAACAGAAAATTCACAAACCGTGACACAGAAAATCCACAAACAGAACACACAATAATTTCACCAGTCAAAAGTCTTGATGATTGTTCTAGTGAAAGTTCCTTAATACAAACACATGAAATAATATTAATAGTTCACCCAATTGAAATAAGTGACTTTGTTCCCAGAAAGATCTAAACTGTAATGGGATTGCAAACAGATACATAGAAAATACATTATACAAAAAAAAAAAAAAACACTAAATATATACATTACAGTATTTATCTTAATCTAGACAATGTTTAATTCCTTAACTCATGAATGAATGCTCAATGAGTTCACTAAATCCATATTAAGTCCACAGTAAAAACTTTCCTACGGCTCTAATTTGCCTTTGGCCGGTATGATTTCCGACCCAACCCATCTCACCCATTCTAATACAAGGTTAATTTGTTTTACACGATTTTTCCAAATTTGCATCAGAATGTCTATGTCGACTATTCGAGATACAACAAACTGCTCTAACAATCTTAAAACCTGAGCCGTTAAATTACATCCATAAGAAGTGTATTCAATCTTAAACCTCACTTTTTAGTCATGAAAATTCCAAACGACATAAAGTATGCGGCATAATTCTTCGTGAGAGAACGACAAAAATACCACTTCCACAAATCCAGTACCGTGACCCACGATGCTGCGCTATTCTTTTCTACAAAACCTTCCCTTTTCAACAAAAGATAAATCCCGGTTCTCGAAAATATCTTTAACAAAGCTTCACGGGTTACCTTCGCACTGAGACTAGTCACCGGCCTAGCCTCGCCCCACCTAGTGTGCTGATCAACCAGACATAAAATATATTTATGTCCCTTTAAGCTTGGCGGATCAATTGGACCTATCAGATCCATATTCCCCACCTCAAATGGCAATTCAGGCCTTGCCACAGGTGTACTGGATGATCGGTCTTTAATCCTAACTGATCGAGTGAGCTGACATGCTTTACATGACTCACAAAATTTCTTCACATCGGCCCTCAGACCCTCCCAAAAGAAAGAATACTTTATTCGTTCAAGCGTCTTCTTGGGACCCATGTGACTACTGAACACGGAAGTATGCGCTAGTTTCAAGACCTCAGTTCTTCTGCACTTCGGAATTACCAGCTGCCCAATACTCTCCCCGAATATTTTATCCCTACGAAATAGATATCCATCTACTTCATAGTAGTTTCCTTTGCCTTCCTTAGCATACTTCCAAACCAATGCTAACTCGGCACAACACTCCTGTTCGGAACGAAAACTATCAGCCACCATGATTCCTTTATCCATCTCAGCGGTCACCTCCTCATCCTTAGTACATAATGTTCCCACTTCATTTCGACATGAAGTAATATTCCTTTGAGAATCCTCAATGTGCTCCTGCGCTTTCTCTGGCAGAATACCCAATGAAACCTCGGTTTCATCTACATTTCCTGAGTCAACCCTCAGGTCCTGAGAGCTTTGAGCCAGTGAATTCTCTTCACTCTGGGCTCCTCCCAACATATCCAAAACATCTGGTGGAAGCAACACGTCTTCTACCAAAGCACATAACACTTGCTGGTGCACCACATTAACCTGGCCACCGGTAGCAAGACCAATTGGAACATATACTAAAGGACATTTAACCGCTGGACCGAAAATACCTTTCAAATAAATCGTGGAAGCTCCTTCAACCGATATTCCAGGAACTAAGTCTTTCTTGATAACAGTAATTTCCGTACCAGAATCCAATAACGCATGGACTAATTTCCCATCTACACTAATAGATGTTTTCACTAATTTACTTAATTTGTCTTCAATAGCCCCCTAGGAATGACTTTACCTAGCAAATCAACTCTAGCAGCTACCGTCCCATCTACCAATTCCGTCCCTTACTGTTGACACCTTATTCACATTAAGTCTTTTATTATCTACCTCTTTGTTTTTAGGACAATCCCGCTTAAAATGTTTATCTGACCCGCAGGTGAACCAAGCGAATTTTTAATTTCAGTTACTTGACCTTTATCAAAGTTTTTCCTAGAAGAAAAATTATCTGACTTTTTCTCCCCAAATGGCTGTTTACCCCAACTACCATTAAAACTTCTCCTTTCACTATCATTCCATTTAGCTCTCTCAGGTTCATCGTAGGATTTCCTTTTGGAAGCGTAAAATATATCACATTGTTTGCTCAAGTCCCTGGGTTTGTACCATTCTTCCCCTTGGAGCACACCAATATGGGTCGCCGTCTCAGAATCCAACATTTCAAACATTTTATCTGCTACGATCAGTTGATTAACTGACTCAAAATCATTCGCACCTCTTAACTTACAGTAGTATAACCACATCGATGTTAAACGGGACGCGAACTGAGAGAAAGTTTCGTCAGAGTTACGTTTGGCCTTTCTAAAATTTTCTAAACATATTTTTGGTGAGGGTTCATACTCCTTGAGCACAACCTGTTTTAAAGATTCATAATCTTTTAATTCTTCTTCGCCTAGGTTAACTAATAAGTTTGACACTTTGTCTCCTAACATGCATAACAAAACCTTCGGTTTTAACTCGTCGCTAATCATTTCACTAGCGAAAGCCTTTTCAAGACTAGAAAAAAAATAGTCCCACCCGTCTGATTGATTGGGTACCTTTACAGTTAACAGCCTAACCATTTTAACTATTTCATCTAAAGATTTTACACGTGAGGTTTGACCATTATTTTGAGTAGCACTCTGATTAGCGTTCCTAGATAATTCTATTTCCAAGCGTAATTTTTCAATTGATAATTGTTCTTGTTGTTCTAGTTTTTGCTGCTGTTCTGTCTCTAACCTTTCGGCTGTAATAACTTCCAATAACTCTTTTGCCTCTTCCTCCTTGTAATATTTACTAGAGATTATTAAATTCCTCAAAACAATTTTAGACATAGACGGATCAGGTGACTCATCTAAGTCCCGTGCTAATTGAATTAAGTCAATTTTCTTACTTCTAATGAGAAATGCCATTTTTAATCAAGCTAAACCTAATGCCAAATTACCTTCTGACAAATTTAACTACAAACACTTAAATGACCTAGTACTATATATTTAACAAGCAAGAAAAATTCTACTCGTTTTTTCTAAGAGTACTCAAATTCAGAAACACAATACGAAATATGTTTACAATAAAACTTATATGAGACACAGTTATTTGTTACTAATCAGAACGCAGAACCTTTTTCAAAATAAAAAAACACAATTAAAACAACATACTTTAGCTACATTACCATAGAATTATTTCTCAAATCATAAATCTACTCTTAGTTTCTTTTTTTTTTTATTAAAAAAAGAATCTTATGCAGGAAACAAAAAAACCAATATATATATACATCATAAATTACGAGTAAAGGAAATAACCTCAGATTGCATTAAACTATCAACTAACTGACAAATTGCAACACTTTTGCTTAAAATGAAAAACTATCATATAATATTCAAAAAAAAAAAAAAACATGTCATATATTCTGAGTCATAAATAACCTACAAAATCTCTTATTTACAACATTTTAACAGGAAGTCCGTCTACTTGAAATACATATACACATTTTTTTCAATGGATATTTTTCACCCACTCAAACATACATTTTCGCAACCATTATTTCAAGATAAATTAATCTAATTCTTTTTTTTTTTAATTCTGCAAACTGAATTATTATGCAAAACACTTTCTATACCCAGATTTTAATTTTGAGACAACTTCGAAACAGTAAAGAATGATGATAAAAAAATTATAGTTTAACACTAGAACTCTAAATACCATATTTTACAACATTTAAAATGATACCCTATCATTTCAGGTAAAATAAGTACACAATTTTCTTATTTCATCTACACAATAATCCAACAACATAGAATATTGCAATAAACCAATGAAATTTTCTTTTTCAGATATATCTGCTTTTTCTATTTTATTTTTTTAAAAAAACAAATTAAATATGAATGCATCCCATTACTCTTTTTAAATATTCACACAATATTTTAACTTAGGGGAACAATAGCCACTTACCTCGACATGAAAGCTGTTTCTGTACTTGAACACTTTTCAGATCACGACTCCATTCATCAGAAACTGAAGAAAAATACGGCATCTGTTTATTCCATAGCCCAACTCGGCAGGTGATAGCAAATTTCTGTATGAAGATCATGATTTTCACTTGAAACTGCTGCAAGAGAATTCCCGGGATCCACGTGGTCATCAACTTGAACATACACCGCAGGATTCTATTTCCTTCTTAAAAATTTTCTTTCAAACTGTGTGAATGTCCACTAGACCTTTTGTTCACAACTTTGTAGTACGAACACCGATCAATTTGAAATATTTTGTTGTTTAACTTTTGCTCCATTGCATCCCACTTCTGACACCAGTGTTAACTCGTGGGTTCTTTTCTGATCGTGTTCGCATTGTGAATTGAAAATAATTGCAGACAGGGTTTCGTCCCACTGTTTATTCCACACCTTCTATGGGACATTTCTTAAAATAAAGAATATATTGAGATGTTACAAGATTAAGATACATCGTTCAGCCGTGTCTACTTTTCACGACCCCGGCTTTCTTCGTCACCCTCTCCTCTCTCGTTCCGAGCTTTTTCTCCTCTCGTCGTTGCCAGATCCTTTTCTCTATCTCAACTCTCGTTCGACCTGTTGTCAGGTGCAGGCAGCTGTTCCTTACATTATTGAAATAAAAATAAATGAGGCTCTTTTTTTAAAATAAAGTAAGCTGATTATGTAAATTGAAGATTTTTGCTTTTGTCATAATTATAAGTATACAAAAAGAATTTCTTGTCATTCATCAAGAAGTTCATTTTTCTGTTGATTTATGTAAAAGCTAAACTTTATTATTGCCTTCATTACATTGAGTGTAAAAGGAATCACAGAAAATAGTAATACTCTGGCGTGGTAAAAAAAATTCTTATTAACACAAAAATTAACACTGACATAATTATTTTAAGTTTACCATATTGTAATACTGTCTCTGAAACTTTAAAATAAGTTCAAAAATTTCTAATGGCATAGTAAAATAAAAACAAAAAAGGCGATAATAATTTTTTTAAATAAAAAAAATAGTGATATACTTTTTTTAATTAGCCACAATTAAAGAAAAATGTAACGTAATATTTAAGGGAACAAAGTATAAATCTAAAGACAAAAATCGACTCTATAGCCTCACAAAATTTGAAAACTCTAAACTTAAAAAACGCAGAATTATGATAGCTTTTACTTTCATTTTTATTGCATCCCTATGGCAAATCAAAACTTATAAATTTACTTATCTCAGAAAGGTAAAATAACTAGTTTGTCTTCATTTAAAATGCTAAGTCTTTTTTTCTATTGTGCCTAATGATTTGAATTTTGTTACCTATTGTTAATAGTAAATGTAACAAAAGTTAGTACGCATTTTTGAATATCAAAGCAATACTTATTTTTTAAAAAACAATTAAAGTTAAAATTTGCAAATTTTATAAAGAATTTTCAATAAAGATTCATAAAAAGAAGTATTGTACAAATACCAATCGTGTTATCGCAAAACCCATACCAACTTTTGTTATACATAGTTGGACGTACTGGTAAATCAAATTTCATGCGTGTACGTAAATTTTTGTAGGAGCAGCATTTTAAAATCACTTCAAAAATTTTAAGTTTTTTCCTTAAAAAATTAAATGGCTAACTTTTTATGAAATTTTGAGCCCAAAATTTGTTTTACATAGTATACACACATAGGAGGCAACCAAAAAAATTTCGAAAATCCTTAAATTAAAAATGTTTGCTTAAATCGTACCGTGTTCTCTTAATTATAACAATAAATGCCTGTTATTTACTAATTATACAGTAACTGGAATATACAGAGTTAGTAAAAATATCTTTAATTATGTCTGTGTGTTCGAATTTTATTCAGAGTTTCGTTTTTAAAACTGTTATCTAGCAACAGATTGACAGAAAAGTAATTTGAACTTTATTCAAGAAGCTCAACTGTATGCGATCTGATTCCGTTTTGATATTAAGAAATACTATATTATACCCCTTTAATTACTTTGGTTGTCCTAAACTTTCCGGAAACTGGATCTGTAACTTTGCTACCCATAGTTGTTTCGCCCAGCAATTTGATGCTCAGACAAGATGAAATATTGTTTATGAAAACATTTCTGCAGAATTAATTTCCATTAAGGTATCTGACAACGTTTGGAACCGAAATTTTTAAAAAAAATCACATAAATATATAATTTTCATGATATTTAAAGTCACTTAGTTTATAATACATGCATAAAAATATTTTCAGGAAATTTTGACAAAAAAAAAAATATTTAAATTCAATATTTTGGCAAAAAAGTAACTTAGAATAAACTTTTTTTCAAAATGTTCTCCTTTTATAAAAAATGCTTCTAAAATAATGATACTTTACTTACATAAAGTAACTTCTCCACAGAGAGTCTGAACTATTTTTTCTTTGAAAAATTCACATTATTTTCAGATTTACAACCAATTGAAATAATTATCTATGTTTTTTTCTTATAATTTCTCCCCTTTGTTGTCGTAAAACATGGATAAACCCACTTCTAAGGTATATATTTCAAAAATTCTAGTTGAGCCTCTGAACAGAGGGTTGAGCTATATACAGGCAAAATATTATTATAATAGAAGCATTTTTCACAATAAGAAGAATATTTTGAAAATGGGTGATTCTATGGTTATTTTTGTCAAATTATTGTACTTAAGCAATTTTTCATTGTAATAATATTCTTAAAATAATTTTTAATACACTTTCTATTCTAAGTGACACTAAAATATTATCCAGTTATACGCTTTTGAAAAATCACGGTTCCGAATGTAGTCGGATATCTTAAAGCTACAGTGAACTGCTTTTATCAACTTCTGCTATCATTTGGACTACCTGCCACTGATGGTTTGCAAAAACTAACAGTTTCAATTTTTATTTCTTAACTTCAAGTGACATTCCATTATTTTAAATGAAAATGTGGCAACAAGTGTATCTTTTCTGCATTATGTTGTGGAAATATTGATTTTTTAAGTTTCAGGAAGAGATTACATCCACGACAGGGATTAGGTATCTCCGAAGATTTCGTAGGCATTTATTTATGAATTAATTCCATGTTATTCATACATACAAAATGAATGCCTATTTAAATCCATTGAAATGTATCTTAAGTTATGGAAAATGAACATTTATTCAATGCTTAAATTTAGAGAACTCTTTTCTAAGTAACACAATATGAAATGAATAGAATTGTGAAGAAATAGTAAACAAAACAAAATATGAAATATTTCGAGACGCTGAATTCCTTAAATTATTTTTCATTGAAAATGTGCCAAATATTAAAATGAAATAGACATTTATATGCATAATCTAAAAGTTTGAGAAACAACTACGCAATTCGGATTTACAGTGCTAAGAAAATATTTTATTCAAAGAGGTTCAAATAATGTTACCTCGAAGAAAAGAGTGGCTAATAAATAAATATTGGAAACTTTGATTTAAATCTTTCTCATTCCTGATAAAGATTTTACTGAGGTGTTCTTAGTTGTATTCGTAAAGAATAAATTTTACAAATGTACTCTTAAATAAAACTTCATTGCTGATCAGAGATAAGAATTTATAATTATTTGTTTTGTCCATAAAATTTTTGTTTATGGCTAGTTCATTTGAAATCAATTTGTCAAAATATTGAAGATAATTATTTTTAACAGATCTAACCCATTTCTGTTTTCAAATAATAAGCCTGATTTAGTTGAGTTCAACAAGTAATAAAGGGTGTTTTTGAGAGGTATAGAACTTTAAATTGCAATAAAACAACGATGTATTATTCGATTGACATGAATTTTTTTATTCGAAAGCTAATCTTGTGGCATTACATTTTAAATATGATTTCTGGCATAGGACTGCCACGGCTGGCTCGGATGTAGTCCAATCTGGACGACCAATTTTCGATGACTTTTTCCAACATTTGTGGCCGTATATCGGCAATAACACGGCGAATAATGTCTTCCAAATGGTCAAGCGTTTGTGGCTTATCCGCATAGACCAATGACTTTACATAGCTCCACAAAAAATAGTCTAGCGGTGTTAAATAACAAGATCTTGGAGGCCAATTCACAAGTCCAAAACGGGAAATTAGACTGTCACCAAACGTGTCTTTCAATAAATAGATTGTGGCACGAGCTGTGTGACATGTTGCGCCGTCTTGTTGGAACCACAGCTCCTGGACATCATGATTGTTCAATTCAGGAATGAAAAAGTTAGTAATCATGGCTCTATACAGATCACCATTGACTGTAACGTTGTGGCCTTCATCGTTTTTGAAGAAGGATTCCACCAGCCCATAAAGCGCACCAAACAGTCAGTTTTTCTGGATGTAACGGTGTTTCGACATACACTTGTGGATTAGCTTCACTACAAATGCGGCAGTTTTGTTTGTTGACGTAGCCATTCTACCAGAAGTGCGCTTCATCGCTGAACAAAATTCGCTTCTGAAAATCGACCATTATTTTCGAAATAAAATTGCACAATTTGAAAGCGTTGTTCAGGAGTGAGTCTATTCATGATGAATTGCCAAATCAAACTGAGAATAAATCACTTGATAGCTGTTAAATCGGTCGTCATCTTGGAAAGTAATGCCAACTTAAACTTCTATACCTGAAAAAAACACTCTGTATAAACAAAAATATTTTTATGTCAATTCCTACTTCTGTCAACAAAGAACAATTCTATTTGTTACTTTCAATCAAATAACTACAATTAATATAAATATGTGTATACATTTGCTGGAATCACAATATTTAGTGACAAAATAGAAAGCGATTGTAAGGAACAGCTGCCTGCACCTGGCAACAGGTCGAACGAGAGACGAGATAGAGAAAAGGATCTGGCAACGACGGAGGAGAAAAAGGTCGGAACGGGAGAGAAGAGTGAGGTTGGCGAAAAAAGAAAACGAGGGGTCGTGAAAAGTAGACACGGCTGAACGATGGATCGTAATCCTGTAACATCTGAATATATTCTTGATTTTAAGAAATGTCCCATAGAAGGTATGGAATAAACAGTGGGACCAAATCCTGTCTGCAATTATTTTCTTGTCACAATTCGAACACGGTCGGAAAAGAACTCACGAGTTTACTGGTGTCAGGATGGGGTGCAATGGAGCAAAAGTTAAAGGAACAAAATATTTCAAATTGATCGGTGTTCGTACTACAAAGTTGTGAACAAGGTCTAGTGGACATTCAGTTTGAAAGAAAATTTTTAAGAAGGAAATGGAATCCTGCGGTGTATTTTCAAGTTGATGACCACGTGGATCCCGGGAATTCTCTTGCAAGTTTCAAGTGAAAAATCATGATCTTCATACAGAAATTTGCTATCACCTGCCGAGTTGGGCTATGGAATAAACAGATGCCGTATTTTTCTTCAGTTTCTGATGAATGGAGTCGTGATCTGAAAAGTGTTCAAGTACAGAAACAGCGATCATGTCGAGGTAAGTGGCTATTGTTCCCCTAAGTTAAAATATTGTGTGAATATTTAAAGAGTAATGGGATGCAGTCATATTTAATTTGTTTTTTTTTAAAAATAAAAATAGAAAAAGCAGATATATCTGAAAAAAGAAAATTTCATTGGTTTATTGCAATATTCTATGTTGTTGGATTATTGTGTAGATGAAATAAGAAAATTGTGTACTTATTTTACCTGGAAATGATAGGGTATCATTTTAAATGTTGTAAAATATGGTATTTAGAGTTCTAGTGTTAAACTATAATTTCTTTTTATCATCATTCTTTACTGTTTTGAAGTTGTCTCAAAAATTAAAATCTGGGTATAGAAAGTGTTTTGCATAACAATTCAGTTTGCAGAATTAAAAAAAAAAAGAATTAGATTAATTTATCTTGAAATAATGGTTGCGAAAAATGTATGTTTGAGTGGGTAAAAATATCCATTAAAAAAAAAATGTATATGTTTTTTTAAGTAGACTTCCTGTTAAAAGGTTGTAAATAAGAGATTTTGTAGGTTATTTATGACTCAGAATGTGGCATGTTTTTTTTTAATATTAAATGATTGTTTTTCATTTTAAGCAAAAGTTTTGCAATTTGTCAGTTAGTTGATAGTTTAATGCAATCTGAGGTTATTTCCTTTGCTCGTAATTTAGGATGTATATGTATATCGGTTTTTGTTTCCTGCATAAGATTCTTTTAATTAAAAAAAAGAAACTAAGAGTAGATTTATGATTTGAGAAATAATTCTATGGTAATGTAGCTAAAGTATGTTGTTAATTGTGTTTTTTTTAATTTTGAAAAAGGTTTTGATTAGTAACAAATAACTGTGTCTCATATAAGTTTTATTGTGAACATATTTCGTATTGTGTTTCTGGAATTTGAGTACTCTTAGAAAAAACGAGTAGAATTTTCTTGCTTGTTAAATATATAGTACTAGGTCATTTAAGTGTTTGTAGTTAAATTTGTCAGAAGGTAATTTGGCATTAGGTTTAGCTTGATTAAAAATGGCATTTCTCATTAGAAGTAAGAAAATTGACTTAATTCAATTAGCACGGGACTTAGATGAGTCACCTGATCCGTCTATGTCTAAAATTGTTTTAAGGAATTTAATAATCTCTAGTAAATAGGAGTCTAGTCTAGGAGGAAGAGGCAAAAGAGTTATTGGAAGTTATTACAGCCGAAAGGTTAGAGACAGAACAGCGGCAAAAACTAGAACAACAAGAACAATTATCAATTGAAAAATTACGCTTGGAAATGGAATTATCTAGGATCGCTAATCAGAGTGCTAATCAAAATAATGGTCAAACCTCACGTGTAAATTCTTTAGATGAAATAGTTAAAATGGTTAGGCTCTTAACTGTAAAGGTACCCAATAAATCAGACGGGTGGGAATATTTCTTTTCTAGTCTTGAAAAGGCTTTCGCTAGTGAAATGGTTAGCGATGAGTTAAAACCGAAGGTTTTGTTATGCATGTTAGGAGACAAAGTGTCAAACTTATTAGTTAACCTAGGCGAAGAAGAATTAAAGATTACGAATCTTTAAAACAGGTTGTGCTCAAGGAGTATGAACCCTCACCAAAAATATGTTTAGAAAATTTTAGAAAGGCCAAACGTAACTCTGACGAAACTTTCTCTCAGTTCGCGTCCCGTTTAACATCGATGTGGTTATACTACTGTAAGTTAAGAGAAGCGAATGATTTTGAGTCAGTTAATCAACTGATCGTAGCAGATAAAATGTTTGAAATGTTGGATTCTGAGACGGCGACCCATATTGGTGTGCTACAAGGGGAAGAATGGTACAAACCCAGGGACTTGGGCAAACAATGTGATATATTTTATGCTTCCAAAGGGAAATCTACGATGAACCTGAGAGAGCTAAATGGAATGATAGTGAAAAGAGAAGTTTTAATGGTAGTTGGGGTAAACAGCCATTTGGGGTGAAAAAAGTCAGATAATTTTTCTTCTAGGAAAAACTTGGATAAAGGTCAAGTAACTGAAATTAAAAAAATTCGCTTGTTTCACCTGCGGATCAGATAAACATTTTAAGCGGGATTGTCGAAAAACAAAGAGGTAGATAATAAAAAAACTTAATGTGAATAAGGTGTCAACGGAAGGGACGGAATTGGTAGTTGGAACGGTCACTGCTAGAGTTGATTTGCTAGGTAAAGTCATTCCTAGGGGGCCATTGAAGACAAATTAAGTAAATTAGTGAAAACATCTATCAGTGTAGATGGGAAGTTAGTCCATGCGTTATTGGATTCTGGTACGGAAATTACTGTTATCAAGAAAGACTTAGTTCCTGGAATATCGGTTGAAGGAGCTTCCACGATTTATTTGAAAGGTATTTTCGGTCCTGCGGTTAAATGTCCTTTAGTATATGTTCCAATTGGTCTTGCTACCGGTGGCCAGGTTAATGTGGTGCACCAGCAAGTGTTATGTGCTTTGGTAGAAGACGTGTTGCTTCCACCAGATGTTTTGGATATGTTGGGAGGAGCCCAGAGTGAAGAGAATTCACTGGCTCAAAGCTCTCAGGACCTGAGGGTTGACTCAGGAAATGTAGATGAAACCGAGGTTTCGTCGGGTATTCTGCCAGAGAAAGCAAAGGATTCTCACATTGGTGGAAGCACATTGAGGATTCTCAAAGGAATATTACTTCATGTCGGAATGAAGTGGGAACATTGGGTACTAAGGATGAGGAGGTGACCGCTGAGAGGGATAAAGGAATCATGGTGGCTGATAGTTTTCGTTCCGAACAGGAGTGTTGTGCCGAGTTAGCATTGGTTTGGAAGTATGCTAAGGAAGGCAAAGGAAACTACTATGAAGTAGATGGATATCTATTTCGTAGGGATAAAATACTCGGGGAGAGTATTGGGCAACTGGTAATTCCGAAGTGCAGAAGAACTGAGGTGTTGAGACTAGCGCATACTTCAGTGTTCAGTAGTCACATGGGTCCCAAGAAGACGCTTGAACGGATAAAGTATTTTTTTTGGGAGGGTCTGAGGGCCGATGTGAAGAAATTTTGTGAGTCATGTAAAGAATGTCAGCTCACTCGATCGGTTAGTATTAAATACCGATCATCCAGTACACCTGTGGCAAGGCCTGGATTGCCATTTGAAATATGGATCTGATAGGTCCAATTGATCCGCCAAGCTTAAAGGGACATAAATATATTTTATGTCTGGTTGATCAACACACTAGGTGGGGAGAGGCTGTGCCGTTGACTAGTCTCAGTGCGAAGGTAACCTGTGAAGCTTGGTTAAACATATTTTCGAGAACCGAGATTTATCTTTTGTCGAAAAGGGAAGGGTTTGTAGAAAATGAAATAGCGCAGCATCGTGGGTCACGGTACTGGATTTGTGGAAGTGGTATTTTTGTCGTTCTCTCACGAAGAATTATGCCGCATGCTTTATGTCGTTTGGAATTTGCATGACTAAAAAGTGAGGTTTAAGATTGAATACACTTCTTATGGATGTAATTTAACGGCTCAGGTTTTAAGAATGTTAGAGCAGTTCGTTGTATCTCGAATAGTCGATATAGACATTCTGATGCAAATTTGGAAAAATCGTGTAAAACAAATTAACTTTGTATTAAAATGGGTGAGATGGGTTGGGTCGGAAATCATACCGGCCAAAGGCAAATTACCGTAGGAAAGTTTTTACTGTGGTCTTAATATGGATTTAGTGAACTCATTGAGCATTCATTCATGAGTTAATGAAATAAACATTGTCTTGATTAAGATAAAAACTGTAATGTATATATTTAGTGTGTAATGTATAATGTGTAATATTTTGTATATTGTGTTTTTTTGTATAATGTGTTTTTTATGTATCTGTTTGCAATCCCATTACAGTTTAGATCTTTCTGGGAACATAGTCACTTATTTCAATTGGGTGAACTATTCATATTATTTCATGTGTTTGTATTAAGGAACTTTCACTAGAACAATCATCAAGACTTTTGACTGTTGCAATTATTGTGTGTTCTGTTTGTGGATTTTCTGTGTCACGGTTTGTGAATTTTCTGTTCCTGGTGTCTGATATGGTAAAATCAGCCACAAGGGGCAAATTTTACTCTTAGGTGGGGCGTGTAAGGAACAGCTGCCTGCACCTGGCAACAGGTCGAACGAGAGACAAAAAAGGATCTGGCAACGACGGAGGAGAAAAAGGTCGGAACGGGAGAGAAGAGTGAGGTTGGCGAAAAAGAAAACGAGGGGTCGTGAAAAAGTAGACACGGCTGAACGATGGATCGTAATCCTGTAACATCTGAATATATTCTTGATTTTAAGAAATGTCCCATAGAAGGTATGGAATAAACAGTGGGACCAAATCCTGTCTGCAATTATTTTCTTGTCACAATTCGAACACGGTCGGAAAAGAACTCACGAGTTTACAGCGATTTTCCTTGCAATTTTTCATTCTTTTTTTATGTTTGGTGTTGGGCTATTTTTTTTTGTTTCTTACTGTTTGTTAATAAATAAATTTAACTATTCTAATAAAATAGTATAGTAAAAAGGAAATCACTTTTTCAGAAATTACTCCATCCGAGGTGGGGTTAGAACCCACGATCTTCGGATTAGAAGTCCAGAGCGCTATCCATTGTGATACTGGGACACAAAGAACAATTTTCCTTCATATATATGCTGTTGGATTATTATTTTTATTTGTTACTATTTATTCATTTTCAATTTAGTTAATGAATTAATATTTAAAAAAATGTATTAACATCAAGTGTCATTCCTTATAAGTTTAAAAAAATTGAACAGTATATATATATATATATATATATATATATATATATATATATATATATATATATATATGTACAGAGAGAGAGAGAGAACTAAAAGTAGGAATAGAAAAATGTTCATACCTTTTTAACTTTAAGGAGAAATAATAAAAGGAAAACATGTTTTATTTTTAAAAAAACAGCACTTCTTAACTACGCTAATTAGTTTTTAAGGATTATATTTCAATCTGTGATAATAATAGTTCAAATTAATGTAATCTTTTTTTCTTTACTTTTTAAGCTTCCCTGGGTTTTTTTTATTATTATTTTAGCTACATATATTGAAGCTACTAAAGTTACCAAAAGTGTTGATTTCCATAAAAAGAATGATCAGATTTCTTCAAAATCTTTAAGGGTATTTTTGAAATCTGATGAGCAGGTGCTTTCCACTTTCCTAGAAGCCCTCTAATTCGACAAATGGACGGTACTTGGTATAGAGTATTCTACAATTCTTTGAATCAGTGACAAACTGCTTATAAGTTTGCATTCAATTAAGAAGTAAGCCAAATCGTTTTATATTGATATGGTATATATGGTTGTCTTACTTGAATGAAATATTTAGTGCTTCTCTCTCTCTCTCTAATTTTATGCAAATTTATCCCACATATACATTTTTAAATATTTTTTTCTCAGTGAGGTTTTTATTTTCTTGGGAATTGATTATAACTATAAAGTTAAATGTATTTTGAACTTCTCAAAGCCTTAAAGCAGCATTCAAAAGCTATAGTTAATAAATTTTAAATAATTCCAATTAATAGGGGGACACTACACTAATTAGCGCAGTTAATTCAACGTTATTTTTTTTTTACTAAACAACATTTTAAGTTTTATTAAGTTAAGTTACAATTTTACTTTTTTAAACTAGTTTTATGATTTAAAATATGTCAAAGATAAATTTCAATATTATATACATCTGTATTACAGCAATAATTGAGATAAATGATAAATTTTGGGTATTGTCATTGCAAATTGTTTTCAATTGACTTTGGAAAGCAAATGAACAATTTTATAACCAGAAACGATTTTTTAACTTAATTTAGTTTTATAGACAAGCAATAAAACAATTTACTCCTTTTTTCAAACTTTTAAATGAAAAAAAAAATTGATTGTTTAGATATGTTAAATAATACAACTTTCATTTCGATCAAAAATTTTATGCCAGTTTTGCAGTCGCTCATTATTTCTAAAGCATATGTAAAAAGCAATAATGTACAGTACCACCTGGTTTTAACAAAATATGCATAATTGTATACATAATATACATCAGTAAGTAGTAGTCTATATTTTGATTAGAAAAAAAGGCAAATTATTTAGAGATTATTTTGTGTTTCGAAAAACAAATGAGGTAGTGATTGTAACTTCCTTTGAAATAATTTTCACCAAAATATTTAATCAATAAGACAAAGAACAAAGCCTTTATAAACTATATTACAAGTGTAGGCATTAAATATCGATTTCAACTAAGTTGGATTTTTAATTATATATATATATATATAATTCGTTTCGGTGTTCACTTTCTCAAAAAGTATGGAATTTTTTTTATTATATTTTCTACTTCAATGATGGTGTAATAAAACTTATAGTATTTTAATTAGATTTACTTTGTTCTCTAACGTAAGTCACACTATTGACATAGCGTAACTGAAATGAATTCAATAAGAATTTATTTATTGAATAATCACCGAAGACCTAGTAAAAGCTGTAATTTTTGTCTTGTTAGACTAAATATCGTCAATGGGGGAGAGAAAATGACAGGATAATTTTTTTGAGCAATCTTTAATTTAACTACAGGACATTTTGATGAGCTTCTTAGAACTAACCAGTACGTTTTAATGTCACACTAGAAAGCAACACTAGGGCTATTGGTGACGGACTTTACAATCTTGAGCCACGGCCAAGTGACGAAGTCAACACATGAGATGACATCCCCCTTTCCCAACTTCTACATCTCCTCAACTGTGTTTCGTCAAATTTAACGTGCATTGTCGAGGTGACAATGGAGTTTTTCAGTAACACTGGAGCTCAAACTCATGAAAATTAAGAACTGATCCCGTGACTTGGGCCACTAGGAGCTGATGGACAATAAATCTGTTGAGAAAAACAAATTTTATAATTGAAAAAAAAATATTCGTATTGTTACGAATTTTGTGTTAAATAGTGTAAATAATTTGCATTTTTGTGGATGTGTAATGCCTTTATCTTACTCTAAATTAGATTTCATTTACTTTAAAATTGTAATATTCAGTCAAATGCCATTCCTTACGTTATAATGGTGATTCAATGGGAACTTGGCGAAATTTTGGCGATTGAGCCAAGTTGGCGTCATTTTTGGCGACCAAGTTGGAGACTTTGGCGACCATTTTTGGCGTGTTCGGGACCCTCTGGATTCTTTTAGAAATTAGTAGAGAAATACACTAAATTTATAGACCTATGACGCTAGTGGGTCTTTCTGGAATTCTCCGTGAGGGATATGAATAGAGAAATAATCGCCGTAAGTGAGTCAGTCTGGTTTTGTCTAGAGATCAGTTAGTATTGCCTTAGTGATTACTTCGTTTGAGAAACGAGTGATTGCTTGTGAATAATCTTTTATATACGAGTATTTTGGACACTGATAATTGTGTCTGAGTGCTGTTGAAGGTGTGAAGACCTTCTGAGATTTATTTTGTGAATATTGCTACTGAATCGTGTATTTAAAGGATTGGATTTTGTACAATAAATTCTAATCGCTTTTAAAGAACCATCTTGTTCTTTGCGACTGATTGATACAAAATCCTCGAACCCCGGATCAGCGCACATATGCAGAGAGAGATAAAACAAATACTCATCTTCAACAAAAAAAAATTCTAGCCTTAAATGTATATTACAAATGCGCGGAAATCTGTTTCTTTTGTAGGTGTATTCCTAATTCATTAAAGTTTTAACCATTTGAAAGAGAGATATTTACACAGTAAGTAAAATAAAGTATTATCAAAGAAAATATTCTACAGTAAATTTTATTTTTATTGTTAATTTTGTTATTATTAGTTATATTTCACAATATTTTATACGTGTGATTAAACGTAAAAGCTTTCAAAATTCTATTGTGTCTTGAGTACCATAATGTGTAAAATTTTAATAATTTTAAAAATAATAAAACGAATTATTACATATGATCTCAATCTTCATTTTGTGTTGTACGAATTTTTTCCCTGTATTATTTATTTCTGAAACAATACACACTACCTTCATTTCTTTTCACCATTTTAATTCTGTATCATAATACGTGAAAATGAAAAGCACATGTTCCTTTCAATGCAACTCAATCATGAAAGTTGGAATGACGTTGGTAATCATACCCTGAAATAATTAAGTACAAGTAAGAGTTAGAAAAGTAATTCAAACAATTGTACCATTGGGAGATACCTTCAAAATAATAATTTTGTCCTGGGTATTGTTAAAGGATAAAATCTATATTTCATGGCAATCACTTTTGAGTATTTGGACAAATCTAGAGTCATGTTATTTCGGTTTTCAATGTAGTGTGTTTGATGATATTCTCTGCATCACCAATTAATATTGTCTAATTTAGGTAAGTTGAGTGAATAAAGTGGATTTGTGTGATTAGCAATGTAAGACAATTTTATTTACAACACTAATAATTTAAGACTACACAGCACCCTTTTTTAAAAAATGTTTTGGAGACATTATATATATAACAGTAAAAATAATTTATGTTTTATATTCAAATTTTTTTTTAAGTTGATTCTGAAAGTAAAAAGTTAGTTTGACCAGCCGTTGGCTTACTATTTTAAAAACTAAAAGATTTTGAAGTTTTTTAAATTTTTATAAAATGTTCACTTTTTAAAACTTTTTAGTCCTTTTTAGTTATTTATGTTTGCAAACAAAAGTTAGTATGGATTTGAAAATCCTTCCTCTTGTTGATTTTGAATAATTATTTTTCTAAAATAATAATTATTTCTCTATACAGGAAAAGATTTATGATAAAGCTTAAAAGTTATATAAACTATTTTTATAGCAAAAAATGGCCATGGTATTAATCTTAATTAAGTAATTATGTGAACTCAAAAAGCTCAAAACATAATCAAGCAGAAATTATTTTAGTAAGGAAAATTGGAATTAATAACCATTTCACACTAAAAGAGTTGACTGTGCTCAAAAATAGTTTCAATTAATTTAATTTAAGAGTGTAAAATGCTTTAAAATGAAACCGTAACCAAAACAATAGCTCAGAAAACTTCAAGTATTTTAAAACTAATTTGTAAACAGATCTGAAATTCGGTGGCAAGGTTCTCAATGATATGAGCCACATGAAAATGGAATTTTTTTTGGTAAATATGAAATGTGTAGGGTACTGTATAACCTTATGATGATGATTTCACGTTAATGAAAGACATTTGCATTGACTGTTGAATTTTCAATCTGAAACGCAAACTGATAATAAGGAAGAAGGTAGTTTTGAAAATAAATTGTTGTTCATATTGGGACTTCCAGTTATGCTGCTTCGCCACCTCCCTTTCTTTGTCAGTTACTGATACCACCATATGTCACCTGAAATTAACAACATGGTAATCTATTGTTCGTTCATTTACCAAATCTTGGGGATCTTTGAGGTTCAGAAAATAAAGGAGAAACGAAACTTATATCCGCTTGCCTAAAAGCAAGAGAATTAGGTCAAATGATTCACATTTATGAGTTTTGACAGACTACATAGGGTTCACAAATGAAGTAAAAAGGGAACAGTGCTTGGCTGATTTTGAAAAATCAACTATCAACAGGCTTATTTTGTTGAAATGTCTACTAGCCATTATGTAAAGTTCTAAATGTGCTAACGATGTTCGACGACAATTGTTACAATATTTTTGCCACCCCTCTTTAAACATGATGCGATATATTACATTGTATCAAATGACTGTAATTGAAATAGTAATTTCAGCTATTGATTTCTTAACGTTCCGGTTGGAAACAGAAATAACATCTTCAGTTACAAGATATATGGTACATATTTATTTCAGGTTTGGAAATCCGTAAGATCAAGTATAGACCTTGTCTACCAAATTTATAAGACTGAGTATGTCATCCGGTCTTCTTGCTAGAGACCAAATGTGTTAACCACTGTTTCTCAGAATGAGAAGAATACCACTCAGAATTCATTTGTTTAAATGTGGCTCACCGTAGATGATAATTCATGGGTTGATTGATTGATAGAATATTAACGTCGCACTGTTCAGCTACACGAGGGATTTTGGCGACGGACCACGTAATTTGATAATTCATGGGAATAGGCTCTTCAGAAAAGGAGATTAAGTCATTGAAAGATTTATTTATAGCGTTGAACAAAAAAAGTTAATTTAAATATAATTTCCTAATTCTTAAAACCAGTACCTTAGTTACAATACCTTTGAAATAGAATTAATATTCCTTCTGAAATTTTAAATTCCATAAATAAACGTTTAATAGTAAAATACATATTGCTGTAAATGTACGTTTTGGGAAGCACTTTTATATATATATATATATATATATATATATATATAAAAGTGCTTCCCAAAACGTACATTTACAGCAATATGTTATATATATATATATATATATATATATATATATATATATATATAAGTGAATTAAAATTTTCTTCTCTTATATTTTCTGTAATATATTTACAATAATTTCTTATTAAGAGCTAACTATTAGTTTTAGCCTTATAAATCATATTGTTGCTTCATGTTTCAGTCTGGCATGAATTGATGAGTGTATCAAATTTAGAGATTCAAAATCAACAATTTTTTCTGCGCGTAAGTCTGAATTAGGTAAAATATTATTTCTTCTATTTGTTTTTATAAAAACATGCTTTTTAAGCAATTGTTATTTGCCTTTGTGTTTTTCTGCATGACGTAGAAAAATAGAAGGAAAAAAAAATTGGAAAAATGCCTTGTTTAATTTCCGTAAATCATTTTTTCTAACGGCTTTTTTCCAAACAAAAACATTATTTATATGCAAATTCTCTCGCTTGGTTTTCTGTCCGGAAATATCGACGCGAGTCCTTTTTACGATTGTACAACTGAAGACGTTTTGTTGATTGCCAAGTCATTTTGTCGTTCTAGGGATGGTTTTGCGCCTATATTCCGAGCGCGATTCATGTTTACCCTTGGATATATTTTTATGATTTTTACTTATTATTTCTCTCTTTCAACAAAATCTTCATTTCCTCCAAAATTTGTGTTTTTGCTAAAAAAATTGATTTGTTAAGAGTATATTACTTCGTCATACATATATACTTATATATTGTATATTACATATTATATATTACATATTATTGTATATGAATATATATTGTATATTACATATTATATATTGTATATGCATATTATATATTGTATATGCATATATATTGTATATGAATATATATTGTATATTACATATTATATATTGTATATGAATATATATTGTATATTACATATTATATATTGTATATGCATATATATTGTATATTACATATTGTATACTACATATTATTGTATATGCATATATATTGTATATTTTACTATTATTGTATATGCATATATATTGTATGTTACATATTGTATATGCATATATATTGTATATTACATATTGTATATTACATATTGTATATGCATATATATTGTATATTACATATTGTATATTACATATTGTATTACAAATTGTATATTACATATTATTGTATATGCATATATATTGTATATTACATATTGTATATTACATATTATTGTATATGCATATATATTGTATATTACATATTGTATATTACATATTGTATATTACATATTATTGTATATGCATATATATTGTATATTACATATTGTATATTACATATTGTATATTACATATTATTGTATATGCATATATATTGTATATTACATATTGTATATTACATATTATTGTATATGCATATATATTGTATATTACATATTGTATATTACATATTGTATATTACATATTGTATATTACATATTGTATATTACATATTATTGTATATGCATATATATTGTATTTTAAAAGTCACTTATATAATAAATCACTTATAATAAATTACATAACGTGCAAATTACAACATTTTAAATGAAATGAAAGTATTACCTTAAAACAAATTTTTATCATATATATTATATATTACCTTAATACCGTTACACATCATCAAATAGTCAATTTCCTTTATCTAGATAGGAACCTACCCATCAAAAAATCGTTTGATACAGTAAGTCTATTATACATCATGCATTTCATAGGCTGATAATATTAATTGTTGGATTAATTTTACGACATAGGTTAAAATATTCCTCCACCCTAATAACTTTAAAATGCTACATGCATTTAATTCCCTTCCTTAGTTTAGGAAATGTACTTAATATTATAACTGTTTCCCGTAGAGAATACTGAAATATATGACATTACACGGTGTGACTTAAAAGCTCCCTCATTTTGAGATCTGTCCAGAAATCATACAGAAATGGTTTAAAATTTTCTCTCATGCACCGTATACTTCTGATCTCACCCAGGTGATTCTTTCTTCTCGTGTTATTCAAGAGATGGAACAATGGGCTGGATGTGACTATGAAAATAAGAACAAAAGAATTATTTCCTATTTAGATTATGTTTAGTAATAATTTTAATTTTTTGCTAACCTCTAAAACCTATATATGCATTAATATATAAATGTACATTAAGAGATACTTGATCAAATATTAGGAGCTACAAATTTTCAACTGCGGGGGCAGTTTTTCGTAAATCCTACCCAAAGATTTTCTAAATCGATATCTTGTCATGATTTGATATGTTATGTCCTTTTTTTTAATCAAAAAAAAATTCGAAGATCACAGACGCATTTGAGAAAAGCAAGCCTCCTTAATATTGTGTTAATGAAAGATCACTTCTTTGAAATAATAAACCTTGAAGGGATCACACAAATAGGTATCGTATTAACATATCTTTAAGTTGTTGTATTTAGATTAGTATAAAGGTAGTCTCTGCAATGACATTAGATCAGTGGTTCTCAAACTTTCACTACTGGCGACCCAATTTTCAATCATAATTTTTATCGCCCCCCCAAATAATAATGTATTGAATACAATAATAATGCACTTTGGCGCTAAAGCTACAATACGATCATAATTATAAACCGTACAAATTAACAAGATAAGTATTAAATTTGGTATATGTTACTTTTAAATAATATATACTTTTAATTTTTTTTAACTTTTTAGTTCGATTCACTATAAAAGCGTGTTTCTCAGTTTGTTTTAAAACTATAATTTATTTTACAATTATTTTTACTATACACGATAAAAATCACATTCCCAGTGAATAATTTAATTAAGAGAAAATATATTTAACTACTTTCGAGGACTTTTGAATTTTTCTTTGATAATTTGAGAAAAAATCCAATAAAACTAAAGAAAATGTTCCAAATGTGCGCGTCCTTAATAAAGGACATAAATCATAGACACTTTTCCCTAACAATACAGGAACGTTATTTTCCAGCAAAACTGTCATATTTTGTTCACGTTTTGGTAGTTTTGATGTCGTTTGATGATCTACAAATAGCATTTGAACCTTTTCTTCTTTGTGTCTTTTTGACAAGGCGAAGTGCTACATTTTGGCTTCAAAGTTTTCTTCATATAGATCTTTAGCAGCAATTGAAAGTTTCAAATCAACTCAAACGTATCATGTCTAATGCTTTTCTCATATTTACTTTCGCTATCTTAATTAATATGTATTATCTCAGCAGGTTCTTCAATTGCTTGATCAGTTCAACTTCCTTCAATAGGGATCACAGTTGCCCATTTTTTATATTCTGTTCATTTACAGTTTTTAAACCATAATAAGTCGTACAGCACAGCAATCAAAGCCACAAAATATTGTTCATGGGGAAAGTGTGGCATGTTCTAAAAATAATTGTGTAAAACGTTATTCATTATGCATTATATGTTTCAGAATACTCATAAAAATACATCTTGGCCAAATAATCCTTCAAAGGGCTTAATATGCTTATCCATATGTCATAAAACTCTTTCACATGGGAAAAAGCAACAGAAAAACATTATTTACAACTTTTCTAAAAGAAAAAGAGACGGAGTGAAACATACCAGTAAGTTTGAAGGACACATATATCATAATCAAAAGTAGTATTTTAGGGGTTAAAAGAAACGTAATAAATTATCTCTCATCGTGGGATTACAGTAAATCAAATAAAATGTCTGTTTTTATTTGATTATAGGATCAAAGATGGTTAATGAGCGTTTGTAGTGGAATCTTTTATTTTTGATGAAAATAAATTATATCAGTGTAAATGTGTATTTTTTTATTATGTCAGAAAGCATTTTGTTTTACTTCATTCCAAAAAAATATTTTTTAAACCTTTAATTTTCAATATGCTCACGCTCCCCTCGCAGGGTTACCGTGCCTCCAGGGGGCGCGCCCCACAGTTTGAGAAACACTGCATTTGATAGTACCACTAAATATTACAGTAAAAGTAATGGCTGTGTGCTCCTGTAGATCTCAGTCAAAGAGCGTTGGTCTTGTCACCACCACTTATATTAAATGGGTTTTTACTTGTTTTAAAGTTGATGCAAGATCAAATGCAAAACAATGTGCATTTAAGATATAAATGCTGTCATATATGACCGTAACCTATATGAGCAATTTTCGACTTCAATACATATAATTAAGTTGGAGAGCCAAAGGGTAACATTGCGAATGACACTATTGCAGTGCTTCTCAAACTTTCAATACTGGCGCCCCCCTTTTCAATCACAATTTTTATTGCACCCCCGCCCCTTATACATTAATAATGCACTAAGTGCAATAATAATGCACTTTGACGCTAAATCTACAATACGAGATCTTAAATATAAACCATACAAATTAATAACATAAGTATTAAATTTTGAATACTACTTTTAAGCGAAAAAATAAATTATATAATTAAGTAATAGGATAATTATTATGTTATTTTTACTTTCTCTAATTTTTAAATGGAACATATTGCAAAATGCGGTGACTGCTTAGAAGACAAAATATGGATATATCTGCTAAATATAGAAAAATAACTCAGAGGATCAATTTCTAATCATAAGCATTCCTTATAAAAACTTTGCTTTGCAAGACAAGCCCATGGAAGTCGTTAATACTTATTAAACTTGTTCTTAATTTAGTATTAATTAATTAGTTATAAAATACTCTGTGCAGCACTGATACATTAAAAGTATACCGGCCGAAGTACGCGCTCTTTGCAGGAGTTCGTTTATAAGAAAATAAAACATTCTTGATATAATAGCTGTATTGTAAGGAGAGTAAAGCCAAGTGTGCGACAATGTTTACAAATATGTAAAATCTTTTTTTAAAAATGATCACTCAAATTATAATTAGTTTTAAGCGAATTTTAATTTTAAGCCTCACAGAATTAGCATTTATATTTGATGTTAAATAATGAACAATAATATAAAATTCCGATGAAGAATAATTGTATTATTTTTAATATTTTTAAAGCGTTCATTTTAAAAAAAGCGTATTCATTAAAGCGTATTTCAACATGTTTTAACGTGAGAGCAGGCGTGCACTCGATACGGTCGAGTGGGATTATTGAGTCACCCCTATCATGTTTTTATAATTATTTTATTAAATACGATACAAATCGTTATTCCAGTGAATAATTTAATTAAGAGAAAGTTTACTTACCTACTTATAAGGACTTTTTAATTTTTCTTTGGTAACAAATAAACAGTTTTGCCAGAATTAACAATTTCGTGATCTGTGTGTCCCGCGCGACCACTTCTGGGTAAAAAGTGTATTCATTATGATAATATGTATGTTACTGCTAAAAACAATTATTATGCTTTATATGTTTGAAAATACTCATCTTGGTCTGCCTTGGCCAAGTAATCCATCAAAGTGTGTGTGCTCTCCGTGGTTTTCCAAATATCATAAAACTGTTTTGCATGGAAAAAAGCGCAACAGAGAAATACATTGCTTACAACTTCCTTAAATGATAAATAAACACATAAGAGAGGGGTCATAACTAACTGTACCAATAACTTAGAAGGTCAAACAAATTACAGCTATAATGTGCAGTATTTCAAAAATAATGACAGTGATGAATTTTTTATGTTCCTAAATTTTTTCGATTCTGGATCTGGGATCTGTTTTTTCTCTGAAAGAGTAGAATGTTAGTTTTAAAAAAGAAAACGTAGTAAAAACTCTCTCATCATGGAATTATAGCAAATCAAATAAAATATTTTTTATTTGGTTATAGGATCAAAGATAGCTAATTAAGTAATGAAGAATTTTTTTAAAAATTTAATATCGCCTATAACTTATATCAGAGTAAAAGTGTATTTTTTATTATGACTGAAAGTATTTTGTTTTAATTCATTCCAGTAAATGAATTATTTTTTTAAATCTTTTATTTTCGATATGCTCGCGCCCCCCAGAGGGGGCGCCCCCGACAGTTTGAGAAACACTGCACTATTGAGGTATTTGACTACGTTCGCACCGCGATTTTCCAAAAGCGTACAAACAAATTTTTTTTTCAATATTTAGGACCACTTTGATTAGGATGCACACATAAAGTTGTTTTAAGAATATTATTACAATAAAAATATTTAAATGTCATATTTTAGCAAAAACTTAACAAACAACTACATATTTACAAAACATTCTCCTTTTTATTAAAAAGGTTTTTATAATAATATTTTGCCAATATATAGCTCAGACACCTGCAGAGAGCCTGAACTAGGATTTTTGAAATATATAACTTAGAAGTGGATTTATTCATATTTTAATACACCAGAGTGAAGAAATTTTAACAAAAAAACACCGATATTCACCTTATTCAGGCCCTCTAGGGAAGTCTTAACTACGTACAAGCAAATTATCATCATCATAGAATTATTTTTTATTAAAGGAATATGTTTTGAAAATAGGTAATTCTATGTCCACTTTTTGCCAAAATATTGCATTTAAATAATTTTTTATTGCAATAATATTCTTAAAACATTTGTATACGTGTATTTTATTCTATGTGACATTAAATATATATAAAAAAATTCTTTCGTAAGCTTTTGCAAAATCACGTTTATGATCGGACTACGTTTGGAACCATGGTTTTGAAAATGCGTAGAAATGGATAAATGTTTTGATATTTAGAGTCACCTGTATTAAAATAAAAATATGAAACTGTCTTCAGAATATTAATATAATAAAAATTACTTAAATGCAATTGTTTGCAAACAAGAAAGAATGACATATTTTCGAAGCATTCATCTTTTGTGGAAAATGCTTCTATAATAATAATATTTTACCTACATATAGAAAAACTTTTCTTCAGAGCCTAAACTTGGAGTTTTGAAAACTTCACATTATATATTTTGCGAATTACGATCAATTGAAATAATAACCAAATTTTTTGGTTAAAATTATTTCTCCATTCTGATGTATTAAAATATAAATAAATCCATTTCTAAACAGTGTTTTACAAAAATTTTAGTTGAGGCTCCATAGAGAGATGTCTTAGTTCTTTATAAGCAACATATTATTATTATAAAAGAATTTTCCATCAAAGGAGAATGTTTTAAAAATATATCATTCTTTCTTCATTTTTCAGCAAAAAAAAAAAAAAGCATTTAAATATTTTTTCTTTTGTAAATATTCTTAAAAATGTTTAGATGTATATTCTAATTCAGGGAATGCTAAATATCCAAAAAGTTTTTCATTATGAACTTTTTCAAAACGTTCCAAACGTATTCGGATATCTTAATATAACTTTGTCTTAAGTAATAACATATGAAACAGTACATCTAATAGTATTGATGAAGCTGCAATGACTTATGCTTTGTATCAGTGCTTCTCAAACTTTCAATGTTTGAGCTCCAATTTTTAATCTTAACTTTCATTGCACCCCCTTCGCACAAAAACAATGTATTGAATGCAATAATAATGTACTTTGACGTTAAAGCTACAATACGATTTTAATCATAAATCGTACATATTACCAAGATAAGTATTAAATGTTGTATATGACAAGTCTGCGTAAATCACTAGTAATTATTAAACTTATTCTTTACTTAGTGTTGAGAGATGAATAATCACATATACATTTTGCACTACTGATACACATTTATAAGTACTATATTATACTAGTGTAAATGTGTATTTTTTTATTATGTCCGAATGTATATTTTTTTTGCTCCCTTTCAGTAAATTTGCAATTTTTTTAATCATTTTTCTTGATTTTTCGATGTGCTCGTGCCTCCCTTCTAGGATAACAGTTTGAGAAACGGTGCTTTGGGTAGTAATGCCGTTCAAGTCGTTGTGCCGTTCAGTGGTTGTTCCGGTGATTTTGTCTTGCATTTATGCAACATGATCTGTCAAAGCGTGTTTATTGGTGATGTGTTTTCTGCAAAAACAATTGACGTCGGTAGGTAAATTAACATTTTTAAGCAGAAGTTCTCACAAGTCTCCTCACACAAAGCAGGAAATCAGTTTCAATACGATTTGAAATTATTCCATCGTCTCGAAATCATCCCGTCATCTGTTAAGTATAGCGCATAGTAACAATAGCATTGGTAGTGCCTTTAGAAACTAACCAAACTTTTTGGAAAGAAAAATTGCAAGACAATTTAGGGTTGTCGAGTCACAACTGAAGAAAATTTATGTGTAGTTCAAACTGCAAGTGAAAACAGGAAGCCAAACAAAAACTAAATATTTTCAAGTATTTCTTCGGATTATGGCTGTTTGTAAGTATAAAAATAAACAAGAATAAAATAATTCATTTGACATCATAGCATGATTGAATTATCTAAAACTAAAAATATACTTTAATCTCTGTGATTCTGTTCTGCTTGAAACTTGTTTAATGCATTTTACATTTTTTCTTAGGTTTACGAATTCATATATTCTAAAATGCCTTCATTTATAAATTGAATGTATTTTAAGATTGAGTTACATTGCACACATTAAGAATGTTTTCTTTTAAGGGAAATATTTAAAAAAATGGATTATATAATTATGACTTTTTTTTTTTAAAATGTATAATAGAGTAATATGGTTTAACCCTTTATCTATCGACGGTACATATAAGTACCACTTACATTAAAATTACATAGAATAACCATTTTTACGAATACTCTAACGATACTTAGCAGGAATATTCTTTGAAATTCCCTCTTCCAAGATATATGGCAGCACGGGTTCTATGATGAGTATTTTAGCGGTGAAGGCGAATAGTTTTAAGCAGAAATAACGTTTTCAGCTGACGGCGTTTTTGGCAGATTGCGAAGATTGTCATTTTTATTGAGAAAAAATAGTTAATGTCAAAAGGTAAGACTCTTATTTTTTTGGCATGTTAATGAAGACCTTAGAATACGATTTGACTATTTATTTTAAGTGAATAGTGTGTTTTTAATCAATTTTATAGCTGAATATCTTTAATTAATTAATTAGCTCTAACTAATTAAATTTCCCAAAGTTGAGTATTTTGTTTATGTATATCCCTTAGTTTTCTGTGTAGTGATTAAAAAAGTATTGCATTAAAAAATTGCAGTAAATCATAATGCGGTCGATAAAGGGTTAAACAAATTTATTTTGAAAGATAAGTAATGACATATTATTATTTTTTATAGTGAAATTTCGAAATATGTGTCATAAAAATATACCGTTTCAACCAAATTTGTATAATAATAATAATACAATACCAATGTAAAGTTTAAATATTGCCAATGCACCTGGCTTAATTAGATATTTTTTAATAAAATTTTATCGTTGTTCTTTTTTTTTGCTCTTATTTCCTTTACTTGTGTGAATTTTTCATACATATACTACAATTCTCGTCTTTTGAAAAATAAACTCTAAATTCATAATTCCATTTAAAAATTTAAAAATAAATAAAAAAATAACATAATTTTAGATCAACAACTATAACATTGTTTTTAATCACCTGATCCGAAATGAAACTAATCATTGTTTTTAATCAATTTTATAGCTGAATATCTTTAATTAATTAATTAGCTCTAACTAATTAAATTTCCCAAAGTTGAGTATTTTGTTTATGTATATCCCTTAGTTTTCAGTGTAGTGATTAAAAAAGTATTGCATTAAAAAATTGCAGTAAATCATAATGCGGTCGATAAAGGGTTAAACAAATTTATTTTGAAAGATAAGTAATGACATATTATTATTTTGTATAGTGAAATTTCGAAATATGTGTCATAAAAATATACCGTTTCAACCAAATTTGTATAATAATAATAATACAATACCAATGTAAAGTTTAAATATTGCCAATGCACCTGGCTTAATTAGATATTTTTTAATAAAATTTTATCGTTGTTCTTTTTTTTGCTCTTATTTCCTTTACTTGTGTGAATTTTTCATACATATACTACAATTCTCGTCTTTTGAAAAATAAACTCTAAATTCATAATTCCATTTAAAGATTTAAAAATAAATAAAAAAATAACATAATTTTAGATCAACAACTATAACATTGTTTTTAATCACCTGATCCGAAATGAAACTAATCCCAATAAAAGCAAATACTCAACATAAAAAATATCTGTTAATTGAAACGACCGTCTGAAGTACTGCTTCTTAATAAAAATCTAATGACACATAATGGAATAATATAAATTTATATTGAGAAGTAGTGATTTTTTTTAAAAAAGGAAATAACAGAGTTTGCTTAAAAATTCTTAAAAAGAAGTTGCTATCAGTTATTTGAAATATTATATTTTGCAAGCCAATGCCTGAAACGTGAATTTGTTACTGCACGAAAAACATCCAGTTTCTTTCGGAGAATCTTGGATATAAGAATAAGGTTTTATAGAAGAAAACAAGGACCCAATACAATTTCCCAGCAAGTTGACTGATTGTTAGAGTAAAGGGAAATATACTTGGAATAAAACGTGATTGATAATGGTCCACCGATTTGTCAGAGGAAAAAATATCCCTTTGTGTGCAACCTTATCTTGCAACATCGTAATGAGGAGTTTTGTGTAAACAAAAGAAGATACTTTTTATCCAAACTGATGAAATTCCAGTGATCTTTAAAAAAAAGGAAGATAAAAAATAAAAATAATACATTTATGTAGAGATCCAGAACAAAAGCAAAATGCATTGAAACTAAATTCTTAATGTAGACAATGCCTATATCTAAACTAGTTGGTATAAGAGATTGAACTTTCTGCTGTTTCTTTTTATCTTCAGATATTCCCAAATATTTAGTAGAAATTGATAAGTTGACAAAAATAAGAGCTTGTAAAACAAGGACATTGTTTTAAGCAAATGAATGTCTTTTGGGTTCCTTATGGAAATCTAATTATATCATTTTTCCATCAATTTACAAAAGTAGTTCTACCATTGATACGGTTAGTATGTTCGGTTACACATTTGGATATACTTTAATCAGAAATATACTTCTAATTTTAGTTAGTTAATTTGAATTTTGAAGGGATGAAACGAAATAAATAGAAGGATTATAAAATGGATAGTATTTATTTTAATTGATTTATGTGTTTATATCGCATAAGAAACGAAGCATTTTTTTACAATGTTGAATTTTGCATTTTTCATACTTGATGCGACTAAAAATTTCCAATATATTTTTACTAAGATCCTAATTGTTATCTTAGAACAAGCCGAACTTTTTTTTGTTAAGTCAGAAAGAGAATATTAGTAAAAATGCTTTATGGACGCGAGAAACTTTCGTGAAATTAACTTTTCATGCTAGCCTGTATGTAGATTTTTAAAATTTTTTAATGGGATTGAGAATTGGTATTTTACCACTGCAGACCTAGTGCATACCTTGGGAGTAGGTATCACTTTTTAGTGCGGAACCATACGGGTGATATACATATCTCAGCAAGTAATTTTGACGCCTAGTTTCCTACCCAGAGGTAAGAAACTATATGATATGATAATATTAAATTATGAATTAAGATTATTATTCTTAAAGCAAAATATTCTTTCTTTAAACAAGCTACATCATTTGTTTTATTTGGCGTATTTTTGAAATTGTACGTGTATATATATATATATATATATATATATATATATATATATATATATATAGGTCTGCTAGTAAGAGGAGGAGAGCATCATCTCTATAATACCGTCTTTATTTTGCTTTAATCACATAAAATACGACATGGCAGCCCTTTGTCGCGCAACCGAGTAGAACAATAGACGAAAATTCGGTGAGGAGTCACCAGCTAAGCCTTTTCGAGTATGCGTTCTCCTTCGTCTAACTAACTAAAATTAGATGATCGTGGGCGCCTATTCCCAGAAGGATGGGAGAAAAATGTAAACCATGATGTGAGGTTGGATCTAATCAAGAAGATCCCGATAAAAATAGGGCTGAAGGACGTACCCCAAAGCACGAAACGCTCTATCGAAGCAGAGCGCCGGCGGTGCGAGGGGAAGAACGCAGGAAGGAAAGCGGGACGGCCGAAGGCAGTAAATCAAGGCGGTGAAATATCACCCAAGAACCCAGAGTAAATGACGCAGTGCAGTGCAGCTAAATCGTGTTGTTGAGAGTGTGAAGAGAGTGTTTTTTGTTGAGTTATGGGGGGCGGAGCGGGTTTCTCCACTTCGACGAAGAGTATGAATATTTAATTTTAGGATGAGGATACGTAAACAGTGTTTGTGCTTTGATAATTGGATTGTCATAAGATTCAATAGAGTTAAAGTTATTTCTAGAGAGTTTAGTGATGTAATTAGAAATCGGCTCCATTTGTAGATCGTTGTGTATCACGTCATTTCGGACATACCAAGGTGCGTTTGTCATGACGCGGAGAATCTTGTTTTGCATTACTTGAATCTTTTTCATGTGGGTGGCGGCTGCGGCTCCCCATACGGGTGAACCATAAGTGATAACTGGGCGCAGAATCTGCTTGTATAAAATGTCTTTATTTTCTAGGGATAGAGGAGACCTCCTCCCAATGAGGGAGATGGCTAGAGAAATTCTACCCTAGAATTTCTCAGATAGATAGTCAATGGGCTTTTTGAACGTTAAGCGGCTATCTATGTGTAGACCCAGATATTTCACCACCGAAACCCACTGGATGTTGTCTCTCCTTCGTCAGCGCTCGCTCCATCTTTAAATAGAATTATTTACCCACAAATCCTTACGCGATGGTAAAGAGTTCACTCTATTTTCATTTATTACTTACTTAATTTTGAAGCTAAATTTTTCAAACCTGATATATATATGTATCTTTATATATAAAAATTACGTGTCACAGTGTTTGTCAGTGATGAACTCCAAAACTATTTAACCGATTTTAATATAGTTTTGTTTATTGTGTGTGATTTCGTCCAACTTAAAATATAGGGTAGTTTTTGTTTCAATTAATGACGTCATAATTTTTTTACTGCCGGAAATATGAAAAATCCGGGAAACGGGAAAATTTGCAAAATGTCGCAATGCGTGTGTGTCTGCAGTAACGGATTTTGTTGAACAAAGCGCACGAAAAGAGAATGCCTGGCGTATTTCGAGGAGGAGTGGAATCCAAATTTCGAATCGGTTTCCAATAATACCTGGAACTTTGCCGGATAATGCCGGCCAACCGTATTTTAGACACACAGTGGCAGCGGCTTACCTTAAAAGCCGCGGAGCTCGGAAACTTGGTCCCTGACGTATTTCAAAAAGGGCAATCCGAATCTAATATCCTATCTGAGATATTACCTTAACTTTGCCGGATAATTCCGGACGACCGTCTATTACGCAAACAGTGCCAGGAGCTTACCCTAAAAGTCTTAGAGCGGAAAAAAGTGCGTTTCTGATATATTTCGAGATAGCAAATGAGAAACTGAAATTGATTTTTATAAATTTCTGTAACTTAGCCGGATAATGCTGGATGACCACATTTTAGCAGCACCGTGGCAGGTTATCACCTTAAAAGCCTCTGAACGCGAAGACTTGGTCTCTGACTTATCTTAAAACGGGCAATTTGAATCTGATATTCAATCCGAGAAATTCCCGTAAATTTGCCGGATAATTCCTAACGACCATATTTTACGCAGACCGGGGCAGGGATCCTAAAAGTGCCTTTCTGGTGTACTTCGGAGTAGTGAACGAGAATCCGAAATCGAATTTTAGAAGTTCCCGAAATTTTGCCGGATAATGCTGGACTACCCTTATGCTTCCTCCCTCCAAGGAACTGAATTCGAAGGCTCGATTAAAATGAAAGTTGTCTCCGGTAGCGTCTTGGGGCGGGAAACGAGAATCTCATATTTCAGAAACTTCCGTAACTTTTGCAGGATGTTACCGGAATTAAGTCGACAGGATTTGCATTCAAGTCCCACGTCTGGATTTTCATTCCTTCTAGTGACTGAAGGTGCACTCACTGGGGCATCAAAAGTTAGTTCCGTGTGCATTTTAGTGTGTGGAGTGAAAATCAAAAATCCAAATTTAGGAGTTCTGATAATATTTCCGGATAATGCCGTATGATCATAATATTCACGGACAATGGCACCGGCCTAACTTGCAGACGTAGGAACGCAAAAAATGATTCCTGATCGGATCGCTGATCTGAGTATTCCCATCTGATTCAAGGAAAGCCCTTAACTATGTCAAACAACGCCAGACGATCGAATTGCGAAACAACGTCATATCCGTATTTTATTCGAACCATGGCAGAGGCTTACCTTAAAATTCTTGGGGTGTGAAAAGTGATTACCTGTTGTTTTTCTGGATGGGGTAAAAATATCTGAAATTGAATTTCAGAAGTTCCCATAATTTTGCCGGATAATGCCAGATGACCGTAATGAGAGACTGAACTTCCAGGTGTAGGTGCACCGAAAGTGGTCACCGGGTGCTTCTTGGTGTGGGGAACTAGAATGTAGATTTGAATCTCAGAAACTTCTCTAACTTAGCTAGATATTAACAGATGATGTCGAGTGGATTTGCGTTCGAGTCTCGCGTCCGGATTTTCATTTCCTAAAGCAACTAAACTTGCAAGTATAGCCTTGCAAAAATACGATTGCAATAGGAAATTACATTGCCAATTGCATTTTTAGGCATTGTCGTCACTTTGTTAGATGGTGGACAAACTACACATTTTGCATTCAAGCTGCCATTAGACATTCATAAGAAACTAGGTGTATTGTGTACCATTGAAAAAAAGGGGGATTGGCTACAGGATTGTAAAGGAGCTCAATCATAATCAGATTAGTGTACCATATCCCATAAACATTCACTTGAGGCATTCATAGAACTTTGAAAGATTTAAGTGTGTAGGAGCAAAAAATAATCGGTGGTAATGTCCTTCTACTGTGTGGTGATTTCCGATAGACCAGTTATTCCTCTCATACTGCTTTTGCTCACGAGAATAACGCACATTTAAAACAATCGTTTTTATTGTGAAACGTCGAAACACTTCGATTGACTGTAAACACGTAAGTATTTATAGTTAATTACAAGCTGATCAATCGGCGCAAATATTTTCTAAAAGCTGAATATTAGAAACGATGAAGAACTGCATCCCAAGTTGCAAAGAACTTCTGCACTGCTGTTTAGACAAAAAAAAAAGAACTGTTTGAGAATATCTTTCTGGATATACTGAATATTTATCTTGATAACGATTGACTCTGTAATCCTGTTCCTTAGGTGGAACATGTGTTCATGTTAACGAAATAAACTTCCAGACATAGAATCGTTGCCAAGTGAGTCAATTCCTTTTAAATCAATAGATACTGTTTTTGATGAAAACAAAGCCATAAATTTTCTAACTCAGTTTTTGAATTATCTGGATATATTAGGAATGTCACCACACAATCGGTTAAAGATTGGTTCACTGGGTATTTTGCTGCGTAAATTAAATCCACTTAGATTATGCAACGGTACATGTTTATTCATCAAAAGAAATACCGAGAAACTTCTTGAAGCAAACATTTTGACTGCAAAGTTTAAAGGAGAAATCGTGCTTTTGACACGTGTTACACTGATAACACCAGAATCCACTGATATCATTCAAAAGCTTCAATTACCGAATTCATTTGGTTTACGCGATAACCATAAATAAATTTCAAAGCCAAAAAATTTCCAATTGATGTTTCAACCTATAAAAACCATGTTTCTCAAATAGGCAACTATATGTAGCATGCAAACGTGTGGGGAGAACGTCGAATCTATTTGAGTTAGCAAAAGATGGGTTACCCAAAAATATTGTGCACTGTTTAGCGATTAGTTATATAAACTTATTTATTGTTATACTTCAAAATGATAAAAATATTATTAAAAATTGATAAAAATCAACGTTATATATATGTATATATGTATATATATATGTATATATATATGTATATGTATATATATATGTATATATATATATATATATATATATATATATATATATATATATATATATATATATATATATATATATGTATATACACTGCTGGACAATTGCTAAGGACGGATAACACTATCATCCATAGCAACCACAAAATGAAAGGAAGCAAAATGTGGAAAATTAGAATAAGTGCGGGATATTAGTAAGAAGTATGAGTATGCAAATTTTTTTTCCACGTCTGTTCATCACGTGATAGCGTTCATAAGAGCTTTAAAGGTTTTGACGTGTGTGGACAGTTTTTGTTTCAAGTCAAAGTTTTACAGGGAAGATTTAATAGACGAACTTAAAATTTTTTGCCATGTCTTCCCGACATCACATAGATCATTTTATGCGTGGCCGAATTATTGGAAAGATCGAAGAAGGGCGAAAATAACAGATGTTGCCAGGGAGTTCGACATCGCTCACAGCGTTATTTCACGGCTGTGGAAGTCATTTAAAACTACTGGAATGTGTAGTAGACGGCACGGGGGAGGTCGTGTTAGAAGTACGACGCATGCAGAAGACAGATATATCGTCCTATCAGCAAAAAAGGAACAGGCGCACCACAGCTCAGCAGGTGGCAAATCAGTTTCTTGCTGGCTCAGGGAAAGCAGATCTCCCCAAAAACTGTTGCCAGACGTTTGAGGGGAGGGGGACTATACGCACGCAGACCTGTTGCGTGTGTCCTAGTGACCAGACAGCACCGTACTGCCCGTTTGCAATGGTGTCGTGAGCATCACAATTGGACTGAACAGGACTGGGCATGCGTACTATTCTCAGATGAGAGTAGGTTCAGTCTGTCATCGGGTTGTAGACGCCAACTGATCTGGCGCGAGAGTGGTACTGCTTATCGTCCAGAAAATATCCAGGAAAAGGACCGATATCCGACATGCAGTATCAGGTTGTGGGCCGGCATCATGATCAATGGCCGCACGCGCCTACATGTGGTTGCGAATGGGACTATGACGGGCCAACGATACATTGATGAAGTTCTACTTCCTCATGTTCGTCTTTTCCGTGGTGCTGTCGGTGATAAATTTGTTTTTATGGACGACAACGCAACATGTCTACGAACACTCACTGTTCAGGATTGTCTAGACATCGAGGGTTTTCAACGTCTCGTATGGCCAGCGCGTTCTTCAGATCTAAACCCCATTGAAAATGTGTGGGATGCTTTGGGGAGGCAAATTGCTGGTCGAAACTATCCTCCGACAAACAAGAACACCCTCATCCGTGCACTCACAGAGGAATGGGATAAATTGTCTCAACAGCTGCTGGATAATGTTGTGCAAAAAGTATGGTACGACGTGTGGAATGTTGCATCACACTCCACGGTGGACATATCCCGTATTGATACCTTTCTTTAAGGTGCCTGCTGACTTTTAGGTGCATTGTTCCATTTTTCCGTACGCAGATCAAATGAATATTTTTTTTTTCTTTCAGATGTTTTACAGCTTTTGTACTTTCCAGAAAAATAAATATTCTTTATTCTAATGTCTGAACAGTGTGACAACTATATTTTATCCTACTAGGCCTGCCTCATGTATCGCTTAATGTTATGCTACATAGCAATTTGTGATCCGTCCTTAGCAATTGTCCAGCAGTGTATTTATATATATATATATATATATATATATATATATATATATATATATATATATATATATATATATATAATACTAGATGACCCGACAGACGTTCTCCTGTACATATATCTTAAATTCAAAAATTCGAAATTTTTATGAATAAGCTTTAACAATCTGGACCGTTTTGAGTAAAATTTGTATTAAAAAGTTATAACAATGTAATTATGTGCCAAGTTTTATAATTCTGGGTTGCTTAGAAGTGAAACACGCACACAAACTCTTTCGGATAAGAAATAATTTTAAATAAAAAAAAGTTTAATAATGTGTAATCAATTAGCTACGCAAATAGATTTGTTGGTTAGGATAATTGTTGTCAACGCACGTGTAAATTTAATAGAAAATCATGTAAAATATTCACTTCAATTGCATACTTAATTTGGAGAAAGTATAGTTTTTTTATGCACACTTCAAAACTCTTCAAACACTAATTATATCTGAATGTAATAATTTAATTAACTCACGATTTATTTCAACAAAAAAATAACACGAAGTGAGAAAATATTTTCCTGAAATGATCCCAGCTCCAACCTTCGGGACCAACTTGAATTATTATAAAAGATTTTTGAATATTCTATACTGCGATCGTAGCGCAGAGCAGCAGTCTGCCTGATCCAATGTAAAACATTCCAAGGTCAACAATTTATAAATAAAAAAATAATTAAATACACATTTCTAAGCCGAATTATAAATTTAAACCATTCTCGAGTCCACTGGAACAGACAAAAACTTTCATCAAAATCGGTCCAACCGTTTAGGAGGAGTTCAGTTACATACACACGCACAGAAGAATTACATATATAAAGATTATTTAAAAAGATATTAATTAAAAACGCGTTATAAAAAGCGTGAATCGTCTGCATTTTCGTAACAATTAAGACCGGGTTTGGCCAGTTTGGCTGAAAATCAATTTTCAACACCAACTTACGTCTTTTTAAATTCCTGCTATTAGCTCACGATCTCTATACATATTTTATTTGTTTGTTTGTTTATTTATTTATTTATCTTGGTGGAATTTTCAATCGTTAATAAAATATATTTTAAAGCACTCAATTGAGCTGAAATGTAATGTACATGATTATTTTGGATGACAATACAATAATTTAATTATAATTAATAAAAATTAATTGATTAAAACTAATTATTTAAAAAATTACAAATACAGCCACGTTGGCGACATAGCAACCCTTTTAGAGACTTATGTCAAAATTTGAAAAGGTTTTTTTCTCACGTCTTAAGGCATTCAGTTGAAAGGAAATTTTATATACACGATTGTTTTGAATGACAAAACGATACTTTAATGATAATTAATAAAAATTAATTACCACTTAATGTTGTGATTCTGTCATATGTATATACATATTTATATTAATTGCAACTATTTAATAAAAAGTAGCTAAAATAAATTTTTTTTTTTGGTTGATCTAAGTAGGAATTGATTTAAATTTTTTTTTAAAATTATACTCTCTCTCTCTTGTGTTTATAACAATAGCGTTGTTACAACAATGAAGGTGAATGTTGAGTTGTATATTTTGAATATTTTTTAATTAGTATCTTTTTAACTAATTGCGGTATCGGACCAAATTGTAAATGTAAACCATTCTCGAATTTACTTGAACCCCCACAAAAAATTTCATCGAAATCGGTCCTGCCGTTTAGGAGGAGTTTAGTGGCAAACACACGCACAGAAGATTTTTATATATAAAGATATATATATATATATATATATATATATATATATATATATATATATATATATATAGTTCCCTCAATCATAAAATTAAATCTTCTTACGTTGCTACTTAACAACTTCATAAATATTTCATGCATTATACTATAATCAAATAGGAGATGAATAAAATGCAAAATTAAAATCATTCTGTTTTTTTATATGCTAAATTTCAACTCTCCGAAATTGTAAGCGAAGAATAATTTAGCTGCTTAGAATAATATCAAATCAACGTATTGAAACAAAGCCACAGTAACGCGTGGTTGGCTTAGCTAATATATATATATATATATATATATATATATATATATATATGAAAGAAATTTGTATTATATCAAAAACAAGAAATAATAGATAATGAACATAACAAGAAATAACGTAATAAAAATATAAAAGCTAAACACGAAGTTCAAAATTATAGAAAAATAAAAAAAGAAACTACAAAAAAGAAGAACCTAGCGAGTCAGAAAGCAATTTCGGACTTAGGACCGAATAAGCGGGGTTAAACTAGTTTGAAGGAGCCAACCTTCCCCCTTTGCAACTCGGTAGGAAAAACCAAATAAAATAAAATAAACAAAAATTCAGAGTATGTAAAAACTCATAGAGTATGATAAAACCACTCACTACTATTATGTAACAAACTCTCCCAAACTCTTAATGCAGAAAAATCGCAAAACAATTACGCAAGAAAAGTAGAAAAATCCTAATACAATTACATAAGAAAAGTATTTTTCAAAAAATAATTTAACAAAATTTCTTTACTCACAGAGCTTTTACCAAGAGAATCAAGCTTCTTGACATCAATGAAAATCAATTATTCACCAAGTTAAAAAATTCGAATATACATAAACACATCTTTTGAGCTAACTTTTAAACCAGCCAGCAAAGACAGATATCAAAAGAGATGACAATCAAATATGGTAGAATTTGAATTGGTTGATTGTCAAAAATGTAAATTTGCTAGGCTCTAATTTGGTTGGTTGTCAACAATGTGTAAGATGTTCGAGATGTGTGTGAAAAAAATGCAAACTGTGACATGAGAGTGTTATGATATAACCTTCACAGCAAGACCTCTAACATGCTGACTTTGAAATCCTATTGTTGTGAGCTGGTTTTGGAATTAGAAGTAGCAAGACGGTTAATGTATTTGTGATGAATATAAGTTCTTAAGAAATTGAAAGGGTATTCATGATCTAAACAACATTGAAATTTTTTTTTATATTATTGTATTTATCTATTTTGTGGGTAGTTAAGTTATCATTTCTAAATAAAAAATTCAAAATGATACTTCTGTAAATTGATATATGTAAGTTACTGTTCCATACGGGAATTTTAATTATATGGAACTTAAACGAATCTCTTTTGTCCAAAATGTTACTGACTACATTATTGTTAATAAGATGCAAGTCTAAATCCAAGAATTCCACCATATTAGAGTTGAAGTTAGTTTTAAGGAGCTTGAGATAATCAGGGTAGAACGTAATATTTGGTTTGTATTCACTATTTTTACAAAAAAATTATTAAATCATCTATATAACGATAAAGCAAATAAGAATCATTTACATGATCAATTTAAAAAAAATGTAAATATAGGTTCACTAAACCATTACTAGCTGGACCACACTGAGGTAATCCTTTGATCTGTTTTTAAAGATTCTGATCAAATGTAATGAAATTTTCTTTTAATACGAGGTTAACAAGAATATCAAATTTTTCTTTTTTGATTGAAGTATGTAATTCATATTTATCAAAAATTAACTGTAGAACCTTAATCATATCGTCAATATCTATAGAATTAAAAAAGTCCTCGAAATCAAAGTCATGCATGGAAAAAATTGACATATCCTTAGTAACTCTAGCAATCTCTAAGCTATTTTTAATTATTGCCATGTTTTGTAGTTACCAATTAGATTTTGAAGAAGAGATTTTAAGATCTTCCCAGACTTCGTGATATATGTATTATATCCATTAGTGATACTACGGAATTTTATAGGGCTACTACGAAATTTTGGTGTTAAAAAGATACTTGGATATTTAATATTATTTAGATGAATATTTAGTCTTTTGTTCAAAGCTAAAAGACGTTTATCATCTTCTCTATTATTGTGAATTGATTTTTGAAATGAATTATTATTTAAAATGTGATTACTTAATATTTTACTGTAAAAATATTTACAAATTATGGCATAATTAGCAGATAACTTATCAACATATGTAATCACGAAGTCATTTTAGATATTTTCTATTGATGATTTAAGATCTTTATACATAATTTCATTTTCAACACTGAAATCTAACTCCCGAATTTCTGTTGCTACATAAGATCTAAATTGATTGAAAGCTTCAATAGGCATTCCATATGTAATTGCAATTTTAAGGTAGAATTTATCTAAATCCTTTATTATTTGTTTCATAATGTTAGATTTATTTTTTGTGATGAATATATATATACATATGAATATATATATACATATGAATATATATGTGATGAATATATATATATCCTTTTCCATAAATGTAAAATTTATAATTGTTGGTAGCATTTGTAATTTGTATTATAAATGAAAATTACAGAATGAATTGAAGTGAATGAAGTGTTTTTGCACTTTGTTTTGGACTCTCTTGAGAAAAAAAAATACCTTTTTTAAAAATTCATTTTAAAAATTTACGAAATTATATCAACCATGTCCGCAAGAGGAAAAAAAGAAAATTAAATTTGTATTAAGCATAGCTTAAGCTTGATATTTAAATTAAATTATGGGAATTCAATTTTCTATGATTTCAATTTTCAAAAACTAGAAATAAATATGTCTCAGAAGAAATGGATTATTTAATAACAAAATTGAACAAAATTTTGAGTAAGAAATCAATAGGGATTTCTCTCTTTTAAGGCAAAATGTAATTTATAAGGCAATTTAAAAATAATAATAAAATGCTTATTCAATAAATTTTCATATCAAATGTATCAAATTTAGAAGCATATTTTATAACCCATAATCATTGCTAACAGATACTCCTACATAAATTCCATGAAATAATAATAAAAAGGAGGTAACTTTACAAAAAAAAATAATTATAATTGAAAGATACAATACATAGCATAACATACATAAAAAATAAAACATTTAAAAGCTTTGTTATTCTTATCTTAAATAATTGTTAATGTTTAAAAAAATATTTTGCTTCCGATAAATTTCATTGATTAGAGAAATGAAAATATAGTATTTAACTGATTCGACACGTATATATATCTATATCTATATATATTATGCATATAATAATAATAAACATAACTTTGGTAAGAAATGTATTTTGTTTTATATCAAAAGCTTTATTTTTATATTAAAATTACATTTGAAACGCAAATCAACAGGCATTTTTTTTTAAAAAAAGAAGTCTTATTGCTACCATTTTATGTATGACTTTTTAACTACTCTTATTAAACACAATGAAATGCTATATATTAAACAACTTCTAGAGCTAACATATTCCGGTTCCTAATTGTTTTTGCTGACGATAGCATTCGTGAATTTACTTTTGTCTAGTAGGATATCCGCCGAGTTGATAAAAGGGAGATTTTGGATAAGGAAATGATACAAAAGCAAGATGGATGCTTGCAGAAATACCTGCACAAAATTATGAAGGCCATCTCAATTAAAGTTACACAGCAAACTGTTTATCGCTGCCACCTTAATTTATTCTATCATTCTCTCACATTCTTCTCTGATTAACATTTCAGCTTTTATCTCGACTCATGATGTTATTCTACTGTTTAGGAAATGATGTGGCTCATGTAGAAACGAACTGGCTTTGAAATATAATAAGAAAACGTCGAGCTCCGTAATTTTAGGAAGACTTAATTCATAGTTTAGAGTTAGTGATGAGAAATGGTTCGTGTGTGTAGACATTCACACATTTCTAAAATAATTCTTTCTAGATTAGTGAACATATGTGCGGATCTAATCAAATATCTCAATCACTCATTGTTATCTACAAAATAATTTAAGTTGGTTAAAGTTGTCAAATGATTTCATACTATACTGAATATTTCCTAAAAATATTGAAAGAACAAACTTCTAGCTTTATAGGAACACAAAATGTTTATCAATTATGAAGCTAACTTATAAAATTAGTTTAATTTACAAACAATAAAATATGATGCAAAGTACAGAGTGTTTTTTTCCAGGTATAGAAGTTTAAGTTCGCATTACTTTCCAAGATGGCGACCGATTTAACAGCTGTCAAGTGATTTATTCTCAGTTTGGTTTGGCAATTCATCATGAATAGACTCACGCCTGAACAACGCTTTCAAATTGTGCAAATTTATTTCGAAAATAATGGTCGATTTTCATAAGCGAATTTTATTTAGCGATGAAGCGCACTTCTGGTAGAATGGCTACGTCAACAAACAAAACTGCCGCATTTGGAGTGAAGCTAATCCACAAGTGTATATCGAAACACCGTTACATCCAGATAAACCGACTGTTTGGTGCGCTTTATGGGCTGGTGGAATCCTTCTTCAAAAACGATGAAGGCCACAACGTTACAGTCAATGGTGATCGGTATAGAGCCATGATTACTAACTTTTCATTCCTGAATTGAACAATCATGATGTCCAGGAGCTGTGGTTCCAACAAGACGGCGCGACATGTCACACAGCTCGTGCCACAATCGATTTATTGAAAGACACGTTTGGTGACCGCCTAATTTCACGTTTTCGACCTGTGAATTGGCCTCCAAGATCTTGTGATTTAACACCGCTAGACTATTTTCTGTGGGGCTATGTAAAGTTATTGGTCTATGCGGATAAGCCACAAACGCCTGACCATTTGGAAGACAACATTCGCCATGTTATTGCCGATATACGGCCGCAAATGTTGGAAAAAGTCATCGAAAATGGGACGTCCAGATTGGACTACATCCGAGCCAGCCGTGGCAGTCCTATGCCAGAAATCATATTTAAAATGTAATGCCACAAGATTATCTTTCGAATAAAAAAATTCATGTCAATCGAATAATACATCGTTGTTTTATTGCAATTTAAAGTTCTATACCTCTCAAAAAACACCCTTTACTTTTAATTAGTAAATGTTCTTACATGTGCTTGCATTTAATTTATTTGACTACGTTCGGAACCGTGATTTTTAAAAAGCGCATAAATAGATTATTATCATGATACTTAGTGTCACTTAGATTATAATACATAAATAATAATTTTTTAAGGACATTTTGACAAAAAAAGTTATTTAAATACAATATTTTGGCAAAAATTAACTTAGAATAACCTATATTTAAAATGTTCTCCTCTTATAAAAAATGCTTCTAATATAATAATATTTTGCTTACATCAAGTAAAGACTTCTCCATAGAGTCTGAACTATTTTTTTTAAAAAATTCGCATTTTTTTTCAGAGTTGCAACCAATTGAAATAATTATCGGCGTTTTTCTCTTAAAATTTCTCCCCTTTGTTGTCGTAAAACATGGATAAACCCACTTTTAAGTAATATAATTCAAAAATTCTAGTTCAGCCTCTTTACAGTGGTCTGAGCTATATACAGGCAAAATATTATTATAATAGAAGGATTTTCACAAAAGGAGGATCTTTTGAAAATTGGCCATCCTATGTTCTTTTTTTGTCAAAATATTGTATTCAAATAATTTTTTATTGTAATAAAATATTCTTAAAACAATTGGATATACATGTTCTAATTTAAGTGACACTAAATATCATAAATATTATCCATTTATACACTTTTGCAAAATCACGGTTCCGAACGTAGTCGGATACCTTAAGGACATTTTGCTATAACTATCTAAATTCACAACTTACGCTTTCTTGTACGTACATTTTAACGTAAGATCAAATCTGAAAAAAATCTTAAAATATGTATGAAAATATAATATATATAAGTAAAAAAAATAGTTGTTTTCATTGGTAACGAGTATTTTAACGAAATGACAAGGCGTACCGAGTGATAAGATATTCTTCATTGATCATTATTTATTTGTTGCTGTTGCAACGACTAGGCAGTACGGTGTTCACTATTAATCATGTTTATTGTACATGCAGAGATACACAGAGATAAACAAATTAAACACAACACAACACAGAACACATAAAAGCAGAAAAATACACTCTCGCTTTACATTTTGACGAATGCAAAGACAAAGAGCAAGAGACGCGATAACTGCATGGTGAAGACAAAAGCAAGAGTAAGAGAGTTACTTATTCAAATATCAAGTTTTCATATACAGAGAAGAACAAGAGAAAAACGTATTTTAAAATACATTGAGTGTTTAGGCGAAGAGAATAATAAGTAATTTTGGAAATGACATCATTGTTTGGGGAGTATTAAATCCCGGTTATTAAGGCACATGAAAAGAATTAATGATCTTGTATTTCTTGGAAGCGCCAATAAATGTATCAAAAATTCAATGTCTAAAGAATCAGTAATAAATATAAGAACATGACGTTTTTTAATGCTTTAGACAAAGACAAATCGAGACGCGTTTCGAAATAGAATAGTAGGATTTATGAATTAGATGTTAATAATAAAGGAGATTTTAATTATGAGTAGATATCAGTTTAAGTTATATATATATATATAGAATATATATATATATATATATATATATATATATATATATATATATATACGTAGGTGGTACACAGACGATTCGAAATCACATAAGAACGTAGTGTCGCAAATGCTGTAGTTGCGATCTATGATGCAAAGAAGCATAGAAAAATAACTAGGCAATACATAAATGGGATAGAAAATATTTTATTGAAAAGTTGTACTACAAATGAGGCTCGAAATTACGACCAGAAGTCGTCAGGTATGCCTGACAGTGGGGCTGCATGGAATTCTTTACGTTCTGTAATATTCTTTGGAATGTCGCGTATCTTCTAGGACAGGGATGGCGAACCTTTTTGGATTAACGTGCTATTTTTTCTTTAAGATATGTTTAATGTGGTATACACGTGCCGTCAAATTTAATATTATTCATCTCTGAAAATAATTACTCGCAAGCATAGGTTGATGAAAATATGGTTAAAATAGCCCAAGTTAGCTTCTTAAAACAGCTAAATGTATCGGGAATCGAATTCCATGTTCCCAAAATTTCGTTAATGGCATTTTTACTTATATTGCTAGTTAATCTTTCTGTGTTTCAATCAATTCCAACTTTTTCCTTGTTTCAACAAAAATTTTAAATCCATATTAAACTAGAATAGAAATCAATAAGTTGCATTTCAAAACTTTCAATTTCCAACGAATCGAATTGGAGAAAGTTCAGTTTATCAAATAATGTCACATCAGGGTACATAATAAGCTTGAGCGTTTCTTACAATTCTTTAAACTGAGAAAATCTTACTGAAAACTGTTTGATTGATGAATCAATTATGGAAATAAATTCTTCATAACATCTTTCTCTGGATTCTCATGTACATTTTTATCTTTGAAATTGTTTTTCAAGTTTGGGGTTACTTGAATAATATAGTTTCTGAGCTAAAATGCAAACCGTTTTGATCGGTGGCGTGCCCAAAATATTGTGCCGCGTGCCACCAATGGCACGCGTGCCAATGGTTCGCCATCCCTGCTCTAGGAAGTAACAGATGTTCGAGAGATGAGGTCTTCAACTGAAGGAACGGGTTTCTCGTACACCGAAATTTTTATGTTTCCCCAGCAGAAGTTGTAACAACCTTAGGGTTGTTGGTGTTTAGGGGTTCGAGCAAAGATCAGCCATATTAACTTTAACACAATTTTATTTTATCTTCATTTAATCAATCAACACAATTAAAGGTAGGGAAATTCGATAATAAACCCGGGAGAGTAATCGCATAGGCTTAATTCAACCAATATATAAATAAAAGTACTTAACTGAATACTGGAGCCCTCTTGACTCCTATGCTTGAACTGCCAACTATCAACCATTGTCTATCATTGCGTACTATAATGCCAACGTTTAAATAGAAGTACTCATTTCCTCAAATCTCGTCTTCTTCACCGAAAAAGGTTTTCAACTGAAATTACAGTTTAAAAGAATAGTTTTATCCAAGAGAATTAGTGTAAGATTTGCGGATAGACCCGCTAAAAAGCCCATGCACTTTCGAACACCTGTTGTAGCACAACCTTTCAATAAAATGTTCTCTGTTCCCTTAATGTGCTGCTGTCTCTGTTCTTTTTCACTGCTTTTTTTGCACAATAGCTCGCAACTACGGCGTTTGCGACCCTGCGTTTTTATGTGATTCCGAGTCGTTCTGTACTCCCAATACACTCTGTAAATTTATCGAACTGGTTATACTTATATTTATAGTTTTGCTTTATGTAAGAATTATGGTAAGACAACATGTATGCTAAAATATTGCATATATATATATATATATACAGAATGATTCGATACCGTACATACCAACTTGCAGCATGTGTTTGGAGTACATATACTACTCAAAATCGCGCAGGAATGCAGGTCGCAAATGCTTTAGTTGTACACTGCGGTGCAAAGAAGCAGAGAAAAAGAACAGAAATAACAACACATTAAAGCATTGCTTCTCAAAGCTTCAATATTCAATAATAATTTTTATCGCGCCCCCCCTCATACAATAACAATGTATTGAATTCAATAATAAAAGATTTTGATGATAAACTTACGATGCGACATTAACCTCTTAAGTGCTACCGGCGTATATATACGTCTTTCCGAAGTACTATCCTTTCTATGCATTATTATTCATCAAATTATTCCGAAGGCTATGGGACGCAACAAAAAATCTGTGACAGTGTTTGTGAAGGATTTACCTATTTAAGAGAACGTTTTACTTATATTTATTCCTTCCTCCCCCCCCAATAAATCACATACGCGCGCCTACGTGGAAAACAGTCGACACTGAGAAGCGAATCGCGTAACTTTTATAATCGGCAGTTAAAGGATTATTTATAAACAGTACAAAAGATCAAAATAAGTGTTAATATATTTTTGTATATAATTTATATATGACAAGCTTATAGGTTCAATGGTAATTATTATATATATATACTTGTTCTTAACTTAGCATTGTTAAATTAATTATGAAATACTTTTTGTTGCCTTGTTACAGTTATAAGTGTAATATATCAGTGTAAATGTGTATTTTATTTTTTGTTACGTATTTTATTAAGTTTATGTATTTTATTATGTCTTAGAATGTATTTTATTATTTTTAATTTTTTTAAGAATATATATTTTATTTACTTTTAGTAAATTAATATTTTTTTTAAAAAATAATCTTTTGTTTCGACTTTTCAATATGCTTGTGCCCCCTTGTAGAGTCGTCAAGTCCCCCAAGGGGGCACACCCCACAGTTTGAGAAACGCTGCATTAAAGCAGTGCTTCTCAAACTTTCAAAATTTGTGACCCAAATTTCAATCGTAATTTTTATCGCGCCCCTTTCATGTATAACAATGTATTGAATGCGATAATAATATACTTTGATGCTAAAGCTACAATATGACCTTAATTATAAACCGCACAAATTATTAAAATAAGAATAAAATTTTGTATAGGTTACTTTTACGAAATACATATTTTAAGTAAGTTAATTTAAGTAATAGGATAAGTGTAATGTTACCCACTTTTCATTTCTACATTTATATGTATGACATATTAATGCATATTGTGCATTTATTTTTTACTAGCTTTTACCCACGGCTTCGCTCGCTTTGATATATTTAAATAACTGCTAAAGTCATAATCATTATCATTAGAAAGTAAATAAAATAATATGAGATTTTTTTCAATTATTTACTGGGACCATTGAAATAAAAAAAAATCGAAAACTCTGTTTTGTTTAAAAAACCGAAAAAATACTTTATTACAATAATTAACAACGAAAATTTAATAATTTAAACTATTATTATTTCAAAAAGTTGAAAAATATCTACGTTTAATAAATAATTCCTCTTAAAAAGAGCTCAAAACAGAATATTAATCTAGGATGTTTCTGTATACTATGCATTATATGATCTTCCGTCAGGTGCAAATATGTGAACATTTCAGGCATTGGACACACACACGCAGGCTTCCTATAGTTGACCATAAAAAAAGCATGGCTTTTCCAAATGCACCCCTTTTATCTGCAATGTTTGTCCATGAACCTTGCTAATAGTAACAGAAAAACTGAATTAGATTGCAAATTGAACTCATTTGAATTGAAAAGGTAGGTCAGTGGAGATAATCGGAATTCGAGGTATGAAAACATTTTCTTCTTCCCCGACACCTGTTAAAATAGTAGCTCACTAAGTAATATATTCTGCATCAATTTAGTGATCCGAAGCCTCTTCCCATTCCATAAACTAAATGTACCAGCTATACTTATGCGAAATCTTCATGCGATCTAGATTTCGTATAAACATAATTGGTACATTTAGTTTTAATTGAAGTTTATATGAGAGTACACCCGAAAGTTCAAGTGAATTTAAGAATTCCAAGGGATATAAAATGTTTTATTCAGCCTCTATGATTGCATCTACAGTAGAACGTCGTTTATCTGAATCAATTGGGACCAGACACAGTTCAGATAATCGAAAACCAAATGCTATGCATGCAGTATATAAAAACCGGACACTTAACGAATATTGAAAATCATCACATGCGGGAAATGTGCTTGAAGAAAAAGCAAAATAGGTGCAAAATGCAGCAATTTTATTTTTACTGGGGAAAATAATCACTTATTTTTCGTTGTACCATTGTACACCTTCGTTTTTTGGCTGTAAGGTCTCTGATTCTCTTGGGCAGCAGTAGTTGAGTAGGATTGCAATCTGATTAATGTTCGTACCACTCCATAGCTGTCTCTAATGCAGAAAACGCGTCAGCATATGATGGACCCTTGATACTTTCATCATTGTTGTTGTCCTCGTCTTCATCCGTTTCATTGTTGACAAGGTCGGATTCTTCTTGCACGGGAGTCACAATCTCAGAATTCGAAGCCATAGCTGATCGAAACTCAACAAAAGAGCACGTATACACCTACTCACTTGGAAACAAACTGACCTAATATTCCGTGCAGATGTTTACCAAATCGCACAACTGAAATTCCCCAAATATCCCTCACCTTGCGTTTTCCCGCCACTTTTGGCCTCACGTGAAACAACTGTTGAGCATTGCACTGTTCGTAAACGTATTCATATACAGTACCTGCAATTGTCAAAAAAAATCTGGTCCGGATATTAGACGCTCCGGATAGTAAACGTTCGGATAAACCAGGTTCTACTGTATTGATAAATATTTCTTCATCCCCCCTGCACGTCTTTTAAAATTTCAGTGTTGATTTTATTGACAGTGTCATTTTAGGCACCAATATTGATCTTGCACACAACCACTAATCACAATTTAAATTTTGTTGCAAGCCAAGGTAAACTCTTGAGCAATAAGATCTGCATAATTTTTTACTAAATTACAAAATTCTCTGGGAAGTAAAATATAACCTTCAGCATCTACGTCAGAACATTCATCACCAACTTTCAATATCGTTCTGCATAATGCCTCGAATCTACGTCATTTTGAAGATGCACACTCATATTCACTTTCAGAATGAATTTTTCAACTTTCACCCATAATCTTGATTATTTAATACAGGCTATGATTTCATCTGCCGGTGTACCCCTTTGGATTACTGAGATAGTTTGTCGTAAATCATCAGCCAAGAATACTGAAAAGAGTCAGATTTATAACGTTTCTATAGCTTCTTGTGATACATGGTACTTTCATTCCACACCAAAAGCATACATTGCTGAAGCATCCTGCCTCGAGAGCTATTTTTGCTGAAATTGCAGATGGGTGAATCTGCATGAGCAAGATTCAGCGGTAATTTTAAAACAGAATGTGCAGTACTGCCGCCGGTCAGTATTGTCGCGGCTATACCGGAAGAAACCACAGCAGCTGCTATCTTCTTGTTTTTTTATGACGGACATTAATAAAAAGTTTTTTCTAAAGCTGTTTAAAGAAAATATCTAATATGATTAATATTACCAAAGACACCTAGGAGTATATAAATTCAATATGTATTTCAGAAAATAAAAAGTTTTAAATTTAATAATAGCTTTACAATTTAGGGAAACAAAAAAGAGGGAAGATGTTATTTTTGTTAATGTTTTACTTTTTACACTTATACACATTGATCAGTTTATAACGTTAACGTTAAATATTAGTTAAAAATATGAACATTTCTCTAGAAAAGCGGATCATTAGCTCTTTGCACGTGGGCAGCCAACACCCTAGGATCGGTTCTGGTCATTTGCTGCCCAAACTAGCATACCACCCGTAGGGAAAGTTTGAAAGTTTTTCAATCGGTTTCAAAATATAAGGTTTCAATCGAATTTTCTCTATAACGTTTACAAAACAAAGCTCGTACATGAACCAAAACTTTATTGAAGCTACTATATAAACGATTTTTATGTCATGAGGGATTTTAACATTATTTAAATTAATAAAGTGTATTACCATAGAACTGAGACAGAATCTTATATATATATCTTATGAAAATTAATAGAGACCCAAAGGCTAAAAATTTTAGAACAAATATATCAACTTTGATTTTCGAATTGCATTGATTTCTAATGTGCAAACCGCATACTGAGTCTTACTTGCAGTGATTTCTTAGAATAATACTTGACTTCAGTTATATTATGCACGACATTTGAATTGCAGACTTCTAGCCATAAATAAAATTGCCTTCCAAAGATCTAAGCTAGAAAATCGTTCGTTGAATTTCGTCTCATTCACGGAGTAATACTGCAAGATTAATACAGGATATAAATAGCCAATACAGACAGAAAACTGAAGCGAGAGATATGAATGATACCCTATTCAAAAGTACTCAACAAGATAATAATTAACATATTTACAAACATAAATCCTTAGCACATGAATCACAATCTTATTTTTAATGATTCAGTTCATGGTCAAACAGCATTATTGAATAACACTTATTTTTATTAACTTACAAAAATAAATGAAGATACACGTATTTCTATTATTAAAATGTATCTTTCTGAATTAAGATTACATAATTGAATATAGTTTTTTTCTTAAAATTTTATTTCATTACTTTAAGCAAAATTATTTCAGAAACTCTTCTCTCCGGTATAAAAGCTAAAATTCTTAACATATTCTTCGAGTACTGATGACATATTCAAACGTCAATTTGCAAGGAAATGCAACATATGCAGATTTAAAAACGTAATCTTTATCGAAATATTTAAAAGTATAATGGGTTTGAGAGTTTATAATCCCTTATAAAGATTATAGTTTGCTGAAATTTAATGATCTATATCGACGGATATCTACATTCCCACCGGCTTGAGGATTAAAGGGAGACTTTCAACTGTTTAACATTTCTAACTCTTAAAGATGCACTTTTCGAAGGTTTATTTGAGTTTTATAATGTCGCTTTCATGGGCATTAAAATGTTTCAGTTGTGCGATCAATGGTTAAATATGACAAAATGTTTTACATATTGAAGTCAAGAGATTTTCCATGTCATTCAGATTAAATTATTAGCCACTTAAAGCAGCGTTTCACAAACTGTGGAGCACGCCTCCCTAGTGGGGCGCGATAATTCTGCGTGTGTGTGTGGGGGTAGTGGGGTGCGAGCACATCGAAAAGTCAAAAATAAAAGATTACTTAAAAATTATTAATTTACTGAAAAGAAACATACACTCTGATAAATGTATCAGTACTGAACAATGCACTTTATTAATACTTGTTAAGAACAAGTTAAATAATTACTAGTGACACTTCAATGGGCTTTTCAAATGCAACATTATATACAACAGTGATTCTCAAACTTTCAACATTCGCGACCCACTATTCAATCGTAATTTTCATTGCGCCCTCCTCCATTCAATAACAATGTATTGAATTTAATAATAATATACTTTGGCACTAAAGCTACAGTGCGACTTTAACCTCTTAAGTGCCCCTTGCGTATATAAGCGTCTCGCTAAGCTAGTGTGTTAATTACCCCGGACGTATATATACGATCTTTCTGTGTACTACTATCCATGAAATTATTTCGAAGACTTTTGAAATTTAATAAAATGACCGTGACATATTGTTTGCGAAGGATTAACTTATTTCAGAGAATTTGCTTATTTTTATTCCTTTTCTTCTCTCCCCCCCTCCAATACACCACATATGTGAGCTTATGTGGAAAATGGTGGCATTGGGGAGCAAATCACGTAACTCTGAAATGGTAGTTAAGGGAATAATTATAAATCACACAAACCAGTGACGTAACGGAGAATATTGGTCCCCTCCCCCTACAAAATCAAGATTTGAGCCTTAAGCTCAAATACGTGCAGGACGTCAGTCAGGCTTCGGGCCTTCTAGAATCACTGCCCCCCCGCAATTAGGGGATTCCGGGAATGTAAGTTACGCCACTGGTACAAATCATCAAGATACACGTTAAATTTTATGTATAGTTTTATATATGACAAGCCCATGAAGTCACTAGTATTTATTAAACTTGCTATTAACTTAGAATTGTTAAATTAATTATCAAATACATTGAGCAGTACTGATACATTTATAAGTGTATTTTATTACATTAGAATGTATTTTGTTTGTTTACTTTCAGTAAATTAACAATTCTCTTAAATTATCTTTCGTTTTTGACTTTTGAATACTCTCGTGCCCCCCAGTAGGGTTATCATGCCCCCCAAAGAGGGGTGCGTCCCCCAGTTTGAGAAACGCTGATATAAAATATTTAATATTTATCTTGATAATTTGTACCGTTTGTACTTAAAGTCGCATTGTAGCTTTAGTCTTATGGTCCATCATTATTACATTCAGTGCATTGGTATTGTACTGAAGGGGGGACGATGAAAATTACAATTAAAAGTTGGGTCGCAAACTTTGAAAATTAGAGAAGCACTGACTTACAGGGGTCTTTTTTGAGAGAGAGAGAGCATGAATTCGTCATTGGCTCACTTGAAAGAATATAGAAATGTTAAAATATATTTTAGCTGATAATAATTTAATATTTTTAAGATATATATATATTTAATTATAAATGTAATAAATTTATTTAAATAAATCTTTTGCTATACACAGTGTGTACCAAAAGTCAACATCAAAAGGAAATGAAGTGAGAGAAAGGTCTTATCTATTCAAGGAAAAGTTGGAAAATTTTTCCATGTAACTCGGTTAAGTGATTTTCAGAATATTTTTGAATATGTGGAAAATTGACACAAACATCACATCATTAGGTACTAAGATCACACATTTCACAAATTTTTCAGTGATTTTTTTCACTAACCCAATCTCACATATCAACACTATTAATTATAGTCCCAATTCGAGTAATAGATCTTGCTGGTTCAGTTAAAATTACGAGTAACGTTGTTTGTTTGAGTCGGGGTTTGAGAATATATTTATCACCTAATTCTGACTCTTTTTAAGAATTCAACATATTGTTACGTTGATCGGGGTTTGAGGATTTTATGCAAATCAGTCGTAAAGAACAAGACATTTCTTTAAGAGCGATGAAAATTTATTGTCAAAAATCAAATCCTTGAAATACAGGATTCAGCAGCAATATTCGCAGAAAAAATCTAAAAAAGGTCTTTACACCTTCAACAGGTGTTCAAACGTGTATATTATACGAGTCTAAAATACACGCATGTAAAACACTACTCCCAAATTTTGCTTGTACTATTCAACAGCCGAGCTAATCAGTAATCACAATCAAAAGAAGTCTAGTAACCGCTAGTCAAAACAATACTGATTCTTTTTCGGCGAGAATCTCTCTATTTATAGGCCTCACGAAGCTTTCGAGAAAAATACGCTTGTGTCCTAGGTCTTGAAATTAGTGTATTTCTCCACAAATTTCTAAAAGTATCCAGAGGGTCCCGAACTCGCCAAAAATGATGCCAACTTAGCTCTAGCGCCAAGATTTTGCTAAGGTTTCATTGAATGGCCATTATAACGTAAGGAACGGCGTTGCTTGAAATATTACAATTTTAACATAAAAAAATGTAACACAGTGTAATATAAATACATTACACAGCCGAATACAAATTATTTACACTATGTTATAAAAAAATCCTAACCCTAGGTAAGTCGTTTCAAAAAGACGATGGATAAATGAAAACGGTTACATTGTAAAGCATGTATCAACAAGTGAATTTTCCTAATAGAATCTAAGCTTTTATACAAAATACAGACCACAAGTTCTAAAACTCACATGACTTCTGAAGATGGATCTTCTGATTGGTTCAGTTAATGGGATAAGGTTCGTTAAGTAATTCTTACTTTAAATACAATGAACTTTTAATTTCAAAGATATATAGTTACGATTATATATCCCGTTATGCGGTTAATTAATAGTTACTTATAAACGCGAAGTCTTGAAGGGTCAGAACCAATAAAAATTAAGAACTTAACAGAAGAAACTAACGCGAATTATTAAAAAAATATGAAAACTTTGGGCTAGTGAAATAAATAGCGGATACTTTTTTCAATCATTTAGAACTTGTGAATGCAAACAATACTTACTGCTCAGAAATTAGAAAAGACAGTTTCGTAATCTTATCTATAAATATATGAAAAAAATACAATACAACAAATAAAATCAAGTGTATACGTATGGAGATATTAATAATAATTAAATGAGGCCCGTATAATTCAAAGTGTTCCAGCAAATCACTTTTGTAAGGAACAGTCATAATATGTTTAATTGTTTATTTAAAGATTACTAGAAACACACAGAAAACATATGTATCGATAAGGAATGTCGATATAATGAATAATTTGAATTCTCTAAAAGCTGTCAGAAGTGCGTGACATTTAGAATGTTCTACCAAATTTTTTTAAGGTATCCGACTACGTTCGGAACCGTGATTTTGCAAAAGCGTATAAATGGATAATATTTATGATATTTAGTGTCACTTAGATTAGAAAAATGTTTTAAAATTGTTTTAAGAGAATATAGTATTACAATAAAAAATTATTTCAGTATAATATTTTGACAAGAAATGAACATAAAATGACCCATTTTCAGAATATTTTCCTTTTGTGAAAAATGCTTCTATTATAATAATATTTTCTCCGTATATAGCTCAAATCTCTGTACAGAGGCTCAACTAGAATTTTTGAAATACATAACTTAAAAGTGGGTTTATCCATGCTTTACGACAACAGAGGGGAGAAATGTTAAGAAAAAGAAACGCCGATAATTATTTTAATTGGTTGTAACTCTGAAAATAATGATAATTTTTCAAAAATCATAGTTGAGCCTCTGTACGGAGGTCTGAGCTATTCAGGCAAAATATTATTATAATAGAAGCATTTTTCACAAAAGGAGAACGTTTAGAAAAAAAATTATTATTATTTAATTTTTTGCCGAAATATTGTATTTAAATAATTTTTTTGCCAAAATGTCCGTAAAACAATTTTATACATGTATTCCAATATAAGTGACACTATATATCATGAAAATTATCCATTAATACGCCTTTTTAAACTCACGGTTCCGAACGTAGTTGGACACTTTAACACGCATTTACTTTTGGGTAATATTTAAGATATAATGTAATTAAAAAACAGGCTTATAAAATGCAAACGTATTTTTCACATTTTTTTTTTGAAAATCCGAGCTACCTTGTGGTTCTGGTTAATTCACAGCTGAATTTACTATGATAATTATTTCCTGTCAGAATTCAGAACTGTGATTTAATTTAAAAATAAAACTAGTAATAAAAAAATAATTTACAAATAGCTGAAAGGATCTATTACTTGGAAGTTTATTTCTTTTATGAGTGCGCACTATTCCTTTTTGGATTAAAAACATTATTTGCGAAGATTTAGAGATTAAGTCTGATAATGCATTACAACTTCAAATTTTAAGAAAATAATTTGAGTTTTCTGTAAAGGGAACATTCTGTTTTTTCTCTCGGTGTTATGTAATCAGTAAACAGAAATTATTTATAGAAAATAAATACTGAGACAGAATAAGAGCAAACAAAAATTACTCACATTTTTCACATAACATTCAGTTTGAGAACTCAACAATTTTTCTTTTCTTTTCTTTTCCCCCCTGCTATCTGTTATCAAAATTCATTTATAAATGCAGAATAGTATTGGTATAAAAATATTCCTTCAAAACGTTAAAAAAGGGCAAAATCTTGTATAATTATAGTTTATAAAGTAGAAGTAACATAATTTACACGTACATCATTATTTATATGAATTATTTGATTTGAAAAAGGGCTTCCGATTGAGCTTGCTTCAATAATTTATTTTTCGATTTTCTAAAATTTCTTACTTTAGTAAAGTGTCTTATGTTTGCAACATTAGAAGAAAAAAATAATATGAACTTTTTTTAAAGTCAATACCTACTTAGGTCAACACAAAGAAAGTTTTTATTTTATTTACTTTTTATTAAAGAATTGTAATTAAGATACATATGTATACGCATACGACGAAATCACAATATTAAGTAGCAAAATAGACAGCGACTTTTTCGTAATTTTCCATTTTTCATTCTATATTTTTTTTACATATTTGAAGTTGGATAATTATATTTATTTGTTTTCACTTATTCATTCATAAATCCCATCCTCAGAAATAAGGCCACCCCAGGTAGGATTCGAACTCACGACCTTTGGTTTAGAAGTCTATTGCGCTGCAGAGACACAGCAAGCGATTTTTATTTTTATATATCATGTGTGTTATTGCCTGTTATTTTATTTGTTATTATTTATTCATAAAATTAAAATTTAATTAGTGAACTAATAGTTGAGAAAAATTGTAGTAACATCATGTGTCATCCCCTACAAGTTTAAAAAAATTTATTTGGATTCGAGGGGATGAATAAAAATTATTTTATTAACGATTAAAAATTTAAACAAGATATATATATATATATATATATATATATAACTTCCCTGCTAACTTTCTTTGTAATTATATTTATAATGGTTTTTTATGATACAATTTGTATTACTGTAATTATTTACTGTTATTATGTTTTGTAATGTTTTTTTAAATTTAGAAAATATCTAATTTATCCTACAATTATTACATAGATGGCGCCACATGCTTATTTTTAAAAAAAATTTTAATATATATTTTTTTGAGTTTATTTGATATTTTACGCTAATTTTATATGATTTTTATTTTTATGATTTTTTAAAAGTATATATATATATATATATATATATATATATATATATATATATATATATATATATATATATATATATATTTCTTATTATCGTATATCGTATCGCAATTAATCGTTTCTTATATCGTATCGCAATTAACTTTATGCGGTTCTACTCTCCTTATTTGGCGGGAACTCGTTACTGCACTCTTGGCCATCGATTTAACTTCGATTTAGTAGGTTATGTTTATGTTCCTATGTTATTTAGTTTAATGATTTTTAAATATTTAAATTCTATATATATAACTCTTTCCTTTCCTCTTGGTACATAGTATGACAAATTACAGGTGAAGGTTGGCGCCGCAAAACTTGTTTAAACCTGCAATCCTGGTTCCTAAGGCCAGGAATTTGTCTTTATACTATGTGCCTCCTTCCTACTTTTAGTTATCTTAGGTATATAACTATATGTCTATTTTTATATTTTTGTTTATGTATTTGTGTATATGTATATATATGTATAAATTTATAAATATATGTGTATGTATATGTATATGATTATATTTTGAAAAAATTCTTTTATATTGGATTATATATATATATTCATATTCAAGAATTGTTTTACTTCTTTTTATTATTTTTGTATTTTATGGTTTTTAGTGCATTGATTTTTACTTATATATTTTTATTCTTTTTTTAGTATATTCTAGTTTTTTAGCTTTATTTTTTTACTTATATATTTTTATATTATCGTTTTTATTTATATAATATGTTCCTTCAAGTAATACATATTTGTTTGTATTAATTTTTGGTATTTTGAGGTGTTGATGGTTATGTCTACTTAGCAATGCACTCATTTTTCCTTAACAATTATCTACTTTATGATTTTGGTACAATTTGTATTAGCGACTGGCAATTAGGTTAGTTTATAGCTGATCTTTGCTCGGTGGTGTACTGATTAGGTAAGTACAGCATCGTTATAACATTACCTATTTGTATCCTTCTGTTGTTTTTTTGTGTGTTGGATGGCTGTCTTTTGAGCCTTTACTTATCTCTATCTGTTTTGACTTTACTTTTAAGAGCTTACTTTCAAGTTTGTTTTTATAAATTAACTTGTTTCTGTTTTGCTTTGGTACACTCTCTTTTGACTGGGTATCTACTTCTGTATTTTACAGAAATATCTATCTATTTTGACTTGTTAGTTATTAAGATGAGGGAAATTTATAACTCTCCCTCTTTCTCCAATAACAATTTTGGAAAAGATCTGAGTTCTGTTAAAGAATTAAATATTTGTAATAGTAATTCTAATATTAACTATTCAAGACTGGAATTTTTTGGAACAAAAAATTCATTAATGGCTATCATAATCATTATAAACAAACTTGTTAGATTCTAGTAATCACATTTCTCAAAATATTAATAAATGTTACATTAAGAGTCCTGCTATGCATGGAATTATAGATAATTTATCTTATAATTTTGATAACACTCAATCTTATAATAGTCTTAAGTTAAAATTCAATAAATGTATAGATAGTAGATGTAAGACATGTACTATGTTAAATATGGATCAATATGATTGGGATTCTAAATTTAACCTTTGTAAAACCTTTAATTGTATTTATCTTTTAAATTGTGAAGTATGTCATTATAAATATATTGGACAGACCTCCAATACTATTAACTTAAGGATTAATCAGCATAGACATGATGTTAAATTCTTTAATAATTCCAATAATTCTAATAAAATTGAACTTAGACACTTTCATATGCATGATTTCAAAAATGTTGAACTGTCTATCATTTAAATTGCTCCAATTGCTAAGCACAAATTATGGTGGGAAAATCACTTTATTAGGAATTTTAATACAATATATCCATATGGCCTTAATGTTTGTATTTTGCTAAAAATACTTTGCAAATGTTACAGAATAATAATAAAGAATTTTTTATAATGCCAATAAATTAAACAATAATTCTAAAAGAAAATCTAGAAGTAATAGAACTAAAAGGAAAAATAGAGATAAAAATTCATTAAATGACAATATTCGAGTTCTTATTGATGACTTTGAAAAAAAACTTTAATATCAAGAAGATCAAATACTTCATCTTTGGTCTTAATAAACATGAAATTTGCATTGTTATATGAATCCTTAAATAATGATTCCTTAAAGGTTTGTCATGCAGTACACATTATTAGAGACATTCTTAACTATCTAGTTAATAAATTCAATATTAATGTTGAGAAAATTAATGAACCTATTACAGAGTACTGCAATTTATTATTCATGAATAAAACTTTTGACAAAATTAACTTTTCTAATGTATTTAATAGACATTTGTCACTTTTTCCGGTTAGAAAGGGGGTTGTAAAGAAAGCTTTTAAATATAACAAAACGATGGGCAGATTTATCTTTAATTACAACAATAGTTCAAACCTCTATTAATATAGAAGATTGTATATATAAAAAAATATAATGATTTTATTGATGGTCATCATAAACATGTATTTACTGGCAACTTAGACATAATCAATGATAATATTTTAAAAGATATAATGAGTAAAGGCACTAGTTTTATATTAAATGTTTCTAATAACAACAATACTGTTAAAAAACAAATTATTAAAGATATAGATAATTTTGTTACAAAATCTGCAATTAAATTTGGACTACCTATTGAGGCATTTGATGAGTATAAGTACAAAATTTTAAAAGAACTTATGAATTTTAGCTACCATTCTCAATATGAAACTACTTTTAAAGATATAAAACAAAAAATTTATGAATTACAAAAGAATTTTATCATAGTTTACATTGATAAAGTACCTGGTAACTATATATATGCTGTGTGTGTGTGTGATTTGTAAGTATTTATATTATAATATTCTTTATGATCACTTTCTTAATAATGGTTCTTTTAAAAAATTAGATTTGTCATATAATGAAATTAGTAATCGTATTATTGCTATTTATAAAAAATTAGGTTATTGTATTCCTAAAATTAAGTATCCATATATTTTTTTAACTCCAAAATTCCATAAAAGTCCGGTTAAATTTAGAACTGTGACAAATGGTTTTAGAACATATATTACTACTGCAGGCAAATTACTTCATAATATTATACAAAACTTTATTAATCAGCAATGTAATAAAGCTATAATTAAAAATAGTAAAGAGATTATAGATTTTTTAATAATAGAAATATTTATTTAGTTCATATTTATGACTTTGAAGATCTTTTCAATTCCATTGATTTATATGATATTATTAAAGTAATTTTAGAAATCCACAGTATGTATAACCTTAATATTAATTTTAACAAATTTAAAACTCTCATAGATTTAGTCTTAAAAGAAAATTACATCAATTTTAATGGTTCTTTATATGAACAAGAGAAAGGACTCCCACAAGGGGGTGCAGCTAGTAATAGTTTGGCTAATCTTTATTTACATTTTTATGAATATAATTATGTTATTAATAATGACTACTACATTTTTAGATATATTGATGGTTTAATTATTTTTGGTAAAAATGATAATTTAAATCCCATTATTAATTTTTATCCGTCTTACTTAAACTTAGTTAAAATTAATAATAATCCAATCAAAACAAATTACCTAGATGTATCACTGTATATTAAGGATTTGAAACTACATAGTAATATTTATGATAAAAGAGATGCCTTTAATTTTAATATCATCAAAGTGCCTTACTGGAATTCTAATTTATCAATATCTATATAGAGAAATATTATTTTTAACTATATTTATTGCAATAAATTTATTAGTTAGCGATAAAGCTAATATTTTTTTAAATCTTAAAAAAAAATTTTTTTAATCACTGTATTGAACATGGATATCCTGCTAACTTTCTTTGTAATTATATTTATAATGGTTTTTTATGATACAATTTGTATTACTGTAATTATTTACTGTTATTATGTTTTGCAATGTTTTTTTTAAAATTTAGACAATATCTAATTTATTCTTCAATTATTAAATAGATGGCGCCACATGCTTATAAATTTTTTTTTTAATATATATATTGTTTGAATTTCTTTTATATTTTACGCTAATTTTATATGATTATTTTTATGATTTTAAAAAAGTATATATATATATATATATATATATATATATATATTTCTTATTATCGTATCGCAATTAATTTTATGTGGTTCTGCTCTCACCCCTATTTGGCGGGAACACGTTACTGGACTCTTGGCCATCGTTTTAACTCCGAATTAGTAGGTTATGTTTATGTTCCTATGTTATTTAGTTTAATGATTTTTTAATATTTAAATTCTACATATATAACTCTTTCCTTTCCTCTTGGTACATAGTATGACAAATTACAGGTGAAGGTTGGAGCCGCAAAACTTGTTTAAACCTGCAATCCTGGTTCCTAAGGCCAGGAATTTGTGTTTATACTATGTGCTTTCTTCCTAATTTTAGTTATCTTAGGTATATAACTATATGTTTATTTTTATATTTTTGTTTATATATTTGTGTATATGTATATATATGTATAAATTTATATATATGTGTATGTATATGTATATGATTATATATTGAATTTTGTTTTATATTGGATTATATATATATATACATACATATATATATATATATATATATATATATATATATATATATATATATATACATATATATATAAGGAGAGTGTGAACTAATTTAAGGAATTAAAAAAACCAAACAGCATCAGTAAAAAACTATTTCTTTTTTCATATTGCATGAAATAAAGAGAATAAAAACACACAATCCATCTGATTCGCTTATTAATCTCTATCAAGAGTAGTTTTAGTAGTTTAGGGGAATTGAAGAATATAACAACTGACATCGAAATTAATTGGATTGAATGACTTTCTTATTTTCTAATGACAGTGGATGTTATCTTAATCTCTTGGCAAGAGCTTCCAGCAGCTAAGACTTGAAAGTGGAAATAGCTAATTTATTTGTTATATCATAATTTTCTCTCTCTTACACACCTAATACGAATATCCTTTTTCAAAACGCCAGCCTCATTTATTTCCCTAGGGTAAAAAAAGATTAAACATTTTATTTTGTTTTATAGCTCCTATTCTTAGAAAAATAACGAAATAGATTACCAATGCATTTTCCCTACATTAGAGAGATGCTAAGATATTTCCTAAACCAGGTTACATAATTTGTAATATATATATATATATATATATATATATATATATATATATATATATATATATATAGCAGCCCTTTCCTTTCTCTGAACGCTTACTTATAGCATTTGTATTACATTTTTCCCTGTGTTTTTTCTAATTTGAATGTAGGAAGCGGTTTTTCTTACGCCTTTTGTCGATTGGCAATTGCAGCAAAACGTCGCAAAAAACTCTTTCCTTATGTTTAAAAAGTAATAAATTATTTTTAATCCACTTAGTTATTTCTCCTGTTACGATTTTATTCTTTCCAATAGTGAAATTATTATTTATTTATACATATAGATTTAAACCCACTCAAACACACACACACACATATATACACTCATGTCCATAAACTAAGGATAATGAAGTTCAGGCAAAGAAAGAGACAGAAGCAAAACAAATTTGACTTATTTGAAAAGACTATTTATTAAACAAAAGGTAAAGAGCAAAAAAGATGCTATATGTTTGACATAATTAATAAAAATTGCGATTTTTACTCCGTGGAGCAAATTTAAAAAAATAACCTATTTACAAAAAACAGTATAACATGGTTAATATGATGGTTAATGTGGAGTATTTCTCCCGGACGATGCAATACAGGAGCTACAGCGCCTAGGCATTCTGAGTATCAAATTATCGATCGGATCTTGGGGAATACTGCACCACTCATCAAGCAAAGCCCTCCGAAGTTGCGGTAGACCGGTGGGAGGGGTTGTTGACGGGCTGCAATTCGTCGGCCAATTATATCTCACACATACTCTATTGGAATCAAGACCGGTGAGTATGCTGGCCAATCCATACGGGTGATATCCTTCGATTGAAGGTATTCGTCTACAATGTTTGCAAAGGTGAGGACGGGTGTTGTCATCTATAAACAGAAATTCAGCATCCATGGCGCACCGAAACAAACGTACATGTTGTTCCAGAATGACAACCCGATAGATGTGGCATGTCATCATTAAACTCTGAACATGCAGGCCAGTTCTGCAATCAAGAATAATTCCATCCCAAACGAGCCATCCTGCACCACCGTAATGGTGTCGTTCAATGGTGTTCTCTTGGTGGTAACGGGTACCTGGCGCTCTTCATATTAAAGTCCGGCGAGAATCAGACTGCAAACTGAACCCGGACTCGTCGAAAAACATCACACAAGACCTCTGTTGTGGTGTCCAAAATGCATGCTCTCTATTTCAGGTTAATCACAGGCGAAAGTGAGTTACGGTAAGTGGAACACATCTGACAGGCCTACGAGTATATAGACCAATGTGCCCTAAGGGTCTGTACACGGTCTGCCTTGAAACTGTCGTACCGGTAGCTGAAGAGAGCTGACGAGACAGGTCTGATGCTGTGCTCCGTCTGTTTCTTTTGGTAGTAACAGCCATATATATATATATATATATATATATATATATATATATATATATATATATATATACCGGTCTTCATTCGGCGTTGTAACTCGGGGACGACCTGTGCTGTATCATCTACTCACATTACCATCTTCTTGGAATCCTTGCCAAAGACTGGAGATGACACTCTGGGCGATTCCAAGTTCCTCGGATACTTCCAGCTGGGTACGTCCACATTCCAGTCGTCCAATAATTCTACCACGTAAAAAATCATCCAAATGCTTCCTTTGTGCCATAACTATGCGGTTATTACACTGAAAGGCTTTTAAAGCGCTTGTGAACAACTTTACTTCTTTGCCACTTTTTCTTACATACCCCTCTCTTACACTCTCGTTGTTGTGACGTACTATCCGTGCCCTCTGGTGGTTAACTGTAATTTGCATATTCTTTTTCAAGATGTGTGTGATAATTCTACAGGTGAAAATTTTATTTTAGAGTTCAATTTCTGTGTGACTCTGAATCATCCTTAATTTATGGACATGAGTATATATATATATATTCTAATATTAGTTAAAACTACTTATTATTATTTAATTCATATATACTCTTGTGTCACTACAGTTATGGTAATTTGTAACTCTCTTATTAATTTTTTTTTCTATTCTTTTTATACTTTTGTTAAGTGCTACATTTCAGCCATTCACATGTTTTGAATCTGCATTAGGATCCAGAATCTGACAATAACTTATTTATTACATTCAGGTTTAACTCTTGCTCTGCATTTTCCGCTAATAAATCTGCTGTCCGGAGGATACTCGCAATTAATCAAATGAGCGCGTACCATCTTCGCCGCGTCTAAATACTACAGCTTGAAGATTATCTACTCCGGAGGACGTTGGTTACATGGTTACTGCAACAGAGGGCTATAAACACTGCATTTACTGCGTCCGTATTGTTTACGGAAGAAGCATACTTCAAACGAGAAGCAGCCTTCAATCAACATAACGCCATGTGTGTACTTTGAAGAACTCTCAGTGTACGCAGCCACGTGCAATTCAAAAGCGTTTTTTTGTCATGTTTGTTTGCTCCTTCACATTACGGAACTCACGTCCGTCAACACCGCAGCGTAAGCTTTGGGCAGCGGTGGATAGATTATGGTAGCCAAATCCATTGACCTGCCAAATCACCAGACCTAGTTTTAAGCACAAAATACATGTTCCTTCAGTTGAAGACCTCATCGTTCGAATATCTGCAGCTGCTGGGAGGATACGTGTCATGCCAGGAATCTTCCATAACGCAAGGTATTCCATACAGTGCCACAGTCAGGTCTTCCAGGTGAATTTTGGTTGTTATTTCGAACACCTTTTGTATTATAACCTTTCAATAAAACATTTCGGTCCCATTAATGTGTTGCTGTTTCTGTTCTTTTTCTCTGCTCTTTACATTTTGCATCGTAGGAACTACTATTCTACTTCAGACTTTGCATTCCTATGGGATTCCAAGTCGTATCTGTACCCACTATAAACCTTGCAAGTTTATTGGTCTGGTAGCGAATACTATGTAAATAACAGATTATTTATGTCAGTTACTGCAACAAACACATAAATGCGATTAAATACTAACCGTATAGACGAGCTGATGTGCATAAAGCATATCAAGGCTTTAAACTTTCTCTTGGGTACACTGTAGAAGATGCATTTCTTAACATTATGTGTAGAACAGGAGTAAACATTTAGTCGATCCGGAGCGACTTATGGACCACTTATGCAATTGGAGGATGTCCACTTGAACATCAGTAGTTGGTAATAATAATGCCGCACGCATAATTTGCTACAAGTCCCGATAGCCGAGTTGGCAGAGCGTTGGACTGAACTTCCTCAGGTCTCGGGTTCGAATCCCGGCCCCGGCAGATTTATCCAAAGACTGGAATTTTGTTTCCGTTTTTAATGTATTATTTCTCTAGGTTCTAGATGAATCCAGATCATTCTTTAGAGTGCATATACTGGGTATTTCTCGAATATTCCGAAGTGTATAAAAGCAGAGTTCATCGACAGTTGGGCATGTTCTCAGTCCAGTGTTGTATCGAGCTCCCAGCGTTAGAATAAATCTAATTGTTTGTTTAATTGAACTGTGTACTTCTTTCGAACTCCGTGACAAGTTTGGTGGAGGCTCGGGGTACAATTACGTCAAACGTGGATAATAGCGGCAACCTTCGCAGGAGCCTCCGGTTAAGAGGATTATCCCCCGAATTCGGACTGTTAAAAGAAAATAGTAGGAAGAGGACAAAAATGCCGACCGAGCATGAAGCCAAGCCCGCTGTAGTAACACCTTCGTTACAGCAATGGAGGAGCCCATCGACCTTCCGAGGAGTGCCTGGGGAAGACCCTCTCAAATGGCTTAAAGAGTACGATCGAGTAGCCAACTTTAACAAGTGGGATGACATGATGTGCCTGGCTAACGTTTATTTCTTTCTTGACGGTACTGCGAGACAGTGGTATGTCAACAACGAAGACGCCTTAGATTCCTGGGAAGCGTTTAAAAATGGACTAAGTGGACTTTTCGGTGACCGTCAAAAATATACCAGAAGGGCAGAAGAACAACTAAAATGCCGAGCCCACACACACAGCGTTCAGGCGAGTACACAGTCCTACATACAAAGTGTATTAGGACTTTGCCAAGAGGTAAATCCTCTGATGAAAGAAGACGAAAAGTGTCACACCTAATGAAAGGTGTTGCTGAGGATATTTATCAGGCCCTGTTGACGAGAGAAATCAACGACACAGCAAGTTTTATCAAATGGTGCAACTATATCGAAGATATGAAGCAGAAGAGAGTTGGTCGACCGAGATTTGAAAGGCTTCCAAACTTCGTACCGGTTGCATCCCTGACGGATGAGACAGATTTGGTCTCTCTTATTCGCACAATCGTACGAGAAGAAGTCCATCGACTAGTTAACCAGACGCAAGAATCTTTGGACTCCGATCCCCAATCCTTAGAAGAGATCGTTCAAGACGAAGTTGAAAGGGTTTTGGCCCCAGTGTCAACAAAACCTACAGAAACTAGACCACGACCAACATACGCCGCTGTAACCAGGAAATACAGAGCTCCTGTTCAGAAATTCCCACCTGAACCAAGAAAAATAGATGTGTGGAGAACGGCTGACAACAGACCTGTTTGTTTCCACTGCGGACGTCCTGGACATGTAATGCGCTACTGCCGAGAGAGAAAGGCTGTCTTTTGACAACTCTCGAAACCGCCGACGGAACTTCGACGACGTTGGCACTGAAGAAGAAATACGCCGACCAAACTCTTCTCGCCGATTTACGCCAAGTCCCATGAGAGGCCGATCCCCAATACGTCGTTACAGATCCCCGTCGCCATATCGCCGATCCAGTCAGTCGCCAGGCCGTAGGAGCGAGGAAAACTAAAGAGAGCGACCTTCCAAGGAGGTGAGGCCGCATGTACTGGAAATCCTCCGTCGACCGCCAAGATGACTGGTAACCAACTAGACGTAATAATAGATAAGAAGCCGATACGGGCTCTAGTAGATTCTGGGGCATCGTTTTCTGTCATATCCGATAAGTATCGCCGATTTTTAAAGAAAGTTCTGTTTGCTGATGCCAAGAGCGTTATGCTGAAAGTTGCGGATGGAAATTTTGTTCGGCCGATAGGGAAATGTGTTTTACGTGTCCGTATAAACAATCGAGAACTGCCTTTTGAATTTATTGTTTTATCACATGGTAGCCATGACGTCATCCTAGGATGGGAATTTTTAGAGGCGTCTCAAGCTGTTATAGACTGTGGACAAAATGAACTTGTTCTAGAAGACATCTGTCGAGACTCCACAGCGCCTGACGCCTGAATTTGTATGCCACCAGGGACTATACACTTAAGCCGCATTCTTTAACTAGAATAACAGTATTAGGATATCAAACCCGAGGAGACATAAATGTAGTTCTAGACGGCAGCAAACATTTGCTCTTCGAGAAAAAATATTGCTGCACCGTCCATGGTATCCACATATCGTAACGGAAAAATGATGTCTGGGTTACCAACCTGCAGTTCCGAAACCAAATCATCCCTAGAGGAATGTGCATAGGCCAAGCTGAACCACTAAATGAAGGGCATCTATGTGTTATTTCCGACACATCGGGTTGCTTGGATGACCAGCAAGAAACTTCGGAGTCACAGATGAATTGTTCGTTAATGATGTCACCCGAGTTAAGTGACGAACAGAGAAACAAGCTATCCGAAACTACACCGAAAATTTTCTGGGCTTTTCACGAAGACCGACAAGTCGACAGCCGCGAAGACGAATGTGAAACACAGGATTTTTACTGGTGATCATGCTCCAATCAACCAACGAGCCTACAGAGTCTCGCCGACTGAAAGACGCATCATTCATGAAGAGATTCAGAAAATGCTTGATGAAGGTATCGTCCAACCCTCTGAAAGTCCTTGGTCATCACCCGTTGTGCTCGTAAGAAAAAAAAAGACGGTAGTTGGCGTTTTTGCGTCGATTATCGCAAGCTGAATAGCGTCACGAAAAAGACGTTTATCCTCTGCCTCGTATTGACGATACGCTCGACTGTCTGAAAGGTGCCAAGTTCTTTTCTTCCATGGATCTCCGATCTGGTTATTGGCAAATAGAAATAGACGAAGCGGATCGTGAAAAGACGGCATTTATTACCCCCGAAGGCTTATACGAGTTTAAAGTCATGCCGTTTGGTCTCTGTAATGCACCTGCGACCTTCGAGAGAATGATGGACAATTTGCTACGCCATTTTAAATGGACTATGTGTCTTTGTTACCTAGATGACATAATAGTGTTCTCAGAAACTTTTGAAGACCATCTTATACGATTAAGACTTGTTCTAAAATGTCTTCAGGAAGCTGGTCTTAAATTAAATTCAAAGAAGTGTCTTTTTGCTGCCCAAGAAGTAAAGATTCTAGGCCATCTTGTATCTAGTAATGGCGTTCGTCCCGATCCCGACAAAATAAAAGCCGTAAGAAGTTTTCCCACTCCAAAGAATATACATGACATACGAAGTTTTCTTGGCCTTTGTTCATACTTTAGAAGATTTATTAAAGGTTTCTGTTATCTCGCCGAACCTTTGCAGTCGTTGCTGAAAAGTGGCGTGGAGTTTCATTGGGGTCCTGAAGAGGTGGAAGCATTTAACAGTCTTAAGAAAGCACTTACTTCGGATCCAGTATTGGGGATGTACGACGAAAGAGCTTCTACAGAAATCCATACTGATGCAAGCGGGTACGGTATCGGAGCTGTCCTAGTACAAATTCAGAATAATGTCGAGAAAGTTATAGCATACGCTTCTAGAACTCTGACAAAAGCCGAAAAGAATTATTCCACCACAGAAAGGGAATGTCTTGCCATCGTATGGGCTACCAACAAATTTCGGCCGTACATATTCGGAAAACACTTTACTGTTGTAACTGACCATCATTCCTTGTGCTGGCTCATGAATTTAAAGGATCCTTCAGGAAGGCTTGCCAGATGGGCCCTCCGACTTCAAGAGCATGATTTTGACGTAAAATATAAAACCGGCAAGAAGCATAGTGACGCCGACGCTCTTTCGAGAAATCCAGTGGAAGAGGAAACGGAAACACCAGACAAATATTTAGCAGTCACGACGAGTATGAACCTTGCGATGGAACAGAAAAAAGGATCAAGACCTTGCGAAATTAAAACTTTTGAGCAACTCATCCAAAAACGAAGAATTCAGATTCATCGACGGTATCCTTTGCAGGAAGAATTTTGATCCAGATGGAAAGTTGTGGTTACCAGTCATTCCTAAACATCTACGAGCAGACATACTAAGGCACTTTCATGACGCCCCCACCACAGGACATCTTGGTTTCGCGAAAACTTATGACAGGATTCGCAAGAGATTTTACTGGCCGGGAATGTACCGAAATGTCGTTCGGTATGTCATGCATTGTCGGGAGTGCCAGAAGAGAAAATCTGTTCCTCAACGACCACCTGGACGTTTAGTTCCCATTCCTCCAGCTATAGCTCCTTTCCATCGCATTGGAATTGATCTCCTTGGGAGATTTCCAAAGTCTGCTCATGGAAACAAATGGATAATAGTCTGCACGGATTACTCAACGCGATATGCAATAACAAAAGCCTTGCCGACAGCCGAAGTCGACGAAATAGCGAAGTTCTTACTTGAAGAAATTGTCCTCAGGCATGGAGCTCCTCGAGTAATTATCACAGATCATGGAGCCGTCTTTCGATCCAGACTTGTTTCCTCTCTCGTCGACTTGTGTAACATTGATCATCGTTTCACAACGGCGTATCATCCCCAAACAAATGGACTGACGGAGCGCTTCAATAAGACCTTGGCCGACATGTTGTCAATGTATGTGGATGTAGAGCAGAAAAATTGGGATGAAATTCTACCATTTGTGACCTTCGCTTATAATACCGCTAAACAAGAGACCACAGGTTTTACGCCGTTCTATTTACTTCATGGTCGTGAAGCGGAAACGACACTAGATACAATGCTACCATTCTGTCCTAACGATTTTGATGACAATAACATCACCAAGATAGCAGCCAGAGCCGAAGAATCACGACAGCTAGCCCGAGTGCACACTCTGAGAGCTCAAGACAAAGATCGTCGACGTTACGATTCCAAACACCAAATGGTATCATACGCTCCCGGAGATCTCGTATGGGTTTATACTCCAGTGATAAAGTCGGTCTCTCCGAAAAACTCTTAAGAAGGTATTTCGGACCGTATCAGGTGCTACGCCGTTTATCAGCCGTGACTTACGAAGTACAAGATTTTGATCCTGCTTCACGAAAAAGAAAACTAAGAGAAGTTGTCCATGTACTGCGTATGAAACCGTACCATGATCCCACCGAGCAAATCGAAACCGAGGATATTCCTCCCAAAGAATCATACAAAGGACCCATCACTCGTTCCAGAATAAAGACCCTTGAACAAAATGACAACGGGGCGCTGTCTTCTTTTTCGAGGGGAGCAATGCCGCACGCATAATTTGCTACATGTCCCGATAGCCGAGTTGGCAGAGCGTTGGACTGAACTTCCTCAGGTCTCGGGTTCGAATCCCGGCCCCGGCAGATTTATCCAAAGACTGGAATTTTGTTTCCGTTTTTAATGTATTATTTCTCTAGGTTCTAGATGAATCCAGATCATTCTTTAGAGTGCATATACTGGGTATTTCTCGAATATTCCGAAGTGTATAAAAGCAGAGTTCATCGACAGTTGGGCATGTTCTCAGTCCAGTGTTGTATCGAGCTCCCAGCGTTAGAATAAATCTAATTGTTTGTTTAATTGAACTGTGTACTTCTTTCGAACTCCGTGACAATATACCAAAATATTCAAGATTGGCTTTCAGTAACTAAGTGTAGACTCAAGCTTCTACTCACTATAACTACAAGAACTAACTTCTCTCTCTCTCACACACACAGATGAAAATCTTTTGAATCTTTTATTGTACTTTTATAATTGTTTGATAATAAGGGCATCGTTTGATATTATTATATTTGTGATTTTTGTAAGCATGTTTGTATCTTGCGTTTTGTTTTAAGTGCGGTTTTAAAAGAGTAGGGTTGTTTCTTATTATAATCATGTAGATAAGTGCATAATCCTTATTTATTACTAAGTTACAAAAAGTATTGTTGACCTTTTTATTTGCTCACCCTACCTATGCCACTGGAAGGACTGTAACACCATGAAAAATTAGAAGTAGCCATTACCCTTGAAAAATCTGCTCATTCTTGGAGTATAAATGCACGTATTTTAAAATGACACAAAGCAAAATGATAAATAACTGCTAAAGAAAAAATCCAAAGAAGTACATTACGGGATATGTATTACGTCGAACTCCCTTTTTAGGACACTTTATTAATTATAAATTTATTTTAAATATATATCAGGATCAAGCTATCCTCGCTTTAAAAAGACTCGGTTTAATGAGGATATTTTTGTATATATTTCTAAAAATTAGATATATATATAGGAATATGTATAAACTCTTATTATATAAGAAGCGAAGAAAGAAAGAAAGATAAAATTACACACGTTCCTAACTATAAATTCAGTTAACTCTTATTTAGTAAGTATTTTAAGTATAGTTTCTTAACTAAAATTTTAAACGATTTTTAATAAATGTACACTTATCTGAGATACATTTAACATTTCTCACAAGTATGAGAGAAAATTTTGGTTATTATATAGATTTAAAACTATAAGATCACACTTGACCATAAAGTAGCACATAGAATGACGTAACTGCTTCATCACAGATTGGACTGACCCAATCCGAAAATATATTGTGTCCACCTAACTGAATAAAAAAGTGGATTTCAACACCATTGTTCTAAGCAATTTTTACCTAAAAGGGAAAATATGAGTTCTTTAAAAGCCCACACGATTTTGAAAGCATTCTATAGCCCTGACGTCACACCGGTGTTTATCTACAGGAATAATTAAGTACAACAATGAATTCGCAAAGTAATTAAAACAGTTACACCATTGGGAGGGTCTTTTGAATTAATATTTATGTCAAGGGAATAGAGGTACACAAACCCTGTCTCGTGGATATACTCTTTGGAATATTTGGGGAAGGTTAGAAATGTAGAGAACGACGTTATCAAATTATTCCAATATTCAATCGAATGTCTTTGCTGATGTTTCCTTTCGTAGCTATTGCCAATAATGTAAGGAGAAGGTACCTTGGGAAGAGCTCTTGGTACCAAAGAGCGTTGAGCCAGACGACTTTACTCTTATCATTCTTAATGAAGTCGTTTCGTGATAATATCTGACGGAATAAATTGTCGTTGCAAATGAAAGGATGGTGCAGCTTCTATCGTGCCATTTTCGATTGGATATAAGGTGTTAGAATAGTTTTCATGCAGCAAAAGGATTTCCAAAATATATGCTTTTAATATTGTCAAATAATGTTCATGTCGCTGGAAGAGATGAAACCTTTATTTTCTCTCTTGAGGACGAGTTTTACATCGAATAATGAAATTTATATAAGCCTGGCTTTAGTAGTGGAGGGGATTAATTTTAGCTTAAATATGAATAGGTATGAAACGAAGCATTCTTTTTCCTTTTGTGTCTAATTGTCTGTAGAGGATTTATGAGAAAATTATGCCAATTACACTTTATTGATTAAAGGAAAAATGTGAATATATATGTTTAGAAAGATAGGAAAACACGTTTGATATTTAAGAATGATGCAAACAAAGATATAAAATATTTTGATCAGGTTTTACAAAAGAAGAATAAAGAATTTATTCCAAAATATGTTAACAAAAGACATAGCTTCATTCTTTTGTTATCTTCTTCAGTATATGAAATTTATCTCAACCCTTTTGAGATATATACTTTAAACAGAAAATTCAATATTCTATTTCATGCCAGAAAAAGTTTCGAATTCTTTCAGTAGGGAAACAAAGTAATTTAATAGAAAAACATAAATATGAGAGAATTAACAATTTTCCAAATTAACTTTTTTAAAAAAAAACCCTTTTATATAAAAAGGAATAATATTGCATTGAATGCTTTATGAAAAAAAAAAAAAAGGATTTATTTGTAATATAACTTGCATAATTCTCATAGATCATAATTTTTGTATGTAAAAACTCTGAATATCTAAAAGATTACATGGAAACAAAATATACATTAAATGTGTAGAGTGTGTGTAGTAATTAAATATAGTTTTAAGAAACTCTCTTCAATGTGTCACAAACAACTACTTGGGGAATAATCTGTCCCAGAATTTTCACTCAAGTAAAATATACTTTTAAAAGATTCAAAATTCATTATATTTAATAAAGGTATATCTCAATATTTCGCCCATTAGTTACAAAATTTCTGTTTCCTTTCAAGTATCTGGTAGAGGCTTTATTTTACGTTTTAATGCAACAGATTTAAGAAGCATATATTCTTCTGGATGCTTACAGAACTATTTCTAAGAGATTATACAAATAGAAAATTAATTTTTATGCATATTAGATATACGCTATTTTATGCATTTATATATTTTTAATGAATAAGTTTTTTTTTCTCAGATATAAATCGACATAATTCTAATTTTTATCAATTTTACTAAAATAGGAAACCTCAGCTACGTATTTGAATAATAACATTTATATTTTTGAATACTTGAAACTTGTATTATGGAGGGATTTTTTTAAATTGTTAACGCGTATAACTTATCACCGCGTAATAAAAATAGTAAAAAATAAAAGAAAAATTATACTCTTACAAGGGTTATTTTGTAATTTTTATGCAGTTGCTTTGCTTAACATTTGAAAAAGTTGTATCCATTCATTTTTTAGCTGAAATAAATATATTTGCAATTAAATTACAATGTATTAAATAGTTTAAAAGTCTTTTAAATATTTTTGTGTGACTGATTTCCGCGTGAGATTTTATTTATGATTATTACAACGTTATTTCATTGTTATTTGTTAAATTTTAATTCTTAATTACTGATTTTTTTTCAAAGTAATAAGGAGTTATTGATTAAAATTCATCGAAAGACCATTCGACTCTAACGCATTAATGTAACAATTGTTTTAATATTATGAAGTAGTTCTTCATAAAATTATATATATTTTAGGTTCGTTGAGAGATAGTTCGATTTTAAAAGCTGAAGTACCTTTAAATTTAGTATTAAATTGAAAAAAAATAATTGTGTGCGTGTGTTGAAAAACCGTTTGATACTTCTTTTCCTTTAAGTTCGTAAGCAAATAACTATTTCACAGCCTTTTCTAGTGCTTCGTTAGTCATTTTGATGAAAATGACGTAAATATTTTTTTCAACAATAAATGTCAATTTATGTAAATAACATTCTTCTATTAATATTTCAGACTGATATAATGTCCATAACCATAATTATTCATGAATTATGGTACTATGAACACATTTATATATGGGATCAAATTTGGTTGATAATGGTAGCATACTTTGATAATGAAATATGTTTTAAACATTTAGTCTTTAGCATTTTATCTTCAACTGATCTTTAGTTTGCGAGATTAATTAATTTATTTTTTATAACATTTGATTTTATATAAATTAATTTAGTTTTTTTATGAATTGTAACTATTTTTAGATTCCATGTCCAATTCTCAAAGCTCATGTACACATGAAGCAACGAAATGAACAAGGTTAAATTTTCCTTTCTAAGCGAGTTGAGAGATGAGACAAATTAGACCATATACTGAAACTGTACCAGAGAGTAATTGAATCGTGCCGCTTGTAAACGATATTACAGTTCTGTTGTATAATTGCTGATAGCAATGTGCTGAGGTGTTTGAATTTAGAATTTGACAATAGTAGGAATTAATTAATATTCCCCTGAAATATAATAGTTAGTCTCGCTGTTTTAGTCACAATTTTAAAGTGCCATTTAACAACTTTTGAAATTAAAATTAAAGTAGTGAGTTGTTTTCATATGTTGTTGCGTCACTGCTTAATCAATCAATCGAAATCAATCATTTCAAATCAATAAAACCATACTTTCATCAACCGAATTACGTTAATACATATACTATGCTGTTCGAATTAATTGAGACAAACGGCAAGAAAAGTATTTTTTCGAAACCTTAGCTTTTAATCCTTACATACCTTAAGTACACAGAAAAACTTCTATAATAGTATAAAATATGTCCTCCTGTTGCAGAAAGGAATTCTTCAACTCTTCTTGATATTAACATCACAAGTGGAACGCACATGATCTTAACTTCATCATCATGGAGCCATACTTGCATAGCATCCTTTATCATTTGTTTTGTTATCTTGTAACTCATCTTAGTTAAGCACAATTCTTGAGAATATAATGTAAATTCTCAACAGAATTTAGGTCTAATGAATTAACAGACCAATTAAGCACTTTTATTTTATTTTCCTGCATGAAAGTCTGGACCAATTTCGAATTGTGACAAGAAGCCAAGTCATACTGAAATGTTTCATCAAATGTTTCCATGAATGTAATATTTCTACTACTCAATATTGATATGTATTTGACTGAATTCCCATCATGACTATAACATTTTATCTACCGCATTATGATTTCCTGCAAATTATTTCATGCAATATATTTTTTTGTGAATCACTACATTGAAAATTAAAGGATATACCTAAATAAAAGGCTCAACTTTGGAAAATTTAATCCTTAAGAGCCAATTAAATAAATTATTACTTTAAAGTACCGTCAATCCCCAAAGGTAAAAAAATATTCGCATAAAACGAAAATACCGAATGATTTTTTAACGCCGTTTTAATTCTTAAAAATGCCAAATAACCAGAAAACAGCACAAAATATTTCTTTTTAAACATTATTAAATTTTCAAAATTTATTTAATTTTTCTAGACATAAAACAACTTTTACACATAAATTTAATTTGATCATATTCAAAGAAATAATATTTCTTTTAATTAATACACAAAAATTCATTACACATTGCGCATTTTGAGTAAGATTTCTATTGAATGTTCAAATGCTATATTTTCTTAACATGGACTTCGGCACCTTGAGTCTTGTTCAGCCCCTGGACCGTCATCTTAAGTATCTAATGTAAATTCCAGCATATTATTTGCTTGGACATCTTCACCTGAAAAATCATCTGATAAAACATCACTGTTTTCAGATGGTAGATTCTGTGATAAATCCAAAGCCTCTTGAAAACTGAGCTTCGTCTATCCAGACATTCTAAAAAATGGAAAAAAAATAATAATAGTACCTTGAAAAACTTCTATTACTGTTAAATCTCAGCTACACATAAAGAAATTAAAATGTTGTTAAATTTTGAAAAAAAATAGATACTTCATTTAATTGTATGGCAAAAAAGCTAAAAAAAAACAAAACAAAACAAGTTAACAAACTCAGATTGAAACTTCAAAATTTTTTCAAAGCGTTAAAATAAAATAATGAAACAACTAAATAAATAAGTTATGCTAAAAAAAAGATGCCAAAAAGTAAAGAGTGTTTTTTTTCTCCAGGTATAGAAGTTTAAGTTGGCATTACTTTCCAAGATGGCGACCGATTTAACAGCTGTCAAATGATTTATTCTCAGTTTGGTTTGGCAATTCATCAAAACGATCATCAAGCAAGGCGTAGATTCGTCGAATGGGCCCAAAACGAGATTGCCGTTGTTCCCGATTTTCATATGCGAATTTTGTTTAGTGATGAAGCGCACTTCTGGTTGAATGGCTACGTCAACAAACAAAACTGCCGCATTTGGAGTGAAGCTAATCCACAAGTGTATGTCGAAACACCACTACATCCAGAAAAACTGACTGTTTGGTGCGCTTTATGGGCTGGTGGAATCCTTCTTCAAAAACGATGAAGGCCACAACGTTACAGTGAATGGTGATCGGTATAGAGCCATGATTACTAACTTTTTCATTCCTGAATTGAACAATCATGATGTCCAGGAGCTGTGGTTCCAACAAGACGGCGCGACATGTCACACAGCTTGTGCCACAATCGATTTATTGAAAGACACGTTTGGTGACCGCCTAATTTCACGTTTTGGACCTGTGAATTGGCCTCCAAGATCTTGTGATTTAACACCGCTAGACTATTTTCTGTGGGCCTATGTAAAGTCATTGGTCTATGCGGATAAGCCACAAACGCTTGATTATTTAGAAGACAACATTCGCCATGTTATTGCCGATATACGGCCACAAATGTTGGAAAAAGTCATCGAAAATTGGACGTCCTGATTGGACTACATCCGAGCCAGCCGTGGCAGTCATATGCTAGAAATCATATTTAAAATGTAATGCCACAAGATTATCTTTCGAATAAAAAATATTCATGTCAATCGAATGATACATCGTTGTTTTATTGCAATTTAAATTTCTATACCTCTAAAAAAACCCACCCTTTACAAGTCTATTATACTGTAGTAATGACTCTGCAACTGCGGTCGCCAAACGTTTTGATCTCACGGACCAGTAAATTCATAATTTATATTCCGTGGACCACTAATAAGATTTTTTAAGTGTTACATTATTACTATGAACTGAATTATGCTTCAATGCATCTTAAAACACAACTTAACGTGAGGAGTAAGTATATTCCACATTTATCTGAGGACAAGATAAATTTTCTCGCGGACTACTAGTGGTCCACGGACCACCACTTTGTCGACCTCTGTCTTACAACACAACAAAAAACAACAATAATCCCCACGGATGAAAAGAAAATCTTGCTCCAACACCCAGTGTGCTGTCGGTACTTATAAGTACCACAAAGTTATTCAACTGTAAAGTTAATTATATACACTGTTCATTTAAAATAAATAGTCAAATCGTTTTCTAAGGTCTACAACAAATAACATACAAATAAAAAAAAATAAGACTCTTACCTTTCGACATTAACTACTTTTTCGGAACCAAAATGACAATCTCCCCAATCCGATGAAAACGTAACTTCTGTTACAAAGCTATTCGCTTTCACCGCTAAAATACTCATCATAGAACCCGTGGTGCCATCTATCCTGGAAGAGTGGATTTAAAAAATATTCCTGCTAAGTATCATCAGAATATTCGTCAAGGTGGTTATTCTGTGTAATTTCCAAGTGAGTGGTACTTATAAGTATCGTCGGTAGAGATCAAGGGGTAATGGCACTAGGAGCTTATAAGGTTCTAGTGCCGCTTTTTGCTAAAAACCCCTTCCAAAGCATTTGTTTAGAAGGGTGTTTTATGGTCTGTTGGGAATGATCCGGTAGCAGAGTTTCATCTTCACTTCGTCTAACAATATCTAACTTACATCTCTGCACAAATGAATGTGTTTATCACTGAAAATCACATTCTTCGAGTCGTTAACATCCAGGATTGTTATTTTTTGGACCATGCTAAGCGTTTTTTACCTTTTTTCAACTGGAAATTGCTTGTTTCTCCGTCTTGTTGCCTCACGGCTAACTTCCAGAAGACTCTTCAGTTTATTTGAAGGACTCCCTTCAACGCCAAAATCCAATAAACCCTTCGAAGGTCGTTGCCTATCTTTCTTGGATTTATTTTGCAATTTCTCATTAGAATTTTATCAGTTCTTAGAGTATTTTCTCGTTTGAGCACACATTTTACTTTTCTTTTTGGAAACGATGTTCCGGAATCTTGAAATGTTCATAAAATTCTTGAAACACTTGAGTTGCCCACACAGACTACCGTTGCTATATCTCTCATAGTCATAGAAGTGTGTTCATTAATAGTGATTATAGCTCTTTCTTAGAGTAATATCCCTCTCAGAAGTAGCAAAAGTAATACGTGTTACAAGGAATGCAAAGTTATAATCACCAGCTGCCACACTGAAAGGCTCACAACTGGACATCTGATACACCAAAACCAATCAAATGAGTAATTATAGTCAAGGGTGATCAATAACTCTACCCCTTGGTAGATATGATCGATTTGAAGGAGTTCGGGATATCACACTGATAATTACATACCAACTCAGGCAAAAAAATTTTTATCCCAATTAATTCGAACAGTATAGTATACTGTTCGAATTAATTGGGCTCAAATTAATTCCGCTTGCTTCACTGGGAATTTCACGTTGTATTGAATACATTCTTCATAGCCTTCCCCTCTTGATATAAAAAAGACGAGTCTAATTTCTAAGAGGGAAGTATGTTTATCCTTTTACCCCAGTAACAACCATCTCCTACACTAAGTCTCTAAAACCCGTTCTTAGTTAATGGCAACAAAAGAAACATGCTTTTTACTGTTTAAAATCCGTTGGGTTAATAATTCAAAAACGGGAATTTATTTTAATCTAAAACGCCCCTGTAAGCTTTCGTAGTCCTCCTTGGGAGTCGATTTCCTTAAAACCAGTTCTTAGTGCAACAATACTCAACAAATAAAGCATGCTTGACAAATTTTAAGTGTGTAGGTTTAATATTTCAGAAAGGGAATTCATTGAAAACGTCTCCGTAACCTACACAGCCCACTTTTGTAAATTTAGTTTTTTTTTTTCAAATTTTTTAATAGTTTGAATACTTGTGGATAACGATACCTCTTGTCAGCAACAAGAATTGTAAACTAGAATTAAATTGCCCTTTATTCTGTAACTTATGCAAATGGTATTTTTTTTAATGAAAAAAATCTTTATTTAGTGTTTAAAAAATATTAATGAATGAATGAGCTGAGCAAGGTTTCAAAAGAGTCAAATGTTTGCAAATCTGTTTTTATTCTTAAGTCATAATTATGTAATGTAATTGAGTGAACTAATGCTTATGTTGTTCTTGATACATATTTCAGTTTTATTGACGGCGTTGTTCTTTTATTTTTGAAACGCTTAACAAAAGGGAGAAAAAAGGGAAAACATTACCAATATAGTCTCTCTTTCAATTTGTTTTAATCGTCTTGGCACCTTTCCAAGCAAAGAGTTCATTTATATGCTGATTTTTCTTGTTAACTTTTCTTCCGGTAATTTTTACTATGGATTAAGATATTCTGCTGATTGTCGGGTTCTATGCAGATTAGATGTTACATCTTATGAACAGGGGATGCTTCAATGTATATCCTCTTGGGCTCTTTCTTGGTTTATTTCTATATCTATCGCACACATTCCTAAGTTGTGGAAGATTTTGTAGCGAATTCAAAGAAAGAAACTTATTTACTTGAATGCACTGTATTGTTGATACATACGATGATTCTTAATCGAAGTAACATCTTTAAATCATATTTTTAAATCAATGGTTAATCTTATTTTCTTAAAAGTATAAGAAAAAAATTAGTTTAAATCTATTGTTAAATAAACCAAAATAACTAATACACAATCTTAAAACTAAATTATACTTATACTTTTCACTTTTTTTTTTCTATTTTTGGGTAAATTTTGATAATAACTCAACCTATCCTAATGATTGATATACGTAATACTATATATATATATATATATATATATATATATATATATATATATATATATATATATATATTTATATATTTATATATATTGTGATTTAATGATTACTTTTAAGGATTTCTTAAATATTATTATAATGATGACTAAAAAATCCCGTTAAAATAAGAAATTAAGCATCGCACAGTGATTTTAAAATATCCAACTACTTTTCCTGGTAAAGATATTAAATACAGTAGCTATATTGAGTTCCAATTACACTCTAATATACCATGGGACCTCAAAGTCCATTTAAAATTGAAAATTCAATAAATTATGGAATGATATAGGTAGAGAGGTAAAAATGGACACGCATGCTTGAAATGACGTTTGGTTTAATTGAAAGAAAAAGTACAAAAAATGGCCAACAGGTGTCACTGGACAGCAAAACATCAGTGACGTTGCATGAAAACCATGCATAAAAAGATGTGTAGCCAGAGAAGAAACAAATACTTTTGTTTATTTTGAAGCAGCACCGAGCGCGGTCAATGCAGAGGACAGTGACCGACTCACGAACCCGCCGGTTGCTCATAAATTTACTTTCTTTTTTCACCCCTTCTGGACATTACGTCACAACACATAAATCATACTCTCTCAGCCCCCCGGGCAGCCATTTTGAGCCTTTATCCTCACTTTCCATCAGTCCATAAGAAGACTCTCTCTTCGCTGAACTCCTTTCTCCAAAAATCTTCCAGAAGCCAAGTTCCAAGGCTCAAAGCCCGACCATTGGCCCACCGCCCCTCGTCCAATAACCATGCAGTACATCTCTAGCATTAAAATTCAGCAAAAGCCATTTCATCTAGTAAGGCTGTCAGATACGGGATTAAGGGTTCCAAGAAAACCAGATGCCCGCAGAACTTTCCTTAGATTCCGAAGAAACATATGCACCAGTAATTGTGGCATGCTGACGTTACCAGAAATGCATTGTTAGTGGAGCTGCACTATTAGAATAAAGGTCTTTTTCGATTCTATCGCGATTAGAAGGGTGTGAAATATCTCTGGTACATAGCGTTTGGTGAGGATCACATGCTGAGCTGCCAATTCTGGCATGTTTAACTTCCCGAGTCTCCAAATCTTAATCCGTGGGTTAATTGGTTGTGAAGTTACCTGAAGTCACAAATATACCACGGCAGTCCGAAATCATTAGGAATGCTAAAATACAACATCAGACGGCAATTTTTCACATTACCTACAGATATGCTACACAGTGTTGTTCTCAACATTATCTCTCGACTGTAGGTATTGCTCATGAATGACTGCCGACATTTTACACAATAGTTATATAAATTAAATCGAATAGTCCTAACAGAGTCAATTGTTGTGCTAATTATTGCTTTGTTACATAAAGGGTGTTTTTTTAGAGGTATAGAACTTTAAATTACAATAAAACAACAACGTATTATTCGATTGACATGAATTTTTTTTATTCGAAAGATAATCTTGTGGCATTACATTTTAAATATGATTTCTGGCATATGACTGCCACGGCTGGCTCGGATGTAGTCCAATCAGGACGTCCAATTTTCGATGACTTTTTCCAACATTTGTGGAGAATAAATCACTTGACAGCTGTTAAATCGGTCGCCATCTTGGAAAGTAATGCCAACTTAAACTTCTATACCTGGATAAAAAAACACCCTTTATAACGCCATCTGTTCACCTTTTTTTTGTACTTTTTTAGTTTAATAGATCCTCATGTCATTTTAAGCATATGTATCAATTTTTATCTCTTTCATTATATTTTTCATGAATTATTGAATTTTCAAATGTTTTCAGACTTTTGGATCACCTGGTATATGTAAGCCTTTATTAACATTTTGCCTTCTACTTGTGATGCAAAAAAGGCAAACAAGATTAATTTTCAAAGAAACTTACTGAACGTCGCTGAGTTTAGTCAATATGAAAGTCATTATTTCTTAGAGTTTTCAAATTTTAAATATGTATGTAAGTATATAAATATTCACATTTAAATAGGTTGACAAAAAACAGAATTTATTAATTTCAAAAATTAAAATTGTTTCATTGAAATATTGTTAATCCTAAATAAAGGAGATTCTTCTAGAGCAGGGGTACTTATAACCTTTTTTCAGTTGGGCCGCATACATATGACAGCAATTTTACGCGGGCCGCATCACAAGGATAAAGAAGGGATTAGTGTTTAGAATGTGGAAAATCGATCAAAATATTTTAAACCCTGTTTTACTTTTTTTTAATTACTATTTTTTTATTTTTTGTCAATAACACTGAATTAGAAGCATTTAAGAAACACTCCTTCACAATTTCTGCATCAGTAAATGGTTTCATATGATTAACAATAATATAACAAACTTCATAAAATGTGCTTGTTACCATTGACGAAACACTTTGTTGCTGTCGATCAGATTGTTCAAGAAAGCCTATTTATTACCTCTTGAAAGAGATCTTCGAGGACAAGTGTCATTGAATGATTCATATTTATTGGTATTTTTTTAAATATAGCACTTTCATGACGAATCAAACAATTACTGATCCATGTTTGTTTTTCACTACAACATAGTGAACCTTCCAATAGTCTTGAAACGATGTATTTTCTTCGAATATTTTTCGCTTGCAAGATATGAAAGATAGTTAAAAATTAATTCCACGCTTGAAACTATTACTACTCCACTGTTGTCTGTTATCACAAACTGTAACCGTTGCAAATAGAAAAATAATATAAATTCGCACTCGTGCGATATCGACAGCAAAAAGCACATAATTGATATATTTGATTTTTTGACACCAAATTTTTATATATTGTTCTTAAATAAGTTAACTTTTCAAAACAATGGGCACTGACCGGGCCACTTAAAAGGCTCGGTGGGCCGCTGGTTGAGTATCACTGATCTAGAGTAAATAAAGATTTTCAAATCAGAATAACGAATATATTACTTTTGGATATAGTGCTCATATATTCAATTTGTAATGGTCATGATCCCGTCGCCAGTATGTCTATCGAAATATAGGGTCAAGTCTTAATGACACTAAAGTACCACCATGTAGAAGGTACATTACACACATTGAACCTCGAAGTTTAATGTTGGTATAATGAAGAAGTTTGCTTGCACTATTAGTCCTCGTGTAGCTTCACATTGCGGGTGATTTGTTCAAAGGGCATATACGCAAATAATAAACACTCACAAATACAAAGAAATGAAACATTAATCAAAAATCTAAATTTCATTTTATCCTTTGTTGCTATTCAATAAATTTTAAGTTATAACTATAGGAAAATTACGTGTTTTTTTAATCCTTTGATTGTTATGAACGAGTTCGGCTCGCAATCGAATCGTGCTTCATAATGCGCGCAAACGAGTTCCGCTTGGGAGCAAGATTTCGATCGGAATGGTTAGAAACGAGCACTACTGCGTGGTGAAATTTTTCCCCAATGCGCGCTGACGAGCTGAGCTCGTTCGCCATTATTATTCTCCATTGATAGTGTTACAAACGAATCCTACTCGCGAAATTTAGTTAGTTTTACTGTCTACAGATCTGTCTTAGTTTTACTATTACTGTGTCTCTAGATAATTATGATGATGATTATGATTGTGATACAGAAAGTTTTTCATGTATTGAGTCTGTTGAAGACTTTTTTTCACAGTATATCAATCTCAAAAGACGATTAAAGACGTATCAGAAGACGTATTTATTTAGTCCTTTTAATTTAATATTTGTCTTATATTTATAATTAACTATTATTATTTATATAATTGATTATAATTATTTATAATTTACTATTTAATAATTATCATTTATTAATTATTTTAAAGTACATACAAACTGTTATTTATGTATTTCAAATACTTTAAGAAATTTTTAAAACGCGTAAGGCGAGTTATCTACGGCATCACCAGAGAAGGATGATATATTCGGAAGAACGACGGGGGAAACAACAGCCACTTTCGACTACTGTTTACTCGTAATACTGAACGAATTAAGTAAATGAAAACTTCTCATTTCCCTAACCGTCAAAGGGTCAATTTAAAATTTATTTATGGAATGTAGTTCACATTCAAACGTTTTGTGAAAAAAATTACATATGGGAATTCAGTGTGGAGTAATCTATCTAACAATAAAAACTCTTTAAATGATTAATATTTCTCATAATTATTCATTTACGAATTCAAGCTTATTATATTTAATACAGTTTATTTTTTAAATGTAAAATAATTTTAGGAGGTGTTTTAATGATATATATATATATACTTTTTGAATTTTGCACACCATTTTAGAGAATATTCACATCTTAAATATCAAAGCAATGAACGTAGTTACTATTAGAACATTTTCCATATTCTCGTCCAGTAAAATAATTTGCAACTGCATTAAAATATTTTTAAAATATACATGGGAGAAATTTCTGAATTGCTTATACGAACCTCTTTTCTTCTCATTTCGTTTAATTCATTGAATATAGTTCTAGATTATATGTAAGGAAAAGTTTTCTAGATAAAATATCAGAACTCAAAAGATTCTGAAACCCCAACTTCAAAGGATTTGAAAACACCACTGTACCTGCTACCATGTTTAAATTCACTTCGTGAAAGTTTAAAATTATTTCTTGATGCATTTCTCCTCTTTCCATATATTGCGAATATCATGAAAGAATGATTTCTTACACTTTCTCTGCATCATCAATGGGTGTGTGCGAGTATACTATAATTCACTGTATGTTTATATAACTTTCTAAATAATTCAAATAAATCCTTTGAAGACTATTCAAGAAATTGTAATTAACTAAATGTAAATGCATTCGAATAGTACAATGTATATGCATGTTATGACATATTTTTTCAGAATTAATTTTTGACACAAATGTGAGTTTCTTTTGGTTAAGTGTTGATTCATTAAATATATATATATATATATATATATATATATATATATATATATATATATATATATATGCATACTGATATTTGTAGATATTACTCTCATATTGATGTTTTAAAGTGCATGAAAAAGTACTTCACAAAGATTTCTGGAAACATTTACTTAATCTATCAAAATGAATAGTAAAATAATTTTAAAGGATAAAAAAATATTCAAACTTATATTACCAAAAAATATTCAAAAATCAATTTATTGCTTAACGAATCATTTTGTTACATCAGAAATGATAATTTAATAAGTTTTTATATTAAAGAAAAGTACACTATTTTTAGATTTAAAAATGTCTATATAAAATCGTTTCTTGAAATAATATTAATTTGGACTGGGATTATTTTTTATTAGCTTTGAATTATTTTTTGTTTTATAAATTTAATTTTCATATGACGTTTTTGATACGGTATCGTAAAATCTCTATAACTATAATCTAAGCATTTAGATAAGAATTATATTTATTTTATTTGATAGTTTTTACCATGTATTATTTAAAATAAAAATAAATTGTTTATTAAAAAATCATGATAGGATTTTTAATTTTAAGAAAAAAATTATTAGAAATTTCTTTGAGAAGAACGTAATTTTCATTAACAACTATTATTCTTTACAGGTAATCTCTAACAAATTTCAGTACACCCAAGGATATTTTTAACTTACAAATCATCTAAAGATAATTGATAACACGGATTAATTTCAAGTAAATCGAATTAAGAATGAAAAGGGAATATATATAAACTTGCGATGCGTAAACAGGTAAAAGAAGCATTTATAAGCAGCCAACTGAAGTATTGAAGCTTTATAGCCAATATAATGGAAACATTAGAATTGACCAAACGATTGTCAAATTTCTATTTGAATTTTGTTAATAAATCTATTTACAGTAATAGGCAAGGAGCCTGTATTACATTGTTGAACAATTTTAATGTAAATGAAATTTATATTTGGACATAAACACTTTTTTCTTTAAAATGTTGCTATGGACTGGTAATTACCTTTCATACCAGAGCATCCAGGTACCACTTTTTAGTGTGGCATTATATAGGTGGAAACTGAGTGCTACAATGTATTTATGATGCCCAGTTTCCACCCTAGAGGTAAGCACATAAGCTCTGATGATGAGAAATTGTACTAATAATTTATTTTTGCGCAGAGAAACCAAGCAAAACAATCACTCTAGAGATCTTTAACATGATGCATTATCTTGAGACATAGATGCTGTCGATTTGTTTAATCATGGAAATCAACCGACATGGGCTGAGATTGAACTACGCCACCAACCAACCAACTGCACCACCCACCCGTCGGTCATAAACATAATTGGTGACAGCCCACCAGTTTATGGAAGAAAGGGAGAAGGTGGGGTTAAGAGAAAATGCGAATAATAATGTTAATAATAATAATAATAATAATAATAATAATAATAATAATAATAATAATAATAATAATAATAATAATAATAACAATAATAATAAAAAATTGAATTAAGAATGAATAAAGAAGTAAAAAGTTTTAGAAATGTAGAATGCCAGTGATATTTTCCAAGCAGTATATTTTAATATAAATATTTTAATTACATCACAATTTCACAGAAATTTTCTCTTCCAAATTTTTTAATCACTTTAATAGCAAAAAATTATTTAAGCAATATCTATGTAAATTAAAATTTTCCTAGACCGTTTCTAAGTAACCTACCATAACGCATTAAAAGTTGGCTTAACTTTAATACGTCATTTATATTCCATTAAAACTGATTCCTTAATTTACTTTTGCAAATTATATGAACTGATGCATAAACGAAGGATAGCTGTACAAAATTAGAGTGCCTTGTAAACAGTGTTGAATATGAAATTGAGATAACTGCAGACATTACCCTTATGTTTTTATTTCATTTTTCTATTTTCTTTAATCAAAGTCACTTATTTTTTGGAATTCTTTATTAAATAATTAAAATGTGTGTGTTTTCAAAAATTCTCATTATTTATCTGCAACCTTCTTGGGATTTTTTCAAAAGGAGTATTATTTATATTGTAAGTTGGATATTGGAAACTATTACCAAATTTGAAATGAAATCAATAAAATTAATTGTTATATACTTTTATTTTGTATTCTCTCATTCATCATACATCTTTTGTACATGAACTTTGTTTTTATTCACCTTTTTATACAGATTACGCTTAGAGCTACGAAAGAATCCTGTGTACTACAAATTTCAAATATATATATATATTAATATTAAAATAAAAAAAACATACAGTTCAAGTTTTTAATATCAGTTACAAATTTGCTTATTCAGTGAATTAATTTTAAATTTATATAGATAATAATATTTGCAAGTATATACTATCGTAAAGTAGTCTGGATGAAAATAAGAAAACGAATTATTTGATTCATTTTTGTTATAATAATGTGATCTCCAAAATAAAAATTTTACTTTGACGTGAAATAATCGAAAATTTAACTCATATAACACACTTTATTTTGTGATAAGGTATGAAGTACTTTAAGATACCCGATTGATATAGTTTTTTACTTAAAAATAAATGCTATTTCATGCTATCTTTGGTAAGCAAATATAAAAAAGAAGCAGCCAAGCACTAAATTATCATGAAATTTGTTTCACAATAATTATCAGGATACTAATGTTACTCATTGAAAGATCAAATAAATTGTTATATTTATTTACTAGAAAATGAAACAGAAAAAAACAGGGTTGTTTGTTGTTACTTATGAAGTAAAAGAAAACAATTGTGAGGTTTTCTTTGACTTCTTGTGTTTCATTTGTTTTCTTTTGTTACTGCAAAATTTTTTTATTTCTTTTTTACTAATATTGGACTCATCTTCTGTAAGAAATTATACATAGAATGTGTCTGAAAGATAAAAAAAGAGTTTAATGGCAGAAAATAATAGTTAAGCAATCGGAAGATAGTTTTCGAGCCAGTAAGCTGGAATGATAGGATTCTCAATAACGACAAATATTCTTCATCGAAGGTATCTCGTGAGTGAAAGAACTGTCAAAAATCTTTCTGTTTGATAGAAATCAAATGACGGGTAATGACACGAAGAAAAACCACAAGAAGAAAAGTGAAGATTTATATAAGAGCACAAAATAAAAAAAAAATCCTTTGAATAAGAAAACCATTGCGGAAACTTTATCAGCTCTCATAACGCTATATTTTGTGTTAAATTATTGCGTTATTACTTGGAAATTAATTTAGAACTCCTAAAAAAACTTCTGATTTCTGTTAGAAAAACCTCGCGAAGAAGTAGTCATCGAAACAAGTCAAAATCAACTAATATTAAAACAGTAGTTTGTTGACGAACTCTTTGGAGAAAGGAGGACTCAAACATGATTCATACATATCCCTTGATTTTTAAAGGGTAAGTTTTTTCCCTTGATTCTCCATATAAACTCTTGCTCAATAACGAGTTTGGTTTGTTGAGTAATAGGTAAACTTAACATGTAGGGCCGATTTATATAATCTACAGGTAATATGGTTTCTCAGCAATCCATTTTTAAAAACATTATCTTAATTTTATGTAAAAAGAGAAATGAAAGAAAACATTGTCTAAAATATTGCTTCGAATATATTACTGAGATAAAGGATATTAAAACTTCGTTTATAAACTTGTTTGAAAGACGAGTATCTCTTTAAATATGTCATAACATGTGAAATAGTATTAAAATGTTTCATCAAATGATAACTCGTATATATATATATATATATATATATATATATATATATATATATTTAATTTAAAAATATGCTATATATATATATATATATATATATATATATATATATATATATATATATATATATATATATAGCATATTTTTAAATTAAATATATCTATAAAAACTAGAAAAATCAGGATTATGTTATTGATAAGTACATAAATTTCAGTATTAATTAATTCATATTAAATTTCTTAAGCTACTTTTTACTAGGAGCTGTAAAAATAAGTAATTAATTCATGAATTTACAAAGAACAAAAATAATAAACTATAAGATAATAATGTGGCCAATTTTAATTCGGTTCCTAGGGCTTAGGTATGTTACGAATCTTTCTTTTCTAAGGCCACTTATTGGGATAAGTATATGCGTTATGCATTTTTGATGAAATCAATAGAATAACATCTTAGTTAAGGAATGCATACTTTTTTAAGTACGAAATAACATTATTTGTCACATTTTTCTTAAAACAATGCTGGACGAACGTGTTTAAACTCTTTAATATTTAAAAAATAATAGTTATAACTGTAGTTTAGCTAAATGGTGCGCAATCAAGATGTTAAAAATAGGAGCCTTTGAAGATGGCGCATTAAATATTTTTCTAAGATCGGAATTGTTAAAGGAAACATAAAAACAATAATGACAAGAAATGTTTCACTTACTAAAGAATCTCATGCACGTAAACTCTGAATGCATTTGTTTTATTCGAAATTTATAAAAAAAGGGTATTGCTTTCTTTTTAATCAACGATTATATATATATATATATATATATATATATATACCGGGGGCAAAAGTCCGTAAAAACTTTAAAAATTCATAAAATCTGGAGAAATGAACGAAAAAAAAAACTGTTTGCGGGATCAGCATTAGTATGTCACGGGATTTTTTTAAGCTAAAAAAAAATAATTCGAAAATCATCCGGTAGGTGGCGCTGATGTACGCAAATCAAAGAAACAATGCATAAATAATGAACAGAAAACTTTCACAACTTTATTACACCAGAATATGTTCCACATGACCACCACCACAGGGGAGAAGACATTCCAGACGAGTGACAAATCCAGCAACAGCAGAGTGCAACATGTCCGGATGTATGGAGGATACTTCTCTGTGGATCGCATCTTTCAGTTCCGACAGACTTGATGGACCGGATAGATACACGCGAGATTTCAAATATCCCCACAACCAGAAATCTGCCGGTGTTAAATCTGGAGACCGAGGAGGCCATGGGTACCTGCAGTGCCTGCTAACGATTCTGTCTTCCCCGAACGTCTGTATCAGGAATGCCTTAACTGGGTTAGCAGTGTGACTGGTTGCTCCATCCTGCATGAACGTGACATTCGAAATCTGACCTCGTTGAATTAAACATGGCACGACAGTCTACCGCAGAAGCGTTAATAACGCTGATCATTTACCGTTTCCGTTATCTATCCATTTACTGCGCACTGCGTTTCAAAGAAGAAGGGTCCTATGATAAATGAACCCGTGAAACCACACCATGCTGTCACTTTTGGGGAATGCAATGGCTTCTGTGTATACTCACGTGGATTAGAGGTCGCCCAAATGCGACAGTTATGGTTATTAACGTCACCATGAAGCGAGAAATGAGCTTCATCTGTCCACAAGATGTTAAAAACCCAGGTGGGATCATGTTCCATTTTAGAGAAGGCCCACTTCGCAAATGCTTCCCTCTGTGCGGTATCTGCTGGCAAAAGTTCATGGCACGATTGCAATTTGTATGGATACAGCTGGAGGATTCGACGAAGAATATTGCGGACAGATGATGGTGGTAAGCCCAATCGTCTGGCAGCTTCACGAGCACTGCTGGTCCCTGAAGCTGCTTCGGACGCAATCGCTTCCATTTCGACAGCAATGCAGGGTGCACGTGCTTCTTTCAAGCATGGTCGTCCGGCTCGTGCTCGATCCTCCAACTTTCCAGTTTCCTCAAAACGTTTAACAAGCTTTAAGAGACCTGCAGGTGTTAAAGGGCCTTTTCCACTCTTCACATTTTTCTGAACTCGAAATTTACGCAAGGCAATGGTGGCTGATTCCTCGTTCATGTAAAATAACTTCACCAACAAAGCTTTATCCGGTGCATTGAGCATTCTTGTTCACATTCACTGCTTGCAATGGTGGAATGAATGTGGATACATTGACAGCAAAGGTTTTTATAGCCGTCTAATTTGCATATTTCCACCACAGACGCTTGTAACAGCGCCACCTACGGATGATTTTCGAATTATTTTTTTTTTCTAGCTTAAAAAAAATCCCGTGACATACTAATGCTGATCCCGCAAACAGTTTTTTTTTCGTTCATTTCTCCGGATTTTATGAATTTTTAAAGTCTTTACGGACTTTTTGCCCACCCGGTATATATATATATATATATATATATATATATATATATATATATATATATATATGCCTATGTATCTCTCTCTATATACAGTCCCTGGCCAAATTATTAGACGCACTCCTGTTTTTTAATAATTAATGGTTTTATAAAAGTTTATATGCAATAATTTCACTTTTAAACATAAATCGAATTGATTTTTTATGAGGAAATTTATTATATATTTTGTATTTCTATTTATTTCTCCACATGGCAAAACGAATATAATAAATTCTCACACGAACGTAAACAAGTCTAAACCTGCTCGAGTCGCGTTCGCGCATGCTTTAGTTGCGGACGTGTTTCTGTGGGTTAATGTGCTTTGTTTGTTAATTTAGCAGTTTTATATTACGCAGTTATTTGTTTATTTCGTGTGCGGCGTTTAAATAATCAGTTTGTACACTTTCAGCATGGGTAAAAAAGGCGATCTCTCTCACCATGTAAGAAATCAGAAGTAAAGGTCCTTGTGAATGCAAAACTGTTTTCAAACCGCGGAATATCACGAAGATTGAAAGTTTCTGAAGCTAGTGTACGACGCATAAAGAAGAAAATTGAGTCAGGGGAAGAATTGAGCCCCAAAAGAAAGAAAAAAATGCGGCAGAAAGCCTATTTTCACCCCAAGGTCAGAAAGATCTTTAAAGAAAATTTGCCTTGAAAACAGATTTTCTACCACAAATGTGATAAAAGCGCAACCCCAAGATATTAATGTGAATGCTTCTGAACGCATTGTTTGAAAAAAAATAAAAGATTTAAATTTTAAGACCTGCCAGGAAGCCTATGTTTAACCCCTGCAATGAAAGCAAAGCGTTTGAATTGGGCCAAACAGTGGCGTGATAAAGATGTAGACTTCTGGAGATCGGTATGTTGTAATACTTTATTCACAAACAAAGTGTTTAACCATTTTCTATGATAACAAAAGGAACAGCAACGATGTTTAGTTATTATTTTTTCTCATTTTTGAAAGGTCTGCTTTAGTGATGAAAGCACATTTGAACTTTTGCAGAACAAAGCTCAGTTTGTGCGTCGTCGTCGTGGAGAAAAGTTTCATTCTGACTGTGTTATTCAGACTGTGAAACACCCTACAAAAATAATGATTTAGTCAGTCATCAGCGGCAAGGGTACCGGACGTCTGGACGTGGTTAAAGGTATGATGCGGCAAGACCAGTACAAAGATGTCTTGCAAAATCGCTTGATTCCGCAGCTGGAAGAATGGTTTCCAAATGGAGAATCATACATTTTTATGCAAGATGGAACTCCCTGCCATACAGCTCGGTCTATCAAAGCTTTTTTGGCAGGACAAAATATCCTTCTATTGGATTGGCCGGGTAATAGCCCTGATATGAACACAATCGAAAACGTTTGTGAGTTAATGAAAAGATAGGTGGCTAGAGATGTGATTACAAATAAAATGCTGCTCTTAGAAAGAATAATTCACGTGTGGAATCATCATCCTCAAATGCAGGAGACAGTACAGTCTTGTATTGATAGCAAGCAGCGCAGAATTGAAGTTCTCATAGCGGCTAAAGGTGTCACAACAAAATATTAATATTTAATTATATTTGTTCCTGTTTTCTTTCAAGAGTCAATAAATACAGATTTTTTTCTTTAATGATGATGTTTTATTTGTGATAATAATAGATAAATAAATGGACAACCAAAAACCATTCACTGTATCTGATAAATACAAAAAACCTGTGTAGTATCACCTCATAATTAATATTTTTCAGAAAATCTTATAGTGCGTCTAATAATTTGGACAGGGACTGTATATAGCCTCAAAATGTGTTAAATCACTTTTATATAAATTATTTTATATATAAGGATTGTTCTAAGTTACATTGTTTAGAATACCGAAGCATCCATAATATTAAAACAACTTATATTAGTTTTTGAAATTCTAATATAGATGATTTAAATTAATTTAAATTAATTTAGATTTCTGTTTTCGTCTCCTTCTTTTCGTTTCTTTGATTTAGAACTTCTAAGAAAAATCTGAAAAGTTAGATGCCACTTCTTTAAGAATTTTCTCGCGAGCTATATTTACTAAACAATACGGAATTATGTTATCGTAAACTATTTTAATGCTACCATAGGTTTAATTCTTTATTTTTTTGTATACGATAGTGTTTGAAATTGGATTTTGTTTTCCCAGGAATCAGACACCCATTTTCATAAAGATTTCAACTGAGAAAAAACACATCATGTTTCAATTCAGCATTGTTTACTAAAATATTTCCAAAGACTCTACATACAAGTAATTTCAATCTGAATTATAGCAAAATGTTTATTGTTATACCTTAATTATTTTCATCCGTCATTTGCATTGTACATTAATTATTAGTTCCGGTACTTTGTCACCGTTTCATTTGCCGCTTTTTCTAGAAATACGATATGAAAAATGCACATTTGTTTTACTTAAAGTAGAAAATATATTCAAAGCAAGGACTAAGTAATGACAAAAGTTTGCCAATTTTTATTTATAAAAGAATTCTTACCATAATCTAAAGGCAAATTAATATACATTTAAATCAGAAAGAGTTGCTTAGATTCAAATAAAACATACATTAATTCCCATGTCAGAAGTTAGAAAAGTCTTTTGAAGTAAGAAAGTACAAAATGAATTCAAACGATACATAATAACAAGCGAAGAAGTACACGATTTATTTTGGAGAGATTGAAATTCTTTTAATTATTTTTATTTCAAAAGAGAGAAAGAAAGATAGAAGAGAGAGAGAGAGAGAGATGGTGAAACGAAATAGATGTTTTCTTATCTAAAAAAGCACGGGTAACAATAATGAAACCCTTTAGAATTCAAAGATGTTTTATTCAAAAAGGTTATACAAATGTTTCCCAGCTAGAATTGACAAGAAACTTTAAACTTTTTCTCGTTCTTAAAATATATTAAAGAGAAGACTTTAATTGGAACAAAACAAATTGAAATACGTCTGTTTCTCTTCGGCTTGATTTAATCATTACATTGAAGAACTTGTATGTATTTATGTTTTTCTGTTATTTCTGGCTGCAATTATTTATTTTCTTGAAGTATTATGAAGTTTTTATGATGCTAAAAAAACAAATCTTAGATATTTTTAAAAAAATTTTGGCATCGTTAATTATTATATTAATTTTTAAAATGAATGTAATTTTGGCTGTTATAATTAATTAATTAATATAAAAGTAGAAAATATATATAACTTTATTCAACAATGATTTTAAACAGAATTTTCACCAGTAACTTCATTAATGTTTCTATACCATAGCTTTAAGTAAATAAAAAACCAAAAAATTTTGCAAAAGTAAAATGTATCTTTTTCATACATTAATTGAAAAATTATGATTAACTAAACATTTTGCTATACATAATGTACTAACAAATTTCACATGTTTCAGTGAAAAAGTTGGAGACTTTTATTCAATGAAAATGTAGTAAACGTTCCTTAAAATGCGTATTTTTAACATTCTGAGATACGGACCTATTTCATGAACATACCCTCCTAAATGTGCATGTGTAATTTACCATGGAGATATCTTAATTTAGATTCTTCTCAGATTATACATTTAAGGTTCAAATATAAATTATCTTTAATAATAAATACTGCATCTTTTCCATTTTATAATAGATGAAAACAGTAAGCATGTGTTACCTCAATAGTAACTCGATAGAAGAATTGTCGAGAACCGACGTTACGTCGAAGTTTATGCTCAAAAGTAATTAAGCTCATCCGGGAGTTAGGAATGTAATTAAAACACTTATTTAATTAGGGAAGTTCAGAAGTGATAAGGATGTCTGGGAAGTATAATTAAATGAATAATAATGTAGCTATATATAGAAAAGATTATTCTTAGGTAATAAAATGATACGCGCGATTAATATCTGATGGAGTCATCCTTCGGCGGATTTTGAGAATCTAACATCTTCTGTTCTAATCAAACGATGATCGAAATATTGCTATCAAACTACTTTTTATTTTAATTTTTTCATAATCATTTTCCTGAAAGAGATTTTGTAACGATAGAAGTTCCATTCACATATTTTTTTTTCATAAATGTAAAAAAACAATTGGCATTAAACACAGAAAAACAACAACAACAAAAAATCCTTTTTATTATTCAGGATGCAGTGTTCTGGTCCATTTATTCTGCCTTGTCTTCATAAGGGTATTTCTTATTCTTTAAAATACTTTCATTTCATTATAAAGGTGCTAGTAAAAAAACGTTAAGTTAGATGGAAGAATTTATAAATTTTATTTCAAACCTATAAATCAAATTCATTAAGCTTAACATTTGCAGTCTATGTCTTTTTTTCTCTTTCTGCCATTCCAAATTGAGTCTAGATTGCAAAGAGCATAATTGATACTAACATTCACCATTTGCGATCTATTTATAAATGCTTATTTTAAGTATAGTGACTGTGTACATTCAACACTGACAACTAACCCCATCGCCGAAGGAAAATAATTAAACCCTGTAACAGAAATTTAAAAAAAAACATATGTATAAGGATGAATAAAGTATAGGTTACATATGAACTGAATTATACACACTTAATATATACCGCGTATTTAGAGCATAATTTCAAATACACAGATATGCTAATGCAAAGTATAAGAAATACGAGTGCAGATTCAGTATAAAGTATAAGTATAAGGAACGGATTAAAAAGCAGAAGGGAATTCTGCATAAGTAATTAAAAATAAAAGGAACACAGTTGAAGAATGTAATAAACTAATATTATTCTTTGATTTAAAATGACTCAAAATGGAGAAAAAGAGAAAAATTCTTTAGGCACTGTAAAAAAGAAAACAAAAACAACGCTAAATATTGCTAGTAGGAAGTGTGGTTACCTCTTGTTGGAATATCATGATTACAGCGGTGTTTCGAGCAATAAATGAAAACCTATGTCAATTGTAGTGACATATTCTACCACAAATGGAGCAGAATGACTTTGAGCTCAACAATGCTGTTTGGTCCTAACTGATGAGTTGAGGCCTTTCGTCTAAGTACATGTAAACATTCCTTATAAAATTTAAATCTAAGCATTTTCCTAGGCAGTACATGTTTTTAATATCTTTGGTCTAAAGATTGATTTAAGCTTGATTGTGTGTGTGATTGAGCAAAATGGCCTTAAGATTTGTAATGCCTCTTAACGGAAGCTAATGAGCTGAGACTATTTACACGCTTTCATTCTTTACATTCTTATTCAAACTAAAGTACAGGAATCTTCCAAGCCGTTACATGATTTTATATACTCTTGCTCGAATATTCCTCTACCAGATGAGGACGATGTTGCACCCCGTTGTCGTTCTCAAATAAAAGCTGTAGTCTCAAAGCACCTCATAAATGAATATGTGATTCACATTCGCCTTACCCAGTGTTTCTCAAACTGTGGGGCGCACCTCCCCTTGGGGGCGTGATAACTCTACGAGGGGGCGCGATCATATTGAAAAGTCGAAAGGAAAATATTATTTAAAAAATTATTTATTTACTGAAAGTAAACGAACGCAATACTTTCTGATATAATAAAATATAAACTACACATTTACTCTGATATAAAACACTTATAAATATATCAGAACTGTACAATGTATTTTATTATTAATTTAACAATACTAAGTTAAGAACAAGTTTGATAATTATCAATGACCCCATGGACTTGTATTATCCCTTATCTTGGTATCCCTTATCTGTTTTTAATTGATTCCTCGACTATGCCGATTAAAAGTTACGCGATTCGCTACCCAATGCCACCCTTTTCCACGTAGACCAGCGTATATTGATGTTTTTTGAGAGGGAGGAGTAAAGGAATAAATAAGCAAATCCTCTGAACTATGTAAATCCTTCTCACGCACTGCCAAGGTACTTTTATTACATTCCAAAGCCTTCGGAATAATTTTATGGATACCACTGCCCAGAAAAGATCCTACTTTGGAAAGACGTATATATAAGTCCAAAAATAAATGATTTGGCTGAGAAGGACGTTTATGTACGTCAATTGCACGTAAGAGGTTAAAGTCGTATTGAGGCTTGTGTCAAAATATAGTATTATTGATTTCAATACATTGTTTTTGTATGGGGGGGGGCGATGAAACTGATGAATGAATAGTGTGTCGCGTATATTGAAAGTTTGAGCAGCACTGGCCTTACCACATACTTTGTTTTATTAAAAGAAGCTCCTAAAAATGAGGATACTTTCATCTAGCAGACATGCCTGCCTTCACCAAAACAGAGCCTCCGCGATAATGATCGTCTTCTATGATGCTATAAGAAAACTAAAATGCTCCAAATTTTCTCCAGAACTATACTAATCTATATATTCAGTACATAGAAAATCCTTTTTCTTATTTTATACTGAAACAAAAATCATTCTGTAGACTGAATCATGATTCATCAAAGAACATGGTTTCGCTCAATTGATTGCATGTTCAATTACCATGTTTTTTATTTTATCGTTAAAGATTCTTTTTGCGTGAATGTCAATATCACTCAAACAGCTGGACATCTGATTTACTGGTTTACTCTCCATAAAGCTTTGGCAAAGTATTTGCTTGAAAGTCTTTCATCCCAGGGAACTGGGAAGACTGAAGACTTGTGTTTGGTACACATCGTTTGACATCGTAGTTATAGGACACAAATCAATCCTATCTAACTGTTGTTACTCTCGATAGATTTTTTACACTTGTCCTTGAATGTGTCCACTGATTTGGTATAATTTCTGTGGTTTGGAAAGTGTACACAATAATAAGGTATTGTTACTTCTATTTTTGATCCTACATATTCTAAATTCACAATGATTTGTATTCTTTGTGGTTTTAATCAATACTTTTTAAACAGTTAAAATATGCACAAGCTTCTAAATTGTACAAACAATCAAAATTTAGTGCACATTCATCCCCCCTTCCATATTTTTACTACGTCACGGATAAAACATTTGCAAATGCACACAATCATTGGTAATTATCCATAAAGCAAGCATATACAATGTATAGCTTATCTGTGTCATATAACTCCCCCGTTTCACAATTGTGGTTATTTTTATGCACCGGAGTATATGAACAAAAATTTTATAATCCATGAGATAAACGCTTATTTTTCTCAATTTGTAACGAATAGCAAACAGATGGTGCTTTAGCTCCCTCTCTTGGCCGTATGGATACTTAACCAGAGTCTGACTACTACCTCGGTGAAGGAAGTACGTGCCTATGTCCGCCCGTGTAAACCCTATAGTATTTGTATTGTATTAACTGTTTTTATGTATTTGTAACTGTGCTCAATCAGAATGTGTCTACCAATTAAAATTATTTGAGCTAGCCGCCGGTGCTATTTTTGAGTACAGGCTATAAATTTTAGAATTTTCTCCAATAATGATGGCACTAGCTTGTTGAATACTTTAAAACTCTCTGCCTCTGTCTATAACAATATTCTCATTTTCAAATTAAAAATACTGAAACAATATTTATATAGTCAACTGATTTAGAGAATAAGCTGAGATTTTTGAAGTTATACAATATCTATACAAATATACATTATCTATGTGATAACTTGCAACGTTATTGCCGTAAGATTTAGCACCTAGATAATAAAGGTACAAATTCCATAAGATGCAAGATTATTTTGATTTCGTTTATAATGCTGACGTCATATTGACATTTATCCATAGAAATAATTAAACACAGCCGGGAGTTCGGAAAGTAATTAAAATGTTAGTACCATTGGAGAGATATTCCAGATTAATATTTATGCTTAGGGAATTAAGCGATATAGTGCATGTCTCTTCGAAATAACTTTCGAAAATTTGGTGAAAGTGAGAAAGGTATGTACAAATTACTGAATCGTTCGTGTACTCAATCCAGTGTTTTTATTGGTGTGCCTTTTTTAGTAGCAATTGCCAAAAATGGCAAAGAAAGTTATTTGAACGTAGGAGAAAAAGTATTCATTAAAAAAACGATTATTAGACAGAAGACTTGCAGTTTATTATTTGAAAATGTTATAAATATGTATTTTTTTACATTAATACTTGGTAGTATAAAACAGTTGATCAGAAAATGATGGCTCTATTTTCATCGTAATATCTTGTTCTTCCAGCGAAAATTTATCTTTATATAATAAATAAATTTCTATTTTGCATAAACGAAATGAAAGCTTTTTTATATTTATCTTAAAAAGTAATGTAAAAATATGAATGCTACTTTTCGAAAGAAAAAGCCCATTTAGAATAAAACTTTAAACAAGAAGAAAAAAGGAGTAATTTCATTTTGAAATAATACATTTTTTAATTGAAAAAAATATTTTAGCTTTACAAATAAATTGTATTAAAAAATTTTAAGAAGACATTTTTATTGTAAATATATTTACATAGGCGTTTATGAGTATTTTGTTAATTTATTCAAACATTTTACAGATTGAAGGATACTTGGATGGTAAAATATTTGTTTCTGGAAGGAAATCTGTATATTGTAAGGTTTATATATATATACACACTCTATAACAAAAAAAAGAACGGTGCACCAAGTAAGAGTAGCCCGATTTTAATGAAATTTCGTAAGCAAAGACATTTTTACCGAACATGCAAATGATTAAAATTTGGTGTCCGATGAATGAATAGTCGGAGCTACTGCGCATCGGAACTGTACACTCAGCAGGTGTATAAAATAAGCGATTCCCAAACTGATGGTCAAAATTTCTGTTGCATTGCGATTTAGGATACCTTTCAACGACTGAAAAAATGCTTCGCCGCAAGCATTAGGGCATAAGATTTTTCTATCGTTTTGGTACGCCCAAAATGATCGAACTATTGTTTTTTTTTTCATTTTATCTCTCTTTTTTGCATTATTATCTTTCGATTGATATTTCACATTTGTATGTCGGAAAGTTAAAGTTGGATAAAACTTAATTTGAAAAATGTAAGTAAACAAATTAGGCTATTCAACCATGCCCCCTTTTTAGAAAAAAAGCTAAAAAAAGGCGTTTTGAAAAAAAAATCTTTTTTAAAAAGATAAATAATAACTATAAAAAAGAAAGTGTAACAGATAAAGCAACATATTACCGAGGCATTACAATAATGTTTTTTGTCTTTCCTGAAATGTGTGCATGTAAAATCTTTAAATTGAGGCATTTTATATTAATAATTTCATAATTTCAGTTCTTATTCCTCACATGTTTTGCATACAAATATAATATTTTAGTGTATGTGAAGAAAAAACTAAAATTTCTGTCAAGAATGAAAAAAGAGCTTTTTTAACATTTTTTCTTGAATTTCTTTGTGCAATTAATATTCTCTAAAAATTGATCATTTATAAAAATGCAAGGATTGAAAATTACGAAAATGCACTTATTTTAAAGAAAAATGTATAACTTACGTCTTAAAATGGTATTTTAAGTTCATTTAAGCTTATTATAATAATTGTTTTGAGGATTATAAATTTTAAAGTGGTTTTTCTCAGTTTATGCTTTTTCGATACATTAGTGAATTCAAAATGCTACTCCTTCTACAATTATTTACCAATCCATTTTTTTCCTGTGTGTGATATATAAAGCATGTAACAAAATTTGGGAACCCTTTTGCTGTAAACTAAATGCTGTTTTTTAAAAAAAGTAATTTAATATAGGAAATACTGGGTTTTTCATTGAATTTTAGCATGCATATCAACATTTTATAAATTTTCGCCAAAACTAATTAAGTTATTGTAAAATCGATCCCTTAAGTTTCTTAGAACATACTTAAGAATGGTACAAAAAATTTCAGTTTAAAAAATTAATGATAACAAAAGAAGTAAAATTTTAAAATTTTCCAAACTTTCTGCAAAAAATTTAAATTATTAAAATTGTGTGAATAATACGTAAAAAATTTCCTCTCGTATTATTTTCTTGAATAGAAACACTACATGAAATGCTAAAATATAACTTTTAAGTACATAAATAAAATAAAATGTTCAAAGTTTACCAAGTCCTCTTAAATACACCAAGCAGATATTTTTTTCATTAAATGAAATTTGGTTCTGTGTTTGTGCTATTTTCTATGTATGTCTATACGTTTTTTTTAATTGGAACGAATGAGTTATTTCTATAACTGTTTTGTAAATTCAAAACTTTAGAGCTTTAAACAATTATTTCACTAGTTGTTAATTTGTCTTTAGAATTTACGATCTAGTATTTTAATACTAGTACAGTGCTTCTCAAACTTTCAATACTAGCGCCCCCCTTTTCGATCACAATTTTTATCGCGCCCCCCTTATACATTAATAATGTACTGAATGAAGACGCTAAAGCTACAATAGGCGATCTTAATTATAAACCATACAAATGTGTAACATAAGTATTAAAATTTTGTATACTACTTTTAAGCAATAAATAAATAAATAAAATAATAGGATAATTATTATGTTATTTTTCCTTTCTCTAATTTTTAAATTGAACATATTGCAAAATGCGGTGGCTGCTTAGAAGACAAAATATAGATATCTGCTAAATATAGAAAAATAACTCAGAGGGTCAATTTCTAATCATAAGCATTCCTTATAAAAACTCTGCTTTGCAAGACAAGCCCATGGAAGTCGTTAATACTTATTAAATTTCTTCTTAATTTAGTATTAATTAATTAGTTATAAAATACTCTGTGCAGCTGATACATTAAAAGTATAACGGCTGAAGTGCGCGCTGTTTGCCCGAGTTCATTTATAAGAAAATAAAACGTTATTGATATAATAGCTGAATTGTAAGGAGTGCTAAGCCAAATGCTCTACAATGTTTACAAAAATGTAAAATGATTTTTTTTAAAATGGTTGCTCAAATTATAATTAGTTTTAAGCGAATGGTAATTTTAAGCCTCATAGAATTAGCATTTATATTTGATGTTAAATAATGAACAATAATATAAAATTCCGATGAAGAATAACTGTATTATACTTAATATTTAAAGCGAAAAGACTTCAACATGTTTTAACACGGGAGCAGGCGCGCACTCAATACGGTCGAGCGGGGTTATTGAGTCACCCTAATCCTTTTTTTTATATTTTATTTTATTGTACATGATACAAATCGTGATTCCAGTGAATAATTTTATTAAGAGAAAGTTTACTTACCTACTTTCAAGGACTTTTCAATTTTTCTTTGGTAACAATTAAACAGTTTTGCCAGAATTAACGATTTCGTAATCTATGCGTCCCGCGTGACCACTTCCGGGTGAAAAGTGTGTTCATTATGATTATACGAAATTGTGTAAAACGTTTTTCGTGTTATGCTTTATGTGTATAGAATACTCGTAAAAATAAGTCTTGGCCAAGTAATTCTTCAAGGTGTGTGCTCTCCGTGGTTTTCCAAATATAAAACTCCTTTGCATGGAAAAAAGCGTAACAGAGAAATACGTTACTTACAACTTCCTTAAATGAGAAATAAACACATAAGAGAGGGGTCATAACTAACTGTACCAATAACTTAGAAGGTCAAACAAATTACAGCTATAATGTGCAGTATTTCAAAAATAATGACAGTGATGAATTTTTTATGTTCCTAAATTTTTTCGATTCTGGATCTGGGATCTGTTTTTTCTCTGAAAGAGTTGCATGTTAGGTTTAAACAGAAAGCGTAGTAAAAAAATCTCTCATCTTGGGATTACAGCAAATCAAATAAAAGTTTTTTTATTTGGTTATAGGATCAAAAATAGCAAATTAGGTATTGAAGAAGTTTTTATTTTTTATGACTTAATATCGCGTGCCTATAAATTATATCAGAGTAATAGTGCATTTTTTATTATGTCTGAAAGTATTTTGTTTTAATTCATTCCAGTAAATTAATTATTTTTAAATCTTTTGTTTTCGATATGCTCGCGCCCCCCTCGTAGGGTTATCGCCCCCCCGGGGGCGCGCCCTACAATTTGAGAAACACTGTACTAGTAGTTTAATATTTGAACTTATACAAAACTTTCTTTTTTTTAAAATTTTTAGCATAATTTGATTTCTAAATAAACACTGTATGTTACTGCTGTATATATGAATTGATACAAAAGTAATCATATGAAATTAATAATATATATAAAGTAAGATAAAATCAAATTTCCTTTCGATAATTTTCGAAAAAGCGTGTAAAAATGTACTTAAATTTGCCCAATCTCGTTCTAATTTCTTTCAGAATTTCTTGAAATTAAATATTCAATTCTTAGACAAAGACAACCACGCAATTCAATGAGATGCTAGAATATGGAAACCATTTATTTATTAAAAAATATATTTACCATCTATTTTTTATACAATATTAAAATAATCATTTTTACGAATATTCTGATGATACTTAGCAGGAATACTCTTTCAATTCCCTTCTTCCAGAATAGGCGGCAGCACGGGTTATATAATGAGTATTTTAGCAAGGAAAGCGGATAGTCTTAAAATCAAAATTGCATTTTCAGCTGATATTTTGAAAGGATTGTGGAGGTTGTTATTTTTGTTCCGAAAAAGGGTTTAATGTCAAAAGGTAAGTGTCTTCTTTTTTATATGTTAAGGAAGATCTTAGTAATCGATTTGAGTATTTATTTTAAGTGAACAGTGTACATAATTAGTTTTACAGTTGAATAACTTTGTGGTACTTATAAGTACCGACAGCACACTGGGTGTTGGAGCAAAAACTTAGTTTTGTTTTTCGTCCGTGGGGTTTATTGTTGTTTTTTGTTGCGTTATAGCCTCATTACTATTTATTTTGCTTTATTATTGTTTTATTTCAAAGTTTTTAAAAAACTTTTAACCTTGATTTCAAGCTTGTTTTTTTTTGGCACACTACTAAATTAAATGTCTATTTTTTATAAAAAAATAACATTTTAATTTCTTTGTGTGTAACTAATATTTAACAATAATAAAATGTTTTCAAGAGGCTAGTTTTTTTACCCCTTTCTTAGAAAGTCTGAAAAAATAAAGCTCAGTCTTTAGGGGTTTTGGAGTTATTAGAGAGCTTACCATTTGAAAGCAGTGATTCACCAACAGATGAAGAAGTTCCAGCAAATAATCTGCTGGAATTTTCGTTAGATTCTGAAGAACACGATGAAGAAATTGAGCAAGACCCAGGGTGCATCAGTTTTTATTCAGAAATTACAGCATTTCCTAATTCAGGATGCAATAAGTCAAAAATGATTAGGCTACGGAAAAAAAGAGATGTCCAAATCTAAGCTCCAAATTATTTTCCATAAAATCTGGGTTTGTTAAATCTTCATTTAGTTACACCAACAGATTTCTTTTTACAATTAATTGATGAAGATATCATTTAAAATATTGTTTTTCAAACAAATCTCTATATCACTTAAAAGCAGATTTCAGTTAGGCCAGTAACTGTTAATGAGATATATGGATTTATTGGCTTACAGTTTTTATTCGGCTTCACAAACTGCCTAAGAGTCATCTGTACTGATCTTCGGATGTAGATACGTTAGTAAATGTCGTTTAACAAACTATGACACGTAATCGATACCATAAAATACTATCAAATATTCACCTGAATGACAATTTATCTATTCCAGTCGTTGTTTAACCAAATGATTATTCACAAAATCAAAAGCACAACCGAAACGAAAATGGAGACCCAAATCTAATAAAAATGAGCAAGGTTTTTTGTGTCAACAAAAGGAGAAAAGGTAAACTGTCTATTTCTGACGGTATTCGCTAAGAAAATCGTAGATGCCATTGGCCAACTTTTGTTTCGAATCGGGGTTGCTGTGAATTTTTAGCATTAAGAAACATCCATTCTAAATCCCACATAAAATGCACAATATGCAATGTATTTTTATGTATTAAAGAAAAAAAAATTGTTTTTTTTAGTTTTATCAAATTTAAGTTAATGTGTAAAACCTATATTATTATTGTAAAAAGTAAGTAACTTTTTTTAAAAAATTCAATAATTTTCAAAAAAAAAATTATGCCACAAAATGTAGGTTGTCTATGTTAATTTAGAATTTTTAAGAGTAAGAAATTCGTTATAAAAGGTCATTTGGTCCTTTTGTATTATGATAATATTTTAGACCGTTGTGTGCTGACGGTACTTTAAAAATACCAATTTCATTAATTAGCTCTAACGAAATAAATTTTCCAAAGTTGGTTATTTTTTTATGTATATCCCTTAATTTTCAATGTAGTAACTCAAAAATATTGTATGAAAAAATTTGCAGTAAATCATAATGCGATAGATAAAAGGTTAAGGCAATTTGAGAAGAAAAAATAAACAGTGTTTTAAAAGACTCGTGAAAAAGACATGGAAAGCATTCTTATAATAAGAAACTGTATTTAAATTGGATAGGATTTGGTTTAACTCTTGAAACTTTTTAATCGTCTGGACCTGGGATAGTCCACCTTTGCGGATCAACACGCCACATTTTTAGAAAAAAATGCTTAATGTAATACAATCGTGTCGTATTTGTGATTAGTGGGAAAATAATAAAACTCTAAATACTAACAATTAAAAATTCTTTATTTACTACGAAAAAGAAATTACACTGTATATATTTAATATATAAATTACACTGTATATATTTGAATTACATACATAAATACTTTAGTTATGTATGTAATTCAAATTAAAGTAACATTGGTGTGACATCTGTTGTTACAAATTAGGGGATAAATAACTTATATTAGGATTGCAAGATGTTACTTTTAGCAGAATGCACGCTGAATCGGAGTCATTTGTAAACGATTTCTAAGCGAGTCTTAATGTAATTCATCTTAGAAAATAATGACTCATAGTTATAGGTAAATGAAAATATGGGTAAAATAGCATGAGGCAGTTTATTCAAGCAGTTCAATGAGTCTGGAATCTAATTCCTTGTTCCAAAAATTTCGTTAGGGCCATTTTTACGTATATTGCTTGTTAATATTTCTGTTTCAATCAATTCTAACTTTTTCCTTGTTTCAATAAATTTTTCAATCCTTATTGAGCTAACTGTACGGGTATCAATCAGTTTCATTTCAGATTCTTCAATTTCTAGCTGATCCAACTGGGACAAGTTCAATTTATCAAATGAAGTCACATCAGGGTACATCAGAGCTTCTCAAATTTTCTGTATTCGCTACCCTATTTTCAATCAGAATTTTCCTTGCGCTACCTTTTCCCATGCAATAACAATGTGTTGAATGTAGTAATAATCTATAATACTTTGAGAGAGAGAGACGCTAAAGCTACAATACGGCCCTAATTTTATAAACCGTACAAAACATCAAGATAAGTATTAAATTTTGTGTATGATAAGCACATTGAAAAATCACTAGTAATTATTAAACTTATTCTTAACTTAGTATTGTAACGTCTCAAGCATCTAAAAGATGACACCTCTTTGATCTTTGTAGATTTATTTCCCAAACACAAGACAGTTCACAGACATACACGATTTACCTTGTACAGTATTTACAATTTAGAAATTAGAGTTGTTGACATTCACAGAGATAATCAGTCTGTACGCTCGCTGATGAAGCCCAAACAGTCTTTCTCGTTGAGAGGTAAGAACCGACTGCGGATATTCACACTGCGCCTCACGGGTGGAGCCCACAGATACCACTGCTCTCGTCGAAAGCAAAAGCCAACATCAGATATCAACAAGGCGCTCACGGGTGGAGCTCAGAGAACATCACTCAATCAGTCACCAGGTGATCAAAGTCGTGGTTTTTCAACTGCCGACTCCCACTGGCTTGGCTCTCGTGCATGCGCAGTGCTTGCGATCAGTCTACGTTGCCAATCGATGTTCAGGTATTTCACTGCAAGGCTCGAGATCCTCACGTTGAAGATTGGAGAGTGGGGTGCCACCTTAGTTGTCCTCCATGTCACTCAACTGAAATTCCAAATCACATACGGTCTCTGAGCGTAGAGTTCGTTACAGTATCAAATGTGTTGACCGTACTGATACATTTATAAGTATACTATATCAGAGTAAATGTGTATTTTTTTATTGTTTCGGAATACATTTTGTTTTGTTTCCTTTTAGTAAATTGATAATTTTTTAAATAATCTTTTTTTTCGACCTTCCTATACGCTCGCGCCTCCCTTGTAGGGTTATCACGCCCCCTAAGGGGGCTCGCCCCACAGTTTGAGAAACACTGGGGTGCATGATAAAGTTTGTCCGTAGTACTTTATAGTTATTTTGAACTAAGTTACAAACCGTTTTGATTGGTGGCACGCTTAAAATATTGTGACACATGCCACAAATGACACGCGTGCCATTGGTCAGCCATCCGTGGTTTGGACAGTCTAATGAGGTATTCGCTATACTCAAAAGAATTCAGTAAAACGATTTGGGATAAATATTTAAAAGTCTAGTGTTTTTTATTTGAGCAAACTGAAGTATTTTTAATCCTATTAAAATGTCTTTATGTTTATCTGTGGTTGTAATATGTTTTAATAATTATTGAAAGAAAAGTTAAATCATTTTTTAAACAGCACGCACAATTTGTTCATGTATGATTTCATTTTATTTGAATATTCTTCAAATAAGCTCGCATTAATTTAAATGAAGCATTTGTAGTTGTTTTATTTCTATTTTAATTTATTTTGAAGTAAAAGTGAATTAAATGAAAGAATATAAATGTAGAATAATATTTCGTTCTTTTTTTATGTCTATAAAAATTCCCCTTGAGCAACGGTGGGCCACAAGCGGCTGTAAAAAGTTTTGTGTGGCCCACCAAGACAGTCAGAAAATCAAAGAAACTGAAAATGCTCTCTATAAAGGGATAAACATAAATGTGTGAGCAAAGTTTTTCTTATACGAAGATAAATAAGAGTGAATGTTGATACAAATTGTTTGACATTTACTTGAAGGCTTTGATAAGTAAACAAGAAATTTCACTCTAAATTAAAAAAATGTAGATAGGGTCCATTTTTCTCCTTAAACTGATTCTAATATTAAATGTACAGAACGCAGTACATATGAAACCAACAGAATAAATAAATTGAATAAAAATGCCATTATTTCATTTAACTTATTGATTTTTGAGTGGTGCAACTTAAAAATTTTACAAGTAGCAAAGTTAACTAATGAATGCAATCATTAAAAAAAAGTGCTACTTTCCAGCATTCTATGCTTCCCCAATGAAGCTCTAGATCAGAGGTTCCCAAACATTTCTGTCTCATAGGCCCCTTACCATGTTTTCTGGTTTGTGGTAGACCCCTGCTTACCGAAAATTGAAATTTTGCAAATTTACCAACTTAAATGTTTATTTGACAGTTAGTATAGAACAACTTAAAAAGATTTAAATTTTTAGCTGTAGTGAAGTAAAATTATTAAAATTTAAGGAGCACATGTCAATTAATAAAATAAAAATTTAATTAATACATGAAACAACTGAACAGCAAATAAATGCTTTGATCGGGAGGGATGAATCTGGTGCTTCTCAGTAACAAATTTTTAACATTTGGTACCAATCTTGTCAGGTTTAGCTCTAAAACCCCTTGGTGAGTAGTTTCCAATCTTTTCTCTCGCTCTCTCTTTTTAGATTGGCTACAGCTCTGAAACTGTTTCTCATTAGGAAAAGCAATTGAAATCTTCCTATATTTCATAATTCGGGATAAATAACAGGTATCGCGCTGGATTGATGGTCCTTCTTTTAATAAAATTTAATTCTGTCACCTTGTAACTGCAAATCAAACTCATTAAATTTAATAAATAAATCTATTAAATAGATAAAAACTGGTTTCCACTTGATTTAATATTTTATTTAAAAATAAAGTCACGTTCTTGTTTAATGTGGGCCACTCTCGCAGCCCTCCCCCCATTCACTCCTCATGGACGCCCCAAATTACTTTGTTGCTGACGTGGACCCCTTGTAGGTCGTCATAGACCCCCGGGGTCTATATAGACCACTTTAGGAATCACTGCTCTAGATTAACAGTTGCCAGGTTAGGCAACAGTTGCCTACCTTTGTCTAAGAGTATAAGAAATTTAATGAATGACGCATTAGTTAACCCTTTATCTACCGCGTTATGATTTACTGCAGTGTTTTTCATGCTATATATTTTTTTGAATCGCTACATTGAAAATTAAGGGATATGCATAAACAAAATACTCAACTGTGGAAAATTTAATCTGTTAGAGCTCATTAATTAATTAATGACATTCAAATGTAAAAATAATTATATACGCTGTTTACTTAAAATAAATATTCAAATCATTTCCTAAGGTCTTAATTCACATAAAAAATGACACATTTTGACATTAACTACTTTTTCGGAACAAAAATGACTATATTCGCAATCCGCTGAGAACGTCGTGAGCTGAAAACGCAATTTCTGCTATAAAACTATTTGCCTTCTCCGCTAAAATACTCACCCTAGAACCCCTGCTGCCATACTATATCTTGGAAGAGTGGATTTAAAAGAATATTCCTACTAAGTATCGTCAGAGTATTCGTAAAAATGGTAATTCTATGTAATTATAAAGTGAGTGATACTTAGAAGAACCGTCGGTAGATAAAGGGATAAATAATTAGGTAAACGTAATAAAAACTTACTGACTACTTATTATGTTGATTACGATATTGAAAACATTATGATTTTGATTATAAGAATTTCTTTTCCTCACAACTTGTGCTGATTTAATTAATACGAATTGCATCACTAAAACTAAATTAAAAATTATCGCTGTAATTAAAATTTTTTGAAATGAACTTCTATAAATTATTATTTTATTGAAGTTTTAAATTTTTAAGATAACCTTTATTTTTTTGATTAATTATTTTTAAATGATTAAAGTTTGAATTGATTTTTAATTGAATTAAGATGAGTAAAATTCTCGGGCTGGGCAAGGTCGACTCAGCCTTTCATCTCTACTGCAGTGGGTCGAAAAATGAGTATCAAGTTTGTTTGAGGACTTAAACACTGGGGTCTCACCTCAGACTGACCACCTGATCGGGACATCTGCCTATGGACCTCAGCACCCAATGGTCACGTATACTGGGATGACAACAGTAGGCCATTGTCCTCATTGGCTGTTGCGCCACTGAGTTTAAGTTAAGATGATTAAAATGTAAATTAAATAAACTATGTATATTAATTTGCACCATAGATAAAAAAGACGTTTTATAATTTTGGTATGTGATACTAAGAAATTAAATAAAAATTGAAACATTTATAAGTTACATTAATAGATATATTTTTTATTTATTCATTGAAATATATTTTAAAGTAGTTTATTAATAAAAAAATAAAAATGCAATAATAGTTAAAGTATTTTAAAAAAGTGCTTCATTTTGAAATATTCGAGATGTATACACACACACACACACAAATACTCGTATATATATAAATAAACACATTTTTTGTGTAAGGTGCATCAACTTTAAACAAGATGGATGATTCTTGGAAGATAACGTGATTAAATATCATCAATTTATGCAGAAAATTTGTACTTAATTTGTGAATTTCAGTCGACTTTTGAACTGCTTTACTTAATAACCGCAGTTACTTTTCTAACCGGAGTGTTCTGTTAATTTGTTTTTGTTTAAATAGGAATCTACTCCTATGCCGCCTTCCCATTTGCGGAGAGATTTTGCACGAAGAAATTATATAAATGCAAAGGTGGTATTGTTTATTAAAATACTTCCACATAGCATAAAAGCGTTTTAATTAGAGATTCAGTAAATTGTTTATCTTTTGTCTCCTTAATTTATTCTGCTTTCCGCTTATAATACAAACCTAATTCCTCGTTTCTGTTTTTATCTCAGTATTTGATGTTACTACAATTCTGTGAACGAAATGATGCATTTCTTTTAATGTTATGATTAAGTGTTAGTCGGAAGTTATTTGTTAGGAGAGACGGATTTCCTTTTATTAAATATTGTAAAAGTTCAAAGCAAGTGAAACACAGAGCTTAATGCATTCGCATACATCATAGACTTCTTACTGGATTTTTTTTTGAAAACATTCCAAGAATTTCAAATGGAAATAATTACAAGCTGACTGTCATGGTTCGGATAAAGCAACAAAGCCGCAGAATTTTTCGGGATACTTTAAAATGGGCAAAAGTAACTGCTGATAATTGAATAAATAGTTATAAGATCAAGCGTTGCGTGCAGTGAGTAAGTGAGTGAATATTAACATCGCGTTGGCGACGGGCCACTTGATTTTGAACCATGATCAACTGACGTGGACGACACCTGAGATGGCACCCTCCTCTCCTAACTACCGCACCACACAAACGGGAGGACGTTTCAGCTATCGACATATTTGACGCGCATCGCTGCCCTACACGGCGGGTCTTTAGTGATACTGGGCTCGAACTCATGACAAGCCTGCCATGATCCGATGCCGTGACCACTAGGCTACCGCAACCCCAGCGTTGTGTGCAACTGATGAGTCAAAATATGTAGTTAAATGCCCTGGCAAATATCGTGATTGTAAATGAAGATCAATGTTTGCTTATTCTAGTAAAATGTAACAAGAGTACAACTTCTCAACTGTCTTATGAACTTAATGCGGCCTTAAGAGCTGATGTTTCAAACGTTACTGTTCCCAGAGTGTTACGAGAGACAAAACGATTTGTAAGAAAAGGCGCTGTTTGCATTTGTCTGCCCTTACATCCAAAAGCGCGCATTTATAGTTTTGAACAGAACATCTATGTTGGAGTAGAAGTCAGCGGAAGACGGTTCTATACATTGAATAAATCTTATTTGCCTTATTCCCATGAATTATTGATGTAACTTCACCGGGAAGGAACTAGAAACCTACTACATACCTTCGAACTTCCAAGGTTTGCCACAGAGGTTTGATAATCTGTGCAAATACTGATGGGAGGCTAGACGGTCCCCTTTTCTCTGGTAATTTCTATATGAGCTCCCCCCCCATTACCGGATGTCGTCACATTCCTTCGGAAAGGATCTGTCAATATCTTGGATTCCTTGTTGAGGTTGAAAATCTCATAAATTTTATAGAATTTAACTTTGCGAGATTGGGAATGTCCAATTAGAGACTCAACGTCGAAGACAGTAGTGAGTTCTGCCCAAGAAGTTGCAGGTGATTCAGTTTACTATTAATGAGACGTGCACCAATTTCGGCGGATTTTTTTTCATCCAACTTCCACCCCACAACACCATACAGAGGAAAGTCACAATTGCTATCCCCCCCATGGACACAGGTCAGCCAGGCTCCTCTCATTCTCACTTAAACCTAAGTTTTCTCTTATTGTATTCTTTTTTTTGTAAATGTAAAGTATTAAATGTGTAATAATAAATTTAATTATAACAAATTAATGTTAGTCTAATCTTTGAGTAATTATTCTAGTTAAAATGTGTTGATTTAACATTGATAATGATGTGATTAAGCAAATCTGAACTCGGGTTATTTATAATGAAAATATAATTTAAAGGCTTCGCATCAATATCATTGCTGAATGGGATCACAGTGCTCCGAAAGAAAGGGATCTATTCTTGAACCACCAAAAATTCACTGAAATCAATTTCATTTTTATGGATGACAATACTTGTGCACACCCAGCTTGTTCTGCCGTAGAATTTCTGTAAAGTAAATATATTCGCTGGATGCGGAGTTTGGCTAACTAACCCAAGTTGTCTCATTTCTATCTGCCATGTCTGTTTCTCTGTCTACCATAAATCTAATATTTTGTGTATTATATTAATCGCGATCTAAAATCATTCAAATGTGTTTGGTTCTTATAGAGATTGTCAACTATAAACAAGGTAATTATCTTAATTTTGAACATTGTCATTATTATTTTTGGAATTTATTCATAATATTGCACACTTATATAAACCTCATAATTCACTTTATTATGCAATCACATCTGTTTCGCTTATTTATACACAAAGTAAAAATTTGTTCTGAATTACCTTACCATCTGGTACTATGTATAATGCATGTAATTATATAATTAAAGCTGTCACATTAATACTTATTCAAGAAAATTATATTAAATAGAGTAAAGACTAATTTTTTTTTCATTCGATATCGTAATTTCAAAAATATTATTTTTTTTAAAGTATGTTGCATTTAAATTTCTTAAAAGATCATTATTATTATAATCTGTATTTAAATTTAGGATTTTTAAATTAAAAAAATGTAGGTTTCAGAGAATAAGGTATATATACTACATATTACAGCACAAGAATGAATAATATTACAATTATAACAAAACATTTTTTACATCAAAGGCTTAAACCTTTCTTGAATTTATGTTGAGGAAATGTGCAGACAATAATAAAATATATACGTCATGAAGTTCCCCAAGAAAAAACTTAACTTTTATTTCAGATTACTCTTTAAGTTAGAAATGTCATCTCTTTCTTTAATAACTGACATTATTGTTGTGATCTAGGTAGTAATATCTGAAAATGAAAAGCATTGCTTTCTTAAGAGGCGACACAATCTCGAAAGCGGTACCAAGTACTATCGTCACGTCGACAATAGTTTCCAGAAATAATTAAATTCAACCGGGATTTCGTTGCGTAATTAAAACGTTTACTCTAAGGAGAAGTCTTCCGAATTAATATTTATGATCTGGGAGTCGAGAGATACTAGACATGTTTCGTGAAAATACTATTTGGTGTATTTGGATAATGCTAGAAACATATAATGATGTTATCACATTATTTCAATATTCAATCGAGCATCTTTGCTGATATTCTTTTCAGGACCCGATAAAGATATCCGAAAATAGAAGAAAGTACGCTTTGGTGCCACAGATCGTTGAGGCAGGGAACCTTATTCTTGTCTTTCATAATGAACTGTTTCAGTGATAATACCTGATGGAATAAATAGCCCATTCAAATGAAAGTAATAATGTATCTGCCTTCACTCCATTTTCGATTTGCTGTAATGTATTAGAACAGCAATCTTGTAACAAAAAGTATTCTTAGAAGAGATGTTATTAATATATTCAATGCCAGAACTTAGATGATACGAAAGTTGCTTTTTTATGGGATTTTTGGTACTTACAAGAAGGTAAGCTTGTTTATTGAGCCTTGTATTGAAAATATCTGATGTGAGGATAAATTTATAAGTAACAGTCTTAAGACTCAGAAGAGGAAATTGATTTTAGCTCAGAGAGTCAAAAAGGATTGGGGTTTTGTAAACAAGTGTTACACACATTTAGCAACTTGATATTACGTAGCTAAAATTTCGAGAATAATTATCTTCTTATATGTAAATTCTTAAAGCTGAATATTAGTGAGCAAATTCATTAAGATTAGATTACATTTTGATGTACAACAAAATAATTTATTGATATAAGAATTTACAAATGTTATCAAATTAAAAATAAAACAGCAAGTAAATAAAAATCCTGTTGATGCAATTATAGAAAAAAAAATAAGTATAATTGAATACACACAAAGTAGCCTTTTAGTAATTTCAGAAGGGTCCAACAATAAAATAAGCTATTCTACATTAAATTGGCATTTAGATTTAAGAGGGTTCCATATTGATTGAATTCAATCAATTAAGTGGAAAAAATAGAGCACAGGAAAAAAAACGTTGAAATCAATCAGCAATAGAACAGTCAAGTATTTTTAAATAGATTGAAATTTGGTTAAACTGGTCCACATTTCTTTCTGTACTTAGAATCAAATAAGTTTCTGGATATTATTCGGAGAATTCGGTAAAACAATTTGCCGCTAAGGATTTTGAAAGATAATGGAGTCGTTATTTGGAGAACGGAGAATTTCCTTGGAATCATTAAGCAAATTTATCTACAGTATCTTTTGGATTATCTTTCAGTCTTTTTAAAGAATAATTAATTTATTACTAATTAAGTTAAATGATAGGGGTGTTGTTTACATCTAAGCATTATTGTTGAATTTTTGTTATTTTGTTTGTTTTTCAAAAACTAACTAAATAAATAAAATACATTTTTACTGATTTTGAATTTTAATTCTATTATCTATTTTTCCACTGTTCTTATTTAAATAGCTGTAAATAAAGCTCTATGGCAGTTGGTAGAGTTCGAAATTTTCACATAGCACTGATTATTTCAATTGTATCAATGCTTCTCGAGTTAATCTTACCTTTCCCGTAAAGTAAGAACTAAAAATTGATAAATAATATATATATGTATATAAAGTATTAAATTATTATTAAGTTCAAAAATCTTTTTATCCCATGACACTTGAAAATTCTGAAATTTTCTTCAATAGCAATTTAAATACTATAACAATGTATTTTAGATAAAATTACTAATTAAGATTTTAGCTAATTATTAGTTTCAGAAAATAATGATTGTCTTAGCAATAATTTTTCTTCTCAATCACTTTTTACTTACAATTAATTAAACATGTAAAAGAAAAATATCAGAACATATGATACCTCTATTTATGTATAAATAAATACGAACAATTAAAAATTGCTTAAAAAATTACATGAAAGACAAATATGGAAAAAAAAACAGATGTCGAAAGTAATTATTTATTACACTAATTATTAGTCTTTTTGAATACATTTTTAATTTACTTATCCGAAAAAAATAATTCATTGAACCTTTACCAAAAGGCATATTTTACATCGTTAAAGAATTTAACCTTCTATTACAAGAATTTTTATGGCGAATTGAATAGGTACATATACAGTTAATTTTTCTCTGCTATAGAGGCAGAAATCGTTATGAAACACGCAAAAATAAATCTTAGAACTTAAAACAGATATTAGATTTTAAAAAAGATATTAGAATTTATAAAAAATATGGATGCTGCAGTATTATAAACTGCGACTGACTTATTACAGCTCTTACATATGCAATAATCTATCTAAAAATGGGATTTAACAAGTTTTCGGGCTAGCCAACCTTCCCCTTTCTGTTTATAATACTGAGAGAAATCCTGTTGAAAATAATTAATAGAATTTCTAAATCCATTACGAGAAAAGGGTAGCTTACCTAACATTGTACTCAAAATTACATACCCGTTCTGAATCTGTTTACATAAAACTTTGCCAATTTCTAGACTCAAATACAAATCCAAAGCATCGTATTGGCTGAATTGTAAACCCAGCAAAAAGTTTAAAATTAATAGTACTAAAATAATTATATAGTTCATGTATATAATGTAATGCTTCTCAAATCTTTTCTATTGATGACCCAATATTCAATAAATATTTTACCGTGCCACCTTTCATACAGTAACAATGCATTAAACGCAATGATTATGTACTTTGAGACGCTAAAGCTACAATACAACCTTAATTATAAACCGTACAAATTATCAAGATAAGTATTAAATGCTGCATACGATAAGCCCATGAAAGTCACTGGTAATAATAAATTTGTTCTTAACTTTGTATTAATGGTTAATGTATCAAATACATATTAGACAATACTGATACATTTATTAGTATATGATAGCAGTGTAAATCTGTATTATAGAAATGTGTAACAGTAAATTTGTAATTTTTTAAAATCTTTTAGTTTGGACTTATTGATATGCTCGCACCTCCATGGTTATCATGTCTTTGATGACCCTCACACCTTTGATGGTTATTACGGTTCCCTGAGGGAGAGCGCCCCATAGTTTGAGAAACGCTGGTATAAATATAAATTCTTTATTTAAATCATAATTTATTAAACACAAAATTTACACGATATATTGGCGATATACAAAACTACAGTTACTTGAAGAATTCTAGTAATATATTTGTTTTTGTATGTAAAATATTGCTATGGTTAAAATAAAGGTAAAAGAATTAGTAATTCTAGCTGTAATTTGAATATGTAAGTAAGTAATAAGTATATCAAATTCGAAAAAATGATAGATCCTATAATAAATTCATCTTCTTAAGAATACAATCCTTATTTAAAATTTCTTTATGCAAATAATTTTTAATAACATTAATTGGGTATTTTTGAATTAAACAATACTTAATAAAATGCTTATTATTTTTATTTCCTCTGAATTTTTTGAAAAAAGAAATTTGTTAAGTTGCATGTAATTAATAATAATAGTTTTGAAAATTGAAACATGTGCTCATTACTTTCTCAATGAAGTACTTTTATAATAAAAATTTAAATCTATCAATATTCTGTCGTAAATATTAGTAGTTATAACTTTATCTTTTAATTATATTTGTATATCAAGACAATTTGCTTCTATTTTTCTGTATTAAATTAAGGTATTCAGGATAACAATTAGCATAAGGTTTAAAATATTCTTGCTTTCTAAAAACGATAAAATATCATCTATATTACTAAAAATATAATATTCGGAATTATCTATGAAGCTATATATTTTCATAATAATGTAAATATAAGTTGGGTAGACAGTTGCTAGTTGGGTGACCTTGTGGCACGCCTTTAATCTGTTGATATAATAATTACCATTATAATATACATAATTCTCTTTTAGTACAAACTTAATCAAATAATTAAAGCTATCATAATTGATATTTTAAGTAAATTATTTTTATTTAATATTTTTTTATTTATTTTAAAAATATTTTTTTTCATATCATCAGTTTTAATACAGTTGAAAAAATCTTCCAAATTTAGATTATAGTCTGAAGAAATCTTTTTATCTTAAATTTGTTCAATAAGTTATTTACTATTTTTAAGTATACGTAAGGTTTTAAGATCATTTATTGTATTTTGTAATATTTCTCTCAAGAATAATTTTACATGATTTGCTGATGTATGTATTTAAACCATTAGTAACTTCTTTACATGGTTTTATGAAATTTAGGAGTTAGATATACATGTGGAAATTTTAAATTGTTATTAATTTGTTTTCTTAATTGTTTATTATAAAATCAAAAATACGATTATTTATTTCTCTATCAGAAACTGATAACCTGGTAAAAGCTATATTATTAACTATATTTTTGTTGATCATTAAACTATAATAGTATATTTACATATGACAGCAAAATTTCTTGGCACTTTATCTACACAACTTATAATAAAATTTTTCGCAATTTTTTATTTGATTTTAATATCATTATAAGATATATATTTATATACATCGCCCCTCTCCCTAATCATTTTTTTTCCATTATAGAAAAGCAAATATATGGGACATTCCCCACCCAAACGAATACGCAACTTTCAAATGAGCCTATGAAGTTCTTCAAAGAAAGTGGTTGAATTGGCGAATTCGCATTCTGCAGATTAATGATTGTCGGAAATTTGTTAGAGAGGGAAAAATCAATTATTTATATAAGTATTATTTAGTTTAAAATGTCAGGCAGGCAAAAATAACTTCCTAAAATGGCAGTGTTTATCTCATCTTTTATAATCCTGATCGCTTTCCAGAATATTTTCCCTCTAGTTGCACACTTTTTTGTATGTGAAGACGGAAAAAAGCTGTTGCAAAGGAATGTCATCATCTTCACGTGTATGGAGTTTATTACTTTTATTACTTCTTTCTCTCCTTGCCAATTTCTTCATCAAGTACCGAGTAAATCTGGTACAATTATTTTAACAAAATTTTAATTCTCATCCCCGTACATATATTGCACCCATGTAAGAACACACTTTTAAAAAACAATTCCACTGAATTGCTTATACTAATGTATGTACATTAGAACTTGAAATTCAGGATGACAATTTACATAACTTTATAAATAAAAAACTATTGTCCTCATGATCTTAAAAACCTGGTATGCACACACACACACACACACACACACACACACACACACACACACACACACACACACACACACACACACACACACACACACACACACACACACACACACACACACACACACACACACACACACACACACACACACACACACACACACACACACACACACACACACACACACACACACACTTGCGAAAATTATAGTGCTTCAGTGGGTTCTTGCCCACTGTGAGTTTCAGGTAACAAAAAAGCTGATTTTTTGGCTAAAAAGAGTGGTTTTTGTCATGCAGAAAGTTTCTTAACCAATGTCCTTCTATTCCATTAAAACTCTTATTAAAAGATCAATCAAAGGCCCTGCTCAAGAAGACCGCTACAACAGCGTTTCCCTCAAACCTTGGAAGAATGCTATCCGGAATATGCGTAATGGCCCAAGGCGTAGAGTAATTACTGAGTTCCTCCTAGCCACCGGACATGACTTAACTACGAAACAATCTGTATAGAATCAACGTTGTTCTTTCCTCGCTGTTCCTCGCTATGCACTCTGGTGAGGTCTTGGACTCTGCACATCTTCAAACTGTCCTGCTGCGCACAAGACGTTTCTCGTCGAGAGCTTTTTGGGAGGCTAGAGATATGTTAGATTGATAAGCCCTGTTTCATTTTATTTGTATTCTGTTTTCTTTTTTCTTTATACTTGCTGTTACTTTTCATAATCTGCCATTAGAAGTAAAAACTAAGTAAAGAAAGAAAACCTCCACCAAATGAAGTAAGTATAAGAACATTGATGACTTATAATTTAATTATAATATATTATTTACTTACCTAACTACATCTAAATTAATTCCACAAAAGATCGAAAGTTATTTCAGTTAATATCCTGTTTAGACGCAATAGATTTAGCTAAAGAAAATTTCAATTTTTTTTAACAAGGGACTAAAATGTCGAGTTCTAAAATTCTGCCTTAATAAATAAATTTCAATTCTCATATAAAAACTCGTGCAAGGAAAATTTAATAACTAATGTGAACTACTTTGTATTTTTAGTTGTTAAAGACATATTTCCAGTAAGCATAGATGCTGAAGAAAAGGTCGTTTTAATAAACATTTACTTGCTGCAGTTGAAGCACTTTAACACTTTCTAGATGAAACACTTCACTTACTTAAGGAAGCATATTATGCGTTTGCATAATCTATCCGAAGTAATCGGCTTAAATTTAGCAGCGACACAAGATAATACGTAGGACTGTGTATTGATTCTGTTGACCTATTTATTTATTTCTGATTAATTTACTTAAAATTTGTATCAATGAGAATGCCGATTATGCTGAAATACATAAATTGCAAACTTTTCTAAAGATTTTGGGAGTATGTTGAGAAGAGTTTATAGTTTACTTAATTAATTATCTATCGTAAGAGAGAGAGAGATGCATACAATTTTCAATATTTACTTTCCCGTAGGAAAACGGATTAATGTGAAACTTAAATCCTCTCTATATTTCTAAATTTAAGGACGCATTATCGTGGAGCATCTTTTATCTGATTGAAGTTGTATTTGTTTAATGCAGTATAACTAGAAACGTAGGACACTCTACTGTGTTTATTTAATCCAAATGAAAAATTCTTAAAACGTTCAGTGGTACGAAATATCATGAGGAAGGGATATAAAAATGTGATTCAAACTTGCTTATTTATTTTAGACTTACTTTAATTAAATAATGCATATATATATACGTTAAACATATTAAACATAAGACAACATACTATTTTTAATTTTTCACATTTCATTCACCTCCTATATGAGTATTGTATTATATATGAATTACTTACCAAAAAATTAAGTAACAAAATATAAAGATTTAATTTTATAAATCAAGTAAATAACGTTGGATTTTATCATCTTTATATTTTTTTTTATTTTAAATTTTAACAATAAATAGTTTTAATTTAATTAATTACTAATTGTGGTACAATATTTTTTGTTAACCTGTCTTTTGCTAACACAAATAGATTTGACGGATTGCCTACACGTGAGCATACAACATACAACTAATGCGAGAGACATGCATAAGTTCATTGCGCAAATGGAGATTGTTTGATCTTAAAATTTATTTATGGTCATCGCGAAAGCGACATGAATCAGTAATTGAAGCCTTTTGAATGATATTGGAGACTCTGACAGTTTCATTCGAATACTTGGCAAAAGGACCATTTCACATTTAAACGTTCTAGTCAAAATAGTTGCCTCAAGAGCATTTTCTGTGATTTTTTGATTATCAAACGTGTTCCGTTTCATAATGTAAATTGATTTAAATTACACAGCAGAATAACTGGTGAACCAATCTTCAACGGTAGATTGTGGGGTGGAATTTCTGGTGTATCCAAAGAATTCACAAATTTAGTTTCCAAATTTACGGTGTCATTTTCATCAACAACAAAATCGATTATTATAAAAGCCTTTAGATCACCTGGTAACAACTGTTGTATCTAGAATTTATTTGGTCAACATCAGCAATTTTTGCTGCCAAGATAGCGCAATTACTATGTGACGGGCTCACGCGTCTTTTCTTTAACATGTCCTTGGTGTTCTTTGGGGCCAGAATTAATGACAATTCTTTTCCAACTAAATCCAAGAAGTGAAGTGTGAATGAAAGATGCAAATCAGGAAGCTTTTAAATATTAGAAGTTAGAGTAAGCGCGATGGCAATTAGAGGAATGTAAACAGTTCGTCGTTCTAGATTGAAGAAGTTTTAGATAACGTTACGTAGCGAAGAATAGTAATTATACGTGATACAAATCTTTTGATCAAGGTGCATACCATTGCACACGAGTTATCGCAACACCTCATCTAAAATTATTGTGAATGTTTACTGATACTACCGCAAGGTAGGATTGACTATTTAATATTAGGATCTGTAATAGTATTAAAATTGTGTTTATACGAGTCAGTTATTGATAGTGGTTCGAGTTAGGTCAATTCGGTAATATACAGAGTGTTTTTTTTTCCAGGTATAGAAGTTTAAGTTGGCATTACTTTCCAAGATGGCGACCGTTTTAACAGCTGTCAAGTGATTTATTCTCAGTTTGGTTTGGAAATTCATCATGAATAGACTCACGCCTGAACAACTCTTTCAAATTGTGCAATTTTATTTCGAAAATAATGGTCGGTTTTCATAAGCGAATTTTGTTTAGCTAAGAAGCGCACTTCAAAACAAAAAAAAACTGCCGCATTTTGAGTGAAGATAATCCACAAGTGTATGTCGAAACACCGTTACATCCAGAAAAACTGACTGTTTGGTGCGCTTTATGGGCTGGTGGAATCCTTCTTCAAAAACGATGAAGGCCACAACGTTACAGTCAATGGTGATCGGTATAGAGCCATGATTACTAACTTTTTTCATTCCTGAATTCAGCAATCATGATGTCCAGGAGCTGTGGTTCCAACAAGACGGCGCAACATGTCACACAGCTCGTGCCATAATCGATTTATTGAAAGACACGTTTGTTGAACACCTAATTTCACGTTTTGGACCTGTGAATTGGCCTCCAAGATCTTGTGATTTATCACCGCTAGACTATTTTCTGTGGGGCTATGTAAAGTCATTGGTCTATGCGGATAAGCCACATACGCTTGATTATTTGGAAGACAACATTCGCCATGTTATTGCCGATATACGGCCACAAATGTTGGAAAAAGTCATCGATAATTGGACGTCCAGATTGGACTACATCCGAGCCAGCCGTGGCAGTCCTATGCCAGAAATCATATTTAAAATATAATGCCACAAGATTATCTTTCGAATAAAAAAAATTCATGTCAATCGAATAATACATCGTTGTTTTATTGCAATTTAAAGTTCTATACCTCTCAAAAAACAACCTTTATACATTAAGTGTTTTGCCACCGTAGATTCTCTCACATATATTATTATAATTTAATTTGTTAAAAGATTAAGTTTAATATTTTAATAAAGCTATATTATGATAATGCGTGCGTCTAGTTCTTCCGTTAATCCTACACCTCCAGCTCACGCTGATATCTAAAGAGATAATCACACTAGGGAGGGATGATCACAACTAAACCAATCGTTATCTGAAAAATTATTCATTATATCCTGGAAGACACTCTCATCTAGCTCATTTTTTGTCTCAACAACAGTTTAGAAATTTTCTGGCAATTTCATACATTGTGCATTAGGATGGAGTTCGATTCCTCCGTTTCCATTATCCTGGAGCTGGCTCGAAAACATTTATGCAGATGGATCATCCTGCAATTGTTTTTGCATGTTTATAGTCATTCGAAGTATTTCGACGTTTTGAGATAAAAACTACTGCTTGAAACATGCGTTAAGCTCGTCGACAAAAGTAGAACAAGAAATAGCTGGCAATGTTTGATGGAAATCACCAGACAGTAATACGAAAGCATATCCGAATATTTTTTCGCTGTGTTTTAAATTTGCAAAATTCTATGCAATGCTTCGAGTTATTGTATATGAGACACATGACACACTCATTTCTGATTTTGAGTGAATTAATTTGCAATTCCGTAGGCATCCCGCTTTCATATTTTAAATTTTGTAAAACTCTGCCTATAAGATTTTGAGTTATAGGGCTTTAGATATATCGTTATATATACATACATCTACATCAATCTATCTATATAAAACATATATAAACACAGATGAATCAGATACCTTCAATTATAGGCTAAATCATCAAATAAACCAGAAAAAACAAGTAATATAAATAAAAATTAAGTCAATTCCTACTTAGAAACAACAAAAAATTTTATTTTAGATAATTTTTATTAAATAATTACAACTAATATAAATATGTATATACATATGTATATACATATGACAGAATCACAACATTAAGTGATAATTAATTTTTATCAATTATAATTAAAGTATCGTATTGTCATCCAAAAACAATCGTGTACATAAAATTTCAGTTCAATTGAATGCTTTAAAACGTGAGAAAAAAACCGTTTCAAGTTTTGACACAGGTCGCCAAAAGGGTCGCTAAGTCGCCAAAAATGATGCCAACGTGGCTGTATTTGTAATTCTTTAAATATTTATTTTTAATCAATCAATTTATATTAATTATAATTAAAATTATTGTATTATCATCCAAAATAATCATGTATATAAAATTTCAGCTCAATTGAGCGCTTTAAAATGTATTTTATTAACGATTGAAAATTCCACCAAGATAAATATATATATATATATATATATATATATATATATATATATATATATATATATATATATATATATATATATATATATATATAAAAGAGGAAAGAGAGAGAGCTAATAGTAGGAATTGAAAAATAGCAATAGTTTTCGCAAGGTTACAATATTCATATATGATTTTCTCTAAGAGTTTTCCTAAATATTTTCAAAATTATCTTATGTATTCAAACGAAATTTTGAACATAAGCTATTGAAATTCTTTTCATTTTAGTTCTTCAAAAATTTGGATTCTATATTGAGGAAAGCTGTTTCTAGAAGTTAATGACTATGCATTTTTTGTTTATTAATTCATTAATACCACAAAATAAGTACCTTTAGTGCAACAACAGTAATATGAAATTCATCCAGCTGTGATGAAAATTGTGAAAGTTAATTTAAACCACCCATCATTTTAACCACTGTACATGTAATTTAAGTAAATACAACCTCTGACAATAAAGTTCGGTGAATAATCCGGTAACATTAACGTAGATGAAATATTAACGAAAGATACCTTACTGTTCTTCGAAATAATTACCTCCTATAACTATTCACCGCTTTGATCTGCTATATATTTCCTGGAAACTTTGCAAGAAGTCCTTTTTTGGGATGGAGTTCAAAAGCCTCGTCACACGTTTCGCTGTATGTTAGGAATATCGTCAATGTAGATTACACGTTTATCCATCCCTAATTCTTGAGTAATTATTTGTCGCACGGATTCATCGTTAATTGACTGTTCAACAGCTATCATATGTACAGTTAAATGATGACCTTTAGTGATAAATTTCTCACTTTCTCAATGTTTTTGTCACTAAGGGAGGTCGCAGTCTTTCACTATGGGGGTTATCAGAAACATTTTTCCTGCTTTTTGAAAACGGGTGAACCACTCATACACACACTTCATTGCATGATCTTCACAAACACTTACCAGCATTAGTTTCGTTTGGTGTCTTGCCTAACTTAAAACAAAACTTTAAGTTGAGCTTTTGTTCGTTCATTTTCCTGCTTTCAGTTAAGAACCAATGTACTAAACAGGTAATTTGTAAAACAAGTTTTACACGAAACACAAAGGAATCTCAACTAAACAAAGGTGGGGGTAGATGGTTAACACCTGCCACTACGCATGCGCAGCGACTTTTTCGCCAATGTTGCCAGATCAACCATTCTGACTTCACCCACCGAACTTTATTGTCAGAGTTTGTATAAATAGATTTAAAAACGTAATAAGCAATATAGAATGTCTTAGTTAGTTATATGAATTCAATGCATAAACAAAGTATTAAATTAAGTTTCAAGTACATTAATTGAAAATACTGATTTTTTAATACAAGAACTCTCTGATAGCTTATTCTCAAAACAGGAACATAAAAATACGTCATTGTTAGATGTATAGCAGAATTGAATATGTACCATAAAGTGGAACAAGGCATAAATAAATATTATTTTTGAATTATTCTTTACATTCTATGTCTGTGCAATATTTATTAGCTGAGATGAATTATTAATTGAAAATGAATGGTAAGCCTTGAATGTCAACATGTTTCAAGAGATACTGTACAGCGTCGATGCTACGTTTACGTTCATAGTTTGAAATTATTAAACACGTACGAAAGAGATTAATATGTTTACTCCAAGGAAAATGATCCTGGGATTAATATTTAGTCTCAGAGAACTAATTGATACAGCATCTGTCTCGTAGAAATACCTTTTAGAGTATTTGGGCGAGTCTAATAACGTAGAACAGCATTATAAAATTTCCAAAGCTCGATCGAATATCTTTGCCAATGATATCTACAATAATAATTGCCGGTAATGCAAGTGTACGGTCTCACGAGGGATAGGACAGAGATCCTTAGTATTTCGAATGGTGGATTTATTTACTCGTTCCTTGAAAATATGTTGAGCTTAATTTATGATAATACAGTATGTAATAAATTGTAGATCAGAATGAAAATGATGGTGAAAATTTTGTCGCACTGTTCAAGGGTCAATTGATCGAGGTTTAAAGTTACTAGATCTGTTACGTCTTTACAATTTCAAAGAACGACATTTGTGAAAATCAAATAACTCTAAAAAGAAATTAACGAATTGTCTTCTAAGACTATTACAGTTAATTAAAAAGGAAGATAGGCATATGTGTCTATCTTACGAAAAAATGAACATGCAAATGGGATCACACCGCAGTTTATAAAACACACACACCGAGACGAAATTAAAACCATATTAAAAAAATTCTTCTAACGTATGTACAAGGGAAAAATAGGTACATTTAAAAAGATTAGATCAAAATAGTTTAATTTACAGTATAATTAAAAATGAAAATTTTCAATGCATTATTCCAAATCAGCTAAGTATATAAAATTGATTTTAGTTGTTTAAAATGCCTGCATTTGACGAATAAGAATTATTTCATTTTAACCCTAGTAAGAACACTTAAGAAAGTATTATTCTCTCTCATGAGTTATTCTAAAAAACAAATTTTCTTCAAAAAATAACACGTGCTGAAAGTTCTTAAAATAGAAAATAAATTTCAATTGAACGATTTCACTGAAGTTTCTTCCTTACAAAATGGAGAAAGAATATTTTTCTTGAATATCTGGTTTAGGAAGCAATTAGTTTTAATTTATTGTTTTGGAATACATTGAAAAGAAAAGTGGTTTCATTTAAATAGAACAGCTTAGAAAAGTAAAATATATATTTGACATTTTTCTTTTGAAAGATCACATCACACAATGTCATATTTTATTAATCTCCATTGAAGTTGTAAAGTAAAACTTTAGAATAAGTTATTAAAGCATACTTACTATACAAATTCCGCTTAAATTTCTACAGTTCGTTTTATTACTATGATATTGAATTTTTACCGTAATTTTTTTTCATGGACGCAGTTTTTATTAAATGCTTAAATACTCTTAAATTTTTTTTTGTATATATTCTACTTATTTATTCTTATACTTTCAATATTATATCAGAATCACATTCAGTATAAATTTTCCAAATTTAAATTTAATATCATCATTATTTACTAAAAGGTTATTAATGCTATCATGCAATGTTTGTAATATTTCAGCACAGAACTAATAAATCCTTGACAATCCATGCACGAAACTTAATTTGTTTTGAGAATACTGGAGTTCTACATCAAGTCATCAACTACAAATTAATTAGAGACACATTTCTCTCTATTGTAGGCCAATATTACTTTTACAACTCGATGTAGGAATTTACTCAATATGCAAATGCATATATGCAACTATTGCGTAATCCTAGTAATCCAGTGATTCTCAAAGTTTCCATATTCGCGACCCAATATTCACAATCATAATTTTCATCGCTCCTCTCTCATACAATATGTATAAAACACAATGTATAAATATAATCTCATACACAATGTGTTAAACTCAATAATAACAAAATTTGATGCTAAAACTACAGCACGACTTTTATGTCTTAAGTTCCACCTCTTATATAAACGTCTCGCTAAGCCAGCGTGTTTATTTTCCCGGACGTATATATTCGTCTTTCCGAAGAACGATCTTTTCTGCGCACTGCTAACCATAAAATTTCTCCGAAGGTATTGGAATGTAATAAAAGGACCTTGGCAATGTTTGCGAAAGATTTACTTATTTCCGATTATTTGCTTCTTTATTCCTTCCTCTATCCCTCAATGCATCCCATACGCACTCCTACGCGGAAAACTGTTGACATTGTGAAATGAATTGCCTAACTTTCAATCGACAGTTAATGGATTAATTATTAACCGTACAAATTATCAAGATAAGCGTTATATAATTTTATGTGTGACAATTAAATGGGGTCACTGATAATTATTAAACTTGTTCTTAACTTAGATTGTTATATAAATTATAAAATAAATTGTGTAGCACTGATGCATTTATAAGTGTAAATGTGTATTTTATTTTTTACTATATCAGAATGTATTTTGTTTTTTTACTGTCAGTAAATTAATAACTTTCTTAAATAGTCTTTTGTTTTCGACTTTTCAATATGCTCGTTCCCCCCAACGGGGGCGCGCTCCCCAGTTTGAGAAACACTGTAGTAATCCTAAATGTATCAATAAAAACTATCAGTATTTAATTTAGTGTACTTGGCTAATTTTTTTAAAAAAATAATTGGCTAAATAAATACATAGATATATACGTAGTTTAAAAAAACCTTGCAAAAGTTCGAAATAATTTATGATAAATTAGTGAACATTATGTTTGTCAAAACTTAAAAGTACAAAACAAGCTTCTTATCAGAAAGATATTGCTAAGGAAAATTTGAATTTATTATACGTACACTGGAGAAACGAATCATATTCTCTAATCAATACAATAAGTCAGAGTTTCTCAAACTGTGGGGCGCGAGCTTATTAAAAGTCGAAAACAAAAGGTTATTTAAAAAATAATTAATTTACTGAAAGTAAGCAAACAAAATACTTTGATATAATAAAATATAAAATACACATTTACACTGATATAATACACTTATAAATGTATCACACACAGTACTGTACAATATATATTTTATTATTAATTTAACAATACTAAGTTAAGAACAAGTTTGATAATTATGAGTGAACCCATGGGCTTGTATTATCTCTTATCTCGGTAATTTGTACGATTTATAAGTAATTCCTTAACTGCCTGATTAAAAGTTACGCTATTCGCTTACCAGTGCCACCGTTTTCTATGTAGACGAGCATATTTTGATGGGTTTTTTTAGGGGAGGAGGAGCATAAAAGAGAGAGAAATAAATAAGCAAAAATCCTCTGAAATAAGTCAATCCTTCGCAAACACTGCCAAGGTCCTTTTATTGCATTCCAAAGCCTTCGGAATAATTTTGTGGGTAGCACTGCACAGACAAGACCGTGCTTGAAAAAGACGTATATATACGTCCAGAATCTTAATGCTTTCGCTGAGCAAGACGTTTACATACGTTAGTGGCACATACGAGGTTAAAACTGTATTGTAGCTTTAGTGTCAAAGTATAGTATTATTGAATTCAATACATTGTTATTGTATGAAAGGGGGGGGCGATGAAAATGCTGATTGAATGTTTGAGAAGCACTGCAATAAGTGTCAATAAAGTTGAAGTTAAAGCATCTTATGCATTTAAATTGAAAAAGTGTAGCTTGACACATGCATATTCAAGAAACATTTTTAAATATATTTTTCTTAGTTTCGCTTTTAATTTGACAACACATACATAGTTTGAATGCATTCAAGAACTAAAATTCTCAGCTGTGCTTTAACTTAAATTTGATTGATTTCTATTGAATGTGGCGATATACACGTAATTTTTCGTTAAATTTTCACTTATCTTTTTCTTTCGATGTCGTTACTGAAGGGTTGGATCACCCGAAGTAGGTTTAAAAACTTGAATATTTAAAAATTATTGCTTAGTTCTAGTGTTACAAGCTTTTTTGAGTGAAATCTTAAGTTTTTTATACATATTTAATGCAAGTTTTTGTTTCTCTTCCTCTTTCAGATTAAATTCCCTTTTCTGTCTTAAATTTATAAGCAATTGATTTCGAAAAATGCTTCAGATATTTTTCATGAGTGATATTGCCTCATTTATTTAAAAAGGGACAATTAAAAAGTTTTCTGGTCAACTCCATTCAAAGAAATTTCAGAAGGCTTTTCATAAAATGTCTTATTATTGTGGCAGGCATTCTAATAACTACGAATCGAATGTGGTTTTAGTGAATAAGCTGGATTTTTACATTTCAGTATTTTTATTTTTATTGTACTGATTTATTTGCTTTCTGAAATGTAAGCTCAATATAAAAGTAGGCTATTAATGCGAAAATAAATATCTAAATGCGTCAAATTCAATATTATGATATACATGGATTGAAAATAAAACGTTGAAATTACCATAATAAGAGAACATTTTATTGAGAAAGCATAAACCCAAGATTAAAATGCATTGGGCCTCCTCTGTTCCATTATCTGAATAGGTATTTTGACACTTAGAGTCTTTGGTTGTTCTCCAGTGGGATTACTTGTAACATATGCTCCAGTTAGAAAGTTAGATTGAGACGATTTAGGAACGGTAGGAAAAGTAGCTCATCAGAGCAAGAATGGGCTATATTGTTGAGAAATACGGTGATCATGTAAATCAGGTTCTAAGAAAAGCAATATAATGATGTGCCTTATGGAACTGGACATTATACGTATAAATATAAGCCAAAATAGTCCGTGAAAAGAAAGAAAGCACTATGGGAATCATCTATACACAGCCGACATACCGCCAAACTTCAAGAAAGCCACTAATGACAACCAAAGAGTTGTTAATTTAAATAGCATCCCTCAATGTAACTTCAGCTTGGCAAGTTCCATACTTGATCAAAGTCTTTTGAGTGTTGCATCATTGTCCTATACGTTACCAGATTATTAGAATATACATGAATTGAAAATAAAACGTTGCAATTACCATAATAATCGAAAGTCTTATTCCGAAAGTATAAACTCAAGATTAAAATACTTTGGTTCACCTCTGTTCCATTATCCGAATATGTATTTTGACACCTAGAGTCTTTGGTTGTTCTCCAGTGGGATTACTTGTAGCATATGTTCCAATTTTGAAAGTTAGATTGGGACGATTTAGTAAAGGTAGGAAAAGTAGCTCATTAGAGCAGTGCTTCTCAAACTTTCAATACTGGCGCCCCCTTTTTCGATCACAATTTTTATCGCGCCCCCTTATACATTAATAATGTACTGAATGCAATACTAATGCACTTTGATGCTAAGGCTACAATAGGCGATCTTAATTTTAAACCATACAAATTACAAGTGCCCGCTCTTTGACCGAGTTCATTTGTAAGAAAATAAAACATTATTGATCTAATATCTGAATTGAAAGGAGAGCAAAGCCAAGTGCTCGACAATGTTTACAAAAATGTAAAATGATCTTTTTAAAATTGTTGCTCAGATTATAATTAGTTTTAAGCGAATTGTAATTTTAAGCCTCACAGAATTAGCATTTATAATTGATGTTAAATAATGAAGAATAATATAAATTTCCGATGAAGAATAATTGTATTATTTTTAATATTTAAAGTGAAAAGACTTCAACATGTTTTAACCCGGAAGCAGGCGCGCACTCGATACAGTCGAGCGGGGTTATTGAGTCACCCCAATCCTTTTTTTTATAATTATTTTATTGTACACGATACAAATCGTGATTACAGTGAATAATTTAATTAAGAGAAAGTTTACTTACCTACTTTCAAGAACTTTTCAATTTTTCTTTGGTAACAAATAAACAGTTTTTCCAGAATTAACGTTTTCGTAATCTGTGTGTCCCGCGCGACCACTTCCCGGTAAAAATTGTATTCATTATGATAATATGTAGATTACTGCTAAAAAAATTGTGTAAAACGTTTTTTTGCATGGAAAAATAATGACAGTGATGAATTTTTTGTGTTCCTAAATTTCTTCGATTCTGGATCTGTGATCTGTTTTTTCTCTGAAAGAGTTACATGTTAGGCTTAAAAAGAAAGCGTAGTAAAAAAATCACTCATCATGGGATTACAGCAAATCAAATAAAAGTTTTTTATTTGGTTATAGGATCAAAAATAGCTAATTAGGTATTGAAGAAGTTTTTATTTTTTATGACTTAATATCGTGTGCCTATAAATTATATCTGAGTAAAAGTGCATTTTTTATTATGTCTGAAAGTATTTTGTTTTAATTCATGCCAGTAAATTAATTATTTTTAAATCTTCTATTTTCGATATGCTCGCGCTCCCTTCGTAAGGTTATCGCGCCCCCAGGGGGGCACGCCCCACAGTTTGAGAAACACTGCATTAGAGCAAGAACGGGTTATATTGTTGAGAAATCTGATGATCATGCAAACCAGATTCTAAGGCAAGCAATATAATGATGTGCCTTATGGAAATGGACATTATACTGCATAAATTTAAGCCAATAGTCGGTGAAGAGAAAGACAACGCTATGGGAAGATCGTCTATATACAGCCTACATACCGCCAAGCTTCACTGATGACAGCCAAAGAGTTGTCAATTAAAATGATATTCCTCAATATAACTTCAGTTTGGCGCGTTCCACACTTAATGAAAGTCATTTGAGTGTCGCATCATTGTCCTATACCTTACTAGACACGCCTTCGCTGATGGTCGAAATTCATTTTGAAGCAAAGCTCATCGTTGAAAGCAATTTTTTCCCGTAAAGTTGAGCCCAGTAGAGCGGCAAACACACCTGGTAGTTTGTAATGGCGTGGGGTAGTTGGTCCAATAACTTTTGTGACCTTGACCTTCATTTTCTGAGTCGATTACTTCTGTTCACTGCAATCACTGATGTCCCACATTATTGATAAGGATTATCATGATCTGAAAATATAGATAGAACGATAAATCTACCATTTTGTTGTGTTGTCACTTACGACCATTACATTCTTGATGCTCTGTAGGACGAATGGCTGCCCATTCCTGCCAACATCGTCAAATGGTAGTATAACTTCCAATGGAATGTCGATCAATTTGGATGTATGAGAACCATCCTATTTCTTTCAATCGCATTCCTATTTCCCATCTCTCATATCATGACATCTGCTTTTATTGTACGTTCATCCATGCGTGAGGCATTAGTAAAGTCCACATAGACCGATGGAATCAGATTCGTATAGAGATATGCATTCAAATGTCTCTTTTATACCTCATTTGGATAATACTGCACAATGTGGAGTTTCAGCTAATCAGTCATTGGTCACCAAAAGTCAATAAATTGTGCATTTTATCATAAAGTATATGCACATACAATTTCGGATAACTTCTTGATGCATCACTTATTTTAAATTCTGTGTATGCATATTTGAGAGAGAATCTGTTTTAGAGTAAATGTATTTCATAAGATGAAATGTTCCACTTTTAAAATTCAGATTTTTTTCCACATCATCTCTCTTTTTTTTCAAAATTAAGGAAGTTTCTTTACCCAGTAAAATTAAACGAGCAAATTGAGAAAAAAATAACATTTTATTTCGTAAAATTGCATCCTCCCAAACCATCGATAATATTTTACTAGCTAACTATGAATATATTAGCTTAAGTTTTTACCCATATTTTAGGAACTAACACAGTTTATTTTATCTATTAATCCAAATAGTTCAATACGCATAATTGAGTAAAAAATTAACACAAAACATGTATTATAATCATTAACATAATATATTCTTAATGAATATAATATATTAATGCTAATACCATATGCTATGGTGGTTATATTATATATTATGGCATAATTGTAATTTTCTTTTGATAATTTTGATTGAGTAAATATACGAGTACATATTTGACTTGTTTTAAAAAAAGTATTTTGCATTAAATCAAATATTGAATGTTCATACTAATTACTGCATGATGAAAACTACAAAAAGTAATATTGATATTCTGACTAATATATAATTTTAAGCATACAAGAGTAAATAATTAATATTATAAATATAAAATCATGAAAAAATGGAGGTGAGAAATTGGTATTTTTCAGCTCAAAGCAAATGATTTTTTCACCTTGTGCCTTAGAAGCAGTAGTTAGTTTTGTAGGTAACGAAGTTTAAAATAAATCACATATTTTGTTATAAAAAGTTTTATCTAATTTATTTATTACTCAGTTTATTTAAATGTGCATATTCAATTTTTATCATCGCACATTTTTTTTGCTAAATATCAAACTAATTTTACAAATGGAAAATAATTTATCAAGTCATGCTTTACTTGGTTTATTTTTGAGAGAGAATTTCTGTTATTTAATAAAGGAGAAAATACCTTTTTATAGTTCATAATGCAGTCATTAAAAATATGCTTCTATTTATTTTAAAGATCGATTAATAATGTTTTAAAAATTAGTTCATTTCCTTTGTATATCATATACATTACAATTTTAAAAATTTTCTCAAATTCGCGCGTACCCATACATTTACTAAATCCTTTTCTTAAATGTACTTAAGAACAGTGTTAAGATCTATTAGCTTATCAAGATTGAGAAAATGTATGCAATATTGAGTGATTTGTATGAAAATTTTCAATATTTTTTGCAAGTTTATTTTAATTCTTAAATTTGTCATGTTTAAAAGCTTAATTTCATTAGTTTTACAACACTTAAAAGAATAATACTTCAATACAGAATATTGTTCTCTGCTGAAGTATTGTTCTTTGTTAAGTATGAAAAAATGACAAAGTTTTATACTGTAACATGAAAAAATTATGAGACGCATTATAGCGAGTTTTAATGCTATTACCTTATCTAACCTCAGAAGGACTTCGCTTTGGAAAGATACCATATTATCCAAATGAGATCTATTTTTTTTGGTAGAAGCCTTAAATATGAAGGAGAAGGAAAGAGAGATGAATCTGAAGTTATTAGAAAAGTGTTATTGGGTGTCATAGCAACCACCGGATGGTATGAAAAGCGTATGAGACAAGTCCCATTATTAGAAGTCTTGTGTTTATAGGCCACGTAATATATGTAAATATTATCATATTTCTTATTTAATAAATTGTTTTATGTATTTAGTTGATTTTAATAATGGTTATTCAATGATTGTTTAAAATAATTAAAGAGGAAGTTCAGTACATTCTCTTGAGAAGTCAGTCCATTACAAATTGACTATGGAAATCAAAATGATTATCTTTATTTTGAGGTGTGATACAAAACGTTCAATTTTCAATATATAATGCAAAAATTAAAATGTTATAGGGTACTTACTTCAAGGGAAATTAAAAATAAGGTAATATTAATGGTAGCAATTATTTATTATTGGGCAATAGTCATATGCGAATCAAAATCAATAAATTGCCTTCATAAATGTATCCAAAATTCAAAACCCGTATACAAACGTAATTGAAAAGAAAAATATTTCAATTATCTGTAGTTTTTAAGCATGTAACCAAGAGTGTGGAAATATTATCAAATAGTGGAATATATTCTGCAATCAAATTTCAATAAAGTAAAACACCAGACTCAAACGGCGATGTTTTTATTTCTGGTAACCCTCACTAAAACTAATACATTTTTACCGTTCATTTTTTTGTCTTATACATTGTCTATGTTAGATGTAATTTCCGCAATTTTTTTAGTTTGGAAAACTAGCTGGAATAGAAATTTTTATATGGCACGTGATCGTCAACCTATGTTTTCTGGCTTGGATGAAACATTCACTGTATGATGATCATATACATTCAAAAATCCTCATTTGTGAATTTGAATTTCAGAAACAATTCAAAAAATTGTATTCAGACATTGGTTTTGAATGATTTTCGTGAAGTTTTAGAATAAATTTTTATATTCAAAACACACCCAAGTAGTCAAATGATTAAAATAGCCTACTTATGATTAACTCCTAATATTACTGGAAACAATTTTTCGAGATTAGCTGAACTGTACATGTAAGCACCCCTTACATTAACTTTAAATGGTTACAAAAATCCATAGCTTATGCATGGAAATATACGGTGTACACATTGAATAAACTATTATATTAATTACAAGTTATAAATGTTTTGATGCACGCTCCAATTTTTTAATTTGTTTGTTTTACTTATATTTGGAATGGAAAAACAACTTCTTTTAATTAAAATTTTATGAATGAAATTCAAAGATTCATTAAATGAAACACATCATATTTCCCTTTCTGTTATGAACATTCCATTTTGAAGTATTGGGTCATTAAATATAAAATGAATTAATGTGACTGAACCATTAATATTCACTATCCCTCATCTAATATTGTGTCACTGAATTACTTGGATTGTAGATTGTGCATTGATAAAATTTTATAAAATCCAACATGACTTTCAAAATATCTAACCTTTAAATTTTTTCAAGCACTTTAAACAACAGTTTACTGCAGAAAACGAATGTTTACCAAAATTACATTACTAAATATAGATATGTTTACTAATGAGTCATTTGTAAATGCATATAATGAAGAATAATAGTTTTCTTTTAATGCTGTGAAAATTTAAAATGCTGAAAGTTTTATATGTTACATATTGTAGTTGGATAACTTACAGTAAACTAGATTTTTTCAAATGATTAAAACATTAAATTACTTGAAAAAAAGGCATTGGAAAGAACATATAGGGTACCTTATCTTCCAACTCACTCATCAACATTCCTTTGTATACAATGCTTGACTAATTTAAATTTAATGTATGTTCTGAATGAAAAGAACAAGCATTATATCATATTGTACATAATTGTACATGTAAATACAATATATATTTTTATTATACCACTATTATTTTCTCTTTTATTGGAATTCAACTACTACTTTTCAATGGCTCACATAACAGTCTTATACTTTTGAATTTCTTATGCTTTTTCTTTAATTTGTGTTTACTTTAATTTTATTTGTATTTGATAAAAATTGTTTCCAAGACAACTTTTATCCTACATACATTTTTTAGTACATTGGTAAACAATGCAGTTAATCATTTGAATATAAACCTCAGAATTTAATAAAAAATGGATACTGAATGCATTCAGTTCCTTATTTGATTAACTGTAATCAGTTATGAAAAAAATGGATCAATGTTTGTTTTCAAAATCCTCCTAAAAATAGCAGAAAAATTTAAATTGAAACATATTTTGTGATTATAATATTTTACGTAAGCATTTTTTTTAATTAAAAAATACTTCAAAAACATACTACTTCTTCTTTTGAAACATCCTTTAAAAATGCACCTTTTTTAACGAAGAAATGATGCAACTCAAAATATGTTGAATAAAAAAATTGTGGGTAGATTCTTTTTATTTATGTAAAATTTAAAAATTTGGTGCTAATGGTTTGTATTTATGTAATAAATCTATAAAATTCTTATATTCGGTAAAATTATAGCACCATATATTGACAAGTGTCTAATATATAAGAATAAAAGAAAGATTATAAAAAAAATATTTTTAAAAATGTAAAATTGCATTATAAATCGACGAATATTTAACAAATGCATGGGAAATACTTTAAAATTTCGAGCTTAACAATGCATTTTAGTTAAATTTCGAATAGGAGTAACTAAGTAGACAAGTATCAAATACAACAGGAACACTGTGTTTGTGCTGAAATGATCCACAAAAAATAGAAGGGGGTGGGAGATTACTTGGCTGAAACATGATTGATGGCGGTCTACCAATTTGTCCTAAAAGAAGGGGGGCGAGTTACGCCTACTTCTTTCAATACTGTATTGTTACTTGAACAAGTTGATGAGAGTTTTTGGGTCTTCTCCAGATTGATCGAATTCAGGAGATTTGCAAAAAAGGGTAAAGAGGGAAAAAAACACATCTGAATGATAAAAAAGACATTTAAATCCATTTGAAAGTAGATAAGTCAAATGTATGCAAATAAGATTGGATTTGTTTAAGCCGTTAGTCCTTTCTTATCGTCTTCAGAGTTAAGCGATATAGCTAGGAAAAGTAATTAAGTAACAGATGCTTCCAAAGATAGTGAATTAGTTATTTGAGTAAATAAGTCTTCTCTTCAGGTACATTAAGGAAATTTAACTAATCTCTTTTGCATTATCTACAAAACCATTTGTAAAAGGATAGCAAATATTTGTGGGATCAAATGTTTGATTTCATCTAAATATGTCTAGTGAAAAGTTAAAAAGTTTAGATAGCAAAATTTTGTAGCAATATATTTGTTTTCAATTTGACGTAAAATGGAAATAGTTAAAAAGCAAATACTTTATAATAATTATATGCGTAATATATTTTGAAGAACCTTTCAAATTTATTGTACTTTATCATTTTCTTAGGAAAATGAATTATTTTTCTAATCTGATCGTAACAAACCATTGAAAAAAATTGGCCAGTTTCACTAAATTTTAAATTTATAAGCATTAAATAACTAATAACTATAAATAGTAATGCTTATATATTAACGCTTAAAAACTTTACTATTTGTGCTCATAATTTAATACTTTTCTACTATTTAATTAAAAATCTCTTTCACAGGATAGATTAAAAATAGCATAATTGAATTTCAATCTTTTATCGAGGTAGGTAAAATATTGTAAAATATCTAATGAACTATTATTGATTGAATCAAAGGTTAATATTGGGTGTTTTTTTCATTTTTCACAAACGCAATCGTTCAATTAGCTGAAACGCAATCGTTCGTTTCAGCTAATTCAAAAATCAAACATCAATATATGCATTAACTTATTAAATATATTCTTGCAAGAAAAACCAGTAAAATAAGGGATTAGAAGTAAACATAAAAAAATGAGGCAGTAGATAGAAATTTTTTTCCAAAAAACAAGCAAGTATTTTATGCCATTTTAGGAGCTTAGAAATTGAATTATTTAAACAAATTAAAATAATAGAAAACACAAGAAAACTATATTTTTTTAATGTAGTGTATTTTACAACTATAAGTTAACAACTATTAACATCAACTATACATTATAACTATAACTTAATTATTCAACAACTATAACTTATAACTTACAACTATAACTCAACTTGTTAAAACTATATTTTTAATGTAGTGTTTTTTTTTCTACAATATTTACCTACCTAAAAGTCATCAAACTTTAAAGCAAATGTACTTTATTGCTGAGTATTAACTTAAATCTTAGGAGTTAAGCGATAAAAGTGAAAACGAAGTGATTTTAGTTGCTGAATTTAGGGCCACAACTTGTTTAGTAAATGCGGGATATTAAACTGTATTGTAATTAGCTTAAATTTTAATATAGTAAATACGGAATGGATTGAGAGAAAAGTCATATTTTTTTAATGTAACTTAGGTCAGTAATATTAAAAAGTGATAAAAGTCATTAGTGCAACATCCCAAAACGTAACCATATGGGAAAGTAAGCAAATTAAAAATGCAATTCTGAGGGTAATAAAGAACTTTATAAAAGTTTATGATTTAATGAAACGATCAGATATTGTTTTAAAATGCTGTCATTTCAATAAGTGGAAAGAGTTGTATTTTGAAGACGTGTACGATATCACATATTTTTCTATATTCTTAATACGCAGTCAGTTTTCTTAAAGATAATTGCCACGAGTTTCTTATTCTGACGAAATTCCCGCAAAGCCTTTGATAAAAGAAAGTTTTTCATGGAGAGGCGTTAAATAAGCAAGATACCTTTGTTTAGCCAAATACATCTGCAAAGTAGGAAAAGCAGTTTTAATTAAAATATGACAAATGCGCTTCGATTTGTCGCTTCTAACATAATATACTAAATTATTTCATACGTAAAATTTTTATTAACAGTTCCATTTTTTTATTTCACCCGAAAATAATCATTGTATTACTTAGGATGAAAATCACACAGTATTAAACTTCTCCTGAATAAGTATATAGTTACCTAATTTCATATATACAGATAATTAAGTCTAAAGATTAGGCAATTGAAAAGCTTTTGTGTAATTGTGTGTTGATAATAGGTTTTCTTGCCATTTCTTCAACGCAAATAAACTTACGTTTGTCTCGAAGTAAAGGCCTTCTATTGAAGCTAAAAAAAGATTTATTTATTTAAGAAAATTTGAAATAAAATGATAAAAGATAATAAAAATAATGTAATTCCTATTAAGAATTAATTTAACGTTTTGTACATTTTTTTCGTTTAAAATATAGACAAATGTTGAAACAAAATAGAAGTCTTTACATAATAAGATTTAAATGTAGAAAAAATATTGTAGATACTAAAGCTTTTTTTTTCAAAATTTTTTTACTGAAAATATTGTAACTCAAATACCTCCAGCGAATTCTAATCATGTTCAAAAACCACTGAGCAATGAATAATTATCAAGTTCTGGTAAGAAATTATATATATTCAGTATAATATTCTTATGAAATTATCTTATATGCAAAAACAAAAATCGCACTATTAATCAAAACTTAATAAACATGTTCACGTGATAAAAACTGTAATAACGACATTTTTATCGTTTGCAGATAAAAATCACTTAAGCATAAATAAAAGCTAAAGAAAAGCATCAAACACCATTAAAAAAGTATAAAACTTTTTTTCCAAATTATTGAAGATAATTAGGATAATTCCAAAAAGAAAACAGCAGAGATGTTTATATATTTTAACGCTTTTTTCATTTAATTGTCCCTTATTGAAGCAGTCAAGCAGAGTATTAAAAGATATGTTATTGACTAATTTAAATACCAGGTACTTATTTCTTATTTTTGGCAGCGTGTTACAATTTTTTAATGATTAGTGAAGTAAAAAGCTTACTATTAGTCAGGGGCTACCACCGTATCAAAGATACGGAGCCCCCAAGCCTACAGGGGCTCTAACATGTCTTAATAACAGGGTTCTCATATCTAAAAAATAGCCCTGAATGAATTTTGATATAGGGCCCACTCAAAACCAGCTACGCTAGTGTTGTTCGTTATTCAATTAAAAGTCGTAATCTTCATATTTTCAATTTTTCATGCCATAAGAAAATTAAAATTTAAGTACTGTATTTCATACATCTAAAAACACATTATCAGAAATTATATATATATTTAAAAATGTAGATTTGAGACATGTTTATTTGCTGCACTTGAATTATTGTTTTAAGAATTCAGAAGGAATGTACCTATCGATTATAATAAGAAAATCATGATGGTTTTCTAAAATTTAATCCGAGATACTGACTTAAATTCAACAGCTTATATATATATATATATATATATATATATATATATATATATATATATATATATATATATATATATATATATATAAGCGGTCATTTTTTTTGCCTAAGATGTTCCAAAGAAGAGCAAATTTTTTATTGCATATATTTAAGTATAATACTTAACAAAATTTAATGCTGAAAGATTTTAATTTTAAATTTAAATTTATTAATTTTCATGCTATTATTTATTTTATAATTGTTGAACTCAAAAACCCCTAAATGGTTGCTTTTTATAAGTACACTCTGCATGCTTTGAAGAATGTTTCATGTATCCTAAAATAACTTCTCTCATACTTAAAAAAAATTTGATATTCGTAACTCTTTTTTAAACAGTTAAGGACTTTGTGTGTGTTTGTATGTGCATGCATATATGCAAACACAATTTCAAACATGGTGTAATACCATGTATTACATTGCAATGGGGACAGAGATAATACCGGCCTTTTTGAATTATCTCTCCACATTCATTTCTTCTGAAGCAAAATACTGAGCATTCCTAACCAATCTCAGTTCCTTGTCGAATATTTTCCAGAATATAAATTACTACCTTCAATGAAAAATTCTCGCCTTCATCACAAGGAAAATTTTGAATGAAAAGTATTTCAGTACCATGGACTACACCATAACTGTATCTCTTAAAAATACTACCCTCTGTATAAGAATTAAAAATATGAGCAAATGAAAGACAGAAAGAGAAAAAAAAATCAGTACCCGCACAGCGTACCGGAAAAATGGTTGTTCCCGTACGGTATTCGGTCAAACCAGTTAAGGGGTTAATGATAAGATATAAATTGAGATATAGTGAGTATTACTAATTCAGGTACATTAATTAATTTAAGATTTAATTAGTCAATAATTCAAAATCAATTGTTGATCATAAGAATTAGATAAATATAACGTTTTTTTAAATAAAAAAAACATTAAGGGTCAGATACAAGTAAATAAAGGATTTTCGCATTCTGAGAATGTATTAAAATCTAAAAGAATGGGTTAGTATAGTACTTTTTTTCATTATATACCGTATAAGACAGCGTTTCTCAAACTGTGGGACGCGCCCCCTAGAGGGGCGGGATAAACTTTCAAGGGAGAGGCGAGCATATTGAAAAGTCGAAAATAATTTTTTTTAAAAAATAGAAATTTAACTGAAAATAAGCAAAACAAGATACATTCTGAAAAAATAAAAATAAAAAAATACACATTTATACTAATATAATATACTTATAAACACGCATCAGTATAGCACAATGTATTTGATGATTAATTTATCAACGCTATGTTAAGAACAAGATTAATGATTATTAGTGACTCCCATGGGCTTGTGATGAACAAAATTATATACAAAATTTAATACTTATTTTCATCATTTGAATGGTTTATAATTAAAATCGTATTGTAGCCTTAGCGTTAAATACATTTTTACTGAATTCAATAAATTGTAATTATATGATGGGGGCACGATGAAATGTATGATTGAAAATTGGGTCGCAATTTTTGAAAGTTTGAGAAGCCCTGTTATAAAATATCAAGTTTCATTCCCATAGGAAAATATATTAGAAGGAGGTTTAAAATTTTAAATATCTTGTGTTTCTGAGGTTTAAAGACGCATCTTCAATGAACATACACTGGTGTTGACAATTAAGAGAATATTTACATAGATTTTGCGGATTATGTCTAGAACTACTAGACAGATTTTAATAAAGTTTCTTATGTATATAAGACTGATCTAATGCAAAAAAATAAACATTCAACAGTTAAAATGCAATATAGCAAAATAATAATAACAAAATAATGTTACTACATATAACTAACCAAATGGTTAATGGGGGGTCCTCTGTTTCAGATAAAAATTTCTCACAACATGATTTCACATTGGAAATAAGGAAATTTATGAGTTCCTTTGGCGATTAATCCCACTAGGTTAACAACTCTGTTTTCAGGGCTTGGATGGTTCTCTGAGGTCGTTGGTGAGTTGCAATTGCCCTCCCGAGACCGGCCTAGGCATGCAGTTTCTTTTAATATTAGATTCATGAAATATTGAAACAATAATTATGTAATGAAAATAATTTTTTACTTGTTAAGCGAGCAATTTCAATCATTCAGTGAAGAAATATTTTTAGATATATAATGTTTAACTTATGAAATTACTGAAAAATACATTAGTTAAAAATGTAATTTGTGTTCTCTTATAACTAATAATATACATATTGCTTCTCACAATATATATCTTTATTCTCATTAGCCAAGTGGTCACGATCACAAACGCGTGACCAACGTGTTATGATCGTTAACCATAGTACCTCTAAACAGCCGGCGTAAGGAGGTGTTAATGCACGTCAAATATGCCGAGATTTAAAGTCGTCATGTTGGCGAATTGTGGAAGCTAGGCGAGTGGGGTACCAGTTCAAAGGTCATTATCGTCACTTGACCATAGGGGGAAATTATGAGGTCCGTCAACAATAACCTTCGTGATGCTTCATAGGACGAGGTGTTAAGAAACACTCGCTCACAATGTACACTTTTACAGCTTTTCTTATAAACATAACAAAACAGCAAAGACATTTCGAAATCATCTGTTAAGCTTAAACGTAGTTCTAGAAATATATGATTATAATCAACCTTAAACATTTAGTATATAAAGGGTGTTTTTTTTAGAAGTATACAACTTTAAATTGCAATAAAACAACGATGTATTATTCGATTGACATGAATTTTTTTTATTCGAAAGATAATCTTGTGGCATTACATTTTAAATATGATCAAGCAAGGCGTAGATTCGTCGAATGGGCCCAAAACGAGATTGCCGTTGTTCCCGATTTTCATAAGCGAATTTTGTTTAGCGATGAAGCGCACTTCTGGTTGAATGGCTACGTCAACAAACAAAACTGCCGCATTTGGAGTGAAGCTAATCCACAAGTGTATGTCGAAACACCGTTACATCCAGAAAAACTGACTGTTTGGTGCGCTTTATGGGCTGGTGGAATCCTTCTTCAAAAACGATGAAGGCCACAACGTTACAGTCAATGGTGATTGGTATAGAGCCATGATTACTAACTTTTTCATTCCTGAATTCAGCAATCATGATGTCCAGGAGCTGTGGTTCCAACAAGACGGCGCAACATGTCACACAGCTCGTGCCACAATCGATTTATTGAAAGACACGTTTGTTGAACACCTAATTTCACGTTTTGGACCTGTGAATTGGCCTCCAAGATCTTGTGATTTAACACCGCTAGACTATTTTCTGTGGAGCTATGTAAAGTCATTGGTCTATGCGGATAAGCCACAAACGCTTGACCATTTGGAAGACATTATTTGCCGTGTTATTGCCGATATACGGCCACAAATGTTGGAAAAAGTCATCGAAAATTGGACGTCCAGATTGGACTACATCCGAGCCAGCCGTGGCAGTCATATGCATGAAATCATATTTAAAAGGTAATGCCACACGTTTATCTTTCGAATAAAAAAATTTCATGTCAATCGAATAATACATCGTTGTTTTATTGCAATTTAAAGTTCTATACCTCTAAAAAAAAACACCCTTTACATATTTCGGAAAGGTGTGTTGAAACACCGACTCGTAGCGTTTTACCTGCAGTAAAACATTGTTAGTGGGGAAATTGAATTTATAGTGAAAGTTCGCTTCCCAGCATAAACCTGAAAAATAAGATTATGACGACCCTATATATAAAAGATGTGACCAGAGATTAAAATCAGATTGGCTACATATTTGCCGAAAAATTATGTTGCCAAAGAAACTTCAAGAAGTATCTGGGGCTGACCCTTCTAGAAATTTTCATGAGGTCGGGGCAGATCAGAAGTCAGTTAGTCAAGATTAAAATACGCTTGTGTGTGGTCTGCAATAAGGCATAGGGCCTTTATATGCCTATGATCCTGATAGTGGAACTAATCGAGAGAGCCTTTTCTGGAGCCCTTAAAATCATGTTTATAGAACGAATGTGTGTGTGTTTTCAAGTACTCTAAATCTTCTACTATAAAGTTTCTTTGATGTCTTTTTATCCATTTGTCTTCTTGTAGTCATCCGTTCGCCAATGGTCCGTTAAGACGTCTCAGGGGTGTTGAATTTTTCTAGAGGTCTGAAGATATAAACAATTTTCAAACAGGTATAATACTTTTAAATTTAAATTAAATAATTCTAATAATTTACACATTATTTATAAAGGAATGAGGCTTCAGAAAAGTATAAAATGTTTAAAATATAATTATAGTTTTAAAAATCATAAGCATATGAAAATAAGACAATTTTCCATAAAATATATTTATTAAGTTTTATGTCGCGCATGCAATTTTCTAACATAGTAGCTTTAATTACTAGCTATAAGTTAATTTACAAAGTTAAATGTATTCGTATTACACTGTAGCTATTTTTATATAAACAGAATAATAACTTATATATTTTAATAAATAAAAAAAATATTTTTTAAAATATTTAAAAAATTGCAATATTTTACAAATTTTTTTGAATTACAAAAGATATATAATACAAAAATTAGGTAGGGTTTAAAGAGTATGATGTATTTTATAATTCTACAAAGCTTTATACATTGGAGGCTTCTCTTTTAGAAAATAGCGTGTGTAACGCAAAAAATATTTAATATTTATTATAGAATTTTCATTTACTTATGATTTTTAAAATTATTATATTTTAATAATTTTATACTTTTCTGAAGCCGCATTCTTTTTTAAATAATGTGTACAAGATTCGAATAATTTAAATTAAATTTAAAAGAATTATACCTGTTTGAAAATTGTTTATATTTTCAGACCTCTAGGGAAATTTAACATCCCTGAGATATCTTAATAAACCTGTTATTATTCAAATAATTGAAGTCTTTGGCTGCTTTGACACCCACTCAAATCTTCAACAATATATTGTGTAAATTAGAGGACAATATATAAAAATTATTCCTAAATTAAACGCACGTTTAATTATCTCTAACTTTTGAAGGTGAAAGTATTTAAAGATATCAAGAACTTTAATATTTTAATGAAAAATGTTCCTATTCATTTGTATTATAATTGATTTCTTCCTTGAAATATTTGCAGAATTTTCAATTAGATGGACATTTTTCTACTATTACATACAATAACAAATTATTTATTATATGAAGTGGGGTTCACACATACACACAAACCATATTATACTTTAAAAATACAAAATCAATTATATATATATATGTATGTATAATCCATAAATGTATACATACACAGATAGCTATAGAACATAAGTATAACTATTCAAGATAGGAAATATCAGTCGAAGTAGTACAGTAACAAACTCCTGGCCTTATGAACCAAGATTGCAGGTTTAAACAAGTCTTAGGGCTATCCAACCTTCCCCTGTAATATGTCTATACAATGTTTCAATGGGAAAGGAAAGAATAACATTAGGATAAATTTAAATATTACAAATAAAATAACTATACTATTAAAATATAACGATGCAATTATAGCCTACTAGTATTCACAGTATAGATTTAAAGTCCATACAATAAGGTAGATAGTAAGATTTGCTTCGAGAGTATATCAACAGTTATGTTTCCCGCCAAATACAACAGAGGAATATCAGTACCGCATAAAGTTAATAAATCATGATAAAATAATATAAAGTCTCTCTCTATATATATACGTTTAAAAAAACATAAATATATATTAATATACATATTTGTAGAAAATAAATGAATACAAGGA